>OV815996.1:8750000-10000000 GCA_929113495.1 Andrena minutula | reverse complement strand
CGCGGTGTTCCCTTGTAAGATCTAGAACGTTGTATTAACAAACCTCTTCTTTAAAACGAACTCGTGCTTCGAAATTGTGTTCATGCTTTCCTTTACAATTAGAGCCTGTATATGGTTACTTATTCTATTTGTATAGAATTTTGTAGCGCTAGTGGCACTCTATACATATTACGTTCTGAAAGTACATACATACCTCTTTCATAGTTTCTTATTCGGGAACAGAAAGACACTTACAAAGAGGCCGCAGGAATATCGAGTCGTTGATTTTAATGAGGCTTGGTGCACTGGTAGAAGACACATTAAGGGTGCCCTCCCATCAAATAACTCTAGAAATAGGTGATTTTTAGGATTTTATTTTAATAAGAAGGAAATAAGATGTATTTGTACATCATTAAAGATAATAAAAAAAATTTGAAAGTTTTATCTGACACTGCTGTCTGTTGGTGGCTACGACTGATACAAAAAAGTTTCTCATCTGCGGCATTTTTAACGCCTCATAGAATTATCTTAAATCAACCAGGCACAAAAATTGCCTGGTTATAAGGTTGTTCGTGGAATCATCTACGGTCAAAGCAAAATGTTGAAATCTCATGTGCTGGCAGACGCTTCAACCACAAACATCGAAAAAAGGGGTAATAACGTGGAGCGGCGCTGCCAATTTTGGGGAGATTCGAGATAAAACATGTGTGACTTTTGGGAAATTTAAGATAAAACGTGCGTAAATCTTCCAAAAGTTGGGGGCGGCTAAACCGCTAAACCATCTAAAGTCGTGTTCTGCTTTATTGGCCGGTGAGTTTCGTGAGGGGTATTCTCCCACCACACCGCTTGCCTGCCTCGGTGCTCCTTCTATCTACGTTCTCGCTCTCTCTGGGGCTACGCCTGGCCGTCTTACGGTTCCCTGAGCACTGGAAAACCGGTTTGCAAAGCGTTCCATCTCGCTCCCCCCTTCGGCCAGAAAGAAGCGAGAAACTCATACTCGGAATTAAGGCTTGGCCAGCGGCTAACGGGATTCTGCCGTAGCTTCGTCTCGTATTGGCTATGCGTAGCCAATACGATTCGTAACGCACACTACTATTACGCTATGAATAAACAACAGCCACACGGCATCGTTCAGGCGGAGTCGAGCACCGTTCCACTTGCCCCACCATACCCTTCGGGGGTCCGGCAACTTCGACTGCCAATCCACGATCGTCAGGTGGTAGTGGCTGATTTCTCCTCGCGCGCTGCTCGAGAAACCGAACTCACCGGCCAATAAATCTGAACACGACTATAAGTCGGACCAACTACTGATCACAGTTTTTAGCAATTATATATGGGAAAAAGTTGTTCAGAATCATGCCCCCGACAACATATTCCAAGGTCATTGAAATCGATGAGGACTGACCTTGTGTAAATAATTACATTTTGTTGATAACTATTATTACTGGGAAATCCGCAAAATTGATGACACAGTGTAGGACTGGAGTAGGTTCTCGACAGGTACTAGTTCGCACGTGTTCTGCTGGGCGTGAAATAAAACGTTTTATTTCTAAATAAGACTCGTAACGCGACAGCTCCTCATAGGTAGCCGCGGTCCATTAATAATTTCGGTTCACGCAGTACGCTTATGTATTAATTATATTTTTTCATTAATAGTTACTTATACATATGATTAATGGTACAATTCAAAGAGTATGGGTATACTGTTTGAAGTCACACACAAATGATACCCTTATCGATCTAAGAAATGTTACTATTATAAAAAAAAATATTCACCAATACAGTAATTCGTCGTAATAGTCCCGACGAACGGGGCTGGCGGTGGGACAACAACGCGATGCGGATACTATTCCCTTATAAGTAGTATATGCTCTGAGACTATTTCGTACGGCCGATGCCGCGAGTGAGAAAACCCAAGAGCCGAGCGAGAGGGAACGAAACAGTTGACACGAAGTTGCCGTCGTCTCTTTCGTTCTCTCACTCTCGACCGAAGGACTCCAAGAAATGGTGGGGATAGTGAGCGGGACTATTGCGCGTGGTAAAAACGGGACAATAACGACGAATTACTGTACTTCCAAAATAGTCGAACACAATTACATATGTTCGAAATTGACGAGAAATCACTCAAATTTGAAAATTTTGTCTCATATCATTTTCGCGCCAAGTGCCACATTGTAGGCGTGAGGGTTGAGATACAAAAAACGGAAGATGAAAAAGAAGGACCATCCTAAATGATAAGTCGGTATCATATATATTGGCCGGTGAGTTTCGTGAGGGGTATTCTCGCACCACACCGTTTGTTTCCCTCGGTGCTCCTTTTCTCAACTTTTTCTAACTCGATCTTGTTCCATCTCGCTCTCGCCTTCGCAAAACAAGAGTGAGCCAGAAGTGGTGGGGATAGTGCCAAGATTCTGACGTGTAGGCCAAACCGAGCTGTCAGCGTAGAAATAGACACATCAGAATAGGTGTGCGTTAGCAACGAAAAAATTCAGGAACTTTATTGGTTAGAACATTGATTCGTTCTCGATAGTTTCATCTCGTATTGGTCTACGCATAGCTTCGCAACGCACACAACTATTACGTTAAGGATAAATAACAGCCAACCGGCTAGGTTCAGGCGGAGCCGAGTAGCGTTCCCTTTACTCCACCATACCCTGCGAGGGCCCCGCAACTCCAACTGACAAATCAGCGATCGTCAGATGGTGGTGGCTGATTTCTCCTCGATCATTGCTCGCGAAACCGAATTCACCGGCCAATATATTTGATACCGACCTTAGTGTACCTGTATCGTATATTGTTTTTTCATGCTTTTTTACTTGCAGCATATATCTTTTACGCACTTAGTGGCATGGGAATCACAGCAGGCGCTCACAGATTATGGGCACACAAAGCTTACAAAGCAAAGTGGCCGCTCCAGGTCATATTGATGGTTTTTAACACCATAGCCTTGCAAGTAAGTGAACGGATTTGTTCATAAAGAAATTTGTAACTGTTGTATGTACCATATGATGATCCTGTTAGACAACAACGAGAAGAAAGACAATTATCAACCAGAATGGCAATTACCCCTTGGAACCCCAATATGTGGGATTATATTTACAATTGTCACGAGTAGTATACTGAATTTGAGTTAAACTTGTGACCTTGTCGATACCATCGGAATTAATAAATTATTTTGAATAATGCCAAATATACAGTTCAAAAGAAATTACAAGCAACTGGTCATCGTACGGTCAATAAATCGATTTGAAATAAACTCGAGCCGAAATAAGTACGCGAATATTTCGAATATGTCTTAAAAGTAAAAGTCAATCATTTAGAAAATTAAAAAGAAAAATGAATACAATTCTTCTGATTAAAATAAGATCGAAACAGTAAATGTTCTCCCCACCTTGCATATTATTTAAGAGTTTCTCCTAATGGCGGAAAAAGACTCTACGAAATATAAATATAACTCATGAAAAGTTCAAGGGATATATCAATCCAGACGTATCCGCTAAATCGGCTAAATGATTATAATTGATGAACTGTTTTCAATGTTTATGTACAATAATTAGAATGTAATTAGCCCTAACTTAATTCTGTCTGATTTTTTCTTCGACAGGATGCTGTGATTGACTGGGCCAGGGATCATAGAGTTCATCATAAATATAGCGAGACAAATGCAGATCCTTATAATGCAAAAAGAGGATTCTTTTTTGCGCATATTGGTTGGTTGTTGTGTAGAAAACATCCGGACATCAAGGAGAAAGGCAAAAGAGTCGATATTAGTGATCTGAAAAAGAACCCAATACTTGCGTTCCAGAAAAGGTAGGCTCGTTTTTTCATCATATTTTTTGAACGACAAATCTGGTAACCCACAGCATGCGAGAGCTGCTTGACAATACATTAGCACCATCGGTTTTAGTGACACAAACGAGCGTTATGTATATTCATTTTGTGGTTGAAGCCCAGAATTTTAGTACGTAGAGCACGTAATTAAATTTTGTCTTAGCGCTTTTATTTCAAATACTCTGTGGTTAGAAACCGTTAGAATTTTTGCTACTTTGTCGCAAACGAATCAGTATACCCTGGTTTATTACAATGGGTATTAGGGTGCCACTTATTTTTCGATTTTTGATTTTGAAAGGAGACCCCGTCTAGTTTTGTTCCTTTTGATTTCAAAATTGCGCTACACCAAATTTCAGCTCATTCGGATAATATTATCCCGTGGCGACAACACGTGGAAAATTAGAAATTAACAAAAAATTACCTTTTCAATTTTTTATTGGAGGATTTATCTTGTGACTTGATAAGAAACGAAAATAATACATACAGAATGATTTGATACACAAACAAAATTAAAAAAAAACTAAAATATTGAAAAATTTCAAGTTCAACTTAAAGTTACATATCGAACGATGCTTTTAGTACATTTAATGTAGTGTTGTAGAATCTACGACGGTAATCTTGAACAGTCTACAATAGAAATGAAACAGTATAATATAAAGTAATACGCGTATCTAATATCTTATATGAAAGAAAAATAATCACAATATTATACCTTCAATAAAAATTGTTTTTGGTCTTCGTCTTTCGTGATCTTATCATTAAATTCTGTTATAAGCTTAATTGCTCGCTCGGCTGTATCGTTCACAATTTTGAATTCCTTAATCTTGCTTTGCACACCTAGGTATTCATTTGAGTCAATCCACGCCATAAAATTCATTTTAAAAGTGTGTGTTGGAATATCGAGCCGAGAGAACAATGTTATTGAATGTGGTCCTACTAATTTTATTAAAATGTCATCGTCGTTGTCTTTTAAAAAATCTTCGACATCCTCTTTCCTTAACATCAATTTTTTACGCATTTCTGCTTCATCATCTTCTTGTGTTTCATTTTCCTTTACAATTTTTTCTGCCATCTTTAACTTAGTTTCGTGTTTTATGCGATTATCGAATAGGGAAAATGCCACGCACTCTTCATTTAAGTAATAAAGGTGGTTGATAAATTTGTTAATACCTGTATCAGCTACATCTTTATTAAAGTTTCCATAACATTGAAGTGTTCTTAAAAATAGTATGTCATTAAGAGGAGATTTATCAGCTCTTGGAAAAGAAAACCAACTGCTGGCATAACATTTCACTAAAAACGTATTTAATTCCAAAAGGGATTTCTCTTCCTGGGCAGTTAATTTAAATTCAAGACGAAATAAATATATTTTAAAATATAGATAGATTTAGCCATCCATCTTGCCAAGTGGAAAGCACCTGGTTTGCGAAACTTTGCTCCTCCAGGTGGAGTTCCGCCTAAGAAAACTATAATAATTCACGAAATTCCTTATAGTCATCTCTAGGTAAGGTTTTTTTAATGGAATTTTGTGCAAAAGTTAATATTTCAACATATTCATTTCCTAATATCATTTTGAATTTTGGGGTTTGATAATCCTGTCACGAAATTTTGTTTATTTATTTCAAAGTACTTCTTTGTCGCCTCGCTGCTTCGCGCTTGCCAAGCAAACTCGCCGTCTGAGTTCACCTTTAGGTTAATTTCAAATGTCCCAACTGTCTGTCGGTGATTTCCATAACCGTTACAGATAACGCCAATTCTAAGAAACAATAAAAGTAAAATGGAATAGCGGAGGTTGCTATTGCATTCCTTAATTTTCGTTGTTTGCAAAATTTCTTTACAATTTAAGTTAAAGTTAAAATCGCCATGGTTTAATGCTATTCGATTAAACTGAAACTTTACACATCACTACATTAGATCAAGTGAAAAAAAAATAGGGGGACTCCCACGGAAAATTAAAAAACTTTTTTTTTTCTTAATAAATAAGTGGCACCCTAATGGGTATGCATTTTAGTAATTTGATGTTTAGTTTCTCGTTTGCTGAGATAAAACGTAAAAATTCAAGCTCGGGGTAAACTGTAACATGTTACTACTTACTCTACTCTAAATGGTGATAAAGCAAACATGTTATATACAGTGGACGCTCGATAATGTGCCGCAGTCGGGGCTCTAGAGGCAGTGTTTTCTCAGAAGCGGCATATTAACGACAGCCAATGTAACGCGCACTCTCCCCATAACTCTCCTGTTTTCTTTTCCGTGATGGCTGCCCCCTGCCAGAATACTCTTAAGGTGCGTCACACTGATGTTCGCGCAATTCACAAACAGTGTAGGTACAAATCGTACTTCTTTCACTAAAGCTCTTGCGAACATTTTTTAAATTTTATACAGATCCTTGATCACGAAGTGTTTGCCGATGAAGACACACGTTTTTAACACACACATTTTAACATTGTAATACATAAATCTGTAACTTCAGTACACCTTCTACCTGTCGTATATTTTCAAAGTTTATCTTTCCCTTACCCATTTACATAACTATCTATGCCCAATATGAAATAAATGTGCCTAATACAAAATGTAACTGATTATAATTCAAAATATTTAAAAAAAACATTTGAATAAAACGATATTATACGTACTTATACTTCTGTCATTAAAACATGTATGAGTTAAGATGTGTCTTCATCGGCAAACAGTTCGCGAGAAGGTGTCTATGTGTATAAGACAAAAATATGTTCGCAAGAGTTTTATTATTAATGAGAAAAAGAAAAAACACACATTCACGTATATGTATTGCTTGCGAATTGCTTGCGAACTCCAGTGTGGAGGCACCATTAAGGGTTAGCATTCATTGGCTCGCTGAGCGAGAGAGAGAGAGAGAGAGAGAGAGAGTGAGGTGCACACATGTGTGTGAGTAATGCGTGTGAGCTGGGGCGTTCCTAACGGCATTTTAAAGAGCGGCATATTATCGAGCGTCCACTGTATTTGCTGACACACCGGAAGCAATGGTTGACTAACTGACGACTCACGAGCCGCCGAGAGCCCCCCTGCCTTGCTGCCACGCTGAACGTCTCCCCTCCATACCGACCAAACTCTGACGGTCGCTGGCGCAAAGAGAAGGAAAGAAGCAGGAACAGTGATGCCAGATCGAGGACGGGTGCCCTCGAGAATTTCCCCCACCTCGCGCACACTACGCCGGAGCAACGTGTCCGTGAGCTCGGCGCTTCGGAGTCCACCTCACGGACGCGCTGCTCCGGCGTAGTGTGCGCGAGGTGGGGGAAATTCTCGAGGGCACCCGTCCTCGATCTGGTATCACTGAGCAGGAATCGACTGGGGTTGTGTTCCAATTCACGCATACTGCGCATGAAATTGATGGCATCTTATTGGTGGCATCGTACGATTCCCTAGAATTTCTCTCACTTGCCATCAATACGATGCCACTTCCGGTGCAGTGAGCGTGCAGCAATCGCAGAAAATCAGAGGAGAAGCAGTCACTGCACCGCTCGCTGCACCGGAAGTGGCATCGTATTGGTGGCAAGTGAGAGAAATTCTAGGGAATCGTACGATGCCACCAATAAGATGCCATCAATTTCATGCGCAGTATGCGTGATTTGGAACACAACCTGGGATCGTCAGTGTTTGGTCGGTATGGAGGGGGGACGTTCAGCGTGGCAGCAAGGCGGAGGGGCCCCCGCCGACACGTGAGTCGCCAGTTATAGTCGTGTTCAGATTTATTGACCGGTGAGTTTCGTGAGGGGTATTCTCCCACCACACCGCTTGCCTGCCTCGGTGCTCCTTTTATCTACGTTCTCGCTCTCTCTCGGGCTACGCCTGGCCGTCGTACGGTTCCCTGAGCACTGGAAAACCGGTTTGCAAAGCGTTCCATCTCGCTCCCCCCTTCGGCCAGAAAGAAGCGAGAAACTCATACTCGGAATTAAGGCTTGGCCAGCGGCTAACGGGTCTGCCGTAGCTTCGTCTCGTATTGGCTATGCGTAGCCAATACGATTCGTAACGCACACTACTATTACACTATGAATAAACAACAGCCACACGGCATCGTTCAGGCGGAGTCGAGCACCGTTGCCCTTACCCCACCATACCCTTCGGGGGTCCCGCAACTTCGACTGCCAATCCACGATCGTCAGGTGGTAGTGGCTGATTTCTCCTCACGCGCTGCTCGAGAAACCGAACTCACCGGCCAATAAATCTGAACACGACTATAGTCAACCCTGCTCTAAGTGTAACGCATACATATTATTCCAGCCTTCTTGACGACGTGCATACAATTTGATACTCCTCTATATTTCTTTTTAATGAAAGAAATGAACTGTTATTTGACTTAACATCTTTCCTAATTTGCTTACAGGTATTACGTGATCCTATCGCCCCTGTTGTGCTTCGGTTTGCCAACTGTTGTGCCAGTTCTATGCTGGAACGAGACTTGGTCGAATGCTTTCTTCGTTGTTGCGATTATGCGTTATGTTGTCACACTGAACGCCACGTGGTTGGTTAATTCTGCAGCCCATCTCTATGGGAACAAACCTTATGACAAGTAAGTATCGCTTAAAATTTATATCATACAGGGGAGGGGGGTGGTTAGGGTAAGCGTAACCCATAGTTTCGCTTACTCCTAAAAACTGGTATTCCAAATATACTGAAAGAGACTGGTATTCCAAATATACTGCACTTCCTCTACTTAATTAAATTATGAGCTTTCTTGAAGATGTCCCCATCTTATTTTCAAGTTTAAAATGGTACTGCTATTAAATTCCTTTTGGCGAGAACTTTACAACAGTCTACAGAAGTGGCGACACTTTCTGCCGCTACAAAACTTAATTTTAACATTTAAGAAACGCTGTATGAGATGAACATTGAGCAAACGAATTCCAGCTTGGAACATCGATTAATTGATTATTTTCCTCTCTTCAAACATATCTATGTATAGCAGAGACAATACAAATGTCGCACTATTTTAACGAACAAATCGCTACTTTCAGGTTCATCAATCCCTCTGAAAACATCTATGCATCTATCGCGACGGCGGGGGAGGGCTGTCACAATTATCACCACGTGTTCCCGTGGGATTATAAAGCGGCCGAGCTGAGCTACCATGCATTCAACGCCACGACAGGGTTCATTAACATCTTCGCGATGATTGGCTGGGCGTACAATCTGAAAGTGGTACCTAGTGACATAGTGCAGAAAAGAGTGAAAAGAACCGGCGACGGCAGCCATGGAGTGTGGGGCTGGGGTGACACAGATCAGGCACAAGAAGACAGGGACCAGACAGTGGTGATGCATAGCCTTAAAAAGGATTAGTGGAATACAGCAACCGATCCAAGAAGTAAGCGATCGTTCGTCCTCTCCATCCATCGGTGGTTGTTCGATCTACAACATTCTTATTCCACCCGATACTTTACGATTTGCCAACAAATGCCTAACCTGACTTCATTTCTTGTAACTAATGCCACCGAACTTGTCACACGCAGCAGCAATAAACTGACGATGCCAACAGATATAGCAGCAATCAACGTCCTTTAAGGCCGTCCGTCCACGAAGCGTCGCGTCATAGACGCGTACGCGAAGTGTATTAAAGAGACGCGTACGCTTTTGTTTCTATCCACGCATCGTAGAGCAAGCTCCGCGTCAGTTCCAAAGATGTCGAGTGACGAAGAAGACTTAATAATACTATATACTTATATTCGACACAGAAGGAAAAAAAAGCTCTGCCATGGCAGTGAAATGTCTGCATTTACAACGAATAAAATAATAATGTAATGTAATTAAATCAATTATTCTATTAATTACCAGGCCATTTTATTTCGCGCGCTACCTCACTCCAAGCTTTTTCTGTCGCATCTTTCCTGGAATATTCAAGTATTGTATAATCGTATAAGCAGGGATATTTTTCGATAATTTGCACGAAGTCCGTACCTGACATGTTTGATATGGGCGAAAATATGTGCCTGGCGACCGACTGTGTCATACGCTGGTTGTCATGACGAAAGCACATCGCGACGAAGACGTGGCGCTGCGTCTTCGTGGACGTGCTTGCATTGTTTTACATTGGTCGCTGCATGTAAACGTATAGCAAGCGATGTCGTGTCTAATATGCGTCTATGACGCGACGTTTTGTGGACAGACGGCCTAACTTAACTTTAATCAGTTTCAAATTGAAACTGTCAACCTTTATTTTTGTTATAATTTTGTCAGAATGGTTTACAGATCTATGTATTAAGATTGGAAGGTTTTTTTGAGAACACGCAATTGTAAAGCAAAAAGTTTGTTTATAATTTTCATGTGGTAAGAACGACTTTTTCAACTAGAAAAATTTAATCAGAAAGACCAATCATTCACATTTAACACAAAATTGGAAGATGGCCATACCTTTGATAGTTTTGTGTATCTAAATGAAATTGCAATTTTCATCGCCCTATATTTTTTAAAGACCACTAACAACTCCCTACATTGCCCACCTTTATGGGAGAATCGATGAATCATTAATGCTTCGGGCATTTGATCATTCTAAACCTAAACGATCGTGGAACGTTACTCTACCATAATAATCTGATACAGAATTGGAGGATCAGAGGGTCCTCCTGAAATCAGGATACGTATTTGGAACCAGCCATACAACCTGGCAAAATTAGTCGTGTACTTGCAAGATTAGCTACATTTGACTTCTGAAAATATTTACTCTGGCAATTGAAATATTTTTGTGTAGAAATTAATATTCATGTTGTACATATCAGCACAGTGTTACGTGATCTCATCGTGAACTGTTTCTACATTTTTTACGGCGATATAATTCTCGATGAAACCTTCAATCGAGGTTTCTCTTCAACACTAAATACCAAATTATAAAAGGGGACAGGTCATTCACTTATTGCCACATGTGACAACTGTTTATTTGACTTTTTCTTTTGTCTTAAACTATTTTTAGTCTCAGAGAAAATAGTTTTTCAACTTCGTGCTTTGGTTAGCCGTTAGCGTGAACCTTAATTCGATGTGAACCGTTTCAGTAGAAGAACTATATGGTTGCTTTTGAAGAGAAAAGAATAGATTTCACAGGAAATCGGTAGTAGCTGACTTTTTCTACAGCCGCATGACCTAAAATATTAAATAATTTCCCAAAAGTTGCTACCTACAAATCACTTGTGTTTAAAGTTGCCAAATGTTGTTCTCACTGCGTTACACATACTTAACCAACTGTAGTGAAAGCGGATTTCATGTTGCAAGAAGGATAACACCATTCTTATAAATGAAACAGCAGTCGATGTTCACAGCAAATCCCTTTAACCGTGATTAAAAGAGCGCAGATTTTATTTAAAGGAGCGCATGAAAATCAGACGCACCAAAATTTGACAGAATGGTTACACCATGGCGACCGCTAGTACGTTCAATCCGATTAAACGGCTTCCGAGATTTCAAATACAGGGATTCGTCAAATGATTGATAATATCGTCGATAGAGAATTCCTAACGAATCCTGAGCGACCGAGATCTGGTCGGCAAAGTAATACCAGCGAGTCGATTGCAGAAGGAAAGGGAAATGGGGAAAAAACCAGAACGTAAGCGGCCGACTTTGATCTATTTCGATTTTCAACGTCGATGATTCCTTTTGTCCTCGAAAACTGAAAATTTGGCTTTTCTCAGCGATGCACGGCGAGCTTTGATCGGCGAAGCATGATTTCGTCGCAGATCAGAGCTCTTTTTTTCACCAATGTCTCGTATGCGGGAAAAGCTCGCGGATTGCTCGACTTTCGGCGAAAATTAGCAGTCGCCTGTAAAACTGGACAGAGGTGGCTGACAGTAATCGTTGTTTCTACAATAATCGTAATTCTTGTCTTTTCGCTGTTACATGATTGAGCCTATTTATGTACAATAGTCCCAAAATATTCGATCGGATAGATCAAAACGCGGAAACGGAAACCACGCCATACATACAATCAAATTCCCGCACGAACAATGAAATAAGAGAAAATGAAGATTCTGGTTACTTATATTACGTGATTGCAAAAATTGTGTAACGTTAGGAAATCGTTGTACGCAATCTGTATGGGCAAATCGATCGACAGCTGGATCAACCGTAAACAATTTTCTTTATTGACTTGATTGACTTTATTGCAACGCTGATAATTACTTCATTCTATGTATAACATAATCTTTCCTGTACCTTTGCCACGTTTTCCTTAACAGAAGAGATTCGAATTACGATCAATTCGAGCGAAAGTCGGAAACTAATTATGCGCGGGTCGCATAAATTATTTTCCTTAAAGCATGTAAAGAATTAATTGACGCCTCAAGTTAAGATCTTTAGTCCTTACAAATTGCTGAAGTCCTTCATTACCAGCTTCGTGTAAAAATTGACTGGCGTTAAACTATCTTTTTCTTATGTTTCAGTCTTCTTGTATCCAACTTTCTTATTACTCTATTCTTTAACTCTAAGATATTTCTTTGCTAAATATTTTAAGATACTGAAGCTATAACACGAATATCAATGCTATTCCTCGAACCTTCTTGTACAGAATATATATTCGTTGGATATAAAGTAATATTAGTAACAATGTAAAAAAGGAATTGACTTTCAATACTGGAGAATCATGCCGCCCGGACGGCTGTTCGCGGGGCGTAATCTCATTTTTCCGAAGTATAGATTTTGTAGAGAAATGTTCAAGGAATACAGTAACATTTTTAAACTTTATATTTCATGAAAACAACGTTCAACAAAAGACAATTTTTAACGTGAAGCTAGAATCCTTTTCTCGAATATTGTCAAGGACGTTGCAGCTTTTTGATATGCATATTTCGGGAAATGTATTACCTCACGTTTATAGGATGGTCATTTTTTGGAAAATTAGTTAAATTTGAACTACTACGATTGTTTTATATACACGAGCAAATATACTGCTTGCGTTGAAACTCTTCCTCTTTACAATCCATTAATGATAAAAAGGAAAATCGAGCTGTCGTTCGTTCAGCCAATGACATTGGTTTTCTCGTTTACGCGATGCGCATGAAATCGCGAGTTTATAAAGTGGATCGCAGTACGATGTTAAAAATTCGTCGGACAAAAATCCGCGACGATCGATGCCACTCCGATCCTCTTCCAGTTGACGGTCCGCGGGGAATCGACCACTGCGACGTGATCGCGTAGCAAAGGATGAACGACGATCGTCGCGGAGGTGCCCTGTGTGGAATCGATGGGGAAAAATAGAGAGAATACAGAATTGCACGCGAACGAAATCACGGCGAATGAAACACGGCGATCTACGTAAACCCTTTTATCGTGTAATTACAAACGTCTTACAATTAAGGGAATGTCGACCAAAAATACGCTTAACACAAAACTTAACGTTAAGTCTAACTCGAATATTCTTAATTTAGGCATAACGCGGCCCGTGTCCTGGCTCGATGAAAAACCACGGCACCATCGGTTGCATTTCAGCTTTCTTAAGTGTAAGTTTCGTTATATTCACGCTCCGCAAGATAAAATCTTATTATACCTCATGTTGTTAAATATGGCGAAAAAAAGTGTTGCTCGAATCGAGGACGCTTCGTCAAGAAGCTTTGGATAATGGAAGTAATAGTATTTTGAAATTGAAATATTATTTTAATCATGAGGATCACGAGTAGAATATAGTATTGATTACGTTAGTATGTGTGAAATAATACAAGATTTAATAAATACTTTCGCAAAATTGATATCCCTGGTTCGCAATAGGCCATTTCCCAACTTCGTCTACAACCTTCCCCACGGGGGTACTTTATAATTTACATAAACATATTATATCGAGCCTTATTTGAGGAGTCACTCCGCCTACCGTTTGCTAATACTGCTAATACTAGAATCAAATTCTTATATAAAAAAGGTAGTAGAATTCGTCCTTCGAAGATGAGTTTCTAAATTAAAATTCACTATGGTTCAAACAACCATGAGCTGTATATCCTCCATAAATCTAAAAAAGGTGCTAACATAAATAAAACAGTACGATACTTAAAAGAATCTTACATAACGGCTCAGCCGTTTTTCGAAGTCTCAGATTAAATAAATAAATATCTCGCTCTGAAAAAATACTTTTCTCAACAAATTTTTCACAAAAACAAAACAGAAAAAAAGGAATAGGCATATACCTACTATATTCACCGATAATTCTCCCCATTGCTCGGCACAAATAATCTTCCACCCTCAAGCAAACCGCAGAAGCACGCACTCGCTGAAGAAAAAGGCGCGCGACTTCGAAAAACCGTAAGGCAGGTGCGCGTGTGTTCCGATCGCGACGAGAACATGGACACGGGCCTTCGACTAACGATCTAATGACTAGACAGTAAGCAAGTGTTCGTATTCCTTTTCCAATCAATCTTTCGAGGATGAAGGTTCGTGTCTGTGTGTATACGTGTGTGTGTGTGTACGTGTGTGTGTACTATAAGGTATCGTTAGGCGATCTCGGATCGATCGATCGGCGATTGTCGTGGTCGACAAGAGCTTCGACGTCGACGCACGACGGCGCTCCAAAGACCCGGGGTCAACCCTCGGCGCGTTGGAACGTCCTCGCTGTTCTTCTCCTCTTAAATTCGATTTACGGCCTATCCAACCTTAGACCCTAGTTAACGCATAGATATACGCAATATGTTTTTTTTACGTGTCATATAACTGTATATATATATACACACGACTTTTCTCTTTTATGTACAGAATCGCGGCTAGGGGCGTCGGTTGCGCGAGTCGCGTAAGGTACTCGCGAAACTTCCTCTTGCTTCGTTTATATTTGTTAGAACGGGACAGAGACGCTCGACGAGCGACGAATCGATTTTCGCGCGGCGTTCGATCGACTTCCTGGCTGGTCGCTGGTCGCTCACTGTCGTCGTCGCGCGGACGATCGACGCTCTCTCGCTTTCGTGTTACAAAAATCGTAGAAAAAAGCGATTGGGTAGAAAATAGTACAACGACCGGTCGTGCTGCCCGCGTGAAATCAGTCGAGACGTGGTTGCGAAAGAAATTGAGTGTTACTCGAGACACCGCGCCCCCTCTTGGTGCCCGCCTGGTCGCGGGACCGGAAGTTACGTGGCGCCTCGTCGAACACGAACCTGGCGGCAACCGTTTGCAATGGGTTCCTCCTCCGTTTCAGAATTATTGACAACGCAACGCGCGGAGGTTTACAGTGGTAACATTCATTAATTACTTACGTCTTACGATAACTTCGTTATGTTAATCATACATTCTTTATGATAAAACGTGCATAGTCTGTCGACTTTGCTCGACCCCTCGAGGGCACGTGTACGTTGCTGCAGTTCACGGTTTTTGGTGCGATCTTGTATCTCGTTGGAACGAGAGGTATGGAAGATACTCGAAGCACTTTGATCGACTTGAAATTTTTGATTGATGTGTGATACAGGATTCGCTTTTAGGTTGTTGCAGAATTCGATGAGGGTAATTGGGATTTCTCTGGGTTGCCCAAGGTATTTACACAAAATGCAGAAGAAGGATGGATAAAATTGAAGAAGGACTATCACACAAATTGTAGCGATGAAATCTATAGAATTAAATATTTGTAGGAATTATAAAACTGTTGTGGTAAGTATATAATGAGACGTTACATAATGTAAGTATTGTAACTTTTTATGCAAGAATAGTTCTAACGATGATAGACAGAAGTCTTCCATCTAAACAATTCAAGAAATGAAAAATGGAGTCGTACTTTCTTCAAAGTGAATAATCTTTATATTTGTATCTTCCAATACCCAACATAGCTTACAGTTCTCTTGCTTTTCTGTTCACAGACTGCACAGGGAATGTTACTGTTAGCTTCTTAAAATCGATCCTTTTTTATTGAGGATCTCAAAGCTATTCTGTAACAGAACGATGTAGCAATGTAAACGTACCCTGCGATTACTTGGGTTAGTGTGTCGTCAGACTTCTTTCTCAATTTTGAGCGATTTCACAGAAGATTCAACGTGGAAAACCTTCTCACGACGTCGTTATAAAACTGATTGCGAATCAGATGAAAATGTTAAAAAATGCAATTGTAATTGTGTTATTCTAGTATTTATACGTATGGACGAGAAGCATTTATAAATAAATCCTGTGATAAATGAGGAAACGATATAAAATTACAATAAATGTAGACAGAACGAGTATAAAATATGTTACAGTTACTCTAACTATGCATATGTTACAATGAAAGTGAATTTATACAATTTCTGATGAATTTGAATAGAGTTTCCATTATTAATTTCTAGTATCATCTTTTGCAAATTATCAAAACTGGATTAGATCAAAGAGAAATCTAAATTATTCTTAAGTTAGGCTGAAATCACTTCCAGGGTAGATTGACTTAGGTTTAATTTAGGCTGAGTGTAAGCTATATTAAGATAGGTCTGAGTTTCATTGAATTAAACTTGAGTCAGATTTGAAATTAGATCCACCAGTAAACTGGAATAATTTTCTGTCAATTGGAACTAAATTCTATTAAATTTGCATTAGTTAACACTTCTATTTAAAATTCTATCTAAAATTATTTACCCTAAAATTTCCACCACGTTCACCATTTTTACCAGCTTCGTAGTAACGATAATTGACCGCCACCTTTGTAACATCCACATCCAGGTTTCATCGAATGAACGTTATCGAAGCTCCGATAAAATGTACAGTAAAAATTCCAATACTTCGAGTCGTCAAAATGTACATGAGTGGTAAGTTTTCTCTTTAAAAAACTTTCAGAGAAAGGAGTCTGACTGTGCAATGATGTCTTCGTGTTAGTGGCTCGATCAATGAGTTATACTTTCTTTATTACGCGATCTTCGCGCAGACTGTAGACTCTGGTTCGTCCTCGTACATACGACGCTGCTCTGTTCCATACACACATCTTTCCTCTGTTTCTCGTACTGAGAGAAGAACACGAGATACATTCGTCAAAACTACCAATAACTGCAAACGCTCGCGTCCGTTATGGAGTACCTACAGCATGGACCGAAGTGTCCCTTGAAGCAGATTTGTATAAATAACGAATAAACTCACTCACGCGCGAATATTCCATTATAAAATATCCCGTCGTGATTAAAATTAATTACAACCGAAACACTAGCCGCGGAACACATCCACGATGGAAATATAGAAAAATATTCTCCCGTATCAAAGTACCGTGGGTCGAAAGGTACGATCGCATAAATAACATAGGAACAGTAGAAAGAAAGAAGCACGCTACGTAAACTATGTAGAAATTAAAGACGAAAAGAGCTGCCTGTATATGTTCGCGCGGTTTAAATACTTCTCACAATCAGTAAATACCTACCGTAAAGTACTGGATAAAGTAAAAATCGTCGATGGACACAGAAATGGATTTGTACACGTTATAAGAAATCGGACAAGCAACAAAAGTCGCTTATCCAAGCGTAAGCTCAACATTGCTGAAATGCTCGGAGCACTCGCAAGATACAGCCCGTATAAATAATTAAATTAAAATAGAACAGCGTATAATACAATTTACCGTGAGTGCATGGTGTTGCAGTTTAAACTGCGAAACAGCTTTACACAAGGCTGCGCTTCGCACCCCTTTTGGCGCTGTGTACGCGTCAGGGGTTGCATTATCGACTCGTATATCCTGCAAATACGCAACGCATAAGGATAACACACCCGTCGCGTATAATTAAGCGTGAACAGATCTACTTAAACGCCTAATGACTGCACTGGTTTCTCTCAGTACGCGAAGTTGCAAATTGGCGAACGGAGAATTCGAATTATCTTCCGTGGATCGCGAGTTGCTCGCGATCGTGTCCTTTCACGTGTCACAGGCGCAGTTTATACCCAGGGGAAAACGAACTCTTGGTCCCTATGTTTTCTCAAAATCTCCCCAACCCCTTTGCCACCTGACCATCCCTCCATTCTCCTCTCAATTGCGAGTTCATACGATCAACGAAACAAAAGCATAGATGCTTGCTTGCTCGACCGATCTGGACTTGATTTAATCGCTCCTCTCTTGATCCACAGCGTGACTCGTGTGCGCGAGAGAAAGTCAAGATCGTCGTCGAAGAGAAATGTAAAATCATGTACGGTGGCGCACGTGATGGGTAAATTGTTTCATCGATATTGATTTCTCCGAGAACAAGATGGGTTTCGTTTTATCTGACACTTTATTCGAATTAGCCTGTTGCTTCGAATATAATGCTCGTTCGGTGGATAGGGGTAGTTTAGGACGGGGTTTGTGAGTATTTAGTATTGGATTGAACAAGTTTATACTAATTGACGTTGGTTCGTTGCAGAAACAGAGATAAGAATGATTGCAGGATATCTTTAACGTCCAGGGTGGAAGGGCACGTTTTATGTCCAAGCTACTGGCAAATTGAATACATGGAGGGTCCGGAAGCAAATCAGTGTTAGGTCCAAAATTTCCCTGAAAATGAGTTACCTAGGTAGTTCAAAATCCTCTTTATTGTTAAAACTTTCAGTTGATAAATGAATTAAGTCACTACTTTCATACGTAAGCCGGTACTTATATTGACCCCGGAATTAGAAGGCAAAATTATTCACGGGACAATCAGTTTAACTCATTTTAAAATCGCGTCAAGTTTATTAATCGGCTCAACCATTATTGACATTCGATAATGGAAAGGTTCTTGAAAGCGGTGCCTCGCGTAATAAAAGCACAGTGTGTCACGCGCTGCGCGTAAACTTGGCGCGAGACACTGCCGTGTCTCTTAATGGTTTGTTGTTTGTTATATAAAAAATAATTGTACGGCATCGTCTTACTTATACCGCGGGTGAAAGAAATGAAAATACACGTTCTTTGCTATCAAGATCCCCCTTCTTCTGATAGTGAATCTGAATATTTACCTGATAATAAACAAAATTTAAGAAAAAATTGCTTATTTTTAAAAACTGATCTTTATCATGTTTACACTAAAAAAGTGAATATTTCTAAATTTCGGATTTAAATTTTTAATTAAATTGACACTTCAAAATGAGTTCAAAAAAGCAAGCGGGCTACTCGTTTTTTCATTACTATATTTTTCTTCGCCGTCACCCCAAAGTTTCCCCTTCCTGGAAAAAATCTACGGATGCCCTTGTCTGATTGTGATGATGGTAAGTGATATGCAAACATTACCAACGTGTATTTTGAATATAAATATTAAATTTATGATAATATTAATATATATTTTTAAGACACTTCGGAATTTGCTATAAATTGTGAAAGTCGAATTACAGAATAACAAAGATTTATTCAATTCTTTCAGTGGACATTTGACATAAGTCACAATTTTCTGATTCAACCCGATTTCTTTTAAAAACCCATGGCGATTTTCTATTGTTTCTCTTGCACTTAAGCTCATTTGTATATTATCTTATAATAAAAATCGCCTTTTGTATCCTTACTAGTAGTGGCATTTTTTTACAACAAATTTATAAAAACCTCATTTATCTCGGTTTTAATGCTAATGGACTTACACTGATTGGCTTTTGAACCCTCCATATGTACTTCGATCGTCAGATTTGTTCGATTGGAGGCAACAGAATATAGGAATTGTATAATTTCACTAACATGCAGGAACCTTCAAAGGATTCGGTAAGCATTGAGCCTGAGAGTTCGAAGAACTATCCAAACTTTTCCACAGGAACTCATGCTCCGAAATTTAACAAACAATGAAAATCAGTGGCTTCACGTGCGCCACCAGGAATTCTGCAAATGAAACGGCACCGTGAACGGCAGAAAAGACGCTCCCTGAACACCAGCACGGTGGAACCATGCGCGAGCGAGTCGTATCCCCGTTTTCACCGCGACGATCGCGTCAGAAAAAGAAACCTCCCTCTCCTTGCGTTCGTTAAGTACGTGCACGACGACCGTCGTCCGTTGCTACCGTATCCCTAGACCCTTAAAACGACAAACTTCGAGCTTAACTCTACAGGAACGAACCTATTTATTCTCCATTATCCACGTTTCTTTTCCGTAACCTCTGTTCACACATCTAGGAGTTTCGTTAGCGTATATCAAAAGGACTATGTACAAAAGTGCGGGCAACGCGAGAACGTACCCCCCGACACCCTTGCCAGCGTCCAGGGGTTGGTAGTCGTCGCGAGAACCGGAGGCCGGGTGAGCGTGTCCGAGGACGCTTTCTCGCTGGCCACGGGCTTAGGAACTATACTTACTGCTACGCGATACTGTCCGCTGAATTCTTTCGTGCTCGACCTCGAGGCTCGGCCTTAGGCGACCTCGACCGGTGCAGTCCGATTCAACGTTCCAGCGTTCGGCGCTCAAAGTCTCTCGACCGGTGGGCTCACGGCATATGCGGGGTGAGCGCGACGGAGGCGCACAAGTGCGCGTGCAACACTTGCGGAAGAGTATGGTGAAGCTTTACTGCGCGACGCGACGCGTAACGGGTTGGGGCAACTTGTCGGTCCTCTGCGTACACGAGGGGGTGAGCGAGCGGGTGGGGGGTTGAACAGGTTACCAGGGAACGGAGGAAATCGAGTTACAGCAGTTAGAGTGGAAAGTGTCGACGACTGCACCGGCCCTACTAGTACCTAAACGATGCCCTCAAACGACGCGAGATCACTACGGTGGAATTCTTCCTCGTTTTTCGTCGTCGTCTCGTCGATCGCGGGCAAATCGTTGCGTCCGGAGCTCCCCTCCTCTTCTGTTCGCGCCTACCGTCGTTACGCGGATTTCCGAGGAAATCTCGCCCGCCGTCTGCCACGCTCCTGCTGGATTCTGCTTCTTCTTCGTCTCATGGAGGACAGCCTCCTCTTGCGAGGAGGCTCGTGCGTGAATGTATTATAACGTTTATAAGAGTGCGTCTACTGGTGTGTTGTGTGCGTCAGTATCGCTCCCACTCGACGCGTTGCACGGCGGCTTGTTTTCACTGAGCGTTCAGTTCGGACCTGTTGACAGGAAATTGAAGGCGAACGATGACGGGAAACGTTTCGAAACTGGCGAAAGTGTTTATCGGGGTTGCTAAACCACGATAATGTTGTATTTGTGCAACAATGTGATTTACGTTACACGAGGAATGCAGCAAGAATGATTTTTTGTTTAATAGAAAGTGTGTGTATGGATTCATTATTTGAACAATTAATTGTAGGTAGTAAATCGAAGATTCTTTGTTAAAGTATGAGATAGGAGGAAACTAGTTATAGTTATACTGTTCGGAGAGTTACACAGGCGTATAGAAATGTTTTATTGAGTAAAGGAGTTGGAAGAAGTAAACGCGATGGCAAAAATTTTTTATTTTTCTTTCTTAATGGAAATATTTGGTGGACTATGGTGGGGTTATTTCTGGAATGTACCGATTGTTGACTGTGTGCAAAAGAGCTTTGAAATGACGAGGTGTGTACTGATTTGTTTTACTATGTGTACTGATCACGATTACTTACTTTAAAGCTTTATAACGTTCTTTCTCTGGGTTGTTGTCTGGTGGTTCGCACTCGAAGGATGCCAAAGCCAGAGCTGGATTAAAAAGTAGGAAATAAAATGAGAGGCTTTTTTGTTATGTACAGAGTACAATACAGTAATATGAATTTCTTGATAGAGATACTTGAAGAAGATACTTGAAGAAAGAAGAAGTGCAAAGAAATGGACGACTTTAGAAAGATTCTTTAATATCAAACTGTGTTTTTTCCCGAATATTGAGTGAAGATGAAAATGTATTTCTTACCATTTTCAGTTAGAACAGGGCTCGCTTGAAGAAAAGCAATGACACGTGGATTCTTCTCAAAGGGACAGGCAACTTGTTTCCAAGCGATGAATTCCGTCACCTGCTTCGCCAGCTGCCAGAATTTCTCGAAATTAATGTGGCCGTTTGGTAGTCTGCAACAAGATAACAGGAGGATGGGTAATAATGTAATCACATCGCTAGCAGATTGTTGTGATTTACAAGAAAAGATTATTATCGATGGCAATGAAAGCTTTCACATTCACAGTGTAGATTCTAGAAAAAGCTTAGGAACACGCCCCATATTTTATTCGCATAGGTTCCAGTTAAATAAGTGAAAGCAATTTCTATTCCACTGATGATATCCTTTAAGAATATATTTGTAACAAAGAAATACATTTTATGGTAAATGCTTCATGCTTCGTCTTACGTCAACGAGGAAGACGACTGCAACTTTTTCCCACCCGTGACGCCACCAGAACACAGTCATATTTATACAATACACAAATGAAAATTTCGCGCAAAAACAATTCACACATACGCACTCAGGCACATCCACAGTACATGCGCTAGTGGCGCCATCTGCGTCGAGCTTTGCGTCATCTTTCCTATTAATATAAACTTTGATTTTGTCACGTTCACTTGCAATGATATCAAATTTGTGAGGAAAGACAGATATCGAATGCCTCAGAACAAATGTAATGAGAACATGAAAATTTTTATAAAAATGGTCGCGATGCCCATCGAGTATTCAAAATTTGAAATACTTGATCACAAAGAGTAACAATTAATTTCATGTAACATGCGAAGTTCCAATAAAATTTTGCTTCTGATTACCAACGAACACGCCGTTGGCAGTAGAGTGGATCGATAATTGCAGCGACGAGTCCTTTAACGTGTACGTTACCTCGTGTTTACGTACCGTGACGCTCTACCAGCGGAATAACGGCTGTCTGTTATTTTGTTAAATTAATTTCGGATAATCCTGATCGTATTAGCCTGCTCCCGAGGGACGCATCGATACGTTAAGTTAATGGTTAGCTCCATAAATTTCAAGCTTAGAATGTAATAATCAATCTTCGGTCTGACATGCGCTTCGATTGATTTGAATTTAATGAGGATTGGTTTTAGTTTCTTGTACAAGCTCGTAATTAACGTGGGGAGGAAGGAGTCCGATAAAACGGCAGAAAACATCACGTAATTCACTGCAATTTTCTCCACAAAATGTGTATTTTACAAAGAAAAAAGGAAATATAAAATGTCGATCGCATCTTATTAAATATGATCAACCCACCATAACCGTTTTATGTACATTTTTTTAAATATCAGATCAGAGGAAATATCGATTTATTCATCACACCTTCCTCTATAAAATGTATATTGCAAAAGGATGGTGTCGATAAAGAAATATCAGAAAAATATCAGCAAAGTGCTGCTCAAGCGTTATGAATTTTTCGCTGTTAAAATTTTGTTATAAAATACTGTTCCCAATATTGTATAATGAAAGTTCTGTGTTTCGTGTAACATAAAGGGGCTGTTCCAGGTTGCAGTAAATAGTCTTGAGCGTAATTAGGGCGTTCTAATTAGTCGATGAACGAGTTTCAGCAACGGATTTCTGCAATATTCTCTGTGTGGGCTCAATATTGAAGCTGAATATTTTATTCTGTAAAAGGAAAGTTCATGCGAAGAGAGGCTTGCGGTGCTTCTTCATTTTGCAATTTCAAGAAGTGGGTTCAAAGCGGTCAGTTTGCGTGGGAGACCCTGCAAAGTTTCAGAGTGGTCCCCTCAAGTTCTATATACTCTCCGAAAGCAATGTGATTTTACGTGCAAACAATCTTGAAACTTTTTAAAATCATTCTTAGGGAAAAACTGGCGGAGGCAGAAACGGTATGTTTCCGTAGAATTATAAGAAAAATTAATATCAAATTATCATCGCAATATAAATGTACATAAAATAGTTATTTTTGTATATAATGTTGTAAAAATCTTCTTATTTAAATATTCATTAAATTTCATGGCAATATTCAAGAAACAGTTATTATTATTTGAAAGATATCGTTCATTTACAATTGATTGAAATTTATGATTGAAATCTTGAGAGATAAATATCCAAATTAAAACCCCTCAGCATATCATATTTGACAAGAAAAATTTGAATGAATGCAACTAATGAATTGACTGGACCTTGGGCAAACACAATGGTGTACAGAACGTCAGTAAATTCAATAAGCCCAGGAGGAGGGAATTTAAATCAATGTTTTTACTCGCCTAAAACGGTTAAAACTCGATTGTTCGAGAATATTCAACAATTAAACGTATGGGTTATATTGCGTTTTAAACAAGAACTGGTGTACCTAAAATAAACAACTGTGAAACCGGGCGAAGTGAAATAACTGAAAATAAAATGAAATAAAATATTGTACAAAACTCGACTGATTCTATCTTGTAAATGATCTGTCAAGTGCACACTTTGATTAACATGTTCGTTAAACATGCCTTGAAATGCATAATGGAATGAGGTCGATGAAAACATACTATTCCATCATGATAAATGGAGGCATTGAAAACTCTGCAAGTAATAATCTTACGAAAAATATGTGTGCATTATTATATTCCTCATTTTGAATGAAACAGCTTCTGTCTGAATCCCCTCTTTCTAGCTATAATAATCTATGGAAAATTTGAGACGTACGTTTCTAAGTAGTACAGGTCAACCATTCATGAGCTTCACTAGACGACTGTCTGATTCTACTGATTTTGGTCAATTCCACGAACAGAAGTTTAAAACATGTAACATTTATATAATTTACACATTAATTATACAATGTCCTAACCTTTTCAGCGAAGTTTATGCTATTCCAAAGTATGTAATACGAGCTTGCAAATCTCATATATCTTGGTCGCAAATATTCCACTTATTCTGACCGAGCTTATTCCCATCTATACAAATTACACCGCTTCTCATTTCTCCACTAAATACATTTAGTGGAGGACCTTGCAGCAAGAGGGGCTGTTTATAAAATTATTTCTTTGACTTAAAATTGAAAAAAGAACACTAATTGAAAAAATATATTTTCACACAATAGTTATTGAATTAATAAGTTCTTATTTCTATTTTTGGCGATTTTTTCAAATCAGGGGCAGCTCAAAACACAAATATTACAAAAAACAGTAATGTGTGCAGGTTCAAAATTGTCAATAAATCGCTCATTTGTTATCGCATTTGTATCAAACGTGCACCAAACGATGAAGAATTTTTTACATATATTACACAGCATAATTCAAAAACTTTAAAAACGGAGTTGCACCCCTCTTGCTGCAAGGTCCTCAATTGCAAACGAACGTGCACCCTCATTTCTCAGCTCACAATAATTTCCACCGAAACACAGCCTCCTCGTCGCAAGCTGTTCCAGAGGAACATTTTTGGGAGAGGCACGTTTCTCAGGCGGAAAAGAAAAACCCACATAAACCAGCGTGAGTAAAAAATCATTAGTCGCTGGTGAAACGAGAAACGTCGAGTTTCTGGAGGGCATTCAGGAACGCTCGTTGCAGTCGCGTTCTCGTCCCGAACTTGTCAGGTTCGTCGGAAAGAACCGATAGATTCGTTCGTCGTCGACGTTCCTATCGCTCGAATTTCCACGATAACGATGTACACAACGTTGCGACGACGACTACGACTGGGGATGCAAGGAAGGCACGTATGGTTGTTCACGGAGGCCCGCCGTAAAATTGCGAATCGAACTCCGAGCTATACATCGTCAGCCGGAAGCGGGTGAACTCGCGTACCAGCGACGCTCCCTTCCGGTTACGCGCCTAACGTGCACGCTAACAGACATTTACATACGCGCAGCCATTCGTCTTCAGCCGCCAGCTGGATGCACCTGGATCGACTAATATCCATCGATAGTCTCGGGAAAGCCTACCCTCCCACGCAGCTCCTACGACCCCAATATCTCGTTCCCAACGACTTTCCTCCTATCGAAATTCCATTACCGATTTTGTCCATAGGCAGCCTAGCATCGGAGGTTCGAAGGGGGATAATTGGCGAGAGCACTCCTTTTTCCTTATTAAACAGCGCCTGGCGAACGTATCGGGAGGCGAGGGAGATGTGCTTTCTAGGGAAATTGATACCTTGACGCGGTATTATGAGCGAGGCTAGTGGACGGGGGTGTCGTAATACGGGCGTAACTTCTTTGCTGTCTTCGATATTGGGAACCTTTATGCACTTTCCCCCCTTCTGGTATTTTCATTTTACACGTGTATGACGGAGAAAGGCTTCGAAGTGGATGCTCGATGATTCACTGTTTTCTACTGTTATGTGAGAAGTTGGTGTGATGGGAGGAGCTTCAATGTTGCAATTAATAATAATTTGTAACACCATGTTTCTTATCCTACTTTTAATTTCTAGTCTACTATACATGTAGGGTGACCGTACCTAATATCACTCATGTTCCTAATATCGCTACTCGTTATATCGCGCAAAGTAAGTACTGAAATTTATCGATTATGCACTGAATTAGTACCTAGATATATTATGTGGCAAGATATACTGTAATTGTAGCGTCGTGTGATCAGCAATTACAGAAAGGAAAGTACCATTTTAGTGTAAAAATTTATTGGAATGCCACAATTTTACGTCACATTCGGGGAAGGTAAGTCTAATAATTCTGTGAATGCAAGAATATCTACTAGAAATACCTAATTAATTATGTACTTAAGGAATGAAATAGATTCAAATACTTTTCGCAATGTAAATAGCGTTTTTCTGTTAGCAGTATGCATGTTCTCAATACCGCCTATTGGAGAATAATGGTTTCAATGTAATGCTTGTTACAGGTGAGGTCACGAAATTTACGGAACAACCGAAATAAACTTTATTTTTCCAATGTGTACATCCGAAAGTAAAGACTTAAGTATTTTAAAAATCCTATTTCTATACTTTTGTAATAAAAATAAAATCAAAGATTGATAAAAAAATATTTATACAGTAAGAAATAATAAAAGCACATGTGAAAATGACTTTAAAAACTCATATTCACTTGAATTAATCAATATTTCTTGCGCAGGAGATATTAGGTGCACTTTGTTTCAGGATCCAATTTTTGCATGTTTTACGCTTTTTAAATTCCTAATTAAAAATTTGTAGGTTTCAAGGATTCTAACTTAAGCTACCTGAAAAATGGATAATTTCTCTTTATTTTGAAACGAATTGCATGCAAAAATATCAATTGCTATTCAATTGACAGCGATTTAACTTTTGCTAGGCGATATTAGGTACAGTCACTCTAAATATCTTTTGATCTATCTTTTTTCTTCCAGAAGCTTTCAACTTATTTTATCCAATCGTTCACACCCCCACCGCACCACATTTCACAAATATTTATTCGGACCAAATAAGACAATCTGGTCTCCAAAATGATTACACATTCCTGTTTCGCTCACTGCTTCCCTCGCAGCTGCGTCCCTCCTTCAAAACTATTGCAATCCTTCCCGATATTAGCTTGAGCCCAATATCGACCTCGGCCCTCGACCCTGGGCATTATTCGAACGGCCTAAAATGCATAATGCACCGGCATTCGTCTGCAGCCAACGTCTCGGGGCAATTTGTATTCGCGCGTGTCAGCCCGCAGTGATCTGTTCCCGCAATTCTGGAAAATGTTCGTGCGCCGCTCAGATGTTGCCTGCCCCGAACGTGCATCTCCCCCCACGTATCTCTCCGCCGTTTCATAGATAACGTTGCGCTGTTATGAGTTTAATGCACATATGCCGCGCGGATGCAGCGACGTCGCGCACAGTGTCTGCGTGCACAAGCATTATGCACGCAGCTATACGGTAAATACAGGCTAGAGCGGCGGAGCACATCCTGAATAGAATTTTTTCGTCCATTGGAACTTCCCACGGCCACGACCAAAAGAGCCCACGGTTTCATTTCGCCGGGCAATCGTACGCGTAATGAGCTTTTTCTTGTGGGATGAAAAGTGTGCCACTCGCGCTCTGCCGTTGTGGCGATGGCACTGGTGAAAAGTGTGCTAAGATATTTGATTGTGATTTTTACATTGTTGCACAAGTGGCAAGCTTCGAAAAGTGATGGAAAAAATTAGTGTTTCTGAGATTTTTGTTAATGATACTGTGTCATTTCTTGAGGGTGTTATGGGTTGTTTTTATAGTCTACGTGAGGTGGAATAGTTTAATATTGTATGTCGTTGCAAGTGAAACTGATTAGAAATTAATGCCCAGTACATATATCACTTTTGATTTGACTAAAGTGAGAAAATGTATTGTAGTGTACATGTTTGGGTAATTATTATATGGAATTGTAGAATTTTGGGAAATTAATATATTCAGGTTTAATGCAAATTTAGTTGTAGTTTGAGATTAAAATTCACTTGAAACCTTATACCCTGATTTAAAAGTGTTTTATTCAGAGTTTGCTAAAAATACTCCCATAATAATACAATCAAAACACTAATATTCTGTAAACACATAGTATACAAAGTATATTTTGAATAATTCATGAAAATATTGCATACACTTCGCATATGTTTCCATATTTCTATAGGTACCTCATACTCGGATCAACATCAAAGGTGCCCTTATTAAAAAGAAATCAGTAGTTCCAAGTAGTATAGATCGATGCACAATCAGACGAACGTCTCTTTCAGTTCTTCCGACAAATTGACTCCTCTTGCGCTCAAGTTTCCCTCAAACCATGCTAAGATTGAAACTATTCAGGCACAAAACAACCCTCCAAAATGATACAGACACGAATTTTTCAAAAATTAAATGCCAAATGCGTGTACGAAATTTTAACCGAAGAGAAAAATGTTGGAAGTGTTTTTCCATACATCTCCGACTCTCTTTTTCCCTTCCCTTTCTCTCCACTCTTCTTTTCAACAACTTCTACCCGAACTACGCGGAAACAACTTTTGCTATTACAAGTTTAATAAGTTTACACGTACAGACAGGGTCGGGGGCACGTTTTTCGCGCTCAAGGAAGGCGAAGGAAATGGCACGGCACATTCGTCGTCGTGATAAATACGCCCTACAAAAAGGACCCGAAGGATCGAGCGGTTCGCGGGCGAACGAAGGATTCCTGCCGACGTATCGCTCCCCACAGGAGCAAAATTATAGAAGCTTCAAACGAAGAAGCTCGACAAGAAGTTTGCCTCGGTGTACACGATAGAAAAATCGTCGATCGCGCTTCAAGGGTCGGCCAAGATTTTGCCTCAGGATTCGACGAACTTAAATTACTTTATAATTATTCCACCGCGGGAGACGTCGAACCCTTCTTCGAGATTTCGCATGCGAACGTGAATTCGCTGAATCATGTGCGAATACACCGTTTCGATAACTTCGAGATTATGTTGGTTTGAACAACTTAATATGTATACTATATACTATAATTGAAGACGCTCACAGACATGTGATATTTATAATTTTAACCCCGAATGGAATGTACATTTGTATCACGCGGCAATTATGCAATTAAATTATTATGCACTTCCGTTTCACGGAAGGAAGATTTTACGACCCCCTAAGTACGAAGCAACAATTTTTCACATTCTATTTGATTATTACGAATTACTGATTCTCAAAAGTTTCTCTAACTTTCATCTTAATGAATGTACCTACACAATAAATTATTTCGTTTGGGAACTTCTATTTTCAAAGCAGGTCACAGTTAACAAGTGAAAGATTAATTAAGATTAAAATTTCTCAGAGAGGCATGTCATTCACTCAGAAATGTCAAAAGGAACGGCGAAGGGAATTGGTTAACGAAAAGACCGTATCAATTTTCCCTCGACGTGGCCAGTAATTACTTCGCCGAGTGATGGTTGCCCTGATACACTTCAATTTTTATCGTGCTCGATATTTCCTCGAGTGCTCTTAAATGCCTAATACGAAAGGAGATCTTTTTACTCACTTGTTGCTGCATCCCTCGTTCAGGAAGTAGAGATCCTTGACCAGCAAGCTGAAGAAGGGCACGACGATTCTCTGTCGTTCGTCCGTAGCGCCGGCGCTACGCCACATCGCTGCTTTTAAGGTGCTGCGATAGCTGCTGAAATTGCTGCTCGGGTCCATTTGATGCTCCAGAATCGAGAATTTCGCCAGCTGCACCTTTGACCACTGCAAGATACAGTGTACCATTTATTAGTGTAAATTCAGCTTATTATTCAGAGTCTGAAAATTACGATTTAAAAACGAACTTACTAGTTTAGCTAATAATTAGTTTTAGCATTTCATCCCTCCAACATTTTATTTAATGATTAAATATTTAATTTATAAATATCGTAGCTGCTTACGCTCTTTCATATACCGAAACGGAACAATTTAACCCCTCAACGACCGACCCCTTAAACGACAAACGTCACTTTGCTACCTGAGGCCTCCGTACTGAAACATCACTGTATAGACAACCTCTAGTGTATCTGGTATTGACGCGATAGCCGCTTGAAAGGCAGGGTCCGTACGAGATACGGAGGCGGGCGACCAGTGGAAAATTTTAGGGTGCGTATGAGATACGGAGGTGGTCGTTGAGGGGTTAAAGAATGTTCTTCCCATTCAGTAAGCATCTTTCTTTATTTCCTTTGTTAAGGACAAACAGACGTTTAAAAATTTACACTTTTGCAAGCTGAGACTTTGCGAATCATAAAATTGTCACAGAAATCCTTTACAAGTTTATTTCTCCACCTGTCCGTCGTCCCTTCTTACACGTACACGCTCGTCCTTTAACACGACTCAGTGTACACGCGAAGGGAGGGGGCAGCTCGAACGAAACGTGTTCACGACAGACAATAAGTGCATCTGACTCGGCCGTCTGGACACAATGCAATCGTCCTGATCCCATTGCCTGCAACTCGATACCTTTTCCCTCGTTCCAATATATATCGAATTCCATCCACCGTTTACACGGTCAGATAGTTACCTTCGCTTCCTGACCCCGCCCACCCCTCCCTTGTTCACCCCTAACCTCTTTGATTTTTACCGCGCCAACCCCCTCGTTCGTTCATTCTTCTTTTCATCTCTGAGCATACGTTTGACCTATTCCCTTCTACCGTTTCACCCTTTTTCCGGTCCTCTGTATCTCCTTCTCTAATTTTCAAGCTTCTTCGCTTCTCCTCGCCTCGTTCCAATTTCTCCAGAGCCGTGTCCTTAAATCTTCTTTGAACTTCCCCGATTCCACCCGAGCTGTTTCTCCCGGCTTCTTTTCTCTTAGTCAAAGTACGATTATTATTTATTCATTCCCTGGTTTTATGGTATTATCCCCGCGAAGCGAAGTGAAATTTTAGGAATTATAGCGAGGTTGCAGGTGTTCTCTGATTAAATTAATAGGTGCCCGATGTTATTAGAACACCATCGAAATTAAAGTAGATCTTCATTTTAATTCTAAACATTTGGTATCAGGTCTCGCATTATTTAAATACAAAGCAGATGCATTAACTTCGTAACTGTCACGGGTATCGCAAAAATTCCAGTGCTGTAGCCCACGATGTGGGCCAGGGGAGATAAAAACAATCAATTGTATTTCAATTTGAAGCGACCGAATTAAAACGGTACATTGCTATCGAGTTCAGAGCAAATAAACGAAGATAATTTCACCCAAGTGCAAGCTTTCGACACCGTGAACGTCAACCGTGTAAAGAACGATGAAACAATCAGTGAAACATTGATTGGAGATTACGGAAAAAACTATTTACCCTACACATTTACCGTCACAAATATATAAAAAATTAAAGAAATCTAACACCAATGAAACATAAATATAAACAGTAACATTGTAATTTTAACACTCCCTCGCCATTTTACTCATGTCAACCCTCGTTTCAATAATATTCAAGCATTTCATACCACTTCCGTATCTTGAATTATTTCCCAACTTCCAACACGACGTGCGCGTAAAATATTACATCGTGCTCTGCTTGGATCGTGTAAAATCATTCGAAACGGCACGAGGACACTCAGGGACTAATTGATGTTAACTCGCCAACATTAAAATGGCGCAGCGTTCGCCATAAAATCGTCGGACATTCCCACCGCTAGTCGGGGAATTAATTCGCTGGAAACTATTTCGCGTTTGTCAATGTTGTATGCTGGATACGGTAATTCGTATTAATTAAAGCCGAATTTCGTTTTGCTCGGACTTTTCGGGCCAGCCAATTAAATGGCGCGGCTACGTAGCGAGGATACAATGAGCGCCAGTCAATTTTAACACTCCTCGAAAATCGAATGAAGCCTGTCATCGAGTTGGTCGGCTTTAAATTTTTTTTAAATTTAAGCTTGAACGAACGCGTATTCTCCACGCTGCAGCACCGGCAGTCGACGGGTGTCACGGGTCCATGAAGGAATGTATTAATGAATAAAGGAAAGTATTTCGTCGCACTGAGTATTTGAAATTTTTTCATGCGACTTATGGAACTCCTTTCTTTAGTGTCACGCTTTTGTGTCTCAAGTTTTAATCAAATAGGGACAACTCTGATTGAGGTGTACAACCTACATGCTTGTAAATCGAAGGTGTCGGTCTGATAAAAGAATTAGCACTTGAGTGATTGTGTTTTCCGGCGTGGAAAACGTGAATATCGATGAGGTATCGCGGAAATATATGCATTATTCATTATCGTCGCGGTGCGCTTTTTGCTGGAGCTTTTCGCGGGGAATAAATTTTTGTAGCTTGCATCGAGTGAAGCGGAAGTGGCGTGACAAAATAATCTTGGATATGTAACACGACTATAAAACATGAGAATAATTAGCCATTGCTAAAATTTGAACAAGATGTAAAATTACAAAGCAGCAATCTCTGAGGAACGAAAGTGGGTACTTCGATGCTTTAGAAAGCAAGCAATTAATTAATTATATTATAACTGTATGTAGCTATAACTTACGATGTATCAGAGTGGTCAAAAATATTTATTTTAATTTAATTTTTTTGGTTAAAATTATTGCTTCATGATTGATTAAAAATTCCACAAATTTTTCATAAATTCTTGCTACTTCAGTATAAACACAGACGTCCCAAATTATTCAGTCAATCGCTTCCAATGTAAACAATTTTCTTCACGTTCTATTCAGAAAATTGAGTCAATAGAAATTTGATTTACCACCAAATTCAATATAAAAACACGTTATAACCTCCCTTTTCGAGTGCGCGAGCAACATCAGCCGATTCCGTCGGAACAATCAAAGATCAGAAGAATACCCTCAGTTTCCAAATAGAGGAAACCACGATGAATAACGGAAACGCATCGAGCCAGCAATAAATAATAGGCGGGGCTTTCGGTGAGCTTCCTTGAAATCTTTCACAACGATATCCGTGGAACCGGTCTCACCGACGTCTCGGAGAATTATTAAGAGGAATGATATATTGAAGATATCCTGCGTAAAGTCCTGGACCGGATCCCCCTCGCAAATGCGCGGATCCTTCTTCGTTGGAAGCTTCATCTCGACGGGACTAAATTCTTCAAGGATCGGGGATCCTTCCTCGCGACAGGGACTGCATTCTGCGAAGGGGAGAGAGGCTCGCCGCGGGAGCCATTTTTCTCCACGTGACTCGATTCGATTTCTCGGGAAATGCTCCCGCCGAGGGAAAAAACATCGGGGATCGAAGACTCCTGCTAGATCCGGTAAATTGAAACTGGATGGGAAACGGGAAGAATGTGTTTTCAGGTAGAGTTCTACGAGACGACGCCGAGGGTTGGGGAATCTGCTTCGTAGTTCTCCAAGCGGGAATTTTAGTCGGTGAAATTATGAGGAATGTGACAGACTACATCTCAATCTTTGAGGAATTCTCATGGTTAAGGAAAATGGTGTAGGTATTATAGTAAGAGCGAATTTCCTTGAGGTGAGGAGAGCTAAAATAGAGGATAATATGTGGGAAGCTTTTAGCCATCAACTAGTCGATCAGGGGCAAAATTCTCCAAGGTGTGATTCTAATTGCGTGAAATTAAGGGCCATGCTCAGTTGGCAGGCGAAAAAGAACATGATATTTGGGAATTTTGTGTGGAAAATCTAATCTATATTTTCTAGAACTTATTTTAAAAGTACGCATATTCAGCAACTCTGGGTACTTTTGTTATAGAAAAATATTAAAAAATGAAGGAATAACAGCTACTCTTGTGGCAGATATTTTTATAAAGTCGGAAAAGTATTTTTCCGAGTTGGATCAACTGAAATAAAAAAATGAAGGAGATTCTGTTCCTATATAAGTTTATCTGGAACGTGAACGAAGGATTTTTGTTTTTGATGAAAACTCTATTCTTAATTAACGAAAAATGAACAATTCAGATATTGAAAAGTATTGGTTTTGCGTTAAACAGTCGCTATTTCGTCTAAAATCAATTTTTTAAAAATCCTTCGCTCAAGTACGAGGTAAACTCAGATAATAACAGAATCTTCTTCACTTTTTGATTTCAGATAATCCAGCTCGGAGAAATCATACTCAACGCATAGCGTCTTTTTAAAAATAGCTTCCGCGAGAGTGAAAGCTGTTATTCGTTCATTTTTTAACATATTTCAGTAACAAAATTACCGAGAGTTGCTGAATATATGTACCTTTAATATAAGGAAATAGTTGTAAAAAATATACAATAGATTTTCAATAAAAAATTTTCGGAAATTGCGATCTTTTTCGCATGCCAACTAAGCATGACCTTTAACAAAAACAATGATAAACATTGAAAACATTCTTGTCTTTAAGACCAGACACAGTAAAACTGGAGATGGCGTGTGAACTGATATACGAAAGATTTTAATCCCTGAATGGTGACTTCGAAATCAAACTTCGAAATTTCATATTAATCTTTCAAAAATTTGTAGTTCTTACATTTTCTTCATAAGCGCAATGATAATGAATTAGTGGTCGTTAAAATCCGCTACAAATGGCAGCGAACGACACTGGAAGTACCAGAATTTGTGCGATCATAAAGAACCACGTAAAATTTAATAATCGCGCGTTTTAATTTTCCATCTCTTGATGCGCTTTTATGGTCCCCATCCCTCATCCAATGTTTTCCCCGTGGCTCCAATTTTCGCGTTTCCAGTTGATTTGCATATTAAAAACTCCATTTGAATCCGACTCGTACAGTCTTCCCTGGCGTAGAGGGGCGCCCGGTCGTCGACGGTGGTAAATTATTAGTGGCCAAGCGGAGGGATGGCTCAAAGTAAAACGTAAATGTAAATTCGCATCTGAGATTTGGTTTTCACCGCTTGAAACGGAAAAATTACATTACGAGAAACCGAGTCAAATAAATAGTCTTTCACCGGCCAGGGTTAAACGCGACGCTCTATTTTTGTACGGCTTTCTCGTTTCTCCAAGTCGATATTTTTTAATTAAAAACTGGACCTTGTGCGTCGCGAAGCCAATAAATTTCGCGTCGCTGGTTGGAAAATTATTCACCCGTAGAGGGGTGGAAGAATTTGTTCGTCTGGGAAGGAAAATCGTCGCGATCAACCGTAATTAAGTTTTTAAAGTTCGAGAAGTTACGGCGAACGGTCGGATATTAAATATGCATTAGTTGAACTAAAGGCGGAATGAAATTTCGTGAAACGTTGAAAACCAGCTCGTGGGGGCGGAAAAATTGAAAATAACTTAAAAAGTAAAGTTTTGAAGGGATTCTTACAATGCATGATTAGGTCGTAATAAATATTTACTGCAAAATCGGCTTGAAAGACTGACATTTCTTAACGCATTATGCTTCATTTCTATCACAGCAACAAACTAAAAGAAACAGTGATAATTTAAGGTAGCAAGTTAAAATTCAAATGAAATTTCATTAAAGTCTTCCAATAATAAAAAAGACCATGCACACTCCACTTTTGACGTTCAACATCACACTATGTAAAGTAATGAAATAACTCACCACTTACAATGAGACTATATTATTATAAACCACCCTGTCAGTCCTCCGCCTTCTACATTAAAATGCTACCACATTTCGCCATTAACCAGATCAGCTCACCCCAAACGGGGTGCAAAGTTCAAGTCACTCCTTGCGCTCGTTCCCCCAACACATTTGCCCCCAAGAATATTTCACTCGCGCCGCTTTTCCACGCCAGGTTGAAGGCTAATTGAGCTGCGCTTTCCTACGCCCTTCGCCCAAGCGACCAGTCACCGTTCCATCGGCCACGAACTCTCCCCTTTACGCGGGTCGTTTTCCCGCCCCCGCCGATAAAGATTTCGAGCAGCCTCTACCTGTCGACGCTGCCAAGTCGCGAGACATTCACCCCCGCCCGCGATAATGGACGCGACGAAGGGGTGGTATCCGCCCTGGCGAACCGTAACGACCGAACGTAATTAGCTTTCCCAAGGGGGGCGAAAAGCGAGCCGGGGGACTCCTTTTCACGATGGAAGAAGGAGACGTCACTCGCAGATTATCTCTGCGGTAAATTAACCCGGCAAGGGGTGGTATCGTTCATCTTTCACCGACGTCCCCGTATCGGCGGCTGCTCTCGAACGCGAGCCAACCAACCCCCCTCGAGATTCCGTCCGTCTAGTTTTCGACGCTGAGACGAAGCTCGTGCAAGCTGAAAGTTTCCTTGCTCAACATTTTCCTTGGGTAAATGGAGAGCTCTAAGGAGGGGTGTTTTCGAGTGACTCGAAACACTGAGCCTCTCTTGGAGACGCCTTGACTCCTCCCAAGAAGATTGATTTCCGACTTCATCCGTTCTGGGGTTGGTCGTTGTGTGACGGGACTTTGTAAACGTATGGCGTGAGGTACTGTAGGATAAATTCCCATGCACTGGAGAGATAGTAATAGTAATAGAGTTGGTTCAATTGTGCATAGGCTGGGAAAATAACAGGCAACGCTTTGTATATTTACCTACACGATAATATCCAAAAAAACACAAGTGATATCGGCGCATTTGTTCGGTCAATTAAATTTCTTTGATAGATCCTTGAGAAACTTTACAGATTCTGGTCCAAACTGTCTTGATATAGTCGTGAAAAAACTTTCCGTTGTTGTAGGTGTGAGTGTTTCGCCCTTCATTTTAAATAAAAGAAATTACAATTTCGACCGTATTTATAGAATATCCAAAAAACTATAATATTTGGATATTCTATAAATACGGTCGAAATTCTAATTTCTTTTATCTACACGATAATAGTAGGAAGAGGGTTACTAAATTGTATTAACCCTTTAGCGCCAGCACCTAGATCCTGTTGAAGGAAAAATATGCCATTTTCTTTTTATCGTTAACAATGGTCCGAATTTTTATATTTTTATGTAAAAATTTTTTCAGGAGTTAAAATGCATAAAAAATTAATACAGGGTTCAGGTAGATCTATCTTTCATCAATGAATAAAACAACTCTAAACATGTACTACTTAATCTGGTACCAACAACGAATTGCAAGTGCAAACTATGAAACGGCAAACAAATGGAATGTATCATATATGATACGTCTGACGGTAAACTAAAGGGTTAATAATGACGGTGTGTTGTGGGGGATGCTGATGATATTTGTGATGGTATTCTTGATGACGTTTGTTATTGTGTGTTTGAATGTTTATCATGATCGTGTTTTTGTTGAAGTTACACCTTTTCTGATTGGTTAGGTTTTTCAGTTCTTCAGATTCTACCGAATTTTGTAATAGATTCTTGTATAATGTAAGTAGATATTAAATATTCTTTCGTGGTAAAATTCTTGACGAGAATTCAAAGTCCACTGACTTCGAGGGAAAGTAGGAGAGTCCTCGATAACCCAGTGAACTGAATAAAAATTGCTGCATTCTATATTGTATACCGAATGGTGTTGTTTCCACCGGAGAAACCATGATTTTTTTATTTTCGTTCCGTCAGCGACCTATCAACGCACTCCTATCAATTTTACATCAATCGCGGGATCTGGCGTTTCGCATCGATTAATAATTGATTGGATTCGAAAACCCATTTGCATATTCCTCAAATTATTTTTCCATCCATAATTTATTCCCGCTCCATGCAAGCGTTATGCTGACAGTCCATCCCATGTTTGAATGTTTAACACGACGGAATAATTCGCGCCAGCAAACTGGGCAAATGTTGTGTTTTGCGTCGACCATTAAATTTTATGAATCAACGTTGATTTCTTCCGGTACATTCTATTTAAATTACTGTTACCTCGTTCATTTATTTTTACATTTTTATCCTTTTCATACGTCCTGTTCAATGTATCTAAATCTGTGGTACTTGAATTCAGTCAAGCATTCACAAAAATGTTCTCCAAAACGAAGATTTATAAACTGAAATTGTATTCTAAATTTTCGATTCATTTCTTCGGGAGATACCACTTTTTTTAGAGTTCCCGATTTAAAAGCTTCTTTTACAATCTCGTCTATATAATACAGGTCACCTAATATTAAAATATAACTTGTAACATAAATTTACTTACACTGCTTTCAAAGATACAAGAAAACGTCTACTGGAAGAAATCTTTGTTTCAAGGGACCTCGATCATACAAACCTTTCTATTACATAGTGATCTACATCATCGCAAGTCAAATAAATATTGCCTGACGAGTGAGGTTTCGTACACGGGGGTGTACACGCAGTGAAACTCGAGGATATTTTAACTATGAGATATTTGCCAGACCAAGGTTCACAAGACCCGTTACGTTCCGGAACAATAACAGAAATTTTGACCATTTTAGATGTTCCTGATTCTTCAGGTCCTGCAAGCGATTAATGTAAAGCCAGCCAACAGATGTTCCTCCCTGTGTTTTAACCCTCTTCTCAGTACCCCCCTGCAACACCTTAGTTTCGAAACAACAAAGACGTCTCAGACTTTAATGTCAGGTGAAAACTCGCAGTCTAGCCACCTGCAGCTCTCAGCGTTGATAAAGTAGCTGAGGTACCCTGGGATCGCTTGTTTCCGTTCCGGGGACATTGCTCCCACAGTCCAAAAGACCCATGGGCGCAAGCCCCAGGTTCTGATGGCAAGCTCCGCGCACAGGCCAGTTTGATCGCTTAAAATTCATATTTTTCGTACAACTCCGCTTGGAACCGGGCGATGCAATGCGTGAAAAATCCGCCAATATTTTCCCGTGTACACGACAAACGATTTGCGCGCGTGCGAGCAGGGGGTACGAAAACAAGGCGTCCCCAAACCACGGGACGTTAAATTTTCATTAACGAAAATTACGGAGCGGGCCACGCCGCCTAGCCGCTGATAGTTCCATGCAATTATTTTAAGCGCGCCCCGTATAAATCAACTGACCGAACCAAATGAACTCTGAATAACAGTTCACACCGAATAGAGCCGGCGGGACACGTCCGCGAAAACACCGACACGGTCTCGTAATTAAAAAGGAGAAAAAACGTTTAATGGTTTCTGGTCCCGGCTCGCAATTTGTCCACGGACCGCGATAAAGTCGTACGCGCACGATGCTCCGTGAGAAACTGTTTTTGTTGTTCTTACAGAAATGGAATTACCTGGTGTCCTCGTATTGTTTGTCGTTTTTAATTGCTGCAGTTTTTTGTTCTGAGTCTGTTGGGTTCCATTAACCCTTCGTTGACACACCTCTTTTTCGATCAACTTTGACACACCTGGGTGGCTCACACCCAGAGCAATTTTTGAACGAGTGCCATTCTCATCCTAAGAATCCAATTATTATAAAAAAAATCATGGGTCAATTTCAAGGTCTCTAGAATGTATTCCGTTAATTTTTTGATTGAAATTTTGTCACAGCTTTTGTAAAATAATTCTAGAATACCACATGTCCAGAAAAAAACAAAGGAAATCTTAACAAAAATGTAACTTTTACAAATTTCAATATTAAAAGCTAAGAATCTATAGAGTTGATGTTCGGATATAATATTTTGAGTGAAAAAATGGCTTGTAAGTCGGTTTTGAAAAAAGGTATTTATTTTGCATATAGAAGGTTCGGAGTGTCAAAATCAGCTTGTGGGTGGCTCACACAAACAGAGTCAACGAAGGGTTAAGTGTAGGAGGGGCCGATTCGTGATTTTTGAGAAGCAGATCTTTTTCTGGGGCCTTTTAGAAGCCAAATTAATCCAGGTAATGAAATAGAAATTAGAAAACTGGCAAGTTAGGGAGTAACCATTTACCTGGGTATTAAAATTGAGACATTTAGAGAGGGTAGAATTGTTCAAGTTTAGTACTGGGAAGCTCATTTATCATTAGTGGTCAGTAGAGAAAATTGATATGTCAAGTATTAATCTTGTGCTGGAGCACTGAAATTGAGAACTCCACAGACAGTGGAGTAGATTAATATAGACATTAATGATCACACTCTTCATTCACCTGTCATTTTCTGTAGTATTTCTGAAACGTCGTTGTGCAACAATTTTTGTGACAAGTAAAGGGTGTAATAAATTAATATGTTAATTACATCTTGCTCACGTATAAATTCATTTGCGGAGTCACGTTCCTCGCGACATGTTTATTACAGACAGCAAGTCCGCCAGGATATTTATGAACATTTTTATGCATGGCCTGGGATACGGCGTCCAAGAGGAAAAATTAAATTTAAAAGTTAAGTTATAGAGTTTAGAGAAAAAAATTCATTCTGTTTACTGTGATGACCACGCCACGTTCTCACTCACAGACACACGTGTGCACACATTGCTCGCCCGTTTAATTCAATTCGCGATGCTATTGTGGCCAACGGTTTGATCGCTGGGGAAATATTTCTATTTAAATCGGATCGTCGATACGATACCGTCGTTAACTATGCAGACACCTTTTCTACGTATTTTCACTGTTATTTCTGACTTCCTTCGCGACGTTGGGAACGTGTTAGTGAATCGAGGCTGCATTATCAATAACTTATATGCTTCTAAAAACGATTATCCCGCGACCTGCAACGTATCGGACTTTGTGAATCCTCGGTGAATATTTCATAAGCCAGGGGCTTATAAATATGACGTTCGCATTCTAAATAGCTGCATTATGGCTTATTCTGGCTTTTTGTTTTCAAGTGTTTTGTTCACTTTTAAATGCTACAGCGAGTAATATATGTTTCCGGCACTAAAGTGCTAGGGAACACATTTGTCTCTAGAGGATTGCATTGTTTACTCAGAGAGCAATTACACGATGAAAATAAAAGGAAATTTTCTCGATTTTCAGGAATTACGAGCAGTACAGAACATGCATTCAATTTTTCACAGTATATTGTTCAATATATCGTTCTGACCTGTCTCGAATAGTCGAGAGTAATTTCAGCTAGCACAGGAAATGAAAGAATTCTTCGTGAAACCTGTAACGGCCATTTTGTACAATAGTAAATAAGACGAAGTATTCTCGTGTCTAAAGATTCGATTATTTAATCGCAATTATTAAAACGATAATTTTAATTTCACATTTTTAGAACATGGATTTAAAGCAATGTCTGACTTATCGTCGATTTTACTACTTCCCAAAGTCTATATTGTTACTTCACCAATTCTATTCTAAACTAGGAGAATGGAGTAACGCACGAGAAGTTCTTCGTTTTAAGAAGGTAGAAATATCCCGATAGGTTGACACGAAGCGGTTCGATAAGTATCGAATTCCTTCCCTCCAGGTGAAAACAATCGCTACGAGCGACATGCGCATCGATCATATTGGTAATGTCATAGACTTGAATAGGCAGCATTTTTGTTCACCTAAACGGGTCGATCCAATAAGTTCATGATCCACCCACCTTTGTTTGACATTGAGTCCCCTATTTTCCATAACTGCTCACGAAATTCATATTTCCGTTGCACCTGAACTATGCATACCTGATACAAAATTTTGATGTAGGTTAAATTTGCAATTAAACCTGCATCTCACGCGTTCAAATCCTGATTGCCATTGGGCAATGAATTACGTCAAACTTTTTAATAAAGTGATTACGGCTCCTTTCAACGTACTTCGGCCAGCAGTCAATAAAATGAAGCTCGAGGAAACCACTGCTATTTATTAAAAGGGGCAGCACTGTTAAGGAACGACGTTCAAATAGAAATTGATGGCAGAGTTTAATTGACAGAGTTCTCCGTTATAACAACTGTTGGGGGGTTTTATTTGCCCTCGGTGGAATTTCATCCGATATGATTAATGAGGAAAGAAGTCAATCCGCAGAAGCTCTTGACAAACACAAGTTCTACCCTCTTGAGACATACGATGGAAGTGAAATGAAACATACCTGTGTAAAAAATTTCAAGATCAGTACTTTTTTTTAGTATTAATTTTTTTTTAGTAATTCTAATCACTTCCTACGAATAATATCATATTCTCCATCAATTTCTGAACGTTCAGAAATGTTTGCATTCCCGATATTCTCCTCAAACTTACGTAACAGTATGCCTTCGGAGCCAGAGGAAGAAAATGTTGTAGCAATCGGAAATCACCGCCCCTCACCTTCTAATTAGCTCGATTCCCATGCACGTTTCCATTGAACTCGGCAAACAGCGACGCAAAAATTCAATTAAAACAGCCCCGCCCTCGTTCGCCCTGTTCTTTTTGCTCGGAGTTAATTCGCCAGCGGCCCCGGGCCCCTCGCCTCCATTCCCCTCGCGAAAATGTTCTCCGTTCTCGCGTCGGCCCCGCCGTGGAAGCGACGTGAAAATTCGATTCTCGACGATTCGTCACGGTTAACGCTGGTCGTCGCGGCGCCACGCTCGATTTACGAGGATTACAGACCGCTTATTGCCGCGCGCACCCCCTCGTACGGGGGTGTAAACGAGCGCGGGCCAATCCTACGTGCTATCGTCGTATTAACGCTTGTCCTCCAGCGGATGTCATGGTTTTAGCGAAGAACGGAAGGAGGAAAGATCCTTTTTTAAAGTATCTCTCTCTCATTATTGCATTACAATCGATTATTTTACCTTCACCTATTCACTTGGATCGTGTATTAATACCCCTTTTAGCTGTAATTCCTTAATGATAATGATTTTATGTATAACTGTACCTATTTATTTATATTTTTAAATTGGTGTCTACATTTATAGATCTCCGATATGAGTGTTTATAGCTTTCTAAGATAATTCAACGAATTTTAGAAGGAATGATTTTAAAGGTATGTGTATGATGAGATAAAGGTAGATACTTCTCGTTTATTAAGATGAATTTTTATGCACCACAGAGTCGTTTAGTTATCGGACCTGTGTAGTATTTTTAGTCAAGTTTGAAGTGCAGTAAACATTTTGATTTTGAAATTGTATGTACTGTATTTGATGAATTACTTAATTTTACGAATAGGGATAATCAATATAACATTTCAATAAATTGCTCACCGTTTTCTTCAGGCGAGATATCGGCGACATGTTAAGGCCAGCAATGATCGCCATCAACGAGTTGAAGTTCCCAATGTTGAAGCATTCACGGGCAGTTTCAATCCAATATTCAACGACACGAACGCGTTGCTTCTTTTTTGCGTGCTGCAAAACCGGAGATGGAATTGTTCGTTAAATATTTCACCCACGAAATATGAGCGTGCAGTAGAAATTCGAATAGTGAAATGTTTTCCACTTGCTATATTAAATCTAGGACTCTTGACATCATTTACCTTGCACACTTCGGTTGCTACGAAATAGCTCAGTCTATTAAACCATTGGACGTACGATTCGAGATTGCGCGTTTTCTTCATGTCCTTAAAGGATGTTTCCAGATGAGGAGATTCCTATTTAGACACAGCGCGAAAAACAATTAAACATCATCGCAAAAGAACATCCTTTATTCGCACTAAACTACCGAACCCAAAACTGGAATATTCTACATGAAAACTTCACGAAGGCAGAGTGTTGCATAAAACGAATAATTGACAAAAAGAAAAAGCGACTTTACTGTCACAAACCACGACATCTAAATTACAGACTGTAAGCAGTTTAACCCTTCGTGATCACACGGGGTGTATCGCACTGCAGGCAAATTTTTTTCTTTGCCAATATTTCTTTAAATTTTCAGACCTCAATATTAAAATTTATAATTTTTTTTAACAAAACAATCGCTGCTTTCCTTAACTATTTTTTCAATTACTAACTCAAAAATGACATTGGCGTGCAGTGAACACCACGTGACAAATTTGTGATTATAAGACGGTGTAACCACGAAGAGTTAAAATTCTCCAATTAAAAATTCTATCGATAATTTAGAAATTAGCACACTACTTCACACGAACCCCGAACTAGTCGCTTTGCTTCCATAAATAAACCCAAATAAATTTCCAAATTCACAGAAATAAAGCGACACGAAGGTTCAGCGATACAATAACTACAAATACACGGGCGTACGATCAGACGAATAGAACGTGGACACGTACCTTGGCGAAGGCTTGGACGAATTCTTCGGGGCCGATGTAAGACAGCCTCTCGAGTTCCACGTGGGTCAATTGCTGTGCGAGAACCGTGGCGGAGGGGCACAGCTCTGTGATGTCCACCTGAAAAACGAGGTGACAGTTCCATTCGGTTAAAGTGTCGGTGGGAAAGCTTCTGCTGGAAATCGCGGGGCAAAGAAAAAAGACAGGATTCGCGAGGGAGGGGGCGCGGGGTGCGCGATGAAAGGGAAGGAGGACGAGGGCGTCAACGAGTACTCGATTCATGGCGAACGCGGAAAGACAGAAAGCGGAAACGGCGAACGTGCGGGGGCGTCGCGACGCCACTTCTTCTCCTTTCCAATTTCACGTGCTCGTGCTTCGCCGAGCAAATTCGGGCGAGCTCTTATCTGCGCCAACCACGGCCCCGAAGTGGCACGGGGTAGCGTCGCGACACCCTCGGACACCCCGATAAAGATCTGGCGACTGGCATTATGTACGGTGCCGTTTTCATCCGCGGATTCGATCTGCTGTTAAGCATGCTCTGCGTGGCCGCGGGATGCCACAGACGATACAGCGTAAACTGTCTCTGAGAAGCAGTGGATACTATTCTCTGGGAGTTCTCTTTATGCTGCCAAGATCAATGATTTCCTTCATAGCAGAGACTTCCCATTTTAGGCGAAGCACGTGCTTTTTCTGCATTTGTGCCAACTCCTGGACTAGCTAATAGAATTTATAAAATTGCGATTTTACGTCCTTTAAGAGGATTAGGCAGTCAGACCACTCGAAGAGTAAGTATTTTTTTGCGAATTAATTATAGGGAGATGAATACAGATTGTGACTACTAGTTTTGGAAAATGTTTATTAATATTATAAACTGTAATAATTTTTTGTTGGAAATGTATACATGTGTATGACGGCGCTACAGTCGTCTGTTGTGTAGGCGTTTCTCTGTGAGTTTGCCTCGATTGCGAAAAACCAAGGTTCGGATCGACTTCAAAATTTTACAGCATGTTCGAAATATATTCCTTTTTGGAGCGGAGCTCAGGATTAAGTGTAAAAGCTAGTTTTTGAGATAATTTTTTTATTCAACGTGATAGTAGTAAATATTGTGTAAAAGGAAAAGTATGTGTTTGCGTTTATTTCCTTGTAATTAAGTCGCGCAAAATATTTGATTTTCGAGCGATTTAATTAGCTAGTTCCCTTAAGGCGCTTCTGTCTACTTTTGTGAGCTTTATTAAACAGTTTACTCTTCAATAATAAAACCACTTGAATCATGAAATTTTTCACAATTCCGCGATACACGATTTTGTACACCTTTACAGGAAAAAGTAGAGAATGAAGACAAGAAATTAATATTGTTGAAATTAGAATTCAACCTTGAAACCTACCACTGACGAACCCAATCAAAGATTAAAAAACAGTAGCCTCCAAGTACTCAGTCAAAAAAATGAAAAAATATTTTTAAGTGAATATGTATAAAAGTTGCCCAGGTACGAAATTCTATTGCAAAAAAGGACCAGCATGGCGTGGACCGTAGAACAGACATCAATAAAGGTATGAATAATAGACGAGATGGTTGCCGATTTTTCGCCGCTTTTTTGCGCCAGCGCAGCGCAGTGATATGGGTCAGTGTTTGCAGCGGCGCGCCGTTTTCCACCCTGTTATTTCCAAGGGACAAGTTGCGCGAGAGAATATAAATTTTCCAGGGGGTCGTTTCGTCCAACGAGGGGGCGGGTATGAATGGTCGAGCGTTCGATTCAAATTGAAATGCCCGTAGGACTTATTCCCATCGTCCACGGACACGCCTACAATAGCAGCCATGGACATAACTAATTATACTGGTTTGGTACGGACATTCGTGACACATTCTGCTCATCGATGTTATTTTACTCATTCAACTGTCTTTTCCAATTTAATGAGCAACGAAATACGATCATTTTTTCTGTTACTAATGATAAGAGAATTTTCTTAAAATCAATAATGGGACTCCCTAAATGGATTCCTTTTTTAGTGTCATTATGGTAGTTTTTCTTAAATGCTGAGGCATATATTCTTGTGGAGTTGAGAAGCTTCGACTAGAATTTTTAAATGGTATTTTTGCAAGTTAATGAATGTTATTTTATTATGATATTTTTCTCTGGAATAAATACATGCAGCCTCTTCAAGATATTTATTACGTCAGTCATGAAAGGACTTCGTTTGTATTTTGTTAACAATCTGTCACGAGTTATACTGAGACAATTATGAACAATATGTAAGTATTTTGGAATGATACAAAATTAACCGAAATTTTTTAAATTCTATACACTTTGTATTTCTTTCTCACACTCTTCATTCTATACAATCACTCTTTATTCTATAATTTCCATAATATTCGCCACCGTGAATCATAAAAAATAAATCGCTGCGCATAGTTAGTTAACCGTAAATTTTTTCGTGCAGGCATTTTTTCATATTTAAAAAAATGTAGTTACATGTATGAGCCACGCACGGGTGCTTCAACTTCCAGTTATTACAAATTAGCATTAAAATTAATTGCGGCACTCGTTATATGGATCGGCTGCAATTATTCATGCGCGAAATTCTGACAATTTTTTCCTTCCTCCGTGTTAAGGAATTATCAGCAGTTAAAAATGGCAATTAGCGCGGTCAGATTACATGGAGGATAATTGCTCGAGTTACCATAATTAGCCAGCTGTTATTCGCGTTTCAACGAAATATATGGAAATTGCCAGTAGGTAATTGCGGTTCATGGTGGCAATCAGGCAATCGTGAGACGAAAATCCGCTAACCACAGTCCCTTACATCACTTTAACTCTGATAAGAATTCTTGCATTAAAGAAAATATTCAAATTATATATTCAACGATGCTGTGCTCTTTTCTAAATAAAAAGACATACCTTCACAATTTTATAGGTCCCAGAAATTCATAGAAAACCCATAGAACCCTTCGGAACCCCTTGATATAGTGTTGCCCCGATGGGCGGTCCGAGAGTACGAGCATTCATCGCGTTTTCCAAAGCTCGTGTGGAAGGGCGAAATTATATGAAAACTCTAGTAGTGTGCGTGTAGGCTCGTACCCTGAAATCAGTATGTAACCGTTACATGCTGATTTCATTGCGATTAAATTGATTTGATTTCTGGTTATAGGCTGATTTCAAGTCGGTGTTCACGCGAGCTTTGGAAAACGCGAATGATGCTCGTATTCTCGGACCGCCCATTAGGGCAACGCTGCCTTAATAGGTACCATTCTGTCCCCGCTGATCCAACCAAAACAAAATTATTTCTATCCACTATTACAGCATTGCATTCTCAAAAATTCCGTCACATCTCACTTCCTCGCATATCTCCTTCAGTGACCAATATTTCCTGCACTTTTCTATCAGCAAGTATGAAGAACGTCAAGTACGTAGGTATTCGGGGGATAGAAGTTTTCTATTATCCGGCGAAACCAAGAAAACCCCGACGAGCACGTCCCACGCGAATTAAAAGTCAGACGTTTCGTCTGGGTCGGTTGGACGATCGCATTCAAACGGCATTTTCCGTCGGACGTTTCCCTGAAACGTCATATCGTTTCTCCCGACGCGATAAAAGTAAGAAACCCGGTCGGGTTCGAATAAGATCAGCGAGCCGCGTGATTCGGTTATGAGCAAACGGCGTTCCCGCAGCAACCCCGTTTCTTCGAATTAGATCGTCGATCGAATTATCAACGAGCGGGGCCAGTCGATATGACAGAGGGGAAAAACGATTTCGACGGGACCGTCTGCGACAGCATTGATTTGAGCTACTCGGGGCAAACAGAACGCGAGCGAACCGCTTTGATTTACGTGCAAATTCCCTTGTACGGTTACTTTCCAACGAAAGAGATATGATATCGCAGCGAAATATAAAGGATTCCTTAAGATTTTCCAATATACCGTGACGAGCAGGTTTGCTCACAATTACTAATGGTAAAAGTCACTATTTTGATCTTGCTTCTTACTTAGTATGTACCTAGATATCACTTGATCCACAATTTTAATACAAAACGTAAGAATACACGCATAATAAATTTATGTGTGGATACCTATTGAAAATTTAGTATACATATTAATTTGAATAGTTGTTGCTTTTAAATATCGATACAATTTTCTGAAGTTTTGGATTTGAAATTATACAAGATATGTTGAAATGATAGAATAAATTTTCCTAAACTCGAAACCAGATATATTAGCCGGTGAGTTTCGTGAGGGGTATTCCCCCACCACACAGTTTGCCTGACACATTTGCCTCCTTTTCTCAACGTTTTCTGACTCGCTCTCGCTTTCGCAGAATAAGAGTGAGCCAGAAATGGTGGGGATGGTGCCAAGCTTTTGGCGTGTAGGCTAAACCGAGTTCTCAGCGTAGAAACACACACATCAGACTAGGTGTGCGTTAGCTCAGAAAAAATTCAGGGGTTTTATTGGAGAGAATATTGATTCTGTCTTGATAGCTTCATCTCTTATTGGTCCACGCATAGGGTGGATGTACCGTTTGTGGCCATTGCACTGTTTTTGGCCATGTGCATAATTACCTTACTTTTAAATTACTTGCAGATCATTATTCTGTGGAGAATTTCACATCATAAATATTTCGTTTAGTATACCGTCCGAAATATAAGGTTACATTTATTGCTTACACGGAAAAATATTATATTTTTTAAGAAGTGGCCAAAACTGGTACAATATCTTAAAGTGGCCACAAATGGTGCATCTACTCTAGCTTCGTAACGCACACAACTATTACGCTAAGTATAAATAACAGCCACACGGCTACGTTCAGGCGGAGGCGAGCAGCATTCCAGTTAGCGCACCGTACACTTCGGGGACCCCGCAACTCCAACTGACAAATCCACGATCGTCAGATGGTGGTGGCTTATTTCTCTTCGATCGCGAAAACGAATTCACCGGCCAATATATTTGACCTCGACTTTAGTATGGTCACATGATGGAAACTTTCTTTAAGAGAATAAATTCTTTCATTTATTTTATCTGAAAGCTTGACTGGCAATTAAAATTCACGTTGAAAGTCGTTTTTCTTGAAGACAAAGCTTTCCTTATTTATTTATTAGAAGTCATAGAATCACCATGTTCTTTCACTGTACCATGGATCTCGGTCCACTCAGTATCGAATTTCATAGAGTAAGTTCGTCGCGCTGAAGAGCAGAGAAAGTCACGTATCGAGGGGTAAATGAAACAGAATCAACGAGCGTGCTAAGAATTCCGAGGGTGTGCTGAGTCAAGTTGTTTCCAATCAAGAAAAGTGCAACGAGCGCACAAAACACAAACCGCGAGACTTTCTTCCTAGCATACGGTTCGTGCCTCCTTCAAGGCTGGCAACGATGATGAAATTAAAAAATTTACGATCCACAGTTCCCCCCTTTCTACCAGTGCCTCGACAGGAAGTTGAAAGAATCTCGTAAGAGCGCTTTCAGCATTCATAGAAATAAAACTAATACTTTCCAAGTTCCCTGCAATAACGAAACATAGAAGAACTTGTATGAATTTTCCTATTCTTTTGGCTTATAGTAAGCTAGCTACCCCATTACTTCGAAGAAAACATCTCAAGAAAGCTCACGTGTGCAAGATGCTGCACAGAAAATATAATACTTGAAACTATAAAGAGAATATAATAGACTCACATTGAGAACAACGTAGAAACTATTAAAGCACCTTACACTATCAAATACTTTTAAAATAAATTTCTGCAAAATCGAGTTTCGAAGATTTTGCGAACATCGCGAAGTAAGAAATCTGTATACTAATTTCACGAAGCAAATACATTTCCTTATCGGTCAGTAAACGCAAAGTAGTCATTTTGCTGCGTTGCAAATGCTATTCCAGGGATGGAAAGTCATCGAACAGTGGGATTCTCAGAAGTTCCGAATTGCTCGAGTTTGGAGTAAGATAATGTCGGCGGTGCTCAAAGAAAGCTGGTGGAAGATATTGTGCGGGATGCAATTCTCTCGCGAACTCTGATACGAAACCGAGTGCAATACACCCAGGGGATTGTCTCAGTTTCTTGTATCGGACAATTAACGATGAGTTCGAAATGGGGCGATGTATTAAGTTTGCATCTGGGACAGAATTTCGTCTCATCCTTGTTACTCGCCGTATTTGTTTCTAACTGGAATGAGCTGCACTGTCGACTTCCAAAATTCGAGATTAGAAGGATTGATAAGCGTTCAGTGTTCTCTTAGCGGACGTATATATTACAATTTTACAAATTTTATTTTAAATGTATTCAGTGGAAATATATCACTAATATACTTTTTGAATAACGTACTTTTTCAACTTGATAAAAATTGTATACCTGCATAGAATTCATTTAATTTATAGGTACCTAGTGTATACAGTATTCGTAGTTGATGTTTGAAGAACTGAACGTATTTTATAATTATTTTCATAGTATAATCAGTGTGATTAATATTCTTTCCGCTGATAATAATATTCTCGAATATAGAATAATCAATATAATTATAATCTGACGTACAGCAGAATAGATTTATCAAATTTTGGACGTGCGGATTGTGCGAAGTAATTGCTCCCATCGTCCACAGCAAACTCGTCACGTCACCACAGTATAATATTTGCATTATAAAATGCCCACGAGTAATAACAATAATTAAATCGCATATGGTTATGCAAGACTGATAGTGACGTGCTTTAATCACTTCAAATGGGCGGGGATTAAATACGGTTCAGCGTTAATCGAATACAATAGCGTTTAATGTAGTTAATGTGGATTTTAACGCGTATTATCGTTATCAATTAAAGCCCCGTTATCTACAGTAACAACGTTAACCGAATTTAAATACACCTGATAGGGAGCGTGAACTGTGTTCGCAAAGCCTTTGTGTTTGTCCCTCGGCTACCCCTTCCTGGCCGTCGTGAAGCGGAAGAAACCGTAATTAAAAGCTTTGTCCTCGCAAAAGACAGAAAGACGGATTTTCCAGCGTTTTCTCTAGTCACAGGTTGCCTTGCACACGCGAGACACGTATTTCAATTTTCCTTAATTTCTTTGGTAAGGTCTACTCAATACCATAATGTATACCAAATTGTTTTAAACGTTTAGAAGAGCATATTATGCTGAATTCCCATGAAACCTCTATGTCACGAAAATACCGGGGTCTTAATTTCCCTTTTATAAATGGTAAAGTCATCGTGAAAATTAGTTTTTCAAGCGAGCAACTGTTCAAACGCAATAAAGATTCTTGGTCGAGTGGCAAGAAGTGTTCGTTCGAAACTTTCTTCTCATGGAAGAAAAAGATTAAAGGCGTGCTATTGGTCCTTCGAGCTTTCTCCTGTTCTTAGAAAACATGGAAAGAAGTCAATCGATTCAAGGTGCGCGCTAAGCGCGCGGAAAAGTCGAATTGAAGTTCAAGCTCTGAAAAGGTGCCATAGAAAAATTTTACCACAAGGAGTCAGAAGTCGTTTAAGTAGTCGGGCCAGGGGATTGCGATTCAGAAGTTCTTCCGTACAGTTTCTACAAAGCACTGTTTCTTAATAGTTAATAGTCACTTGCAATAATGTTCACACATTTTACTTTTAAAGAGGTTTCTCTTTTTGTATTTCAACTTTGGTTTTGTCTAATATATATGAAGGAAGAAGTTTTAACTGACTAACTGAAACTTGGAAAGTAGGTAGGTACATTATATCTATGACGTGGGCACCCATTAAGAAAGGATTTTGAAAATTCCGTGTCTAAGGGGATGAAAAGGGGTAAAATGCGTTTTCAGGGAATTCTTAATATTTCTTAGGCCCGATTAGATATGAACTTGGTTTTTACTTACAAAGGTTACCCACACAAATGCCTAAAAATAAATTTCGGGATTTTACCCTAATCAACCATTAAGGGGGTGAAAAGGGGTACATTGTGTTTTCACGGATTCCTCAAAATCTCTTCGGCCCAATTCGATATCAATGGTTTTAGCCTAAAAACGAACTTCTAAATTTTGCCTTAAGCAACCCTTAAAGTATCAAATTTGGATCTGGTAACAGATTATTTTGTAATATGCCAAAGGAATAACATCCCGGGATTTCGGCTGTTTTTTTATTTCCATTTTTATATTTTTCAGATGTTCATAAAGTAATTCATGTTTTTAAAACTCCCGTTTTATTTTTTAAATGGTAGGTGTAAATTTTTTAAAATTATAAGTAGATTACGATAGAGGGAACATAGAGAATTTACATATTTAACTTGCCTAGCCCGAAGGGGAGTTCATGTTCGCCATTCTCTTCGCCCTTCTTCACGCAGAAGATAAGAAACTAAATACCTATTAAAGTTCCTTCATTAATATTTAGAAAATTCCACCACTTCTGCTGATAATTTTCCCAGCTAACTTTCCACCGTCGTGTAATTCCCTTCAACATTTCCTCCCATTATATAATAAAACTGCACCTGGAACTTTAAACACCGTTAACTTAGAAATACAAAACTTTCCTGCCGAATAAAGTATCTCAAATTTTCTGTTGCGTTGCTAAATACTAAATCTACCTCAAGCCTTTCCACAAAAAGAATGGTATCAACACTGCTATTGCGTCACTGCTGCGCATCTATCAAAATATTAAACTCGAAGCACGTGAAGTGAAACCCTCGACATTCTCAAAAATCCTCTTCTCCTACTACAGCTCCTTCTCATACCTTACACGATAAATTTGTCACCCAACAAACAATCCAATTAAATCCCTATAAAGCATATCCAGAAAAGAAGAAAGCGTATAAAGAATCAAACGACCCACAGTTCCTCGTAAAATTATTATTCCCCTCGGGGGTCACCATCGAAAGCGTTAAACAATCCCATTAATACCACCGATGGGAATAAAGCAAAGCGACCGCACGTTGCAACATTAATAACATCGAGGTCTCTCGAATGCAATAAAGCATTCCTGTAGGCGAGCAGTTCCCGTCCGCGCTTAGAACTTTTCTGACAGTGGCGTGGTACGCAACGGGGGGATGGGGGCACGACGAGGACACGACGGAGGAAAAAAGATTAAGGGCGTATTATTGGTCTCGCGAGTTACGTCTCGCTTCTTGAAAAAGTTCAAGCGAAGCTGTCGTCGTGGCACGTAGCGGGAACGAGTTCAAAAAGCGCGGCGAACTTCCACTTTAATAAGCCGGAGCTTCCTAAGAGCTCGACCCGCCCGTTTCCTTATCTACCCTTCTTTTTTCCTTCCTACATTTTTATTGCTCTCCGCCGAGCCGTCGACTTGCGGCACCTTCGATGCAATTCTGTTGTAAATCCTGGCCACAGACGCTTAAACGCCAGGGAAATACGACCCCACGAAAGGATATTGCCAGCCACGGGGACGTTTTTCTTTATACAGAATGATTTTTGCTTCCTCTGTGCGTCACTCGTGGGGATTGGAGGTGGTTGGATCGTTTTAATCGTTCTGTGCGAATATCGTTCGTATTGTAAGTGCCAAAGAATGTTTTAGGTGAAAATTGGTTCCAGGGAGACGTGTGGTGGATATCATTTTGTTGTAGGTACATGTATTTGAGGTATTCGAGGCGCATGGGGTAAGGGACCCAATTAATGGCAGCCAACCCAATTACTGTCACCTTAAGCTATTTTACTTAAACGTTTATTTATTCGTTATTTTAAGTAAAATACCTTAAGGTGACAGTAATTGGGTTGGCTGCCAGTAATTGGGTCCTTTACCCTGTGTATGAATGTTTTAGTGAAAATTAAATTTGGTTCGAATTCTTTATTGAAATTTGATGGAATAGTTAAGCGATATTTCGTGCTCTTTTAGATAGAATTGTGGAGGTAGACGTAGCTTCATGTATAATTTGATGGAGATGAATTTTTTATGTCGAATACACTTGTGTTTCCATTTTAGGAAATGGTACTAAGGGGAGATTCTCGTATCGCAGCACTCAAAGTAACTGATATTTAAATATTTTTTTAAGAAACTGTTGGTCACATTGGATTAAACTCTTCTGGGATATAAAGATACATCTTTAAACTTGCAGAAAATATTTTTTATGCCGATCCTTCCTACTATTTATTAATTATTGTGGAATCATGTCCATCTTTTCAACCATATAACTCCTGTTGGCAGGATGTGGCCTCTGATTGCGAAAAAAATAAAAGTTTCTTGAAGTTAGATAGTTTACACTGGAATTGGTACACGTTAGAGAAAAAATATGAACAACGGAAAGAGTTGCAGTGTTTCGATTGAAAAAGTAACTTTTTTCCTGAGACAAAACTTTCATTTTTATTCTTTATATCGCCAAAAAAATGTAACTGAAAACTAAAATTAAATTTTTGATCCAGTACCAGGAAAAATGTATAACGAATAAAATGAGCTTTATTTGAAATTGATGAGTCAATTAGTTTTTGAGTTATTCGAGACACCAACATCGTCAAAGAGATTCCACAATAATTAATAAATAATAAGAAGGATCGACATATAAAAAGTATTTTCTGCAAGTTTAAAAATGCCTTCTTATACCTCAAAAGAGTTTAATGCAATATTAACAATAGCTTTTTCGAAAAAAAATCATAAATTTCGGGGGCTGTTACACGAAAATCCCCCCTTAAGGCGGATGTAGATGTCGAAAATTATCAGCGAATCTATGAATATTTATATTGATGTCGATAATTTTCTAACCTTTCAAAATCTAATAACCATTAGTATTTAATATTTCACCTTACTACTGTTCAGATCGTTATTCCTCGTATTCTACGAAGGGAAACAGTGAATAAACATTCTGACTGATTTCAATTGAATAAATAAGCACGTATCATTTCTCAGAAAAGATTGAGCAGTGTTGCCTTTCATGTAAGTACTACCATTTTCAATTTATTTTATACCCAATGATTTTTAACAACCCTTGCGAAAGAAGGAACCGTTTGCAAGAGGTTCGCAACGAATGCACGCGACGTTTTCCTTTTTTCCCTCGTCGTGGATACAGGAAATTGCGTTCAGATTAATTTTCCCATGAATACGAAATAAACGCGGGCTGCCACAAAGATGTGTGTGTTTTTTATAGTAACAAATTCCACGGAATCAAAGGGATGTGTTAAGGCATGGTATTACGGAAAGAATATTAAAGTTTCCGTTTTAAAAAAGGCTGGCTTCCAACAATTTCCGGAAATTCCTGATAGGCAATGGAGTTATTTCGTCCTGTTCGGTACGAGGAAGTTATTTATTATGCCGCAGGAAATTTATCTCCCTTTGATCATAAAGAACGGCACTATTCATTCGTCTGCCAGGAAATATATAGTTTAATGCGACGTCATCGCAGGGAATAAAAGATCTTTAGGGTTGGAAACAAGAATGCTGTCCATTATTAATCATTCCTGATAACTTTAACCAAATAGATTGCAGACATTTTAATTCCTGCTCTTTTGAAGGAAAGGGTAGCATTAGGGCATTGGGATTTTCTATTAGCTTGAAACAGTAGAACACTCTTACAATAGGGTACTATGATACTGGAGTATTATACTCGTATTATAGTATTGAAGAATTGAAATTAGAATAATAGAATATGAGAGTATTGAGACACTGGAGAATTCGGATGTTGGAGTATTGGGGCATTGCACAATTGGGGAGAAAGAGTAATGAGGCATTAGGGCAGGCTAGTTCAGGTAGGCGGTCCGAGGACGCTAGCTTCCATAGCGTCTTCTACGTGCTGCGTGAAAGAGGGTGCTCGAAGCCAATGAAGCGACGGGCATGCCACGGATATGGGAACCTCTAGTAGTGTGCGTGTAGGCTCGTACCCTTAAGGTGAAGTTCACCTTTAGGACCCAAGAGCACACTACTAGAGTTTTCCATATCCGTGGCATGCCCACCGTTTCATTGGCTTCGAGCACCCTCTTCCACGCAGCACGTAGAAGACGCTATGGAAGCTAGTGTCCTCGGACCGCCCACCTGAACTAGCCTGCATTAGGGTATTGAGAAACTAGACAATGGAGACATTAGGTATTGAGAAACTACAGAATTCAGGCATTAGGGTATTAAAGCATTGAATAATGGGGGTATTAGAGCATTGAAGTACCAACATACTAGAAAATACCTAGCCATTGATCCGTGTAGACTAGAATATTTAGGCTCTGAACTTCAGAGTCTGAAGTGCTCATGTACTTACAGTACTAAAGCATTCGAGATATTCGGATATCAATACGTCGAAGTAAAATCTTGAAGCCTTGAAATATTGAATCACGATCTGTCAATAATACAATATTCCAGTAACATCTTAGACTATCACAATATTCGAGTAACCACGACACAGAATACGAGAACAGAGACTACCAGAACCCCAGAAGATTGAAATACCAGGATACTATCGTTCAAAGATAGAGACACGTTCCCATCCACCTTCCAATATCCCACAAAATCACCAAGAAATCGAGTCACCAGCATCCAGGAGAGATTGCCACATAGATCCCCCAACGAAACAATTGGTGATACAATAATTTCACCGACCGCACGATCATCGCCGAAGCTGGTGGCGGTCGCTGCTCACGCAATTCCGCCCTGATTAGCCGGGCACGATACGCCGGCATATTTAACTAACTAATGCAGTTGCAAATTAGCTATTAGTAGGTGTTACACGCGGTGGCAGATAGGCGTAGGGTAATCAAATTAAACGGAATAGTTACTGTCTCCCGTGCCAGGAAACTACGTAACCCTGTTAGCCTAACTGCGCAAAGTGCACACGCGGATAGGTGCGCGCTACTCTACCGCGTTAACGCACCATGCGAATGAGATGTATAAACATGATCGTGCACGAGCGAAACCAGCGTGGATTCGGTCGTGAGCGTTATCAGTGCCGCGACACGGTGTACCTATAGGAAATATTGGAACGCCTCTCGAGGAAGTCGGCGTAACTAGAGAGGCCGAGATCGACGTGGAACTGCTCGATAAGGGAAGAATAAGCTGCTTCCAGTAGCTTCAAACGAGTGAAATATCACTTTGAACGTGTCAACGCATTGACGACTGTCTGAATAACAATGCTACAGCTTCGTGAAATTCTGAGGAGTGAAAGAAGTTTCCCTATTCTTTGGTCTGAAATGCTGTGGGCTTGGGTAGTCTTAAGGAAGCCGTTCATTTTGTGGAAATATGTATGTTAGTTACAGTGTGCTATATGTATGTAAATCGTGGAATAGAAAATGCAAGAATACTGATTTGCAAGGTGCAATCCCATACAGCACACTTTGGTGCAGCTGTATTGCAGGAACGTTGCTGCAATATTGCCGTGCATTATTGGAGTGGCAATGATCTTACAATATTGCAGTAATATTGCAAGAACGTTGCCGTGCAATATTCCATTGGCAACGATCCTTCAATATTTCTGCAATATTGCGCGCACATCGAAGTGCAATATTCCAGTGGCAATGATCCTACAATATTTCGGCAATACTGCGCGCACATCGACGTGCAATGTTCCACTGGGGTAAAAATATTTTCTATGAGAAAAAGACACACGGGCGTTATACTACTACGATTCTGCACACATTCATGTCGTCGCATCCGTCATTGCCCGAAACGTTGCGGTGGGACCATTGCTGTAAAATTTCTGAAACGTTGCGGGAATATACTCCTGCAATATTGCTAAGGCCGACATAGGAGTGAACCTGCAACTTCCCCGCAATGATACGGTGCAACATTGCAATCTCGCACCGCAATATTTCCGAAGAGTTGCAGGATTATTGCCACAATTTTGCCGTTTCGTTGCAGAATCATTGCCGGAACGTTGCAGGACTACATGTTTGCAATGCTGCCGCAACATTGCAAAAATACACACCTGCAATATTGCGAAGGCGGACATAGGACTGAACCTGCAACCTCTCTGCAATGTTATGGTGCAACATTGCAATCTTGCACCGCAATATTGCAGAGACGTTGCTGCAATGTTATGGTGCTGTGTGGGATAGTGCAATATCTGTGTCAAGAATACTGAGACTCGCTGTATTATCTTGCTCCCCGTTGCCTAACTGATCTTTCAAGAAGATATACTTGTAGTGTTCTTGTGCTTCATATATTTAATATAATACTTTTACTGTGGAATTATTTGAAACCTGGTAAAATTGTAATCAGGTGATCGAAAGATGATTTACGCTTTTCGCAGTGCAAGCTTCTCTGGAATTTGAACTCTGTGCTGTGCAACACCTATTGCAAACGTTTGCCTATACCTTATGCAAATGCGAGAAAGTGCGGTGGTACCGATACAAGCACAAAGGACACGGGCGGGCCATTTAAACGGAAACAAGGGCTGGATGTTAACGAGGGTGGAATCGGTACACGAAATGAACAGGGAAGGCCGAATGGCATAGTCGGAATATTATCGGTTCATTATACCGGAAGTTCTCGAAGATTTGATGCGGTTACAGTAAACCGAATAATCGCCATTGAACCCGATAAACGCGATCAAGCTGTTCGGGCATGTAACGCAGCCAAATTAATACCGTTGTCGTGACACAAACCATCGGGAAAACTAATGAACCAAATTGTAGTAAGGAATCCATTCACGATTCAGTTTCAATTAAACACACAGTGTAAGCACAAGTGAAATTGGAAATCGTGTAGATAGTAAGATGGTAGAATCTAAAAGGCAGTTATATTTGTCTAGTCAATAATCACTAAGCCTAGCATCTGAATAGTATATACCTACATTAATCAAAAGCTTGATAAACCAAGCTATGTTTTCCAATTTCATACATTCAATGCAGTTAAGTAATGTATGAGCGTCGAGAAAGAGTGTTATCAATTACATTCACCTATTTAAGTAGACATATCCATATTAATTACCTACAGTGGCTTTAAAATTGGTCCAAACGACTTGAGTTTTTTTGAGAAGCTAGAGGGATTAGTTCGCTAAGAGATGTGTTACGTAGTTTTGAAAAAAATTGTAATTGGTCGGAATAGCAACAAAAACATACTACAGGTTGTTTTTCAATTTTTTTCTAAGCCTGTAATGAATATTCGAAAACCCCGTTTGTAGATTTAAGTAAGTTGTATACATACTGAAAATTTCATCAAAATCGATTAACGTTGCTCTGAGCTACAAACGTTGAAATTTCGCAGAATAAGGTCAAAAATCGCTGATTTTAAAAAAGCTTTTAAAAAAATCACGTCGTTTAGACCAATTTTAAAAATGTTATGGGATTTGAAAGAGTATACGATTTGTGTAAGTAGCCACTGTGTAAGTATAATTTTCATTTAAGTTGAAAGCTATAAGTGTGAGCCCAAAACCTCACCGAAAAAATGACCGAATTTTCGGTCAAGACTGTAGTGTCCTCTTAAACAGAGGGTCACACCGAAATCCGCAATTCAACAACTGGTACACCCATATTGCTGATTTACCAACCTGCGTAAGTTGTTCCGTCGCGATTTCGGTGGCGAGTCTGCTCAGGGCCTCCTCGTACCTCTCCAGAGCAGTCAGTCTGAGGAGCAAGTTTTGCAGCAACGCCGAAACTTCCTGCCTGGCCGCAGCGTCCACCGCAGCGACCTTCTGCGTGATGGACCTGACGTGGCCCATCACCCTCTCGTCCCGGAAGTCGTACGGGAATGTTTCTGTCCATTCGGCCAGCAGCTGCACCAGCCGCGGGACGAAACGCTGCAGACGCTCCTGGAACACACCAAAATCGTTTCCGCAAACTACTTTCCCTCTACTATACCCCCCTTCAGGCCCCTTTTATCTCACTCGCCTACCTGCCAGATTTACAAGTTGGGAAAGGGAATCGAAGTTTTAAAACATTCCGCGCGCCTTTGAAGTTTCATCCGGAAAACGCGACAGATTTACATTCTCCCCTCCAGATCCCACGACCAAGGGAATCCATTGTTTCAACGTTTCACCCCAAAACAAGAACGCCCCGCCCCACCCCTCGAATGAAACTGAACACGTAACAATCAACGCCCCTGAAATGAACCCATTAAAAGAAAAGGTGTGCAAAGTAACGCGGGTATAAATTAAACAAAAACACACCGACAACGGAGGCGAGAGGCGGGAGGGGGTTGTTTTGTAGGGCAGTGAAATTCATTTGCGAGCGAGACTTTTCTGGCCTGGATACGCGTGCTCGTTATTACAACGTGGAACGAGAGCGAGCGTGCGCCGGGATGATTCTCCGAGGGGGTGAATGCAAAAGGGGGTCGAGCCTGCGAGACGATGAAACGATAATGCACGCGGTGGCCGTAAAGTGCACGCCCGGAAGGCTCTCGGTGGGCTTTTGTGGGACGCGGGGAGATTCCGTGGGCTCACCTTGCCACCCTCTCCATTCAGGTTTTGCTGATGCTCGCAGAGGGCGCAGACCTCGCCCAGGAGCTCGTGCGGCTTGATGAAGAGCCGGGCGCTCAGCAAAAAGGCGAACAGGTACGCACGATCGGGATAATATTCCTCGGTGGGCACCATATGCTGCACCAGGGCCTCGAGGGAACCAGAGACGAGGTTGCCGTCCCGGTAAACCAGAGCCTGAAACGAAACGGGGAGTTGGTTAATTGATTGGGACTGCTTAGAGGGGCTTATAATAGTTAGGTACTACTAGCGCGATGCGCGGGGTGAAGAGAGCCAGGATAGTGTACTCTATCCCGCTTTTCGGATTTCCTTCAGACACTTGTTTGCAACTTGTCTCTCTGCGCAATTGGATTGCGATTGTGAAAAGTAATGTATTGATCGCTCAAGAGATGCAGTACAATGGGTAGAATGGTGGTATGTATGGAACCTGGGGCTTTGCTTTTATTGTGCTGAGACTAGTTTTGGGTTGGGTTTGATTTAGGTGTGTTAGGCGCAACTACCCCTCAGGTGGAGTTTAATTCCTTGCCTCTGTTTGTTCAAGGGTAATAAAATAATATATTAATGTAGTCCTTTGTATCAGATTTCGGAAAAACCTAACTCTGATTTAACTCAGGGCTAATCCAGATCTAATATTCTAAATGGTACATATAGTAGACTATTATGGAGTAGGACAAGAGGGTCCCTACAGGACCAAAGTTTATTCAGGTTCCAAACAGGGGCGGATTTGGAGATATCACGCCCCAAGGCTAACAAGCGTCTGCCACCCTTTTCGCGAAATATCACCAAATGTTTTATTTAAATAGTCGAGACAATTTAAAGTTAATTCAATATGACGACTCAAATGAGTTACTGCTAATAATTTATTAGGTATATGAAAATAAGTGACTTGTTTTTAAAGGTGTCTGAAGTCTCAGTTCTCTGTCAAAACAGCTAAAATAAAAACATTCTGCTACCTTTTTCAATTTCTTTCGCCCAAAATGTCCCGTCATGTTTACAACCCAGAGATAAAAATTGCACGATGTGTAATTTGAATGTTGCATAAAGTGTTTTTTTTTTTAAATGATTACGAATTATTTTCCGTTTTATGCTTTACAAAATTATTAATTCGCTCCACTGCAAGTTTTCTGGATCGGTGCACGGAATATATTAACGCGAAACAGCTGCATATATTACGTGTATCATGATAAAGAATATTAAATGAATGCATTACATGAATTTCCAGTGGAATAGATCAGCCGCTGTGGACGATGTGCACAATTCATTGAGCGTACTACTAGAACGCAGTGGAATGTTTACGAGCTGCGCATATTTTATGCATGTACGTATATTCATAATATTATTTACGCGTGTTATACAACGAATAGGCGTGTAAATGAATTATAACACAACATTACACACGGTATTATGTATTAATACAACAATTGAACGTCTGCAATAACCCAACGTGATATATGAACAAGAGAAATTTAATATATTAAATCAGGATGTGACTGTAGCAACTGAGTGATAAATTGATAAACTGTAACATATTTAAGAGAAGTTAGTGGACTTTACATTTTATTAGACACGAAATATAAACGATGCTTAAGGGGCGAGCCTGGTGTAATTAGCTGAAAATCGAGGCATTATTTCGGATTTTTTTTAAAGAAAGTATTTAATCGATTTTTCTGAAATTTTCAGGATATTGTATTATCAGATTAAGGTAGCTAAAACAAAATTTTATTAAAAAGGGCTTATTAATAAGGGTTTATGCCCAGTCCGTTGGCGACGGAATTGTTCCACTGCGGGCAACGCAGCGTTTTTTGTTCCCATCTGACACCAAAAATCGAACAATTTTCGTTTAGTTTATGAGTGTACGCACAAATCGTATAAATTCATAACTTCAAAGATGGAAAATTGAACAAATGGCGGCCTCTTAAAGAAAAAGTTCCCCTTTTCCAAAAAAATTTTGCCTTAAATGTGTAAAAAAAGTTATTTATTTAAACAATATCATTATACCAATAGGTACGATCTGTGAAGAAAATGTTCACAAATATCCGTGCACAAGGTCAAGGCGATTGGTTGAATATTTTGGGAGTTACATTGCCCGAAAATTGTAAAACTGTCGTTTCGAGAAAAACACATTTCAAGTTTTTTGGTAACCTGGCACTTCGTAGCAACACCGGTTATATCCTCTTTAATATTTGAAATTTCGTTTTGCTGCTTTCGGAATATATTATCGTGATGTTTAACTATTGATTTATGCGCAAAAAAAAATCGATTTTTTCGACCCGCTACACCAGGCCCCCTCCCCTTTAATATGCACCACGTTGGAAACTGTTAAGTTTTCACGTTATGGATTTGAATGTTCAATTATTACTAATCAGACACCCATCAACTGAAACATGACTGAATTTACTAGCTATCATTACATATAGTAAATAATATTTCGCGAGGATCTAACAGTTTCTCGAAATGTTGTTAAGCCTCGCATTAGAGCATAATTAACAAACGTATTTATTGCAGTAATGCCGTTGTACAATTAAATATATGTATAAAGCACAATCTGATCGCAGAGCAAATACACAGTCGTTCGATAATGTCGTTAAGGGGTCATCGAACGCAAGTAGGATTTAAATTTTATTTTAATTAGCCTATGAAACTGATTATTGATGACTGGTTATCGGTGATGCGATTAAGCGCATTGAAATAATCGCTGAAATTTCGGAAGGTCGAATTTCACGCAAATTTGAAGAGAATGTATGCTCTCTTCCATATTCTACCACTTCCATTATAAAAGAGTAGATACAAATAACAATACCCTCTACATCCTTCAATTTTCATTTCCAGTTTCATCCGAACTCCAAGTCTCTCATATCCATCCACATTTAGCTTCCACAAAACCCTTCAAACTTAAGGGGGTAGACACGTCACGTGACACGAGCGATGCACCGCCCTGTAATACCGACAATCTAACCTAAAACATGGATTTGGGATTTTTCGTGTTTCGTCCTTATATGAGCAGATTTTGGGCTGGACGAGGCCTCATTCGAAAGAGGAAGGTTCAATGCGGAGCGCTCTACTCACTGTTTGAGTCACAAAACTCTTTTAGTGACCTAAAAATACTTAAGGAGGTAAATACGCCACGTGACACGAGCGATGTACCGCGCTGTAATACCGACAATCTAACCTGAAACATGGGTTTAGTAGGATACGTTGTTTGTCATTATATGAGCGAATTTTGGGCTGGGCGAGGTCTCATTCGAAAGAGGAAGGTTCAATGCAACACGTTCTACTCATCGTTTGAGTCACAAAACTCTTATAGTGACCTAAAAATACTTGGAATCTGCGAATGTATTTTGTCCATTTTTTCTCTACTTTGGTCACTCATATTATTACATATCAACAAAATCTCGTCGAACCATGGCCAGAGCGTGTTGTACTGAACCTTCCTCTTTCGAATAAGACCTCGCCCAGCCCAAAATTCGCTCATATAATGACAAACAACGTATCCTACTAAACGCATGTTTTGGGCCAGATTGTGTCGGTATACAGCGCGCTGCATTACCCGTGTCTACCCCCTTAAACACTAATCCAATAAAAAACCTGTCGTAACAACATATGTGTACAAATCTAAGTTCCCAAAGAAAAGTATCATATTAAAGTTTCGAACGAACATCATTATTCATCCTCTCACAAAGAAGAAGAAAATCAGACCAGCCTTTGAAATTTCAAAGGCGATACGAGGGATCGACCAGAAGCATAGTCGAAACGATGAATAAACGAGCTCCCCTGTTGTCGTCTCTGTTAATTTTCGCAACGTCCCGCGGACCCCGAAACAGCGGAAACTCTTCCAAGTTGGTAGAGACGTGTACGAAATTAGAAATTCGTTTCCGGGGGCACGGTCGAATGCCCCGAGCTTTCGAGTTGCCCTGTAACAAAGTTCGTGCCCGTGCCCTGTTAAATCTGCGAGCCATTAAAGTTACGCCGCCCAGTAAGCCCGGACAACTCGCCGAGGATTCAAATGGCTCAAACTTATCGCGGGCTAATACAGTATTGACGGGGCGGAATGTCTGCCTCGTAAACTTGCCGCAGGGGCACCCACGTCCACCCCCAACCCCTCCAATCGGAGTTGGATGAAAAACTTGCAGTTTTCGTTAGAAATCTGTGCCATGGACTTTTCGTCATTTCACAGAGCGCGAACGAGCTCAGCTGTGGAAAGGAAATCTTGCAAACTTTCCTAGCAATTTCTGGTCGATCGCTGGAATATCGAGTGTAATTTGCGGGCGCTATAATATTCGCCTGGCGTGACGTTTTTAAGTATGAATGTGTGCAGTGACATTTGCAAGGAAGGGAGTTACCACTTTGAGGGATTTATTTATTAGATTTTCCAAATATAGTTTTCGGGTTCTGGTTTTGTAATGTTATTGACAAGTTTACGTGAAATGTTTAAGAAATATTTACGGAAAATCTGAGGAAATCAAATGTGGAAATTTTCAATTGATTAATTAGGAAAGTAATCAGAATTTAATCTTCAAACTATTTCTTTTATTTCTTGTTGTGTGCGAGTAAGAGAAATAATAATATAGCTTCCTATTGAAGAGTGTTGCAATCATGACTATAGTTTAAGTTATTTTTAAAAGTTAGTTATTCCTAAGGGAATACTTTTGAATGTAGAAATTGGTTTGGCTGTTTGCGAACCCGGTTATTTTATTAGCTAATCTATCTTTCTGAGACGGCAAAGTTAATGAAAAAAGGAAATAGTGGCATAGTGACATTAAGAAGTTTGCAAAGCGTCTACAAACCATAAATCACGCTATTTTATGCAGCAGCTGCCTTCCAAGCAAGTGTGGGTGACAAAATATAAAACCGCCATGTTATTCTCCTTTATTCTCTGCCTCAAAGTGTAGCGCGAATTCAGGCTGCTTTATTGCTCCATTACAGAAGTAATAGCCGAGGAAAATGCAAATAAAAGGCGGCAGGAAATTAAATAACCCCGTCGCGTGGTGCGAAGCAAATAGATTACTTAAAAACTTTTTGATCTACGTTGATTAATTCAATTTAATTACAACTTGCGAATTTGAAATTTCATTCAAGATTATTTTGTTAGCATAATACTTTTAAGTAAATTAATGACTCTTTTATGGTTTCAGTAATATTGTTAAAGAAATTCTAATTCCCACATTTTATGACAAATATTCATGATAATCTTAAGGGGGAACACCACTGTGACGGCCGGAAAAGTAAGCCATTCTTAAGAATTTTTTTCAGAAATAATTTACTGTTTTCATTGGAAATTTTTATTACCTATCTTTAGTACGCTGTCTTAACAGATTATACGAAAAAAAATAAGTAGAAAAACATCCATAAATTTTGATATATTAATTAATCTTCTAGACTTCCCCACGCGAGCTGGTCGAATCGGTAACTATGGAATAGCAGGTCCGAAATCAAATTTCATTTTTTTTTTAGAAACTATATGAGTGTAGTTTCCATTGTGCGTACCGATTTCTTAAACAAATTATTTTTGCAAAAATGGCAGGCTTTAGAAGAAAAGTTTCGAAAATCCGCGAATAAGATGGATAGTTTTTCGAGCGTATTTCAAAAAGTTTGTTTTCAATCAAAAAATCCGTACGCACAACGGAAACTACACTCATATAGTTTATAAAAAAAAAAATGAAATTTGATTTCGGACCTGCTGTTCGCGTGGTGGGTCTGGAAGATTAATTAATATATCAAAATTTATGGATATTTTCCTATTTACTTTTTTTTTTGGTATAATCACAGTGGTGTTCCCCCTTAAGCGCAGCTACCTCCACCTCGTTCTTATTCGTCAATTTCCCTTTTTGAACATTTATGCCTGCAGATCCATAGAAGATCCATAAACCCCGAGTTCGCTATACCCAGCAACAATCCATTCCCTTTATTTCCTAAAGTCATACAAACAAACCATCCTATATTTCTCGTTTCTGCCTCTTTACTAAATAGTCACTTCACCAACTCCTGCACACCAGAGCACCCATAAACCTCCGCCATCAACGCATCTAAATACCATAAAAAATTCCCATCCTATCCTACTCCAGCCTCACTTCCCATTCAACGTCTCCCGCTTTCGGGATTCTATGCTCCCAAGAACAATCGCTGCGTTCTGACTTCTTCCCCCAAGTTCTATGCGCCGTCCGTGCTTTGCAGCGACGCTGTGGTGCACACTCCACTTAGCAGGACCCCCCTTTTCGAGGCTGTCCCCGCGAACAATCGCGGCGCGCGTTTAATCGCGGGCCACGGCAAAGGCGGGCGGAAAACAAATCCGCGGAACCGGGTACCCGCGTTTTAACTAAACTTTTGTCGCCGCCGTAACAATCGCGGCTATTCAACGTTTCGAGTGGACGCGGGGCTTCTGGCCGAAAAAGAGGAGGTGCCCAGGAGCTCGAGGAAACGTGAGGAAACGCCAGGGACACCGGCCAAGAAAACCCGCGGGTCCACCTGTCGCAAAACATTCCAACGTCACCGAGCTGTCTCTGTTCCCGCGAGCTGGACGGCTGTTTTTGTATGTTACGTAGATCCTAACGGGAGTGCTACCAGCTTGCCTTTCTCTTTCTCTTAAACCACCTTCGTTTTGTGCTCTTTATCGGGTTCGAAATGGGTGGTCCGTTTTAGGACAGTTTCTTTGGGTGAAATCAAGATGAGACAGTATATTCGATGTGTAGCTGCTAATGTTGCGGCACAAGCAGGTGATCATTCGAATTATTTTGGAAATTATAGCAGTTTGAAGAATTGACTTTAAAGACATAGCTTTTCATATAAAAATCTGCACTGAAATGATTGTAAAAAATCGAATAGGTAATTGAAATATTACAAAATTCTACGCTACATGGAAAATAATATATTCCAGTTTATATATCTTTTCGCATATCCTTCTTAGATGATCCAGTCATTCTTGAGAGTGTGGGCCAGTTTTTGCAGGGCCCCGTTAAATAATTTTTAAAAAAAATTTCTAGCAAAATATAGTTTGCTTTAAATCTGTATTAAAAAATCTGAGCCCTATACTTTTATTTATACGAACAAAAAAATCCCTAACTTTGTCTTTTGTCAGTGGCTTCAGGGTGGGGTCCCGCCTTGAAGTCGGATGATTACAGATTCAGGAATGTAACTTCGAATGCAAAGTTGAATTAAATTTTCTCTAAACAGATAGATCTTTTACCTACAGATATTTTCGAGTTCGTAGAATGCAGATACTTTTGTCTAGTTACAAAGTACGATTTTCTAAATATAAACGCTGTATTAATGAAAGGAAGACGACCAGCGAACAATGACCAGGAAGTCTTTTTAATTAGTAGGCAGCTATAATCAAGCGGCGACGATTTCCGTCTTAAGGAGGCAATAAAGCAAACGACTGGAAACTTTCATTCTGGGAGTCGTCTAGGTATTCCCGCCAACACTGTCGTTTTGTTTCGACTTCTCGTTATCCCCCATCCTGTCCTGTATATTTCTCCCCGTCTTCTTCCCCCCTTTCGACCGCGACTCGGGTGATTCCATTGCCTTTCTAATTATTTCTTAATGCAAAAGTCTCTAATAACCACTGGTATTCCCTTTTTCAAGAGAAACTGCTTTAATATTCTTCTTATTCGTGCCTCGATAGATCGCCTCATCGATTGTTCGTAGCAACCACATTTTCATCGAAATTCTTATTGTTTAACGATGAAACCGTTCATCAATTTAAGAGTAATCGAATCGTTTTGGAGTATAGCGGGCGTTTCATCGACTGGTTTTCAATGACAAAGTGCGACAATTATATTAGGGTTCAATTAATTAAATATGGGTACTAAATGATATCGTGCAGCTTTTAGCTTATTACATTATTAACAAGGTGCGTTCAAGCTAATTATTGATTCAGATCCAACTGTGATCTGTCAACAGACTTTGGAACAAATATAAGCTTCTATGTAGACTGTACAGTTCTTTAAAACTAGATATAGGCACTGTCCCATATAAATCATAGAGGTGAAGGGCTAAAGAAATTCGAGGACAGCATAATCACATAGGACTTGTAACAAAACCTACTAAAATTGAAGACCACCATCCCGATAGCCAAAAATGTGATACTTTAAACCGTCCCCTTGTGAATCCCCACGGGAAACATATCTTTACTCCTGACACCATGTTGTGATGAAGCCTAGATCCGCGAGTACATTATAAATTATTCGAAAGCAAGCTATGTGAATTTATTACGAAATCTTAGCGCAATTAATATCCATCGAAAATTTAATATTACCCGCGCCGTTCCCATCGCGGGATGCCTTTGTACAACAGCGTGGCATAATTTCAGATTCGTTTAGTCCCGAGGCGCTCCTGGGCGCGCCGAGACCCGTGTTGCATGAAAACTTAATTTCCCGCGGAATGCGTCCTGCCCGGGTCTACGTCGCGCATCGACGGGGATTACACAAACCGTGCGAGTCGACGCAATTTGACACATCGCCCGCGTTATTTCTCCACCGGGGATATTAACGGGGAAAGATCGGGGCGAGCGGAGACGGCGGCAGGGGGATAGATTTTGCGAGGTGGGGAGAACGAGGGGGGCGCGCTCGTAATAAGTGATTGCAAAATAACGGGGAATCTTCACGGGCTATGAGGAGCCGGTGAAATTTATCCAGGCTGATGGAATCCATTAGAGCTCGCGCGCTTTTTATTTCGAAAGCCTCTCGTCGCGGGGAAAGGTGTACAGCGGGGGGTGAACGTGGAAAGCTGCTGGACAAAGTGAGGGAACGCGACCACCCTCCTGTCTCAGCGAAATTAATTGGTCGGGAAACATGGAAAGTGCGAGGGTGCAGTGGTCGAGTCTTCTTCGACATCAAATAAATCGGCAATTTCAAAGCGGAGCGCTGCGCCAGAGAGCGGAGTCGCTCGTGGCTGAGGGAAGGCGAATCAAGAGACGAAATAAAGCAATTAGGAAGGCGAGAGGCGGGGCACGACGGCAGCCGAGGTTTTGATCGATGCATCGGAAATAATGGGTTAAAGTGAACGGTGGGTTGTGTTGGGAACTTTTTGGTGAGAAGCTTGGAAAGTGGGTGATTCTGTAAGTGACTTGATGTTTCGAGAGCAAAAAGATGACAGTAAAATTGCACGGAATGTTTTCTCTTGTACCTTGCGTGATAATGGGACAAAGATGGTGGAAATTTAATAATGATTAAAGAGGATTACATCTTGGAGGGAGACGTTAAAATCTTTCGTCAAGGTTAGATTAATCGTCGAGAATCGAAATTCACTAAACTTCTCAAGAGTTTCTTTGGATTTTGCACTGTGCTTCTGAATACACAAATAATGTTCCTGATTTTTTTATATTTTTTTCTTTCTCGAGAAATCAGAAATCAGATCATACTTCTTGAGAATTCTCGAGAAATTGAAATAAATTACAATGTTTATATTTTTTTAATAATGTTGACAATATTTATCACAAACACAAGAAAACTTTAACTAATTGTTCATTCCTGTCTAATTTGCACAAAACTTGTATAAATGAAAACACAGATATTAAATATAATTAATAAATTTATTTATTTAATACAAAATTTGTGCAAAGCGAAACATTACTTTCTTGTTTTTAAATAGTTTTTTAATCTATATCTTTTCTTTTTTTGTGATAATTACAAAATTTCTCGAGAAGGAACACTATATATAAATGCACCTTACATGTATTCAAAACTCTGAGACTCAAAAAAGTACAGTAAAGTCTCGTTAGCCGCTCGCTGGTCGGGACCGGCGTTGAGCCCGTATCGTGAACGAAGCCTTAATTCCGAGTGTGAGTTTCTCGCTTCTTTCTGGCCGAAGGAGGGAGCGAGATGGACCACTTTGCCTGCGCGCTCGTCGCAAACGCTTACGGTGAGCACGGGAACCGCTTCCGAATTTACGAAAGCGAGTGTCAGGCGTCCGAAAGACGGAGCGAGACAAAATATCAACGCGTCGTCTGTCTCGTACGGTCCTCGCTCCCTTTCAGTGCCTTCACTCACTCTCGTTCCATCTCGCTCTCGCCTTCGCCGGACAAGATGAGACAGAAGTAGTGGGGATAGCGAAAAGTCCGTATCGTGTACACCAAACCGATCCCGTAACGAGACTTTACTGTATACCTTAAGCGCCATTGCCTTCCACATTCAATTCTTCATTGTCTTCTTCTCTACACTTAGCACTTAATCCTAAGTACTCCTCAACCCTCATCACAGACAATTATTCCTCTCTGAAAATACACATGCAGCTACGACAGTAGCCTCCCCTATCACTGATACCAATCAAATGCGTACGAAATTTACGAAGGTCCTTTTGAGAAGCTGAGCTTGCAGGAGCTTTACGAGATCGCTATCATGCGCCTGAGAAGTCGATGGCGCATGAAAAGATTGTAAACTTTATTGGTTCCCTGATCCCGTCACTGGTCCGATATATGAAAGGGTATACTACTTATACGTGTTTCACTTCCTCCCGCCATCGAGAAGATAAGCAGCAATCTTGAAAAGCATCCTCTGGACGATCGAGGATCATCGCGATACTCTCTTAGCTTGTCCCGTGACACGTGTTTAGGTGCTCCCGACATCTGCATCGCTCGCTGCGATTCGAGGGATCGCGTGGCCTCGAATCTTCCGCGATGGACGCCCGTTTCCGTTTCAAGGAGGCCTGCACTGCCGCCATCCCGGGGAAATTGGATGGAACGAGGGGTCGAAGTGATCACGATAACAAATTTCCAGACGTGGGAGGAGAGGGCAAATACGAAACGACGCAGGCCAGAGATTGCAGTTTACGAGCTGCCGAGTGAAAGCATGACTCGGGGAAATTTTACCGAGCAACGGGCTTGGGTCCCAGCCCTTTGTCTGCTGGCCTTATCCGCCCCTTCTTCCCGACGACTTGATGGAATTTTAAACGGTCGTTCTTTATCGTGCAGCGAAGAATCGCTTTAAATAACGAACAACACGCATGAGCGATGGAAACTGGGGAGCAAACGAGCTCATGGTATCAATGCTCGGTAATTGATTCCGCACGATGCTGTGGCATGCTCAAATGTGACTGTTGTATTTCGTATTGAATATAATAGAAGCGAAACTATGTTAAGGGCACGCACAGAATATTTTCGAATGTATATTTGAAGTCTATTGTAATTTTATCTTGAAGAAATAAACTTTTTACGTGTTCGAGAAAATAATAAAATTGTAAAAGTGAAGATTGTCGATGACTACAGCAGTGAAAGTTCGTTAACGTAGGGGAGACCGGGGCTAGTTGACTAATTTTTTACGTTTCTAATTTTTGTAAATACACCATTGTTATTTTGTTGACTTACTCCGTATCAAAAGTTTACAAATTTCATTAGGTATACAGGCTTAATTTTTAAAATCGTTTTAATTGCGTCTACGTTGTAGTTTTTATGGTATTTAGACTAGTGAGACGTATAAGTCAACAAACCCCGACTGCGGGGTTAGTTGACTTAACATTTACTTTTCAGTTTTAAACCTTTGCTTGCGAAAGACGTACATATATGCTGTCACAGTACATTAATATATATGAAAAACTTATATACATATACGCTGCCAATTCCATCAATATACTATACGAAACGCATACGACCAAAAAATTTTTTATTTTTTTTCACTCCTTCACAGTGTTATTTTTGTATTCATTATCATGGTGTTAGATACTGAATTTATTTGGTACATGTTTGTTATGGTCTATTTGGAAGGTCTGAGAGTTTGAAGGGAGGATAGGGTGTAAGACTGGTAGGGGTGAGTTTGGAAGGATTTGTGGCGGGGGAAGTGGACTTGGGCAGCTAAACTCTTTGCCTCGACTGCATCTTGAGGATAAAAAATACAATTACTATAGTCGTGTTCAGATTTATTGGCCGGTGAGTTCGGTTTCTCGAGCAGCGCGCGAGGGGAAATCAGCCACTACCACCTGACGATCGTGGATTGGCAGTCGAAGTTGCGGGACCCCCGAAGGCTATGGTGGGGTAAGGGGAACGGTGCTCGACTCCGCCTGAACGATGCCGCGTGGATGTTGTTTATTCATAGCGTAATAGTAGTGTGCGTTACGAATCGTATTGGCTACGCATAGCCAATACGAGACGAAGCTACGGCAGAATCCCGTTAGCCGCTGGCCAAGCCTCTATTCCGAGTATGAGTTTCTCGCTTCTTTCTGGCCGAAGGGGGGAGCGAGAACGCTTTGCAAACCGGTTTTCCAGTGCTCAGGGCACCGTACGACGGCAGGGCGTAGCCCGAGAGAGAGCGAGAACGTAGATAAAAGGAGCACCGAGGCAGGCAAGCGGTGTGGTGAGAGAATACCCCTCACGAAACTCACCAGCCAATAAATCTGGACACGACTGTAGTGATATTCCTATACGTAGTCAAGTAACCCCGTCCGACATTGTTAACATGTTAAGGGCCGTACATACGAAACCTCCACACATCGGATAAAATAAAACACCATAAATTATAGTCAAGGTATCACGTTTCCACAAAATATTCATGAAAAAAACATCAAGCAGTACTTAGTGGACAAAAATTCATAAATAGTCGAAACAAAAATATTTACTTTTCACCGACCTTTTTAGGTTTTTCATTCTCACTGACAGAACACGCAAATTTTTGTCACGACGACACATTAAAGGGCAAGCTGGTCATTCATATGCTTCAATATCGCGAATCACAGCATAATTTATTCCATAATACAACAATTAAATCGAATTAGTCAACTAACCTCGTTAACGAACTAGCCCCGGTCTTCCCTACTCTGCCTAAAATTTGAAAGTAAGATTGACGCGAAGAAACAATTAACGAGAATGTAGTTCAATTTCCTGGCAAATTAAAAGAAAACATTATGTATTAAGGGAACCCTGCGTAATTAGTGCTTGTTGCCGTTCATTCGTGGCCGAACCGTGGCGATGAGTTATTAATTCTTCACAATACAATTAACATTGCGGCATTGGTGTTTTATGTCCATCAACAATTAATAATGCGCAATTTCCATGGAAATTCATTTAACTTTTGTAATTAATCTGCGAATTATTCATACAGCTGGCAAAAAACTTTGACTGCAATGAAATCAATCCTCGTCAAATTCTTTCGAAAAAAAAGAAAGAATTCCAGCTACTACAACAGAAAATACAGGATAGAGTTGCCTATATTGGACCGGCTCCTAGATTGGTCCATTTGTGTATCTCGATAAACAAATATATTTGTAGTGTTGTTTTTTTAGTTACCAACAAAAACACTGCAAATATATTTGTTTATTGAGATACACAAATGGTCCAATCTAGGAGACGGTCCAATATAGGCAACTCTCCCCTATTTTTATTGATCATTTATATTAACATGATGTAACAAGCAAACTCTGAAGCTTACCTTTCAAGAAACCTTATTAAGGAAGTTTCCCTTTTAATCTATAAAACAATTTTCTACAACCACGATCCAACGAATATTACACTCTTGAAGACTACTATCAAATCCTTATTTATCTTCGCTTAAACCTCATCAAGATTCTCTTCCCCTTGTATCCCACCACTAGTCGGAGCAACTTTCTGCCAATTAAAATCCAAGTCCCAAAAAAGGATAGTTGAATAAAGTTAAAAAGACCTCTACCAGTATTCAAATGTTAGTAATTCCCTGAGCGTCATCGGCCCAACTCTCTGTCCAGCTTACACGATTGCTCGGAGAATAAAACTTGCGCTTACTTGACCCCAGTCGACGTAGCCGTGACAATAACGCAGCTAAGTCAGCTGTTTAATGGCTGGCTTTAGCTTTAATAAGGCGGACTCACGATCGTCTTTGAATTCACGAGGGAAACGGACACGGAAGCGGCGAGCATTTTCCGACGCTTTCCACATTATACAGTTCGAAGGAGAGGGGGAAAAATGGCGTGCATTGCGCTAGGAAAAATAGGGTGTGGGGGAGGGTGGAAAGAGTGGAGAATTCAGAGCCACGCTGGCGGGATCCTTTGTTACACCGCGTTGGGTTTTCCCTTCTTTTCTATTGTTTTCATCCGAGCGCACCACCAGCACGCGCTTTTCCTACCTGCGCTGCCGTGCTTTATATATATATATATATATATATATGGTTTAATAAAACGTTCGGAGCGCTTTCGTCGTTACACAGCATGCCCGTTGGCTTCCAGCCCCTTTGGATGTCACGGAACGCGCTCAAAATGCATTGAAAATGGGACAGGAAATGCGTAAAGCGATTTTATTTGTAGCGTCCAAGGTGCTTGACTATGTATCCCTCGCATTTGAGTGCTGAAGGACAGTGGAAGGGCACTTAGAATTTGGTTAAAATTGGATTAATTGGCTATAATGATTGATAAAAATTAGTCGTCTGATAATTAGCGCCTGTTATGCTAAGTGTTCTTCTTTAATAAACTTGCTTGATAAATTTGGGATAGGGTAGACAGGGAGCGATAGTAACAGGGGGCGATTGTAACACGTTAAATATCTCAAAACAAATTTTCAATATATAATGAAAAATGACATTTGGAATACATACATCCATGTCTTAGTAGTATAAATCAATAAATATTTTAATTGTGTTAAGTTAAATTTGTGTTACTATCGACCCCATGCAGTGTTACAACCGACCCAGGGTCTAGGGACGGTTGTAATACTTTCTCCGCTTGTCATTTTTTATTAATAACATGGATATTACTTGACACACAGCGAAACTGTTGTGGCTCTTTAATGTCAGATAAGTAAGTAACATTTTCCTATAAAAACATTTGTTGTAATTGTAATAGTTCTTGCGCAATAGTATTCCAAAGCTAAAGTGTTACCTACTACACTGAAATTCTATAAACCTCAAACAATTTCGCGTTGGTAGAGGACGCTTAACGATTCGACGTGGAACAACTCATCTTTACCCATTTACAGGCTCTCCTGTATTAACTATAAGACGTGACCCGTAAAAAGTAGAGCTGCCGAGACGCAGAGACGAAAAACGCAAGATTACAGTCCTGAAGAAGGCTCAGTTAATCAAACTTTAATTCAACCGCCTGTCGCCGGTTAATCGTTGCGTTTTTCATTTCCCGCTTTGGGCGAGGACGAAAAAAGCAGAGCCTGAGTGATGGGAACAAGGGAAGAGATGAAGTGAGTGTAACGAAGAAGTGGCGGAGTGTTCAGACTGCTTCATTTCGGGTTTAGATCTACGAATTGAGCTCAGGAAATATCACAGATATTTTTGCAGTGGAATATGAAATTTTGAGGGCATTGAGCTTAAAGCATTCGGACAATTCTCATTAATTGAAAAGGGCTATCTAATTTGACACAACGATTCGATTATATTTAGATATTTTTGCCACTGTTCCCCAAATTTTTAGCCAACTTTTGCCTTACGTTTTTCCACATCTTCCTTGGGCAGATAAAGAGAAAGCAATCTTATCCCAGAAGCTATGAATTTACAATAGGTAGCTTTTCATTCTCTGCTGCACCCAACGATCCCAGTGCATTGTGCTTAGCTCTGATTATTACCTGCGCGGCGTGCTCGGCCGCAATTTCACGGCCTAAAAAATTAAACAACAAGGATTCGCTTGGTGCATCAACGAAACGGAAACAGAGCGACCCACGGCATAGTGCTTTCAATGCATCCTGACGAACGACGACGTGGCAAAGGGAGGCAAGGAACACCGAGGGGAATTAGAGCGTAGCTCGAAGAAGATGAAATGAAGATGAAAAAAAAGAAGGGATTCGGGCTCGATAAAAGGACCTGAAGAGCGCAACGTGGCCAGAGAAACGAGAAAGGAACGGCTTGACGAGGCCTGAGCGTTGTTGAAACAAAACGACGAAAACGAAACGCAACACTTTCAGAGAAATTTTGACATAACAAGTTCTCCAATATATATATTTCATCCGTCTTACAAACCTTGACATATCAGAATTTCTTAAAAATTTTAAATTAAAGCAATTTTGCATTCATTTTATTTTCATAACACTTAAAATAAAATAGCTGTGTGTATTCTGAATATAAAGCAATTTACAAGCTTTAGTTACACAAGCCCCACGAGTGATATCTATTTTAACGAAATAAATTTCTAGAAAAACTTGTAACAGTGAGGTCGGATGGGGCCAATGGAAAGCAGAGATAACGAAGAAGCAGAAAATCGTTGAGGGCTAAGTAGAAAGAATGTTTTGAAGATGGAAAGCAAGAGAGGAAGAATAACACAGCTGGTAGGTAACGGTAAAGAAATTTTTATCGCAATTACGGAATTAGTTTTTCCCTTCGCGGTGTTCAACCAGTGGCGCACGACGAGGGGAAATAAAATAGCAACGGTGTACGTGCCCGGCCAAGCGAAGCCACAGGCCGTCGTCGTTTGGGTACTTCCGGTCCTTCCGTGAATATCGTCGACTAATTTTCCGGCTGCTCCTTGTTCAGAGCATTTTCGTGATGAACGGTTTTCGGACGAGATATTCTCGCTTAAAAATACCTCTACGTTTGCAGATAATTGCCTGGAAGACAACTCTGTGGATATCCCTTCCTTTCCTTTGAAACTTTCGTTTCCTGGTTTGGATAAGTAAAATGTTCATTAACGTGGACAGTAGTAAACTGCGCAGAATATAACAATTTAACAAAACAAATTTGTTCACCAAGCGTTAAATACTGTTTGGATTCATACTGTTCAATATCGCGTAATTTCTGTGTGAGGTTATATCATAGAAGAATGGTCTCTTTCATGTCTTTGTGCTGGGAATGAATCAGAGTTGTGGGAGGATGAAGTAATCTCTTGGGGAATGTTCCACGGGCAAGGGAAAAATATGTCGATTCGATTGAACTTGATTAAGGATTATTTACTGGTAATTCAACTTTGTGGGTAATAATTATGATTTCACGCGTTGCATCTGGAAGTGACTAAAACAGATTTGTTACCTCTGGGTTAGGCGAATAATTTTGTATTTAATTATCATCCTGTTTGCTCTTCGTTCCGATAAAAATCGTGCTCAATTTTCACGATAATTACTCGATAAGTAGATCGACAATGTTGTACGTGATGGCGCAGGAATTGCATGCGCAATCATCAGTCCGTGGGACCAGAGTACTCTCAGGAATTCTGCTATTAAGGAATTAGTGAGCGTGTTTAACAGGGGAGGGGAGCACGGTGCAACTTCACAGTCAGCATGGTTTCCAGCTAACTGCATCACCCAGATAAGTCGAAACGCAGGAAACTCCTACGGAGATATGGTTAAGTCGAGGTGATTCAGTTTCCTTGCGCACTAAATTATCGAGTCGTCGCGCTCGTCACGCCTTGTTTAGAAAATCTACTAGTCCGTTCACGGAAAGATATTACAAAATAGAACTGCGACAGTCGAAGAATTGCTTTGAAATGATACACGCTGTTTTCATGTTGACGATGTAGTAAAAGCCCCAAAATTTTGAAGCTATACAGAGAATCCCAGTTTAATAAATATACTCGCAAAGTTATGAAGCTGTAAAATTATTACGGGTAATTTTAATCAATTGAAGTAACACTCTTGAAGAAATATCATTTCAAAATCATATCAACTCGATAGTAGATACTATTAATAGCACTGTCCAACACCCATTTTGATCTGTAACATTCAATAGCCGAGGGTTCATAGAATAATTTAACGGAACAAGCAACCGAATAACTATTACTGTTTGAACACAAAAAAGGTTAAAAGTTGAAAATTTGCATTTTTTTTCAAAATCGAATTACTCGAAAAAAAACTGTTTTTGGCGGACAAAAGTCTATAAGAAACGGCTATTAAATGTTACAGAACAGAAAAAAAAGTTAAACTTTGTTGGACAGCGTAGTAAACCTACTTCAGGTTAAACCTAATAACAATTAGGTACCCTGAGTTCTGCTTCTTCCACCATGTATTGTCAAATGTTTTTAGTTCTTTTTAGTGTTTTTCGTTTTTCTGTAAGTGACGAAATACAGACATTTTATTATTATTATTATTATTATTGTTCAAATGAACAGCTACATATAGTCTAAAGAGAACTACTTAGAAGTATTATTAAAATTTCTAAATAATGTACGCAATTAACTGTCTTCATTTTGCGAATCGGGGAGCTCATTCCAGAAAAGTCGTCGAAAATATTACCAGGAAGGTACAATGACTTGCTGAAAGCTTTCGTCTCCCGGCGAAGATGAGAGATTCAGCTGCGCCCTTCTCATTCTCCTCTACCCCTATCACGGTTTTCGATTATAGAATCCAGATAACCAGCGCGGGAATCGACGAAACCTGTTTTTTCTGCAGTCTCATGTAAATCGATGGTACACCGTGGAAAATTGCAAAAAATCTCTGTCGTTTGCTTTTTGTCGGGAAAGCGAGAAAGGCAATGTCTGCGCGACTAAGAACGATGGGACGTAAAAAAGCGCGAGCAAAAGGACGAATTAAAACCGTCGAGGGAAGAGGTAGGAAGACGCGGGAGAAAAACGATGAAGCATGTAGAAGGCATGCTTTCGCGCAAGAAATCGGGGAGAAAAATACGGATGTATAAATAAGGAAGACTTTACACCAGCGAGAACCGAAAAGCACGTAACACGGGGAAAATATGAGAAGGAAAAATAGAGACTAATAGAAGAAAATTAAATAAAGAAGTTACCGTGAAAAAATGATAAACCATGAAGAAGATAAACCGAAATACTGGTGGTGAAATTCATACCTCACTGGAAAAAAACATTAATTTCGAATAAAAACTGCAAAGGCTCGCAGGAAGTGGAGATATTATATAACAGATATTGAATTACACGATGGAAAAAGTTATCCAAGAAAATAATGAAACTCCAGAACAGAATACAAAATCGAAGCATGCAGTCGCATGCGAGACACTTCTGTGGATCGCAGCTGATATTTCAGACACATTCATCTATCAGACGCAATCAGATCTGTCAGGAGGAAAGTAGAAAGGATGCGGATACATCTGAAATACCAATTGCGCGTCACAAATGAGTCTCGTATCGCAAAAGCGTAATCCTACAACGAGCCCGAAAGAGCGCCATCCTGCCATCCAACGAAGGAAAACGAAATGAAAAAGCGTGCAAATAGAATCGGAGAGAAATGGAGAAGGACAGACAGGTTTGGAAAGATGAGAAAAGAGCAGTGGGCAGGGAACTATGAAGCGAGATGACGCGAAAATTGACGTCGCTTATCAGGCTACGAATGCGAGGCTGAACATTTCGAAACAAACGATCGCGGGTATTCTGCGAGCATCGTTCCCCATCGAGTCCACCGTTCCTGTCCCGCCCCACCGTCGAGTCTCATTCTCATCCGTTTTCGCCGCTCGAGCCCGACGAGGCGGGCGGAGGAACGTAGATAAAGGTTTTAATTCCGTGCGAATGGATCAACGCGCGAAAATCGGAAGGGAGGATCAAGTGAGGGTGGAGGAAGGGGGAGGGGGTGGTGGGCGGTGGAGGGGGACGTGGTCGATTGATGGACCGGTTGGAACAATGGTTAACTTCGGAAGTAATCGCTTAATTCCTGGATTCCCCCGCTACGTCCAGCCGATTTCCGATTGAACTGTCTTCCAACCTCTTTTTAATCCTGTTGATCGAATCGATGGGCTGCGGACTGTTTCGCCGCCGCGATGAAAGCTGAACGCGACCTGCCGCGCGGAGTAATAAGCTGTCCGCGATTCCGTGCACGCCGGAGGAAGCATCGAGCATCGATGGGTCGAGTTTATGTAACATTTCTGTATTGATCGCATGGGTTTTACTTCAAACGATCGGTTTCCTTTCGCTTGTTTCACCCTCCAGTAGACGCGCGGATGGGATCCGTGAAGTTTATACTTCCTCGTTATTGATGGATCCCGAGAATATTTTCAAAACACTTTTGCGCACGTCTATGGAAAGTATTCTTTCCACTTTCAACAAAGAATATTTCCTACCCTTAACGAAGATGCTTCATTATTAATGCATGAATTAAATCCGAAACTGTGAAACTTCTAGCACATGTCTCCGCAGCTCTAAACATCAGCCTAGTGCCATACGAATACAGAAACCAATCGTTAATCCATCATCGCAATGAATTGCGAGTTTTTTTACACGTTATAAACTTTTTATCAAAAGCTCTATTTCTCAATTAACCTTGCGAAGGAATTGTCATAGGTTAGGCTACTACTCGTAAGTAATTACGAAGATTTCTCCAGGCATTCATGTATGTCGATCTTTTTCGCTTACTTTTCTCAGCGGACCCCCGCTATCTGGCGATATAAAGGTGGCCCGCGAAATAAGACGAAAGAAAGCAAACAATGCCCCCCCCCCCCCCCACCCACACCCGGCACGCTGAATGACTCACTTTGTTGCTTTCACTGCGAAACTTTCCTCGTGGAGGTGCTTTTAAGGAAGTTTCGAAGAACAGTAACGGCAATCATTGGCGGGGGAACGGGTGATTTGTTCTTGTTCGCTCGCCCGAGAGAACTCGTCGCTTTTTTGCCGACTATCGCCGTTTCGCCGCATTCTATACTTGGAAGCACGACAGAATTTTTACGAGACAATATTGTAACGCGACCAGGCGGGCTTCATGCCCCAGAAATCCTCTCGAGCAATTAAAATTTCTCGCGATTGAATAAAAGACACGACTGTACCAGATTTCAAAACTTAGGCTGCAAGGTGCTGTGTTTTATAGTCGAAGCATAAATCAGTGTTTTATAGGGACGCTTAAATAACTTTTCTTTTTAAAGTCCATAATACGAAGACTTCTTTCGTTTCATTTTGAATGGAATTGTTTATCAATTTCTGTATCTTTACAAGGCTCTACCTATTTTCAGGAATTTATTATCGAAATAATGTTTAAAATAACGTACTCATTAACACGTTCGCGGACAGTAAAAGTTTCAGCGAGGTGCAAAAATTGACAGTCATTTTATTTTTAAATTGGTTGTGATATCCGAAATTTGATTAAACACATTTTATAAGGTTATATAAAATTAAACTCAAAATAACTGACTTTAAGATTTGAATGCTATAGCATTCATGTCATTCTGTATCATCGTGAAAATGAATGCTGTAGCATTCACGTCCGCGAACGTGTTAAGTAATAGAGTTAGATCTGTTGGATCAGAGTGTAAGGTAGCAGCATAGCGTGCGGCAGCAAGTGGAAGTGATCTAGGTATGGTCAGACGCAAGCCAGTATGTGTACAGTAAAGGCTGTTTCACACTAACCGTCTGGACGGCGGCAAGACGACGGCCGTTCCACTAGCGCAATAGAGACACAGATTCATACCTCTCCATTGCACTAGTGGAAAGGCCGTCGTTCTGCCGCCGTCCAGGCGGTTAGTGTGCATCTTGCTTAATTCGTCGTTATTGTCCCGTTTTTACCATGCGTAGTACGCCCGGCGACTATCCATTTCTTGGAATCCTTCGGTCGAGAGTGAGAGAACGAAAGAGTCGCCGGCAACTTCGTGTCAACTGTTTCGTTCCCTCTCGTTCGCTCTTCGGAATTCTCACTCCCAGCATCGGCCGCACGGAGTAGTGTCCGCATCGCGTCGTACGCCCGCCGCCAGCCCCGTTCGTCGGGTTTATAACGACGAATTAAATCCTATGTGAAATCCTATGTTCATTTCTATTTCTTCACAAGTGCACTACTTTAAAAATTCTTTCAAGTAAAAATTATTCATATTGATAAAAACTTTATCAATATATAAAAATTTTATAGCAGTTTCGTTAAAAAAATCAATTACACTCTTGTTTACACTCTTAAGAGGAACATGACCTTTATCCTGTACAAAACGAAAGGCTTTTTGCTATATGAAGTTATGTTGATGTCCTTAACATATTCTCGACCAACTATTCCCAAAGAAGTAAGGAAATATATTGTCCAAATTGTATCTTGAACGAACCTTATACAATTTTAATTTTCCCTATTTACGATTAAATGCACTCTAAGAACTATATAACTTTGTGATCCATTTCTTAAATTTTGGTGTACTATAATATATAAGTCAAGATTTTTTTCTGAGAACACTATCCACAAACTTATATTTTTCTACTCCTTCGACATTCAGGTAATAATAGTTTTCTTTGAAACAGCGGAACGTGGTCAATTAAACATTAATAGTTAACAGGGAAGCTTTCCAAATTCACTTAAATTGTAAGTAGCTAGTTTGTAATAAATATCGAACACAACGCGCTTTTCATGAAGCGATAAATAATAAACATTACAAGTGTCTCTTATCGCGAAGATGAATGAAAGTAATTAAGGGTAAATTATCAATGTTCCGACTGACAGTTTGATTGACAAAGACAGTATTACAAATTCAGTTACTCACGTGTTCTGGATTTATTGCAGCACCGTCACGAATATCTTGATGATCGGCACCAGAGCCATTGACCATACCAGACCCGGCGCCAGCACTTCCGCTTCCTTTTCCGCCGACACCGCCAGCTGGTGTTTGTGGCAAGCTCTGAAACATAGGAAAACAACGTCAGAATGATTAATTAGACGCTCAGAAATGTTTTCTATTTATCCAAACACATTTTATTGCACCCTACAAAAGTTCTCATTTCATTTTGGATTCAATTCATCACGAATACCAGTGCACTATTCCACGAATAATAAATAATTTCAAACGAATCAACTACGCATTTGATACCAATACCATAAATTTCATATTTCTTGTTGCAAATTTTTTCAGAACACTTATAGATTTCATCCTTTTCGAAATATATGAATTTTAGTACATTTTCTGAGCAATTGCTGAGCGTACACAAATCTTGTGTAATTTAATTTAAAACATAAAATTAACTGGCTTTCATTTATTTTGTCCTACCATTACCCCCATTTTCAAGAAAATTAACCGCGTGCTTTAACGTGATTTGTAAGGGAGATCGAGAAACGAAACAAAGACGAACACAAACAACGTCGGGATTAAGCAGTGCAATTTAATGCTATAAATTGCAGTGACAAAGAAACACGTAAGAAAGCTACGTAGCGTTATTTATTCGATGTGTTTCCCTGCAGAACCTGCGCCGGATTTTTGCCTCAATTTTGCCCCTACAGGATCGTTTCTTTCAGTTGCAAGCTTTCCTCGAACCCTTTTGCCATGTACTATACACTGAAGCCTCCCCTCCAACCTAGAAAGCAAGGCTTTAGGTGAAGGATTAGATGGTGCAAAGATGGTCGTAAAGGGAAATTTCGTCGAACGTATTTGCTCGATTCCACCGCCCCGGAAGACAGATAACGTAGATAATAAATCTCCTACACAATGGCAATACACGTACGCGATAGTATTAAAGATATCGTTTTGAATTCGTTTAATGACCATGTAAGGCAATTACAATTTAATTAAATTTTGTTCATGTATTACTGTAGTGATTATAGTGATGAATAATTTAGATTTAATATTTGTAATGACTGTAGAAAGACTAAAGTTTATTAGATTGCGATTTGTGTGTATTCTTAGAAACTTCTTGTGCTTCAAAGTCAGTTATCAATTTTCCACGAATCTTATTCATCACTTCCTACCCCAAATAATTCTCGAGGAAAGTGTAAAAATTGATATCTATCTTTCATCGAAAAGTTCATGTTGCGAGCAGAAGTTTAAGATTGATAGATTGGGAATTACGAATAATTCCAGCACACGTATCCTCCAAATGATTTCAACACGCAAAAGAAGGAAGTTTAAGCCGCCAAAAGCCCCAGCTGAAGAAGTTCTTCGTCATTTTATCTTTTCCTGCTGTTTCTCAACTGATACAGAAAAATGACGTAATTTTGGAAATCCCGAGGATCAGCTTAGTTCACGTCACACTGGCGAAAATATTTCATCCCTTCCAGGGATTTTACATAGTAACGCATATCGACGCCCCAGCATCTTCGCTTTGCTCTGATTAATGCAAATACATCGCTCAATTCTTATTTGCATGGCTACGTCGAGGATATCTGTCTCAAGAAGAAACTAATGAGAAAAATCGACGCCATAGTTACAGAATTACAGTTCGTGGATATAAGAAGATTCTTCTGTGTTATCACTTATACGATTATCACTGTATTTCTTCTAAGTCTTATAAAGTTTAATAAACATATTTATAAAAGACACCTGCCCCGTTTCCTTCATTTCTCCTTTCCCTCATTCGACAATTCCTTCTCCTTGCACTTCATCGTTGAAATGCAATTTGCTTTAGAGAAATACGAAAAGTTAAATTAACCTAGATGTTTGCCTGATAAGTAGAGAGGTTCGTGATGGGCAAACTTTGTACAAAATTACTTATCATTGTAATGAGCGATCTCCCACTACTTTTCTACGATTTGCTGTTGACACTTTCATTTCGTTCCTTTACACGTCACCGCGTTCAAAATTCACTTTTCATTCATCCCAACTAAGGGAATTATAATTTCCAGTGCTTTCATGTTCTATTATCCTACAGGCAAATTATATTCGCAAAGAAAATATTTTTCAGAAACGAAAATTCATTCCACTGACCCAATTGAACCATTTGTGCCAAGGGAAATCGTTCGAAAACCAAAATTAATTTCTACAAAACTATGCTTTCTATGTTTCAAAAGTGAAACAGCAAAATACAGATGTTTGATCAATAACAAATTTGTAAAATTCCTTGTAAATCAAATAACCAATTGCTGCCTCGATTTAAAGAAAGGAACAGAGATTCAAATCACAGATTCGTCGATCAAGGAACCCAGAGCAGGAACACAAGTGAAATCTCGCTCAATTGGAAGCACCCGAGTAAAATTCCATCCTGATCACGGTGATCATTGCTGAAGCTACATAAAATTCTGTGTTTATCATTATCATCGCTCAATTACGAGGCCAAGCAACGATGCCGCGAGTGCTGGCAGCGTTCACAGGCTGAAATTTATGCGAGCGATCGGAGTCAGTAGCCGGGTTACTATTATAAACGCAGCGCCGCCAGGGGGATGCAATTTTGAAGGCAATTTAACTTGAACCGCAGCAGCAAGCGTGAGCTATGGGCAAATGTTTACCGTGAAAATCGTTATAGTCGTTCCAGGGAGCTTCTGGACCGAGGAACCCTTTCTCAGGCGATGGACGCGTTTCCATGTATTTTAACCGTATTCGATCGTCCATACTCCAATCTCCTTGTTCTCCAACATCACTCCTATCGCCTTTACACCGCCGCGTCTTTCGTATGTGTTCACTTGCGGATGTTGACACGGTAAACACAGTACGACGCGATACTCCGCTTTGTATAATTCGTTAATGAGTGTGTCGACTTTGGTAATTAAGACGTTGGTAATGTTGAATGTCACGCGGTGGATTGTGTGAATAGATTGGTTAGGACGTGTTAGGAGTTTTGCATTGGATTTAGTAGGATAGTAATAATTGAATCTATGGGAACTCGGAACTGTTTTTCACTATTTCACGTTGTTAATATAATGTATAGACTTCGACGATGCACGAAAAAACTACGCAGTATTTACTAATATTTCAGTAAGTTGTAAAAAAAATTCAACCATATATAATAATAATTAATGGAGAAATTTATTTTTCTCAAAACAGTGTTTTTCTGATGATATTTCAACTTCTAGCGGTTCATCTTTTTCGCACTCTTGCAGAAAATATATAATTGTAGCTGGTAAGAGAATAGAGTCCAAAGAGCTTTCCTGTCACATATTTAAGGGCGTTTAAAGACGATAAACGATGCCAGAAATGAGTTTCAATTCAAAGTCTCGCCATTTTGTGAAATTTTACTGATTAAGAATCGTTCTAGTCCTTTGGTTTAGATCAGCGGAACAGCCGAAATCGCGCGCTCCATGAAGCAACTTTTTCTTGCACACGCTTTACGATGTAACCCATATCTCAATTAATTAATATTATATAACACTGATTTTTTTACAACGTACTGAAATGTTAATAAATACGTGTGGATAATGCTCATTGGTAAAAACTGTGTAGTTTTAAAAAATATTTAAGAATTGCTTGACGAATGATTTAACATCACCAAAATACCACAAATCTCCCAACCAACATTCGAACATATAATTCTGCAATCACTATAATTTTCCCAATTTTGCATAAACCTGGTTTACTTATCGCATTGGTTTAAACATTCACGGCACATATCTGTACACCACAATCGCGTCTCTATATAATTTTCGGTGCCCCTATCGCAACCTTAAATTTCACTTACTTCCTACAGCCACATCGACATTTTTTTTATTTCACTGCCGCCTGACAGTCTCCACTTCCAACATGTATTCCAGCTTTCAAACTTACCCTTTTCCTCCAAATGCAAACGATACCCCAGTAAAACGTTAGAAAATCGAGAAAACTTAATTTGTATTAAAACACCAGGGAAGCAAATTTCAGCTGTATCGATTGAACCTTCCAGCGTCTACTTTCCACGCAGCCCTGTCACTTTCCTTTATCCACCTCCGGGATCCTCGCAAAGAGTAAATGTGTGTACTATATCCTCCACACCCCCGTTGCACTCGCAGCCTCGCACTTCACTCCTTATTCTCCCTTTCCCCTTTCTGCTCCCCCGAAACCCAACGAGGATGCAGATCATAACGGATATTTCAGTTCAGTCAGGAAGTTCACTTTAGCTGCAACACAGCCGCCCCTTGGCGAGGGGGTTGAAAACAGGAGGCGGCGAAATGCGCGATGGAAATAGCGCGTTGGTGGAAATTGCAATTCTACGGCGAGTAGTGACTGAAGGAGGAAAATTATGACTATAGCGAGGGGAGTTTCCGCGACAGTAGGCGAGGATTTTCTGCTAGGTGATTACAAAATGCACGCACGCGTGTGAATTACTGCGGTGTTAAGTTCGCAGTGACTGCGAGTTTGAAGTTTACTACTGCAAAATTGTTCCTCTTATCAATAATAAATATCGAACTTTGTGGAGAATCTTAATAGTGGTTATTAGCGAGTTTGACCAACACGAGTCTGTTCTTGTGATTTGATTTTATAGCAATTTATACCGTAGCATCATTTCATTTAGGGTAGTTAATACGTTGGAGATTATCTTGGTTATTGAAGTTATGCTTTATAGTTAGACCTAAATTATTAAACGTGTGGGCGATCAGGGGTGATGAGCTTAACGATCTAATTTTGATTATCAAGGAACAAGTAATTATGATACCTTGAGTCAGCTAATTGAATGCACCTAATGTACGTCGTGTTTCTTCTTACTTTTCATTCAAAAAGCGAAACTGGGAGCAAAGGTATTCTTAAATTTATATACATACATTATATACATTAATGCGAACATTCCTATATTAAAAAAGTACATAAAGAAAGAATAGAAAAAGTCATGAGTGAAGAAAAGAGTCTCGTTTGAAGGAGACCCAGCTTTTAATTCTAATACCTTACGATCATTTCACGAGTCTATACATTCCACAGATAATTAAATATTCGCGACCCTGCAAAATGGCCACCGCACATCCTTTGTTTTCCTCGACGACAGGCCTGATCCTCCACCGAAACCCCCAACGTGGACGTCTGCCTCTACACAACATACTCCCATCCAGGTTACACGTTTTAGTGCTTCTTTGGCGACGGTTCGATTATCGATCGAGGAGGGCCCCGAGTTCGAGACCAACCCCTTCGGCGAATTCCACCAGTTGGCACCTCCGAAAACCAACGACTTACTCAGCGCACGGGGATCTCGAGCAGATGGATTAAAGGGGATTTCTTCGTTCCCGCTCCTCCCTTGCAGGTTGGGTCGAGAGTCAGGCTTAAAATTTTATTCCGTTTCGAGTGGCCCCCGAGTTTTATTCGGTATCGAGAAGCTGGAATTTCATTGGTCCGACGGCACGGGGCGAGTTTCGCCGTGTGATCGAACTCTAAGAGATCTAAATAAGAATCTTCGCCAGCACTGAGCAGCTTCCTGCTGGAGGCAATTTAAGTTTCGAGTTAATTTGTACGTTTGAGTTCGGAGGTGGTGGTTTATGACGATGTCTCGTAGCGCTCTAACAACTGCTACTAGACGTGAAATAACTGCACAGAATTGTTTACTAGATGTGGAAGCTGTTAATGTCTTCTGCTAGGTAAGGGATGCGGTGGAGAGACGAAGATGATATAGTTGAATGTTTTTTTAATTTGATTTTGAGTTGTCACGAGTTGGGGCGAGAACTTCCTTAAGAGGAATCCTATTCTTTGGACTAAAACATAGCAAAACTTGGGTTTTTTTTTTAAGAAATCAGTGACTCGATTCATCTGAAAATTGGACCATTTCTTTATGGAGCTTTGAGGAAGGTGCAGTTTTTTTATTCATTTTTAACTACAAAGTAATATGAAAAATGAAACGGCGTTTTATTTTTACATATGTAGTTTGAAATTGATGAACTAGCAAAAACGAAAAAATTTATTGAGCAATGTGGAGAGTTTTCAAACTGAAAGGTCTGAACTTTTAATTTTTGGAATCCAACTTCGCGCCAATTTTCTTATGTAACAAAATAAATATAGAAGGTATTCGGTTAGAAGGTTAAAGGTATTCTGGTTCATCAAATTAAAGCTACATATGTACAAAGTAAAATGCCGTTTCATTTTTCTGTTGCAGATTACCTAGAAGGTAAATGTCATGAACACCAACGACCAACGATTATTTCCCGGCGTGATGCATAAGTCCTATATTTATTATCAGAAATGAATAAAAGAAAACTGCAACTTCTTCAAGGATGCATAAAAACATGGTTCAAATTTTAGATGAATCAAAATGCTAGTTTCTTAAAAAAAAATCCTAAATTTTGCTATGTTTTTAGTCCATAAAATATGTTCCACCCTTAAATGTAATTGTATAGCTTTTATCATGTACTGGCGATTAATAAAGGTAAGCACATACATTAGTATTATTCCATCCACCTTTGTCGATGTAATATTTCTTTCCGTGGCGTTGCCATTTCTAAATTCCACGATCCAAATCATTTTGTAAATTTTGTAAAAAGATTCAACTGTGAAGACTAAGTTGGAGGATGTGGAGCTGTCGAATAATTATATAATACACGTTAAACATACACGTAGGTAGGTATATCACATTCTAGAATGAACAAAGTCAGAGTCATTCAAGAAACTTCACATTCCAGCATCTACACTGAACTTCTGAAAGATTGAAAATGTGACTATATTCTTCATTCATATTGTATCAGCTCGTAACTCCAAAAATCTGCGATGAAAGATATTATAAAGATATTATTAGAATTATATTACAATCTAACTCAAATTACCAAATAACTTTTATTCTCACGAAACGTGAGGGAAATTTCCATCTTCCCTTTCATTTATATAACATTAACCATTTTATCCCCACTCTGCAGCTGTTACCCTTCAAAGAGAAATCTACAGGTGTAACGAAAAAATGCCACAAGAAAAGCAGGATATTTTTTCTCTTGCAATTAGCGAACGCACGGGCCAGGAACCGCAATGGCGAGCGCAACAAAGGAACGGGTTGCGATCTAAACGATCGATCCTCCTCCATTCTTTCGTGCCCTCACCTTTTGTCCGTCTCAACGGGGGAGAAAGCACGAGCTGCTTTGTAATTATAAATCTCATTAAAATTCATAACGCGACACGGAAAGTCATTAGCCTTAAGCGACCGTGGGTACGCTGTTGCGCCTTCGAGACGCTCTGCGGTGACCGAGCAACCTCCAACCTGTGAAAAATCATTTTAACCCCGCGAGTTTGCCGCGTCACGACGCTTTATGCTGTTAACAATAATTGGCCCGACCACTGTGCTGTGTTTTTCGGCTCGCTCCCTCGCGACCACCGAAAAAGTGTAAATTTCCCGCGAGAAGCACTTTAGAACGTGTTTCTTGCAAAACGTGGGGATGTTGGAAGTGGTGTTGGGGACGCCAGCGATTTAAAATTTCGAGATTCAGCAATTCATAGTAATACCGAAAATTGCATAATGAAGGTATATTGCTGTCTGAAATTCGTTGTCACTGACTTCAAATTTTGTGGTATTTTCGATTTCTTTATGCAAATTATTTGCAATTTTGTAAAGTTTTTGCACAGAGAAATTGGACATTCTTCTAAACCTGAAAATCAAGTCGGTATATTCAAGAATCGATTTGAAGCTTATAATTTTGACAGCTGCAGGGCCATCGATTATGGACATTTTATAACTGCCCGTGTAACACTCAGAATTTTTTTGATTTTTTTTATCGCATATATACATAGATATAGTCGGTAGCGTATGTTTCTTAAAAAAAAATCTTTTCCGACGGGCGTTGGTGTGGGAACTGTTCTAGTCCTCTAAATGGAAAAACAAAGCTTTATTTTCTTTATTCTGTTTGTCGCTATGGTTGGAACTGCGGACGAGTTTCCATCTGGTATAAAAATAATTCTATAAAACGAAAACAAATAAATTTATCAGCAAAAATCTAACATTTGTTGCAAAATGCATTCCGAAAATTTTTATTTTGAAGGGGCTTCTTTGGTTTCAACCATAGTGACAAATATAATAAAGAAAATAAACTTTAGTTATTCCATTTTGGATGACTAGAACAGTTCCTACATCAACGTCTGTTGGAAAAGAAATTTTTTCACGATGTTTGTGTTACCGACTATATCTATAAATATATATGTGCGATTAAAATGTTTAAAAAATCTGAGTCTTACTTCAAACATATCTTAATATGCAGGCAAAAGACCAGACAGTATAAACTTACAGTTTTTCTTAAATATATTCCCAAAAATGGTGTTGAAAAACGGGCCGTTACACAGGTTTCCAGTATCCTTCCACATATGGCAAGCCCTTTAATGTGCCGAGGGGTCAATGTTACACAAAATCATCCCTCATCTCTCGCTATACAAAAACTCCATCGTGGGCAAACGTTAAATTCAAGAACTTTAGATCCAACTTCAAATATTACTTGTAGGGTAAACGCACCAGTAAATGAACACTTAAGGCTAATGAATGAACAATATTATAAAATTATGTTTGCAGCGCGATTGATTCCGCGTGCTGCAAAAATTGTTTGGATATGAAGCAATAAATGAAAGAAGTCTCTAATTAATTAGTTGCTTACTTTAATAACTTATTTTACTCATTTTAATAAAAAATGTCCATTCACTGGTACGTGTTCATTTACTGGTACATCCACCCTACCTACTGTTTAAGCTAAAAGTAATACAATTTGATTCCCCTCGACGAGGCTTCTCCGAAATCTGAACCAATCACGGCACACTCGTTTGCTCCAATATTACCAGAAATTTAACACACCCCTTTCATTAAGCATAAGTCACGAAAGGAAATCCTCCATTATTGGCGGGCGCGAACGAGATACAATGGCTGTCGCTGAATCCCCATCCTCCGCAGAATCGCGGCAGCAATCCGTTCACCGCGTAACACGCTCCATAGAATCCCATTCGAAGGAATATGGTATCCACGGTCCCCGTGAAAGCCCGAATAAATACGTTCACGGCGATTTAATCTTTCAAGCGCCAAAGACCCTCGCCCCGCGCCGTCGCCACCCTCTTCATATACCAAGCCGGGAATCTTTTTCGCTCCTCCGGGCAGCAGCAAGTTTCGCGGAAACCAGTTACCTGCTCTTTTACCCTGCACTTTGCAGCCTTCGCCAGGGAAAATTTAGTTTCGCGGGAATTCTCGGTTGCAGGCGACCGCCTCCCACCCTTGCAGCCACCCTCACCGCCTGCTCTGTTCCTATGCCGCGTTTTATAAAGACGAATCACCACGAAGAACGGCAGAAGATGTAGAAAGACCAGGGGGGTGTCTGGGTGGGCGAACCTTGGGGGAACTGGAGGAAAGTTATTTCTGGAGGACAGCGAGTTTCATCAGAGAGCTCGGGGGCCGCTTCGGAATCGAAGATTGATTAACAGGTGAACGTTAAACGACGAATAGAGTCGGCTGGAAGTTCGGTGGCTCAATTATTATTATTACAGCAATGGAGAGCTTGGTAACTTTTGTTCGCGACGAAATGACAGAGTTGCTTACATACATAGACGGTGTTTAGAATGTACAGCGACTTGGAGTGAATCTGAAATAATTGATAATGTTGTGGTGTGTTTGAAGAAAAGTCGATAGATTAAATCTGATACGTATATTGCAATCATCATCTATTTTGGATGTTGGTATGTAACACTCGACCACCGAAGACGCTTGACTTACGTCATCCATACCGCAGAGCTCAAACATCGCGCGCCCCAATCTAATAAAAGTGTTCGCGATTTCTTTGCCATTCCGCTCGACGGAGGGTTTCGGTTTGCCAGCGCGCGTGGGTGGAGCAACCGAAGCGAACTCGTGGAAATGATTAAGGCAGGCCCTGCGGATGCGGCAGGAAAAAAGCATTACGCATCCGGGAATGCGGCACGCGGAAACGTGCACGAGCCACGGGGCTGGAAAAACCAAGCCAACTTTGACGCGAAAGGAAGCCCGTCCTCGTTCCTGGCTTCCGATCCTCCGCAAAATAAGAAACACGTAAACAACCCCCAAAGAAGCTTCAGAAGATGCGCGGCGGGGCTTCACTGACGTTCTCGTATTACACATATGCAATTTCGGCTCATCGAGGATGCAGAAGGATCGTTTCGTCCCCGTTGCGAGCGATGCTTCCAGGAATTCCGGTGAAAATGATGGTTTCGGGAAAGAAACGTCGAGACAGAATTTGCAAGTCGAAGGTAGACGAGGATAGGCATGAATCGATCCATGGAAAGTAGGGTTTATACAAAATCGACTATTGGAAAAAACAGTTTTCGAATTCCACTATTCCCCCAAAATCGGTTAAACCAGCTTTCGAATTTTTACACAAAAATATAATTAAAACAGTAAAGGAATATTTATACTTATTTTAAAAATTTTCATTTTTTTAATATTTATGGAATTACAAAAATATAACAAAATAATATATATTCTGTCTATACAAAATAAAAAACAGAAAACTTGGTAGTTTCTAACCAACTATGCTAATCAAATTAGAGTTGGATAATAAACGATAAATATAAAGTAGTATGATACTATGGAAATAATAATAATAATTTTTAACATCATGTATATATATTTTAAAAACAACTCTACGATCAGAGGTAGTTTAGATATTTCGCTTGAAAGGAAAAAGTGGCTTAAAAGGGTTAAGGGAAGGTAGCAGCTGTTTGGATACTTATATCTGACATATCTGTCACAAGCCACAGAAAGTCGTGTGAATAGACACTTGTGATAGTAACAATAAGTAATATTAGAAATATTTGTTTTCCAAACTTCTACAATTAAATTTCTATTTAGAATCTTCCAGAATTACAAGAAACCTTCTAATTTACTGTACATACAGTGTTTCAATCTTCCAGAAGATTGCCTGCAAAATCAACACCAGACAAAACCGACGACCCTTCCCGGACTCCAAGAATTCCAGTTTGTAAGAAGAACGACGACGAAATGATTTTCAGCTCCTTGCGATAGTCCAAACGCGCGGTTTGCGTCGGAACGACGTTCATCCACTGAAACGTTTGGATATCAGAGCGCTCTGATAACAGCAGTTCCACTGCACCTTCGGAGGGTAAGATTGCTTCTTCAGAGAGAAAACAAAGGCAAGGATGGCGCGTAGTTTCGTTCACCTTTTACCACGGGATCGATAAAAGATACCGGAGATGGATCGGTCACAGAACAAAGGGGGGTGGGTAGGGCGTCTATAAAGAGCGATCGTAAAGTGGCGAACGTCACTTAAAGGGTCTTCAAGCCTCTATTACCTCGGAAGAAGCACTCTATGCTATTACCAATACACGAAATAAAAGCGAGCAGGCGAGAGGCGAAGGCACCACCTGGCCTTACTTTCGTCGTCGACAGTGTCGGTTCTTCCGCGACCAATTCCCTCTGTTCCGTTTCCTTTCACTTGTTCAAGCTTCGGTCTATCGACCCGGCAGCCACCCCTCTCCACCTGCAAAGTGCCGTTCGATCGGCCACGATCCATTAGGAAGGCCAAATATCGTTTTATCGGCTGGCAACCTCCATCCTTGAAAGCGTTTTTAATAGAAGGCCTGCTTGTTGTCCTTATTACACGACATCTATACTCTCAATTTTCGTGCCTTCCTCTCGACGATGTTTACGACTATCGAGCTTGCAATTTTGTCGGAAAGCGTATGTGTTGCCTTTCTGAATTTGCTTGAAAAGGATGGAAGATCGTGGTTCGTTAACTTTGATAAAATGGAAGGGTGGTTCTGTGATGGTATTCTGATTTTCTGTTTGTGTTTTTTAGTTAAGAAAATGTGTAGGATTGTCTTGAGGAATTGAAGCAAGCTACATTGTCGAAAGGAATAGAGTTGTAAAGGGAAATAGTTTTATGTTGCATTACCTACAATTATATGTGTTTAATACGTATTTTTTTATAAGTATTCTTTTTAACTAGAACATCGTATTTCTTAATGCAACAGTGAAACCCGACTGTCTTTCTAGCAGATGACTTGTATTTCAACTCAGTCGATATTGAATTGCAGGTAGAAAATATATTAAAATTCCCGTAGTTATATAGGCACCAAAAACGAATGAAACGAAACATTGATTGAATTCCTCGTCTCGTTTTTCTATCGTTACGATTTCAGTTTCTACCAGAGCTATTGAGGATCAGTTTCGCAATTTGAGCTTCGATTATACTCTTTCCACGCGCATTTATTCCAACAGAGCCGAGGAAATATAACGTCGCGACTCACAGGCAGAGAGTCAATCGAAGAAATAATCCGACATGAAAAGTGAAAGAAATCGTAACTAACGAGTTGTACGAATCTCATGCAACTGCGTATTGTAACAATTTTACGAAGAACTCCGTCCAACGATGATACAAAGTTTGAAATATATACAATAAGATTTAAATTTCGGCACAAGAATCGATTCAATTTACACTCCATACTGTCCCCCATTTATTAACATCATTAGACTTCAGAAAATGTAAATCGTATTTTAAATAATATGCAATAAGAGATCAGAAATTTAAATGTGTGAGAGTATCATATGTTTCGATACTTAGAAAATGGTCAATCTTGGTTACCAAACAATATTTCGTCGGTGGTACGAAGAAGCAGTCTAATTAAAAAATCAGGCCTCTGCCATTAACAAGGCCTCCATCTGCGTGGAGAAAGTTTCTGCCTCCCTGGCGTCGCTGAAACGAAGCCATCGATCAATCCTAATGCAGGGAAATGGTAAAGTTTCCCCTGACGAGCGATTTAACGAGCGTATCATAATCCTTCATTAAAAGAGGACCGTCATTAAGCCGCGATATTGCGTGTGGAATTTTAGGGACTTCCATGTCGCGTTCGTAATTACGATCCATTCCACTGGATCCTTAAAAATCCTTGATTGCATCACGCTTACAATAGCCACGGCAGACTTTTGCTCTGGGTCGTTAGTACGACGTAAACAAATGTTTCTACCTATACATTTTATACCTATGAAATTGATGATAATTCTGGGAGATAGTCGGAAGTTGGAAAGTTTTAATGTGATTACGTAACTTTTATTTTTCACTAAAATGCTAGGCGCATTAAGTGAAAAAACGAGCGAGTAAAATTTCGAACGAAATCAGCGGGGTAATGCGAGAGATATGCAGTAATACCCTTAAAAATATAAAGTTTGAGAACGATGAAGTTGCGTTTTTAAATGAATATTGTTGTTGGAAATAATATCGTCCAATTAAGAACTTTCCCCTCATCTATCATTTTGTATTTTACTTTGTTAGACTGAGTTATAACCCGATGGATGACATGCGAAATAAAAGGATCGCACACTATGGTATGCTTTCAACAAATTCCTGTTAAACTGGATGATATTGCAAGGGACGAAAAGTTAGACAACCCTACTGCATTTGAAATCCTGGTGAAATAAATACAATGAACCTTGCTCAGGGTTTAACTGCGAGATATGGTTCTGGAAAGACCATTCCTCCCATCGATCATCATCTTCTAGTTTCCACTGGTACTTCCACGGATCCTTTTATTCTTATATATCATCACATTACAGTATCCATAAAAATTCCCGGAAACTAAACGAATGCAACTCAGGCACACTTTACGTTCACAATATTTCGCGCACCAGTACCTTCAATACCCTAAAAATATCCATGCAATTTAAGGGACGATGTCTGTCTATTCAAACGCAATTCGACGGCCAGCCGGCAGCAAAACCGCATCAAAAGGGCTGCATTAAATTACCACCACTTTCCCCGTGGACATGCACGCGAAATTCCCAGCATTGCTATCCTGCACGGCAAACAATCCGGACAGCTCTCAATACAGAAGCCAAAGGAACACAGCGGAACTTCACGTCTAAGTAAATATTCAGAATTTCCAGAGTGCCTCCGGTGCAAGTGTCCGGGAGGACTTCCTGGTGTCCAATTAGAAGACGAAAATCCGTTTAATGTAAAGCCTCGAGGGGCTCCGGCGAATTCGCCACGGCCTGGCCGCGAAACACTGTTGGATTTTCAGATGGGAGTGTCGCGGCAAAAGTGGCGTTTTCCGCTTATATTTAGCGCCCGTGAACGTCTGCTTGGAGTCTGGTGTCCGTCAGTATCCCTGCGAGGCACTCCAGACAACGACGGCCAGCGGAAGGGGGCCAGGGGAGGAGGGGCTGGCTGAAGACGCTAGCGAAGGGTGAGGACGAGGCACGTAGGGCGCGACTCAAGTGGACAATGGGTGTTCTGCTGGTGCACAAAGGCTCTTCTGTCGAAACCAGCGAGATACTCGTCTGAGAAACAGGGACGAACTGAAATCCGAGAGCCTCGGGGACTGTTCGTAATAAGACGCGAGAGCCAGGAAAATCTCGAACAAAGCCATCCGCAGTGGGCGCGTTAATTCTTAACCACCGAATTATTTCGATGTTCCACGCGGAGGAGAAGGGGACGACGAAGTCAGTGGGGTTGTCGTGATCTTCTATCAGGGAGTCGATATTTGTGAATCATTCAGGGACTGCCAAGGGGAGGGATGAAAGTGGCGTTAGAGAAAATCGAGGGAATTCGACGTTGAGATGTGTCGTGATTTCAATGGAGTCGCGTTGGAAATAGCATTTTGGTTGTATCATTAGGGTGATATATTTTGGAAATGGTATTGGAGATTATTGATTGGTTCTGATTTGTTGGTAATGTGCTTTAGAATAAGTTAAATGAAATTCGCTTCGAGTGTACTTGAAGGACCGATTTTTTTAAGATTATATGTATTGGTTTATAGAAGCTTTGATGAATAGAAACATTTGTGTTAAGGCTGAAAATGGAATAACGTGATTTCTTTGCACTCTGTGATTCTTTTTAAAGCAATCGAATATTCGAATATGTGGGTGTTACTACTTTTATAGGTAGTAAGTAATCCATGCTTCTTGAGGTTTGAAAGTGAAATAGGATTTTCTATACATTTCCTTGTAAAGATTCTACGTACTAATCTTACACATGGAATTTTTGTTGATAAGTAGCGATCAAGGTCCTTTGCAACTCGTTTCCACACATCAGCCATTCAATTTCAGTAACTTCCCATTCGTCACGTTGTACTGTGGTTCTGGTCGATCTATAAAATTAGCATATATCTACGTTGTGCTTGTTTCCCAGAGTGGTCGACTTCGACACAACGATCGAGTGTAATGCGTGACGAATTTACATTCGATCTGCTTTATTTCAGTCGAATTGGTTTGGTAGAATTTCACTGCTACGCGTAGACCTTGAACTCGATTGCTTGAAATATTAAAGCGTACTTAATAAGAAAATTCATGACAAATGTTCACAAACACGTTTCAATATTCAGTAATTTCTATAGAATGAATTTCACTGTCCGCAGCAGTCGAAAGCTTGTTACAGTATCACAACCTTCAAAATCTCATCTGTCCCATTGTAACAATCTTTCAAAATACTCTTTCCTAAAAGAACACCAAGAACTCTGAAGTCTCAAAAACTCGATATCCACAAAGAATCGCCACCTTACAACCACGATCCCTTCGTCTTCCACTTGTCCAGTATCCCCCCCACCTAATGTCGTCGAAGTGAACGTCGATATTTTCCCTGGCGTTTGCTAAGTACCTGCCTGTGTATAGAGAGGCCAGAATTTAAAGCCCTAACGACGGAAGTATCGAACTATCCGGGTGAACAAGTTGGATGCCGTTCAACGCGAATTAAGTGACGCCGTTGCGCATTGGCGGAACACAGCGGGCGTAAATCGCGGACAAGGATGCGTCGTTCCGCGCATAATGGCTTTCCAATGTACCGGCGCAGCGTACAGCCGAAACACTCGCGCGAAATATTTATCGGCGAGCGGCCGAGATAATGCACGCGCGAACTGGAATTTACTCTGCGCGAAGGGATGTCCGTCCGCGAGGGTAAGGGGATGGTTGGGCTTGGGAGGTGTGGAGGGCAGACGTGATTCAACTCCGCGTCGAGTACTTTGCACCAGGCCGCTGTGCTCCGCATGCATTAATCTTTCGGCGACTCGCGGAATAGGGGTATCATATCTCTGCGGATCTGACGCCCCTTCCGTTTCACGGATCGCCCAGCAGCGCCTTATCGCTGGCCAATCGATACTGCGCGCATTCGACGCGGCATTATTGATAGTTGCGAAGCCAGGCGATTGGTAGATCGTTTCGATCGTTGATTGTGACGAGGAGCGACGGGGGTTTAACCGTGAGTGGAACTTCAGATCACGACCGACCCGATGGATTACCAAATTACGCGCAGTTTCATTGGGATTAACCGTGAATGAAGGTTCACCAGGTATTTTAAAAGTATTGGTTGGATTCTAATTAGCTTGCTACTTAGCATGAGAATTGTTATGCACTGGAACAATGAAAAATTGTTAGACTATATATAACGAGTTAATTATTATGCACTATTAATCAATAAATTATGATTGGTTGGTTTACTTTATTGTTTTTAAAATGCCCTTCCTTACGTCCTTTGGTGCAGCGTTGCGATAACTTTGTTGATGAAATTTTTTCAATATTTTAATAATTTTGGGAAAAGATTGGTTCCCCTGCAATCTGAATAAGTATTAGTGAATTTGGCGAGTGCAGAGAGACGATAATTAAAAAATCCAATAACCATCCAGCCCTGTTACTTCTGCATTTTCCACATTTAATCCTCGTTCATGATATTCATTTCGATCAAATGAATAATTCGCCAATGCACGAAATCGCATAACAAACCTGGTTAATCTGCATTTGTTTAAGCCCCCGAATATCATGAATTTTTTCCCCCATCTCTATTCACTGTCGGACGAGATGAACGATAAAAATTAAAAGCGAAATATACGCACGGCTTACCAAGTGCTAAATATACAATTCACAATCGATAATTCAACACTGTGTTTACGTTTTAAACGCAAAATTCAAAACTTTATTGACTTGTAGATTAAAGTATCAACGATTCATAAAAATTATCTCTTGAACGCAGGAATAAGCTTCCATGTTAAATAAGATCAATATACACTGATTTTAAATATAATTTACAACAAATTTGAAAAATCATTAATTGTAAAATAATGTAGCGAGTGTATATGAAGAAATTAGTCACTAAACAAATAATATTTCAATTCAAATAAACGCACAAAGTGGCTGCAATAGTAAGTTCAGTAGTAAAGTACATCATTGGTCAGACTTAAGCATTGATGCTTCTATAGTGCAATAGGACACGATGAAAATGTAAAATCCATCACAAAATTGAATCAAATAAACGTATCTACCAATATTCTCTAAAATTTTCAATCCTGTATTGTTGATTTCGAAATCGATCCTTTTAAAACACTTTAAAGAAAATTCCCACTTTCGTTAAAACGCCACGACCATCGCTCGCCATTGTTTCAAGCGACGTTGGTCAATGTACCGTCGTTTACATTTACGCCGGCCACAGTCACGGGCATAATGTCAGTTCAATGATGTGGCAGCAGCCGGTGTGGCTCGTGTAATGCAACGTTGAAGAGGCGAGCCGCCTAATTACCCCAGTCATCGACGAACCCTCATTCGGGAGTAATCATCCGTATCGACTAATTCGACAGACAGGCAATCGCCCGTTATCGTGCATCCACCTCAGTGTCCATGCTTCATTAATAAAGAACTTGCAATCGATAATCGATACTGAATTTTTAACTCTTCGCTTAATACGCATTGTTATTTACGTACGATTCGCGACAGACACAGTTATAATAATTTTTTAAAAATAGACATGTGAACTTTTTATTTCAGACGATGTTTTTGGAAAGATTAGAAACGATAACAAAGAACACGTTAACGTCGTCCACCCATGGGTATGTACTATATTAATAGTACACGCATAATTATCATTTAAAACAAATAGGGAGAATTAAAAAATAAATCACATTCTATGGAATTAAATGAGATCTTGAAGATGTGTTATAATTCGAAAAAGTTGAACAATATGATTTTCCAAAAGTTTTAGAAATTTTAATGGCCAACATTATATTCGATTTTCATTGAACTTGAAACTAATGAAATATTTTAATTGAAAACTTGCCTTATCAGATGAAATGAAAGCCAAGTGTCTAATGATATGTGGCAGTTTTTAATAACTTTTCGGATGTCTCTCTTAGCCAAAGACCGTCTCTTCAAATTACGTAACTATTTGGTCCTCTTTATGAGTAACAACTCCGTGCCTCACACAGAAAAGCGGGGAAAGGCACGGTTATATACGTTTCCAGTATTACATGGTAACTTTCAGCTTTTAAGAGAAGGTAATCTCAGAGAAGCAGCAGCGCACTAAGTAAAACACTCGTAATTAAGACAGCCTATGTTCATGGTGCAGTTTATAAGTGGCGGAGATCAAACATTTCCGCCTCGTCCAATGTAGAACGGGAAATTTCCATCAACCTGGAGATTAAAATAATCCACAGTCATACAAGTTGCCTGGAATAAAATAAAAATTTCTACTCGAACAATTGAGGACCTTGCAGCCCGATTTTTTACAGTTTTTGAGTTATGACGTGTAATAAACGTAAAAAATTCTATGTCGTTTGGTGCACGTTTGATGCAAATCCGATAACAAAAGAGTGATTTATTGCAAATAAATAAAAATAGAAATAATACTTTTTTCACCAAAGGTAGAACTAAAAACTTATCAACTCAATAACTACATACTACTTATTGTCCGAAAAAATATATTTTTCATCGAGCGTTCTCTTTTTAATCTTCCGTCAAAGGAATAATTTTATAAACAGTTTTTTTTCTAATTTACTCGAAGTTGGCAAAGATGAAGCTGCACCCCTCTTGCTGCGAGGTCCTCAATTAAGTACACATGTACAATAAAGCTAGGAATACTGCGTGAAAACATTTCCCAGAGAAACAATATCCCGAAATCTTCAGTCACTCTACAAACTCGAGGAATTCCACAAGTTTCAAAGCATTCAAACTGAAAGGTTAATCCATCGCCCGATAATTCTGCGAAAGCCGCGCAAACGAAGCAACCAGCCGCGGTTCCTTCGCCTCGGAGAAAGCTGAGCGTAGGCTATTTCAAGAACTCGCAGCGTTCAAAGAACCACGAATAAATGCATGTTCACGGCTGGCAGTATCGCGATAGTGCGAGACGGCGAGACGGGGGAGAGGATTTTTTCTCTTTTCTCTTGTGGCAGCGCGAGGAGGTCTGTCTGCGAGCGGCCAGAGGAGAGATTGTTACGGCAGCGAGAAATGAAAAATGGTCCGCTATAACCGTACATCTTACGTAGAAGCCTGTTGTCTTGTAACCCAAGATGCAGAAGCTTGCAAAGCCCCCGCGACGCAGACTCATCCGTGACATTAATAATTACAGGCTGTGTACCCACGAAAATTACTCTCTTTATCTGTCCTCCTTGTCTTCCGCCATCTTCGTCCCAACCGCTTCCGCCATCTTTTGCCTCCCCCTCGCGCTTTCTTTTTTCTCCCCAGCCGCAACGTTTCTTTGCAAGCATCCCTTTCAATAAGATGGTTATATTTACGAAGCTTTAATCCCCGACGAAGTAAAAAGCCTCGACTTTAGCGGTCCGCGGAAAAAGTGTGACTCTTTAGAAATTACGTAAGCGCTCGTACGCCGCGGAGGCTTCCCGTTCGTTGGCGGTTCATGCGCTGTATAAATTCCGCCAGATATTCTTGTTCCCGTCCTAGATGTTCGCGTGCCGTGATAGGTGATTTTGAATAGCAATTAATTCGGTGGAATGAATAACTGATTGATTTTTATAATATTTTCCAGGGGATGAAAGAAGTTTGGTTGAAATCTAATACTTCGTGAGGATTAAGATTGTTTAGATTTGTTAAGATTATTTATTGAATGGTTCAGTTGAAACTGTGTTTAAGGAATGGTACCCTCGTTATTAAAATTGCACTGCGTGCTACCTAATAAACCAGGGACCAGCAGATGCCTCGCTTCATCCCATTTCTCGCTCAACTGCCTCCGCTTCTACCTCGCCGTGCCACTTCTCATTTTCAATGCGGACCTCCCACATGCACTTTTGTCTGTTAGTTTTGCCGAGGGCCGTATGTTTATGGAACTGTGAATTCTTCGTCGAGCACGAATTCGTCTTACATTCCGTTTCGCTTGTCGTCTGCGAGGCGAGCCGAGACAGCAGAAAAATATCCGCGACTCTACGGCGAACTACCTTAATGGCAAATGCATTCAGCTGACGTTTATCCAAAAAATTCTAGAGAAACTTTCGTTTCACGTTTTACATAATTCGCAACCTGCATTATGTAAATGCTAAGCTGCTAATGAATTTACATCATAAACAGAGTACAAATGAGTGCACGTTCATTGTCGTCGCCATTCTCATAATTTGAATGCCAGTTTTTTTTTTGTAAAATTGAAGTTCACTAAAATTTTATTAACGTTCTACGCTTCTTATCCGGTTTTCGCGAGTCGTCTCACAAAAGGAGCTTTGCGCAGGAGATCAGAAAGGATTAAACAGTAAAATTGTAACTCTTAACAAAGTATCAAGCTAAGGTTTTATCCATTCTTCCGGGTCCACTTTCCTCCTGTCCCTTTACAGCGTTACGCGCGATATCGTACGCGTGTTGGACTTACAGCTTTCGCCGTAGTTGCAATATAACAGATGGAATTATCCTGGATCCTCCTTTTAGCTGTGTACTCGGCCGAACGAGCCCGAATCCATCTTCCCGTCCAACTTCTGCCTGATAAACAGACGTGAAACTCCTCGAGTTGTAATAATATTTGAACAAAAGCCCCCGCACGATGGCTTAAGCCATGATACGCGGGATCGCGCGCCGGCAAATACGAATGAAGGAATTAAAGCTGAAAGAGGACGTTTATCTGCTATCGCGATAAGACGTGTCACACTTTAATCCGTCCAGATTTTATTACTCCTTCAGTTTCTCGTGTTTCGTATACGAATTGCACCCTCGCGATGGGGGATGCGTTTCCATCTCGAAAGACTAAAGGGGGTCTCTCGTAAAAGGGCGACGATTGTAGTTTGGTATTTTATTCAAACGGTGTAGGGTGTTGTAAAACGGACAGGTTTTAAATGTGATAAATCATATTGACAAAATTCTAAAGGTATTACGCATGCAAGTTATTTTCCTGTTTAAAGCAACACTAGGGTGAAAGATCCAATTACTGGCAGCCAATCCAATTACTGTCACCTTAAGCTATTTTACTTAAACGTTTATTTATTCGTTATTTTAAGTAAAATAGCTTAAGGTGACAGTAATTCGGTTGGCTGCCAGTAATTGGGTCCTTTACCCTAGTGCATAATCATTTTACATAAAGTTCACCGCAGAGTCACGCGCAACATATTAGTAATCCGCGGTTGATGTTTTTCTGATATGAAAGTAAAAGTTTCTTTAGTTTTCTGGGGCGGTTTGTGAGATAAAGTTATATATTAAGTGTGAAAGTCTTACATCATTAAAATAGCCATTATTCACCTGAAACGAGAATATATCACCAGTAAGATTGATTATTTTCTTTGTTTTGTGGTTATTTTATAATATGCTCACCTACAGTCTTGAATAAGACGTGCGTTTCATACTTAGGATGACTGTTTCGACTCGAGCATGGGTTTACGAAAACGAGTGTGACTATTAACAAATGATTCTAAAAATAATGAGTGCTGCGTGTGTAAAGAAAACTTTTCTACCAATAAAAAAGCTTGGTTCCAATGTCAAATTTGCGCAAAATAGGCCAATGAGTCATGCGGAATAAATGGTGTATACAATTTTGTCTGTTCTATGCGCTTTTAATGATATTTTAACGATTGATCTCATATTTGTTCTCATTTTCTTTGCTTTTATTAACGTGTTCCTTTCATGGTTTCTAAGAGTACGTAGTCGTGAAAGAGACAGTTTTGACTTAGTTGAAAATCAAAGGTTTTTTTATTTTCTCCTATTATTCTAGAATTTGCAAGATATTTTTAATGAAGGCCAATTAACATTCTTCCTATTAATGGACTTGTGTTTTAAATACCTGTAATGGTATGATCAGAAATGGACGCTAAATAAAAATGTCCTTAAGCGACCTGTAGAGGCTCAATATTATTGTGCGATATATTGCACAATATTTTACTGTGTGCCCCACACGGTCAATAATATTGTGCAATATTGAATATTCCTTTCAATATTATTGCCCAACTTTTCAATTTTATTGTGCAACCTTCCAATATGATCCACAGACGGTCAATAATAATGTGCAATATTGAATATTGCGCAATTATATTGAACGTCTACAGACTGCTTTATATAGCATCTCTCCCCTGATTGAGGCACATAAAGGTGAGCCAGTTCGATAAGCTCAGGATGAGTGATTCACTACGAGGTGTAAAGTAGCTAGTAGAAATGCCTCGTATGTGGTCAGATATAGATGAGTAATTCACACTGTGGATAATCTGGATGCACTGCTTCAGTTCGACGGCAGTAAAAACACACTGCGAATAAGTAGGCCATAAAAGATAACGTTCAGAATACATCATTTTGAAAACTTGTTGCTATTTGTTTGCAACAATTGTACATTTCCCGTTATCCGTCGCCAGATATAAGCCTCCTTACACATAAATCATGGAATACGAACCTATGAATGGGAAAACATATATTATCATTGAAAAGGTCGACATGGTGCCAATATCATTTACACATACACACCGCCATCTAGACGTTGAGTCCCTCTAGAGCTCATATAATTCATAGAATAACACTTTCACATCTCACTTAATTTTGCAAATATTAGTCTGCGACAATTTCAGCGTTATACCCTGCATAGACGGCAACGCGGAGGGGTGAAATTACAGGGAATTCTATTAACGCGACTCTTGGGGAAGTTGCAGAGCGCGTTCCCACCAACAAAATGCCGCGGTCGGTGTACGTAGATTCGCAATTACCGAGTGTTCCAAAACTTCCGGCTCGCAGCACGGGAATCAATATTTCGCTTATTAATAACATACAATGCGAGTTACAATGCCATTCGCCACTCCGTGTGGTGGGTTTATACCTGACGAATGATTCGGCCGAGTCATCCGTGTGCTACTCTGCCACGTGAAAATCTTGACCGAGTCTCAAGATTCATTTACATGCAGCTAGTGTTTTGACCGAGTCAGCCCGTTTTTTATTCGTACGTACAGCAACGATGTGCGACCGTTGGGTTGTATTTAAGGAAATGTATAAGAAATATGCCACTACAATTATACCAAAAATGATAAAAGGGTTGGAGGATGAGTTGAAGGAAAAGAAGAGGATTTGGGCGGGAAAATGATTACTAAGAAAAAATTGCTTTTCGGATAGTCATGGAGCTCAGTCGAACTTCTGAGAATTAGAAACCGAAGATTTAACAGAGTATAAATTATTTATAAAATGAACTTAGAACAATTCGACAATTTATTGCAAAATGTATGTAGCTGGCACAATTAAAAAAATCAGACACTATTTTGAGAAATGTCATAGCAGCCAGAATTAAATTACAAAATAACTCTGTCACTTTTGGCAACAGGCAACAATTTTCGTTCTCTACAATACCTTTTTTGAGTGTTTAGATTCGAACTGTGGTGTAGACCAGCCATCTCTGCATTTCTTTCTGAAGTGCTAGACGCCATATATTACTACTTGAAGGATCATATTGATATAAGAAAAACTAATAAAATACAATACAGTAAGTAAGACCAAGTGAAAGATCCAGCGATGGATCCAGCAAAATCGGAAATAAGAGAGCGGACCGAAGCGGACAGTAAGTCACAAGTATTTACGGATTACGTGTAAATTATGAAAAAAGAGAGAGAACGCTGTGCGTTACAAATATAGACACCGTGCAAAAATAATGGATGAAAAAAATTGTTGTATATGATATATAGGTTCGTTCATTATTCTGTATCCCTTTCGTGAAGCAGGGTATCAGTACAAATAAATTGATAAAATAACCGTTATATACTAGGTACGTTATATTTGTGATATTGATTCTATGGTACAAAATTTCTAATCGATATCCAGCTATGTCTCTTCGAATGTAGGTACCATCTTCGTTAAAATGAAATCTTATCCATTGAAGTTGATAACATTCCTCGCAAAAAAATATTAAAGCATTGACATCATTACGAAATATCGGTAAAAGTTACTCTAATGCGTATATTTAATATAGATTATTTTAAAAATATAGTTCACGTAATGAAGAATTTTTATAATGATATTGAAAACACTATTTAGGAAATCTAATACCATTTTGATAATACACTTTTCCACTAAATTTAATATCGATCTGAAGGGAGAAGGGCATCAATCCGTTCGTTAAGGTAAACGAATAAACTATAACCAAATAATCGTATAATTTGATAGAATTCTATTATTTCTGGCGTGTATTCTACCAAAGTGCAGCGAGGTTTTTGCGAATAATTACTGATTGCAGGTGATAAGACAATTGTTTCAGCCTTCATACTTCATCCTTCAATAGTAATGGTCATTTTGGAAAGTAAATTTCCATTGTAAAATAAATGTGTGTTTTGAGCTATTAAGATAACATAAAGACGTAATCACCTATGCGTGGTTAGTGTTACATAGACGTACATGCGAGGGACCGTATGTTTTTAAAGCTAGTAGAACACGATCGGAATTCTATGCAGTTGAAAATTGTCCGTCGTTGAATCCGCATTGACGTATCGCCATTTCGCCGTCCGTTTAAAACTAGTGTGATATAATAACATTTCTTTTTTATCATTGATATAGGCTCCTGCTACATAATTACGACAGACAAAAGGTTTCTAATAATTATAAAAACTGAAATTAGATAAATAGACTTAGAACTTTCTCGAAAGACTACCTACTGTTATATTACATATGGTACATGTCAATTTCGATAATATAGTTTTAATAATTTCTGACCATGCTATTGAAAATAATGCATAAAAGGAAGTATCCTTCAAAATAGTAGCCTTGCAAATAACTTTTTTACTTCTTGCATACATTATATATATATATGTATATCTGTTTCCTTTTTGCATTGCCTGGCGTTTTTCACTACTTCTGATTTTGGATACACTGACGGCCTGAGGACAACCCATTCACGTGATACTTAGTCGAAAAGAAATTAAAAAGAAAAAGTTGCTTCTCTACAGACGAGAATAACAAAATTGCGGAAGTGTTTCACTCTAGATAATTCTCGACTCAAGGTTGATCCTTTACAGGCATACAGGTTGAGTGTTCTCACCAAATACTTGATAAATCCACAGCTTTTTTCGAAACCCCACGAATATAGCGCTCACAGATGTGTATGAACATTCAATTGATCGCGAATCCATCGAAATCATTATTAAACTAACATTCATTGAAACTAACAGGTACACGATCAAGATGACTTCAGAAGGAGGTAATATGTATATAGATGATCTATCATATCAGAGCGATGATTCTCCGGTTTTAAACCCCGAAAAAAGCGAGATCGCCGAATGGTTTGCTCATACTAACGTTTTAGTAACAGGAGGGACAGGTTTTCTGGGCAAGCTGATCATCGAAAAACTACTAAGGTACGCTTCCTTCAAGGATATGTTCAAAATTCCTCTAATCTTCCGCGACCGAGCGTTTTTATATTATTCTGCTATGTTGCGTAAACCAGATGGGATCGATATTGTACAGTATTAATATGATATTATACCTAAAGAAAAAATTAAGTTCTAGTCTACTGTGGTGAAAAAATAATTCGTCCAGTTTCAGACGATTGTATGAGAACAGTGTTGCCACGAGAATTGTGCTGATAGAGGCGGCAAAAAACGGCAATATCCTTCCGATTTGTGTTCTAAATAGTGTCACTTGATTTCACTGTCATTAAATTAGATTTGAGTTGATTCTAAAGATTTTGTTATGAAAATTTCAGTTTCTTCAGAGATTTCTGGGTTATTATTTCTGAATTTCGAGGCGAATCGGATATTTCTCACTTCTTCGTTTTTTGTTAATAAATGAAAGATTTTTATGTTTAATTTCAATTTTTATATATTAATGTTCATGCCAAAAGTGTACTGGTTTAATGTTTGACTATAATTTTTTACCGTCAAACACAAAGTAATCCGATTCACCCCGGTCTACCCTATCTATATATTTATAGATCCTGCCCAGATATTATGACAATATATATGATAGTCAGGCCGAAAAGGGGGAAAAGTTCGGAGCAGCGGTTTAAAGAGAACTTCGAAGATGCTGTAGGTGATACAGTTATACATATTAATGGAATAATTAGATGTATAATTATTATATACACGCTATTGTGATCAGATATACGATAAATTGAGACGCAAACAACCGAATTTTATGAACAAAGTGATAATGGTGGATGGTGACGTCACGCAAGATGATTATGGTCTATCACCAGCAACGAAAACGATGCTGATGAATACGAATATCATTTTTCATGCTGCTGGGAGCGTTCGACTTGACGGGAAGACACGCCTATCCGTGAATATTAATGTGAAAAGTACAAGATACTTATTGCTTTTCGCGAAACAGATGCCGAACTTAAAGGTAGATCAGAGATTTTTTAAAACCTTTCGTCAAACAATTGAACCAACCATCATAATTAAAAGCGCATTATAAATTGCTTTTTTCTACTTAACACTGAATCCCGAAATCTATCTACAGGCATTCGTATACGTATCAACTGCATTTTCGAACTGTATACATAAAAACATTGATGAAATACACTACAGGCCACCTATCGATGGTGATAAGTTAATATCGTTGTTGGATATATTTGATGATGAACAACTTGAAGGAATCACTCCCATGTAAGTATAGTTTTACGGAATATGATTGTGTGAATAAGGAAACTATGACGAAACATAAACTTTTCACTTTTATAGACTGCTCAAGAACTGGCCCAACATGTACGTATTCTCTAAAGCAGTTGCAGAAAATATAGTCGCGAAGTATAGCGAAGGTATTCCAACGTGTATCGTCCGGCCTTCTATTATTATAGCAACAGCCGAAGAGCCACTTGTTGGATGGATAAATAATTTATATGGAGCTAAGGGGGTAATGATAAGAACAGGCCTAAGTGTGTTGCATACGCTACATTGTATACCAGAAAACTTGGTGGAAATGGTACCAGCTGATTATGTAGTCTCTACTATAATTGCTGCAGCTTGGCATACTAGTAATAGGTAAGTATTTAATTTTGTCATTATAACTTGGTTATATTAACTTCCTGGTTTTTGAAGTGTATATATTGGCGAATATAATCTCTGATATTGAAACGAAAAAATGGAATCTTTTTTTCATTATAAACAGAAAATAATGAAAAGATCGTGACACTAGTATTACGAATGTAAATTATAGATTCATTATAGTACATTTTAATTTTGGAATTATTGATTCTATTACTTTATAGGAAATCTTCTGCAATATTAGATAAAGATGCTAATACAGCTGTTGAAAGAATCACCATTTATAACTCTGTATCTTCATGTCAAAATCCCATTACTTGGGGTGCATTTCTGAAAATAGGTGAAATTTTTGTCACTGAAGTACCTAGTATACAGAACATATGGTATGTTAGGGTGATACTGAACAGACATTTAATTATCCATAAAATTTGTGCCTTCTTCTTCCACGTTCTGCCAGCAATTATTGTTGATATGCTCGCTTATATTGTTGGTCGAAGACCCATGTACGTATTTTATATATAAAATGTAATCCATATTAGGCCTAAATCATAACCGACAGATTATATATAGAATTGATTAACAATGATGGATAATATACTTTGTACAGGTGGTTGGATAGGCATAAGAAAATACAAAAATATAGGAATGTGATACAGTACATTTTAACACAGGAATGGAATTTTTGTGACGATAACGTTCAGAAACTTTGGCAAGGATTGAATTCTACCGATCAAGGTATCTTCAAATTCAACATCAAAAACCTAGACTGGCATGACTCTTTTTACAGTAATATTAGAGCCATCGGGATGTACCTGATAAAAGAATCGCCCGAAACAATAGAATCAGCACGCAGAGGATATCATATGTGTGTTCCTTTTATCAATTCATTAAAATTAAATTTAATAGTATTTTATGGTATAAAATAGCTTTCTAAAATTAAAATTTCTTCTATTTCAGGCTAAAATTCGTTCATTATGCGTTAATTGCATTGACCTCCCTGTTAATTCTATGGGTAACTGTACATTTTCTATTATTTCTTTGGTCCATATGTCCTTTGGCATATTAATGATCGGTAATATTAGCTTTGAAACTTTTTCTTCTGAATGGTAAATTATACAGTGCAACGCTAATTTCGTTGCAGTTAGGTATGCATAGTGCATAGCTGTTGGTTTATTTAGAACAGTTGATTATTGTTGACCTCGTAAACCTAATTTGTTGTAACGCTAACAAATGCCGCCACGCGTCCTTAGCTTCGTGAATAAGGTATGACAAATATAAAGCGTGCTGCGTTCTTAAATCGTATTTTCCACCATGCGAATCACAAAAATGTCTGCTTGTAATTAATATCCTATGATGATATCTGTTTACAAACCTCGAAGAAATGTGGAATAAAATAAAGTAAAATCTGGAATATTTGTTGGATGTTCAGAGAAAGCTCTACGTTTAGTTGTAAGTTTCTAATGTTTTCAAATCTTTCTTGGTCCTGTGACTAACTATGCGCCAGTTGAATCGAGCGTTTGTCATAATAATTGTAAGTCGCCGTAGTTCGTATAATCACTGTCGTGATATGAAAGAACTGGAAATCAAATGAAATTGCCACGGTCCCAAAAAAATCGTCTCTATCAAGAAGGTTGCGAATCACCTTATACGTGAATACATCAGTAAGTTAAGCTAACGTCTCGTGTCTCGATATATGGAGAAAGTTCGAGTCGAGGAAGAGAACCACCTATAAATTGAAAGTCGTTAATAAGCAATTCTGAAAGATTAGGTTGTGAATTAAAAAATGTTATCAACCATGCAAATGGAATTGACGCATGGGAATCTCCCCCTCCCCATCTTGAGACTCAGAATCGCGTTGGGATTGCAAACATTTAACGTATAGGGTAAAGGACCCAATTACTGGCAGTCAACCCAATTACTGTCACCTCAAGCTATTTTACTTAAAATAACGAATAAATAAACGTTTAAGTAAAATAGCTTAAGGTGACAGTAATTGGGTTGGCTGCCAGTAATTGGGTCCTTTACCCTACGCGTGACTACAGGTTTGTCTATATGCCGAGCACGTTGTATAAAACCGATTGATTCATTACCCTTCGAAGTTTTTAGATGGTCATTATTCGTTAAAGATCGACCAATACATGTTGTTTCTTGACTTTTGCTCCCCTGTGATTATTGTAATGCTGTTTCAATACTAAAATACATGAATCATGAAATGGATTCAATAAAAAGTATCCGATATACCTAATACCAAGGTTTTACTAGTTAAGCTGCAGATAGCTATGAAAATCGCGAATAAGATTGGAAATTTAAAAGATCCAACCGTCTTATATACAATAGCGAATATATTTTTGTGCGCATTGGAATGCAATCTTATTGGTTATTTATTTGCTGTGAGATCCCTTTCAATCGAGCGCCACACGTAGGACCCACCAACAAAATGCCGCGGTCGGTGCACGTCGATTCGCAATTACCGAGTGTTCCAAAACTTCCGTTTCGCAGCACGGGAATCAATATTTCGCTTATTAATAACACACAACGCGAGTTACAATGCCATTCGCCGCTCCGTGTAATTGCTGAACAGATTGATTGCCGCGATTCGCGGGCGAAACAAATTCGGACGCTGCCGCGGACATACGTCAATTATTTTTATTTCGCCGCCGGTAAATTAAAACTGTGGCAAACGAGAAACGGGCAACACAGTTACGAACGCAAGGCAGAGAGATACCACGCGTCTGGGACGCATTACACGGGCGTATTTCACTTTGCGCATGGGGTAGGGGGTGAAATTTATTTTATGCACGCTCCCGTTCCTAGCAGTTCCGCGACTGGATTTCCCTGCGCGGATCGATTCGAGTTCACGCCACGGCAGGATTTAAATTCGACCTGAAGTCCGAGGAAAAAACTGGAGCAATGGGGGACCTCTTTGAACGGTGGCTTACGCGGATTAGAAAGATCCAATGAAGCCCTTTCTGTTCATCGACAAGGAGGAGGCGGATAAAGCTTCCATCGATTGCAGTTCTTCGAGGTACAAAGCTGGAGGGGAGCCCTGGAACGGTTCGAGAAAAGAGAAAGGAACACAATAGAAGTTACCTTTTTTATTGATATTCAGTTATTAATCGCTCGTTGACCGATATCTTCTGTACAATACGTATTCCAAATGAGTGGGCTCAGAGAGTGTCTTTCGAATTTGGAATTACCTACGATCAGTGTGCACTCTTTTATGGTCCGCTTTAAGTTGATTACACATTAAGGAACTCAATGCTCGATATCTCCTATCTGTCATTCTAATTTTCTTTATGACGATGTCAACGCATAATTTAATGAAACCGGTGTAACTTTAAATCTTATAATTCACGTAAGTAATCAAATATTGAGAAAGCTGTTCAATCAGGTCTTCAAATTCCCTAGAATCTTTTCTTTGCTTTTTCTTAACTTCCTTTCCCTTTCCTCCTTCGAAGCCTGCTTCCTGACTCTAACTCATAAGTCAATTACGCGCTGTGATTTCACATTTTCGATACTCCACATCACTCAATAGAATAGTGAAATCTGTTTAAATTTAATCTTGATATTTTCTGTCTGACTTTGACGTCGTGAAGTGTACTATTTTAAAATAGAAACAGGAAAACAGATGCGAATCAATAAGATTGGTTTGTGAACTAGATGCATAGTTCCGTGACACGATTGAACGATTCCTGTTGCAATTCGTATATTATTTCTATACGGAAATTTGTCGATGCACCCTCAACTGCTATAAATACGCACGATAATATGTTCTCTCGCTATCTATCCATTGCTCCTCTAGGCTTTTCGACGTTAAATGCTCGCCTGAGGGTAATATGTATGCTTCAATTGCCAATTGGAGAGCGTAAAGTAGCTTACTGTTTCGAAATTGATCACTATTGTGACGAGGTGAAAGACACCCCAACGTACAAACATGATTTTCATCCATTAATATATTCCCTTATGAAACGCAATTAATTTCGTTTCCATTGGTCTAATTCCATTGTTAAATATCATTCCCCATTATTTTCCAATCCCTGTATCATATAATTAAAATATTAAAACTGTACCCCTGAAAACACTGTATTCATTGAAAAATATTACTTTTACTTCCTTTCTCTCTCTCTCTATCTCTCACCCTCTCTTTCTCTCTCTCTCTCTCTCTCTCTCTCTCTCTCTCTCTCTCTCTTTCTCTGCGCTGCATCAAAGAAACTGTGTGAAAAATTGTTCTATCAAACGTTACGCTTGAAGTTGGCATTCTCTTTAAATGTACAAACATTACACCGAAACAAAGGAGAATAATGAGTGAAAGGAAACGTTCAAGTTAACACGAATAGTTTTGCTCGACCGTGAACGCAACAAAACGTTAATGATTCGGATTTTCCATCCGAAGAGACGCAGGTAAATCAATGGTTTACTTCAATCCAATCTAACCGGAATTCATAATTAAGCCAAACATTAAATTAAATTCTTCTGGACAATAACCTAATGAAATTATCCAACCGCAGCCAGAGGACGTCCGTCCGCGTTATTTAACAATAATCACGGCTGCAATCTGCGGCTGGTCGTTTATAAAATTTTATTCGAACCATTTCACGGAGCTCCGTTGAATTCCAGTGTCATTACCACTTATTCCCTGACCAGCCGTGCAACGGAAATTCGCGCGGATTTGGAAACAACCTTGCAAAAGCGACATCCAATTTTCAGGACATTGCTATTAAATTCTCGACTTTTCGCAATACCTTTGTCGGTTAAGCTTTTTGCGAAACAAGTTACATTTCACTTGCGCAGTTGGCTGGTCCATGTTCCCAGCCACGGGAAAATAACAGAATCATTTTTTCCCAGCTCAATTTTGTTCATGGAACTGATGTATGTAATACTCTCTCTTGTGAATGTAATATCAATTTTTATCCAAGCTTGCAATTAGTCGAACAAAATGCCTTTTATACGAGAATATTTTTACATATTGGTACTAAAAATTGACAAGGGGAGATCCCCAACCCGGAAATTCAAAAACTGAAATGAAACTTTGGGAATGTGTAGAGGATATATAGGTATGTATTACGCAATTTTTTTCTGTTTAAATTCACTCTGAGGGGGTGAAATTAACTACTGAAAAACCAGCTATTTTCCAATTTTGTATTTTAATTCGCGAACTGTAAGAACTGTAAATTAATAGATGTTAGTCCAAATTGAAAGAAGTAACTTTTGTCTGAATTTTTTTATCTCTTACAGTTCCTAAAGTTTCATACTCTATTGAATTTCCGGGTTGGGAATCTTCTTTTGTGAGCCACTAAAAATTCAATAACTTGACCTTGCATTTCCTGTTAAAGAGCAGTTCTCTTATAAACAGAATTCTCTCTAAATTTAATTACACAGATCATCTCTTACGAATAATCAGCACAATTTCAATTACGTGGCTCTGAATACCAACACTATATAAATCTCTGTCACTTGTGCGCGTAATACTTACGAAAATAAAATATTAACTTATTCAATTTTACCAATAAATCATATACGATCACACTTGCCGGTGCTGGAGCAGCAACAACCCAACCCCTTTACAGTATTTCAAGCTCAAAAGACATCGAGACGTTGCACTCTCGTAGCGAACGAGCGATATGATATCTGCAAACAATTATCCCTTATCTTTCGTTCAAATAGAAGCTGCCCGCTTCGGTCGAGGAAGTAACCTCGCGAAGGAGGTTGGTCGCCGCGAAGAGGGAGGGTGGAACGGCGGGCAGCTGCGTCGGCGGATAGGATTCTTCAGAAAACGATTGCGAGCGTAAACATAACTGTAAACACATTGGAATTCTGTCCACCGTGACGGTGGCTTGCTGCCAGCTGGGAAAGTTTCGCTGGAACCGTTGCACCGTTGGGGTTGCACGGCTGTAGAACGGGGTGGTTGGATGGCGGAGCGGTAGCGAGCTCGTTCAGCGCGTTCTGTATGTGTACAAACGGATTGATACGGCTTTCCTAACAAAATGGCACACGACTCGGGGATTCCTGACTCGAGTACGTCGGAACGGAAGAGAATGGACTCGACGGGGCGTTCCTAGTCGACGTAATAATCGGGGTTTCCGCCAGGAATTTAAAATAGACTCGAGCTGTCTCGTCTGATAGATGCGCCCTGTGCCCACCGAAACTCGCAGGCTTCGTTGAGAATCGCTTAATCGACAGTGATTAGGGTGCCAAGGGGAAGGATGTGGCGACGTGGGGAGAGAATAATAAGTTGGGCATACGTAGGGTAAACTTGCCTAATTCGTAACTGCGCCTAAATCGTATCCCCGCTGTTTCTTTCAATCTAAGACAGTCTTTTTACTAAAGTACTTTTTACTAAAATTTCGCTATGATGATTTCGCTATTATAACACAGTGGCCTCCTAATAATGTATATGTTACGTGCCTAACATCTTTTAATTAGGGTTTAGGGAGATACCCGATCTTACTTCGCTACCCCGTCATGCCCCTACTTCCCCTACCTGCCCCTTTCGAAAACGCCATCGCACCCTTCCCACTAGGGGAAGCCCGGGCAAAGCGAATGCCCTGGGCAAAGCGGATAGTCTTTTTTTTTGCTTTGTTATCAAAGATGGTCCCACGAGTTTTTCCTGATCTAGAAAGCGACCGGTTGTAGACGCCATGACAATGCAATAAAGTATGTAATTGCTGTGGTGCGTCGTTTGTGAAGAAAAAACGAAAATTGTGCGTTTTCTTACACATTTCGCTCAGATAGGTACGTGGCTTGATTATTAATAGTTATCGGTATTTACCACAGTAAATATTTTTTATAAGAACTCTGTGTTCTTAAGATTCTATTAGAGGTTAACATTTTTAATTTGTTGTTCATACTTTTATCAAACATTACAAGTTTCCACCAAGTGGGTTCTTTGGGCAAAGCAGATGGGGGTAAAGCGGATGGTCAATCTTTGCCCTGCTAATCTCGGTCATATTATTATTGTTTTATTATTGTCATATATTATTGATAAATTTTTATTATTGATATTGATATTGATAAATATTAGTGTCATATATGTGTGTTTTGAGCCATACTCCGACCCCCCATCCGAAGACTGGATCCAGTGCAGCCAATGTACCAGATGGGCCCATGAATGCTGCACTGTAGATGAAGGATCTGGCAGTGACTTCTGTGACGAATGCCAAGATTGACTTTGCGTTATTTAATAACATCCGCTTTGCCGACCCCCTCATCCGCTATGCCCAGGGGGGTAGGGCAAAGCGGATTGATTGACTTATTTACGTTTTTCATTTTAAAATGCTTTAAATGTTTTAGTTACCAATTTTTTCGTTATTGTATCAGAAAGCTGATTAATTTTAAATGATTATTAATATAAAAAATATTTCTCATCTTAATTGTAACTGTGTTATTTTTCTCACTAAACCTTAACACATCCGTTTTGCCCGGGCTTCCCCTACTGGTTCCCCACATCCCTTTCCGAAGAACACGCACTCCGCTGCCCCCCATAACGCCGTCTTAACACCGCAACATTCTCAAGTTTTCATTCTCGTCACGCGAAATTCCCCCGCCGTCGATTAAACGTCGCCACGGTGACGTTCGATCCCCGAGGGATATTTAACGCTGCCCGTCAAAACCGCCGCGCCCTAGCAAGCGACACTCGAGAAAAAGGGGGAAGAAAGTCCTCACGTTTAATTCGGCAGCGGGGCAGGATTCAGTTTCAGCTCGGGCAGCAACGATCCCCGTCAAAGTGGAAACTATTCCCAGCGACGGCTTAAAGTGGGCGCAATTTCCTCGACGGGCTCGCGAAGATTTGCATTCCGTCGAGAGTGCAGTTCCTCTTTATAAGCTTCTTAAATTGGTAGCCGAGCCGAGGAGGCGGGACAAACGGAATGATTTCGCCGGAACGAACGTTCGAGAGGTCGAAATTCGTCTCGCGGAAAAAATCCCGCGCGACTCTGCCGCTTCAAACGGAAGGAGGGGGGGGGGGGGGGGATTATGTGAGGATGGACCTGGTCGAGTCTCGCGAGCCGTCCCTTCGACCAGCCCTCGTGAATAATGAAATATGAAAATCGGCAGAACTGTGGCGAGAAGGCGTTTTAATAACGAAGCTGGGTTACCTCGATATGCGAAATGATTGAGTTTCTTAGAAAAGGAGCACAAATTTCACGATTCTGCTCATTATTTTGAGAATGTCTGCGAGACGTTAACGTAAAACTTTTCGTATTACTGTTTCGTGTTGAGTGAGCGAAATTTCATGGAAATGCAATATTTTAGCGAATACTGCCCTCGTCATAATGCAATGCTTACAATGGTTAATGGAACACTGTTAGTGTGGTAGATAGTATTGCTTAGTGAGGATCAGCTGTGAACGCTGTGTACAAGGGGAAGTCAATGAGTAAGGTTCGGTGGAATATATTTTTTAACGTATTCAAGTTAAATTGATTTTAGTCAACTGATGTAGATATGTATATAGTTTCTTTGATAAGTTAAAAGTTATATATCCAGCTGCGAGGGTCATATCCACGAGGATAAATTAGGCAACCTTTTTACGAGTTTCACCTTTAATTTAGATATTCAGAAAGAGATTGGTTTATAAAAATATGCAAAAAGCGTGCCTGTCAACTCATATCTGATTCATTCTACATCCCCGCGAAATGTAATTTTTTTTGTATAAGTGATTTTATGAAATTATTATTATTTTCCATTTACGTTCGCAGTACGAATCGTTACAATTTACGCAAAGGACAAAAGGAACCAGAATTTCAATGAACTATTGTAAAAATTCCCAATAATTAATATCAGGGAAATAACGTGGCTTAACTAGGGAGACGCAGTGATTAACGTGGAAATAAGTGCGGCGAGTGAATAGATTGCGCCCACGTAAACGCGAATTTAAGGTGACACGTGACCACGAATAATCGAGCATTCAGCGTCACGTGCATATTCGCGAACGCACCGACGAATTCTGATTACGTAAATAGTCACAGGGGCACGAAAACGCCATTCAACTATGGGTTGTTGTCTGAACAGTCCACTGGAGCGTCTGACCAATGAGTGACCTGGAAGGTACTGCAAGTTCAGCGGGCTTACACCCCCCGTTACCCACGAAAAAGTACACAGTAGCGTTGTTAATTCATTAAGCAAGTTAAGCGATACTTGTCGACTGCATTTGCTGTACTATGACATTGACGGAAAATAAAAACGCTCCACTTGAGAACAATGATGTTACTCAAAAGTTACCGTTCCGTGAAATGAACACTGGAGGGATGACAAACTCTCTTTGGTAAGAGTTACCCACACTTACGTACCTACCTATCGCGCGAGCCTACGTTTTAAACTCATCTTTTTATTTTCCTTGAAATTTTAAATTATTTTTTACAGTGGCAGGCCCGTTTCCCCTGAGTGAGGCTTGAGGCATTGGCATGAGATACAATGACGTGGAAATATGTTTTCAACTCGTGTAAGATGAAAATTTATGAAAATTAGACTATGACAGTGCTAACGACAAATTAACGTGCATTATGTCGAACTCATATAAATAATATTCCTCACGACCAAAGTCGAAATATTGCTGTATATAAACTCCAGTTTTGAGCAATGGTGTACGCAAACTGATACACACAGGTGACAAAGCGGTGCTTGCTGGTTGTAGAAGGTGCCGTCGCGCGAGCGTAAATAATTGAGTGCGTGAATAAGTGAAGGCACATGCCTGTGGGGAAATCTTCGAGCGCGGGGTGAAGAAGAGATTGAGGGTTGCGGGGTGGAGGAACATGGGACAAGCGGCGTGAGCATCGCGCTCGCATGAAGAGACGGAAGGATGTCAGAAGCGACAGTGGGGAGGGTTTGGCGGGGAAACTATGGAAAATAGTGGAGATGGAAAAAGTAGATGGGATCGTTGATACGGGGAAGCAAAGTGAGAAAAGTCTAGAAGAGCTTGCAGGTAACTGAGCAGATAGAACGGTGAAAGAAATGAAGGGGATGAACATCGTGGAAATTCAGGCGAAAAACAAACAGGTAGAAACATGAGAACCCGCGAAAATAAAAGAAAAACTTAAAGGACGGGGACACAAATGGCAGATAGTAGAAAAAACTAGACCATTCGAGGAAACAACGAAGTCGAGGGGCAGAATACTAATAAGCAGGGAGTGGGACGCTGCGGAAATAAAAACAAGAAAATGCTAGACTGAAACGGAGGCAAGAACGCAGGAAAAGGGAACCACGACGATATGGGAAGAAAGAAAACACGGAATGGTAAGGGCAAACGTAGAACGAGAAGTGCAGCGAGGTAGAACCGGGCAGAATATAAGCATCGTAAGTGGATACGCGAAACAAGATCCCTCGTTTTCCAGGAGATGCGGTTAAGTTAGATTGCTACAAGACAGGTCATAAATATCCCAGAACAGCTTTATACACACGCGCTAGCGTGGAGCGAATCCGGGACAGTATCAACAGGAATCGACGCTGCATCTACATTGTTCTACTGTGGAACTTGATGCATTTGAAATGCCGTAGCCCGCAGCTGGAAACGTCTGTCGCAGTTCCGCGACACGCATATGTGCCCCTGCACCATAAATATCCTGGTGCAACTGAAAAAGAAGCAACCAAATCAATTCTTCAACGAAATTTTGGTAATTTAGGATTGACTTCAAGCATCTGTTGTTAAACCATTATGTACCCTGTCGATTCCTTTCTAAGATAATGCTTTACACGTTGAGTTCTGTAAATATGTGCATTCACTGATTCTGTAGGCACCCAAATGTAAACCGCAAACATAATTGACAGACCGACAGCGTCACAGCTGATGACTGACACGTTCACTTGACTTCTCTGAACTTCAGAGACGAATGAGGTTCCTCGACTCTTCCTCACTTCTACCAGGCAGACGAAGGAAATCCCTTGGTGTAACCCCAATTCCCAGTGCATTCCTCCTGCAGCAAGCCTGGTTGAGGCCGCTGCACTTACAGAACACTCTCAGTCGAGCCTCTTTCAAGGTCTCAAAGGTCTCAGCAGTATTGCGCCACCTCGGGTACCCCGGGAACACCGATTCCCGCCCTGAGGACATGTTCTCGAGGAATAATCACTCATGAAACTAGTCCCAAGCCCTGGGGTAGCGCCTTCGAAGCACACAGCTTTCCACACTTCGCACGCTCAAGGACCCAACGTCGACTGATAACAGTGTCGTGCTCGCGACGACGCCACCAAACCGCGCGAGCAAACCGGTTGCAACAACAACAAACATTAAAGCCGCGGCTCTCAAACATGAATCCGAAGGAAGCCAACGTTACAATGCTCCTATAATCCCGGCTACGTGCAATCATCCCGCGTGACTTCCAAACCCGGAAACTAGTACCACAGCACCCACTCCCGGTTCAGGCGGGAAACACGCGGCGCGTTGGTGCAGCCGCTGCGTTACGCGGCGAATTTATGAACGGCCTGGTAACACAAACGCAGCCAAACTATCCAATTACCCGGGCATCGGCGAAATCACCTAAACCCCTCCGCGCAGTCGGCCCGATAGAGGCAGCCGCTGCAGTTGCCGTGCCGACGATCCTCGAATAAGGTGCTCCAGAGGATCGGTATCTGGGCCAAGGACGGTCCATTGCACTCGACACAGTTGCATACCGTGAGTTCGCGTAGGGCGCAATTAATGGTGCAATTTAGCCAGCCTCGAGTGCGCCTCTCGTCCGTGACTGAAACGATACAGCGCCCCGTGGCTGTGGAGGGATGGCGAGACGAGAGAAAAACACGAGAAGATGGCGAAAGGGGCGGGTGGAAGAGGGGTTGGGCTGAGTGAAAGTAGGAGAAGGAAGGGAGGAAAAAATAATTTCACCCGTGGCAGAAACGAGGACGGGCGCTGTACATAGGGACCTCGTGACCGGAACGATGTCTTCTCGAGAGTAAACCACCCCCTATTCTCCTACCCTCTCCGTTCGTTCCGCGCAGCCCCGCGGAACTCGATTCTTCCACTCTCGCCCGCGCTGCTCCCGCGCAGCCTCGGCGTCTCGTGCGATGCGTTTTCACCGCGCCCACGTTATATTTCCCAGGAGTGACGTGTTTGCGTCAAGTCGATGACTGGGAGGAACACGTCGGCTTGTGCAGCCCTGGTTGCTCGATAATTAATTAGTTCAGTCGATCGATAACTAAATTTGTAAGAGACTTTTAATTTAAAGTGCATGCTTGTGACACTGTTACACGCTTCCGTGGGGTTTGGATTTTAAAAAATGAGAACGGGTGTTTGGTTTTTTTATCGTCTTACTTCGAGGCTCGACCATTCGTTGCCTGGATGTACATCGTTACACGAAAGATCCCTCGAGGGATAGGAGTCTTAACGGGAATCGATACCGATTGTTCATGATCTTTCGCGGGAACACGAAGCAAGATAGCCGAGGCTTTTCCCTGTAAACCGCCAATGCTGGCCCGCGCCAGATAAAGGGATGAGTTTGGCCAGTGTGCTGCAGCTAAACACCGCTGCTCCGCTGTTTAACACCCTTTCCTGCGACGGAGTCGTGGCTGCGCACCCCCGAGGTCGTCTTCGTTGTTGCCAGCCTCTGCATTATTCAACGTGCCCAGACGACGAGTGAAATTTCTCTGCTGGCGTCCGACGGCAACGAAACTTTTCGCGCCCTGTTTTCGCGCCACTGAAATTCGCTGCAGGTTCAACGATATGATCGAATACCCCTCGTTTCCGCCTCTGGGGAATTCGTTTAGAGTAGGGTCTACAATAGCGGTTGCTGCTGTGTTGCTGGTGTCTTCAGTATCGATTGTTGATTTAGTCATTGATTTCTTATTTTAAGGTTTCGAGATATTGACTAGGGTAAACTTCCCCAATTCGTACCTCCGCTTAAATCTTACTCATGCTGTTTCTTTTAAGGGGTTAGGCCACATTGGCCGGAGCAAAAATGCAGTCATTTTCGGCATTTTTTTTAAGGAAGATAATGAAATAAACAGAAAATTTAATATGAAGCCTGTTATTATACAACTCTCGCCAAAAAACGTATTTTTTTCGTACAAAATGGCGGCGGTAGAGCCGTGATACGCCTGATCTTGAGGAGCGACGTTTTCCACCGTGTTCAATCTCACGGCTATACCATTTGATTTAGAACAAAAAACCAAAAAGATTTATTTTCTGCATGCCTAAAGCTGTAGAAGTACGTAGGGAAATCTAGAAACATTAATTTATCACGAAATGGTGAACATGAGGAGAAAAAGTGCAATTTTTTTTAGAAAAGTGTCAGTTGCAAAGAATATGTTCAAGATATCGCAAAACCGCTACGTACTTCTTTAGTTTTAGACGTGTAGAAAATAAATCTTTTTGGTTTTTTGTTCTAAGTCAAACGGTATAGCCGTGACATTGAACACCGTGGAAAACGTCGCTCCTCAAGATTTTGCGTATCACGGCTCTACCGTCGCCATTTTATAGGAAAAAAATTGTATTATTTCCGGCGAGAGTTGTACAATAACAGGCTTCATATTGATTGCAATTTTGCTCCGTCCAAAGTGGCCTAACCCCTTAAGCTAAGAACCTAACCACTAATTTTCTTTCATTTTCCCTGTTATTTTTCATGTAATAAGCATTTGTTCTTAATGAGCAAGATTTCAGAAAATTTACCCTACTCAAATTTTTGGATATTCTTGTGTGTGTTTACCCAAAAGATTTCAATAATTTGCTGATGTTTGCTAATTTCAGTTTCCACTATATCTTAGAATTGAATGCAATATTTCTTGAGCACGTATCATGTGTCTCCTTAGAAACCGTTTATCAGTGCATATTCTACTTACAATTGTAGTTGTAGACCCATTACAATATATTAACAATGAAAAGGAGCTAATATTAATTTCTTCTATGGTTTAATATTTGTCTGATGATGAATAGAAATTTTTCGATATCACATTCTTCTCTATTCCTTAGATTTAATTATTTAGTATTCTTGAGGATGCTAAATTTTCACACCATATTTCATGGTCCTTGCGTTTTGTTGCTGTGAGGGCGCAGCCTTATTTTACAATTTTCTTGCGTTCCCTTTGAAACTCCACTTTAGAAGCATTTTTGTAGTTGCCGCTACTTTTCCCAAATTCGTAATCTCCATACTATCTTCATCTTAATTCTACTTGTCGCATTTTCATGGTTATAATCGCACACGGAGCATTAACTTTCCCTTATAATTACAAACCCACCGTTTCTGCTACCTTACCAGCGCCGCTTTTGTCTTAATTGCTGTTCGCGCATTACTTCCACAGTCGTAGCAAAAACCGCATATTCAAATAATCTACTTTGCTCGACCCTCCAGAATGTACTCCGCGGATAAGTTTAAATTTATTCCCCTCGAATTTGTTAAAGTTAATCAACGAGGCAAGGCACGAGGGAACGATGCCCTGTCTAAAGTTACCTTGTAACTACCTTCGTGGTTAGTTATAAATACTTGCAGGCAAAAATTTTCGTTGGTGGAAACGGGCAAATATATTATTCAATTCGGTATGTAAATTACATTTTAGTATCTTGAAATGCATTGAACTCTTATTCTTGTAATTCCTGATCTGTAGACACGAGTAATATTCAACTTAATTAATTTGCTTAATTAATTAATGATGCGAATGCATATACAGCATTTATATTTTTCAAAAGTTAAATCACTAAGATCGCACTGAGGTACGATTGACTTGTATAAAAGATTATTAGGGTAAAGGCAGGTAATATGGAACGGCACGTAATATGGAACATCGTAATATTTCGATAACGAAATAACGAACACTGCAGGCAATCGTGTATATTAGATCCCTAGACACAATAGACGATGATACTGACAATTGAGCACCAGTCGGGCATCTATCATTGAAAGAGAAACGTTTATATTTTTTCTGGGGTGTAAAAGTTTCTGAAAGGTGCAACAAACGGTTCAATATTGTAGCGAAGGTATGTTACAAAGTATTATTTTGATATAATTTATCATTAAATATGCGTGGTCTTGATTATTCAATAATAGTTTACTAATAAAGTTACTTTCATCTTAGAATAATTCTTAATTTCTTGTCGGAACATGTGTGTACGTAATATGGAACATACCGAGTAACATAGATGAAGTTGATAATGACGATGACGACGATGATGCGGAATGCTCACTTTACGATGGTAATTATAAAAATAATGGCAATGAAAAGTAGACCCAATGTATTCGCTGCTTTCAGTGGGCACACGAAGAATGTGGAGCTTTCGACGTATTATTCGCGTGCCCAACGTGTAGGAGACACAGAAAGCAGGAATAAATTACAAAAATGATGTATATTTATTTATTTGTATCTTCTACTTAATAAATCTTCAGTTTTAGTAAAAAAAGGTAAAAATTTTTAAGTTTTCTTTACAAATTTCCTAGGTGTTCCATATTAGGACCCATTTTTTCGAACGGACGATTTTCAGTCTTTTCAGTTTTTTTATTATAACTACAAAACCATTGGATTTTTTTACATTTGGCTAGGTAAGTATCATTATGCATTAGTTCCTTCGTCCCCTCATGTCCGTTTTATTAAAAAACACAAATTCCCCTGCTTTTGACAAGCTTTTGAAATCAGATGTTCCATATTACCTGCCTTTACCCTACTTATCGATCATTCATGATTTACACCTTGCCAGAGTAGTACTGTTATTCATATTCCTCAAGGGAAAAATTAAAAAAGCGACCCAGGAGGAAGACATACGATTCCCTGAATTACCACAAGATTTTCACCCTCGCGGGGAATTGCCAAGGGGACTTTTAATAAGATGTACGAAGATACGCGTAGAAATAGGTATGAAAATTTAGATTTTATGGGGCAGGAACGCGGGCGCCGCGAATGCTTGATGAAATCTCGGGAAGGCTGGATACCTATGAGTGTTAAGGGACGCCATTATTTATGAAAACGTGGTGGAATATAAATGACACGGGGCGTATCTGTTGACACAAAATTCACCTCTTCAATATTCGAAATTAGAAACATGCATGATATTTTTCTATATAATATTATTCCACTATACAATTCATCCTTTATACAGGTTGCTTTTGAAAGGTGCTTCAAAATTTGGTGGACGTGTAAGTTCTTATTAAAACATGTGATTAACATTTTGAGAGTAAACAGGAATCACATCTCTCGCTTATAGAATTAATTAAGGTTTGAGAAGACTACAGTACCAGACAATACAGTACTCCATAATACCTGAGACTCCTTTATTATTCAATCAATTTCAACTATAGAAGAAGCTTCTAGAGTTACATTCTCTCCCTCTATTCAACAACGACTCCTCCCCAAGACTAACGCTTCGACTGCTTAGAAGTATTTCAAGCACGCTGCGTCCTTCCTCTTTTCCCTTCGAGTCCAAAGAATGCACGCCATTCTCGGATTATGTCGTCCCTTGTGTTTTGTCATGCTCGAGCACGCATCTTCTCCTGTTCCTCAATTCTCAGTGTAATTGGAAGCCTCTGTTTGATCCAGCGTCCTTCGCCATTTCCTTGTATCCGGCCAAAGCTGTCTCCTCTATAGGAAATCGCATAAAATCTTTCACCCTGCCCTCGCTCTCCCCCATTTCGCGCTGCAGGAAGTTTCTCAGACGCAATAAGTCGGGAACTAGCCAGTTATGTGAACCACTACTTCATCTCTTCGATGTCCAAGCATGGATTCTTACGTCTCGAAACATTTTCTGACCAGAAATTATGTTAGATGATGATTCTATACCAAAATTATGGCAGTAATGGTCCCTCTTTCTCAAAAATTCTGATAGTGGGAATTTTAATCCCAGTGAACATGAATGGAACTCCTTGTTCCTTCATAGAAGTAACGTTCCCCTACTTTATTCGATTGGATACGTTCCATTGCCAACTCACACGTTCTACCTTTTTATCACAGCAAAATGTTCACTTGCCATTCGAATCGTTTTACCTTAACGCAGTACACAAGATTCAACGTCCCAGTGTGTTTCCAACGGCACGTTCATTTCCCCGCACGTTTTTTGTTAATTACTATCGCGCCGAACAAAGGAGTATTTACATAATAGCAGGCTCGAGATCACTCGCAGCGACTGGCACGGATTTATGTTCGAGATGTTCGAAACAAAGCAGCTGCCCCAATTGCAGGTTACCGTGCAACTTTTTCTACCTCGCGCGAACTGCATCGCCGCCATGTGCATCCAGCCAGCGCGGAACGCAATTCGTTGGTTGCATTATGCAGAAGAAATTGAATGAGCCAGCTGAGATAATGAGGGCGCAACATGGTACTTCATAGTTCCTCCTTTACCCTTTCGCTCCTTTTCTACTTCTTGGTTATTACTGTTCAGCGTTTATTCAAATTCTCCCCGAACCCCCCTATTAATCGCTCACCGACTGATATTCCATTTTATCCAATCACTCGCCAAGTATACTTCAACTGCATTCGAGCTGTGAAACGAAGGTTTTAAACGAAATGAAAATTTGTAAGAAATCTTTAGCAGCAATTTGTCGTTGGAATTTTTAAAATATCGCCCACCGTCTCATTGTATCTTAAGTTTGTAATTATAAATTTGTTTTACTCGTTTCTACGCTGGAATGGCTCATTAAAATTTCTTGTTAAAAGTTGGTTGGGAAACACGGCGAACTATTTCCGCCCCGTGTTTTCCTTTTTCGTAATTCCCCTAGTCTAATTCCGTTAATCCTCCTCTCGGCCGTCGCGTCTCTTTTTATTTTACGCCGGTTGCGGGTCAATTAACCGCGGTGGCTCCTTTATTCGGGTATGCGGGGCATATAATTGGAGGCCACGCGCACTCGAGGACTGACCAATTTTCCAGTGGTTTTAAAGGGCCCTTCAAAGCTACGCGGTCGACGGTAAAATTTCCAATTTGAATTAGTACCAGGTTACTCTCGTTCATTGATCGAACTTCGAGCGTCCTAAGGGAGACGTCGTGGTTGCTTCGAGGTGGATTCAAGAGAGTCGTTGTGGTAATCCCATTGAAAAATTTGTAATTCTAAAGAAGCACGCGGAATTTCGCTCGTTTGTTAAATCTTTGACCAAGTGGTCGCCATTTCAAATCGCTGCTAATAACGTTCAACATAAGTACTTCTTATCTCTGAGCATCCTTTTCCATAAACAATAAAATTTATTGTTTATGATACTGATAATATAATTTATTATTTATGGTTTATTGATACCAACATTGCTCATAATTTTATAATTAATATCACATAATTTCTAATAAATGTTAACGATATGAACGATCAATGAATATTACTTTGCGACTGCATCTGTGTGGTATAGGTACATAAGAGTAGGTAACGTAACAATTATAAAAAAAACTCTTTGTTTTTACTACTTTATACATCAAAATATTGAGTACCTCTATCTATATAATATATTTATTTGAAAACTGAAACCTTGAAGTGGGCTCGCACTTAAATTGAAATTTTATTTAGACGTAAGTGGTATTCTAAAGAAAGAGGTCGACGTGTTTATGAACATATAAAACACTTGTAAACATAGACACAAGCTGCACTTAATACATATCTAGAAACCGAACAGAAAGATTACAGAAAGATAATGAAATAAGTAGAACTACTAGTGGTCTAAGTAGTTCAAGTCAGTGTGATATCAGACGGTCGCCTCCATCCTGTATACATACTTCAATTAAAATTTCACTGATACTGTTAAATTAAATGTATGTGAAATCTGAATGCTCAATTATAGAATCATTGGCTTAAAAATAAATAAGAAGACATTATTATATAATTAATATTCTAAGCATACACGACCAAGCGAATTTTTTTTGTATAACATTGCATTTGCGCTTGAGAAATGCGAGATGTTTTTTAATGGCTTGACAAACGATGATCCTAGGGACACCGAAATTCGCGGAGAAATCACTGAAACCCGAGGAAAAGCATGTGGCGCGTCAAATCGTGCAGCTAGGACACCATTTGTCTCTTCAGAGCTTCAAGGGCCAGGGTAAGGCCGACAAAGGGAGAGTTTCACGCGTCGTCTTCGTATAAAAAGGAAAGACACGGCGACGAAAGACAAATGGATCCTTCTGATAGAATGAAACCATTTTCAGAATGCTACAACGAGGGTGTACCATTTTGTGGACCTATTAAACCTTCATTCAGCAACCGTGGAAACCAATTCTGCCGACGATTGTTCTCAGAAAAATTGACTTGTACGCAATTTCCCCACATGAAATCCCATTCGCTGAAATAACCATTCGACAGATTCATTCATTTCCACGATAGATCTGCTTTTTTCGCCGAAACTGTCGCGATGTTTGTAAAAATTCATCGGTACTCAGCGTTGTAACATTGATTGCCAATCGAACGATATAAATCCGTTCAAACGTTCATTTGCGTTCTGCCGATATTACAGAATAATGTTGGTAATAACGGGAATAAAGACAATCATGCATCAAATAGTTGTAAAATTGAACCGTTTCATTTGGGAAGATGTGCTGCAATTTCGCGTCATATCATTACAACAACGATTAAGAGGTTACCGCAAAACTCCATATGTATTTTCCAAATATAATAACAAATTCTTTCACTCTTATGCAAGGAATACTATTCAATATCTCGGTATATTTAAATATTTTTCACCACTTTTTAGTTTAATTTCATCCCTTTCACTTTTGCATTATCATCCCCCCAGACAATCATTAACCATCGTGCCCCGCGTTTGCCTCGCGAAGACGGAATTACGGGGAAAAAGCGGCAACGTGAATTTCACAGCCCCGTGAATGCCACAGTTTTGATATCAATTCATTACGGCCCTCCCCTCTCCCCCCCCCCCCTCCGTGATATCGCACTATTTTTCACCCCGTCCGCCCCGTGGGACTGACAACAATGCCGATGGCCAATCGATAGCGCCGCTACCCCTTTCGTCGCCGCCCTTCACTATCGAGAACTTTCGGTCATTTTTCATTCCCCTTGTCCTATTCGCGGGCAGCGTTATTGCGCGCGGAGTGACGGTCGCGTCGACAATGCGTGCGCTGGCCACGCATTACCGCTTTCATTCTTCGAATTAGGAGGACAAAGGCGTGCGCGCGCAACACATGGTTACACGTGTCCATCTCTGTGAGATTGAATGTACATATTTAAGTGGTCGAAACGAGGGTGCGGCGGTTAACGTTGATAAAAGATTCGATGAAATTTTTGCTCATCGAAGTACCTACGAGATTCGATTACACGTTCAGATGTGGGCGGCTGCTGGTTCGCAGATTTAGCATTGCGATATCGAAGAAGGTAAACTGGAATAATGCTAGCACTGCACTAATCATTGGCACTTCTGATTAAAATGCCAAATATTAAGAAGTACGAGCTTGGAAAGTACTTTTTTACAATTTCTTATTTTTCTTTCACTATGACACTGCAACATCCAGTAGTTTAACTACATATTTTACATCTGGTTATACCACAAAAGGTTTTAAAGGTAGCGGTGGGACAAAGGGTTGAGTGTGAAGTGTTTTTTTAAAATTTGGATAAACAGTTTGAAAATAAACTAAAATAGAAGAGATACATTTTGCAACCAGGAAGAATTGATGTTTTTCTTAAGTTATTATTCTGAAACAGCTAATTCTAACTAGATCTTGATTTTATTTTCTTCTATCTGATCTCCTATTTATTTTTAGTTTTTGAGTGCTAATAATTGATACATCATGTGACAATAAATGTACTAAGTATGACAATGATTAATAGGTACTCAAGATGTTTTATTTTAATGAGAAATCCATAATCATCGAAGATAACTGAAAACTGAGGTCATATAAAAACATTACAAAAAAATATAGACATTCTATTTGGGATTTCCGCTTAGGGTGCCAATCATTGTACAGTTTACTGTACCTACATTGAAAGCTATGTTGAGCTTAGATATTCTATTGCACTAGGTTCTTCTTGGTCTGCTTCTGCAATTTTCCATTCCTCCAATATCCTACTTTTCTAATTTCCTGATACTTCGATCTATACATTTTTTTAATTCTTAAGTTTTAAATAATGCCTATAGCCTCGCAAATTTCTGATTATGTATTCTTGTAGTTTTTTACAATACAGCAGTTAGGATCTCAGTAGCAATAAGGATTACTATATGAAACAATTTTAGCCTCTTGCCCGTGTCATCACAGAAACGACAGTGGATTCCCCAGTGCACATATTGCCCGATTGTAATTCGCAAATAGAATTTTTCTACTTCCCTTTTATGATCCCCATTCCATTCTGTTAATGCACTATCCTAAGGAATCCTTCGAGAGTAGCCACAAAATAAACTTAACTTTAATTGCACAAACACCTTTATTCTTCACAACACACCGACTTAGGTCTAAGCGTCTTAAATTTACTCTTAACTGTAGCACTAAACCCATTTACTCGCAACTATGTACACGGCTAGTCTTAATCTTCAACTCCCTAACGGTCCCTTAGGATAGCGCATTAACACAATCAATAGCCCCAGACACTTATGGTTTCTATTTTACGCGCGTTGCAATTGTGGAAGTTGCAGATCGGTGTCCTCAAAGTGATCGAAATGAATTTCCAGCTTCTACCTGTAGACCAGGTTCGAAATCGACTGGAGATAAATCGGAAACATCGATCAGGTTAAATGTCGCCGGTGCACGAACGACCCTCCAGACTTCCGGCCGTACATTCTCCATGCTGAATGAAAAATCACACGGGTTTCGGTCTGAATACCAAACCAAGTTAGATCGCGCGGCTGCGTAGCAAACAGATGCTTGCGATTTAGCATATCACATTGTCAACGCTGGTTGTATACGTGCATGCATAAAGGATATTCGATTTCGTCCCTGCTAGAAAGGAGATCGCTTCAAACGGATTCCTCTGGCGCCATAGCCATAGCCATTCTTCAGATTTTGATAAGTATGCAACGCCATATGTCAATCGCTCCTTCTGCACCACGCACGACCCCTTTTCAATTCTTATAAACGTGTAAATACACATCGTTCTTCTCTGAAATTGGTCAGTACTTATCTCTAGAGATTCTTTAGCTGCATAAAAATATTAGAATCGAATAGAATAGAGTATCCATCTGTCATGAGCTGAATATATGCTACATAGCTGAATATACTGTGGACCATGGCACACAAAATCGATCATATTTTGCACTTAATGTCAATAGATTCTAATGAAATTGGAATATGGTACAGTTCACGTGAGATTTGGGGAGGGGGAAGTTAAGGGGAGGTTCCGGCCTAGACTGGTTGAAATATGTCTGGGTAGGCCCCGGTACGAAAGCCTGACTAGCTCAGTCGGTAGAGCATGAGACTCTTAATCTCAGGGTCGTGGGTTCGAGCCCCACGTTGGGCGATTTTTTTTTTTTTTTTTTTTTGAGGGACAATGCCTCGCAGGTGGCGGGCAGGTATCGTCGGCACAAAATAGCGCGGAAAAAGGGTTTCATGGAGTTCTCTCGTGTTGAGCCCATCAAAAAGGGCGTTCCGCACCGCCGGGGGCGGCAACCGCATGAATCGCTAGTCTCTCCTCGCGCTGTCTCCCTATCGTAAGATTAGTTCACTGTGGTGATTTTAGTCAGTAGGAGTTTGACACTAGTCCGATTTCTCACCCGAGTTGTCGGGATGTCTTGTGAGGATTTCCTCACGGCAAAATGGTGATGTATAGGACTTAATTTATGGATAACTATCACAGATAATTTAAAGGGACTTTTTGAATTGTATTAAGAATGTTATAAAGTATGGAAACATATTTTTTCCGTATCTAATCACTGCTAATGGCGCTGGGAATTCATTGAAGTGGAGGCGTAAAAAATTCATCCAAAATGGGGGCCTTGTAGTACCTAAACTATTGGTTTGAAATAAGAAATAATCCCAGATTATTAAAGGGCATGAAATGTCCTAGTGGACATAGCTTTAAAAAATGCAAAAATGAAATTTTTTACAAGAGAACGACACTTTTTTTAAATCACTTTTTCCCTATGTTTTCCGTGCTTTCAACGGTTTTAAAAATAAAAAGTTTGCAAGTTTTTGAAATGTTAAAGGTTTAAGCTGCGAGTATTAAATTGTCTAACATTTATTTTAATTATACAGTGGCGGATCAAAGGAAGTTTACACCCTTTAAAATAGCATACCTTATTTAGAATTGGTCCAAACGACTTGAATTTTTTTGAAAAGCTAGAAAATAACTGGTTTTGAGAATTTCGCGGTTTTCAACCTTATTCTGCGATCTTTAAGCGTTTATATTTCAGAGCAACGTTAACTAGTTTTAATAAAATTTTCAGCATGTATACAACCTACTTAAATCTACCAAGCGAATTTTTGAATTTTCCTTAGCGGCTCAGAAAAAAAGTTTAAAAAACGACCTGTACTATTTTCTCGCTACAGTAATTCGTCGTTAGTGTCGCGTTTTTACCATGCGTTATAATCCCACTCACTATCCCCACCACTTCTTGGAATTCTTCGGTCGAGAGTGAGAGAACGAAAGAGACGACGACAACTTCATGTCAATTGTTTCGTTCCCTCTCGCTCGGCTCTGGCGTTTTCTCACTCGCGGTATCGGCTGCACGAAATAGTCTTAGTCATATACTACTCTAAGGAAATAGTGTCCGCATCGCGTTAGAATCGCGCCGCCAGCCCCGTTCGTCGGGATACTAACGAGGCACTACTGTATTCCAACCAATTGCATTTTGTTCAAAACGACGAAACACGCCAGTTAGCAAACAAATCTTTCGAGTTTCTCAAAGAAGCTCAAGTTGTTTGGACAAATTTTAAAAAAGTTATGCGATTTTGAAGCATGTAAACTTTTTTTCATACGCCACTGTATCTATCCTTGTCATGGTTCATGTGTGTCCTATTGCTTACAACCCAACCACCATTTCTAACAATAACTTCAGGATGTTTTCGAATTTCAAAAAATCCTTTCAAATAGGCATTCTTAAAACATTAGACATTCAAACAATGACAAATAAAAAATTGTTTTCAGAACGAAACCTCCCCTTAAGTCATCACTTCGCAGGTGTCAAATTTGTCTAAAAAATATAAACCGACGCAATATATATACATAACATATCTTCACTCGTTTCCTCTGATCTCTACTTCTACCCCTCCCCCCAATTCCTTCTTCCACCTCAAAACAGAAACTTGCATACCAGCGACACCTCCATCTAGACTGAAACACGCATCTGCTTTCATGTGCCCGCGTCGGCTGGAAAGAGAAATCGCGTGTTGACTTCCGGACGGCGTTGAGACGAATGCAACACCGTCGGAAGCTCGCGAGATATTCCGAGTGCGAAGGCACTCGTGCAAAACGAGCGACGTCTCCACCTGTTCGCCGAAGATAACCTTAAACTCTTTCCAATCCTATATCCCGTGACTTATGGAGCCGACACGAGACAGTATTAAGGGGATGTGCTGGGAGGAGCGTGTTGGTGCTCCATGCAAGAAAGAGTAAGAACACGTAAGTCGCGGGTGTTAGTTCACAGCCTGGTCACGACGCTGGTAGGTGGTGGCGCGGTCTGAGGGGTTGGGGTGGTTTCCACGGGAGGGGCACAAGGCAGATGGGAGACACGAGGGACTGCATTATGCATCTGAGAGTGGCTGACTACCCCAGCCTCGACGTTCAACGCGTAGTACACGCTTTCGTGGAATATTCGACGAAGCTCGAATTTATGGAGCCCTCGGAATGAACGATCGACACTGAACTCCCTGTTTCTCTCCTTTAACGAGGGGGAATGAATAATTGCGATGTTTAACATTAAAAGTAAGAATTCTACAGCGAAAATAGGATTTCGAGGGTGGAAGGTTCTTTAGTTGAGTAGTTTGTAAGCGCGGGTTATAGTTTTTTATTTCACAACTCCTCCATTATTTGATTACCAATTGTGTAACTACTCTACCATTTAATTTTCCTACGTCAACCTTCCTCGATTTCGCAATTTATCAGTAGATACTCTGTCGAACAACCCAATATCCTGATTCCCCTTCTCCTTTCTTTGAGATCCCACTTCTCGGTCTCAGAAATTCTCTCAATGTCTCAACTCCTTAATTTCCTCAATTCTCTTCAACAAATTCCCTTCAATTTCATTCAATCGCCAAACGGGTGTTGCGTTGTTCGCATTTATGCTGCCAGCGAACAATGTGCATTCGGTTACGTGGCGCGAAACACTTGTGGCTCGTGCACGGGGCAACACAGTTCCCCGATTCGCAAACTTCGCGCTCCACTTTGTGTGCATATTTACATTTGATCCGGGCCTCTTCTGAAATCGAGTTTATTGTCTATCGACAGGCCGTCAAAGGAGACGGAATCATGGGCGTTGCACGGTGCACGCCTGGGAGCCAAGGGAAGCGAGAGGTCGGGCGGGGGAGGGCGCACCTTCTGTGTTCAGTCGTGCGAAACTACTCAAGGACATGTACAGGAACCGTCACAGCACCGTCGACGGATCCTGTCGATGCCACCACTCGACAGGCTTACCACTAAAGCCCTGTGATTCGATTCGAGCCAGCGACCCAGATCGTTCCTGACATTTGCCAGACGATCCATGGCAGATCCACCTTTGCCAGCAGTAGCACACTGACTTCCAGGCTGTTTCATTTTTATGCCCAGAAACGTCTCGGCTGGTATAAATAAAGATGAAATTTGTCCCGGTTACCCGTGAAACACGCTGCCCATTCACGATCGTTCAGTTTCATTTCTGTTGACTGGGTGGGAAACGTATCGAGGTACTTCTTATCGATTGAGTGCTTGAAAAATACTGTATACGTTAAAGTTAAAAAGAGATTGATCGTTGGCGTGTATCTAATTCAAATAGCTATGAGATTCCGGTGTTTAGTGAACAATGTGGTGAAATAAAAAGATCGCTCAATTGTCAATGAATAATTGACATTACTGCTTACTGTGAACTTTCTAGAGTAATTTCATAGTTTATTACTTTAGGTTGGTCTATCACATATTTTCATGGATAAAGTGTGTAGGTACCTTTTTTCTTGCCTTTATCTCATACTAAACGATTCTCATTATACTAAATACATAATAATTTAAAATCTTCTCAGAATGACTTATAATATACACTTAAGGAGCATAAAATTATACCATGGAAGAACAAACGAACACGCAACATGCTAACCGAAGCCTGAAATGAACTACAAAGCAGAGAGATCAGGCACGAGTAGTACAAGTCCACGCATGATCAGAAATATGTACATGAGGAAGGTTTAAGTATGGAAGATCTCAGATAATGAAATCGTTTCCAAGTATATAAAAGGGAGCACTGGAAACTAGAAATCTCTCAGGAAGTATTCACATGCGTAAAAGATTTTCCTACTAGTCCCCGTAAAATCTGTCGAATAATATTAAACATTATACTATCAGGCAACGATAGACAACGATAGGCAACGATTGACAAAAGAAAAGGATTATACGAAACGCTACTCAAAGTTTTAAAAAATTGACAAATACAATTTCCGACAAGTAGAATGGGTCAATACGAAATCAGACACCAGCAAGTAGAACAAGTCAGCAGAAAATCGTACATTTTAAGAGCCCCTCGAAAATAACATGATTTATGAAACATTCTAAAATTCATACTACTTCAATATTCCTTCTCAAGCTTAATTTGTCAATTTCATTTCATAGTACCCTACATATTCGCGGGAATATAACCAAAAAGTAATAAAAATGACGTATCCTTTAAAAAAGACCCATCGAAATTCGTTTTCTGTGGCTTGCGCTCGTTCGAGGCGTGGGAGACGGAAGGAAGATTACGTAACACGTCGGTTCGTTCGTTTGTGGGCGAAGCTGCGCGTTCGTGCAAACCGTAGACGCTATAAAAACAGCCTCGCCGTGTGCCCAGTGATTTGTCTCTCGATACGGTTCGCCACTTTTCACCTGCCATCGATTTCGCTCTCTCTCTCTCGCGATCGTTCTACCTCCCCTTATTTTACTTTTATAGCTGGTCTACCGCAGCTGCAGCTGCGCGCCGCCGTTCCAACGCTCGCCGCGTCCTCGCGAGAGTACGTCGCGAGGGAAACGCGTATTGGCAACTGCATTACCTTGATTTATTTTTTATTTGCTACCGCGTCGCTCGCTGCGTTTCTCGCGATGACGATGGAGCCAGTTTTCAACGGCGGAGTACCGTGACGAATGTTCACAATTTTTACACGGCGTGAAAGTGTAACACGATTTGCTAGCGATCTTCATTTCTGAATCGCCACGTGCCGCTTTAGATCGAGTTATCGCCTCTCGTTCGTGCGACAGTATTTCTAGCAACGTTCTGCTGTAAAACGAATTTTTACGAAATACAAGTGTGCGGTTTATGAGAAATTTTGAATACTGTAAGGGGTTTGATTTTTAATACTGCAATTTTGCGAATAAAATTTACACTTTTTGGAGTAATATTTTGAATTTACAGTTTATGGTTATACGTTTACATGTTAGTAGAGACTACAGCATATTCAAGTTTCAGCAAAATCCGAAGTGGGACTCCAAAAAGTGTCCGATTTCGCGTGGAGTGACCCATGATCAATTGTGCATTGGTTTACAAGTCCTCTTTCTTTAAATAAGTACTAAAAGAAGCTTTTGAATACAGAAATTTACAAGGCACTCGAATAACCAAAAATTGTGATTTCGTTTAAAAATGAATACATTTTAAACTTGAGATCATATCAGATAAGTCTGAAGTTCTCCCAGCTTCTGTTTCAATTTTCCATTCTTGGCCATATAATGATTTAAATATGTATAAACGAAACTTCGCCCTGTAAATGATACAAATTACTGAACATCAATCAATCAAAATTTGCGCCCAGCCGTATTTCAACATCGTTTTGCCGTTCCTGTCACGTATCTATCTTCACTTGGCACCCTCTGTCTCCGTCACGCGGACATTTTTCGCCGTCTGCCATTTTGCAATGACCGTGGCGCTACGAAAATCGTGGTTCGCGATCATCTCGTGGATTAATTGTCGTCCAGCATGGAGACAGATTGGCAGCTGTCCTGCAAAAGGGCACCATCATCCCTGGAACAGGACAAATTTCCTCCTCGTGACGCGCACAGATTTAAGTTACTGCAGTCAAACTGGAAAATGTGGTCAGGCGTCAATTAATTTGATGTCTTGACTGGATGTAACCATTCCCATGACGAAGATTGTTAGAAAATCTCTTTGGGATTCTGCGTTTCACCAACCCTTTCGACCATATTCTACACGAACGTTATATTCGATATTATAACATTCGGATGATAAATTTCTAAAATAACAAGCAAAATAATTCGAATGCTAAAATGTTTATGAACTACTGGGTCCACAATTTTTCACGCCAAACAACGAAGAATGAAATTAGTTAGAAACAGAGAAACAATTGTCTGAATAAATAATCCATGTCGCGATGTGAAATTTCAAACGATTCTTCTTATCGCGATGTTTGAGAACCTTAAGTAGAGTTGTTGACCTGAATTACATGGAATTGTTATTAACGAAATTGAATTACTCTAAGAAAATGGAGTCTAAACAGACTAAGGTGCACACTAAATGATACTTACAGCAGAATATGTGCACTTAACAGCAAGATTCAAGGTAAGTGCAACGAAGCTAGGGAAGGAGGAACGTATATAGTCAGACGCTCCTGATACACCAATATGATTACTACAATATCACTATAACTTTTCACACGTTAATTATATTACAAATTGTTTCGAGTAAAATTTATCCACGCTAATGGGAACTCTAAAGTCGTGTAGAAATTTTGCAACAATTACGTTAAAAGCTCATGTCACATATCTGTTCACTACCATAAAAGCTGCATAAAATCTTTTTTACATAAATCTACATAACGGCGAGCTGCATGTAACGAAGTTAGTAAAACACCCTGCATATATTTATGCCTCCAGATTCCTCGATCCTGTTTTCTACCCATGTAACGTGGAATATTATTTTCGAAATTTATTGCAGCATGATATAATTCACTGTGCAACTCAAGTTTAATTCTCAAAATTGAATCCCACGGCTACTTCGAGGTGCTGCAACGACAAGGGCCACCTCCTCTGTTTTACTGCAGCCACGTAAGGACAGAGCTCGATGTACGGCGTTGTAAATTCTGCGAAGAAGTCGTCGGAGAATTAGCGCCGCTTTCGACCCCACTGGTGAGCTTTTCCACGAACCAACCAGCGAGTGCAGATTGCAACCACGTTACCATCTTGCAAAACGAAAATAAAAACAAAAACTATTTACTGAAGCTCGAGAAATGTCGGCCACATTTCAGCTATCGAACGTTAGAGAAGCTTGGAGAAATATAAATTGGTATTCTGTGCTCAAAATATTCAAATAATTGATACGTGAGAAATTGAATTTAAGTGTTTCGTTCTTCAGCTTCTTTTGATGGAAAATCTTGAAAAAATTCTCGAGCACAAACTCGTGCTTCGTCTCCTGCCTTCATGGCCTGTTTCTTATGTTCGTGTACTTTTCAAGATTCGAAGTTTTTATACTTTTAATATCTGCTGGGTCAAGATTGAAAACGCCAACACGGTGACGAGTAAACGACAAGAACCTACTCCGTCTTGAAGAGAAGACGAAGCAAGTTTATTTTCCCTTGTTTCCGCCTTGCTTCTTCCACACTCTTTCCCCAAGAGAAGGCAGACAATCAGTTTCCACGAGACAACGGCCGGCTTACAACGATGAGAAACGCGGCTGAATATTTTTAGTGTCATAAGTATTTTACTCGAGATTTCCCAAGAATACTGATTTCCTGTCGAATACCTTTAAAGCTTCCCTGCTAACTTCAATATTTCATCCGTAATTTCATTCAATTCCTCTATAAAACCAACTACTTTTCCTGCTTTAAATAGACGAATGTACATTTCCTATGCTCTTTATACAGCCCAATCAGATTACAGTAAAACTTATTACCACACAAGATATTACATCCATTCCAAAATATGAATTGCAAAAGAAAAAACAATTTAGTTATATTGCAAACGAAGAAAAGAACTGCAATTTTCAAAAACAGCACCCCACCAAAAACATCTGAGAATTTTTCAGGCAATATCGAAAACGTTTTCGGGTAAAGTTTCCTCGTTTATCTCTGTCCAGAAAACTTTATAAATTCATTCGCTCTTTATCGATCCCTTAACGCAAAGGCTCGTAACAGGTGTTCAACAGTTGATTGCTTTTACTTGTTACAGCCATTACCAAGTATACACCACACCCTTCCAAAGGTACATGAAATTCGCCAAACAAATTCTGGAATCGCTCTAAAACTCAAACACAGCCGGAGTCATCCTAGAGTGCCAGAATTTCCCCGACAAAATTCCTGTCTCAACACTTCTAGAGGCAACAGAGTAACTTCTGAGAGTCTGAATGCTGGCTAGAGTACACACGGTTCAAAGCAATAGCTCCTCTATGAAATCGCCCGAGGGATGAGGCATAACCGGAAACGCGATTCCTCGAAGGCAGAATCCCTCGATACTTCCGATCTTATCTCTCGCGAATCAAAAATTCGTCGCGTCGACGGCCCAGCCAGAGTTCCCTGCAGTTTTCCGGTCTACGGGAAAATCCGAAACACGCTACCCAGGACAGTTCCGTTGATATACAACTGGTGGGTACAGATGCGCGGAATAAACGTGGAGGCGGCAGATGGGGATAGGAGAGGCCATGCAAAGGGGAGAGAACAGGAGAGAAGAGAAGAGGCAAGAAGAATGCTGGGTCCTTCGCGGTGAAGCCTGCTCTTCGCAGTTCCAGCAGGATCCACGAAATGCTATCGCAGAATTTTTCTCTGCTTCCTTTTCGCTTGCCGCGAGAGGAGTGATTTACCGACCATTCCGAATCCTCGATGACAGAGGAAATTTAAGGTCTGCCATCGGTGGGCCACGCGATGAGACGATTTGTTTGACTAAAGGAGTGCAAAAATGTGGGACCACGCGAGAGGCTTTGGACGTAAAATGGAGGAAGCTTCTGGCCTGTCTTCGGTGAAATATTCTTGAAAATTTTCAATGGGAATGCATCTCTGGAGCTATCGATTCAAACCTAGACAGCTCCAATTACAATCGATTTGACGTTATTGACAGTAATTATTTGATATCAGAGGAGAGAAATCTATCGAGCACCTGGATAGAAGTAATGATTGTAATTTAAGTACACAGTTCGACTGCCATCTGGACTTGTGACATTCAATAGCCGTTTCTTAATTCTTACAGGTTTTCGTGCGCTGAAAACGAATCCGCAAACCGTTTGTCGCCACCACCCTCAGTTTTTGAGAAATTCGATTTTGAAAAAAACTGTAAATTTTCAACTTTTAATATCTTTCGTGTCGAAACGGTAATAATTATTCAGTTGCTTGTTCCATTAAATTATTCCGTGAACCTTCCCGTATAAAACGATACAAGTTATTAGTGCACTGTGAACATTTAAATAAGTTTCAATAACGATCAAAAAATAGTGATTTACAGTGCACTTTTTCCACCAGCTCAGACAATACGTGTCCATTAACTATGACTTTTCAGAACGCTTAATTCCCAGTCACCCACCATGATACTTGGCGATTCCCAGCGAGGGACGCGCACAAGCCTCTCTCTAATTCTAGAAAAGGAACGTTGTAATCCAGTTGCACTGAATCAAAGGGACCCCGCCGTGGGCTATTCGGGGCTGGTAATGTCAAATTTGTTTTTGTTAACGAGTATTACGTACATTATAGCGGGCGAAGAGGGGGTCCGCGCTTTGTGGACCATCCGGGAGTTAAACCGATTTGCAGAGGGGAAATTCGCCGGGTATTATATCGTCGTTTAGCTCGACGTTCCACGCTAATCCATTTAGGGTCGACATTAGCTGACTTAGACGCCGGACGAACTCTGTATCGCATTAAACTCGGCACCGTTCTGTTATCTGACGTTTTCTCAAGTGATACGCGATGTCTCGGTGCCCGCAGTGCCACGACTGAATTGCAATGATACAGGCAACTTCATTCGATGTTGAAGTTGAAGGTAAATATTCGACTGTCACAAAGATTCCTTTCAAGAGGAATTTCGCGCAGTCAACGAAATCAATTCAATTTACAATTAAACTGTGATATCCCTGACATCTCTGGTACCAGGGTCTCTTTTCTATTTTTATTTTCGTAATGTCCACATTTTTTTATGTTCCCGATTGTAAGAATAGAACTTGGAACTTCTAATATCTTTCTATTATTAGATCACAATTGAGATATTTCCTAACCACGAAGATATTAGATTTTGGATAATAATTTGACCAGAAGATTGTGATGTAATGATTATTAATAATTGGGATTCAAATGAAGGACATGTCTGTTAAAAATTGCAGATTAGAAGAGTGTTTAATGTTGGTTGCAGTCCTTTCATCGTGAGCAATTTAATCTCGCATCTAATTATCAGGCAAGAGAATGTTTAAATAGTAACGTTGTTCAAGTATTGTACATCTCAACTCGTCTTTAAACTTTGCGAATAAAAGCCTCTGTCCATTGCAGTCCACTGGCAGTTTGACCCATTTCGTGGCACTGTGTGCAATTTATTTAGAGCTCTCAAACCTCTCAACAGTCCTAATTACTCTTTTAATTTTGAAGCTTGGTATTACCGAATCCTGCCGCAGCAGGGCTTATTAAAACGGTAGAAATTAAAATATCTCAAGGAAGAGGTAAATTAAAGCCAAAGGGGGGCGAATAAAGAAGACGTAAAAATTAGTCGCGCAAAAGTTTGTAGGACTTATGGGAACAGAGGAGAGCTCCAGATAAATCGAGGTTGGTTGTGAATCATCCTTATGGAAAATATTATCCGAACGTTTCATCAATATTGTAGTTTTGTCATTGATGTGAGAACACATTCACACCATTTCATTCGATTTTATTGTTGTAATGGGGACTAGGCAGTCAAATCGCTCGAAAATCAAGTATTTTTTGCGAATTAATTACAAGTAGATGAATACAAATTATGATTACTATTTTTGGCTAATGTTTAATAATACTATAAACTATAAGAATTTTTTTTAGCCTACTTAGTCCCCTTAAGAAATATTCTATTGAGCTGACAGTGTACCACAATTGGACCAAAATCGTAGTATTATTAGATTATTCGCATTGAAAGCAGCTGAGATAAAATACATGTATGAGGTAGCCCAATAAAATTAGAACAGATATATAACTATAATATTCCTGCAATGGATATTTAAACGAATGTACAACCATTACAGAAGACAATTTTATTCTAAGTTTACATATAAGCTATTCCATTTCACTATAAGAAATTACACATTACACTCCCCCACAGTATGCAGTATTTTACTTTCATTAACTTATTCCTGCTTGCGACTAGTTACAGTGGACTACTCTGAAAAGCCCTTCTAAACCTGTGTGTCTCCTTTATCCGCCTCTCTTTGAGCTTAATTTAGGTGCTTTCCTTTGCAGACTCTTTACATTTTTACAACTCCAATACGCCATGCTGCGGCAACGTTTAGCATCATTAAGCTGCGAGGGTAGAAAAGTAATTAGACGGAAGCACGAGACAGGTCAAACTATAAAAGATCTGGCATGGGGGAGGACTTTTGTGCGCAATATCGCCCGTGTGTTCCGCGATATTACGCTTCGTCGCGCGTTCCTCCACGAGAGCTTACCTCGAAAAAAGTGCGCGTCCTTTTTTTAACGATACGCAATCAGGAAGGCGAACCAAAGGCTGCAAGGGGGTCAAGGATTTCCTTTCGCCCCTTTGACGTCAAAGCAACATCTCGTGTGGCAAATTCCGTGTTCCTTCGTAAAAAAAAACTCTGCCGCGAAGGAAGCTCGCGGAATATTCACGACGAAGAATAGGTGTCTCTGAAGTATCGTGTTTGAAGTGTTCGACTTCCGTGTCTGTTTTCCGATTTTCGCGGAAAGTTTCTCGAGTGGATGTGCGCTTTTCAGAACTACCAATCCGAGGACAAACCTGATACTATGCAAATGTATCCCCTCTGGAGGTGGACTGTATTTTTTGTTGGAAAGCCAGGACAGCACGCAAAAGAAATGGTGATGAAAAAAAAATGCTGGGGAAAAGAAGATACCTACACACTTTTGTTGAAAGCAGATGAGCCACTCATATTTCCCAGTGCAAAGGAAATTAATAATTCTGTATGATACAGATCATTATAAGGAGATTTTTCTATTGCTCCATGCGTTTCATTGAACTTTGAAAATTTGTTCGTGCAAAATAGCTGTGGGCGGAATCTGGAATTACTAGTGCGTGAAGAGTATATTTGAAGTTTTCTGTATTGACAATTTTCAAGTGAACTTGCGCATCATTCTCCACTTTCAGTATGGCAATGATTTACTTTCCTTGTCAAAGGTTGGATTTTCTTTCTCAAGGTAGAGAAAACCTCGAGTGTTTCAAAGAATAAAATGAGCATAAATCGCAGAGCTCGAATTTCGGTATTTCAGTAATTTCCTCGGCTACCATAAAACACAGTCGCCCCTAAAATACAAATTGTTTGCTTGCCTGCTTTCGGAACGACCGTGTAGCATCGCAATTTTCATAATCGACAAACCTGATCCCATAAACTTTCGAACTCGTAGAAACTGTTTCTACTATTTCTCAACATTTTCATTCCCTTTCCATCATTTTTTCCACGTTTCGTCGATTCTGCTCGCACACATAGAAAGCTGTAAAATAAATAAGAACTAAATCCAATATAACAAACTCAAAACCTAACAGACACTAATTCTATTCTAAACTTTACCGCGTTCTTTTTAATTATTAATATTTCTATCATCCATCACCCGTTTAACATTCCTTCAGAAATCATTGAACTTTCCAGTATCACATACTTCAACCTCATCTCCAAACTTTCCCATCTATCACTGCTATAAAAAAACAACCACTAAAATCATAAATAACCAGTACCTAACGAAGACGATCTTACTTCGAAATGCTTACAAAAAATATACAGTAGCACTGAGACGAGTCACAAACGCGTTGTCTGAGCAGTCGTCGGAGCATTACGCGGTTCGAGGGTTAATTCAAGCTTCTACGCCACAATTTCCTCCCCTTCCTCCCCACCGCGCGACTCGTCCTGTTCTCCTCCCCCTTGATTTCGTCGCGAGGAAATTGATTTTGGAGAAAATTCGTGGATGAACGCGAGACACGGTTGGTTGTCGAAAGGAAAGGGAAGCACGCGCTTTGAGGCATCCCACACCCTGATGCCTGGTGTATCGTCGTCGACGAGACGGGGTGAAGTTGGTTACGAGAGGGAAACGCTACGAATCGGCTTGTTTCATTATACCAAACGCCGGCGTGGCTCAATTAAAAGGAACGAAGGTAACAGCCCGCGAGCTAGGAACGCTGTAGCGGGCCTGGAGGATGGTGCTCGGTTTCGAACCTGGCGTTCTCGCGTAGTTTCGAAACAGAGCTGCGCGACCGGAGGTATCTCGGATTTTTTAACGTCCCGGGCATCGACGGCAGCCGCTGAATGAAAAGGACAGAAAGTTGATTTTTCCCGTGAACATCGATTCAACGCGATGGAACAAAGTCGCTTCGCTAGTGTACGTATTCTTTGTTCTTTTTTGTTGTTTTTTTTTGTAATTAAATACAGCAGATTTCAGGCCCGACTGACGGGAGTTGATACGCCTTTTCAGCGATTCCAGGTCATAGTGATTGCTCAGGAGATTGTGCAAGGGATGTTGGGAGTTGAAGTTGCTGTTGGGTGAGTGGATACTATGTATTGCGAATAAAAGAATTGCAGAAAGTACCTATGCAACGATGATTGTTGAATTAGTAATTCATGCAGTTTTACTTGCAAAATTGGAATTATTATTTTGTAGTAAATTCTTCTGATATTGAAATTGAACGACTTACGTGAATTTTGTTGAGTGCACTTATTTCTGGATAAATATTTTAGGACACACGGTACAGAATATATTGATAAATTGGTTATTCGTAATAAGAATCTTCTGATTTCTTTTCTATGATTACAATGCATAGAAAGAAGAGTATGATTAAGTTTGAAGAAGACTTATTTGCTGACTCAAGTAAAGTACATCTCATTATAGTATCACAAGAAGCTGAAGTTAATAAATATTTTACTAAGATCGTAGGATGGCTAGACCAAACAATATTTTCTTTCCCTACATCCTTACCACTAAAATGCAGCACAGAATGTTTGACGAAGATGAAGAAGTAGACATCAAAGAGCACGGAGGTAGCTTGCCTCCGAAACGAAGTCTGAAGCTTCAGACTACGTTTCGCAAACAAACAGGAGCGCACAGGGTATGCGCAGTAATTTTTAATAACGAGCTCGACGAAACCTCTTCCTTGTTATTTACAATTTTCTAGGCCTGTCACCTCGGCACGGGGCCTGCTCATTCTTCCTCCGCCGGCCAATGTGGACCGTAAAATCCAATTCCAGCAAATTAAAATAGGGGAAATCGTTTTGCGCGCGAAACATTGGGTCTGGGACAGACATGTCCAATATTAGGCAAGCAGCGGAAAAAGAGGGAAGACGTACGAAGGTGCTTGGTGTTTTGTAAACTTTTAATAAAGCCCGGGCGAAATTGTCGGGGCTGATGTTTACGGTTTCATTGTGCCATTTCGCGTGCACGGAAATGCCCGATGCAATGAACGTTTCGCTGAAGCTTGCCATGCAAGTCGCCCAGGAGAACTGAATACGAGCGTAATATGAATTTTTGTGCTATTAAAATTGAGGAATAAAGAAATCACGTAGAACGAGAGGGAGAAATTAATTGTATCTTATTTTGAAAAATCCTTGTCGGTAGAAAATTGGAGGTACTGGGTATTCTTTGTAAAAAAAATAAATTAGTGGAGACTAGAGGCGATACAAATGAAGGCAAAGAGTGACTTGTAATTTTTTTTTAATGTTCCTAAAATTACCAACCAGAGGTGATTGGATAATTCCCAGAAGGAGGATGCATTTCGTAATTAAAATTAAATTTGTCAACGTATTTGGAAATACCGCGGAGTTTTGCTAGTGTCAAACGAGAAAGTTGTTCACACTTCGATACTAGAATTGCAAGAAGTAACGCGCTTCGTGTCAATTGTAAAAGAATTTCAGGACCAACTACAGGGCAATAATTACACATGAGGAACTAGAAGAGACTACATTTTCTGTAAAAAAATCGATCCTGAATTTCATTATTTGGCATTTTTGAGAAGTCTCCTCGATGACTGAATTGTTAACAATTATAATAGTAAGTAAATAATTTAGGACCTAATGGGTGCATCGTCAGATATCAGTTTTGTTTAGAACTTTTGACATCTCAGCCGCCTTAAAGGTGCGAAAACTCATCTACGCGGAGATTCTAAGAGAATACAGAGGCATCGTGTATATCGAACGAGAAATAGGATCGCGAGGAATTTCAATAGAGTACCGAACGCTGCACGACGAACAAATAACCCGAGACTCCTTGCATCATCTTCCTTGGGTTCTTCCCGTTGATCCTGCAACCCCAACATACGACAAAGGGACCCGTGTTGTATGTTACGACTTCAATTTGTTTTAGAAGGTTCGGTACGAGAAGCTCCAACTGCGTTCAGTGGTACGAGTAAACAGTTGGTCAGGCGGCGGGGCAACTTGACTAGATACACGAGCTAGATATTGACCAGCTTAATTTAAACCAGCTGCGGCTAGTCGTATTAATAAACAAACATGTGTCTGTTGAAATTTCTTAAAATGTGTCAAAAATATTATGTCCCGTTATGGTAAATTTGGTCAAAAAGATATACAGTAGCGGACGAAAGAAAGTTTACAACTTTCAAAATCGCATAAATTTTTTATAATTGGTCCAAACGACATGAATTTTTTTTGAAAATCTAGAAGGATTAGTTTGCTAAGTGACGTGTTTCGTCGTTTTGAAAAGAAAATGCATTTGGTCGGAATAGCACAAAAAATGAGTAAAGGTTTTTTTTAAACTTTTTTTGAGCCTGTAATGAAAATTTAAAAAAACGGGTTTTTTGAATTTTCATTACGGCTCAAAACAAAAGTTTAAAAAACAACCTTTACTAGTTTTTTTTGCTATTCCGACCAAATGCATTTTCTTTTCAAAACGACGAAACACGTCACTTAGCAAACTAATCCTTCTAGATTCTTAAAAAAATTCATGTCGTTTGGACCAATTCTAAAAAAGTTATGCGATTTTGAAAGTTGTAAACTTTCTTTCGTCCGCCACTGTATGTCATTATGAATCTTTTCCGAGATCGATGTAAATGAATATAACGAATGACCTATCAGTTTCTTCGTATAGCACTTAAATTATTTCTGCTAGACAATAAGAAAACACAACTAACCAGGGAAATTTACTTTCACAAGATACTTTGTTTATAATAAAATTCAAAAACGTATAAGACTCCAAATGAAGTAAAATTATTTGTCCTTCGGTCGGGACAAGGTCGCTGTTCCTTCTCTGTATTCTCTGTGATTTATTCGTTTAAGAAAACAGCATTGTTTGCAGAGAATGTCGGAAATTCCACGCACGCTCGAACGGCAGCTACGATCTTCAAATATCTGCCGTTGTTAATACCTCACAGCGAAACCATTTGAAAGATCATCCCGAATTTCCAGCGATCAAAATTACCCCGAATATTCAAACGGTATTTGATTCAGAACAGGTCCGACCATGATATTAATTCTACGCCCATTTCGAATAGTTTCGCAGGTTTATCTTTGATTGGATTCCAGTTATCGAGACCTCGAATCACGCCGCTGTATAGACGGTGTTCCGTAATTCGTGACACAATCGAGGAGAGGGCTCTTCTAACAAACAATAAGAGATATACAATGGAGCTACTATCACAATTATTAGAACACCCGCAGTACTCACTTCACGTAATTTGTAAAAAATAATGCAATCTGTTTTAAAATGAATAGTCACTGGAATAGAATTTTAAGTTGAATTTGTAGTTTTTAATTGATGCACGTAAATCTACAAATGGCTCAAATTAAATACACGAGATATATTTAAAAAGAAACTTTTTATTTTACACTTTCGACTTATTCCTTGGGAAATTTTCGGAATCTGATCTTGCAAAGGGTATCAGGAATTAACAGACACTCTTCTATAATCTATCGATAAAAATACGTACTACAAAATAATAAAATAATTAGGAACATAGTGAGAATAAGCCCTTGTTAATATCTTTGAGCTGCAAGTGATTTTCTTCCGACAAAGAACATACAAAGAAAAAGGGAAAACTACCCCTGGTTTTTTATTGTTCACTTCACAGTATCGTCAAATTTTTTATGATACTACTATGTCAAGAGGTAAGCTAATATTCCTATTAGGACTCAAATTATTGGCTTCCCAATAGAAGAGTTCCTCGGATACAGAAGCATGTTGCGAACTATCAATCAGTTATCTATATAGCGGTCGAATATATAATTAGCGATCGTGTCGAAATTGATAACCACAGTTGCGAGCGTGTTGAAAAGGTCGAAACGCAAATTTTCATTTGTGATTCTCGTTCGACGAAGCTTGAACGTTTAATTATCACACACTCCACCACTACAAACCAAAGTTTATTCTCCCAGCCGTTATCTCCTCTATCATTCCCAAAAGTTTGCTCTCCAAGACTTCCAACCCCTTAACATTGCAGTCACACTTAACCAGCCATTAATTAGATTTACGATCTGAATCACGAGTTTCGAATCAAGCCAACTTCCGTGCTGGCTATGTTAATCCCCGAGAAATTAATTACGCGAATTAACAACTTAACGGCGAAACTTGTACACCGCGCTACACTGCCGTCCATAAGCTTCAGGTCAGTGTTTAAATTTTACTTCACCGCCAACTGCTCACCAATTCCGAGCAAAATTTTCCGCAACTCATGTTTAATGATATAGCTCAGCCTTCTAATGAAAAAGCAACATTATAGAGGATTCTTATTCGAAAGTCGAAATTTTACACTGACTATAAATATTTACACTTTCGTTCATTCCCTGGGAAATACAAGAAACCTAAATCCTCAACGAAGGACCTTGATTCGCTTTTCCATTTGACTCTCCGCGTCGTGCCAACGTTTTTGTCGCGGCCATTATCAAGACCATTGGATTTGGAAATTCCGGCGACGCGACGTTTGTGCCGTGGCTTCAGAAGAAAATGGACCATTTCCGTGGAACGCAACGCGACGTCTGGCTCGCAGAGAAACGTTATTTTTGCGTCAGGCCAGGCAACGCGCGGGAGCTTTATTTCCTGGACACATCCTTCTGTCGTCCAGTCACGTTTCCCCGGGAGCACTTGTCTCGACGGAACGGCGACACGAGCGACAGACGTGCAACAAGGATCGAACCTGCCCACCGGATGCCGAAAATAAGAAAATTCGCGGAAAAATGGGCGAAACCGCTATGGGGGATGAAGGGACAACAGTAAAAGAACGACGAAAAATGTGGTCGCCCGATGTCAACGATATTTTTCTGATCAAATTCCAGACGCCTTTTCTCCTCATTTTCGTTACTTTATATTTTAACGCTGTTATTTAGCGCGTCTTTAAACCCCTCAATAATAGCGTTAAATATAATAATTTTGGTGGCTTACAGTGTGTCGAAATATATTTATTACTATTAGTATAATAGGTAGAATCGCTGGAATGCTTGTTATTTATTATATGCTTGTAATATTAATACGAATTCTATTTGTGTTATCTCTTTTTTCTATGAGGGAATTCTGAATATTAATCAATGTCTAGGGTTTGAAATAGCGTACTGGACTCTCAACTAAGAATATTATCAAATGTAAGCCAATATCTGTTTCCCACAGCTCCTCTTCTTTCTCTGTCATACTTTTACACCTTTGCTATTCTGACCTAATATTTAGATCCTAGCCCATATTTGCACCACTTCCTCTACTAATATGATCAATTTGAGGTTCTCGAATGGATTCAAAGTTCTAAATTTCTCCCACTTAATATCTCGCGTGTGATATTTCCTCTTTCATCATATAGATAAAAACTACTAACGTGGCCTAATAATTCTTACAAAATTTTTACGTTGGTACCACTTTCCTTTACCTCCTCACATTACCAATATTACACAAACCCAGTCGTGCATTATTTTACTCACTGAAGCTTGGAGTCATCGCCTGGACCAGGGTCCATCCAATAAAACGCCACACTTACCTGAAACAAAGAAAACAAAAACAGAACTATTAATAATAGATAGCGGCACAAAAGACCTGCGATTTCAAAGTCAACTACAAACGCGACAGATAGAAACGGAAATGAGCAAACATCTCCCGAATTCTATCACATTTCACGGATAATTTCCCTCGACTCCTCTTTCGCGCGGCGGAAGTCTGTTCTCCGAAATGGCGACCGCAACACCGGAAATTGATATCCTCTCACTACCACTGGTTTTGTCCGGCTCTCGCCGTGTCCTCCCTGCCCTAGGGATTTTATTCGCACCCGCACGAAACCCTCCCCAGCGGCGCACAAAACGGACAACAAAGGCTGCGTTATTTCACGTTCATCAATTATGTATCAATTCTTTACGGTCCATTTGCATGCGTGGCGCCTGACAGTTTATCGTTTGGCATAGGGGCCCCGCTCGGCCTGATAACAGGCGAATAACGAGATATTTATGGGCGATCCACTCCCCGACTCGTCCCGATTAATTATATATATTAGTCGACGAACAATTTACCACGGACAGCTCATATAACCATAATTCATTAGCGAGGAGGGCTGACAACGCGGCCAGTCTCGTAATTCCTCTAATAATGACGTGGCGCGTTGAATCCATTGAATAATTCATGTAACGATCGCGGCCAAGGAAATCGATCATTAGCTGAACGGTGTTTAATTGCGCCCACGATTACTTAATGACGCGGGCCTGAATCGTTGTGATTCGATCATGCAGGTGTAAGACAGTTTGTTATAATGCGGTTAACGCGGTGGACGTTTCGTGTGATAACGTATATTTTAATTAGATTGTGCGTATCTAAGAAGTAATATTTGGAATGATATTCTCAGAGATATTTAGCAGGGAGATGTTTAAAAAGTATCTTCGTTGAGATGTACTTTAGAATTACAAAACTGTTTTAGAAATTCAGTAACGACGAATGGGAAACTGTGTGAAATATGCAGAATTTATATTCTTGGAAAATACTAAAGCCTGATTCTACTTTTAAAGCATATCTGTTTCATTTGTTACGCTGTGAGTGTCCCTTGTTATTTTGTCAAGTTATCCTGTCTTTAGGTCGATTTAGCAAAAGTACAATGTCTAAATCATTCTCTTTTGTTAATTTTAAGAATACGAAAGTACGTCTCAAACAAACATAATTTAGATTATTTCAAAGTGGAATTACAATGCACAAAGAGTTCTGTCGAATGAGGTCCCCTCAAAAAGAAATCGCAATACAGGGGGATCGGAAATGAAGCTCGAGCTACGCATTTTGTTGAAATTATCAAAGGCGTAGGATTGAATAACGTTATACAGGAATTCCCCTCCAATAAAGTCTGGCTTTGTTAACTCCCGTCCAAGTTATTGCTTTTCAAGCGGAAACTACCATTGCGCACGAAATATCCAGATTAATCTTCGAATCTAAACCGTCTACTGCGGACTGTTTGTATCGCAGTCAATACTTAATACGGTGAAACTACCAATAAAACACTAAAGACTCTAGGTACCGTCTACTCACACTACTCTGCCGAATAAACATCCGTCAATCAGATACAAGAACCAAAGTAAGTACATTCTATTAAAACTCGTGATATAGTAAGAAACTTCGAATCTACGACAGAAAGAACGAACCTCCAGTCCTGGTAAAGACAAGCCAACTCTTCGAAGAAGATTACACGACAAAACAACAGGAAAGCTTCGAACGAAACGTAATGCAATTCGCAGGGAAAGGGGGTCGACGAAGAATGTAAAACAGTACTTTAGACGTAGTCGAGGGATGCTGGATTAACTAACAGCAGTATTAAATAAGAGAAAGCAGTTGCTCACTTAATTCAACGCGTCCAACGCATAAAAACTATGCAGACAACCGTGCCCCTTAAATTGTCTAAGCGAATTCGTTTACACTGTTGCCTCCGTTCCTTCTACGCCTGCCAGACTTCGCAGTTGCGTTCTGCACGCAAAGCAAGACGCAGACAGACGAGGGGAGCAAAAAGTGTCGCGGGAATTTCATTTTCTGTTTGCCAATTTGCATTCTAACGAGCTGTGGCGCTTTGTAAAGGGCCCAAGTTCCGCGTTGAAGGGCGGCAAATTAACGCTGCTAGCGCAGCCAGAATCGAGCACACAGATTCCGCTACCTGAATTAGAAGTAATAAGTTCACGGTGCTTTTTAAGGGTTCTTGATGTCTTCGATCCTTTTTGGTTAAAATTTTCTGTTAATTTGCGCGATTCTGAACATATATGTAGGAATGGATTTATTTAGTATTTTTTTCATTTAGTGATACTTTGTTGAATATGCTAGAGACACGGAAATTAAATTATTTTCGAAACGCAATAACTGTACAACGTACCGACATTTTGAATTGTAACCCAATTCATGTGTGATTTTGAGGCTAAAATTTCGGTAGAAAAGTTCCAGCATTTTTATTTCTAGCGGGTCAAGTAATTCTGATTCTAAAAAGTAGTGTCACGCTGAACATGGACGCTGGATTTCTAGCCTCAGGAAATTATTGGACGAGTTGCTGTTCGAGATGGGAGTGTGAGACCGCCACTGAGAATTCTCTGCGCGGTTTCCTAAATTTTACGTGCGATCCAGGCGAACTTGCTGCACGAAGTACGCAAGTATGCTACGCGTACATCCTCAATTTTGAGGAAACGATCTACAATACTCTCGCGCAACTATATCAGGCGTGTGGATTAATTGTTGTGGTAAAGAAGCGAGACATCAAGTGAAGTTCTAATTAGAACTCAAAGGCCTCTTACTTCCCTACAAATAAATGTAGTACAGAAATTCTGAGCGTCGAAATCAAAGGTAACGTGCAAATTGTTAATCTAATCCTTCCCTACAGTCCTTCTCTAAAATTATCTACTACTCATACATGATTCTGTGCTATTACTTCACGTATCAATTTCTAGAAATGAATTCTACCAATAAATCTAATACTAGAAGAAATAATAAATATTTAATTATATAGTATTAAAACCACTACTACTTTATTATTTTCAAAATCGCTTGATATACTATTAAATTCGATTCGCCTAAATAAATATTACAACAGGCAAGAAGTAGGACATAAGTAAAAAAACTGGCGTAATTAGTTCAATACTTTATTTACTAATATCTCGATGATTACTAATCCATCGATTAGAACAATTATAATACCCAGAGCTTGTACCGAAGAGTAGAATTTTATACAAATGTCAATGCCATGAATGAAGCATTGTAACTTGAAACGTTCGACAGCTGTCCAAAGGAACGTTCGTTAATTAGTAACGAAAATACACCGACGAAAATGAACACGATGCACGACAAGGGTTGAAATAATCCTCGAGTTACGTTGCAAATTGTTCGACGGACAAAAGAATCGATACGATGAAACAATCGGCGCAATAGCGGAATAGGATCCTTATTAACAGAATTCCCTCTGTCTCTATTTTCTTTCCCATTAATTGACACAGTGTTTTGTCGATCGTCTTTTATTCGCTCGCTGGTAATAGGATCTCGACCCGTTAATTGATGGTCGCTGCACTGGCGCATCGATTTTTCACTCGGGGTTGTACTCGATGTAAAACGTTACACGGTATAGGTTCGTGTCTTTACTTAATCTTGGATTCCCTCAAACTGAACAGGGTGATCGTTGATTTCGAGTTAATACTTTGCGCAATAAATAATGGGACTACAGTATCAAAAAGAAATAATGCACGAACTTGTAGTATACTTTTCTCTAACACTCAATTTTTTTCATATTTGATATTATATATATGCCTTCTGAATTACTGTTAACTTAATTTATGCGACACGTTATTCTTTGGATAAAGGCATGCAGTATATGCAGAGCAGCTATGAAATATTGAGAGTTCTATAATATGGAATTGAAAACATAATTTTAGTCTTAGCAAGTATTTACTAAAAATCAGATTGAACTTTTTTTTAGTAACACAAGTGCTGTGCCATGTTAAGTGTTACATGTAAACTAGATTATTACAATCTAAGTATCCATTTAATATCCTGAATATCCACTTGTAGGTATATCTCAATTTTTCCATTTGGAATGTACAATTGAAAAAACAAAGTCCATGTTTTACTAACTTCCTTCAAATAAAATTTTTCCTTCTATTTACAGTTATATCACGAATCGTTAACTTATTCTCATTTTGACTACCCTTTACAAATTCTTCAATATTTTGTCGCTCTTTCTTTCTAAATACTTCGTTCCAAAACAATGACCATCCATCCTAGGCCCATTACGTCGAACGGTTCGCTATTGATATATCGACCTTCGCATTTTCTCACCCGTTTCACCCTTCGCCCAACTGCCCGCAACCCTTATTTTTCCTCCGATTTATTCCGAGACGTTGCCCGGTCACGAATTTATTTTCGAATGGTAATCTTTTCTGAAGACGCCTACGCTTTCCAACTCTCAGAGGTTTCTACCCATTTTACTGTGACCATCTGGATATCGCACAACGTCCTAACAGCACCGAAAGAGAAGATGAGAAATACAAACTGGAAACAAATAGAAGTTATCAGAAATAAACAAAACATTTGTGAGTAGCAGCTGTTAAGAAATCTTCACGAAACACGAGAAATCATAATTTCTACGGAACTGCCAGCACCCCCCGACGCTAGTTTCCCTTGGCGTACGGTAATTATTGCTAACTTTGTTAAGCGACTTTAACAAAAATTAAATGGAGCTCGCGTGTGTGTTTTCCGTGGGAAAACATTGGTCAGCAAGTTTGTTCTTCATTCCCGATGTTTCAGCATTAATTTCGATAATGAATGTTATCTCGCAGACTACCCTTACAGGCAGAATTTATCGTGGTGTTTACTTTAAGAGCATAATTAATGTTTAACGACTCAGGAAGAGAAATACAGCTTTAAACTAAGTCATTACTTTAACAATCACCTAATCGATAATCTGGTATTCATTTACTGAATCGAGGATGAAATGGAAAATATCGGGTTACCAATTGCGATGTTAGTAATACGTTCCGTAATTACAGCAACCTCGAATCTGTTCATTTGAATACAGCTGCGACGTAAGGGACGCATTCACGAATTTTTCGGTTAAGAAACGTTTAAATAAATCAGTGCACGTATGAATCTCTAAAAACTTAAAATTACTGAAATTTTTCACTCCGTTTCTTCCAACCCAATGCTCATTCCACAATTTCTACATAACGCATTAACTACTCAGAACCATTACAATCACAGATTATCGTAAACCCTTTCAATATTACAAATTAAAAGGCTTATTGATTCCCAAACATGTTGCTTCGCCCATTCCAGTTGACTAACATGTGCGTGATGTCTTTGTTGACAGTTCAGGAGCTGCTGAAATATAAAATCTTCGATTTCCGACAATACTGAGCACCGTTTCACTTGGGTAACGCGACTTCTGGCAGGATTGAAGGCCAGAAAAGGAATGTTGTGTACGTGCTGGCCGCGGAACGATGGTTTATGGCACTCTCCCCTCTCCGAGCGAACGATGTTTAAAGGTCAACAGAACGACACCCCCGGGAGTCGGCACGTTGCCCGATCGGCTTCGAATAACGAATGAATACCTAACGACGCTTTACGACCCAATATGCACGCGTTCCAAGGTGCCCCACGCGGGACTGTTTACGACCAAGTAGTATTTCCCTGTTTGCGAATGACGTTACGTTCGATGAAAGTGTGGCGGTGGTACGCGACGCGGTGTTTCCCTTTTTCCCAGCACAGACCTGGAAGTGATCAGGTAGAATAGAATAGGAGGAAGAATAGACGAGAAAGGTCCCCCGATGGATTTCAAAATTTCCCTGGCTCCATAGTTATCTCCTCAGAGTGAATAATTTTTTAAGTTCCTCGACCTTGCATCGTAGACTAACCATTTTATTGCAATACGGTACCGTCAAATGGGGTAACTTTGACCGCAAGTTGTCGCACTTCGACCCAAATCAATTTACAGTCAACTGCTTTTTAAAAATTATGCGTTAAATTAAGTCGCAAAAGTTCTGAGACAAAGTTTGAATATTGTGGAATATATGTTGAAAATTAACATTTAAAGTATTATCAGGTTTAAACACATTAAACATTAGTGCAATTTTCTATGAAGCTTCAAAGATATTTTACTTCAAAGTCAAATTGTGTCATTTTGAGCCAGTGTGACAACCGAGGATTAAAACAAATTCCTCCAGCATCTATTATAGAAAAAGGCTTGGATACCATTAATTGTTTTAAAAAACCATTTGTTTGAAAATCCAATTTGGTGGTCAAAGTTACCCCATTCGACGGCATGTAAAATCATGAACAGCTCTGAATCACGAAACACCTGCAAGTGCCACCCAACGAACTACTATCATCCCACACACCCCTCCATCCCTACAGTTGCCGAAGCGTTAGTCGTTTCAAGTAACAAAGGAGAGAAGCTCTGCGCGCGGATTCGTATCCATTTCACAAGAGATTTTCTAGTTTCCGATTAAAAAGGGAAAAGAAAGGTTTCCTCGGAACATACCGTCGATACGTTAATGTTATATTCCCATATTCACAGCGCTGGCAAACCTCTTCCTTTCATCCCCACTTTTCACCACCTCTGGCTTTGCACTCGTTTCATCTGGCTGTCGTGTTGCGCCAAGTTGGTACTACCATCACGCATGGTGCATGCACAAAGGGATATATCAATCAAACGTTTATATACGGTACGATGAGCGAGCGTGGCGCAGTATTTGCCGGGGGTGGGAACAAAAGACCGCTCTTATTACCAGTTCGAAACCCCCGCTGACGATGGTCAACTCGTCACCGGGGGTTGGTAGAAATTATGCGAGCGTTCGCGGTGATTGGATTTCGACAGAGGCCCAGTCGATTCTTTGTTTTCGCTTGTATTCAGGGTTTTCGAGACGGAATAATTTCGCTCACAGCGGTATATACAAACATTTTCTATGAGGCGAGGGGGGGGGGGGGGAGTGATAGATTCGCTCTGTATAGATGCATGAAATGTTCTATGTGTACTGACGCTCTAGCGTGGGTGCAATAGATCAGCTATCAATTTTATCTGTGCCATCGCATAATGTATAGTTCCATCGAAGTGGTTAACTACTTGGAAGCGAAGTGGTCGTAGGGTAGCATTGCAAGTATAATCGCTAATATCGTAGTAAAAAATTCACCGCAATCTTTCTCGAGGAATTTTTTGGAATTGAACTAACCTTCTCACTATGAGTCACTTGTCAGTCATAATTTATGACACAACTTACAATTCCTGAACTTTTAGCATCGCAATTAAAAATTCCACGAAGCCCGCTTTGACTTCCAGAACAACAAATATCAAACACAGATTTAAGCCTGAATCACGCTCTATAAATTGCGCTGTCTAGGTTGTCCATTCCCTTTCTCTGAGCCTAATAATTGAGGATACCCCTTGCACTTTTAACGACAGCGTGTTACGGCAAATTAAAGTTTAATAAACGTTCTTCGGGTCTTCATTCCGCGATTTAGTTCCACGTCTACTGCCACAAGGTATAAAACAGATTGCAGCTGTATAATTTCGACAACTAAATCGGTGCACCTCTCTATACGCGAGTCTGCATTTAACTCGCGCGAACCCATAAACAGCGAATGACTGGCGAAGGGAAAGGGAGCTTCATGGCTGTGCATAATAAATCTCCATCTAATTTCCTCTCTCCCCGCCTCTCTCTCTCTCTCTTTCCTCATGACCATCAAAATTTACGATTAAGAGGTGCGTGGTGTCGAGGATGCTTCCGCGCAGACACTCCACTCCGAACATGTTCTGGCATAATAGAAGAAAGTTATTAATCGATCTTGAAGCTAGAGTTTATTGAGGACTGACGTAGGCGTCGACGTTTCATGGCTGACATAGTAATACACATTAATTAAATTGGAAAATTAATTTTTCGATGGATATTAGTTCGAATGTTAAATGGTTTCCTTTATTTATAATGGCATACTGCTAATTTTCAGAGAATAATCTATTCGATAGATGCAGGTTGCTCGAAATAATAAATAGATTAGCTATTTAGGTGACTGCCATTTAATAAGAAGATAATATCCATGGAGGAGACGGCATTCTTTTTTATATAGTATGAGATAATCTTCTATTTTACTGATTTTCTGGTAGCCCGTGACAAAAGGAAATAGATACAACAAGCTTATATTCTGATTTCATAGAAGAAAGAGATTTATTAGATATAAGGATGAGAGAAGCAATTCTTTTACTCTGTAATCTGTCTTGCTTTCAACTCGGACTTTGATGACCTGTCAGACATATATTTCTTTAAAAAGCATAACGTGATTTAAATAATATCGAGGTAAAGAATTTGTTTACGAAGGTACAATAAATCCAGTATTCAGCACTTTTAAGAATATTTACCACAAAATTGCACGGAAATCCTACAGTTAATGAAAATGTATTTTTCTTCGGTTCGTAAACTCAGCACAGTTATATCGCAGAGCCCACGCTCGAAAGGGTTTTACTGCTTTCTAAAGAACGAGTATGTCTTTGACGAACTTCGAGATTTATCGCCGCGCTAAACTCTCGTGTTCATTTACGATTGCACTTCGTTGAAACGAGAAGACTGCTGTGTGAATCATCGCCTACGATTTATAGTAACAGAAATACCCCAGTAAGTACTCTAAAAACAGACATCCAAGTATCGTTGTATTTTAATATTCCCACGCATTATTAGTTCCAATTCATATTTCCAAATCAAAGTGCAATAAAATATATTTGGAAACATATTTTTTCTAATAAACACTGATAAGTTTTGATTCAATTTCAAATACACTTTCATTCACACATTCACTTGCCAAAAATAAAGATAACTCGAAGAGTAATAATTACTCTCAGCTATATCATTCCTTGACTTTTCCTGCACGTTGTACAATAATACCTAACACTTGCTTGCTAAATCATGGTTCATCAGTCTCTAATGAATAAACTGACATCAGAGCACGACTCTACGTGCCATAGTTTCCTTGATTTCGCGATTCGAATGAACCGTTGTGTAACTTCAAAGGCAATAAACGTCACTGAACGTAATATACGCATTGTTATGATAGCGCGCGTGATTCGAAGTAGAAGCACGTGGAGGTCGATGGTAATATATCATCCCGATGAGTACTCACGGCTATGGGAAATACTGGTGTGCCCAGCTCGAGAAAAGTTATCCCATAAATCTGCAATTCTAAGGCTATTGTCCGTTCGGAAACGCACGCTTTTCTTGTTCCGTTCGAACATATCGTGACTGAGAAATGAATCGTCGCAAGTATTGAAGTAGTTCTATACTATCTGCTCCTCCCTCCTTCGGGCGAACAGTGAGGAATTGGTGCCCGCCGTGCGGATATTCTGTCCGTGGATAAAACTAATAATTTTGGAGCTGCTCTTACTTTCCTTTTAATCTATTTCGCTGGAATTTATGACACCTAAACTGATTGAGATATGTAGCCTCAGAAGAAATCGTAGAATTTTTTTAAATGACTAGTTACTATATGTACTATTCCTCTGAGATTTTACTTTCCACCTTAATTAATTAATCCGAATAAAAATTTCTGCCAAGAAATTGATTGGAAACGCCTCTTTCTCTAGTTCCTTATGCGGAACTCGAGCGAGAAACAATTTAAGTGGCTGCATGTTTGTGTGCCGTTGCCAATAATGAAAGCCCTCCGTGTGACGGATTTTTGTGGTTAAAAGAATCAGGGTAGTTCCCGCAAAGTGCTCGAGAAGAAAAGTTTCCCCATAAATCTGCCTTGCACACTCGTTCGTTCAGAATTGCATGCGCCACCCCTTTGAACCGCGCGCAGATCTCGCGGAGGAATTCTTCTCGTCGATAAAATATTCGGAAAACAAACTTCAGCGGTGCTGCCCTTGCAGAAAATTGCGTCCTCGATTTTCGATGATACGTGTAGCAAAAGACAGGAAGCAGTTGCATGCTTCGTGCATTAGTTTTTGGAGCAAGTGGTGGCTTATCTTGGATAATAAAAATGTTATTTGAAATCTCAATGAAGGAAATTCGGAATAATTAAAGAGGAAACAAAGATATAGTCATTTAACGGTTCAAACCGTGGTAAAGTTTGCAACGTCTCTTCTAGAAACATTCTACGAATGGCGATGAGAAATTCTTATACGCAGAATTTTCGACACTGACGGTATATTCCCCCTGACGAATTTCCCCGACTCAAAGAAATGATAATGTTCCTAAAGCAAGTCGAGAAGAAAAGTTTCTCTATAAATCTACGATTCTAAAGCTATTGTCCGTTGAAACGTATACACACCACCTCGCATGGACGTTGCGAAACATCCTTTATGCTGGTTGAAATATGCGAAAAATCAGGATCTCCCTTGAAAAGCCAGACGCGCAAAATCTTCTTCACCTTCTCTCCTACCATCGCGACAGTTTGTTTAACGTTCCACTGCATCGATGCCTGCAATGTAACCGATACTTTTCTGTTTCAAAATTCAAATTCTCCAAAACGATTGCAACTAATCTTGGGTTCAAACTCGAAATTCAATGATTTGATAATTTCGTACGCAATAACCAGCTCAGTATTATCATCCCATCAATTCCATCGCGAGTCCTTCTAATCCACGCGAATCAGTTCAACGCCATCGCCGAATTTTTAGGTACAGACCTGCACGAGCTCCGCATCGCACTTTCGATTCCGATCACGAAGGAATTCCTCGCGACATGGTGAATCATAAACGGGAAAGTTATTTCTCCAAACAGCGACGCGATGCAACCGATACGAATGCACGTTGCGCCCGATGCGTGTGAATGCAAATCTCGCGGATAAAGCTCCCAGTCGACGCTTCGATACCGAATGAAAGTTAAATTCGATGAATCCGTCCCGTTGGAACACGCCGCCTCGCCGTGGGGAATCTTAAACGCGCGCTTAACGAATGTTCGCCGTCCGTCGCATGTGTGATACAGGCTCCGTCGCGTCGACGCCACAAAAACAGTCGAAACTGGGATTCATCTGCGTAAATTGAATTGCCTGGTGACAAACAAAACGGGAATCATTCGTCGGGAGAATGGTGATGGATAAATCGAACCGCGCCATTGTCGGTGAACGATGAAATAGTTATACCTGATACGCTAATAATAACGAACGGGGTCAATTTGGACCCACGCTTTCAAGAGCTTCGGTAACTTGGAATTAGGGTCACATCGGAAATATGATTAACGGCGAATTATCGTCTAAACGTCCCAAAAGTAACTGATATTTAAGATTTTTTTTAAAAGGTGTTGGTTATATTGGATTAAATTCTTTCGGGATATAAGGAGGCATCTTTAAACTTGCAGAAAATATTCTTTTTATGTCGATCCTTTTTATTATTTATTAATTATTCTGGAATCTTGTCCACCTCTTCGACGATGTAACTCCTGTTGGCGGGATGTGTAGCACCTACCACAGTCATCTGATTGCAAAGAAATAGTAGATTCTTAAAGATAGATCGTTTGCGCTGGTATTAGTCCACGCTGAAGAAAAAATATGAAAAATGAAAAGAGTTATAGTGTTTGAAAGAAAAATTAACGTTTTTCCTGCGACAAATTTTTCATTTTTATTCTTTATATCGCCGGAAAAAGTATTATAAGTAAAAACTACAATTCATTTTTTGGTCTAATATCTGGAGAAATGTATAACGAATAAAATGAGCTTTACTTGAAATTAATCAGTCAATTACTTTTTGAGTTATCCGAGACGTTATCATTAGGGTGGAGCGAAATTTGTTTTGAGAATTTCACCAACACTGTATGTTTAATTTTTGACCCTATACTAAAGTATTATTCATATAAAAAATGAATAAGTTATTACATCATCCTCAGGTGGCGCATGGTAAATTAAAAAAAAACTTATAGAGACTATAAATTTTTTACAAGATCGGATACATTGTCCGGTCCGAACTTATCCCGCGAACAGCAATCGAGGGGAAACCAAACCCCTCCCGACCTTTGAGTCAGTAGAACTAATAATCAACAATTGCTAGAACGAGAGAGGACACTAAGGAAAGCGCAGAATACTTGATTTGTAAAAAATTTATAGTTTTATAAGTTTTTTTTTAATTAACCATGAGTATGATGTAATAACTTATTAATTTTTGGTATGAATAATGTTTTAGTATAGGGTCAAAAATTAAACATACAGTGTTGACAAAATTGTAAAAAAAAATTTCACTCCACCCTAGTCAACATCATCGAACAGATTCCACAATAATGAATCAATAATAAGAATCGATATAAAAAAAATTTCTGCAAGTTTAAAGATGCTTCATTACATTTAATAAAAGGTTATTGCAATATTAACAATAGCTTTTTTATAAACAAATCATACATTTCGGATGCAATTACATGACAATCTCCCGTTAAGTTGTTTAAAATGTTCTCTAAAGTCCGAAATATCAATCGCGGTAAGAAAAGACTCACGTTTCTGTTTGATAGAAGAAGAAGGAGCTTAGACCTACCTACGGGTCTAAACTGACCCAGTCAAAACCTGCCGCGCGAAAAGATATTAGGAAGAAACGACTCCTGATGGCGCGTTTTATTCCCTGCAGTTTGCTCGGACTCCGGTATTTTCATGATTCTTTCGTAACAGAAGCCCAAGATGTGACCCAGAAGCATGTATATCTCGTTTTTCTTATGCATATCCTGAATCTTTCCAAGTTCGCAGTGGAAGGCGTCGCCGGGTAGACTAGCAGGTTCATGCATGATCCCGTATTCGATGCATTTCTGATAGTATGCAAATTTGAATTACGAGGATCGAGAGGAAGGGTTAGGGACGCGGGGATCGACTCCGTAGCATTCGACAGAGACCCTCTCATCCTACGCCTCCCTTCCTCGTCCATTCCGTGCTCTGCGAGCTTCGAGCCGTATCGATGGCATCCGACCTCGACTTCGAACCTCTCGAACCCGCCATCACGATCTATCCAGCGCGCCGCTGGCTCTCACATCGTCGGCTTCTGACGTCTTTGTTTGCGTTTAGATCGATCCCGATTATTCGGTGGACATTGTGCCACCGTGCATAGACCCGTCACGGATATCCTCAGCTCCGCTCCAAAGCATTGCGCGTAAGGAAAGTGGCGCGAGGAGCTACGAGTCTCTGGAGGCGCATCGAATAACAAAGTCCATTATTCCGCTCGTAAATCTTTTACTATACGAAACGATCTGCTTTTACGAAGATTACCAAGCCTCTAATATAGAACTTGGAAAAAGGCAGAGGAAGGAAAAATAAAGAATTATAGATTGGCGTGGAAGGGAGCTCAAGGTGCATCTCCAAAGAAGGAGCTTTGTAAAAATAAAAGAGACCTGGGTTTTATTATTTAATTAAATTTTATTGAATTTGCAATCAAAATATTTTTTTCCGTTCATCTCCGCTCCCCCAAGGTTAAAGCTTGAGTGCGTTACTGGTGGAAGTCTGTAAAACAGATTTACTGTTATGGAATTGGTGTTTGATATCAACTGTGAAGGAATTTAGAGAAATTTTACCAGTAACCCTGTTTACACGCGAAACAATCTCTGCTTGTGCGTGCGCGCGATCCACGGTGGTGCATACGGAAGTACAAGCGGAGCGAGCGTCTGCTTGAAAACTCTAAGCGAGTTAAACAAAACTCCTTAACTAGATTCCACGTTAAATACCGACTTTCGGCTTAACCCACGGCTGGGACGTTCCTAATCGAATCGAAATTTCCGTAGACGTCCGACGGAGTTAGGTATCGCGATGGAAGTAAGTTTATCGGACGGTTTCCGCAACGATTTCCGCGGCGTGGTACAGTCCGGCGTAAAAATGGGGACGAATCCATCGGTACATCCACCCTTAAGAGAAATTGTCGGACTTCCTGCATATCGCTTACTTCCTTAATATCGATCGATCCCTCTTCAATTTTTCTATGATACTAAGTTCCTGTCATTTATTGCTGTTGTTTATTATTCTTTACCACAAGCGATCACCTCTTTGTGAAAACGTTATTCCACACTTTGAACTCGTTCTTTTGTTAAGAATCACTTGCTCCTAATTACGTCAGTAAGAAACGAACCATCCCCTTTAATAGTAGACGAAAAGGAACTTCGTCAGAGAAAGGAATACTTGCCTGGACATTCTTACAGGGGCGGATTTGAAGATTCGGCGCTCCTAGGTTAATAATGGTCTACCGCTCTGTTCGGGAAATATCATCCAAGATTTTAATTTAAAAGAACCGAGATAATTTCAAAATTAATTTATATGGCAACTCATATCTGAGTCAATGTTAATTTGCTACATGAAAAAAAGTAAATTGTTTTTACAGTTGTCTCAAGCTTCTGTGTTTAAACCATATCCAAATTCTATCGTTCAAAATTTGTAACCCTTCAAAATTTGTTGCTTTCCAAAATTTGCTGCTCCCTGAAATTTATCACTACTCAACATTTGTCGCTTCCCAAAATTTGCTACTCCCCCAAATTTGATGTTCCCAAATAGGGGAAGCCCGGGCAAAGCGAATACCCTGGGCAAAGCGGATCGTCTTTTTTTTTGCTTTGCTATCAAAGATGGTCCCACGAGTTTTTCCTGATCTAGAAAGCGACCGATTTTAGAGGCCATGACAATGCAATAAAGTATTTAATTGCTGTGGTGCGTCGTTTCTGAAGAAAAAACGAAAATTGTGCGTTTTCTTACACATTTCGCTCAGGTAGGTACGTGGCTTGATTATTAATAGTTATCGGTATTTACCACAGTAAATATTTTTTATAAGAACTCTGTGTCTTTAAGATTCTATTAGAGGTTAACATTTTTAATTTGTTGTTCATACTTTTCTCAAACATTACAATTTCCACCAAGTGGGTTCTTTGGGCAAAGCGGATCGGGGTAAAGCGGATCGTCAATCCTCTGCCCTGCTAATCTCGCTCATATTATTATTGTTTTATTATTGTCATATATTATTGATAAATTTTTATTATTGATATTGATATTGATAAATATTATTGTCATATATGTGTGTGTTGAGCCATACTCCGACCCCCCATCCGAAGACTGGATCCAGTGCAGCCAATGTACCAGATGGGCCCATGAATGCTGCACTGTATATGAAGGATCTGGCAGTGACTTCTGTGACGAATGCCAAGATTGACTTTGCGTTATTTAATAACATCCGCTTTGCCGACCCCCTGATCCGCTTTGCCCAGGGGGGTAGGGCAAAGCGGATTGATTGACTTATTTACGTTTTTCGTTTTAAAATGCTTTAAATGTTTTAGTTACCCATTTTTTCGTTATTGTATCAGAAAGCTGATTAATTTTAAATGATTATTAATATAAAAAATATTTCTCATCTTAATTGTAACTATGTTATTTTTCTCACTAAACCTTAACATAACCGCTTTGCCCGGGCTTCCCCTACTTATCGCCGCCCAAAATTTTCCGCTCCCCAAAATTTGCTACTCCCCCAAATTTGATGTTCCCAAATACTTATCGCCGCCCAAAATTTTCCGCTCCCCAAAATTTGCTACTCCCCCAAATTTGATGTTCCCAAATACTTATCGCCGCCCAAAATTTTCCGCTCCCCAAAATTTGCTACTCCCCCAAATTTGATGTTCCCAAATACTTATCGCCGCCCAAAATTTTCCGCTCCCCAAAATTTGCTGCGCCCCAAATTTTAGCGCTCTCCAAAATTTACAGCCTACTTAACTTATCCCCAAATCCGCCCCTGATTTCATTTCAGTGTAATACATCCCTCTCGACACTGATTTACCTTACGAGAACGCATCGCACACGCTGAATAGTGGCGATTACCGCATCAAGCCTCCTTAATTCTTCCATTCCTATTCCCCGGCATCCACAGAGAGAGGCGTAGTCCGCCTCGCATTAGGGAGGTCGAGAAACTGATCAAGAGAATCGCCGTTTTTCGCGAAAAAAGAATAGGGGAGATCCATTCGGCTGCATATGGTAACGAGCTCGGCAGATTACTCCCTGCAAATGGCCGGGAGCTCGGCTACCTAGCTACGTGGACCGCCTGCGAATTAATTGAAACGATCTCGGCGGGGAAGGGGGAAAGGAAAAAGGTTTATCATCCGCGCAGCTGCCGTCGCGGATCTTGCCATAGGTACGAAACGCATCTCATGAGTAAATTGAGTTCGTGACCCAGGGATCCTCTGTGTCGGGAATCCAGATTCAGGCGAGGCAGTCTCTCCCGTGTTCGATAAGTGGCCCGTAAGATAATACAGCAGTTTCGTCGTAAAGGGAGAAGCACGAGACAGGACTGACAATCCGGAAATAAATTTTCTCCAGCGCGACCAGGGCTTGCGAGCTGGCGTTCATGAAATAGAGACACCGGGCATCGATGGTATTCGGACGATTTCGTTCGACCACCACTCTTTGTGCATTGATGCAAACCGGCCTGATTATGAAACATTTTATGAGCCTCTGTTCTGCCGCTCGTAGATCGAAATTTTAAACAGTTGCGCGACATAAACGGCACATCTCTCTGCGAATAAGTCACGAAATTTATAACGGGTTCGTTGTCCCTGAACTAACCGAAACATGCTACAAAGGGTGTCTTATTGGTTGCAATCGAAGCGAACCGATACTGGGATGAAGTAGAAGTGAACAATTCCGGTTCACTAGAGTTCTACTGTCGCCGTCCTCGCTCGGCCATTGAATTCTACTTTCCTACTGCACCAAGCCGCCCCGGGCACAATAACCATCGACATCTATTCCCATAACTGGAGTAACTCAGTCTCAATGGAGTTCAAAAAATCCTTTCGGACGTGTGCGCCGCTCGAGTCGAGGATCGCCAGCGACTCACGACTTCCGGGCTGCGATTGAACCTCGCTCTTTGGACTTCCATAGGGATGGGAGGAAGAGGAACGGTTCTTCGCTGAACAAAGGTGGTATAGAGGAGCGGGGTGGCAAAAGTCATAGAATGAAAGGGGGAGGAAAGAAAATGATAGAATAGTAAGAAAGAAAGTATGTGAATAGGATCGTAGAGGAAAAGTTAGCAAGTAAAATAGGGTTAAGACACTAGAGATGTAAAATGAGAATTGAACAAGCAAATACTAGAGTATTAGTTTAACAAATGGAGGATGTAGAGATACATCTGTAGATAGATTAGAAAATTATAATCTCTAAGCGGTAATAAAAAGCTATTATGAACCAACAAGCGAAGACACGAATTGTCCGAATTCGATTTTGACAGAGACAGCTCCCTAATGATAGTATATGTAAAATGGCAGGTGTAATGTTCAATAATTTTTAAGGCATAGACAAATAAAGTTTCATACATTGACAGATGTAGGTATTATAATATAAACTGTTTACATTGGAAGCATAAAAAGTTTCGACATAATGAGCACACAATAAACCATTGTTTCTCATAGTGGCACTTTTTACTGCTTATTTCGGCTGGGAAATCAACTTGATTTATGTTGCAGAATATTCCCTGCGATGAAAGTGTGAAACTATGAAAGCATGAAACTTGAATTTTTTAGGTAGGGTAGATGTCCCAATTACTGCCACCTTAAGATTATAACTTAACTTCATTTAATCATTTCAGGTGTTGTTTAACCTAAAAATCGTCTTAGTTTGAAACATAATATTATTTAACATCTCTTTTATTAAAAAAAAATAGTTTTATAAATTAAATATGAAGAATTTATTAATAATTAATTAAAATTCCCGAGCGATCCTAGTGTACCTATAACTGTCACCTCAAAAATCGTCTTGTCCGTATGATTTTTTTATTTTTTTATTTGTTTTATTTTTATGTAAATCAGAATCTCCGTTTAAATATATCATATTTTGTACATTTTTTTATACGTTACGTTTTTATTACATAAAATAAATAAAGTGGCAGTAATTGGGACACTGGCAGTAATTGGGACATCTACCCTATATCTTAAAAATTATTGAGTATCTACACCTACAATTTTGCATGTATCATTAAGGATCTATTTGCTAGTATTCTGCAAAAGCACGTCAAAATCGAGGTCGGACAGTTCTTGTCCTTCGCTTGTTAGTAATAAAGAAAGAAGAATGCAAATGTAGGTGGAGGATAGGGAACAAAGGACGAATGATCGATGCCGATCACGTAGCGCGCAATAAAATACAGCCACCGTTGGTTTTGCGGACGATAAGGTTATCCTATCGGGATAATAGGGTCGTCGTTGTAGATCCCGAACGGAAGACGCCTACGATTCAGTGATTCGTCGTAGGCATTACGGATTTCCCTGCGTGTGACTGGATTTTCGTTAGGGGGGGCCGAAATGGGATACAGGGGCAAAATCGAAATGCTTTTTCTTCCGAGATTTTGGGATATTCCGAGGGGTGGATACGAGGATTGAATAAATGAAACCGTGGCCCGTGCGGGGAATTACTAACAGCGGCTGATGAAAAATACATGCCCCAGATAGAATTCCTTTCAATCGAGACTGAAATCGAATTTATCTCCTTGTAACCGGCGCTGAGAGAACAATCGGGGCGTTCACTGCTGCGAGGAAGAGACTGAACGTGAGAATTTGTTAAAGGAATTTCAATTGTTGAGAGAAGAATGTTGAACAGAAAGAATTTGATTTTACCACGCTAGATTACCTGGTGAATAGCCTACACCACAAGGATACGTATTGGAACCACAGAATGGATAGAGAAGCCACGAAGTCGGTGAAACATATAAACCAGCTTAGAAAATAAGATCTAGATATAATTAATTCATATTACGCAAACTAGATGAAATTACGAATTGTAAAGCGATTGTAAAGACAGATTGCACACAGATCGTGTAACTCTCGTTAAGAGCAATTCAACATGCTCAAGAGCACAGTGATTGCGTTACTCTTATTGCTTGCAAATATTTCATCCCTTCGAATTCACCATCCCCCTCGGCGCTTTCGTTAAGTCGCTTTTTCGTCACCGGCGAATCGAACTGTCCCAAAACAAATAAGTTCCACGTCCAACTGCGATTAATTTTAGCCAGACGAGACAAAACAATGAGGGAGGGGGAGGAAGACACTCTGCCTCAGGGGTCGAAGGGGCACCAGGATGCAGGGGCTCGTGGAGAGGGTGGAGCGTGCAGTTAGCGCCGGCACCACGACGAAAAACAATTAATTTTCTTTCTCGCATTGGCAATCTACCAGCGGCCTGTAGAGAGCGCGAAGGAAAGCAGACGCGTGCAGGTAAAAGTACACGGGGGAGAAAGTTTTCGTAGCAAGGGGAACAAGTGAGAGATGAGGAGAGGAAGCTGTGGCAGAGAGGGTTGGCCTCGAAGAAGAACACAGGGCGCTCGAACAGAGTAGCGACGTAGGTGAGGGAGGAAGATGAATTTTATTGCGACACTTGTAAGGTAGGTACTCTCGCTTGCGAATTCGGCGAAACAAATAGCTGGAGTTATTGCTGGCGCGATTTATTTCGACGACGTCGGGCAAAGGAAACAGCAAGAGGGGCGGAAGTTAACTCGATTAGGAAGATGGCGAGCGAACGGTCCTGGGAAAAATGGTCCCTGGAAGCATATGCTTGTTCGATTTCTCTTATTCCATTTGAGGGGGATACTATAGATTTCTTGTGAGAGAAGTTTTTACATACGTTCAAGTATTTCAAGGGCTTCGTAGTTTATCTTGGAATTCTAAACGAAAGCGATTAAAATTTGACCACCAGATTCTTGGTTTTGTTAAATATATGTACTGTGTTTTGGTTTTGAAAAACAAATCCTGATTATTCTCTTTAATAGACTGTTAAAGAATTTTTTAAGAAGACGGTGGTTCTTGTAATACATTTTCACGATGTTAATGCAATTTAGATACCTTCGGGAATCAGAGGAAATATTTCGTCGCAGACCCTATTCGAAGATTTCCGTATGCCATTACACAAGCCTGTAAGCAACGCAGACGATAGTTTGCATTCGCCTCCAGTGATACGCGAGCGTCGTGAATTATTTCTTGCTGCCTCAAAAGCGGTACTAGAATATCCTTGCTCGACGTGTACACGTAAACGATCTTACCGGCGAAATTGCGTTCGAACCAGCCGAGTAAATTTACCGGATTTGGAGTAAATCGTGTGTTCGCTTCTCTATTAAGTTCATAGCTGTAATTAATTTAAGAAAGAAACTTATTACTTCACCGTAACTGCAGTGTAGTTCTGTCAATTGAAAATCACCTGAATAACAATTAAACAATCTGCTGTGTAAACATTAATTTCAGATTTCATAACTCTGTTACGAGCCAATTGAAAATATAAACCTATTTCAGTTGGACACGTGTTGCAGCGCTTGTGAAATCCACGATTGAAATGGGTTGGTATTCTTCAGAATTTTTTGAAAACAAGTACCCAGACAGTGTACAAAATTGTTCGCCAGATTTTATTTCCAATGTACGATTTTATTGAAGCAAGTTAGAAAACGACTGATGAGCTGAGAACAGCATCACATTTCCATGCGACCTAGAGAAAGACGTATCAACTGATTGCAGACTTGTGCATCGCGTTTTTCCTCGCCACGTCTGGCTAGGCACGCGCCTGATCTACTTGCGCGGCCCACGTGTCCTATAAACGCGCACAATTTCACGCTCGAAATTCGTTATGGAAGCAAGAAAGGCGCAAGACGCGATCGCAATTACGGCCAGAGCTATATGTCGAGGAGGATTCTATCGTAGATTTCCAAGGCAGGATTTCATTTCGTGACTCTTCCGCCTCGATCCCCTTTCAAGACTCCCTCCTCGTTACCCAGGAAAGATACTCCTTGAAAGGGTAAGAGAGCCAGTCGTCAGCATTTTCAGACACTCAACCGTTCCCTGCTAGGTTTTCCACGCGTCTCCCTCGCTTTTCTCGCGCTTTTCCAACCGTCTTCGGCCGTCTCTCGAAACTGTGTCTGAGAGGGAAGCTACGTGCGAGAGGAACAGGCGCTTCTCTATTTCAAACTGTGTTCGTACTTAACCGTGTGTGGATAGACGTGAAAGACATTTCCTAGTCGACGCTGAATTTATAAAGCCTCGCCACGGGCGACTCGATAGCCTACTTCTTTTCGCGAGCAAATTTTTTCCCCAAAATCTTCATCCCGCACTGAAGGATTTCACCTCGAAGACACGTTTCCGTGAGTTCAGTTTCCAACAAGTTACATGAGTGACTTGCGCAACATTAAAACTGTATGTGATACAACACTTTGCGCAATGCCTGTAACTCACAGGGTCCCCGCGTATTAAGTCGCAAACGTCGCACACAAAACAGCAATAATCGAAAATAGTATTATAATAAACAATTACTAACGTGTAGCAGATAACGAAACCGGATGCTTGGCTACAACAACTGCGTGTATCGAACTTCAATTAACCTAATTATTCTGAATTCGCGTAGGGGAGACCGGGGCAAGTTGTAACAGTATGTATCTATAACTTTCGAAATACAATAGCTTTTTAACTAAAACTTTTTGTTTATGTAGGTCATAATACTATGTAAATATAATACGAAAAGGGAAAATTTTCGTCAAACCGTTGCCTTGTAAAAAAATCCACAAAATGTACACATTTTCCGAGCGTTCAAACGGGTATACCCCCTTAAGAAGTCTGACCACTTACCCAGTACAATATTAATTTCCTACACGAACACCCTTCAACTTCGAATACAGGTTCGTTCAGGTTCCGATGCGCTGTATCAGAGATCTTGAAGCCCAAACAGGCCCCAGGTCGGCCCCTGAACGTCTCAAAAAAGCTGCAATGTCGGTTCTCTTTGTGGCTTAATTCGAGTTCCGTTTAACGCAGCTACCCCTTACGCTGCTTCTCGAATAGGGGAAAAGTCGTCGATCGCTTTCCCGCGCTTTCGTTGGTGGTGGTAATGAGACTTCGTCGCTGCCTTCGTTACTGCTTTAGCAGAAGCCCTTTGTGAGCGAAATAAAGCTCGACTTGGCTTTCATTTGCCCACGCCGCGTTCCACCACGTTCTTGCCTCGAGGAATGCCTTGTTCTTCTGCGTTACCCGCTCTTCCTCGTTACTTGAAAGTCACGACAGCATGGGACAAGGGAGACAGGGATCAGGTGATGTAATCGATGTACTCGTATCGATACAACGGATATTTCTCGCTCCAGTGAACTTTCGTTCTGCAGACGTGTTGCCCAAAAGCCAGCCACGAATCCTACTTTTTAGCAACTATGCGTCTTTAAGGTCGATGCAAAGACTAACGGGACCCTTTTCGTTAATTAGTTGTTTGTCTTTCGTAGAATCTGAATTTTCTAAGAATGGGGATGGAAGCCAGATGGAGAGAGAGTACTGTTTCGTGATTCTTGTAACGTTTTAATTTTATTAATAACTAGCTGACCCGTTACCCGGTTCCATCCGGGAATTATTTATGTTTCCAAAATAAGAAAGCCTAAAAAATAAAATAAATAGCCTATAATCTAATCTAGGATATAATTAATGTATATTCCAAATTTCATTGAAATCGGTTCAGTCGTTTAGGCGTGAAAGAAGGACATACAGACAACGTTTCACTTTTATATATTAGTAGGGAAGTAGGGATTCCTGATTCTCCTCTCATCGCATTTTTTCTTTCCAAATACCGTAAATGCACGTACCATTCGAATTTAGACAAGAGTTCACATTTACTCGTCTATAACCGTGCGATGATTGACGATATTTGTAGGACAATTATTTGTTTCAAATTTACTCCATTGCGTCGCAGTACACAGTAACTGTTGGGAACTATGTGTTCCAAGCTCGAGCACTGTGGCTTTTAACGCTCGAATTTGTATCATTCCTTGAATTCACCGCGCCCCCATTAAAGAAGGAGAATGGCTCGTGCCGCATGTATTCGTAACAAATTCCAATGAGTCGTAGAATGGGAGTCCTGGTGTCGTTCAGGTCCCTATGAATTGTAAATTTATTCAACAGTCCTTGCTCCTCCCCTAGTCGTCGCAAACGAAGGAGACATTACTTTAATAACTTTTCATGCCTTTCACGAGAATAATGCACCGAGATATTTCCTTTCCAATAAACTAGCATATTTTCGCGAACGATTTAATCCAACATTGTGCAGGAGCCTGGCACTAGTTTGCAAATCTTATTGTTAGTAGGTAGATACTAACGATTCGCGGGAGGAGTGACGAAAATAAAGATCCATTTCAATTGTACGTTTCAACTGAATCATTTACCAATGGAACGAAGCAATCAGAATATCCTAGACTCAAAATAGACTAGAAACAGTAGTGACATCTTCGTTCTACGTCTTCTATAAACTGACCCAAGCTTGGCTAACGCTATCCCCTCCGAAGAGATATTCACTTTGCTACTGTAAAAAGGACTCATCGTTCGAAAGTGGAAAGAGATAGTTGCAAGAGGCGTCAAATAAGATTATGCAGTTCGATCGAGTTCAACAGACGAGCTTGTCTGAAGGCGAGGGGTCTCGTTTCCACGAGCTATCAGCGTGATACGTCAACGTGACCGCGTAAACTTCTCCCGCGACAGTCACCCTTGGGTCTCATTTATGAGACCCTTCCGTGAGGAATGGGCTAGTTAACGTGAAGTGGCTCTAACTTCGAATGCTTATGGATGCACGGCGGGAAGAGAGGCTGCACCTCTGAACAGCACGTAAATCGTCGAACGTGTGGTCGCAGGTGGTTACGAAGGTGAGAATGAGGACGTCTGATCGAAGGGGATACAGGGCAATCGTTTGAGTCACCAGAGGAACCCTTATGCCATGATGACGGTCCCGTTGCCTTCGCGGGCGTGGATAAAAGTTATTAGGATTTTGGATCACAGTAATAGCATTTACCAGATTTAGACATTTGTAATTTCTGATTATTCAAGGACGAAGCATTGCTTTCTCTTTCTTTTAAACACTTCAAAGCGTGTTTAGCAATAATGGACTTCCTACGAGTCCAAATCAGGTATTAAATATAACTGGGTATAATCTTTAAAATTACTTCCGAATATCTGAGATTCAGCACTCTTTTTAAAAGTGCGTAAAATTCTATCGCCTGTTTATATTTAATTTTTATTAGCAACCATCAGTAGTTTTTATGATGTTAAAGTAGATTTCGATATCTTCGCTTTAGAAAATTAAATATACTCTTAAAAAATTTATTTTGGACTATTATAAAAAATAAAATGATAGAAATCAGTGATGAGTCAGTGAGTGACTGAATGAGTGAGTGAGTCAGTGGTATTTGAATTTTATATAACTACATAGATTATTTAAAAAAAATAAAAACATTAAAACCTTCGTCTTGCCAAAACGAACAAAGTGATGTACAGTTAATATTTATTGAGAGAGCGTATTTCAAAATATGCAACTTCAAATGTATGTAATAGAAATCTAAGTGTAGATTGGATTAGACAATTAAAGTGCGGCATCGTGTAGATTTCAACGCGCGGGTAAATACGTCGCGTAAACACTGTGGAAGCATAAAGATATGTACGTCAAGGCAAGGATGGGTCGTATCCCTGTTTCCGGAGCGTGAAGAGCCACAAAGGGCTATGTAAAACCACGGTAATACGTGCAAGTAGCCACACGGTGAAGATGAACCCCGATGTAAAATTCAAAATGGATGTGGAACGTAAATGGGAAAGGATGTGGAGATAAGTAAACACGGGAGTTCGAGTTCAGCTCGTGTTAAAACGAAGAGCTCATGAATGTGCACCAGCGAAAGATAACGTGGAACGTTGCTCAAGGGGGAATGCACCCGAAAGCGATATCTCACGCAAAAATATTCCGAGTGCCGACAGAGATACTAAAGTCAAGATCGTGTTAATTGAAATACATACGGAGGATCGTGAGAAGTTTGGATATTCCACGTAGAAAAGGGCATGCGAAAAATATCGTTACAGGCGACGCGGACGGTACACCTGGCAACTGAATTTTCACGTCGACTAAGTTGTTTATTCATAAAAATAAACGGGTTTTACATTCCGTGTTTACAAATTGTTATACACTTGTAAAAATCGCTCAACGCTAATATAAACGTGTTATTCACTCACCCAATTGCCTACATTCCCAGTTTACTTGTTACTGTAGTAGAGTCGAAAGGTTTCAGCTGCTCACGACTACTTCTTCATTTTTTCCTTTCACCTCGCTTCGATTCTTATCTTATACGCGCGACAAAGATATGTGACCCGGCATATTGGTATTTTTACACTAGTTTAAGTATCTGTTTCGTGATGCGATCTCCAGTTATTCCAGTATCATCTTTATCGTTTGCCCCTTCCTAGCAGCCGGGAGATAAGTAACAAAGTGGCAAAGGAATCGGATATTGCTATGGAGCGGTCGCTTACTAATTTTGCTTGACTAAAATCTTGCGATTCTACTGTAACTAAGATATCTATTTTACGCCTTCCTCGACACACGACTTTATATGTTTCATTCAACACGACAATCTGAAACACGCTCTTGCAACATATATTTATACGCTTGCTCACACGCACATACGCTCTCTTACATCGTTGATTTCTTTTCCACTGTTGGTCTTTACATAATTTCAAAGCATCAGTAATTGTTACTCTAACACTCCTTTAATTCATCCATTTTACAGGGAATATTTCGCGAGGCTTCTCTGATACAGAAGGAAGAAATGAAACGTGATCGTTGATTTGGGCTGCACCTGCCTCGTTCGGATGATCACCGTCGTATCTGCGTTGGACATCTTTTTCCATTTGACAACTTTTCTGCCTGCATTTTTACGACTTCTCATATCATTCGTCCTCTGAACTCCTCGCGGTTTTTTTTTTAAACTGGCGAATCACTTATGCCGAATCTGTTCTCCCACTGGTAGACACTTCAGCCACATGTGGATCTTAAGCTGGAGTTGGAAGCACATCATCCTGATACTTCCATGAGAAATAAAGTCTAAATATTTCTGAACGAAGACTTAGTACCGATGCGAGTTGGTTGGTCCAATATCTTCATAAACTTGCTGTACCTTCTCCCTTCATCTCATGAAAAGTAATGACTACATCTCTGAAAAATTTCGTATCCAATTATCAGAAACAATGCAGTCCTCTTCAAAGTAATATCCCTTGGACATAATACATTTGCGCCAGTGAGTTTTCCACTCTTTGTAGTAGAATCAGAAGTCATCTTTTGGGAGGCTCTTCATAAAGTCGGTCACAGCTTTTTGGTTTGCCTTGGACATTCAGTTTCAGTTTCAGGAACAGGGAAAACTCACAGAGTGAGAGATCAGGTGAATAAGGAAGCTGCAGTAGCAAAGAAATTAACTTTTTCAGAACAAAATCACGAACTAACGGCGAATGTGTCGGTGCATTGTCGTGATGCAGGATCCAATTGCCTGAAATTTCTGGCCAAACCCGAATTGCTCTCCTCAAACGTGCCAGAACTTCAAGATAAAATTTTTGATTCACTGCTACACCCGGGATCACAAATTCCCTGTGGAGACTGTGCGCTCAGGTCGAGGCTCATCTTCCACCGTTTCTCATCCTTTCCCAAACGCCTTATGCCCACGAAAAACTTGGGCACGAGATAAACAATCATCACTAAACGCATTTTTAGCTTTTGCGTACGATTTGGTGGGATTCCCTTTCAGTTGAATAAGTCTCTTTTAGTTCAAGCTCGTAAGTTGAAACTTGATCTGTAGGTAGAGTGGGTATGTAGTTACTGATTCGGTGCACTTTTGATTTTGCAGTGACCCAAGTTTTCAATTAAAAACCACAATCTCATTACTTTGCTGACGCACCTCGTATGTTCCCTTTCCAAGTGAATGCATCAGCATGCATAGGTCCCTCAAAATTATGGCATATTTATATAGGCTATGATGTCTACCAATTGGTCTTCTGCAATGAGTACTCGCTAGTACTCGATAAGCTAGGAGTACCATTTTATGATGGTAATCGGTAAAGACTAGAGATTGTAAAGAATCGGTAAAGTTTCTTCTCATTCCTGTGCTGGGCTGATGATGAAACGTAACTCGAAGGATTCAGTGCACACCATTTCCATGTACATTCAGGTTCCACGCGAAATGTAAGCGATTTGCATCCCGATCTCTTTAACGAAGCTGAAGCTCGTTAAAATAATTCATCAGTTCAGCTACCAGGGAGATGCTCGTTTATGTGGGATAGTCGTTAGTTTGCAAGGCTAGAAAATATTATTATTCTTCATAATTTCTCATGGTTATTTCGTTTTCTAATGCTCTAGCTGTAATACGTAACATGGCTGTACTACCATCGTTGAGATCCGCAACATCAAGAGAACCGCCCTCTCGCAGTTTTGTGTTGTATAGAAACGCTAAATTTGTACAGAAATTGTGTCCCATGCTGATACGAATGTGATCGAATCAAGCAAACATTTCCTTTGATCCAACAGTTCCTTTGATTGCTGTCACGTTAATTGGCTAAATTCCTGCGAATTATCGACACGCCAATGAATTACAATCACAGTTATGAGTACTATAATTAATGTGTATCATGAACAAGTTCTTAAATCGCAGAAACGTTTCCAATTAAAGATAATGAAGTGATCTGTCGCATCAATAACACTCGGAAATTTTTACATATTCGCAAATAATATTTTCACTCATGCTTTGTAATATGCAGATCTTTGTGATGACGATAGATGCATACGGCTGCCTTTTAATGCAAAACGAACGGTTAATACAATAAAATTGTAATTTAGAATGTTGAGTAGCATATACATAAAAGTAATTAATATTTTTCTTTTTTTTACGGTTTTTCGTAATTTATCTATTGTTATTTGATGCCAACATTGCCTGACTGATTCCAGAATACTACATTTGTTCTTAATTGCCTAGTAACTCTTGCATGTAATGCTGTAGTTGAGAGGATTTTTTCACTTGTATCCTCCGTTAAAAACAAGGCAAGAAACAGAATGTAGCTGAAGCTTCTGCTTCCTGATGCCATTAGAGCAGCATTAGTGGTCTCAAACAAATGTTACAATGATTTTAGTGTATCTCAGCAAATGTTGCAATGATTTTAGTCTCAACAAATGCTTCAAAATTTATTAACGAAAAATGTTTATGATTCCAGCCAAGAGAATCTGGATCTCGAAATTTATTGTAATTTAATTACTATGAATAATTTTCAAACATATTTGTCTTTTTTCTGGCTTTTTTAAGTCTTATTTGGCTTAAACGTAAGATTTCAAGTTGGCAACCCTGCGCATGTGCTTGTTTTCTCCTGGGTCGCTCAATTAGTAATTGAAGAATTAGGGTGTATCTGTACTTGCCTTAAAGTTATACACGCACCTACTTACTTAATCGATTCAATCGTAGAAATACAATCTAACATCTCGATTATTAAAAATTTAACTGATTTCGAGGTGACTGAACATGATCATATTACTGAAATAGAACACGTGAATCGGGTGGTATTCAAATTTAGGATATCAAGTGGCTGACAGAACTACATATACCCATCTGTGATGTATCACAATCAAAATCATTTTATTGGCCAATAAATGTATCAGGTAACACGAACGAAAATCCCACGTGTTCATTACAGATGATCATGTTCGTTACACTCATAAAAACACGTGAATTTAAGAAATTAGAAAACTAAGAAATTTTTCGGTGTAAATCAATAGCCTCATTTTACAGTGCTACAAATAAAAATTATAATCCTTAAAATGCTAATTTACTTCTACACAGCAAAATATAATATTCAATTAGGTACTGTACTAAATTATTATGATTATCATTGCAAGGATTAAATTCCTATAGGCACACCAGTTCTATGTTGATATACCATAAACTTTTCTCTCACTCTTTTAACATTACTACCAATTTCCTCGCCACGTTCTCGTGTTTATTTACAATAGCAACTTGCAATAACGTATTTCCCAGATGATTACGAGTTCTTGTTGCAGCTACAAACTCGTCAGGATTTACTTCTTCTAGGCTACTGATAATTGCAACATTGCCACTTTCTGCATACGCAAACAGTCTTTCAATTAATTTCAGTAAGATAGTAACATTTTGATCGCTGGAAACGTTAATAGGCGTTTCATTTTTTTTGTTTTTAATGTTCCAAGTTGCACCATGTCTCAGTAAAGATTTGACAATCTCCAAAGAACCATTCTTAGCTGCTACGTGGAGAGATGTACTACCGGTAGTAGTAGTTTTAGCATTAATGAAATCAATCAATTTTTCAGGATGCACGTGCCGTAACAAAACTTCCATCATTTCTTTGTTACCCTTGGAAACGGCAATGTGTAGCGGTGTGTTGCCCTTATTACTAGTCTGAGTAACATCACCTCCATTTATTAATAAGATTTCTACATCATTTATATTGTCACTATTAACAGCGTAATGTAGTTTTGTTATACCGTACTTATCCCTAGTATTAACATTTCTATCTATCTCTATGAAATTCTTTGAGACATTTATGTTAGAATCGCCTCCATCAGTTAATCGATTGTTAACAATCTTTGACAATTCTTCCACATGACCACGAATTGTTATAGTACGTACATTTTCAGGCCCGTATAATTTGTTACACTTCGGAAGGATTTCTTGGAAAACTTCTAAGGCTTCATTATATTTTCCCTGTACTAAAAGTATCGATGCTATGCTATTTTTTATATTTGCAAGCTGAGGATAGTCCTTTCCAAAAGTAATTTCTAAATAATCAGCTACCTCTCTAAAGATTTTCAAAGCTTCAGCATGCTTCCCCTGATAGGAGAGTACCAATGCTTTACAACTTTTTGTCACGTACGTTTCAGGATGACTAGGAAAGAATATTTCTGACACTTCAAGAACCTCTTGGAAGATTTGCAACGCTTTTTCGAACTTCTTTCTTTCACACAAATTGATGCCCATATGACATTTTATATTTAAGGTCTGTAAATGATTTTCTCCTAAGTTATGTTTTTTAATGCTAAGTATATCTTCATACTCTTGAAATGCTGTATCGAATTTCCGTTGTTGTGTATATATTGCAGCAATAGAAATTCTTATGGTATGAGTAGTATAGTGGTCATCTCCTAAAATAACTTTCAATCGTTCCAATACATATTGATAAATTGCTAAAGCATCACTATACTTCATTTGCTTTGAAAGAATATTTGCTATAATGTGTTGTGTATTTATGATATCAAGAGAATTGTGAAGCAAAATATTGTTCTGTTCTATAAAAATATCCAGGCATTCTTTTAGCGCTCTGTCATATTCCCCTAGTTCTTGCAACACTTCAGCTATATGACAACGAGTACGTAAAACCCTAGGATGATTTTCTCCAAAAACCCCTTTCTCAGCATTTAGTGCATTTTGATATATCCCCATAGCATCACTAAATTTGCCTTGTGATAAAAGTATTCGAGCTATATTCTTCTGTACAGTTATAATACGAGGGTGATTTTTTTCCAAAGTAGATTCATCGTATACTTTTTGCCATATTTGTAAACTTTTGTCGCCTCTGCCTTGCGCAAAAAGCACATTAGCAATGCTATTCTCCGTTTGTACAATTTTCGAATCATTTACACCTAACGAAGTCTCTTGAACATCATATATGTCTTGAAGAATGCGTAAAGCTTCGTTGCGTTCACCTTTATGACACAGTATTACAGCTATATCATGTTTGGCTGATAGGGTATCGGGATGATTATTTCCTAACGTTTCTTGGCAACCGTCCAGCACTTCTTGGGAATACTGTAATGCTTCGTTATATTTATTTTGTAAAAGTAACACGCCAGATATGAACGATTTTGTTTTTAACGATAAATAATTATTTAGCTGAAAAAAATTGTTTTCCAAATCCAAAGTAGCTTGAAAAGTTTCCAAGGCAATATCATATTTACCCTGGTCCTTAAGCGCCAACCCTATACTCAAAAATGTTGTGCAAAAACATTCTAGATCAATATACTCTGGTAATAGTGTACTCAATAGCTCTAATATATTTTTTCCAAATACATACGCCTCCTCGAACCTCAGACTATCCAGAAGTGCAAAGCTAATAGAAATTGCACGGCGCAAAAATTCTTTTACTAGTCTATTATACTTAATTGAATAATTCCAAACAGATAGGGCATGATTAATAATTCTTGAATTGATATTATCTGTAACAAATAGCTGTAGAGCTATTTTCAGAATCTCTTGTTCCCGATTTTGCTTTTCCAAGTGCATTCTTATTACTTGCTGTACCACCCTATGTACATGAAGCATTGCGTGCTCTGAATTAACCATGGAATATTGCTCTAGTAATTCAATAGCAGATGCTAATTTTTCAATGTCACTCATTAAATCGAAAAACATATTTGTAGGTATACCTTCAGGAGCTAAGTAAGATGTAATATATAAAATCTCTAAAGCACCATCACCACCTTCTTTACGTTTTATCATATCTAAAGTAATATTCCAAGTTGTAAATGCAGTTCTGGTATAATCATTATCGCTATCTTCTGGAAACTCAAAAGTGAGAAATTCGTTGGCCTTTTCATTATATTTTATTAGATAATCCCCAATTTCGAACTTCGATCCTACATATCTCAATTTTTTGTCAAAAACTCTTATATATGCAACAGCTTGTTGCAACGCCAATGGAAGAAAATGTAACTGCCCTGCCAGCTCTTTAATATCTTCCTCCTGGGCATTATTTTTTAGGTCGAGAGACATTTTAATGAACTGCATTGCCTCTTCTTCACTAAATACATCCAATTGTAATACTTTTATATTTTTTGGCCATTTCTGATTACGAGAAGTTATTAAAACGGGAGGCCTATTATAAGTGGGTGATAACCTTGGTAAAAATTTATCTATACCACAATCAAAGTCATTTTGACTTCTGTATGTCTCAGCATTATCAAAAACAAAAAGACACTTTCCACGAGAAATTAACTTATATACATCTTCAACTATGGAACTCATTTCCTTTTCTACATTGTTCACATTTTTCGTACTAATTCCCAATATATCACAACTTAATCTACGAAAAGATTCTGCAAGGTTTTCATAATTTTCAGCATTTATCCATATCACATTATTATTATAGTCTGCAACATATTGATTGATATACTTTCTAGCTAACTCAGTTTTACCTACTCCTCCAAGACCAGTTATGGAAACCAGTGGTGAAGTTCCTGCTGTATTTTGACTTTGTAATAGTATGTGCAAATCCTCTAGTTCCCGAGTTCTACCACTAAACGACTTTACGGGATCTTTCATATTAAACCAAATAGAAAAGCCTATTTTTATTTTATCAAAGAACGCTCTTCCTTCTTCATGAGAAAGGAATTGGCTACTATTTTTACCTTGCAACCATGTCAACATTATCTGAAACAATTTATTATATGCATTTTCGGTTGTAATAGTATCAAATTCCTCACGTAATTCTTCTTTAATAATCTGACCTAACTCTTCTTCATTAGGTTGATTTATTGCAAACACAAGATGATTTAAATAGTCTTTTATCTCATTATCAGAACATGCGATTTGTTTTTTTAATATTTTAGCAACGTCCTCGTGGAATCTATAACGTACAGCCTTTTTTTCACCACACCTTATATCTAAAATATCATCTTTATCTATTATCTCCTCCACTTCAATTTGTGCCTTTTTCAAGTCCTTGACATTAAATCCTATATTAGTACAGATAGTAATATCTTTTATTGTTCCATTCTTAAATAACTCTTGCTCCTTAGAATCTTGATAAGAAAAGAAGTACTTTATTAAACTATAATCACCCTTAGGTTGTTCTAATAAATTATGTACTGTAATCTTTCTTGATTCATCTAACCTGTGTTTAGCTTGCAAGAGGCGATACAGTTTTTTATCACCTTCAATGTATTCAAACACTAAATCATCGAACTTATTTGCCTCCTTTATTTCTGTTCCTAAACGAAAAGAATACTGCCGGGAGATACCACGCCATAGAAATAGCATCAATAACTTTAACTGGTAAATATTACCATGAATCGCGTTTATTCTTTTTTCTTGTTCGTTTCCCATGTTTGTATTTAGGACGACATTAATCTCCTTTTGTTAAAACTTTAGTTGTAGTTAATGTAACTGTCTAGACATTAAACGTGTGTTCAAGTTATGTTCCTAGCAGCTCGGTTATCTAAGTAGTGCTTGCAATTGGGAGGGTACGTTCTAAAATTTAAAACGTTTCCTCAAATACAGAGACGTTTGTGAATCGTTGCATCCCCTCCAACTATCGTAACTCACTTTCTTAGTTTATAGTAAACCTTATCACATAACAAATTGGGAGATTGATCGAAAAACTAACCAGAATATTCACTACTCACACTCCTGCGTTACAGACTGTGTGGAATACGTCGTATGTCAGATATGGTACTCTCTATCTGAAGGCGAACTTCGCGAGCAGCCATCATGCATCCCCACTCTCGCAAACATAATCTCACGCGCAATGAATATCTTCTTGTCATGCAATGAATCACTCTCCACGGCTGAGTATATTGAATAATTTTCACTGTTATTTTCATTTCTTTCATTTATACATTTATATAAAGAAAATATGATTAAAACCATTACACACACACACAAACAGTATTAAACACGTTTACCATGAAAGATCGCCGAGAATACCCTTAATATTGTATTTGAAAATATATACTTTAGTCGCTGCGTTAGTAGAATTGTGCAACACTATTTTAAAATACAAACACGTTGTACATTATTTAAACACAAATGGTTCACTGATATAAAGATATTATTAAAGGCATTATTCGCTAATTTATTTTATTTTGTATTTATTGCTAGATAACTGATAAGTTCAGAGGGACACGACAGTTGATAGTCGACGTATTGCTCTTTGAACAATTACTTGTTCCATATCTTATCTTACAAAATATAAAAATCAGAATGTAGTTCAGATTACGTGTGTAAGAATATGGACGATACTGCACGTATACGTAGATATAATCGTTCCCATTGAAAAATGTATTTTTAACCGACTTAAAAAAAGGAGGGGGTTATGTATTCGACCCGTTTGTGCTTTTTAATTTTTTTTTATGTTTGTCCCCTCATGACTCCTCAGCATATGGACAGATTTTGATGATCTTTTTTTATTTGAAAGAGGGTGGTGCCCCGGTGGTCCCATCCTACACTAAATCAACATTGGCCCAATATTTTGCCAGTTATAGTTAATAATAATTTATATGTTTGTCCCCGCATAACTCCTCACCATATGGACCGATTTTGATGATCTTTTTTTTATTCGAAAGAGGGTGATGTCCCGGTGGTCCCATTTTACACTAAACCAACATTGACCCAATATTTTGATAGTTATGGTTAATAATAAAGACTATTGTCATCTAATTATTATTATTGTATGTACGTGCGCGCATATCTCCTGAGCATGTTGTGTCAATATATAAAACTAAAAAGTTGAAAATAAAAAAATTTAAAAAAAATTAAAACCGACTTCAAGAAAATAAAATTGCACTAAAAAGTAAAAAATAATTTTTCCCTTATTTAATCTACTACTTTCATATTTTTTAAGTTGGTCCCAGATTTACACAGTGCAAATGATGAGACACCGACTTTAAAAATATGAGAGTAGTAGATTAAATAAGGGATAAAATTATTTTTTACATTTTAGTGCAATTTTATTTTTTTTTAAGTCGGTTTTAATTTTTTTAAATTTTTTTATTAAATATCAAATTACTAATACAACTATCTGGAGATCATTCGTTTTATTGTTTCAATGAATGCGAGCAAAATTTTTAATAAAAACCCATTGATTGTTCATAAAGAAACATGGACACTTTTATCAAAGGCGGCTGAAACATCGACTGATTCATGACTCGTAACTTGTTTTACCTTCTCGCCGAACGAATCAAACATAAGCAATGGCACTGTTCTGTGTAAAATTTTACCCAGCACACACCTCGATGACTGATTGCGCGGATACACGTAGAGCCGTGGAAACCGGCATAAAGACGATAAATGAAGTGTCGGGAGAGTCGTCGAAAGAAATCGATGCGCGAATATAAACAGGAATGCAAATATCGTTGAATATGGAACAGCTGAACACGAGGGAACACGTCTGCCCGCGTAGACACCAAATATACAGATAAAATCCTGCAAAATTATTCAGTAAAGACAAGTGCAAAGAGAAGGGCGGCAACGTAAGGAATACAAACGCGAAGGGTAAACGCGAATACGTCAACCGGTATCAGTCGACTGACGGAAGGAAATCCCATTCGAATCCTATGCGAATGCTGAACAACCAGATGCACCGGCCTATTTGTACTTGCAGATGGAATGAATTATAAGAGCACAGACGTATCTAAAAATCAATTTTTTACCCGGGCAGAGCGCGCGTTCTCAAAATACGTCCAATATGTCCAGGAGGATCTTGGGAGAAATATGAGACGAATGTAAGTATGTAATAGCAGAGGCAATGGAAAGAAAAGGCTGAGGGAATATGGACATTGTGCTGTTAAACTAGAGAGTTCTCAAAATAACGAAATCAAGCGTCAAACGGGTCTTGTCATGCAGAAAGCTACCAATCTAACTTCAATGATCTGAAACTGAGTAAATTTAGTTTGAAGATTTTAAAAGTCAAGAAAAAAAAGGTTTATTTCTATTGGGTATATTTTATTTCTTGTTGTTGTTTTACAATGTTTTTTATTTTTTAATGGGTTATTATCTGTAGTATTTTTGCTATTGTATTTTCTGGAAGTATTGTTTGATAGTTTTAGTAATTGTATGATGTAAGATTTGTTGTATGGGTTGGTAATTTTTTGCAAAATAAATATCACAAAATTATGGAATCTATTTTGTGTTTGACTAATTTTTTGTCATTTTGAGAGTTAGTAGCTTTCTGCGTAACTAGGCCCAAATGATATCACATTACGCGATTTCTTAACAAATAATTGAATAGAGTGTTGACATGTATCGCCCAAAATTTAGAAGAGCGCACTACACCTCAAGAGATTTTAAATTTTACACGATTAATGCAAACTAAGAGAGATCATCCACTAAAAAGAAAAAAAAACAAGGAAAAGATTCTTCCGCAATATTTTTTGTTTTCCTACAATATAACACAAATTTATATCATTGGTAACCAAAGATTGAACAATTTGAACATCCTTGCGAACTTCATCGCGAATTTTATTAATGAAACAAAGACAACTTGAAAAGAGTACGATGCCTAACAAATCAATCACAGCTGTTCGAAAGCGTTGTCCACGATCTAAATGTTTTCAACTCAAAATCGACAAGATTCAGTGTGAATATTTCAATCGTTTTACGTTCTTCCCATACTTTCGCTTTTTCACTTCTAAAAATGAATACTGTCAAAATTCTCTAGAATATAAGTCGTCGATCAAATTGATAAATGATTCGAGTTTTCATTAGCTCTTCATGTTCAATGAAAATGTTGCTTCATAAATATTCAAATCTAACCATTGCTAGCCTGACCACCATGGTATCGGTTTTAATTTTCTATTCATTTACGATTCACGGAAAATGAATCAACGAGCTCTTTAAAGTTGTTACTTATGTTGTCGCGGGAGAGCAAGTTCTAATAGTAAAATATGCAAACACTACAGAAAGAATATCGTGTCTCATAAGGGCGAAGTGCGCGCAGAGACCATGAAAACAACGGCGAATTTATGCTCAGCTAAATGAAACATTGGCCGTCATCTCTGATGCAGCAGCTACGTAAATACTGTCATAAATATGATCAGAGTGTTTACTATGAAATTCTCTATGTTTCCGACGAAATCAAATCTCTTTACCTAGAGGAAGGCTATACTTTTCTTAAACATTGCATAAAACGGATAATACTTTAAGGGGTACAAAATTTCTCAACAACTGCTCATATTAATGGCTTAGTGCGCAAATATTGTATGTCCACTTTTATTGTTTTCGAGACAAACAGGTTTATACACGCAAAGCTACATAAGATTCAGGGACATACAATGAAGAAAAATATTATTCTTGACAAATTGATGAAGTAGATATAAATGTGATTTTTATACTGCATAAAGAATCAGCGAAGGACTATTTGTTGGATATAAAAAGTCAAATTCGATAAAACGTGGACATATAATATTTGTGCACGAAGCCATCGATATATAATACAATTATGCAAAGTAACTTCATTTCTCACAATGCAAAGGAGATCGACTATCAAAATTCGTCGTTTTCACTGAGAACACCATAATCCAAGGATCTTCGGAACCCTGCCGTGTGCATTGGAAAAAGGAAAAGAGATCCCAGAGGTGCAGATCGGCTCTCTTCATCAACGTCGACGAAGCAAACGCACACGCCACTAGCAGTGCAATTAATATATTCATAAATCTCGTGGCGCGGGGCAGGAATTAGCGGCTCGATAATTAATTTCAGTCTGTTCGTGGTCGCCCGCTTACTTATAGTGATTCCGCGCGCCTCATTAAAGATCCGCCATGCACGAAAGAGGACGGTGGTTGAAGCAGGGGCAGGGGGGAGAAGGGGGAGACAGTCCTGGCGACTGAAAGCACGTTGCTTACGTGTAAAATACAGTTTTCTTTCAAACGGTCCACGGCTCTTCTTCTCTGATCTCTTTTTCAGCGTCTCTAGCACGGTGGTCGGCGTAGCGCAATATTAATCAGGCCTCGATGGGGTCGAACGTCTGAACCTGCATCAGGAAACGTCCGTCCAATCGGGCTGAAAGCATTCTCGTTCGACGAGATGCCTTTCCAACGGTCCTCGTCGTCCTGCTGATGCAACGCTGAACTGGCTATCAACCGACTGCAGATGCATACAGATTTGCATAAGGCATTCGTCAGCTGAACGCCACCGAAACCTGCGATTCTGCACGGTCGCGTCTTCGGATGATCGCTTGGAACGAAATTTTCTGAACCGTCGTGTTGTCCTGTCTTGTGTTTGCCGATCGAAAACGTTAGAAACTTCTTCGCTTCGATGAATTTACTACACTTCATCGAGCAGTGTTTAGAGTTCTTTGTAGAATCATAGAAAGAAGCCAGAATCAAGTGTCGAAGTTTAACAGTTTACAAACAAATGCCATGTCAGCTCATTTAAGAAAACAAATTAATACTTTAATATCTGCCTTTCAAATCATTCAGAATCTATCCACCAGTACTAGTAAAAGATTATTCCGAATTTTCCATACTAATTGAGTTATATATCTTTGATCGTCGCCTCTAACGACTTCTGTTCAACCGAAAAATATTTCTTCGCGAAGGAAGCGCAGTTTGGTTGCAGGGCGTTAGACGGTGGGAAGCACTTTTTCTCTTTCAGCGCCATCGATGGCGTATACAGCAGTGCCCTCTAATGGCCTGCATACATCAAGGTCTAGAGCAAAGCTCTAGCTTACGTGTCTGCCCTAATTTTTCACACCACTGCTGCCTGCATCTTTGGAGCACCTCCTTTCCTCCGTGGACAGGTCTACAGAATCCTTCTAGTCTTTTAAAATGTCTCTCCACTTTGTTTCTATCAGTGTTAGAAAAAAGGGTGTTCAGCAGAAAGCCCTCGTATCGAAGATGAAGCAATGTCGAGACGTTTAAAGATCGGGAGAATAAAAAACGCGTTATTTAAACCTGCTTTGTAGTGGGAAGAAAGAATTTCTCCACCCCCCCCCCCCCCCCAAGGAGATAAACACCAAAGAACAAATAGGTATATGCGTCTCAATACATCTGAAACCTTAAAAGGATAGTAGGTGACAGTACGCGTTGTCATTTGATTTGCCAACCAGGAAAACGAAAGAGAACCTCGAACAGCTAACGATGTTTACTTGAAATGCGTTCTCGACGCGAATAACTTCTGATTTAACGATGCTGGACTTTCTCGGCGATGACGACGCATTGTCGTTGATCACGTCTCTGGACAATGAGAAGACGGTGACAACAAATTGGCCTGTTAGAGGTGATTCCATCCACCCCGTAGGTTGTGTCGTAGAAAACAGCGGTATAGGTGGCCGACTGGGTATTTCAGCTTGTTCCTCAGTTACGCTATGACAAGCAGAGTAATGGCCACTGGAGTCAGGCCACCTAGCTGGGCTTCAACGTAGTAGCTTCAATGTACGAAGCTCGACGTTCGCGAGCAATGAAAATTCTTGAAGTAAATTCACTAAGGTGTTTTTCTATAATCACACCATTTTCTCTGTCTTGATTTTCCTTTAGTCGACTAGTTTTTTATACCAGCATTACACACGGCAAAATCGCTCCACCCAGATTCGATGAATTAATCCTCCAGTGAAATTTGCAATGCGATGTATGACTCACTCTGATGACGAATTATGCGTGGAATTTGTAATAGGAGGCAGAATAATGACGAGACGTGTTCATACTTTATGTATATTAAAGCAAAGCAGTGGTGCACTCGGAGAGGAGGGTTAAGGGGGCCTGGCAACCCCGAAGAAGGAGCTTTGCAATAAGAAAAGAAAACAGAATTTTATTCTTTAAATAAATTTTTATAACCACTTAATGGATTTTATTGAATTCCCATTAAAAATATTTTTATCCGTTCAACTCCCCAAATATTAAATTCTGAGTGCGGCCCTGGAGCAAAGTATCGGGGAATCAAATTATTTTTAAATAAAGAGAATTTCTATTTATAAAAGAATATTATTACCTAATTTTGTAGAGTATTGCTAATTTTCGGATGGCTTATGTTTCGAAGATTTTCTCCCTTTCAACTCAAATTGTGTGTACTTTATTTGTAACGTAATTAAACCTGATGAATATATTTCAATAATTGCTACAGGGTTCAGTTTTTTACTAACTCGAATTTTGCGTGTTTATACTACGTTTCGATGAAAAATATTGCGTTGACTCATCCCATTTCGCGATTATGAAAAACGTTCTTATTAAGGAGTACCAATGCAACGTCCGTTCCAGGGCGAAAACGTGATTACACGTGTCGCTCTTTGTAGAAATACGTATGGCCGACTTTGAAACGAATGGTGCTCGTTAGCGGATTCGTTATCATGCAAGGTGAATCACGAAAACTGCCGTCGTGGTAAGCGAGCCTTTAAATTTCCCTATCCTCCCCCACAAAGCTCCTCCTTAAGCTGATTTCCATTGAAACAGGAAGTCTTAAGGAAACTGACGACCTCATTTCGACTAAGCTCTACGAAATGATTTCGAATATTATTGTCCATTCTTCAAATATAACAATGACAAAGTAATACAATTTCTATTGAAGAAAAGGGAAACGATCAAAGTGCACGTTCTAAACTTGAAAGTGCTTATCAGTCGAACGATATCTCTCGTACAAATTGATTAGAAGATTACACTTCTAAAGATAAGATAATAAGAAAACAAAGAAAAAGTAAAATATGAAGTAATTTTAATCCGACCAATAGTGTTCGACGTTTCCTGTTCGAGAGTTCCACGTTGCGTGAGTCACGGGATGAATTGAATGTATCGGAGCTTCCTGGTGAACAAATGTTGGCGTGACACCTCTCACAAACCGTCAAATTAATCATCGTCCTTGACAGACACATTTGCGACTACTTTAAGGTGAAGTCAGACGACGAGCTTGGCGCGAGCCGAGCCGACTCGCCGAGCCACACGCCGTCTGACTTTACCTTTACCCGTTTCTAATGCTTCGTGTACCAAAGTGACCAGTGGAGCTTTTTTAGGAGTGCCTGATTTCCTGGTAGTGAAATTGCAATTTGAACGCTATTGGGCACTTAAAGAAGTAATTTATCACGTGGTCCGACGCGTTTATCGGTATCGTCATTCAAGAGATACGCTTAGTGATAGCTATGGAAAAAGCTGCGGAAGAATGTAGATTGTTGCTGGAATTATCTCGAAAGAATTCCTACAGGATTTATATCGTCTTTAAAATATAATCAAGCGTTGCATTGCGCGATTCATTGCTCTACCAGCTAAAGGTATATCAAGTATAAAGTAGGAAATTGTGTAACGACGCATTGCGTGACAACGTGTAACGTGGCGATATTCTCGTGGTGTTTTGCGAGCGACCGGCTATCGGAAAATACGCGCAGTGATCATGCCTTTCAGGGATGTAAATTACTATAGTGTGTTAAAGCTAAGGAACTTATTGAACATTCACGGTTTATGTATATCCGGCAAGAAGGAGGATTTGATAGCCCGATTGAATAAATATCATCTTTTGGGAAAGCGGAAAAATGTGGTTTGCAGAAGTGGAAGAACGCTGGAATATAATACGGCTACCATCATCAAGGGAGGTGCCGCTGGAACATTGAGCTTCCCTAGTACTGTTGCCAACTACAAAGTGGCGGGCCGTGATTGTGAATTAGACCTCCTGCGACGAGAAAATGCACTGATGGAACGAGAACTTGAATTGACGAGACGCGAGCTTGAAGTGGCGAGACGCGAGCTTGCGTTACAACAAAATATGCAGCGTTCAACAGCGATGCCGAGATTCGAACACCAACAGGGGATTCAATTTATAAACAGTAAAAGATTCGGCAAAGACAACTGAGTTCGCCCGAAATGTTTCGCTTCGAGAAAATTGCAAAGGACTCCGCCGTCAATGGTGATGTTCCCGAGATACTGTTATATACCAACGTTATTATACTTCAAATTCTTTTTTCTATAGTATTAGTGTAATCATCCGGTTACTTTCCAGATAACAATTGTAAACTTTCAAATTCCATCTTCTATCTGGTCCTTATTACTCATCCTCGAACTCCAATTTCTATGCCTCATCCCTTACCAACCGTTCAATCCAAAGCAACACACTTTCCAAATTGCAGAATTTACATTATACACGTGATTCTTCCTAAAGTTAGCTTTGTAGTCCGAACAGTAAAGGCATGTTAGTCTACGTAGTACTGTTGTAAGAATCTGTCTTATGTTCCACTGTATATTCGTTTAGTTTCCGCGATTTATACTGAGATATTATTAAATATAATAAGAATACTACCAGTCTACGGATTACAACAGTACATACAGTATCGAATTTAATGAAAATTGTATCGACACAAGTCTTTCGCGTATAGATGATATCGCGATTAGATAAGAAATTCAGCAAGCGGTTTTTAAGGCGGAAACACACTGCTACCACGTCACCGCGAGCTCATGCGCTATAATATAAATTCACAATCACGGGCAAAAAGTGTGCAATGTAGTTTTACTTGGTACAGTGGACGCTCGATAATATGCCGCTGTATAAAGTGCCGTTAGGAACGCCCCAGCTCACACGCATTACTCGCACGCGTGTGTGCACCTCCCTTTCTCTCACGCTCAGCGAGCCAATGAATGCTAACCCTTAATGGTGCCTCCACACTGGAGTTCGCAAGCAATCGCAAGCAATACATATACGTGAATGTGTTTTTTCTTTTTCTCGCATCAGTGTGACGCACCTTAAGAGTATTCTGGTAGGGGGCAGCCATCACGGAAAAGAAAACAGGAGAGTTATGGGGAGAGCGCGCGTTACATTGGCTCTCGTTAATATGCCGCTTCTGAGAAAACACCGCCTCTAGAGCCCCGACTGCGGCACATTATCGAGCGTCCACTGTATTTGAATGTATCAGAATCAATCTGGCGTCACATTATGCGCTCGCAAGTTCACCCTCATCCACTCCTTCCTATATATAGGGTAAAGGACCCAATTACTGACACGTAACCAATTACTGCCACCTTACACTATTTTAATTAAAATAACGAATAAATACAATAGTATGTAATCTATAGTATAGATTATGGGTTGAAATACATAATTCTATTTATGTATGTCTTTACAACGTTTATTTATTCGTTATTTTAAGTAAAATAGCTTAAGGTGACAGTAATTGGTTAGGTGTCAGTAATTGGGTCCTTTACCCTACTCGTTTCGTCCTACTCATAACATCCCAGCGTCTAAGACAGGGCTTGCTAGATACGCCTTACCGATGAGTCCACTAACAGGCCAGGGACGAAACGCAACTTCCTTTTCCTTCCTTACATCTTACCTTTCTCACACATCTCCTACAACGTAATAACACGTGACATTAATTACATATATTCCCGAGAAGACGAGTAAGAATGAAATATATTTCAATATATTGTCATGGTCATTCTGAATAACTTTTAAAAAAACTGTGATCGATAGTTGGTTGGGGATATTTGTTTAGCGGCTTCCTGCAAGCATCTGGTTGTGTTTTGTTTAATGTCGCATAGATTAACGGACGAAGTAGTCGGGTCGCGCAGTCGTTAGGCGTCGGTGATTGGGACGAACAGGCGAACGAGTTAGATAAGTCTTTCAGCTCATGTATATTTTATCATTTACCAAAGGGTGCCCACCCGTATATAATCAATAAATAAATAAATAAGGCACAGGCGCGATCGGTCGCTTTGCTTCCACATAATTATAATAAACTATGTACTTGCATCGGACAAGATTGTGGTTATTCATCGATATTCCTGCCACTTCCTGATCCTACACTTGAAATTAGAAATTGTTTAGGATAACAAAAACAATCGATTTTCTGAAACGAGTTCCCAGGAAAAATGAAAAGGTGTTCAAAGATATACTATGTAAAGGACACCAATTGGACGAAGAGAATTTTTTATTTCGGTATCATCTTTCAAAGTGATAGTTTGACGTATTTTACGAGGAATGGCGCGGCGGCCAGATTTAGTATCAAGTTTGGTGCGGGTCGCGAAAATACGGAAATTTGAGAAATAATAGAAATTAATCTGTCGTGAGTTATTAATGCAACGTTACTTTCCTCAAATGATCCAACGGAATTAGCGTTAATTAAATGTCCCCTAGTTGCGTGAGTCGTGAAACGAAATTGTGATATTACGTTCTCCATTGAATAATAAATCCGCCATGACAAGTAACAATTTAATATCGCTGTATCAGCAGTTTATGGCGGAGCGATTAAAACATCCCCATTTTAGTTACGAGACCGATTTATTATCAACGAACAATGGGGATTATAAAAAAGAAGACCTGCGGGTTTTAAAGTCAGCTGCTTCAGTGCCCCGAAGTCTCGAGATTTGATAACACATCAGTTAGTTTGACGCGTCTATTAACCATAGCAGACCCTAATTTTCGACAACACTTCCAACACACCCCTCACTGACAGTCAAGCATCCCTTCATCACCCGTTTCCTTTACAACCTTGCTCAGATTGAAAAAAGACGAGACCCTCCACTTTTTGCAGTCCCTGGAAACCCTGGCCCCTTCTTAATAAGCACTTTTCTCGTTACACTCGTTCTTCTTCTCTTGTCATCTTTACCCTCGGTTGCGAGGACGCAGATCTCTGTCGTTGATCTTCCCCACGACTACCGCTTAAAATGATCAAACGGTTTGAGCTTAAAAAAATACCCTGTTCACCCACTTTTCGTTTACCATTCCTAGTACAATTTTCGTATCACGCAATCCATTATGCTGAACCCCTTTGTTCAAAGAAAACTAACTAGTAGGAATGTAAAGCAGAGTAAAAAATAGGAATAAATAATTGAATACCATTATCGGTAACACTGGTGTGTACGCAATGGTAAGTGTTTAACAAAGATCATTTTCTTGGTAATATTACTTTGTGTTACGCACAAATTTCGTCTAATGTTTACATAAGCAAACAGAGTGTTGATAATTTTTGCAAATACTAGAAGACACCAAAATCTGTAATGATTAATTTTGTATATTTTTGCACACAACACTTGCACATTTCTAAATTACTATAAAAATACGTCGAAACCAAATTCATATTCCACGTTTCTCTTCGTCTATCCTGTTTTATTTTTCGTTCTTTTCTTACAGATCCTGTTCAGGAATCTAGACACATCTGTTCGGCCACGTTAACACCATTTCATCCTGATTACGTGGAAAAGGCAATTTCATCATAGTCGCCGCAAGCGATGCTGGGATAAGGAACGAGGCTCTACTTCATCGAAATTAATTACGAGATCCCACGATCGATAATTGAATCGGCCGAATTCTACACTTCTCTTGGAAACCCTGAACTTTTCATCAGCAAAATATATGGATTAACGATTTTACACGGAATAGGTAGGTTGCATTGCGAATAAAATATTTAATTTGCTTTCTCGTATTTATCACTAACCAGATTTTTTTATCGCTTAATACCTTTCTATAGAATTTTTAACTTATATTTCACGAAGAATTATCTCGTTTACAGATTTTACCAGGAACTTCACTCCACCTTTAGTAACCTAATTGGTTAGCAATATAATCGATGTCGAAATCGTACATTATACCACACATACACTATGACGTATAATGTCGCTCTATAAATTCAGTTAAAGTAGATTGCAGTGGAATAAACAATTTAAAAGCAGCCATCCAACATACTGTTTCAGCACGTACAATTTCGCGGCGTAAAAATAGACGTGCCTCACAATGGTTCCCGAAGGAGGAAGTGCCACCCCTTCGCAGACGTTTCAGAAATTTATGGTAATGCTTGGAATTGTAATGTTTAAAAGGGTGACACGGGACGAACAATTTAACACGACAAGTTCTGAAATAACTACGACTACAAGCACGTTTATGCGTGATAACGTGGGACACGCGTCGCGGTCAATAAAACATTTGAATTTAACACCGCAATTCTGTTCAGTCGACTCGAAATGATCTTATCATTCCATTTATAGGTGTTCATAACATTTTGCTATCGGGAGTGAAGAATCCCATAGGAGTGTAGATAACGCGTACGCGAGGGTAAATTTCCATAAGAATGATTTTGAATCAGAACAACAGAGTTAAAACGTCTCTGATTTGACAAGATATGCGCATCACTTGTTCTTGAAATTGCCGAACGTGGTTCTCGGCAGCGTTACATAAACTTGCCCAATTTCAGTGAAAGGGAATTTCATGTTGCAAAAAGGATAACACCATTCTCATGAATAATTCAACAGTCGAAGTCCATCGGCTGAGCACAATCAGCAAATCCCCTTAACGTGATTAAAAGGACACACGCTTTATTTAAAGTAGCGTATCAAAATCACGCGCACTAAAATTTGACAAAATGAATTACAACGGGGACCAAATATTCATTGCAACCCGATCAAAAGGCTTTCGAGATTTTAACTGCGTGGATTTGTCAAATAATTAATAGTACCGTCTAGCGAAACTTCCTAACGACCCCTGACCGAGGGAAATCTGTTCGGTAGAGGAATACCAGCGAGTCGATTGCAAGAAGAAAGGGAGATGGGGAACAAACCAGAACGTAAGCGGCCGACTTTGATCTATTTCGATTTTCAACACCGATGATTCCTTTTGTCCTCGAAAACTGAAAATTTGGCCTTTCCCAGCGATGTAGGGCGAGCTTTGATCGGCGAAGCTTGATTTCACCGCAGATCAGAGCTCTTTTTTGCACCAATGTCTCGTATGCGAAAAAAGCTCGCAGGTCACTCGACTTTCGGCGCAAACTAGCAGCGGCCTGTGAAACTGGGCCGACGTTGCTGACCAGACGAAAAAATATCGGACCAGGGAAATGGAGAACCAATGGCTGCTCGACACACGATCGTTTTGACGTTCAATGCAAACGGCAAAAGAGGAAATGTGATGCGACGGGAAATTTGATGAGAATTTTTATAACTGCGCTACGAATTTGGCTTTACTGATCTCAACTGATTGCACGTTATTAACCCAAGCGGCATCGAAGAAAGCTGAGAATCCCCCTTTGCGCTGATAGGATGAAGGGGAAGCAAGTGGCATTTTGATCGCGACGAACGAGACGATAATGTTTCCTTGCGACAAGTGACGCGAAAAATAGCGGGAAAAGGCTGCTTTCGATGGAGGCGCGGGGAAAATTAATATTCAATTTTCAGTAGTCCCGTGCATCCCGATGGAGCGCGATTCAATACGGTTGTTCGATCGTTCCGTTCAATCGTTCTATATTAATCTCGACGTTGCGTTTCTCGGCGGCTCGCCGGAATGAATCGTTGTAATTTACGACGCCGTAAATAAAATTCTTAGGTAGAAGAGAGAGAGAGAGCGGGCACAAATCACGGAATTATTTGTTGCTGGCAGAACTCTCGATTCAGGATACGGTACCGAGACCACCGCGTTTTTATTGTAAGTAAGCACGTTCGATCGCGCGAACGGATGAAAAATAGCTTTTCCTGTTTTGCTAGCGAATTCTTCTCCCCTCCGCGCTGATTTAAGTGGTTTCGGCTCTTGTAATCTAATACAATAAATATTCCTGAAAAAAATATTCTTTTTGAAGGCCCACGCGAAGGAAAGAAGTATGATAAAGTGAAATCCATCGTGAGTTGACAACTTCAGAATTTTCACATTTCAGTTTATCAAAGTAAACAGAAAAATGTAAGTGAACATGATTACGGAAAGCAATAATTTTTTTATCAGTTTTTTTAATAACAAATAGAAGTCTCAAACGAAGGAAAATGAACCTGAATAGGTACATAATTTTTCTTCAGTAAAAGTGGAATTTCAGGAGTTCTCAATTCAAGACCAAAGATAATGCACATCATGCTTCCCCATTTAATTAACGCGAAATTAGTGAGGAAGGGAAAACGCTCTGACACAAAGAAACCACAACATTCCGAAATCCACGTGGTGCCAGAGCAAAAGTCACCGTTTCTAATTTGCTGGAGAAACTCGAAGGACGAGAAACCTCAGGGCACTCTGACGAACAATCTATATCGCCCCGATGTCGAATCTTTAATTAGTTGGCATTGTTTGGTTAGTTAGCGGGGAGGAATAGGAGGGTAGCAACTGGAATGAAGATTGCCTGTCGTCAGCAATTTGCTGACGAGAACAGCAAGCTCGTGTACCGAGTTAGGCGGAAGATATTGACTACGAAACAGTTCGTTCGGTCTTGGACAGTTCCATGCACACGCGTGGCTCATCCTTAAGTCGCGTTTCCACGTTTGCAACATACTGCTTACAGTATGAATCGTTCAAAGATTTCAATTATTTAAGACCTGCGAACCAGATTGTACGACGACCACAGACATTTACAATGATGACAGATCAAATTTGACAGTCCGTTCTACTCGTCTTAAAAATGAAAAAGAACATACGATCGGGTGTCAACTTAGATACAGTTCCTCCTTGAATTAGAAACACTGTCTATGGTAGTGCTTAGCAAGATTGTCTGGCAAAATTTAGGTACGTCTTCACGACAACACTTTTGTATCTAGATCAAGTGTCTTTTGTATCTAGCTACAGCTAGTTGTAGAGTCTTCAGTCTAATTCTAGCTGCAACTCTTGCGAAGATAGGTAGAATTTAGTGTTGCGGACTACTAGGCAGTTTCCAATAGGGCTCTTACTATCCGGATATCCAGATACTCAGATCAGGATTTCGATTCGGATTTCGAGTTATAACGAGCAATCCGGATACTAGGTAGGTACTAGGTATCCGAGTATCCGGATTGCTCGTTATAACTCGAAATCCGGATCGAAATCCGGATCTGAGCATCCGGATATCCGGATAGTAAGAGCCCTAGTTTCCAATCTTACGGAATTTTTATTGAGTGTTGTATACACTTGATCTAGACACAAAAGTGTCGTCGTGCAGACGGAACTTTAGACATGCAAGTAGGAACTTATTTTGCTTTTATTTTTCAATTAGCCTTAATTAGTCAGCCTAATATTCAGACTTAGTCAGCCGAAGTAAAGCTAAGCCTGAACAAACTATCTATCAGATGATTGCATAAGTTCGTGCCCGATTGAAAAATAAAATTCAATGGTTAAATTTTAAAGCGTACAGTTTTATTAGTCAAGTATGTAGTCACCATTCTTCTCTAGAATTGTTTTCCAACGATTTACAAGCTTGTCGATTCCAGTTTTGAAGAAAGAGCTTGGTTTTTCTCGAAAAAATGTCGCGAGGTAGTAAAAATCGGGCACGAACTTATGCAATCATCTGATAGATATGCCTACTTAAGAATTTCTACCGCAGGCAAAATATTTATAACTGTAAAGCTTCCACAGTTTTGCCAATTGTTTCTAGGATTGCTCGAACAGTTCGTTCCTCGACTGTATTTATATTTCTTACATAGCAATTTTCCTCTTCTTCAAAGAAATTTAAATCCGATTCCCGTTTCCAATGTGTTAAAAATACTTTGTTGCACCTTACCTCTGGAAAGCGAATCTTTCTACAGCGTTTCAAACGTATTGCACGTGGCGCGCTGCACACGTGGGAACGTGGCTTTACGCGCCGATCTAGATGCGGCCGGTTAGACTGAACCTGAGTGCTCCATAAAGCAGGTAATTATATTTTTTCCACGAACGACAATAAAGCGGGTGGTAATAAAAAGGAGAGTGATAATAAATTCTTTTTCGCCAGGTTTTCTTGCTAACCGTAATAAAAGCGCGAACTGGAGCACGGTAAAGTAGGACATAAAGTGGATAATGACACTTGTTACGGTACGTATTTCGGTATTTAATAGGATACATATACACAGGAATACGATATACGGCGTTGCTTAGATTATTTGCAGAACTTCGTGGCGAATATTACTGTGGTCACAAGTCACGTTCAAAGTCGCTAACAAACCTCTAGAGTTGTTGCTGTATAATTCTAACGTAAGCTGAGCTTCTATGTGAATCAACCAGGTCGATTGTTTAGTGACGATATGGGACAAATTAATTATTGTTCCAATCTTATTTTCAGAGAAGAAGTAATATTCCTACTATAGAATATAGCTATAATTTCTTACTGTGGAAATTTCCTTCTCTTCTTAAGAGATAAAGAGTACGTACTCACAGGGCCACAAGAAATGGTGAGAAATAATGTGACACAGTAGCAAAACAATATTGAGGATAGCTCGATGACTCGAGTAATGCATTGAATTTTACGTTGCGATTGGAAAAAGTAGTAAAACATGAGACACCGGTCAATTGTACATTGTTTCACTTAAGGGGGAATTCTATTTTATGGGCTAAAAACATAGCAAAATTTAGGATTTTTTTATAAGAAACTAGCATTTCGATTCATCTGAAATTTGGACCATGTTTTATGCATCCTTGAAGAAGTTGCAGTCTTTTTATTCATTTTTAATAATAAATATAGGAGTTATGCATCACGCTGCGTAAAACTCTTCGTTCGCTGGTGTGCATGATATTTACCTTCCACGTAATCTGACACAGAAAAATGAAATAGCGTTTTACTTTGTACATACGTAGCTTCAATTTGATGAACCAGAATATCGCTAAGATTTATACTTCTTTTGTTACATAAGAAAATTTACAAAACATTGGATTGCAAAAATTAAAGGTTCAGACCTTTCAGCTTGAAAACTCTCCACACTGCTCAATAAACTTTTTCGTTTTTGCTGGTTCATCAAAAATTTCAAGCTACATATGTATAAAATAATCTGTTTTAGATTACCTGATAGATAAATTTCATGCACATCAACGGCCGGCGAATTTTGCGCGGTGTGATGGTTGATCATGCATAATTACTATATTAATAGTTAAAAATTAATTAAAAAAAACTGCAGTTTCCTCAAAGATGCATCAAAACACTTTAGATGCATTAAAAGTTTTTAGTCTAAAAAATAGGATTCCCCCTTTAACGTGGTAGAGTGTTTCATAAAATAAGTAATTTTTTAGAATGATTCGTTTAGTTCAAAATCCAAATTAAAATATAACAAACTGTGGATGCTTCTCCAAATGTTTACCGAGAAAATTCTATACTTGTAGAAAAAGTACCTAACTAATCAACCAAGTCAAGGAAAGTCTCTGATCCTAGAAATGCGTTTCATCAAATTAATACGCGTTTCGCAGAAAAAAAAAACAGACGTGAGGACATATTTGAAGAAGTCGTAACTTCGGTGGTACCGCAAAACCGAGAAATTAATCGCAGAAAGGGGAGGTTCTTACATCCCGCAGTCAGCGCGAACGTATATTGCGTCTGGGAGATAAAAGCAGCCCGTTAAAACTCGTTATTCCCGTGGCCCTTCTCAGCCACGTTTCAGCCGTACACGAAGTTACAAAACATTTTATTATCCCAAAAAGCAAAGAAGGGAATGGCCCTTTTACTGCCGTCAGAAGCGTTAAAGAAGCTGTACAAGACAAAAAGGGGAAGCAATGACAGAATTGCTCACTCACACCCACTAGAATTCTCGATCCAAGATATCCATCACATGAACGAATAAATCACAAGAAACATTAGATTGCAAAATTGGAGGCAAGCCAAAAGAAACGCTTATCAAATTTTACCACGAAACATGCCCAACAGGGCAAACCGAGCGAAACGAGTACTTACAACAGGTTCCACCCCCGTTTTTTGCTAGTTCGACCAAATCTGTACGACGTGATTAATTAAACGGGGCGCTCTATGGGAACGCTTGATATCGCAGCCTGAAGCATTTGATAAAGGAACTTGTTCTATTAGCAACGATGACGCGAACGGAAATTCCAGTTATCTGTTCCTCCGGTGGAAACTGTTTCGCAGATAGAAGCTGTCGATTTCTGTTGTGTCTTTATCAGCACTGATCAACGCTGACTCCGCGAATCCTTTCAAAGTTCCGAGAGCTTCACTTTAACTTTCCTCTTTCTTCCTTTTTCACTTTCTTCCTGGACGCGCGTCGTTAGAACTGGGCTCGTTAAGGTGTCGGAACAATTTTGAAAGCATTTAAAAGTGAACAGGATAATCTTCTTACAATGCAACGAAACGGTTGGCGCTCCCCCAAACGCGTAAATTTTTTATGCAGCATTACTTTCGCGTAACCGTGAAAGTTTCATTTCACGCTTAAGCAAATTGCTTTACGTTATTCTCCAGATGCATTCGAGTTGCTCCTGTGGTCGGATGTATTATGAGGCTATAGAAACTTTTACTTCCGTTTGGTTTCATTCAAGCGTAATATTAAATGTAATATCATTATTGGTATTACTAAAGTAGAGTGGGATTGATTAAAGCCGTCTTTGAATTGGTGAAATTGCCTTTGGCATTTCGTAATATTAACGCGCTACTCAGACTGCAATAATATTAGTATAGACACGTTGTAATAAAACGAAACACGTTCGTTGAAAGCACGTTGAAACCATTTCTCTTCTAGAATCAATGTATGAAAGAAGCAACGCTCTACAATTTTGTCTCTTTTCCTGGTTTATTTTTTCGGTTGTGTTACAATAGTGTATAGATTACGAGGCCGGATGAAAATTGCAGAGCACGTCGGTAAGGCGGCCATTATTCGGAATCATCGTACCGAACCATCAGAATGCTCAGGAAGATGAATACGAAAGTACACGCAGCCTTTCATCGCGAACCGCAACAACCGCGCTGCCAGTTTCCGTTTCGTGATTCAGACTCCTCAAGGAACCCAAATACGTTCAACCGTGAAATTTTTTACACTGAATCCAAAGAGCCTGGAATATTCGGCGTTATTTTCCTCCTTCAGGTTTGATTATTTGAGGCTTGATTAATTTTACACGCACATAGTGCATCTAAATTTGCACTGTGAGACGACCAATTTTTTAGTTAAAATAATCACTAACCGATATATTTAGGAACAACATGTCTTCAACATATTTAATGCTTTCATCAGATCCGTGTAGGCCAACGATTCATCTTGAAATAATCGAAATTGTACATTTAATGTTTTTTTTTATTAAAACAAATAAGACCAAGTACTATTAGCGGGCCAAAAGAAGATCCCTAGGAGGCGGGCTCGGGCGATGCAGTCCACCAATGTCACGATTGGTCGATTCACCTATTTGAACACATTTCTAAACACAGGGAACACGTATTTTGGTTATTGGCTGAAGTAGGCACATACATTATCGCACCGCGCGACGAAGAGAGCGAACAAAACACATCGAGATCGAGTGGGATAAAGCGATCTGACCAACGAACGTCAAAGCAATAGCGTAGGCATCTTTAACGGTTAACTATTAATATTTAATAACTTAAAAATTTCCTTATTTTTCACAATATGTTCAGAAAGTATTATCATTGGGTTGGTATCAGGATAATACTTTCGTGAACATATTGTGAAAAATGAGGAAATTTGTATGTTATTATATATTAATGGTTAACCGTTAAAGATGCCTACGCTATTGCTTTGACGTTTGTCGGTCAGATCGCTCTATCCCACTCGATCTCGATGTGTTTTGTTCGCTCTCTTCGTCGCGCGGTACAATAATGTATGTGCCTACTTCAGCCAATAAACAAAATACGTGTGCCCTGTCTTGAGAAGTGTGTTCAAATAGGTGAATCGACCAATCGTCACATCGGTGGACTGCATCGCCCGAGCCCGCCTCCTAGGGATCTTCTTTTGGCCCGCTAATAGTACGTAGGTATTGCACAGAATTTATTAATGCTTAAGAAAAAAATGTAAGAAAAAATTTATTTAGAATAATTTTTTTTATTAAATGGTTTATGTTTTTTGAGGTTTTTTAAATAGTGCAGAAAAAATTACACTTCACGGTCGGCATATCTTCTTTAAACATCGATAGATCTGAAAAATAAAATGAGATTCTTGTAAAATAATGTTCCCATTATAGATTCTCGAGCCATTTTTTTCTAATTTCAGAAAAATAAGCAATTTATGGCACTTTGAAGTTAAATGAATTTTTATCATTCGAACTCTCGCTCTGTAATTCTGTATAAAAAATTAATTAAACATAATATACAAAGAATGGGCCAAGAGGCTACACTGGCAACATTAATTTACGAAAACCTCATTTTATTTTTCAGATCCATCGGTGTTTAAAGGTCATATCTTGCCGGCCATCTTTTCTGCAGTGGTCTAAAGAATTTTAATCAAATAATTATTCTAAATAAATGTTTTCTTACACTTTATGGACTAATAAATCATGTGTAATAAGTACTTTATTTTATTCTTTTTAATAAAACCCCTGAAAAAATCTTAAAATCATTCATTTTCGTCGCGGTTGTAGGTATATCACTCCTTAACCTACATTTTCACGCATTTAATACAAGACACACTCTTGCACTGTAAATAAAATAAAATAAACTAGATCGATGTAATTGTAGCAAATGTATTCACAATAAAGGAGATCCACAAACAATTTGAGTAGACACATTTCAGAAATTCTTACCCCAATCCATGAAGCATTTTTAACACGGCATTTTCTCGTCGTCACGATTCAACGGACGCGCTCGGCATGGATGATACATTTTCGAAACACCCTGTACTCACGCTTCAATACACGGCTTATGAGTGTCTGTATGTGTGCTTGTCACCGAGAGCCTGGGGTTTGATGTCGTTAACTAAGTTGCACTCGACTTGATTATAATGACCCGGCTTCAAAGCACCACCCGGGGGTCCTCGGTCATCACCACACCAGAGCAGACGTGCCGCTGAGGCGATGAACTCAAAGGAACAACCCTCCTTTATGGCATCTCGCCACCTTCCAACACGCCCGCGTATTGCTGATACACCTCGTTCAATTGTTGCAGCCACTACAACCTCCTGTGTCTGCTCAGGTTCAGACACGTGTGCGTCAAGAGGTGACGAGATACGTAGGTTATTATAGACTAACGGCGGAGCGTGAAGATGCTAGTTAAGCGGTGATTAAGTGTGTTCCATTATTTACGTTCGCGTGTATGCAAATGCCGGCGTCAAGTTTGCTCTCCCCAGTGTCGGCGTAGAAATAATTATTGCGCAGGGGCCTTGCAGTGCAAAGTTTGCAGGCTTCCTGAACGCGGTAAAAAAAATTTTCATCGAAACGAATTAACCCAGAGAATGTTTGTAAATTTTAGGACACTTTTGTTGGAAATAAATATGATGACTGACAAATGAAGGCATACTGTTGACTCATTCATCCTACGAAAGATTTTGTAACTCTAAGTTCATTCTATTAATGTATATGTATTTCGTTGTGTTCTTGTATGATGAATTTTGTAGCATGAAACAAGGAATTTTTGTATTTTTTTTAGTGTTAAATCTGTTAGTGCATTGTTGGAAATTCTCTGTGAGGAATAATTGAATGTTTCGTTAGGCACGCGAGGTTTCGCAACAATGAGAATTTCTTAGGGGGATGCATACATGGAAGTACATACTACATACGCTCTAAGTAGTACGACTCGACGATTAGTGCGACACGCTTAGGGAATACATTTATTGGAGCATGTAGTTAGTGAGATTAGTTAGTTTCTGTTTCCTCATTAACCTACTGAAGTCAGCCCTACATTTGCTCAAAGATAGGAAATGCAAATTCGGCATTGAAGAATCTCATGATACTTGCGAGTAAAACACTTGAATTAACTCGTCTGAAATCGTAAAACAAAACGCTACATGTTATTTTTGTGAACACTGAAAGCAATATTGTGCACAAATGATATTATAACTTACGTTGAAGAAGGTTCAAACCATAATTTCGTATTTCATGCCAAAAGAAGTTACTCACCTGAAACAGAAAAGAAAGCCAAAAGATTAATACAACTATCTCTCTATATCGATTCTCTTGTCTTTTTACATTTTTTGTAAATTTTATATATTTATATACTACTATAAGAAGTAATTTCAGTTACCCTGTTTGTCTAAAATACAAAACATAACCTTTGCCAATATTTTATCCATGGTGGATCTAACCAGTATAAAACTTTGCCGAGTTCCATCGATAATAAATTCTAAAAGCGCACGATATTCTTCCATTTCGTGAGATCGGATCCTTCGTTATGAATGTTTATACTCGAAAGATCGATGTGCTTACAATCCAGCAGTGTCAGGTGAAATATCTCAACGTAAGGGGCGGGCATAAATATTTGCCAGATAGAAATTCTGTCCAACATTTGATGAGTTACCGAGATGTGTCCAGATATCGAGGACCGTTCTCAAAATAGCAGAACGATGCACAATTTCAATACCGTCGCTCGGGGATAACAATTTTTTGGCTCTGGACAACAATCGTAAATGATCCACAAAATCCCCATCCCCCGTCACAATGAATTTATTTTTCCAGACAGGTCTGTGATCAATCGAGACACGATAAACTTCTAGGGGTGATTTTAGTCACCTCTTTTATATTCCACGATAACTGTCCTTTTTTCTAATACTTCCTTGAAGGAAAGAAATATAAAATAAAAGTGACAGAAGTAGAGTTTAAATGTGGATAAAAACAAACGTTAATAAAAGCAAAATAAAAAAGTTCGCGAATAAAACTTGAACCTGTAACACTACCAACAGTTCACTCTTACAAAAGTAACATTATATAATAAATCTGCTTTTGTAGTATTAATTTGAGTCCAGACATCTTTGATATCTTCCCGTTCCACCTAAACCCTCCGCATTCATCTTTATCACTGTCAAAACGAAGATCATCTTCATCGTACACAACACACAAGAACACCAATTCCAAGCAGCATGTCTCGAAAAAACATTTCTACTTCTTCGCCTATAAAATGCTCGGCAATTGCCTGAAATCGTACCGTACCGCGTGCTTTAGTGAAATTTCGTGAATCTTGCTTTGAAAGAAGGCCAGAACGAAGATGAGAAAGGCACAAGCAAGCCAGAGGAGCCGTGCACGGGGAGAAAAATTTAGCGATCCAGCCGAGTCACGATTTCCACTGGTCAGAATGTAGGTCGAAACGCGGTTTCTTTCGACGATGCACTCGAAGATCAAAGGGCGACTATGCCTCTGTAATCCTTTAGCTGGGAATCCGTATCGAGTCCTGAATCGGCGCTTCTCGAGCGAGCACTTCTTATTCAATAATCCATTCACCCATCGTCGGTGTTCGTGAGCACCCACTAGCCCCGCACTTCCGTGCACTCTAATGACATTCGAGTGGATCATATTCTATTTTAATGCACAGTGGCAAAACGTATCTGAGAGGGGCATATCAAAGGGAACAAGCTATTTGAAATTTAGTTTACCCACTGATAATCATCGCTAATTAAATAGACTAGTGGAAGATGTAGAGAAACCTTTGTATTACAGGCACATGTTCGATACTTCATAGGATAGATCACCCACTTGAATTAGCGATAGGTGAAGTTCAGAACTGTCGGTTGACCTAATATAAGATGGACGTTAAAACTAATACTGATATTATTTATTTTATCAGAATGAAGCTAATGTGTTCAGAATTTTATGCTGATTCAAAAAAACTGGTCAGATCAGCTGGTGTGAAATACAACGACTCGACCAACTCTCCCGCCCGATCGACACACTCGGATTTACCCTACGTAAGAATCCCCATAGATCGAATCGCAACGAAAGCTTCGAAAAGCTCTTGTAGCGCAAAGCAGCGAACTATGCACGAAGCAGAATCGAATTATTGCGATTGACAAGCAAATTATAATACAAGAACTTTGGTAATCGCCTGTAAAAAGGGGCGCACGGGTCGTTGTTCCCAATTAAGATGGCGGGACGTTCTTAAATCAAAAGTGGTGGAAAGAATTGAAATTAATTTGGAGCCAAGAAAATTCCTTGTCTGCCGGAATCTTAACGCTTCTTCGCGTTTCATTGTAAAGTTCTCTTCCGCGTGCTTGCGCGATTCTTTGCCCGAGCCAAACACAGACGAGACTTAATGGGCTCGGGGGGACGCGCGGGGCTTGGATCCATCGTCATCCTTCGCGACTAAACGCGCACGAGTAATTAACGAGCCGGCAATTAATTCTGCCGACGTTTCGATTGACCCCTGACCAACGTTGCATTCTGGAGGTTCGCGCGTGCACGCAACCCACCAATTGCATGCTTAGATTGCGCGAATGCGGTGGCCAATAATTGGCAGTACAAGAAAGGGGGCCCCATCCACCCCCTCTCGATGGAAAGCGAATGTTTTCTACTTTACAGAATATTTCTCAAACCGTAATCCCATTTTCATTGGAATATGTACGAATAAATCATGCAGCAAAATCTGTTATCAAAAATGTGGTTCACATTGAAATCGATAATATACGGCGCGACGTTTGAATATTCCTTTCTCCTTAGGAATTTCATTGTGCGTAGGAAATTCCTAAAAAATGTGGAGGAAAATTCATTTCATAGAAGGACATGAATTTCTCCGCTGAAGATGTAAATTTGATTACAGTAAGCATCGCTACGAATTGTAACGGGCTGTACGGTCACTTCTGTCGATAATATAAATTGCATTCTCGCAAATGTATTTCCACGGTGACGTCTGTGTGCGTTCAGAGGGGAGTATGAAAGTTTTTAGCCCGACGAGACAGGCAGGTTGACGGGATATCCGGTCCCCAGTGGTTTCCGCTTTTGCTTTTACCTTCTCTCATCGTGTTTCCCTTTTCCTTCCTCCGCAAAGAAGGACTCCTTGCGTTTAAAAAATAAGTTACGTTATACCAGTACGCAGGCTCCTACACGAAATAAAGCACGCTTTAATTCACCATTCTCTCATTTTTTTTAGCAGTTTGCATTTCCATATTTTACCTGCACCAACATTTTCCCTCCATCCCTTGGAATTGTAAATTCTTTCGGGACACGCGTCCAATATTTCATTTCAACTTTCACGTAGTTATTGATAATTCCAATACCGTTGCGGTGCACAGTTACGCAGACATTTCTCGTGTCAAATCCATGGAATTTTTAACCATTATTACAAACGCAGTCGCGAAACATTATTCGTAACTTCGTTACGAATTTCGAAATTCCGTGGCGTAAAATTGCACAAACTGATGACTGCTGCATTATTTTATTCAATATATTTGAGGGAACACTGGTGGCTGATGGTGTCAAAAAACATATAGGTAGAATTAAGAAAAGTATTGAAATTTTCAAACCGAACTACAGCTTATTTGAAAAAATTTCAAAATTCTGCTCATAAATAATAGCAGAAAGTGTACAAGGCAAAAATGATTCCAAATGCATTGAAACCAAAAAGTACTTATACAGGATGGAGAGTAAGGAGCTTGAAAGTTAATCTCGTACGAAATTCATAAGTGGTTGGAAATTAATCTAGGCACTTTCTCCCATTGACCGCAAATTGCGCATATGGAAAATCGAGGCGCCTCGATTGTCGAGTAAAATTCTTGACTCGGCGTGGAGCGCTAAACGCAATCATTTTCAGGAAGAATTCACCGCCGAAGGCACATAATTTCGAGTGGGAGCCGTTTCGCTCATTACGCCTCCGCATTGTTCGTTCCTGGGGAACAATTAAAGCGAACCATCCGACGGGGAGAAAAGAAGAAAATAGGGAAAACTACTTTAAAACGGCGTTCTCGACGGTTCGTCAGAGAACACGAAATAAAACCACCCGAAACGGAGCGATACGAGGGAATAAATTTGCTAATTATTTATTATCAACGGGACCAATGAGCCCTGCAACTGCCGAGTTCCCGATGTTTGTGCATCTTCGCGATGTTTCGAGGGGAACAACGAGGGACAGAGGAATGGGAATTAAATTAGCTTTTATCCTGAGTAGAGAGTGCGCGGTAAATTAATCGCCGCAAAGCTTTTGATAAGAAGTTGCCTGCTAGAGAACACCGTATTCTTGGCAACCCTCGGGAACCATCCTTCTAAGATAAAAACTTCCTTCGACCCCTTTATTTACAGTGCTAATCCCTTTCACTTTTTTCTTCGTGGATCTTGTTCCCCCAACACCTCAATTTTAGCGAAATAAATAAAAATCCCGTGATATCCCGTGATTTTATTCATTGTTTCAGTGACAAATTAGATTCTATTATCTGTTATGTTCTCTGATTACTGTGTTAAGATGGCGTACATTTCTCTCTCGTTTATTAATCTTCGATTTATTCGAGAATAAATGTTCGTTCTGTGTTTAATTGTACGGGATAAGGATGCAAATTCTTCGTGGCAAGAAAAATTCAACTCTTAGATTCTAAAATAATGAAGGATTTTCCTATTTCTCTTGATTGACGAAATTCGAGTCACTCCCCTTGTACCATAATTTTGAGAAACCTCCTAATTTTAAGAAACACGAGTGACTATTGCAAATTATTTCTAAGAAGGAGGACTTCGAGGACTATATTCGATTAAACAATAGGTAATCGTAATTATTTCCAGTATTATGGCAGTACCTACAATTTAGTGGTAAAGTAATAGTTACGTAAAATGTTAACGCCAGAAGGAATGAAATAAGGCAGAATTGTTTTGCAAGTCTTTAATTATCCAAGCATGCCGGTGCGACATTGAGTTGTCAGTTTTACTGTAAACTAGAGGAAACGAAAGAAATTCCTTGTTTCGAACAGTACCTAATTGAATTATTCCGAGCAATTTTCCAGTGAATTTGTTGCGGCGAGTAAGGAAAAAGACTCGCCTGTACAATTACGCCGCGAACAATGTAATTAATACATTTTAATCTCGAAACAGGATGTCAAATAATAAAAATCTGAATGCTGGAAGATTTCCTCAATTCTTTGTATGTAGGTAATGTTGAAAAGTCTTTTGCTAGAATCGCATCAGGACGAAGGGGTGGACGAGAATAATGAGAAAAAGTAACTGTTAAAAGTAAAAAGTAACTCTTAATCCGTAACGTAAGCTTTGCATCTGACGAGAAAAAATTCGAATACTCTGTCACCAGGTCTTTCCTTTTTTAATAAATACAGTACTAGATCGAGCGACTGAGAATATGCTGAATGCCTCGAGCATAATTATCACCACCCACGCAATGTTTCAACTGGCCATTAAATGAGTAATGACTGACTCCACCGATTGAAACTAATTATCCCAAACGATGATTGCGAATGACAGTTATGAATTCAAAACCCACTTCAGCTGCATTTCCAATAATGTTTGCCATTTCTGGTTATCAGTATTTTATTACCTTCCACTTTATCATTATCAACATATTCGGATCCCCGTTATTAACAAAACATTATTATGCAACATTAATGAAGCATATTGTAAATTTAATGTTTCAACTAAAAAGATACACTTAATTATTGTAACAAAATTCATCGAACGGTTTTATCGTGATAAAGTTAAAAAAGATTAAAGTTGCAAATTTTATGAAACCTATTTGTTTGTAATTTTAGAATTTAGTTGGTAAAGGGAAAACTGCTTACACTCGTTCACATGGCAAATCTAAAAAATCAACAACTCGTCCAAGAACTAACTTCTTTGAATTAGGTTCCGCACGTCTGCTAGTTTGATCATGAGAGAAGTTTGCCCGCGACTCGTTGAAGTGTGAAAATGCTTTTCTGCAAAGTGCTTCAGATTTTTGAAGTAAAAATTGATTTCTTTCGAAAGCCCAGAAATATAAGCTACTTTTAACCGGTTTAGCTTTTGGACGATTTCTAGCTATTGATTTATAAAATTAATATTTCCATGGGATTATATACTTAATACGTAAAAGAACTAAAGGTGACAGAGGTTGCAAGATACTCAATGGGAATGAAATTTAACAAAACTGCAGAAACAATGTCCTCTCACCTCTCTGACTAGAACCGAGGTAGACATTTAGTTCACATCAATATTGAACAATGAAATATAGCTTACTGGAGCAGAATTCAATATTTCATAGAATATCTAAATTGTATTAACAGAGGGATACAATTATTTGAATGTAACAAAGATTTCGCACAGAAAAAATTCCGAAATCTACAAAGATTTGTGCGACACTGTAAATCTTTCACTTTGTTCGAAAATTTCACGACTTGGCTGTCTAGCTCGCATGATAATTCCAGAAAATTATTCCCACAAAGAGACTTCATTTAGCAAGAAGATAATACGCGACATGAATATTTCAAAACCAGAGACAGTTAGTCGAGAAATATAAAACAGGTAAATCTCGCGGGAACGACGATCCCAGCGGGTCTAAATTTATTTGCAATTCACTGTCAAGCTTTGTCGCATACTTCCAATGCGGATAATCGCGAAAGTCAACACGCGGATTCCCGACTTCGTTATTAGGTCGTCCGCTCGGGAAGTTCCGAGTTGATTTTCTGTCGGAACTTTTGAAATTTACTCTGATGACCGTGCAGAAACTTTGTCAGTTTAACGTGCGAATGCATTAATAATCGCTCGAAAGTTTCGGAAAAACCAGCAGCCTATTTTCGTTAAATTTCCGCAGTAAACACGTTTACGATCATCAAAGTGAATTACTTTGACTAGCTACGTGCTTTCGTCAGGAACTTCACATATCTGTCTCCAAGTTTGAAGGGAACGAGTCACGCGTACAGTTCGAGAGACAAGGATCAAACTAATCGAACTTCAGAGGACTGGGGCACGAGGTGTAACATTCTTAAGCGTTCTCCAGCAGAAGCAGTTCCCAAGAAACAATTTCCAAAATCATCGTCCCATCGTTTTGACTGATATAAATAATTACAAGGTTGAGCAGGACGTAGGAAACTCGAGGAAGCTGGTCGGAACGCGGTGCGAGTAGCGGACGAACGGTTCCAGTGATGTTGAACCGAAATTTTGGAATTACGTGGCAAGCCCCGAGGCTCGGGAAGACCGCGATACGGGGTTTACATCTTGACGGATTTCGCAGCTGCGATCAACGTCGAGGGATACATCTCGAGCACTTGCCAGCGCTTCCTTCGCGGCTACCGATTACAGTTTACCCCTTGAGGTCTAGTAACTATGTGCGCGGGCTAATTCGTAGATGAGCACGGGGGTTAGAAGTGGAAATGGCAACGCATTTCCACGTCGTCGATCTATAACATCGCTATGTGGCGATTGATTTTCAGTATCTTTCTTTTTCCTCTGTCACTTTGATAGTAGAACGTTATGCGAATGTAGAGGGACTTTCAGAAGGATAGATGCAAAGTACCTAGTGATGATGGAAAACGTGAAGGAATTTAATGAATACAGATTCGTAATTAATTCATGAGGTATTCGATTATCTGGGAAAAATCGATGACGAAGGTACTAAATAGGGAAGAGCAACCAGTATTCCATTTTCCACATCGCGAGAAGATTGATTATCTTCGCATATTCATGAAGGAATACGAATTAAAATTGATAACAAATGCTACTCTCTTTAGTACGATTCTTTAAATATCGACTTCTATTTATACCAGCAATTATTCTCGTCCTTTGAATTATTCAATATAGGTACATATGTATATTTGTAATAGTACATTGCGTGACAAGGGAGAGAAGTAAGCGATTCCGACGAGCGGGAAGTTTGCTGCCCGAGCGCAGCGAGGCCAGTAATTCACGCGAGGCGAAATCGGGTCTCTCCCTTGTCACGCACTATATTTTTTCCACAGCTGCATGAAAGGTGTTTTTTTGAAAGCCTGCTGAGCGATTCGCAAAAAATATGCATGTTCAATTGCTTTTTTATTCTACTGAAAAAGTGATTCGTTAATGATTTTAATTTGTGGTTATCTCGCCACTCCATAAACTTTTTGTATATCGTCTCGTACTTTTCGTTTGATTTTGGTGGCAGCAAATTTTCTTCTATCGCTTTTGCAGTTTCTGCTACTTCGGGGGGCGTGTGGTATTCCGTATCGCTATCATTCTTATTATTACTCATTTTATCTTTTAATTCTATCTTTTAATAAAAAGGGGTATTGTTACAGTTGTGATATCAAGGTAAAACACAAATGTTCGATGACGATTAGCCGAACAACTGCATCTTCATACCACAGGGTAACGTCAAACTCCACTTTCCTTGGGAGCAAAGTAAAAAATTGCGAATACGCATGCGCGTAAAGTCTTTTTCCCTTGGGAGAAAATTAGAAAACGCGAATACGTCTGAAATTGGTCATTTCGCTCCCACTCAGCCGGCGTAAAAAAACACCCATTTTCATGCAGGTGTTGAAAAAACACATTTAAAGTTCAAACGGTAATAACTTCGCGGTTTATATACCTTTCCCTGCATTTTAGCAGAACGTATCAGCAGAACGAGAATTTCGGTGCAGAGAATTAAACAATCGCAAGTATTGTTTGACGACGCGACGCAACGAAGCGTTCGCAGCATATCCGGCCCGTATAAATCCCTTCCACTCGAAAAAACAAAACTGCCACCATATTCCTTCCCAATCCGATATAATTCTGTTACGGACCGTGGCTCGTGTATTACCTATTAAAAAGCAGGAGTCCAGTAAACATCCGTATTATACCGTGCGCGCCGTTTTCAACTACGACTCGAAGTTTCCGGTTAAATAAATTCGAATACGCCCGTCATGACCGAACGAACTGAATGAAATGAATTTGCTCAACTATCCCCAAACTGTACAGGTTCCAGATTAATTCTGTCGATTCTCGATTTCCTAGGCGCAATGACTCCATGTACCGATTAAAAGTTACGCCGTTTGGAAGTAAGACGCGAGCCGTTGTGACGGGGGATAGTTTCGGACGGAATAATTGATTGTTTGGTCTTCTCTTATTAATTGGTAAGCGAAGAGGTGTTTAGGAAAACTCGTAAGATCTTGTGATATGGGACTTCTTGCATTTTAGGATTTTACTGACCTGGCGCCATTCGGTTTAGTTATTCGTGTGTAAGAAAATTTATTGCATACAGCTTATATACAACTAAAAGTTAGTTATTGAACTTTAACTTTTAAATAATTTATTTTCTGTTTTTTATTAACTTTGTACATTAACACTTTAGCCCTGTTGTAAGAATTCAGGTGTAACAGTTATTTTATATTCGATTCATAAAAGTTCTGGAAGATTATATACTTTTGAACAGATATTTAATGGTAAAATTTAAAAGTTACGAATATATATATATAATTAATATTATTTAAGGAATTGGGAGCAGGATATACAATACTAGAAATGTAGAAGAGAAAGCACGTTGTGATTTTTATGTAATTATTTTCATCGAACGCTTTAAGGTTTCAACTTCATCTATCCACACAACATTTTCAGGAAATCTGCTTGTCACAACTTCGACTTTTTCAGAGCAGAAGGAATGTTCCAGTCTAACTAAAACTTTTTTCTACTTTCAAGAAAATGAAAGTTTCTTATTCACACAAAACTGTATGGAATAAAAGTTTCAGTTAATACACTGCATTTTATAACAGTTTGTCAGCACAGAAATCTAAAAATATTACGGAATCTTGCTGTCCATATCCAATTTACTTTTATTTACATTGCAGCAGCTGCTCTGTATCGCAGAAAAGCCCTTCGAAATCAATTCCATCGTGTATTTTAATCTCATTTCTGATTATCATTCTCGATAGAGAATTCCCAAATAAACAAGAGACTTTGAAGCAGTAGAAACATTCTGTACATAGGGTAAAGGACCCAGTTACTAACACCTGACCAATTACTGTCCCCTTAAGCTATCTTAGTTAAAATAACGAATAAACAAACTATAGAATATAATCTATAACAGGCCTGCACAGCAAGGCTGTGGCGGGCAAGAGCGCTCTCGATTGCTCGTGAGCAAAGCGAAGAGCGACGCCGTGAGCAGTTCCCCCACCCTGTGGCCAATAGTTGTCGTAGTATGCGTGTAAACTGTAATGTGTGTTGCTGAAGTTCCGCGGCACCCTTCACTCACGAACACTCCCCACCACGGCCCTCACGGCACTGTCGCTCATAAAGGCGTGGCCTAGTGCTTTACGATGCTCTTTCCGCACGCATCCGAAAATTTTTGCCCGGCGAGCATTCAGCTGTGCACGCCTGATCTATAGTATAGATTATAGGTTGGAATATATAATTCTTTTTGTGCATCACTTTACAACGTTTATTTATTCGTCATTTTAAGTAAAATAGCTTAAGGTGACAGTAATTGGTCAGGTGTCAGTAACTGGGTCCTTTAACCTAGACACTAGTAAAAATGGAAAAAAAAAACATCGAATACAAATAATCATTATCAACAGTTGCAAACCAACAAACAACTCTTTCCCCCTTTCCACCCTTTTAATGTTTCAAAATTCCCTACAGAACGACTGTCATATTGCACCCGTCTACTAATCGTTGCTCCAATACACCAACATATTTTAAAAATTTTCGCCACATTCTCGGTGGCAATAAATTTGCAACCTCCTCGATATTCAAACGCTTATCACCCCTAATACACGTTTTAGCCTACGCGCGCCCATTCGCACACCCCATGCGCTCATCCCCGAAAGTGTACCAGTGTGCCACACATGGCGCAACGACACGTGTCACGGGACACATGTGTCCCGCAGACGTAGAACATTAAACTAGCGCAGAGGGTTCGCGTGACGTGTGAAAATACGAACGTACCTTGTGCTTGGTGCGATGCCTGTGATAGTGGTTGGGCCTGGGGTGCTCGACGACGACGTTCTCGGAGGTGGTGGGTCCGAGGGTGGGGGTGTTGACCCGGGACGGCCGCGAATGATGCCGAGCGGGCTGAGAAGCCTGCTGTTGGCCCCTTTTCGGCGACTGTTGTTGCTGCTGCTCCTTCCGCGCCTCGTGGCATCGGCACACCGATCCTCCGCCGCCGCCCCCACCGCCCCCGCCACCCCCAGCGAAGGAGCCACCCCCGCTTAGAGCCGCCGCAGTCAGCTTGCTGGCGTAATAATACATCGCGCACATTTATCCGGCGAGAGCTTAACACCACGGCCCACGCGCCACCTCACTGCTCTCATCACTGACGTTAGCGATGACGCTCGACCGTCCCTACCGCGTCGATTTAAGGGCCCGACCGTTGCGAAGCGACCCTGGAGCGGATGAACACCCGGTGTGGTGGTTTCACCGAATGATTCAGCCGGATATCATCCGCAGCGATCAATTCTGTTTATTTCAACGTACGCTCGTCGTCGCCTTGCTCTTCGATGGCTGCTCCTTTGGCCTGGCTATTTATATACCCTCGCACTTACACTGAGTTTGAGCGTTGATATTCAATCTAATCGCTACTGAATCCACTCCAGTGGCAGAGAAAGGAAGGCGAATTCTTGTAATGAAGGTAGATTATTCTTGATGCTTAGCGATGCTTCGATGAAACCGTTCGGGATGATTAGACGTAGATTGCGGCGAGGAGTTCAGGGTGCAGTCAGGTTGAACCAAGGCACTGGGTAATTTGGTTGAACTTTTCGAGAGTTCGTGTTCCTTGCTTGATGGCGGTTGTATACTGCTGCTTTGGTTAGGGGAACCTGTAGAGAAACGTTGAACTTGGTCCTGGCTTCGAGATTGTTGTTGCTTGGTCTTGTTGGTATGCAAATTGTTGGTTGATTAGTGAATTTCATGTTTACAGATTATTAACGAAGCACGTCGACGCTTTTGCACTGTGTATAATCTTGTTATAAGGAAAGTGGGCGTGGAAGTAATTTATCTTCTAGCTTAAAAGAGTATTGTCCACCGGCAGAAATATTCTTGATCGCGACGGAAGCGCGTGTGTGGTTACCGAATTTGTCAAAACTGGCGAGTGTAAATTAAAAAGGAATGGAACACTTATTTCACTATTCGCTAGTGTTGCTATGCTGAGATACTTTCACTGAAGACATTCGTGAAATTGTACAGACATACGTTCACGCTGTCACGGTCGCGGTCAAACTGGAGAGCACCTTTGTGTTCGATTCAAAATAAGATAGTGGAAGGGGAAGGTAGTGGTAGGGTAGTAGCTTCACTCAAGCGTCCGCCTAACAAACAGGAACATACTTCGCAACGAATAAAACGCACATAATAGAAGTTATGTTGGAAGTTACGTGGATTTCCTGCTAGCTGTTTTCAAGTATGTTTACTCCTTAAAATTATATTACATATGTATACCTATGACTGAAATAAATTAGCCTTGTTAAGTTATGTACGAGTATTTGGCGAGAATGACTAATAAATATTAAAATATATGACCTACGAATTAAATGTTCATTAAAACTATTAAATGGACAGTTGTATAAAATTATTTATTCACCCCTGATATCTACTTCATTCTTTAAAATCCTCCAGAAAGGGCAGTCTTCAATTATTTTAAACTGTAAGTCTGCATACGATCAAGAGAATCATCGAGACTATATAAAAGCAACTCGCAAAAATAGAGTACGGGAGACCGGGGCTAGTTGACTAATTTTTTTACATTTCTAATTTTTATAAATAGACCATTGGTATTTTATTGACTTGCTGCATGCCAAAATGTTTACAAAGTTCATTAAGTATACAGGTTTAATTTTTAAAATCGATTTAATTGAGTCTAAGTTGTAGTTTTTATTGTATTTAGAGTAGTGAGACGAATAAGTCAACACACACAGGCTGCGGGGTTAGTTGACAAATATGATGGGAATAGTTGACTTGACATTTACTTTTCAATTTTAACTCTTTGCCTGCGAAAGGCGTATCTATACGCTGTTACAGCTCCAGCAATATATATGAAAAGCGTATATATATATATCGTTTCGTATACGAAACGCGTACATATGTATACTAGGACCAATAATTTTTAAAAAAATTTTTTCACTCCTTTACAGTGTTATTTTTTTATATTAATTATCATGGTGTTAAATACTGTAATTATTTTGTACTTGTTTGTTATGATCTATTTGGAAAGCCTCAGTGTTTGAAGGGAGGATAGGGTATAAAACTGGTAGGGGTGAGTTTGGAAGGATTTGTGGTGGGGGAAATGGACTTGAGCAGCTAAACACTTTGCCTCGACTGTATTTTGAAGATAAAAAATGCAATTATTAGTGGTATTCCTATTCTTAGTCAAGTAACCCATACGTACGTACAAAACCTCCACACCCCGGATAAAATAAAATACCGTGAATTATGGTCAATGTATCAAGTTTCAATATTTTAACAAAATATTCATGAAAAATACATCAAGCAGTACTTAGGTCTTAGTGGACAAAAATTCATAAATAGTTGAAACAAAAATATTTACTTCCCGCCGACCTTTTTAGACTTTTCATTCTCACTGACAAAAGAAGAAAGTTTTTGTCACTGCGACACATTAAATGGCAAGCTGGTCATTCATATGCTTCAATATCACGAATCGCAGGATAATTTATTCAATAATACAAGAATTAAATAGAATCAGTCAACTAACTTCGTTAGTCAACTATTCCCGGTCTCCCCTACTGGAAATATTTATTGACCAATCGTGGCCAATTTCTTTTGACCAAGACAGTGAGCCACACATTTTTGCAATAAATAAATTTTACAGTAGTATTTTCCTAATTCTAATGATAAGAGTGGTATAAGTGACAACGCGTTCAATATTCGAGTGATACAATAGATAATTCCAGTACTGTACCTATATTATCCCAGTATGGCAGTTTTAGAAATATTAAATTCTGAAAAATCTAACGTGACAATAGCACTCGGTGAAAAATTCGCGAACACCCTCCGAAGCGACAGAATAAACAGTACATCGCGTCGAAGGACCGCAGAGACGCGATTTTTTCATCACGCGACAAACTATTGTTCAACGTTGCAAACGAGGAGGGAAAACAAGCCGAAACGGAAGCAAAACGCGATTGTGGATCCGTTTTGTCTCGCCGTCCGTTTTTGGCTGCAGTTTTTCCCCCTCCGCGGAACATTGTTTCACGTTCGATCGGTCAGTAGGTCAATTTCCGTGGTAACTGCATGACAAATTCGTCGAATTCTGCAGTCGGTCGATGCTGTAGGAAACTCCATTCATCCCTTCGTCAAACTGTGCATGCGGTTATGGATGTGGACAAGTTACGATTGGACATTATTCGCTGCGGAACTTTAATTCCGCGAATAATTTGAACAGCTTTCGAAAACACTCGGGCACGGGTCGACCACATTGTTACAGAAACACTGTGGATTGACGTATGAATCGCTACGTTCGTCAATACTCCCGTGGTTTAATTAAATCCTTTCCCAAATGCACGTGACAATTTCGCGACAATTTTCTCATAGAAGATTGAATTCTGCTTGTAAGACTTTAAAATTAGCCATCTAGATGAGAGTAAAAACACTCTTCCATTCGAACTGGAGCTTCAAGAAGCTCCTAGAAGCGCGCCATGTTGATGCACAGCATCTCGTGTTTACATAAAAGGAAGTCGTCTGTATTTCATACAGCAATGTTCGTTGTTTGAGGCAGAGTTGGGCATTAACTAGTTAAGAAAATTATTTAGATCATAAATCGAATAAAATATACTACATCTTTATCCGTTATTCGAAGTTCGAATAACCCAAGAGTATTTTATTCGAAGCGCCAACGGATGAAACGTTTATTCGACGGACATTCATTCGACGAGGCAAAGTTACTTTTTTTATTCGAAGGTCTTCCACTCTGAGGTTCGAATACTTCTTCCTACTTTACCTGTATCTTTATTCGAAGGTTTCGAATACTTTCGGCAGGCGCCTGGGTCGTTCAAGGGCTGAGGCGAGCGAGGCAGCGGTCCTCTGCTACGGTCGCCCCGCCCCGTATCACCAATTTTACACAAATTAAAGTTCTTTATTTTTCGTCGTATCGATCTGAAAGTAACATCGATCAATTCCTGGCATTCTCCCGATTAAAAGGACAAAATATCATGTAAATCGGAACATTTTTAACGAAATAGGCTTTAAATTCTTTACCGCTAGACAGCAGTGACGCCCGAGCTTCGAGAATTTTGGGCTGGTCTCTTTTAAATTAACGTTGCAAAGAACTATTCAGAATTTCCTGGCCCGGGTTGAAAAATTTGGGGCCTTTTTAGTATAACTTTTGAATTATAAGAGATATGGGAATGCAATTTGCGCCGAAAAATGAGGAAAAATTATTCCCTCTTAATGATGGATAATTTAACATATTTTACGTTTACTTAATTTTTCTTTTATCAATTTTTTAACCATAATTGTTTAAAAAGCTTTTGCAAACTGTTTATTTAACAATGTATTTAACGCTGTTTTTAAAATTCCTGGTGTTGATAAACAATATGCTCGTTGTTTCTGTATCATTACTTTCATAAATTGAGAAATTAAATTTTTATTCAATTATGTGTTAGTTCTGCAGACCTCAGAATGAATTGTTCTGGTTTTATTTTTTATGATTTTATCCTTAATGTGGTGCATACCTAGATCAGACGTAAGGGGTAACTAATGGGACGTGTCTTTGATTGTAACGGTGTTTGAATTTTTTTCTAGAACTTTTGTGTTTGAATGTTTTAGCTACTCAATGCCACGCCTATACCGGCTTCCGTTAATGTCATTTTTTGTAACGTTGCGCCATTATTGTGGCTTTTACAAGCAGGTGGCGAAAAATCTCTCCGTACAAGGGTATAGCGCCGCGGTCAACCCTGTCGTAGCTAAAATTGTTTAAATTGAGACGAGTACGAAATCAGTTGACATTATTTTCAAACCTCATTACAGTAATCTGGGGTGCGAGTGGTAAATCGATCATAAAAGCGGAGCGTGCGGCTCGATTACCTGGGCCGGGAAATTCCCAATACCTAGCTCTTTGCGACGCTAAAATTTTCGAAGCTCGGGCATCAGTCTTGCCCAGCGGTCGCTGGCAGCTCTCCGCTGGGCCGGTACATGGTTGTAGTGGAATGCGTCCGTGAGGCGGTGTTGCCATTTTACAATGACCCTGCATTGTCCCTCGCACTTCGACAGTGGGCAACGGTGGATACGGGTGCGAAATTACCGTGGACCTATACCTACAGCCCCCCCCCCCCCCCTAACAAAGCAATATACGGATTAACGTAAAGGTCGCTCTTTATTCTATTTTCAAATTTTATATTTAAGCCGTTATATTGTGTTCTGTATTTTGCCTTTATGTTGTGTTCTTAATTATTCCAAACGAAGCGGACCCTGGAAGGTGACAATTAAGGGGGCCGTCTCACCGGGCCGCGAATGTGTGCGGACGCTCACACAAGCTAAGTTAAGCGTGTACGTATACGCGTGTAGTAAACAAACCGGTTCAACCGATTTTCGTCCTGGAATCGGCCAGAAGGAAGTTTTTGCGGGTACAGTTGCTTTCAGTAAACATCTGTGGGGGGTGGGACGGTGCGTTTGAACGCTAATAAGCACTGTATATTGAAGTAATAATGAATTTATACGTCACGCTGGTGCTACGTAGCTACAGTGCACCATTAGCGCCACCAACGGAGAAGCCTTGAAGCTTCATTCTGTCAGTTTTCGATTCATAAATTCATTATTATTTCAATGTACAATGCTTATTAGCGTTCAAACGCACCGTCCCACCCCCCACAGATGTTTACTGAAGGCAACTGTACCCGCAAAAACTTCCTTCTGACCGATTCCAGGACGAAAATCGGTTGAACCGGTTTGTTTACAACACGCGTATACGTACACGCTTAACTTAGCTTGTGTGACCTGTCCGCACACATTCAAGGCCCGGTGAGACGGACAATAACAAAACTGAGACGGCCCCCTTAAGAGCGATGCGAAAATTCATATATCGTTTATGATTTTCGTTTAATTACATGCAATAGCGGTCATCCGTAGTGGAAACTACGTACTTTAAGTGAGAGTCATTAATAGTATTGAATATGGAATGCAACAAAAATTAAAAATACAAAACTGAAAATGTCACAACTAGCCCCGGTCTCCCCTATTACCGGAGCACTGAACGACAGGGTCGTAAACCCACACCGTCGCAACGGTGTGAGATTCGCGACAAAAATCGCCCGACACCACAAATCTTGACCGATTCCAATAATTTTTCTTTAACATAATCCTAAAGAACTCAGCATTGACGAAGCACTGCAATAAAGCCAGTATCTGTTGATCTAATCTGTAGAAAACACTATTTACCATAACATAAAAACATAAATAAATAAATTTTGCAGATTAAAGATATTAAAAATTAATTTTGTTGTAAATTAATATTAGCTATAAAATTAAAAATTTACTTTAAATTTACAAAATTTATATTTTAAATAAACTGTACAGATAATTTAAATCTTATATTTTTAAATCAATAATTCTTAACAATTGTAATTCGGAGTAATTGCAACTGAATATTTTATGTTAAAAAAAGTATTTATATGGAATTGCATGATTGGATGGAGCAAATCCATTGGTGTCACTTCCATATCAATACGATAAGGAATAAAGAATTTCTTACTACGCTGAAATGAATATTTCACATTTTCACTCCCAACTGCGGGGGGTCGACCTCAGTTCGCTACGGTCGGCCGAGGATTCATACCTGTTTCAGAAAAAAATAATTCTTTATTCTTTATCGTATCGATATGGAAGTGCCGATGAATTCCTTATGTTTTTCCGATGAAAATCATACCAAATTTCATGTAAATCGGACTATTATTAACGAAATTATCTTGAGGTTATGGAAATTAATTTTTCATGCAATTTCCTTTGTTATTTTCCGAATCACCTCGTTCTTGGTGTCATTTTCATCGGCGAAAAATAAGGAATCAATTGGCGTCGTTTTCGCAAAGATCTAATGAGAAATGCGGAAGTCGAAGATTTCTCACCTTTTAATAGGCACTCCAACCCCTCTGGGGATTGAAAGTCGTAAAAATGATTGTCCTTGCCACGGGGTACCAGGCCGCATATCTTTGACGGACGTAGCTCCAGAATGATCCTTTACCATTAAGAAGTGGATTTCCACATTTCTCATCAGCACTTTACGAAAGTATCATGAATCGAATCCTTGGGTTTAATGAAAATGGTCCCAATGAAAATGGCACCAAACCCGACATATTTCGGACTATAATTAACAAAGTTACACGAAAAATTGGTCAGCAGAATTTAAAGCCTACTTCGTTAAAAATTTTCCGATTTACATAATATTTTGTCCTTTTAATCGGGAGAATGCCAGGAATTCATCGATGTTACTTTCAGATCGATACGACGAAAAATAAAGAACTTTAATTTCTGTAAAATTGGTGATACGGGGCGGGGCGACCGTAGCAGAGGACCGCTGCCTCGCTCGCCTCAGCCCTTGAACGACCCAGGCGCCTGCCGAAAGTATTCGAAACCTTCGAATAAAGATACAGGTAAAGTAGGAAAAAGTATTCGAACCTCAGAGTGGAAGACCTTCGAATAAAAAAAGTAACTTTGCCTCATCGAATGAATTTCCGTCGAAGAAACTGGCTCTTCGAATAAAGTTACTTCGGGTTTTTTTTTATTCGACGACGATCGAATAAAATTTTTCTCTTTTATTCGAATTTGAAATTTTTTTGAAGATGATTTTCTGCCCATCTCTGGTTTGAGGACACAGAGGGTAACTGGTCCATCGTGTAGATGTTCTTTGAATATAATTACATTCCTACCTGTAGGTAGAACGTTCGGAACAAAGCGAACGGAGGCACAATGTTAAACGTTTCAGCGACAGTTTCGCGATCAACATAAACGCCCAGGGGCGATCATTTTCCTCGAGGAACTCATTCGACTAGACAGAGTGACGATAAAAAGTATAACAGTTCGTGCCGGCGGCCGTGCACTCCGATCGCTCGATATCGATCGAGGGGAAAAGGGAGTATTGTTTATGACGAACGTCCACTGCACGCGCAGCTCTCTTTTTAGAAAGCACGTATCGAGCGCCGGGCATGCACGTCGTGGTTCACTGTTGGAATCATCGTAAATCTTCTTCTCTATAAAAGTCGAATGAATTGCGAGCGCACAAAACGACTCATGGCCGTTAAAATGTCCCTGGAAATTCAGTCGACCGTCTATGGGCCTCCCTCGCGCGCACATAGCGAAGGATTCGCGCGAGTAAAACGTACATACGACTGCAGGTGGAAGGTGTTTGCAGAGGCGGACGACGAGTTGAAGCAAGGAAATGAACGTCGATGTTGTAGGTGCAACGTCCTCAGAGACGTGATTGATTTCGACATGTTGCAAAGTGTATTGTTGAATGATTTAGAATACAGAACTGGGATAACGTGGAAGACATTTGCGTGGAGATATTTTTCAGTGGAAGATCTTAATTAGTGTTATGAGAGATTGCTAAGTTCACAGAAAGGCAAGTACGATAGGATCGAAGCCTCGATGCTTGGAGGTTCAGGAGACACAACTCGTTTCGTAATATCAAGGGGAACTGAACACGAAAAAGGAAGAATAATGCTGACACTAATTTCTTCGAGATAGGGCTTCGAATGAAGTGGATATCGGTTCAAGAAGAATTAACGAATTAACTGATAGGTACTCAGTGACAGTGGACACTCGAGGGTAGAGCTATTGAATCTGAACAGGAATAATTGATTCTTCAGAATGATTAAAATCCAACGTGTTTGAAATGTCGTTCCTGGCTGGTATATTATTATATCACGATTTTGGTGAAACGTTTTCGGTTTCAGAGGGAATTTATAAACATGTTCTGCTGTTTCGCGTGAGTAGTTGAAATATCCCATATTTTAGCGTGAGTCAAGCATAATCTACGTTTATTATGGGACATCAGAGATCAAAGCGATATACTTCAGTATCGGTGCAACGATGAGGCTTCTTTAGCTAGGCATGCGAGGGTACAGGATTGGCCAAACTCCGAGGGATTTTGAGGATTCATCGAATTATCGTCAGAGTTATTATTAATTACTACGCAATTAACGTGTATCGGACGTGGGGGTAACTGGTTCTGATACTCCTCTGAAATTAGACCAGCTGTTACCAAACTATATAAGCATACAGCAATTCAAAAAGTCATTTATTTCTCAATTTTTAGTAGTATAGCTTTCATTTCATTTTTATTACAATCTTTTATTTAGCTTCACTTGTGAGTTTGTTAGATAGTTTGTTAGGGTGAAATTTTGTAAGCTAATTTCGACCCATCTCCACATATCCGATCGACTTGAATACAATATTTTCGATGACAATACAATATTTTCTCTAAAAAGCATAAAATAATTTAGGAAAATTTTTTTAAGACATGCTTTGATTAAAATATACTAAAAAGGAAAAAATAATTTTGTCACCGATCTAAATGACTTCCTCAGAAGAATTCCCTTATATGACTACAAATAAAAGCCTGGGGCGTCGATATTGAATATTAAAAGTTATGCAAAAACTAATTGCTGATCCGCATGATTTAATCTTGACTTTCGAACTGGTTAGATCTCAGGACAGCCTTCGAATTGAGGAATTAGACAGCTCGCAATTAATTGGAAACTAGTAAAAACTCGTGCAACAACGACGCTCCAGAATGTGAAAACTAGAGCGTTATAAATATTCATATAAAATCGACATTTCTATATTTACGCCCCACACTTTTATTTTTAGTCGTATGAGGGAATTCTTCTATAGCATTCATTTAGTCCGGAATCAAAATTATTTTTTTCCTTCTTAGTAGATACATATTAATAAAATCTTATTTTTAAAAAACCTTTCTTTTTATTATTTTCATTCTCCATCGATGAGTTACAGATTCAGAATGAGAATTTTAATCGAATATCGTTTTTGTAATCATCTGCAATCTGCAACTGTTACTTTTCGATTCTCTATCGTTGAATGTAACTTTCAATAACAATTTCCAAAGATTCAGCGCGTCATCGATGTAAATATGGAGATTGGATGAAATTGTCTCACGATTCGACCCATCCTCGCAGAGATTGCAAGTAATTCTGTCAGATCAGGATCCAGTTGGGCCGCATAATAAGTCAATGAATAAATTACAACGTCATGGAGGCGGTGCAGCGTAATTTCCATGAATGGCAAACCGTGACGGAATGATGTAATAATATCGTCCCGAAGGATACGGAGGCGCGTGCAATAATATCTTTTCGCGTGTCAATCGTGCACGGGTAGCTATTACTCACGGGTTATCGATCAGGCAGGAGAGAGAGGGAGTTCGAACTGCGACGGTTGATCGTGATATTAATTAATATTGTCCGATTAGTCGCTTGGCAAACAGGCACATCGAAGCAAATCTCGGTAAATTACAACGAGACCGTTGTTACACGACGAGCAGTATGAATTGAGGCTTGACGTTAATCGCATTAATTGGGGGGGGGGGGGGGGCAATGCAAATATTGATAAGTCCAGGGCAGAAGTCGTTGGACGAGTTATAATAATAAACTTCGACGAACATTCGTTGTTTCGCGGATTATTTGGCGTAGGTACACTGCTTGTTATTCTATTGCACGGGATATAATTCGACACACACAGCAATCAGCGCACGTTCATTTCGACGCGCAACATAGATAACTCTGCCGAGCCTTGTACTGTTACAGGATTATTAGTGTCCACATCGTATCGATTGTTTTAGGAAATTTTAATAATAAGTACATCACTCCAGTGGTAGAATCTTCATAAATATTTAACAATCGATCTGCTCCTCTGATACTTCGTTGTTTCCTTTTGCGAAAAAGGTTTCTTTTTGGTTTTAGGGTGATTCTTATTAAGTACAGTTGATTTTTGTACAAATAAAATTAAAACGTGGCAGGATTGTCTGTTTCATAAATCCCCGTTGGAATTTTAATTTTCACTTTACCGAAGTTGCATTGCAACAACGTTGAGCGTATCGTCGCTAAAGGGGTAATTCTCGTTCCAGCAGATGTTAGACAATCACGAGGAGCATTGTTGTTCCCTCAAGGGGTGCGTTGTGCACCGGAGCATTACAAGATAATGCTAATATGTTATCGGGCGTCATGATTGTCTGCAATGGTACCTAATATAGGAGCTGTGTAGTGATAAACTGTTTGAACGCGCCTCAAAGACGAATCAGCGGAGGAGAATGCAATTGAATTTGATAGTTGCTTTCTTTAAATACGCCACATTTTGAACTAAATCATTTCTTCACAACTTCCAAAATGAGAGACCTAGACACTCTATTCCAGAAGAACCAATTTGGTGATTTAATTTCCAAAACATTATGTATACTGACTACACATTTAATTAAACCACATTTAATTAAAATATAACGTATTCGACTGCCTTAAGAAATTGCTCTGCAGGAAGTTGAAGAATTCCATCATTGAGTACTACAATTCATCACCATGCTTTCCACAAATAAACAAGACAGAAACTCGAGCTATCCTGCCATCTTTACAGAGTCAACGATTAAACGTCCACTAGTTTTGAGTGCTCTCCACGCAAAACAGATTGTACTTTCCTGATGCTCTGGAAACTCGATTATTTGTCCACCCGTCGAGCACAACAGCAGGACGGAGCAACGTTACCCTCCCTAAGGGGCCAGCAGATCGGGCAGTGACGATTGACAATATCCCTTCACGGCTGTCCAGGGCACACAGCCCGTCGGTAGGCAGAGTTTATCGGTAGGATCTCGATCACAGCATCAATTAATTATCGAAACAGTAACCTCGTGGTAATAATTATCCATTCGGCCGCGTCCATATCTGTATTTATGGTGGCGCGTGCACCGAATGTCCTGGCTATTTGTGGCCGACCAATCACAAATATTCCAGCCGACTGGACGCTCAATTTTCCTAATTAGCACGAGACACGTCGAAAACTCGCGTAACGAGTACACCAGCCAACCTGCTTTGTTTTTGGGGTGCGCGAGGCGAGGCCCCTGTTTGCACCTCGGGGGTGCAAAACAGTCGGTGTGGCGAGCGCGGAAATCATTTTCTGTCGATCGTGTTGCAATTATCCACCGATACTAGCAATTGAGACTGGTGGAAGTAATTGTACGACTCCTTGTTCGGATATCTAGCTTTAAGATGAAAATTGCTGTAAATGCCTGTAGATACTTGTAATATGAATTATAGGAAGAGTGTGTAGCTTCGTGGATTATTATAATTTAATAAGTATGAATCTGACGAATAAAGCTGAAAAGGCTGGGAACTTGTTCTTCTCTTTCTGAACTGTTTACGTTTTATTATAATTCTTATAAATATATGTATAACTATAGTCGTATTCAGATTTATTGGCCGGTGAGTTCGGTTTCTCGAGTAGCGCGCGAGGAGAAATCAGCCACTACCACCTGACGATCGTGGATTGGCAGTCGAAGTTGCGGGACCCCCGAAGGGTATTGTGGGGTAAGGGGAACGGTGCTCGACTCCGCCTCAACGATGCCGTGTGGCTGTTGTTTATTCATAGCGTAATAGTAGTGTGCGTTACGAATCGTATTGGCTACGCATAGCCAATACGAGACGAAGATACGGCAGAATCCCGTTAGCCGCTGGCCAAGCCTTAATTCCGAGTATGAGTTTCTCGCTTCTTTCTGGCCAAAGGGGGGAGCGAGATGGAACGCTTTGCAAACCGGTTTTCCAGTGCTCAGGGAACCGTACGACGGCCAGACGTAACCCGAGAGAGAGCGAGAACGTAGATAAAAGGAGCACCGAGGTAGGCAAGCGGTGTGGTGGGAGAATACCCCTCACGAAACTCACCGGCCAATAAAGCTGAACACGACTTTAGCTTTATTTCCCGGCTTCACTTGAAATTTAAATTATGATTTATTCTGAAAATAGTCATATGACTCAGAAATTTACAGTTCAAAATTTTTTAGGTGACAGACAAACACACTAACACATAAATTTTCTGCTCTATCTATTAAGATAATTCTCATCTCAATCAATACTGAATTCCCTTTTTGGAAGTTCGACCCAAATTCTCACACACCCTTTGTGTAATTAATATTCACATAATGAGCAGTAATGATGCCAGAGATATTTTGTGTCCCAAAATGGGGGTGTTCTTAATACTCGAAGGTCATTTGTGAATCCACTCGATGGACTGGATCGTAGAGATTTCAGGTTCCAGCGAATGTTGAAGCAGGGTATCAATTCTCGGTCAGCCATGGCGTTAATTCTACACGCTGACGTGAGAATAAAAATATTATTCTGGTGTCCGAGCACGTTCGCGCAGAAAATGGCATTTGTTACAGGTTTGTGCTGGCAATAAGTCAGCGTATCGAGCCGCACAGCCCTTTTCAATTCTTCTCCTGCGACCTCCGGTACAAATGTTGGTCGGTTTTATCGTCATGCGTGCGCGAACACAACTGTGTACGACAGATGTTACGCAAATTGCGACGTTTGTACGCTGGACGTTCGTATAAATATTCTGTTAATGGCGCGCGTTCGTTGGCGATGTTGCTTGATATTAAAAATACATGCTTTAATGACGGGACTATTTCGCGCCCCTGGCTACGGATAAAATTTTTAATTCAGTCTTTAAGCTTCCAAGTACACATATTGCATTATCTCTCTGTCTCACAATTATATAACAAATTTTAAAAACATACAATTACCATGGAAAGCCTCTATATATGGTTTATAAACAAAAGGATTTACTAAAGATTGAAATCTAGTGGAAAAGTTCACGGTCATCTATGCCACAATAGTGAAATCATTTTGTGATAGTTTCCTGTGTATTTAATGTTCCTTGTCACATCGTCAGTGTTGAAATATTTATATTAAACATTTTTTCTAGCATCTTGTAACAGAGGTTTGTAGCTGTCTTCGTGGATGTAGAAAATGCAATGATCTATCGATTATTTTGAAATAGAAAGGACCATTTCGATAATTGGTACTCAAAAAGTGGAAACATTCGAGTTACCTGGCAGCGGCGAGTTACGCGAAGTAAATAAATATTGTATCGCGTGACAGTCGTTTGTTAATTACATGATCAGTGTTCGTGTGAGTGTAAGCGCGTATAGGTTCAGCATTTCAACGCGAAATCGCTCTGTTTCCGCATTTCAAGTTTAAAAACGACGGTAACACCTGTTTGACATGACGTCAAACGACTCTCGGAAATTGGAGTGCAGGGAATTTAAATCGGACGTTGTAATTACAAAGGTAGACGAGCGTGTTTTGTTCGTACAAAGAACAGTACACTGTTAAGTACAGTAATTCGTCGTTATTGTCCCGTTTTTACCATGCGTTGTACGCCCGATGACTAGCCCCACCATTTCTTGGAATCCTTCGGTCACGAGTGAGAGAACGAAAGAGTCGATGGCAACTTCGTGTCAACTGTTTCGTTCCCTCTCGCTTGCTTTTCGGAATTCTCACTCGCAGCATCGACCGCACGAAATTGTGTCCGCATCCCGTTGTACGACGAATTACTGTAGTTGCTAATATCGTTACATCAATATTGATATTTCTTTTTTTCAAAGGAAGGGAGTGTTGTTTAATTCGGACTTTTATCAGAAGTTCGAAACGAATCGGGCATAGAAATTCATCGATATTTGCTTGTTATGTATACTCGAGTTTGAATATGATTATAAATATAATTATTGCAAAGTAAACGTTCAGTGTTTGTTCATTCTTTTACAGTTACTGATATTTTGTCCACTTCTTACGCAATATGAAAGGAGAAAAAAATTAGTTTAAAAACCATCGTTAATTTTTCTGTATTAATGTATTCAAATATTTTTATTCCATTTTTCAGATAGTTTAATGTTCCAAGTAATAAAATACAAGAGTTACGGATAAAGAAAATTTTTTATAAGAACAGTTCTTTTGTACTCATCTAAATAGCAGCTTTCAGCTATAATTACTTAATTAATTTAATTCTTCGGACTACAGGGGACAATAGTTGACGGTGAAGAAGAATTCTTTCAAAAAGTCCTTTCACGTCTCACGGAAATGTGTAATTATTGGAAGTTCATTATTCAAATCGAGATTCAAAGGGTTTCCGATTAAGAGGGCTCGAAGTGGTTGAATACTCCATTCTTTCCCAACGAAATTACTTAGCCGACATTTTAGAAGGGTTTTATCCACGTATTCCGTACGGTTGTGGCCAAAAGCCACAATGGTTTACAACATGTTTGTTGACGATTTATGGTATTTTACGAGCAAGATAAAACGATCTCGAGAGTCTCTTAGCATTTATGAAAACGATGCGAGTTCAATCAATCATTGTAGTCCCATTTCAGCACATTTTGTGCAGCCCACTCGAAAATAAACCGACATACTATTCTAGAGTGAGAAACATCTGCCTATTCCTCGAATTTGTATCAACAAATTTAAGCATCCTTATGCAAGTCCAGTTATATTTTCGTTTATAATTTTTATCTCGGATAATACTCATTGGATAAAAAAAATACCAAATTAGAAAAATGTATATTGCAACGAGCTTTACAACACTAGGTATATTTTTTAAAATCCAGTTTACCAAAATTTAGTTTTCTAATCTTAGCGTTTGGAAAATTCTTTTTCGCATTTTCGAACGCTAGTCCCCTTATTGCATCCGTCCCTTCAATTGATAAAGTTGACAAGCATGTACCCCACTAAAAATTTTGTAAATAGCTGAAGGGCGACACCGAGTATTTCTCATGCAAATTACGAAATCGATGATGGTCGACTTCGGCAGTGAATGTGTCCAGACCAATCCAATTCTCGAGCACCATTTACTCGAACACGTCGTTCCTAAAAATCGAGAAATTTCTCCTATTCCAACGTCGCCTTTTCTACTCCGACCCTGTACATTCTACGAGATACAATAATGTAACGATTAAGCGGGTTAGGTAACGCTTGCGCAGCACTGTTTCCAGCGAAGCAGCGGATAAAAATCCATGCCTTCGCCTAGGAAATAACAGAGCAAGTGGAGTTTCCCGTGGAATATCGTTCGGGCAATTTCTAACGAGGCTAATTCGCGATTCCGTTTACTCATTCTCGTTTACCAGGCGCCAGCTGAGGCCAGACAGGTGGCAGCTCATTGAAAAAGGGCGCGGACGTGAAACGAGGGTGGAACGAGCGAGCGTGGCCGGGTCGAGACTGAGAATGGGGTGGTTATGGGGAAGCGGGAGTGGAAACAGAAGTGGGAAAATAAGCGGTGGCAACGGGAGCACTGTGTTACCCTGTACAACGGGTCAGTATTTTTACGCCAGGCGAAAATTGTGCAACTCCGGTCTCCCGTGTGAGATGGAAACCAGCATACCTTCGGTTCTGAGTGCTGTTTTTAAATATTAATATACAAATCTGGTAGTTCTGATGGAATTAAAGCCGTAAAATATGAATAAATCCTGTGTGGACGAGGGACGATATTGTGCAGGTTTGATGCTTTGATGCCGTTATGATATAAACGCACGTGTCTGTTAATTAATTTGATCTTCGCAGCCGATGACATCAGCGTTTCTTTGATGTTCAGTTGATTTAAGTTGAAAGCGTTTTCATCCGTTTTTTTTTCATTGGTTTACGATGGAAACTGGTCTACTGCACAGAAAATGCGAGCGTGAGGTTAGTTATTTAATTTTCACAGGGAATTATTCTTTTATTGTGATAACATATTCTACTGCAATGGGAAATGGAAAATGATAAGATTATTGGAAAGTGACATTGTTCAGGGGCGAAGCCATTAGAGTGCTACTTAATCAGTGATCCTAACATTCACCAACCTAATATCGTTATTATTAATAACAATACAAATGTTGTTATCTACTTTATTCACTTTAGAAATAAATAATTGACTTAATTCACTTCGAAATAGTTGCACTTTTAACACCAAGACTTACAAATTCTACAGTTCAGTTATCCTAATTCGATTTTATCTAATGCAATACTATATGATAGACGAGAACTACCAAAGCACTGGTAGGATCAATCAACCCCTAACTGGTTTAGAAGACATTTCCAACCCCTCGTCAGTCATGATAGAAGGAACAAGTGAAACTAACAACGACTCGAAAAATCGCACCCCGCAGGCGACCAATTACCATTGGAAGGAATCTACAATCTTCATTAACAAGCAGTAACGGAGCGAAATAGGGCACGAGGGGGTGGCGATCGTTTACAGGGTCAACGGGAGAGGTTAAACAGACGCCAATCGAGAATTCGAGCCGCTGGAAATCCAGGGAACGAATACCGCCACAGTCGCTAATGAGGTTAATCCGCGATTCCGTTTACATTTTCTCGTTCACGAGGCACGAAACGAACCCAGGCAACTCGGCGGAGATAGAGGGAGAACGCGGGGCGAGGGAGAAAAAAAGAGCTGGCTGCATAAAGCGGGCACAGGGCAGAAGGATGTAAAGCAGAACGGGGGTGGGGCACCGAGGGGGTCGCGAAAAATTACGGACGACCCGCGATGGGAATAAGAGCAGTGTGTTACCCTGTACACACCGTTTCGAGTGCACTGCACTCAGATACACCCTCTCCAGGCGTCCTTCACCCTTTCTGCCTCTCGTTGCCGCCACTCGTCGCGACCTAAATGAAACTTTCGTCCCCCGCCTCGATCAACCGATCCGCACACCTGCGTGCCAAAGATCGTTTTCCCACCCCCATCTCTGTCAACCTTTTCCACCCCTTTTTGATTTGCCAGCGACATCGTTGGGATGTAGAGCATCGTCGCTCTTGTCTTTTGCCGGCGATGATTACTTCATCCCCGACCCCACCACCCCGTGAATCACTGTTTCGTACTGCTTCTTCGTTGTGTTTGCGTTACACCCTCTCCATCGCGACTGCTCAGCTGTCACACAACAGCGATGTGGTGCATTCAGAATATTTAATTCGGATTAATCTGTTCTTGGATAGAGTCTCTTCGGGCATTTCAGGCATTGTAGGCATCTGCATTGATAGGAATTTTAGCATTCGCGATATTGCAGGTATAAATAAATAATTTCTGAAGATAAGGAAATTAAGGTATGACGATTTTCCTGGTATACGTTGCAATTGATTTTCCGTCATTGACTCAGTGCACAGAAATTTAATCAAAAAGTCAGTAACCATAATCTCCCCCCATCTGTATCTGTGTATTTTTTACACGAAGGGATTTTTAATATCGTTTACTGTTGGAATAAAACAGTGAAGTTGACGATGATCGATCGAGTCTGCTGTTTGCTGCCGTTCGAGGATTTTCCTTCCCTTTCTTCTTTGCCCCACTCAACCGATCAAAACCGTTTTCAGGCAATAAAGGAAGAAGAGTTTTATTAAAAAATGAGCGCATTATTTTCGCGGGTGACGTTTGATAAAATAGCATTCGGAATTCGAGCACTCAACGCCGGGGACTAAATTTCCCTAAATTCCCCTGAAAATATAATCAACGCTAACGCTGATTGATGCGACACAGCGATAATCGTTCGTGATTTATCGCGGCTCTGCGAATTAAGCATTCCCTTCCCTGTTGCGATTCTGGTAAATCGAAGATAATGGAAAATATTGTGGAAAAAACGCGACAAAGTAGTTCGCGATCGTAATAGGTTTTATAATAATTAAGTAAATCCACGGGAAAAATTGTAAATTTTGGAGATCTGTGTTTTGAGAAGTTTCCTTGTTAAATGAGTATCTCTGAATATGAATTTCATTCGTGAATCATTTAATTCTATAATTGTGTAACCTTTACACGTTCGTGTCACTATGTTATCCATAAAGATGTAATAAATATTTAATACCCACATCTACTCAAACTCAGAAATCACAATGGCAGAAGTAATTAAACCAACATGCTACCTACTTATTCAATTTTGCGATATTTCTGCTGAACATTTGGGAGCGAGTTCCTCAACAAATATATTGTAGACGTGAAAGTATTAAATTGCAATGCTAATTACTTGGACGACACTTGATCTATGAACGATTGAGATTCGCTGCGGCAAATCCATCGAAGGATAACGATGGGAAAGGAAGATTGGGAGAAGAACAAGCAGTGCAGCGATTTCCGATTATTAGATGAGACAGAGGAAAACTCTTGCTGGGAATTCCGAGGTAACGTCTGCAGGGAGTCTTCAGCCTCAACGTTCACGGAAAAGGTGACGTGAACAAACAGAGAACGGTTGTCTGAGTTAATATTGAAGTTTCGTGCCCTCCTGCTGGCTCGTCTTAGTAACTTAGTCCCTCTACCAAATCTGCAGGACTCTTTTCTCCCCATCGATCCTCCCTTCAACATTCAAAACAAAGACTCTACTCTCACTTTTCTATGCCCAAAATGCTACATTGTGCTTTCCATAGTTCCCAAATAATTATATTTTCAACTTTACAACAAATGGACAAAGTAAAGCTGAATTTCTCTATTTCAAAGTACACTTGGTTTCAATCGTGAAAACTACCATTTTGGGAGTGTCCTTTTAATTTTGTGTTGTGACAGATAGATTGGAGAATAATATGAAATGCTTCGTAAGGTGAATAGCTAAAGGTACTTCACGCTGAATGTAGTGATCAGTAATTGCTTTTAAATTCTACTTGACTTGTGGAATTGAGTCTTGCAAAATGTTTGAGTTTCTCTGATACTTAAACGATACTTAACGAGCCGATGGTAGGCTGTATACCTATGAGAGCCAGGAAATGAATGGCACTCGGGTGGTTACATCAGGTAAACTTGCTACCCGATAAACAAGCTTCCGCAATAGACAGAATTACGGATGCGAGGGGAATGTCTCGAACGTAATGACCGCAAAATTGCGAGACCAAGCAGCCGTCGCGAATCTGGTGGAAACTTAATGAGCTGCTTAAATGAATTCTGGATTTTCTTTACATATACCCTCGCTTCTGCAGTTATTTTTATAAAGTCCTTCATCTTCATTCTAAACACAACTCTTTAGTTAAAATTGTTAAGAAGCTAGTGATATGTCGTATCCTTTAACTTGATTAATTTCTCCGTATGCAATGCAGATAACGACCAAGATCCTTCCAAATTTTTTATCCATCGGCGAAGGGAGCGACGTTTTTCCTTCCCAGTGAACATGCCTGTAAAACCTAATACAATATAATTTTGTAACTTACTGTAATTTGAGCCACAAATTTATTTGTATCTTACTATTGTAATAACTTTTGATCAAAAGAATGTTTTTATATACATGACTGTACATTAAAATAAATTGCATGAAATTTCTACATGTTGCTACGTAAATATTCCAATTACAGATCGTGGTGATTTCTTAAAGAAGTTCTGCTTTCAGAGTTTCTATGTTTTCGAGTTAAAAGGGGAAGAGGCAAGTGGTTGCGCTGGCACATGCAAATGTAGCGCAATTTTTCACATGCTTGTTAGGATGTTTTCTGTATCTGCACGTTCCAGGCAGACTTGGGGGAATATTTAGCGCTATTTAAATCCCCGCATGAATAGGGAAAAAACGTAATCGCGGTAAATACACTCGAATGAGATTAGATACATTTACATAATGACACAATAAGGTGTCCTCGTTTCCCTTCTCCTTCTTTACATTTTTTAAATGTCTAAAGCGTGAAAGGCTGAGCAAGGAGTCTTTAACGTCTCGCTTTTCGCGTTAAATTCCATTTCTTACCTTACCATATTTAAATTTAAAAACGGGGAAGGTGAGATACTATCTTTCATATAAATACACGCATCTACGTATAGGAAATTGTGAATGTATTTTTATAACTAAATTGTCAAACATTCCTTTAAAGAATATATTGTAAAAATATTTCCTCCTTCAATTCTACTATTACCAAATGTTCAGATTTACAAAAACCACCAGAAGCAAGTAATATAAGTTGAAAGTGAGCTCAAACCTCGAATATTGTCGACATCCCAAGCCCACCCACTTGTCACAAAAGGGGCACAAAGACAAAGCTATTATTTTTGTGTTGATCACCATTATCTAGTATGCATTTGATGGCCTGCAACCTCAAACAGACTCCAAACTACCAAAACCATTAGTAGACCCATTAGATTTATTATATAATCACGCTTTAAAATAATAAGTAAACGCACTGACTGATCAGAAAAGTATTTCTAACAGCAAGGAGAACATATATCTCGCCATTCTAAAACTGTGTCTTAGATAACATCTCCTGTGACGAGGATCGATATTCGATTTCTAACGTTGAAAATTCGTGGAATGGTTGTGGAGACACGCGTATGGACGACTGCACGAGTATAGATAATCGAGGGCTGCAGAGCGATTAAACATAATTTCGATGCACGACAAAAGCAGATTCATCCCCGTCCACATTCCTCCGAGACAGCATACGCGTCTGTTCATGGCGTCTACCGGATGCTCCTTGCTGTGCACCAGGAAGTCTCGACGATTTACAATGTCGAGGAACTACGTATAAACTTGAGTAAGGGTACTCTGCCTGCACGAACAGGTTGAAGGGAACGTGCATGTTGAGTTCTTACTTAACTAGGTAGATTAAATACACGTGCAAGCTGTTTTACCCATCTGGAACTTCGTGAGCATACAATAAGGGTCTTCAACATAAGATTATCAAGCTTGTTACCATGTTTATCACAACCAAGTATCCTGACGCACTCGAAATATTTTTATAAACAAAATAACTGCTTTCTGTTTTAAATCAATACATCTCCCATCACCTACTCTACTCGAAAAAGTTCTCCCTATATTCACTTTTTGAATGGAAATCCAAAAGACAACATATAGGGTAATTCCGGTAGAAATGGACCGCCGGGAGCGACGGACAAGTTAAGTAATTTTTTTAACTATCCGTCAAATGCGCAATGTGTCAGTGTTAATTCGTTATAATTATTGTAATCGAGTGTGTCTGTGAATTTTACATCCTAGTTTTATAAAATTTTGACGAAAATCAACGTTTTAATTTCTGGAAAGGATGATAATTTTTCGCGTAGTCATAAAATAAATGTTCTGATAAAATAAGCTCTAATAACACGTAGCTATAATGCTAACACACAACGGTGATTTTCAAGCCGACAGTAATGGCGCCGATAAATGGTCCACTATACCATGCGTTTCGGGGTAAATGAACCACATACACTCGGTAGTGATGGACTATCTTCGTGTTAATGCCATTACTTAAATTTTCATTAAATGCAAATAAAACGAATTTATATTGCAGATTTTTCAGATAATGATAAAGAAGAAATAAATGAGATGCATATTTCAAGTGAAAATGATTAAGAAAAAATAAATAATTATTTAGTAATAAGTATATTAATAATAGGAAACGAACTAATCTTTTTTGTTTACTGAAACAATTTTTTCAATAAAAGTAATTGCTACAGTGATTCAACTCGCTGGTAGTAGTTACGGAGAGATGTTACTTACTAGTAACATACCACCGCGCTTCGCTTCGGGCGTAAGAGATATTAAGGTCTCCATGATAAACATTTCACCCCTTTTGACCACCTAGGGGTAGATTAGGACAAAATCCTGAAATTGGTTTTTTGGCATTTGTGGAGGCAACCGTTGTAAGTAAAAACCAAGGCGACATCTAATCGGGCCTAAAAGATATTAAGGAGTCCGTGAAAACACACTTTACCCCTTTTCACCCCCTTGGGGATGGAATTTCAGAAAACTCCTTCTTGTCAAGCACCTACATCGTGAAGGGAATACACCTATTTTCCAAATTTCATGTTTCTAGGGTTAGCGGTTTGGACTCAACGGTGATGAATCACTGACATAACAATTATATAAGTGTAGATTTCTAAAGATCCTCTATTATGATCGTTACATGTCCTAGAAATGATAATTCACTACACGATCTGAGAAGTCTATCATTCAAAATATTTAAGTCTGAGACGATTTTAAAAACATGGTCCATCACCACCGAAATTACCCTAACTCATCCCCCATTACTAAAACAAAACTGTTCGATTCCAACAAAAGCCAACGCACATGGGCTTACTAGCCACTAAAATGCCGGCGCAACCTTGCGACCTTCGAGCCCTGACTCTCGATGCTCACAGAACTTACGCTGGGATCGAAACTATCATGACTATGAACTCGACACAGGGGGTAGGAAACGCGAACCCAGCATCGTGATTTCGGTTTGGAAGCATTGGTCGAGTAGTTCCGGCCAGGAAGTGAAACCCTGGGGAAGGGGAGGGGGGAGGATTTGGGGCTCGAAATCCGGTAGTGCACCCCTCCCAGCGATAGACTTCATTACATCCCTGGCATATTGTTGCCTGTGCAGCTCCACCGCCGCCCTTTACTATTATTTGTTGCCCTCCACCAAGTTCCAGCTATCGTCCGCCTCTTCTATTTTCCTGTGTCCGCGCTCGTGCGTCATGTTTCACTAGCTTTTGTGAACGTCTGCCGGCTGTCTGGTGGTTTGCGTCGCCAGCCACGTTGCGTACAACGTCCTACTATTCCCGCCGTCCGTATTTCTTCTATTGTGCCCGTTGCTATCTGTCATCCTGCACTGCATCTTTACTGTTCGCTGACGTCGCGCGAGTCGGGCCCCTCGTTTTTATCCCAACGTATCTTCCGGCTTCAGGTTAATCCTCTAGGAGCGCGGGATTGTGGTAAGGTACTGGTCTGGCTGGAATTGGGTCACACAAATTGGGGGACGACGTGAACTTACTACCTTCCTGGATTAACATAAGATGATGAGGAGGTGCGTTTTGTGGGTTTGCTCGAGCGATGGACTGGAATTTCATTGCTGGTGAATCGTATCGCTGTGCTCATTCTGGGTAAAGCAGATTTTCTGCTATTAGTCGCTATTGTTGTGAATTACCTCCTGCGAATTAGTACGTTCTTATGCCTCGGAGTAATAATTTTCGTTGTCACGTATTGTGATCTGTTTACAGTCGTGTATTATGACATTAGGGGTTGCTTGTAGACGCTGTTGGTATTCCGCTTTCTACTATCTTCCCTCGTCTCTAGCGATTCTCTAGTATCCCATGCTATTATGTATCTCTCTATTATCTACTGCTCCCTTCCCGACGTCCAACACTAATTTAATCGATCCTTCCTGCCTCTCATAAACCCCCATCGCCCGCCTTTTACTTCTAGCCGCCCCTCATCAACCTCCATTATCTCTCTCCCATTCCCTTCCCCTACTATTTACTATCATCCATGACCTACCATTTCCTTTCACGGGCCATTAATCACGAAACTATCGACCATCTTTCATCCTTCACTTTTACATCCCCCTCCGCCGCGGTGTTAGTCATCGGTTACATTGAAAACTCTATGCGCATTTCATGTACTCGTTCATCCTTAAACACGCGTGCATTCCCTAAACTTCAGCCCTTATAAACAGTTACTCTGCTCCACTTCCAAAGTCTACTTATTCATCTTTGGACACGCGGTGGGAAGTTCAGGACTCGTTCATCAAATTTTCATCCGATCGCTTCCTGCTGACGGAGTAGACAGGACTAAAATATTGCCCCGACTCTTTATTAAACATTAGGGCGAGGCTGCAGCTCATTTGATCCATAAACGTTACCAAGTTTGGTAGTACCAGGTGTGATAATAAAAGTTAACAAGATTTAAACACGAACAAGAGGGAAAGAATCGAGTGTTCTTCCTTTCACCTAATTCTTGTGAACTTAATATATAAGCGCTGGAAAATTGACTTATATAATATAATACTCTTGAATAAAAAACAAATGTCAGATTTCTAAGGATATCAAGAACCTCCCCTCACTAATCGCAATTAATTCTTGAATCTAAAATTATCTACCGTATAATGTTAAATTCCAAGTAAACAGTACCCTATTTTCGGAAAGAAGAAGCTTTAATAACGTTTATAAAAAAAGCATGGTGAATGTTTATTCCAAGATTTTGTGAATCCTTACATAAAAAACTGTACCTAGAAAATTCTGCTACGAATATCATGGATTACGATGTCCTGAAATTGTTTTCGTTCTGACAGCAAGTAAAAGAAGCTCTCATCATTTAGTAACATGCTTTATCATCACTATAAACATTTCAATCCCTCTCTAAACCTCCATTTACATTTCTCCATATGCCCACACGGTTTCCCTCCCACTTTCCACCGATCATTCCCCGCGAACACAGATCGTAGCTAATTGCAACAGACGAAATTGCATCAGCAGCAGCGAACGTCTTCCCGGGATGGCCACGTTCGCAGAAACTCAAGCTGTTCCTCGCCAGAACTGATTCCCCAATTAATTTCGCTGGACGCTGTCGAAGTATGTCGATTAACTTGTCTGGATCGGTAATTGAAACACGAATTGCCACACGACGGAACGACCAGTGAGCGGGTTCAGCAAACGTTTGCGCAGGGATTTTCGTGAGATTTTCGGACGCTGCTTCACGATCACTCAGAATCCCCGTGGACGAGACGGGAACGTTCCAGCGACGAAAATAAAATGGTGTAAGCACCTTTGACAGGTCCACAACTTGGCAATCGTTGGGACGGGGACTATTTACAAAATGTGACTGCCCACTGTTTCGTGTTTGCTGTTCGTCCAGACCCAGCTTCGAGGAGCTGCAATTCCTCGTTTTACCCCCACATCGCGCAGGAAAGCGACATTTCTGCTGGCTTCTATTTAATCACTGGGAATATCGAATTACAGGGACCGAGGCGATCGATACGACTGCGAGAGGCGTTCGACGCTCAGTTATCACGCATTAATGATTACCAAATGGTTGGCAATCACTGGGGCTGACTGCGGTGCAGAGTGATAAGCTTGAAAGTTTCTGGATGATTACTTTCTGTGCCTGACTCTGGAGGAAGGGAATATTGAAATCTTAGATTAGAGATAACATGGAATTTAAGGATGATGAAAAGGAATGAGGTAGAGAAAGAGATCCTTTTTAAACCCTTCACCCATTGTGCATCAAACTTCTTAGATATCTACGTTTGGGTCTTCAATTAGTAGATTTCAAAGTTTTGAAATAATTACGGCCATTGCGCTGAATAAACGCTTCGGTGACTGAGTATGAAACAGTTCAGGCTTCTTCTTCGTTACGATGTAAATGAACCGAACTGTTCAGGTAGCGATAAGCAATGACCACTCGGATTAAGTCAACGATGAACTACTGTTATTAAGATGGCAAAATGTGGGGTATGGCGATTGTTTCACAAGTTCTCGAACACGAATTAGCGTCAACCAAGTTTTATTAAACTGCCTCGCCTGGCCTCCTAGGAACTTATTTTGAACAGTGCAGAAACTCAGTTTTTCGGCTTGGTCGAAGTTCGAAACTAACTTGCGCTGTGCAGCAGTCATGCAAAAACGACAGATGGCTCCAAGTTCCGAGTGAAACATCGAACTTCCGATAATGTATTCGCCTTTTTCATCCGGCAGACCGCACGCTCCTCGCAACGATAGGACTTTACTGCTCACAGCTATTCCCTCGTAAACAATTTCCACTAACCATCAAATTATCCTGCATAATTCGCGGGGGATATTGAATTCACTCGACTGTATCCTATGAGAAGCTAATCTAGCTTGTAATGAATAAAATAGTTGGATAGTCTTTGTAGAAAATGCTATAGGTGCCAAAATTAAAAAACAATTTTTTTATCGGAAAATGTTCTACGTACGAATCGTAATACTATTTTTCCTTTGTAAATATATTCAGTTTTCTTTACGACTAGAAGGTGGCACATAGAGGGTTTTCTATAAATACAACTTTATTTTTCATGAATTTGGACTATATTAATTAAAAAAAAATAGAAAATTTTGTGATGTATTTGAATTATTGTATAAGTATTTAAGCATATTAAGTCATCAAAATAAATCCAATTTCATAAATAATTCGAGGTCAAGGAAGTGTTTTCTCTCCTGAAAAATTTGATTTTTGGCATTTACAGTATTTTCTACAAGGACTCTTCAATTCTGAGTTGATAGTTCCAACCTCAGTATGAGTGACTTATTAATTGCGTTGCAATACAATTGGAGATATTCATGAAAGAAAGAGTATCTTAAATCACCGAAAAGTAAGTACACAAGCTTCAAGAATAGACATCTATCTATCTATATATATAAAAATGAATGTTTGTTTGTTTGTTTGTTTGTTTGTCCCGCATGCGTTCCTATACCATTCAACCGATTGCGATGAAACTTTGCTGAGTTGTTGTGCGCACGCCCGCGAAGGTTTCTGAATTAGTAAAACCATTTTATAATAGGTGGCGCGCGAGTCGTTTCAACAAATGAGTGTATTCGAATGTTTTTTTCGTTTGTCCGGTATGTGTTCCTAAACCATTCATCCGATTGTTAATATATAAAAGTGAAACGTTGTCTGTTTGTTTGTCCTTCTTTCACGTCTAAACGGCTGAACGGATTTCAATGAAATTTTGAATATATATTATATACGCCATAGATTAGATGATAGGCTATTTATTTTTTCTTTTAGGCTTTTTTATTTCATCATAAATAATTCCCGGGTGAAACCGGGTAACGGGTGGGCTAGTATTACGATAAATATTAATATAAATACGTATCAAAGACGAATAAATCACATAAAATATAATAATTCCCAGTTGATATCGCACAAATTTACTTCTAACAGATCAGACCACTCAACGTGGCACTCCATCTGTAATACAAACCCTAATATCATCCACAAACTTTGTACTCAGCATTTATTCTCTTAAAATAAACTTATTAATTAACAACTCATCCCTGCAATTCTTTACCAAACCGGATATCCTGGCGAACACCCTCCTCGCCCAGTTTTACAACAAACGCCCCCTACCCCCGTATCGCTGCTGATGACATGGTTCGATAAAATTTAGAACCAGCCTTTCACGCACGAGTATGTAAATCGTCCAGCGGAGAATACGTGGAATTCATTTTGGAACCGTGGGCGAACTCGTGACGACCCGAAAGTCGTGCCGTCCAACTTCCGCGCAGCTCGAAAAACGGCAGATGGCCGCGAGTTTCAGCAGGAACAACGGACCTTTTATAATGTATTCGGCCATCCCCCGGCTGTCAGGCCACGTGTTGCTGTACAACGCAGATGTGACAGCTGCGTTTATCGCGAATTTCAAGGCACCACGAGTTTTCAAACTTCTTTCCCTGTGCCTCGTATTCACTGCATGCTGAAACCGCAAGGGGGTTCCGCGGGGGTACAGTGAAACAGCTTACGTATAAACGTCCTTGTCCGGAAATTTGCAAATCTTATGAGATCCACTACCCTCTGGCCGAGTTGCCTCCAGGCTTAAAAGAACTTCCTGTGCACGGTGGTTGAAGATGGAACGTGCACGAGGTCTGATCATTGTGTAGCGCTTATTTTCGATGAAGTGACTAGCGTGGTGGAGTTAGGGTGGCCTTTATTTTCAACCTGCGATTTCTTTTGCTCTCACCCCCTAATATGGTTCCATTTCATAAAAAATATTCCCTGAAAAGATTATTGCATTCGAACAACATGAAAGGGTGCCGACCAGGCCTTAAAGTTTAGAATTCATCAATGGTTTGAATTTGAAGAATTTCTCAAAAATGGTAAACCCTATCGAAATTTTGTTCAAATAATATTAAAAGAGCATTCAATTTTCTACAATTACTGTATACATAATTTTCTCATGCCTCTAACTATTTATTAGATAATAGCGTTTGAATATAGAGACGTATTGTGTATACACGCTTAGTGTATAGAACAAAATCATCACATGGTTGTGAAATCTCAAGTCTGTAGTGTTTAATCCTGCAGTGCACACGTAAATTATAATTAGGCCATTGCACACAATAACCCTCACAGGCCCATATTATAATCTCGGAATGCATGGATATTTTGATAAAAAAATAATTTTAGGCTGCATTGCACTCAATTTTTATTAAGAAGAATATTTATAACAAAATTAAATACTGAACGAATATTTGTTTAACACTACGGGTCATCTTTATCTGAATCTTTTTCAATATTAAGAGGCTTATAAGAAGCTACATAAGATACGGTAAAATTTATTTAGAAGGTGTATATTTATTTAACTGTTTATTTGGGTCTTTCAGGCTCCACGTGTGCACCGTAGGGTTAAATGTCAAAAGTGGATGTCACATAGGTCAATATACATGCAGAAGTATGGACACTTTTTGAAGACTGAAGTTCAAGGAAAATGTCTACAACCATAAACTACGTGAGAAGTACGAGTTCCGCGAAGTTTTTTAACGGATATTTAATAATTCAGATAGTTGAAGAGTTGGAAATAATTATGATGGGGCGAGGTATCGCGATGCTTCAACGCTCACGAACGTTGAAAGGTCGAACTTCCTGTAACGGACGTTTAAGTGTGGAAAGAGTGAAGTGGCCACGAGTTTTACGTCGCTCCTTCAAGGCGAACTTTCACCCCTTGTTGACTTAACGATTATTCCCTATTTGTTGGGGTACCCCCTTTGGCGGCTCATGCCTGTCGTAACTTTCATAAATCTTTTAATGCATGTCATACATGCTTCGAACAAGGAGGATTTACTTTACAGCCTTCGTTATTAACTGTAGATAGGATAACAAAGTGAATAAACGTGGTGAAGACGAAGCCTTTTACTTGGAATTAAATAAATCCTTCCCATGAATTGGCAATATTTATTTTTCAAATGTGACGAATAAGCTTTTATAACTAACAAGGGAAGATCCCGAAGCCGAAAATTCAAAACATTTTGAAACTTTGTGAATATGTAGGGGATTTCATCCTGATTACAACGCAATTTTTGTTTCCTGCCCAAATTCACTCTAAGGGGGTGTAATTGACCCCTGAAAATCCGGTTATTTTCCGATTTTGTGTTACAACTTGTGTTATAAGTGTAAAATAATTTTTTACCAAATGATTGATCTAATTAAAAGAAGTAACTTTTATCTTGAAACCTTTTTTCTATCTTTTATAGTTCTAGAGTTATAACATAAAATAGGAAAATACCTGAATTTTCAGGGGTTAATTTCATCCCCTTCGATTGAATTTGGGCAGGAAACAAAAATTGCGTTGTAATCAGGAGGAAATCCCCTATATATTCACAAGGTTTGAGAATTTTTTGAGTTTTTGGGTTCGGGATCTTTCCTTGTAAGATGCATGACAGGATCTTATTGTGTCAATAGTGCCATCTACTCTGTCCACATGTATTTCTTTTCTTCTCTAGATATACCCATGGGACTATGCCCCTTTTAATAATAATAATATCGAATGCCTGTTTACAGCTTAAAATATATAAGAAACAGTAGAAGAATTAAATCGAAAAGCAAAGCAACAAGTGAATTTATCTTTTTTAAAGGTACACGTCCAAGAAACTAAAAGCAGTTTAAAATTCCACCCAATTCAACTCTAAAAGCTTCATAACTCGAGCTATATCACTAGAGCCTGTCACTCAAGCTTTATCAGAGGATACTGCTTCTGGCACAATTCGAGCTTCCCATTCAGCGCCGAGCCATTTTCTGTTCATCGATGGTCAACGATGTCGCGTCTGATAGCGAAATTTTTGGTTCCGAGCGAATAAAGCGACATGGAAAGTGTCTACCCGCGAACTTGTTGCTACATCGATTGCCTCCTGGATAGCCTGGAACGATTCCAGGCCGATTATTACTGTGTCAGTCCACGGAGCTTAGAGAGGCTCGCGGATTTATCACCTGGCTACTCATAGCGAGATAACAGGATACGTACAAAGTTGGAAACGTTGTTCCATATTTTGTGAAGCATATCGTATCGTGTTAAAAGCTGATATAAATGTTCACTTCGGTATTGAACAGAAATGAAGTGTCAGTGGCAGGTGAGTTAAAATATCCCATAATTACACTCGCAATCTTTCTTATCGAAAATAAAATTGCCAACAAAATAAATGATCTGTACAGTCTTTCACCAAGGTTCCCTTACAAATTCGCAATTAAGGTTTCGTCATTAATTTACGACTTCCCTGCTGGACGCAATAGATTACAATTAATTCTTTATAATTTCACCCAGACGATGGGGAGGATTGACGTTTTGGCAAATGGTTCTTCTGCGGTTGTGCTGAATGTGCTGCTGCAAGATGACTCGACTGCCGCTCTGTTGGCTCGACTGCCTCGGCTCTGCGGTTTCCCCTGTCAATGCCTTTCTCTGCGTAGTGTGTACCTCCGCCGTATGTATTACTCCCCGTTTTGTAGTGACCCAATATCATGTTGCGTCAGCCAGCTCCCCCTCGTCGAGCGTAAATTCCGCGAGGCACACGAGTTTGCTTTACAGTTTTCACGCTTCCGTTTCTGATTCGTTCGACTTTCGACATCGAGCACTGTAATTCCGTCCCTGGTTCTATTCGCTTGCTTCTGATTGATACACAGGCAACGCAAAGTTTGAGTACACAGAGTAGTAGGCAAGGTGTTTCAAAGATAGGTAACTCAACATTCACAGTATCCCACCTAATTTAGCGATGAGAAGTTATATAAATGTTTGTTTAGAAACACTTGCTTTCGAAATTTGAAACTCTGTTTGAACAGTATCCTTGAATGTAATTGAATTTTTAGCTAATATATTTCTCATAATATCAATGGTAATTCCAGATGTTGGCGACGGGAACAACTCGTAGGAAATCCGTTTGATTTATTCCAGGAGCGTTACTCACACCGAAAAATTAGAGCAGGCAACGTGGGCTACAAGTAACTTCCCTACGCGAGTCTGACACATTTTAAGTGAAACGGGAAGCATCTGTATTCCAGTAAAGCCGCAGAACGTATGTATGAGCGTTGACAGCAGCAGCCAGTGATATAGCGCCGTGCATGGTCAGACACCCTTTGAGACGCAAGTGAAGCGCACCGCTCGACCTGACTTATATTCTTCATCGTTTCACTGCGCGTCAGCAAAGAGGGTTGTTAAGATAATTCTCGGACCGTCGACATTTATATTCCAACATTACATTATAGCTGAAAATAGAATTGTAAATTCAAAACAATCATTCTTTCAACTCACCGACTAACCAGATATGTTGCGTTTTTCTTAATCAATGAATTACTACCATTTATGGCTGATTTCTTCATCTTCAGTAATCTTCCGGTCAGTGAACGACCAATTGGCGTAGAGCATTTAAATGTTCTAAACCAATAGGATCCTATCATTTGGCAGTTATTTGGAACATAACTTTAACTGGAAGATTACTGAAGGTGAAGAAATCGGCTGTTAATTATCAATTAACCCTGAAGGCATACCACAGATTAAAATGAAAAGCATATATATGAAAACAGGTCTAAAGAATAATTTCCTAACAAAAACAGATCACGTATTGAAATGCGTGCTCATCAATAGTATTAGCGTGCTGAACTCGAAAAACGGCACGAATGCAGATCTTCGATGAATATTCGATCCACGGAAGGGGCACCGCGACGATCAAACATTCGGAAACAAACATACGTGCAGGGTACTAGTGGCGCCGTCATTATCATCTAATTTCGCCGACATACACGATCAATTATACGCCGCGATCAGAAATAAACGGCGAACGTTTCCGTCGTCTACGCAACGACATAAATCTCGCCACCCTGTTTAACCCCCCCTGCCCCCTGCTGTTTGCTCGATTATTAATGTATAATACCGAGCACTATCGAAGCTACACACTGCACCGCGGAAATAAATTGCGCGGCTCGAATTCCGCCGCAATTACTAGGCGCCTGAAATACGAGCTAAGATACTATCGTAAAACGCGAACGAAACTCTGGGATACGTCGCGCGAGGTCGTTGCGAAATAATTGATGTATCAATTTCACCGATCGAGGATCGACCGAGCCCCGCGATCCTACAGCGGCTGTAACCTGATCGAAATTTTATCAGAGCGCTGTAAAACCCGCAGTGAAGTTCCTTGGGCGATTCAGCATAAACAAGACAGAGAATGGCAGCTATTCGCGCGCTGTAAACGAGGGCTCCACTTCGCGGATCAATTTAAAAGTTTGTAGCGGTTTCATGGGGCATATCAACGGGTTCCCTGGGTAATTAAATATTCGCGAAGCTTTCCTTTCATGTCCCAGAGATATTTTCTGGTACCCACGATGTCGCTAACGTAAGAGTAAAACGCTGTTAATACATTTGAGTTGTGGGTGTTCTAGTTTAAATTTTAATATGTAACTCATTATTTGGTTCTTCGGGATTTAAATAAAAAGGGATGGACTTTGTGTGAGCTTGAAGATTTCAGCCCAACTTCAACTGATTGTGAGCAATTTAATTGCTCAGATGATATTTTATTGAAGATAAATACCCACACTGTTTCACCTGTTGAGGTCTTTATTTACGTAGTCTCGTTTGTTCAATTGATCATAACGCAGTTGTATGGAAAATGTATAAATTAAGGTCCAATTGGGGTAGACTAACACACTCGGCGCGTCCTTGGGAGCGCATACAGAATCGGGGCACGTGAACATGAAAAAGAACGTTACTGCGTCGTATTGCAACGCTATCTCCGACGTATAAATTTCGGGGGCCGCCGAAATTGCCTGTGATAGAGCCGCGGCCATTCTAAATATAAATTACCCACGTAATCCTGACACGGTTACGGTGCCGTGCGAATTCTGCACGCGCGATAAAACCGCGAACGTGCCTGAATCGGAATAAAACCGCGCGCAGACGGTCGGCACTGTGTGTGGATAAAGGACAAGTCCGTAAAAGGAGGAAGATTTCGATGTATTGAATCGCGTAAGCGTTTTATGTCAACCATTTGAGAAAAAGTAAACCGCGTCATAAGGCAAGGCTCTGTCGAATTATTTACTGGTACTTGGATGACGATATGTTTCCGTGATATATGCTCAGAAAGTTGCTTTCTTAGAGCGTCGAATTCATAGTAGGGGAGACCGGGGCAGGTTGATACAGACGAATTATCTCGACACTGTATATATATAGCTCCTTACGTGTGAGATATGTGAAGCTTCTTGATCAATTCTTTACTACGATCTAGGGTACATCTGTGTACCTTGACTTTAGCAATCCATTTTTAACTGTTTTCGTTTTTATACACAAAAAGTAAATAATTGTGTTCACTTTCCAATCCGTCTTGAGACGGGATAGAGAATTTTATCACTCAAATTAATTGGGCATCACATTGAGTCCTTTAAAGGTAAGGGAATTACGTTTTGTTATTTTGTTTATATGCTCTACATTTGTTTATGGAGATGTTTGTATATAATGACTTCCTGTGGGGTAAGTTGATACGTTTTCTCTGGGGCATGTTGATACTCATGGAGAGTGTATCAATTTTTCCCCGACTACTTTTAATTGGATTTTTCCTTTTATTTCTGGGAAGATGGTACGAAATTATGTCAGAAAAACGAATCGCGGAAAAATACCACAAAATATTTTTCAAAAAGTGTGTGTTGATGTAGAAAAGGAGTCAAAGCGCCAGAATATACGGAATAGATAAAATAGCTTTATTAATATACATTAATAAAAAGAAGCAAGCACCTCATATTAAAGAGGGATATTCCAGACATCCATATTTTACTCATTAAACGGATATTTTACAGATGTATCAACATGCCCCAGAGCAGTATCCACTTGCCCCGCATTGGGGTAAGTTGATACATTTTACCTTCGTCCAAATAACATTATCTCATTCATTTTGTATGTATTTTCTCAACATTTCATTTACAATATTTTAAAGAGGAAGGACCAAAGTATATTTTAACGTATTTGTTATTAAGTAATTAAATCAAACAAAAATGAAAAAAATCGAAAACTGAAAAACGTATCAACTTGCCCCGGACTCCCCTACTGGCATGTTCTGTAAGATTTTCAGGTGTCGGTGGGAGAATTATTGATTAGTTGAGAAACTTTTCTGGAAGGACGAGAATTACAGTTGTTTGCTTAAAATAATAGGAAATATTTGTGAAACATTGCGTTATAGATGTGAAAGAAGGAATTTGGAGTGTTTATTTAAAAACAAATCTGTGATGTGTTATCAGTCTTAAGCCATATAAATAAAAATTAAAGGAACACTATAATTTACCAGAAATTTTAGCCATTATCAAATGGCTGTATCTCTGCGAAAAATGGTCGCAAAAAAATGTGAGATGACGCATCCTCCAATAGAGTCACAAGTCGATCGACGTCGAGGTATAACTCGATGCAAAAAAAAGAAGTGAGCTAAAAGTGGAATTTAGAGTCCGATGCCAGTTATTGAAGTACAGTTTTTGTCATTGCGAAGAGTTTGGATAAAATGTTTTTCTTAAAATTTTGAAATCTTTTCATTTTACTAAAATGACAATGAACTAACAAAAAAACGTGCAACTATCGTTCAAAAATCGCAAGAACAAAAAAAAAGGGTTTTGAAGAGAAACATAACGTAAAACAGATGATCTTTCAATTTTTCAGACCATCTCGTATGTTTGACCATCGAAGACATACGGAAAAAAATCAAATCCGTCACTTGAATAAACACGACATTCAACCCCCATTCTCAACTTCCTCAAACTCGCAACCACAAGCGCGGTAACCCTCACAATAATTAAAACACCAACCGCTACCAACAAACTACCCTCCTCACGTCCCTCAACAAAAATATGAAATATCAATCGAAGACGCGAGAAATTTTTAACAACAACACAACCTCGTGAAAATTCATGAAACGATGTCTTTGTCCCCGACACGCAAGCATAATTAATTTCCCCGTCGGTCAGGCCTGTCGGCCATTAATTCATTACGTTTACCGTTAAAGTGGCGTCTTATTATATCTCGAGGGGGTGAAAACGGCAGAGTGCAAGGGTCCCCTGTGTGTATCGTTGCGCGAAGCCTCGGAAGCACAGGGAACCATACTTTTAATTAAGCTCGCCGATGGGCACCGGCCTTAACGATCGATTACCGTCGTAAACGTTACGCCTTTTTTATGCCCTCCCTCATGGCTTCGTAAATGTCGGCGAACTGACGGGGTAGTCGCTGCTTCAACCGCCAACCTTTATGCTGATAATAGCCCATCGCCTCCACGGAGGGAAGGGCATTTTCCTTCGGGGAGCGTTGCACGAAATCTACATCTATCATCGCGCAAGTGCTCCGCATAACGCAGTTACACGGGCGCACTTTTGCGTGTGGCGCTCGATTTGATTCGGTTCCAAACGCGGGCCCCGTGGCACGGTCTAGAGATGCTGTTACGCAGCGACGTAAGCTTGCAGAAATAGTTCTAGAGGTACAAATGACACTGTTAAACGGGTATCACAGCTGCCAATTTTGTTTATAGAGCTCTAAGTCATATAGCGAGCGAATGTTATCGCGGTTGGCCATAGCAGCTCAGCACATGAGCCGTTTAGTTGAAATGGAGCGTGTAACGGGCTTTAACAGCTCGTTGCGAGGTCAGTTTTATAGTGACCATTTTGAGTATGATGTTCCATGGAAGAGGGTTCAATGAATTTTGTCGGATTTCTGGAAATGTGGGCTTGAAGCGTTACGTGGAACAGGAACATTTGTTTATAATTTGCATTTTGCGAAAATGAATTTTTGATGACAAGATAAATTTATTGAGAAACGGTGGCTCTTCTTGACTTAAATGAAAGAGGAAGGAACTGCGTGTGATTGGTGGGTTTGGAGATAAAAATTCATTTATAGAGCCTGTTTCTGTACCTAGAAATATGTAAAAATTAAAAACTGTGACGGCTTATATTTTCTGAACAAATTTGAAATCGGTACAGTGATGACTTAAATTGCTCTTAAGTTCACATGGGCTATATCATATTTTAAATTCATAAAAGTCTCCGAATTCGTGTACAGGGAATGGTCAATTTGACTTTGAATCATAAGAATCCAAGACGCCTAATTTATTTGTAGAAGATTATTCTATTGGAAAGATCGAGTATATAGTTATGAGAAGAGCTGAAAGAAAAGAAGTTTAGTATTTTGTAAGGTATCATGCGGAAAAGAGGTAAATATGTGAAAAATTTTAATAAAATTTGCCAATATTCTTAAATTGGATTTTGTTAAAGTATGAAGATTTTAGAAAACGTTCCCTAAATTTTCAATTGTGATTTGCAGAATTGAAAAAGTTATGGAATTTTAAACGAGCAAGCTGCACGCAGCGCGTGACAGACGCTTCGATTTTTATAGACAACGGAGTGTTTTGCGAAATGGCGATCTGGTGCGAATTAATCAGGGCAGTAAATAATGCTGTCGATAAATGGTGCTCGATAATACGCGACGCGAGGCCAAAATGGTTCGTTGGCGAGAAAATTCAATCAGAGCAAAATACGATATCATCCCAGATATGTTCTGCAGATGCGGAGAATTTATCGACAGACGTTTTTTGATCGAAAGATTTCGAACAAACCAGGGAGGCAATCAACAATTTGTCGTTAAAATAAGCATAAAATAGAAACAGCTTTCAGAAAAATATCACACGCGGCAGTATACATACCTGATACAGTTACTTAATTAACAAAACGCATTGTTACACAACAAATCTTTTTTTAACTGACACAAGCTTAATTAAATCTATTCAATCCAAAATGCTGTATAAAGCTTACAAGCTTTCCAATGCCAAATATCTGCGCGTAAACCAATAACCTGTACTCCCATAATTACATGGGATTACAGCTATAAACACACAGCGTGTTAATAAATTTTAATATGAATTCTTGCTGCAAAAACGGGCTCGAAGGCAGTAATTTATGAAGTTGACGTAATATTGTTTCGATGTAATTTCCACGGGAATATTGATTCGCGGCATTATTCAATCTACAACGTGATTACGAGCTGCTAATAACATCGTCGCGCAAATTGGTGCTGCCGTCTCTAAAGGAATTCAATTGAAATCAAATATTCATTAGGATGGTCATGCCTAGCGCTCGGGTTAAGTAAAGCGCCGATGAATTACGTAGGGGATATTGTCACGGAAATATATATATCGTTAGAGAATATTCCGATTCACTGATATTTATCGAACGAACCAGGAAAACGTTTTGAAATGTTGTAATTCAATCGTCGTTGGAAGTGAATCTGTAGTACACTAGTTTTAAAAATATTAATTTCGGCAATAACATCAAATTATTAGAAAGCACGTCATCGTATGCTTGAAGACTTTTTCAGTATCCGAGAATTCTATTGCATCTGATACTGTTGCACTGAGAAGTTTTATTACAATTTAATTAAGCGTTGGAAGCTACCTGAATATTTGGAATATTAATAAAATTAGGTACGAGGATAGTTGGAAGAGGTAAAATATAGAAACGTAGAAGAGGGTGATGTTGAATTAGTTGAATATGTATATGGAATAATTTCCTCTAAAGCAAAATGTAACTATTCCTACAATAATACGTCTCCAGCCAGCTTACTTAGCGCTTTCATACGTTCCAACCAATTTGTTATGAAAATGAAGGTGGAAATGTGTGTTTGAATAGTAGAGATTGCAACCATTTGAAATCTGATTAATATAGAATGTTATCATAGGTAACTACCCTTAAACATAGATGTCAGAGAAATATTAAACCTACTATTAAGAAAAGACTATTAAACCTACCATTCACAAAGTTAGATATCAGTGATCAGAACCTTCTGGCCTCCCTCGTTAAAAATAGTGTCCCATGTGATCTCTTCCTACCATTTCTGCGTGCTAAATTCGCTTCAGAAGTTGCACCTGCACCTCGCGAAACGCCCAGCGCGCATCCTGCATCGACGTTATTCAGACGTGAAATATTCATGAACACAGCTGCACGTATTCTCGTGTCAAAAATTCCACACAAGGATCCACCGGGAGGTATCCATGTCAAGAAAGTGCGGAGTGCACAAATCGCTCTCTTTGAAAGTTGTACACGCGAGTGCAGCTGCCAGCGGTAGTTGTCATTGAAATTCTCCAAGCAAATTTTTCCGCGTTGTATCGCGCAACGTCCACCGGCTACGAATAACTTACACCGTAGAATTTTCCACTCAATTTCACATCGACGCGTCCGAAAGAAGTTTCTGTATAACGTTTCCGTAAAATGTTGCTTTAAAGAGCGTAAGATATTTCTACCGGAAGCGTCGGTTCGAGTTCTACCGAGGTGCAGCTGCAATTTTCAAAGAGCATCAATGAAAATTGAGTTCTATTCGGTAACCGGTGCAGCAAAAACATTGTTAGCCTTTAGTCATTGCTCCAGTCACGTTGCACCCTACACAATGTGTGGCGGTCTTCTTTGCAGTATTGGTCGAAACATCGTTTGCAAAAATTCGGGATCGTTGGTAACAGGCTTTGCTCAAAAAACTGAAAGGAAGCACGACGTCAAACGACTTAACCGTATTTCCCGTTAACGGGGCTTCTTACAAATCAATTTAAATGTAAATGGTATTGAGAAACGCATAAAGGAATGGAATACATTCAATGTCCGATAATAGAAAGTGCTGCGACTTCGATTCGCGGGAACGTCGATGCTGTGTAACAATTAAAACCCACTTTTGCTGGAGCAATGTCACGAAATGAATTATTTTGAGCGAAGGGCACTATATTGGCGGCTATTGGTAACTCGTTATGTATTAGTATTAGTCCTTGAGGAAGATGAAGATTTTAAAGGATTTAGATGATAATAAGTTGAGAATATAATTTAAAAGCGTATACCGAGGTGTGCATGAGTAAATCTATAACGCAAAATGGTTCCTGCGCGAAAAAATCAGGATTTCAACATTAAATAACCGTCATTTTGTTTTAAATTAATATTTCATAAATTCCCTCCGTTAATCGGAGGATACACTAACATACTAACAAAATCTTTTCTGCTTTTTGATTTTAGATAATATGGTTCCGAATGGCAGTGCTCATCGCAAAACCAAAAAAGGCTGCTTGGATGTCAGTTGTTACTTTATTATAAACGTAAATATTTTTCTACGAAAAAAATACCAAATGTTCTTTAAATGTTGCTCTTTTAAGCGCACAAAGTTCTGTAAAAATATATGTGCTTCCGCTTTTTAAAAAAAAATCACGAACATTCGCCTCTTTTCGGCTGCCTGACTACTTAGGTACAACCGCTTAAGCATTCCTCAATCTTGAGCAGAGTCAACATTAAAGAGAGGTACACCGAATAATTATTAACATTTTAGATGCACGAGAAATTTAATGAATTTTATTACTTCTTTACGTTTTTAAGTGACCTAGACGAACGATCTCGATGCACTTGTAGATCTCGCAAGACGGTCGCATGTCAGGGGGATTTCTAAACTCACGAATCATCCAGACGGCGTGTCGACGTTAATTCATTCAGAATCGCGTCTGGATCCTTCGTGGAAGGTTTAAACGAGGCCGTAAAGCGAGGCTGATTTTATGCGTCCTCCCTGACACGCGCGCATCGCCGAATCCTCGACTGCCTCTTCGCAGAGATGCAAATTTCTGACGGCATCCCCGAGGTATGCCCCGTAAATCGGGGACAAATCGCAGGAACTAGCGTCGTCGCAGCCCCCTCGTGGCCCCTGCGACCCTCCGCCGATGGATTTCCGTCGTTTCTTTTAGCGGCACGAAATCGTGTCACCTCGAGCCATCATCTGACGCCGTACAGGGAAATCCTTCTCGTATTTCACGAACGACTTAATGGATTAAAAAAGAAGGGGGAATCCAAAATACAAGCAGGAGGGGTACCGTGGAATTTTTGGCGGGGTTGGTGGTTTTGAAAATGTCTAAGTTTCCATGGGTTGATAACATAATAATATTGGGTTGGCGAATAAGTTCGTAGCGTTTTATGTTTTCTTTTATCCTAGAACGATTTGTTTGCTGTTTGGCAAAGTGTTTATATGCATTCGAAAGAGCTCTTTCTGCTCTACAAAACTGTGATAATCGTTGTTTTGAATAATTTAATTTTTTATTATTTTTCAAGCTTAGAAATGGAATTTCCGGGAAGCAAAAATCAACATTTTCGCGCAGTTGACTCGCCGATGACACCTTCTCCGTGCACGTCGGAAATCTCCCGAGCGGCTGCGGCAGCTTTTTGACCTCGATGAAAAGCGAAGAAAAGCAGATGTCGAAAATGTTGATTTTTGACTACTGGAAATTCCATTTCTAAGCTTGAAAAATAATAAAAAATTAAATTCTGTTTTAAATTTTTTTATATCAAAAGGACACACAGAAGATAGGTGTTTTATTTTAATCTTGTTAGTTGCATCATGTTTAACTGAATTCGAGTTGAAGGTAATGTCTATGTACGTATTTTAATTAAAGGAAGCATAAAGTAATTCCATCCTGACGCCCATCGAATGTTCATTTTCATTTAATTAATTCAACGGTATATAAAATAAACAAAAAATATGCATATATATTTGAAATAGGTTTGACTGTCTTAATTACGTCACAAATATACACAAATATATGGTTGCATCTTTGACTTCTAATTAACAATTATCCAATTTTCTCTATCGGAGACACTGCAACTTATACACGAGTTCGCGATTTCGATGAAACACGAGCTCAATAATTCAACCTAATTCCAAATACATCACACCCAGAACTGTGCCACTAAAAATATCCTTCCTCTATTCCAAATATTTAGTTGCAAAGGTTCTCAAGCCTCAGCGAACGCCCCTGAAATTGAAAAACAGCCATTACAGTTTTAAAATTCGTCACAACCCTACTCCTACGCCGTAGCGTTACCACCTTAACAGCGTTGTAAACATCGTTCGCGTAATGTTACCCTCGCGCGTGAACAGGGGCTTCTAATTGTTTCGATGCACGGCGCGTGAAGGCAGTCGAATTATTTGTAATCTGCCCAGCAAGCGTGCAGCGTAAAGGGTGAGATTTGTTTAACGCGCTTGTTCGACCTTAACGAGTATCGATTGCCACTCCACGAATAATGGTGCACCGGGATTCGGCACTGCCTGTGGTAGATCAGCCGAGAGGAACTGCCGTAGTTTCTAATTGCTCGAACCGTGCTGGAATTTAAAGACACGTTCGAACGATCGGCTATCGTTTTTCAGGTATTCCGACGCTGTTACGTTAATGAACGGAATTTATTGCTGAAGCACGATTCTTCGCGGTGTTCCGAGGCGGAATTATTCATGGATGATTGTATAACGTTTCCAGGGGGGCAGGTGGCTCGAACGAAGGAACCAGAAACAGGCATTCCAGAGATTTGTGGGACTGATCGAATTCCAAGGGAAGCTGGAACGACCGGGTTCATTACGGAGATTTCAAAGACGCTAAATGCGAGTAGGTTTTACCACTGATGGGGGGAAAATAGCGAGAAATTCACCGGGCCATTCGCGGGATTCTCTAATTGCTGAACTCGTCGCGGGTTAAAGGTGAACGTTCCTTAAAACTTCCTCTTCCAACGAAGAGTGAAACACATTTTGGTGGAGGCCAGTGTTTATGTTATGGCTTCGCAATTTTTACGTGGTTTGAATTTATGGAAGTAAAGTAGATACAAATTTGTATTAAGGGGTAATGACACTGTAGAGCCCGCAAAGGCAGCCTGATTTTCGGAATTTTTTTAAGATAGTATAGTGAATGGAATACAAAATCTGTTTGAAAGGCTTTATTGTACATACCCTGAAGTATGAACACATTTTTTTTAAAATAGTTTTACTACAAAATGGCCACGCCACAGCTCAACAAAAGAAGTATCTTCTGAAAAACAGTGTTCCGCGGCCGGAAATATTTCTCCTTCAATTTTTAATCTATAACAAAAAAAAAAAAAAAAAATGTTGGGTTCTATATAAGATTATTTCGGAAGTAGGTATACGAGGAAATTAAAAAATACTTTTTTGTACGAATGGTGGATGATTGAACAAAACACGGAACTGTCACAACCTCGAAATTGTTGAAACGTTTTGTTCAATCACGCACCATTCGCACAAAAACCAATATTTTTTAATTTCCTCGTATATTTCCCAAAATAATCTTCTATAGAACTAAAAAATGTTTGGTTTTTTGTTCTAGGTAAGAAATTGAGGGAGAAATCTTTCCGACTGCGGAACACTGCTTTTCAGAAGAAGCTTCTTTTCTTGAGCTGTAGCGCCGCAATTTTGTATTAAAAAAATGTTAAAAAATTGTGTTCATACTTCAAGATACGTACAATAAAACCCTTCAAACAGATTTTGTATTCCATTCACTATACTATCTTAAAAAAAATTCCGAAAATCAGGCTTCTTAAAGAAACAACTAAGGGCGATAACTTTATGGGCTGATTTCACTCCTTTAGACTGAATTAATACATTCACACGAAGTTCCATTGAAATCAGAATTTTCGGGCTGGGAATGCTCCCTTGTATACAGAGTGCAAAGATCAGTTTCACGCAGCGCACCGGGGCATACAAAATCCCCCGCGTTCTGTCCCCAGATAAATACGTCGTATTGCTCAGCTGAGAAGCACTTGGTGCACCGGTTTACCCTTAAATCCCGCCACCTCCGGCAATTAAACTCCGCTGCACGGCTAACAGTAGTTTCTCTCAATTTCGGCCAGCACCGATACGGAATCTCGCGATCGCTTCCCACATACCTACACAGATTGATACACCGTTCGAGTCGGCGACCGCTTTATCAGAACGCTGCATCGCCTCGCGATCTCCCGACGAGCCGTCAAACTGTGCCCAAATATTGAGATACGAGGCAATTTCGCGACGCCGTAAAAAGCATCGCGTCCAGCGTTAAGTCGCCCGGTCCGAGCAATTACAGTGTATTTAGTGGCTGTAATTAACTCGCCTTTAAATAGTGCTATCTTCGAGCCAGCGCAGCTTAGTTAATCCCACAAAACCATTTCCACCTTCTCGTTTTTGATGGACTCGGAAACTTTTCCAGCAAAATCCCTGTCGAAATTAATCGTCAACGGCTTCGTTCTGCCAAACTTTTCCGTTGGACGTCGAAACACTGGGGAACATTGACGCTGAGGAATAAGAATGTCCATGTGTGCACTAGATCCCATGGATGAACGATAATGTTAAGTGATTGGTAGTCTGATTTGTGACCAGAGGTGTCGTGCTCACGTCAAGAAGAATTGAATGGTAGTATTTTGAGCCAGAAAATGGTAGCAAAATTAGATATGATTAGGAATGCATTGAGTAGCTGATTGAAGAAAACTCGAGGGTGTGAGTGACATTCTTGCAAGCTTGAACCTCAAATAAGTCTCTCACCTCTTGTATTGGGACTTAAAACAGTAGGGGTAGTGAAAATTGTATTTCTGAAACGTACGAAATGTAATTAGGCTTGTAAAAGCAAGTGCTTCTTTGTCTCCTTTTGTCCAGGACCAGAAAGTATGCTGTACTAGCTACTCGAATTCGGTCAGAAGAAAATCTTCGCGACGAGAGATAGGGTCTTTGTGCGAAGCAGCTGGCGCTCGTTAAAGTCTACAATCGAGTTTTATTTCTGCCATTAAACTGCGCAAAAGTGAAGACGTTACCGAGCCACTCTGTAACGATGGAACGTGGTGTTCCGTTATTTTGCCAATGAAACCAATGTACGAGGGGAAAAGGTGTGCAAGGGGTAACTGATTGCTTCAGTATAGTTGGAAACTGATCTGGCGCCTCGTTTTCAGGTAGAAAGGAGAAAATAGAAGTAAAGAAGATTTAAAGGGCAATTTTATATAGTTTCTTCTTAAAAGAAACGTTGACAGAACATTGCAGGTCGTTTAATCACTATCACGAATGAATAATTGCAGAACTATTAAAAATTAGAATTTCCAGAATTAGAAATGCAAGAACAAGTAAAACATGTTTAGTAAAATAATTTCTTTTCTCCACATAGAATCAGATAAACAGAAGTAAGATCACCCACAACCACAAAGATTAAAAATTCCTCATTCTCCACTATAATAACATCCCAAATTTCCCACTGCCACCCCTAACAATAACTACTATTTACCCTCTAAACCTGCACCCTTCTAACGCCCCGCAAACCTACGCTTTATTAATCACAACCACCCTCCAATTTCCCTTAATTATCCACAGTCACTTTCCATCTACATTTGCTCGCGTCGTAATGAGTTGCACCAACACAAACGCCACTCTCTATGAGGGATGCTTCAAAGAGTGACGAATATCGTCCGCGGAGGCGAGGGCAGAAGAAGGTATCGCGGAGCGCGCGAAAAGAGCGGGGGAGGTAAACAGGAGACGAGAGATGCAGCTCGTCGTTCAAACTCCACGGTACGTTGCCCGGCGTGGGGTGAAGGGGGTGTGCCTGGATGAAACATAGGGGCGGACGGGGGTTTGTTCCGCGATGGGCGCGGGCTGCATTTCAAGCAGGACTAACTCTTTGCCCCTCGAGGTCCTTGCTCGAGTATTACGTCGATGCCAGTCTCACCCTTGCACTCTCCTCCACTTCGTCCTGCCCTCTGTGCCTCGCTCCCTCTGTCCCCGTCGTTTATTATCGTCGTTATCGCCGTTATCGGGCCATACGATCTCCGATATCGCCGCTTTCGTTAACGCCGCGGGAGCACGGAAACGGTTAATAGAATCACAGCTCTCCATGGCCGTGACGAAATGTTGCTTCCTGCGCGCCAGGAGGACTCAGGCAAGTATTGCGATAAGTACTGCTCTTTTCGAACTTGCTGATTTTATCGCTGCATTCAGGGTACCTATTGTTTCACGGCGAAGTCGAAAGTAGAGTACGATCTTCATTATTCAAGCTGGTTCGGCGATACGAGTTTAACACTTCCATGATTGAACCTTTTGCAGCAAACGCTCGCTGTCCGTCTCTTACAAATTTCCTGACTATTCAGTAGTATTTGGGAATCATTGAAGCAATATATTGTACAACAGCAAAATGACCCAGCGCTTCGCTTCGGGCTTAAGAGATATTAAGGACTCCATAAAAAACATTCCACCCCTTTTCATCACTTCCTTAGGGGTTGATTAGGGAAAATCCGTGAAATGGGGTGTTAGGTATTTATGTGGGTAATCTTTCAAAGTAAAAACCAAGTTGATGTTTAATCAGGCCTAAGAGATACCTACTAAGAAATCCGTGAAAACACATTTTACGTAAAACACATTTGGTAAAAAACAAGTTGATATGTAATCGAGCCTAAGAAATAATGAGTCCAAGAAAACATATTTCACTCCTTTTAACCCTCGTCGGGTTGGAATTTCAAAAAATCCTTTCTTATCGAGCACCCACGTCACAAAAGGAATATACGCTCCAAATGTCATGTTTCTAAGGGCAGCGGTTTAGGTTGGACGGTGAAGAATCAGCGACACAAATATTATATAACTATAGACATAATAGAAAACTTTGAATGGCGTTTTGTGAGTTCATAGACAGTAGTAGATGTGAATCTAGAAATTACGCATACGTTGGTGTAGGAATAAGCACTTATTATAACATATTCGTGTGTATATTGTTAATAAAAGCAGGAGTGTCCTCGTTGGTTTCAATAAGAGATGGGCAAAAAATTATTTGAATTAAAAATTTGTGTACGAAATTTTTATTTCAAATAATTTTTTGCCCATCTCTGGTTTCAATTATGTTTCCATATTCCTGAGCCTGTTTCTTAACCCTGTAGCACTAGTACGTTTCAAATGAAAGCTGATCGCTGTGTGTGTCTTCAAACGAGACGTGAAATAAGGGAAGAAATAATTGAAAGCATGGAGAATTCTTACACCGAACCTTGTACTCTTTTTGATTACTTTGTCACCTTTTACTTAGGACAGTTTTAAACGAAAATGGGTTACTGGGATGATTGCACTCCCGTGAACGTCAAACGATAACACGCATTGATTCTTCAGCAGCTAGTGTCGATAAAGACAGCGAGTACACAGATTGTTCGATAAATGGAATATGATTTTGTCAACGGCCGAAGTGTTATTACAATTTTAACATTACCAAAAGATTTTAACGTAATAAAGGGGCAGAAATGGCGCCTAAGTGCACGCGAATATCGGCTGAAGAACGATACTTCTAACGAGTGAAGAGAAGTGGCAATAAAAAAAACCGGAGCAGTTCGTTCGACTAAATTATAGGGTAAGCTTTCCTTATTATTTTCTCCTTCAACAATGCACTTTATTATTTTAGATTGATTGTTTTCTCCTCTGCCAGTCTATTCACGTACGAACTACCTCTGCCTCTGCCACAGCTCGAAATATATTCCAAAGGGTGCACGTGAAAATTACACACAACTTGTTCGTGACAAATGTTCTACAGGAACAGAAATGAAAAATTTACACCATTTTAGCTGGCGCTTCTTCAATACTGAGTTACAGGAACGTATATACAAATTGTGATTCACAGATGCACTGTGCGAGAGAGAAAAATTTAATTTCACTGGTGAGCAAGGAATTTTTCATTTCAATATAGAATCATCGAAGGAATTTGTTATTCACACGACACGTTCGATTCCACAAATTTCAGCGTAAGGCAAACGATAACACGCATCCCTACGCATGCCACCATTTCACGGGGACTAATTAACTGTTTACGATCACCATTTATACTGCGTATGAAATATATTTCCCTGTTAATGAGAGTTCCATTTTGAAGCTGCGCAGATTAATTTGAGAATGCTATTTTGACACTACTCTCCCATTAATATATTCCATTCACAAATAATCCAAAATAATTCCAAAATAATCCATCTCCACGTTACGTCCGAACGGTTTCCCGAATTATTTCAATTCACTTATATTAAAATTCATAATTTTGGCTACTAACATATCGAGACCTTGACGAAATTGGGGAAACCCTTTGCTGGGTCGTGAAAGGCGAATCCAGCAGGAAGTGCCACTAAAAACTGTAATTCCCAGAGTAGAGAAAACAGAAGAGCAAGAAGCATCAGGCGATAAGAACGAGTATGAAGCGCGTTGTGAAACCGAATCGGCCAAAGTTCATCGAGCTCTGAGAACGGAAACGATGGTCCTCCGCAAAAAGGAAACGATATCTAACCTAAGCCAAGAGATTGCCTGATTTGAGAATTTATCGTCTAGCTTCGCTATTTAGCAAACTCGTCACTAGTCGAATCAATCGCCCGCGTTAAAATATTCTATAATGCACGTGGGATTCCATTCACAACGACGGTACCACGAATTATGAACTTTCACGTGGAGCAAAATGGAGGGCCATCCCTGATTTTCGCTAAACTTTCACATCGGCTCGAAGCCCGCACTGTCGCATAAAAAATAAAACGCCCGAGCTGTACTACACGAATTCTTCACCGCGCGGAAAGCTACGGACCGAGCAGGAGAAAATTTTTCTCCACGAATTCGCTGGAACTGCCACTCTGTTAATTAACTCCGCGCGTAGCTCAAATACCGCAACTTACTAATTCACCCCGCCGTAATTGCAACACTTTCCAGAACACGGTTCATCACGAGCATAACGAGATTTAACCCTGCGAAGCTGATCACGAGCATCTACCAAGGCGACTGGACCTCGGCGCTGGGATAAACCAGTGAATAATAAGCGAAAATATTGACGCTCCGTAAAACCATCGTGTTACGTGTAACAATTCTTTTTATCTACCCCGTAGATATTAGTATATACAATTATCGCGTCTCACGCGATTCCTCTTCAGAAAACCATTCATCGATCTCCCATCTGTTTTCCTTCCAACGTCCACCCTCTCCAAGTGTCTAATCGACACGTTTATCCCATGGAAAGGGTGAATTCCGGGTACGTAGGCGGGACAAGAACATTTCTGCCGGGTGGCGAACGTTCGAACTCGTCGACTTACCGCGGCACTCAGCGAATTAAATCGTGCCGGCGCGTAATTAATTCGCGAATCTCGCCCAGGACCAAGCTCCTCGTTTCCAGCACTGCTTTATCTCGCGCCACCGCGAGATACCTCTTTCCTTCTTCAAGCGAAAGCCCGACGGCATTCACACCACTGCGCACTTTACCGATATACTTCGATTGGCCTTTGTCGACGAAACCGCCAGCAGATTATCCGCTTTCCCGTGTGAATCTCCTCCTTGAACTTCGCGTATTCGCACAAGTCACACGTACAGATGCACCACTATAAAGGGGACTCGGGGGAGGGGAAGGAATTTCACGCGCCACTTGAAAACAGCGAGGCTACTACCCCCGTCGTTGACGAAGTCGCGCGATTAGACGAACACTGAGGAGAGATCGAACTGGACGCGAGTACGCCGACTTTCCCGCCAGTGCAGACTGATGACGGGCTATTTCCGGTTTCCTCCGAAGGAGAGCGAGAGAGGACTGAGCGGCTCTCGGCTGGCAGGCCTCGATCGGCGGGGTGGCACCCTCGGTAACGGGGTTGTGGCACAGCGCGCTTGCGTTACGCTCCTGCGCGCGTATAACCACCCTGATGTCTCCCTCCCTCCACTGCGCCCTTCCGTCACTCGCCAGGCCCATCTTTGTTCCGTCGACTTCCTTTTTGCCGCCGGAAGTGCCCGAAATTCTGTGGGTCGCGTCCAGACAGACGGCAGATATGCTAGCGGCGATTATTGGTGGGATATCGCTGTCTCGCCCTTAAGTTTCGGGGTGTGGTGCCGGTAGAATGGGGAGGGTGGTATGCAAACAACTGAGGGATCTTTGTAGGTGGTTTTGCGGAATTGTTTTGGGGATCTTGAAGGCAGTGAAGGAGGGAGATGTTGGATTTGATTGTGATATTAGTAAATCAGGGCAGAGGCTATGGAAAGGTGGGATAGGATTTATAGAAAGGGGGGAGTGGAAGGGAATATTTTAAGAACTTTCTGGCAGCTGACAGTTAACCAGAATAATATTTTATAAACTATTTCGATGACTAGAAATTTATGGCTAGCCGTTGGTAGAGTCTCTGGTTTATACTCAACGATATTGACGATGTTTCCGCGTGGACATGGTTAACATCGGTATTATTCCGCCTTGCGTGCTTGTAAATCTGTGACGGATTTAATTAAAAGCGCGGCAACTTGCGTGAAAATGAATTTAAGACCGACAAAGTGGGCCGTTTCTACGCTTGTTAGCGGATCGCCAGTGGAACGCGGAGAAGTTTGTTACTGGAACGGTTTACTGTGCAGAATGGAAAATTCTGTCGAGAGATTGTTGAAGCACTTGCCTGTAAAATATATGGACGTTATACAGTTAACTAATAATGCTATGAAATTCCAATATTTGTGTCCAAGATAAATAATCTTCTTTAGGAGAAATCCAGTTTTGTATACTTACAAATGTTTACAGATTTCGACAATCGTAGTCCAGTATTAATTTTCTTCTGTAACACTGGTGATCGTTATAAATGTACCGTTTGAAACGAATAACGAAGAATTAAATTCTGTTGGATAATTTAGTTCTAATCATATTATATTTGCCCCGAATTCGACATCGTTAGCCCCCCCTCGTTCCTTCTCTACAGGAAACGGCGAAATTCATTTCCCATTTCATTGATTAACTAGTTTCAGGATTTCCGTTCGAAATGCCCTACACTCGACCAAGTGTTCGTACTCGAAATCAAGATCAGAGCACGCCCAAGACTGGATTTAAATATACGGGAATATTTTGCAGAGAGATTTCCTCCGCGGACGTGAAAATACGAGCGGATGAAACGGAGTTATTTATTTCCTTCCTTGAGGTAGTTCGCGGTATATTAAATGCTTACGGTTATCTTTCCTCCAGTTTCGCGCACAAAACGATTAACGCGAAAGCGGAATTTCCACATAGCAGATGGTGCAGACATATTAGAAAAATATTCCCTCGCTGTTGTAAAGGAGAATGGCTTTCAACCTTTGCGATAACACAAGGTTTCGCAAGTTGCAATGAGACATTGATGAATCATTCTGCATTAAGCCGATACTGTTGAGTTAATAATTTCAACTGCATTGTGCATCGCTCTGCTTAAAAGATTTAACAAAGCGATGTATCACGTTGCGGTTGTATTACGTTCAAGCGAAAATTATTGTGTTTGTTCAACCTATCCGCGTAGAAAATAAAGTGAAAATTGTGTTGGAAATTATTCATACGTGATAATTGCTAACGATGGTTATTAATAGAGCTTAATTATTAATAACAAACAAAGTAATTCGTCCACACTGTTGCACGTGTGCTTAATTTGCTGCTAGAGTAATATTCCGCAACTGCATCGAATCGGGGTCTGCACACACGGATCCCTCTACCCCTACTGAACAAACGCTTGCGATTTTTCAGAGAATATCTTATGTGTTTTTAACAAAACACGCCTCTAAAAATATCTAGGATTTCATGGTGTAATATAAATCTCTTTTGGAATTAACAAGAACATCAAATAAAGATTACTCTTGTCTGACCAGACGATGGGCTATTCCACTGCAGCCCATCGACTCGAATACCATTTTACGATTCATCTTGCAGTTTCACCCAAAGCCGTAATTAATCCTCAAAGGAATCAAGCGAGCAGGAAGTCCGGTTCCATCAAAAGCATTCGAATGCAGTAAAATTCTGTCCCTTCATCATCGTTTCGCGAGACAATGGCTTCACACAAAGGAAGAAACCGTTCCCCAAAAAATAGAACCGTTTCGGTGGCCGCGACCATTTCGAGGTCCAAGGGGAATTACCCGGTTAATACCAGCCGTTTTTAATCTTCGTCGCGATGCTAGCTACCAGTGTCATCGCGGCTTCTGCCGCCGTGCAATTCGCGTTTGTAACCGCGTTACGAGCATTCTCGACAGGGAGTTAGCATAACAGTCGCGTCGTATAGCATCGTCTAGCTGTCACGGCAGTGATTAACATAACAAACGTACAATAACGGGGTGATTCGCCTGACTCTGTTCAAAATCATCGCGTGACTACTAGACGAAATATGTGCGTTCAGAAATTTGCCAATGGGACGTTACATCCATGTATTTTTTTAACAAATCCGAAATCAACGAAATAACGACTAAAGTCCTAAAAAGTGTTTTCATGATCACTAAATTTTGATGGAAATTTTTTTAATTTTCAAAAAATGTATAACAAATCCCATTAATCAGATTTTCTACTGATTTCATTATTTAAATGAAAAAAATTGCTAAACAAAACCAAGGTGCTCCCCTTAAACAGATTCTAATTTCTATAACATCCACTAACATTAAGCGGCAAAATGTGATCGATTTCTCGAGGCATGACGCACCAGCATTGACGCACGAGAATTTCAATTGAATCTTCGCGACGAAAGAAGACGACGCGAGCATCTCAAGTAGAATATGTAACCGTGTTTCAGAAGAAAGTATAATTAGATCCTATTGCTGCAGTATTCGCGCAGAGGAGTGAACTTCATTGCGAGTTACGACTGTTTTCGCGTCCCAGGTCCTTTTAGTATAACCATATCGCTGCCGGCAAGACGGTTCAGATTTTGAACGGAGCGCAGTTAAGAAAGCTGGTTTTGCAGCGGCCTTCATAGAGGAGAATTCTCCTCTCGCGTCGCTACGGCTTTAAGAGTTCCTCGTGGGGTATGTTTAATACTCCACGGGCAGGAGAAAATTCCCCCTTGCCGTGTTTTCGAACACGCAAAGAGGAACGGTGTAATTAAACCAACGAGCTTTGCTTCAGGACTTATTTCGTAAATTCCGAAACTACTTGTTGATAATTTTACGCACTGTCTTGAAATAAAGGAGCATCTAAATTAACCTTAAAACTGAACAGTTCCTCGAGCAATCAGAAAGAAACGGAAACAGAGCCAGTACGCAATATCGAACTGCCTCTTCTTGAACGTGGAATCTTCCGGGGAATCTTCTCCTAACTCGAGTGGAGAGCAAATGTTTCTCCTGGTTAGCACACGTTCTTCGAAATGGCGCACGTACGTGTATTGCGTGTTAGTTAACGTGCGCTAGGTTAACGTAACGATAGCTCGCAGCGTGCACGCGTCTCGAGCAGCGAGGATTATTCGACGCGCGCACGCGGCAAGCAATTTCGAAGCTCGGAGCAACTGGCTGTTTGAAAGACAGCGCGTATGCACATTACTCAGGCCGAGCTTTCATTCCCGCTCTCGCAGCCCACCGCAGGAAGTTAACACCGCCAGGACGCGCTGATTTATGATATTTACGATGTCAGCGAAGTCCTGCAATTCTTTGCCGACTGTGACCGTGCGTCTTAATAATCGTGCTCGAACTTCGCCCCGACTAAACGCGTAATTACGTCACGGAGGTTCATTATGGAGTATGGCGAGAGCGTAAGGATTCTGTATCGTAATTATAACTTCGCCCCGGATGCTAATGATAGGGGGCTAGGGTTAAACTGAGATGCATCAAACACTGCCTTTTCAAATGCTCCCGCTCGCAAGTTAGACCAATATGTATCGTGTACTATGCCTTGATTGAGAGATCAATTAACACCTGAGTCAGTCGAGGGAAGCGGTATGTTTAGCGGAAGAAGGTTTTATAAAATAAATGAGGATATTCGATGACTCAAGTAAGATAAGATCAGTGGAGTCCTTTTGAGCAGTTTTTCAGATTCTATTGGGAAATTATGTGTCATGGATCAAAGGAATCTTTGCCTCTAGCCTGAGAGATATTTATCAATTTTGAATTTTACGAACAATCTGTTAGACGTGGACTAAATTAATCTGCAAAGTAACTTTCAATATCCTCGGCTGCTCTACAGCGGAAGTGTTCTCTAATGGTAAGATGGTAATCTTGAAATACATGACAGGTATTTTAATCTGTAATGCAAGCAACTTACATCCCCTTTGAATCCTCATGTAACCTCCTTACGTTATCGCTTTCTGCACGAGGAATCACCGCTTCCAACAACATTTACCACCACATTCTGTGTAATAATAAGCGCACACACTCTCCCACTCCGTTTTACTAGCATTCGTCCTTTCGATGGATATCAAAATACGTAAGAAGAGAACAATTGGAGGATCTCCCAGCGGTTTTGTCTCCGTAAATCGTCCAGTTGCTTCGTTTGTCGTGCACTTCTTTTACCATCTAGCTGTCCATCTGGTGCGGTGGAACGAGAAATTCCCTGTTCACCGATCCACTTACGCCTTCCATACGGGGCTGAGAGGCAGGAAACGTTACAGTACGTTATTACCCCTGTAACCATATGTGTACAGGGCTCGAGGGCTTCGATGGAAACTCGAAGTAAACCATGCTGGACGTTAGGACGAAGCAACTCCGAAGCTCGACGAAGCCGCTGGAATCGGCCTGTGTACCCTTGTAAGTCTATGTAGAACGGTAATCGGTACAAGGGATTCGTCCACGGGGCTGCAGCTGCACCTCGGGCCGCCGTTAAGCCGAAATTGTTGCGTGTGTAACAAAGTGATAAAGCAGCAGCGTACGGCGATCCATTCGCGCCTGTGTAACGTGAATCAGGGGCCTGACATGGCTTGATTTTCCTTGCAGCAAGAAAATGACAAAATATAGTTGTCTCGTGATAGAAACAATTTTATTTGTATTTTGAAAGTGAGTTTCGTACAGAAGACATTTTGGAGATAATCAGAGTTGGGGGTTACCTAAATTAAAAATTATTTCAGAAATGGATCCAGTAACAGTTACTCACACTTTAGATTATTAGACAAATGATTTTTTTATTAAACGAGAATTTTTTACGAATAAAATTAATTTGTTTATTCCCCGAGTGTTTTAACTTGAGCGTCGAATAAAGTTATCAACTTTCACTTTAACTTTAAAGTTAACTTCAATTTCAACTTCATCTTCATCTTCAACTTCGTTTTCAACTTTATTCGACATCGAATAATTTTCAGGCATCTGTTCAAGCCGCCGACGATTGTTATTAAGCGATACTACATTGTAACTCGCGTCCCAGGCCTCCATTTTATTCGACACTGAAGTTGAACAACTCGCCGAATAAAAAAATTAATTTTAGTCGGCACATGACAAATAATATTTTCAACTTTTATTCAGTATACGAAATTCTTCTTTAAATAAAAAAATTCCCATCTCTGGAGGTATTGTATCTATCATTGAGTGTTATAGTTTGTTTACTTAACAATTTGTTGTTGTGTTAAAGTACTGATTATGAGTATAGTTTATCGTCTGTGACTGGATTCTCGTGGTGGATAAATAATAAACTGCACTGATTTGATAAGACGTGTAATTCATTAATTTTTTAAATTTTGTGTATTCTATTGTTAATGACTGCGTGGCAGAAAAGGAATTATGCGTGAGTACAAGCTTTAAGCAAAATTATGTTTTGTGTAACTGAGATTTTCTGGAGGGTGTGAGACTGCACTGACTCATTCTACTTGATAGATGCTGGTGCATGTGCAGGCTAATACCACTTGCACCGCGTGGAGGTATATGCGGATGTATTCTACTTAATGGATGGCGGGCTATGTAATAACTGCACTCCTAGTGCACTCGACTGTGTACTAATTCATTCTATTTGCTGGCACATTCGACTTGATATTCCCTGTTTAATTTCAAAATGTTATGCAGATATTGAGGACCCAGATTCTCAGGGGAATAAGATACATATATTTATTATAGCAAGTTACGTATTTGGTATATTTTTTGGAATACATGGTTGCACCACTTTTTAATTTTAAAAAGATGCTAATAAATCCTGCTTAACTTACTGTAATCTACTTCGTAATTGACCATGTAATTTCAAACGATTCCAATTAATTGCAGGTATTTTTGTAAATAAATAACATCCTAAATACTCTTCCACAATGAAGATTTTTTAAATTTCCTCTTCAATTCTGTGAAAAGTTCTCGCACACAAAGCTTTATCAGAACACGTATTCCCATTCGTATAATTCAAATTTGCATATCCTTGTCATACGACATGCTCAATGAATTTTCGATTCCAGGCCTTAATTATCAATCCTCCACTTAAACAAACAATGCCAGACGTGATATATAGGGCAGAAAGATGTCGTTTGGCGGGGAATACGCACAATGGAACGATAACTAGAGGCAGGCAACTAGTAATCAACAGTGTTATTACTGAAATGTAACGAGTTTTGGCGTTTCAAACACGCGCGCATCTATCGAATCCGAAATGCTCCCCGCGTGTCGTTTAACGCTCGTCTTCCCGAGTTTTCCACGCCTCTGCGCGCGTTCATCGCTATCTTTGTCGTCAAACCACGCGTGTAACACGAATGTAAGTTACGACAACGCGTAAGTGCATGGTTCAAGGGGTGAAAAACAGATGTCTGCGCCCTGTCAACGGTGGTGGCAGTAAATTAATTTGCACAGACAAACGGGACGCGCGAAAGAAACAGGCGAACTGCATTACGTTATACACTATTTCCTGCAATGCCAGTACAGCCTGCGCACGTGTATGCAAAATATGTAAACAGGTGTGCAAACGAAACGATGCAAGTACAGCTGCGTCTCGAAGAAGCAGGACATGAGATGTACAATAAAAACACAAGCATAATAGTTTCAGCTACAAAAATAACTGTTTCAGAGAACACCAATTAAATACCCTTCGTACAAATTACAAAATTACCCAAGTAAAAAATAATCGTGCAAAATAATCACACACAATCTTCAATGAACTGCCATACCAGAATCACCTGTGTCCCAATCTTTTGAACACGCCACAGCACTAAAGTGTCGCAGCGCACGCTCCGCAATTACTAATTCAATGCAATTAAGCTTTCAACTTTATCTAAACGACCAAAGGAATGAGTTTTCACTCTCGGCAATAAATCTTCGTACCTCTCGAGCGTTTAATTCCGTGTCGAAACCTGTTTCGTCACGCGACGGAGCTAATGATTTTATCAGAGTCGGGAAGAAAGCCGTGTCTTCGAGCGGCTTTTCTTTTTTTAGATAGAATTATCGCCAGTTAATTTCGAGCGTGCTCAACGAGACTGCCGACGCCACGTGATTGGTCTATCCGCGGGACCGCGAAATCGCATTAACTTCGGGTTAATATCCGCGGAAATCGCGGCTTCGGATCACCGGACAATTATCGTCGCCCGACAGCAAACCAATCGCAGCCCCGACGCTAGGATTTTCATCCTCGCCGCATGAAACCCCCTCGTAATTTCTCGCCGTGCCAGGGCTGAACGCTGTGCGTGCCCCCGCCATGATATCCATCTCACCCCGCGAGCCCCTGCCCCCTTCTGACCCTCTTCTTTCGTGCTGTGCACCGTGGTTACAGTATCTGACAGGGCAACTCGAAACACACGCCGCTCGAACGCTCTTTTTCAGTTGTTAATGGGTTTTATGCGGGTGTATTCTCAAGTGGTAGATAAATAATCAGGTATTGTAGTGTAACGTTGAAGAATATACATGGAGCGCAGGGTTTTTAGTATTTAACATTTTTGATGGTGTATAATATTGGTTGGTGTAAGCAGTTTTTTTTTTAGAAGGGCCTTTTGGTGTTTGATTGACACTTTGAGTAACTCAAGGTTGTTAGAAGTGCCTCTTTAAGTTAGCCCAGCATTTCCGAGTGACCACTTCTCCGGAAAAAGTTTTACTCAACTCGCACCGAGTAAATATTAAAGGACTCTGAGACTGCTTTCTATACTTTGCAGAATATATTGGGAAAACATGACAAAACCGTGCATAGGATGCAAGTAACACTTAATAAGGTAAGATTGTAAATGTATATATGAGATTTTATTGTAGTTAGTATTGATATTGACAGGTTTTGGTTGTGTTCTTTTTAATCAGTGGTGGGTTTGGGGAATTTAGGGAGCTCATAAAAGTCTCTAGACATGAAACGTAGTGTAATACTGTAGACAAGTATGCTTGAGGAGGTTTTACTTGAGAATTCGATTGCCTGCGACAGAATATACTTGTAAGGTGCAACGAGTTATGGATTCTTCGAGTTGTAAGTAAGCCTAGATTTGAAAAATATTTTCTAGGTACCTTGAAGTTACATTGGCTAAAATAAACGCCGACGGGGAATATATACCTACATTACAAAATAATGCAAAGAGTAATGCATTATTGATTACAATTTCCAGCACAACGAAAACGTTCAAGCTTCATTTCCGTGCGCGCAAATATCCCCAGAGAAATCGAGCAAAATATGTGTTACTTAAAGGGAAGTAAAATTTGCCGGAGATTATTTCTTAGAAATACAACGAACCCTTTGAGAAAGGGTAAGTTTTTCTTTCTAAATATGTTTCTTTTACATTGTACAAGGTTTGCACGATGTTAATATCCCATGATTTTCTTGTACCTGACAGGTGCAGCAGAAAAATGAAAAAGAAAGCCTCACCATTTATGTATAAGCCATATGTAGGATTGCACATAATACTTTTACAATTTTTGAAGAAACAAGATAGCCCACGAGATCATTACAAAATTCCCATTTACATCCCCTTCGAAATCTTAACACCCAGTTCAATTTTATAAAGGTAACTGTATCTATCTAAAATATTAATATTCTTTTACATAAATATAGTTCAAACGTGGCATTCCTCTGTTCCGAAAAATACAATTCTACGCAAATTAGTAAACTTCCCACGAAATAACTGAAGCAACCTTACACTTTGAATAACAACCATTCCGTCACATAACTCTCAAGTAACATCCCCCAACATACAGCCACCAAGCGACTGTACATTCATCCACGCGACGAATTGGAGCTTAGTCGCAGTTTAGAACGCAAATTCACGCCAAAATTCTCGATATTATTTCGTACAACGCCAGCGGAGGGAAGTTCTTCCAAACAATTATCAAGGAAGTTGCCAATGCACGCGGGGGGAGCGTCGCGTGAGAAATTGTCACCTTAAACTGAACATCTCCCGCGGAGATTTCACGCCAGGGACGCTGCGGCGAGGACCGAGATCCACGAAAGCGGAATATCATCGGGGCGATCCTCGATGTCTGCGGATCTGACGCACGAATTCGAGCATCGCCCGACACAGGGGAGCAATGCTGCTAGGGTAAAGTCGCGCGATCGAAATCCTCCTCGCGAAGAACTTGCCCGACGCGATGGTAGTCAATTCAAACTTCCCAACTCCGATTTACTAAATAGTGAAACGTTATCTCGACATCGAGCGGATTAAGTAGCCACCCTTTTGCCATGATCATTTCCCGGGCAGCGCGAAACGAAATGAGCCGCGAACAGCACCGAAATCACGCCGTTTTACGACGCTCGAACGAAGAATGATTTGTGCGCTTTTTGACGCTGATGGAGGGACAGAGATATAAACTTTGGGATAGTTCTTTTATCGAAGAAGGAGAAGTCTTTAATTCTCAAGCTGCAATCTGAAGAACGGAGAGTTCAGATATCAAACTACTTGTGGTACTTATTACTGGTCAGTACCACTTGTTGAACAAAATGAGAATATTGGGTTACAGAATGTTGGAAACACAGTTGGACCTGAAGTTATGAACAGAACTTTGAAAACTGATCCCATGATTGGATTGCTACGTTCAAGTGCACCGAAGTCGAAGTTGCATTCAATTCCCTCTCCCTTATTTTATTTCAACATCGAATCGAACGATTGTTACCATTTCACTGTCAATGATTGATATGGACATAACACTTCTTCTATACGCATCTTTGTACTGCTTTAGGAGGTCACACAAGTTTGAAGTTAAAGTGAATGTTACAGCAGGGTTGGTCAACTGAAAAATTAAACGCTCGTCAGGGGTACATTTTGTTGCTTAACAATACACAGGGGTGTAACAATTCACGTAGCGTTCACTTGTAAGGAGCTAAAGTCAAGCACACAGTTATTCGCGTCAACTGTTAATTAGAGGGGTTAACATATATAATTTATAACTAACTGCACCGCGCCGCGGTTCTATTCTAACGGCTACTGTTGCGAGAGGGTGGTATTTCCATCGCTGCGAATTTCAACATGAATTCAACGAAATTCCGAGCCGACTACACAGCGTTATTAATTAAACCGACGCCCCATTCGATGTATTCTCCACTCGATTCACGGCGATCGGCCGAAGAACGCGGTAACGATTATTACCGCTTCATTATAATTACAACACGCTCCCCTATGAATTCCCGTAATCTGTCGTTAACACGATGACCCAGTTACCAAACTGGCAAAGTACGAACCGAGTTCAGCGCACCAAGAATTATCTGTGACGCGATGGAAGTAATCTAATCACCGCGGCGGGCTCAAAATTGAGATTCATTCCACTAAAATTTTCACGTATTTCATGTGTAAAGTGACGTCCAGTGTGAAGTTGAGAGGATGAACGATACTTATAGCTAGAGGAAACTATGTTCACTTTATATTACAGAGAGTGAAGTCATTCCTCAGATTAATCTATTATAGTAATACAAATTTAAAAAAAAAAGGTACAAAAAAGAGCGCCAAGTATACGCGCGCAAAAAACGGTAAATTAATAATCCCCTCAGAAATAATTCCATTTAAAAACATTGTCGCAGATTAATATCTTTACAAAACTAATGATACATTAAAATGGATATTTATACAAACAATCGGGTTTAAATTGAATAAAATATTCATCATTGGAAGAAACAAAGAAGATAATCATATTAAGCAGGTATATTTTTATCTAAATAAATATTTCAATACCAGTAAATATTTTATTCAAAATAATTGGCGCTGCGCCCCGAATTAGTGTTGCTAAACTGAATAAATATGTATAAATTACATTAATCTTTTTCATTCTTTCTTGTCTCAGTGGTATCTTGTCTTGTCTTGTGGTATACCAAGGCAATTAACATTTTTTTTTGGTTTCGCAGCGCCAAGTATTTTGAATAAAATATTTATTTGTATTGAAATATTTATTTGTATAAAAATATATTTGCTTCATATTACCATCTTCTTTGATTCTTCCAATGATGAATATTTATTCAATTTAAATCCGCATGTTTGTACAAAATCTCCCTCCCTACCTCATCAGAGCTTCAAAAAACCACGTTGCCAAAAAGAAAACAAAAACTGGTAATGGTGCATGAAATAACATACAATATTTTTGAATGCATCGAACATATCTGTTTGCACGGGCTAAATTAATGTTAAACGATTTTATTCCCCACACAAGCAACAGCACTGTATACCCAATATTTCATCCACCCCTTCAAAACGAATTTCCCTCGTGCGGCACATGCCAGCTACGAGTTCAAAGAAAACGAGGGTAGCGAAAAAAGCAAAGTGCCAGGGTTATCACCTCGCTGTGCAGTGGCAGGAATTCATTTCGAACACTGCATCCGTCGTGCATTATTGCGTGCACTTGTTCAGTCGCGTGCTTGCTTCTCGTAAGCGCTGCAGCTTTTCCATATTTCTCGAGGAACGCCGGGAGACACGAAGTGTCGCCGATGGCTGTCTTTCCGGTTCAGCCCCCGAAACGGGAGATCTTTGTAGTGGAAATCCATTGACTGGCACGCATGGAAGTATTCCGTCAGTGCAAAAAATCCGTCGGTGATTCCCTCTGCTTAGATTTCATTTCCAGCCTGGCGAGCGTCCAAAGAGCCTCGGCACAAAAGCAGGATCTGTGGCCACGATGTGTCGAAAAAACCGCCACCCCCCACTCCCCCCCCCCTGCGATTCTTGCTGCACGAAATAGCAAGGGGCCCGTTGTTGCCTTTTCTATTGTTACTGGAAGACTCGGTGCAAGGATTACGCTGAGTCCCTCGGTAAACAGCTCCGAATTCGAGGGGCTGGTGCCTCGTGCTTGCTCGAGCTAATCGCTTATTGGGAACACGTTTTACGGGAGATGTTTCAGTTTATGGTACTGGGTGGAGAGGGCGATTTCTGAATGGAATGGACGTTGAAGATGAACGATGAAATATTGTGCGGAATATTTTCCATGGTGGAATGGTGGAGGCTCTGGTTCGGGGTTGGAGATAAATTGAAGCAACAGTGTGGGGTTAGGTTTGGACGTGCATCGCGCCTCTATGATATGTATAATAAATAAGTTGTTTAGTAGGTATTATCGAAGAGTGTTCTAATCTTGATTATTTGTTATTAAGGAAATTTTTAAAATTTGATTGAAGAAATGTGCAAGTTGATAAGCAGAAATCTTCTTTAATAATTATTTAGGACTGTATTTTGTAATTATTAGATAAATTATGTGAAGTTTTGAAGGAAATAGATTATACCACTTTTTAAATAAGGAATAACTTCACTGCTTCTTGTCAGGAATATTAACGAAGTGTAACATTATGATATGTAACCTGCTTTGCATGTTCAGCGAGCGTGAAATCACGTCCCTTAGAATACTTTAACTACTTCCAGGAGAGAGTAAAAATAGAAAAACCATTCTGATATCACGGTTTTGGGTGATGCGGTAGATCGTTATGATCGTAGGAATCGTGCTAATGTAATGAATGTCACACTTTCGATCGTGACTCCGTTGAACGTCGCGATTCCCTGGCTCGCTGCCAGGGTGGGAATTAAATCTAAACAAGGGAAACTGTACTGTGTATCTATACGATCATAACTTTGCGTTAGCTTCTGATTCCTGAGAGTTTACAGATATATTTGCAGATGTAATCACTTATTTTCAAAGAGGAGTAGAGTAGGCTATTAGAAATTGCTGTTGCGTTATCAAAATTCAGCTTACTATCCCAACGAAGCCAAAATTACAATCTATCAAGTGAAACTTTACGAGTGTAATCTTTGAAAAATATGTAGAATCTGTTAAGTATGCATTAATGATTGTACCAAATCTCAAAAATTGCAAACTTAGAAAGAGTCTACATAGTAGCGATTTGAAATCTCAGTATTTCACTATTCTATGTGCAACTGAGTTAATTCTGCTTAGAAAATAGAAGAATGCAGTTATAGTAATGAGAGAAACTGGGCTTCCTTCCGTATATAAGTGTTTATTTCTCCCTTCATCCCAACTTACGAAACTTTTGCAAAGTTTCAAATCTGCTAGAAACAACCAACGAAAAACCTTATTACCTTCACTCCTGGAACTACATTTAAACTACTATAATCTCGACAACTTTCAAAAAAGACTCCAAACAGCGCCTCGCCTCACATTAGCAGTTTCCTAATCTCCCTCATAAAAGATCCAAGATGAGCCACTCCTAACGCACCACTCTGCAAAATGAAACCCTTCGTTCCTAAGTATTCCAAATAGTTTTCACTAAAATTGACTCGCGAATGACTCCATTAAAAGCGACGCGTGTCGTTTTATTTCAACGCAATAAAAAAGCTCGCGGAATTTGTCTCGAGATGAAAGGACGAAGGAGCCAAAGACACCGAGCTTCGCTCTCGTTTCTCGTGGATTTTTCCAGCCGCAAGGCGACAATGAAAGGGGACATAAAACCTTTAACGATACGAAGCGGGAAGAGGAAGCTCGCGAAGCTCGGCGGGCGATTGAGATCGTAAGCTGTAATTAACTTTCGATGTTCAGCGAGAACTTTCGGTGTCGCCCACGTCATCATCCACTTTGTGTCTCACTTTGCTATCGCGACACGAATGAGTGCCTCTCTGCTTCCCTTGCCGAATACCAACATGAATTCGATGTAATTTTCTTATGGCCACTGTGCTCTCTTATAGAACGCGAAGGAAATTATATAATTCAAATCGAATGAACTTTGTAGCAGTCTTCGAAAGTTTAACTGTCATTAATTGAATCGTGAATAGAATTTAAGCCTAGAATATTTTTGTCCTTGGAGCACATTTCTTGCTCTGTAATTATTAAAGTTTATCTGTTTTTGCTTAAGACTGTGTGCTTTTTTAAGCATAAACGGGAAGAAGAAAAGGAAGCAAGTAATATTGTATACGGAATGTGGTTATATTTTATCTATTTCTGTACTGATTATTGAGACGTCAATGTAATATTTAGTGTCTCATGTAATGCATTGATAATATAATCCTAGAAGTTTTTATAATGCTTACATCTTCCCAGCACTGGTTTCTGCAATATATTGCGAGGCGCCCGTAAAAATTCTGGCAGACTTTAGGAGCATTCCAAAATGCGTAGCGGCAGGATACTTTGCTTGATACCAGCAAATGAGATAGGAAACATCACGGATACTCTTGGGCCATTTTTGCGGGGAGCACGCTTTTCGCAGCGAGAAATTTTCCCTGGGAGAATCGCGTGTAGCCAAACCGAGATTTCATGGCAACAACTACGCGAAGGAGAAAATGGAAACATAGACGGAAATTATCTAGTCCGTCGTCCTGGAAAGTTTTATGAAAGGTGCTTGAATCTTTAACGCGAAAAAGGTGGTAGTACCGTCCAGCCCTTGGAGAGTTTTAACTTTACGAGTTTCCTTAGTCTTTCAGCCTTGAAAAATACCTCCGAAAGAGTACTCGTAAAAGGGAGTGACTACAATACTTTCTGGACTACCGTGTGCAAAAATGAAATTTCACAAGTTGCGGATAGAAATTTTCTTTCTACTTCTCTGTTGCTTGTGAAACAGGTGTATAACTGATAATTTGCGGAGTTATGGTTAAACTGATACGCAATGCATGGAATTCATATCAATCTCTACTCTCTTCGGATCACTGACCAATTATTAAACGAATTGTATTGTTGGACTAAAAACGCTGTGTAGACTTATCTCCCAGCATGCATCGTTTAACAAAAATCGTAAACAAATGTTTGCACGCGCATTTCCTTCCCAATATTGCAGCTCGTGCAACATATTGTTCCATTTACAATGAATTCATATCTCTGTGGATTTAACAAGTAATACTGATCGTAAACGGGATAAACGAGATATTCGTTTAAAAGAATAAACGCCATTTTTTATCCCTCGAAATCTCTATGTACAAAAAAAAATCGTCACCGCCACAATCTATGCCATACAATATTTGTTCAACAAAATTTTTGTAATCTCCACATTTTTAAAGGTAAAAATTGAAACATGTGTATAATGTAATCGAAATGAATTATTCTCAATTAGAGGCACAATGAAGTTCTCAGTTAATATTGCCTCAATTTTCGTTTTAACAATTTGTTTAAAATGATCTGCGACCCATGACATCTTGGTACACTGTTCATGTGTGTCGTTCGATGATGTACAATCTGTTTCGTTGTTGCGTACAGAATAAATTCCCGCTCAACTCATGAAATTGATATGAATTCCGATCGTCTCGTCGACGTTTGCAGATTGAGATGTTGGCTGAACACTATACTGTTGCCCCCAGAAGAGTGGATGACAAACGGCGAGTACTTTTCTTTGTCAAAGCAAGACATCCATTTCTGTACAACGATATTTGGCAAACTCAGTACGTTTACTTACATTTATACCTCGACCCCTTTTGCACCTCGTCTACTGTGTATGAAGAATACACTCCAAGACAATTTTCTGATCCTAATTTCTATATTAAGTGTTTCTTTTTTGTACTTCAGAATTCTCGAATAATAGTGTAGTTGTAAATCAAAATAGTTGTTCTACTTGTAATTATTACTGATCAGTGATTACTGTATCATATTTTAATTAATAACATGGGAATTGGATGTTTAGCCTCTACAACTTGAGTTTCCCTTATAGATGAATTACTACTTAATTACTGTACTAATTTCTCTGATAAAGAAATTCTAACAAAAAGGTCGACAGAGTATAAATAACACTAGTAAGCATTAGTATAATGTAGTATAAACATATACTAAATGTTTAGTATATGTTTATACTAAATACTTATACTTATGAAATAAATTATTACAGTTCGTAAATATTCCGAAATTTCAATGAAAATTCTTCTTTTAACTTCTACCAAGATTATTTATCCCTAAAAAATTGCAAAACCAATGTAATTTAAGAATATCGTCTCAAAAGTGCACATTTTACACGTTAAAATTGAAGAAGTGAGAGGCTGTATTCGTTCAAAGTCGCGCAAAGTGTGCACGAGTGTCACGTCGGCAGCAGCGGCCAGTGATATAGCTCCACGCTTGGTCGGGCATCCTTTTAGAAGCAAGCGAATTAGTTAAACTCTCTCATATCTTTCATCGTTTCACTTTGTGTCAGTAGCAGACAGAGGACGAAGGATGTTAAGATAATTCTCAGGCTGTACTTTACGTACTGCATGATAAAAAAAATAATCCACGAATCAAGGGTCACGTACCATTAAAAAAAAACGAATCAAACAATGTTCTATTTTAATGAAGGTCTGCAGATCAACTTTAATGGTAACAAAACGTACGGAAAATGCGTATTTATTTAAATTGTTCACAAACTATAGTCAATTTGTATCCGTATTAACTTTTGTTTTAATACACGATATACATCTGTAAAATTCTCCATTTCCAATACCTTCAGCCTTCATTAAACCCGGGTGGGGAAACTAGAACCATAAAATACTCCCAGGCAAGCCTCTTCTAGGGTCTCAGCACTTAGCTCAAGTATCCCAGGATCGTCAGTCTTGAGTTCGTGTTTCTGGAGAATAATCACTCGCGAAACAAACACTAAGCCCCGAAGGAGGCTCACATCGACCAGCTATTTCTCCCTGTTTTCATAAATACTAGAGATGTACCAACTAGGGTTTTGGCCGGCTAGTGATGAAATGTGACTAGTCGTGGACTAGTCGCCGATTACAAAAGTGACCGGATAGTCGGCTTAACCAACTAATCGCCCACTAGTCGGTACCTCTCTAATAAATATCATATAGGGTAAAGGACCCAATTACTGGCAGTCAACCCAATTACTGCCACTATAAGCTATTTTACTTAAAATAACGAAAAAATAAACGTTTAAGTAAAATAGCTTAAGGTGACAGTAATTGTGTTGGCTGCCAGTAATTGGGTCCTGTACCATAGTCTTCAACCACCCACTTACATCATCCTCTCTTTTACACAATCCCCACATATGAATTTTCCAAGGTTCCCCAACGCAACACGTCCACGAGACCCGCCAGAGAAGCGTACTTCCAGAATCTTACCCATGACCGAGAGTGCTGTCTGCTTGCGTGGCAAACAAAAACCAACGAGTGATCTCTCCCCGTGGTAAATATTTAATCCCTGGCAGGCCCGGCCCCCGATATATCTGCCGGAGGAATCCGCGACAGACCGAAGGTGTGGATGCACGTATGTCCGCTGGAAGTTGCCTCTCGCGCTAAGTTGACAAAGTGGTCCATGGGAAGGACAACGTTCCTCAGGGATTAAAGGATTTCCCCTTTCCCTCTGTCGGCAGATCTTCGACCAGGTCGGGCTTGTGGGCTACGTTCGAGCATGCTTACGGTCTGTCGAGGATCGACGAACAGATATATACAGCCGGATGATCCTGGCGCTCCGCCAAAGCGAAACAAATCCAAATTTAATTAACCAGAAAGCAACGGATGAAGCCAGCGTCCCTCGTTTTTTCTTTGTGCCCGCGCGATCTTTATCCTGCGTCCTTTTTCCCTCTGCCACTCACTGATCATTGATACCGCTGGATTCGCAAATAAATGATCCGCGGAGGCTTTTTAGAATAATGCATGAATGGGTCAACGATAACAAGAACAGCAAACAGAGAGGCTGGGCAACAAATGGAGGAAAATAAAATGAATTTCAAAGATAATGAAAATCCAAAATAACGAGCAGGTTGGCGAGGGTGATGGGAAGGATATTCACGAACACATTTAATAACGCACACCCTCGAGAATGTCCCCTTACACTTTCTCTGCAAATCACAATACCAATTCCTCACCACATACCGCTCCATAAACTACATTTGAAGTCTATTGTGCACGCTACGTGTGCCCCACAAGCTTGCCCAAAGGCAACCGCAACTGTGAATTAAGTGGTCGTCAAAATCTGCTAAAAGATTGAATTTGGGGCTCCAACGAGGCTGTTACCGAATCGAGACGGACAGCGAATTGGAGAGGCTGTATTTCCTCGAAGTGCGGTGGTAGACGGCTGAGAAATTCGATCTAGAGGACCTAGGTTCACGATATGCCCGCCAGACGATCCCGATTTCCCTTCCGTTTCATAAATCCGCCATGGATTCGTTCCATACAGAACGTCGCTGCCGCGTATACATTATCGGCGTGCGCATAGGAACAACGTGAATGCGTCTATACGGTGGCGGATAAGTTATGGGTCCCATAGCGAGCCGTAGATCCCATGGACGCAGACGTACTGCGATCATTATCTGCGAATTTATGGGGCCAGCCGCAGCATAGCGCGCCCCTATGTTTTCGCGTGCTCCTGCACCTGTTAAAAGGAGGCCCTGTGAAATCTATCAGATGCACCTTTATTCGTGGTCGTGCAGCCTAATCGCTGGTATAATTGTGGGATGCTTGGAATCTTGTAAATTGGTTATACGTTAAACATTACTTAAGGGTCGTTTTTAAATTACATAGAGCTTTTCGAGGGGGTCGTGGGTTTCTTATGTTTTCTTACAAGGGAGATGGAGTCTGGTAACGTTTTACGTAATATTTTTTTAACCTAATTTTCAATATGAGTAACCCGAAAAACGACGTTCCATCGCACACATGAATCCAAGTTAAATGAATTATATAAACCTTTAAAAGAATTTTAGTAACTGAAAAATACAATGTAAAAAATATTACGGAAGGGAGGAGCGGGTTGGAATATAAAATCTTATGAATTTTTATAGTGGGAGAGGGAAGTGGTAAGAAATTGTCAAAATTACCCTTATGTATTTGATGGATGACCCCTTACAATATTTGGGATTTCTCGTGGGGTTCTGTAGATTGCTCTTTACTGTGCTAGGGTAATTGGAATCGGAATGAAAAGCGAAATTGAAGGGTGCGTAGTGGTTAAAGTAATTGAAGATTCAAATTATATATAGGAAATACGTATCTAAGTTGTAAGTACTGATCATCACAAATAGTTTTAGTAAATGGAGAGAATGTTTCCTGGGCAGGCGTTAAGGAGGAATAGTATTTTATGGGCTAAAACATAGCAAAATTTAGGAATTTTTTAAGAATGTAGCATTTCGATTCATCTGAAATTTGGACCATGTATTTACCTATGCATCCTTCAAGAAGTTGCAGTTTTGTTATTCATTTTTAATAATAAATATAGGAGTTATGCGTCACGCCGCCAAAAACTCATCATCCGCTGTTGTGCATGATATTTACCTCCCAGGTAACCTGAAACAGAAAAATGAAACAGCGTTTTACTTTGTACGTATGTAGCTTGAATTCGATAATTCAGATACCACTAAGTTCTATATTTCTTTTGTTACGTAAGAAAATTGGCACAAAATTGGATAGCAAAAATTAAAGATTTAGATCTCTCAGTTTGAAAACTCTTCGCACTGCTCAATAATTTTTTTTGTTGTTTGCTGGTTCATCAATTTCAAGCTACATATATAAAATAAAACGCCGTTTCATTTTTCTGTTTCAAATTACCTGGTAGATAAATATCATGGGCACCAACCGACGACGAATTCTGTGCGGTGTGATGATCGATCATGCATAACTACTATATTTATGGTTAAAAATTAATAAAAAAACTACAGCTTCTTCAAAGATGCATGAAAACATAGTCCATATTTCAGATGAATCGAATTGCTGGTTTCTTAAAAAAAAATCCAAATTATGCTATGTTTTTAGCCAGTGGCGGATTTAACAGGGTGACCGACGAGCAGTTGCCACCTGGGCCCCTGCACAGAAGGCCCCCTAGGGCCCAATTTTAAAAAAAATTATGATTATATCTAAAATATATTTTTTTTCTGTATTATTACACTAAGCTCGTTTTTAGTAAACTACCGCATTATTTTCTCTTAAAATAGGTCCCTGCTCATAAGGCCCCCCTAGGGCCCTGTCTTAAAAAAAACTTATGATTTTATCCAAGCACTAGATTTTTTTTCTATAATTTTCTGTACAATTACCCCCTTTTAGTAAACTACCTGTTAATTTTCCCGGAAAAATGGGCCCCTCAGAACGTTTGCCACCTCGGACTTTTTTCTTAAATCCGCCACTGTTTTTAGCCCAAAGAATAGGATTGCTCCCTTAAGTAGAACAGAAGAGAGAAACGGATACTATGACAGATCCAGTGAAACTCATACTTCCCAACAATTCAATCTTGCCCCCCTTTCTTTCATCCATTTTTAAGGTTGCACAGAAAATCTGAAATTCCCATCACCGTCGTGTTAAAATCTAAACGCGCAACGACATAGTTAACCCCCTTTCCTGCAACCCTTATTAGATACCTTAAGTTTGATGAGACCTACAAGCATCACAGCCAGAGACATGCTTTCTTTTATAGCCTCGCACAAATCACACCACGAACTGCTACTCTCTCGACAACACATACAAGCCACCTCGTAAACCGTAAACCGTGCGAAGATTAACACGTGGCGTGGCGGCGGACACTTTCGCCCTTCTTTCGCAGCTTCCAGCCAGCGCAGCGACGAGAGCGAGCCGTCGGGTCGAGATGGGGTCGAAAACTCGGTGGTTGAAGTGGCCGAAAGCATGAGCAAGAGGGCAAACATTTGGACCGCGATGAGAATTCACAATGCAGGTTGGCTTGTGCTCGCCACAACATTATGTAACACCGCGTGTTGCGTCGCCGCTACGTGCGAAAAACCACGGCTGGCTCCCGTCCCGCAACACTTCCGCATCCGGTACAACAGGAACTTTCATTCCTCCGTCACTTTCTTCCCTTCCCCGCGACTGCATTATCCTAATCTTTTCATACTACCGTTATTCCACTCGAATTCCTTCACTACACACCTTTCTCCCTTCCACGATGAACACCATTTTAATTTCTTAACTAAAACAAGAACTTTGTACTTTCTTTTGCAAAGATTAACTCTAATTTTCTCCTGGTTCTCAGAAAGCAGGCTTCTTCGAGCTTGGGTTATAGTCGAGAAAGGAAAGTTTGAAGATTGCGTTACTGAGTGTAGAATTGTGTCTAATTTTAAATTAAAAGAGACTTTTGTGGTGGTAATTGAATCTTTGGATATTCGGGGAAATTATTGTGGAATGTATAGATTTGTTGCAAGTTTACTTGAGTATAAAGTGTTTCTAGGAACCAATGTGAGAATTGATGTAACGAATGAAGTGAGTTTTGCATAAGTTAATTAAGCTTATCTGCTTTGACTACATCTTCTCCATGGCGGAGGATTTTTACATTTGTCTGGTAATTTATTTTCCATTAAAATTTCGTCTCCCTCTTGTGCGTGATGTTTAGCCAACCGCGTACAGAGGGAGAGTTCCTGAAGGTTTACATAATTTCGAAAGCGAAACGGGCCATATTTCGCAGGAAAATGGATAAACGAGGAGAGGATTGAATTCCAAGCGTGAAGGGCGCGCGATGGAAATTGAGACGGCATGACTCTCGACTTTCTCGCGACCCGAAAAATGCTGCCACCCCCGTGATTCGAGGGGAAAGCGGCCTGGGGTGGTTAAGGATCGTTGAAGAGAATTTTCCTGTTGACTTCCTTCGAATTCTTATCTCGACTGGCACTCAGGTTTGCATCCACTTCTAATCCATTTTACGATCGTATGCACCTTCGGTGTAAAATTTCACGTGTAGGGGGAAGGAAAACATGTCACACCGTTTGCTCAAAACGTAGTATTGCTTGCACAGTCGACGTAGAAGAATTTCTTGCAGAAAGGATTCGCAAAATTTGATTTCAGCCTTGGAGGGGGAATTCAAATATTAAATTGACGCATTTGATGGAAAAAGGGCACATAGGGTAGATGTCCCTATTACTGTCAGTGTCCCTATTACTGCCAGTTTATTTATTTTAATTTGTAAAAATGTAACGTATAAAGAATAGTGTACCACAATAATATTAATAATAATCAGAACAGTCCCAATTTAATAATAATATTATTGTTGTGCATTATTCTTTATACGTTACATTTTTATTAAGCAAAATAAATGAAGTGGCAGTAATAGGGACACTGACAGTAATAGGGACATCTACCCTAGGCTTCGTGCAATAAGTACTTTTGTTTCATAGACGATTTTGTGTAAGCGAGGAAATATGGAAAGTGTGGCGAGTATCGAATCTGTAAGGAAAGAAGCTAATTTAGGAAAGAAAAAATTGATTTGTAAGACAGCTTACTGCAAAAAAATCGAAGAAACTAATACTTACTTAACACATTACATTTTTTGTTTATTTTTGTGCTTCATTTTGTATTTTTTTATTTAAGCACAAACAAAAAAGCAAATTTATCACGAATTTACCACATTTACGGGAGAAGGGTACATAAAGCAGTTGCTTCACATAAATCACTTGCTTGCACATCATTTTCAAATCATGACGTGTTTCCAGAATGTGTGAAGAACGCGGTACCCACATCCTTAAAAAAATTGGATTTAATTGCATTACTTTATATTAAGTTATACAATAATGAAAACTTTGAAATCGATTTTTTTGAAATGATATTTTGACGTATGTCACCTTTTTCCATCAAATACTTCAATTGATAAGACGTTGAGAGGACTCAAGATTAATTAATCAAAGTGCTTATTTTTTATTTGATTAATTAATCAAATTGCTGTTTTTAATCTATCCTATAAACATTAAAATAATATCTGAGCACCTTCTCTACAAGGAATCCTGTATCGAAGAATTTTAGTATTTCAGCCAAAAAGTTACTTTTTTGAGTGAATTCTAACTTCCACTCTATTTCACTACGATTGCCTATAAATACAAGTAAAAGCCCTAAACATCAGTGATAATAAGGTACACCCTACACATAGCTGCTTTCCCTGAAATACAGATCTACAAACATCACTGATCAAGAATCTACCCCAAAAACTGAATCAAAAGCGCGTCAACAAAAGCCTCACTATGTTCAATCTTCCCCTATAAAATCTTCGTGACATTTACCCAAAGGAAGGAAGTAACTCGACCCAAAGGAAACTTCGTCTACCCGTCTTTAAGCTCCCTTACCACCCTCGCGCTGAAAGTTGACGTAAAGGCCTCGGGAACCAAGCCAGGGGCACGAGGAATGCATCAACAGTGGCTGAAAAACGTTGATCAACGTTGGATCCTCTAGCTTGTCCAAGGGATTCAAAATCCAAAGTATGCGACTGGAGTTCGTGCAAGAAAAGCAGAAGGGAATCTCGAGGGGGACGATGGACGAGGGGTTGCATGACGCGATTCCAGCTACCCTGAGCAGAAATTGGACGTGGCTCTCGAAGGTCGCTGGCGAAGGTTAGAGAGGACCGTGTGATTGGACCAACGACCCGGACATCCGTCGCTTTGGAACTTGGTCCAGCGTTAAATATGGCAACCGACGGCCTGGGCGACTAATGTGATTGCTGGCAGACTGTTAGAGGACGCTAAAAGCACCGTGTCGTAAACTCTGCGTTCTGCGCGTCGTGGATGGTGGAGTGGGGCGTTCATCCACACAGGGACACGTGTGTCTATCGGGTTGCACGGCTACCAAACTTCCAACACCGTACAACGGCCGCGTACCTCTCGTAATTTCATCCTGGATAAATTTTGTATCGAATAGCTCCAGCTGAGCGTGAACTTCCGGTGATCGAGCTCTCTCTCCTTGCAATCGTTAGGGAGAAACACGAGATCGCGCCCAATATTTTCATGATGTCTTTGGTGACGACACGATTCTACTGGATTTATATCGATATTTTAGAGACTGTAGTTTTTGTATGGATGTTTTTTTTAAGAGTTCTAGCGAGGAAGCATGAAGGGATGGGAAAGAAAGGAAGTCATGAGGCTTCAGTTTTGCTTGCAAGAATTATAAGTTCACAGACAGGAAAAGTCTAAGGTTTTTGTTAGAACTTCGAGAATTTCGAGGTTTGTGCCATGAATTTATCTGTGTATGGAATTTTTATGAAATTATTAACGATCGTTCTGTTGCCACTCTCCAGAGAAGCACGCTGGAGTAATTTTTATAAGCAACACAGAACTGAAAGAGATACTTTGAGAAATCATTTCTGACGAATGGCACAAACTGATGTTGTAACCAATAATTCCACGTACACCTGTTTCCTCCTCAAGCACACTGTTCTAATTAGAATCGCAGCTGGGTACTCGCTTCAGGGTCTCGCTGGGTACCTTTGTGGTCCACCAAAACGGGTAAACTAGTCTGGAGGTTATACTGGATATTATAGCAGCAATTAAGCACAAGCAAACAGTAACTTGAAATCGAGTGTGCCGTGCTTTTTGTCGTCTAATGTAGAAATACAACTTCTGCGCTTTCTTCATTTTCATTCTGACAATTAACCTTGGAGGACTACCACAAATATAATTAATAAACTGTAGTAATTACAACCACTTGATTATTATCACAATCAAGATAATATTCACAAAAAGTGTCCATGGAAATTTAAAACCGAAATTGTGTTTCAATTTACTCGTCCACTTACTCCAACGAATTCTTCATAACTTACAATAAAATAGATCACTCACTTTAAGCAGATTTCGGTACACAACCCACAACAGAATGGAATATAGTGCTTACCTGTAACAAAAAGAAAGACATGGTTTGTTAAACAGGCTTAATCCTCGATAAAATAGAATTCAAAATAAAAATGAAACGTGTCAATGTATCATTAGCTTCCTGAAAAGCAAATTCTCACGTTACACCAATTACTGCAATGTCCCCGCGAGCATCCCCGTCCCCGAAGCTTCAGGGCACACGATTAAAGTGTCTCGATCCAAGTGGCGTTAAGTCGAAACAAATTTCAATCTTTGCCAGCAAACACGCTAAGAGCCGGCCGGTAATGAATATCACTTAAATGAAACGCGAGTAAACACGGTGGCCTCCGTCTAATCCGCCCCAAGTGAAATTCGTATTCCACCCGCGCGCCGACTGGAACCCTATACGCCCGGTCGAAATATAATTTCCCGTCGAATTTCAATTCCCGAATCGAGACCCTTCGTTCACTGGGTCAGACGTAACAGGAATAATTGCGGTATCGTTAATGTATTCTAGCACGAATCCACTCTAAGTCCTTAAAGCCGCGTTACCATAACCCCTTAATTGGCCTCCCCAGGAGTGCTCGGATGGTTCTAACCGTGTGTCGATGGTAAATTTATGGAACCCCAAGGTCCGCGCGGGGGTAATTCAATTACTGTTCCCATTAGGGCAAAACTCTTCTTGCCTCGGTTCTATGTCATCCGCAGAAGGTTTTCTCGCGAGCCGACCACACGAACGCGCGGGGACTCCTACTCTTGGAAAATGTATGCTCGTTCCCTATTCACGCTCGTAAAGCCTCACCTTTAACCTGAAATCGTCGAATTGAAGCTCTGTTCTGCAACATACACTAGTGATCTTAAGGGGTCATTTTTAAAGATTTTTTCCTCAGGAAATACAGTATAAAATGGAACAAAGCTTTTCGGTATTTATTAACACGTTCGCGGACGTGAATGTTATAGTATTCATTTTTATGATGATACAGAATGACATGAATGCTATAGCATTCAAATCTTAAAGTCAATTATTTTGAATTTAATTTTATATAACCTTAAGTTTTTGTAATTATTATACCTGTCAAAGTAATGACTATATAACAATTAAAATATAATAATCTGACTACCCTTATAAATGTGTTTAATCAAATTTCGGATATCACAACCAATTTAAAAATAAAATGACTGTCTAAGTTTTGCACCTCGCTGAAACTTTTACTGTCCGCGAACGTGTTAAGTTACTCTTATAATATTATTTTTTTGGATAATATACCTAAGATTAGCTGAATAAATTTCAAAAAGATTTATTTCATTATATGTTGTATTCACTGAGAAACAATCTTAAAAAATAGCATCATTTTGCCGCCGATCAAAGTAGAATGACCCCTTAATTTTCAATTCAGTTTCACTTGTATTTTTATGTGATGCAAGCTAAAATTTCTTGCTTTCATTCCTCATAATTGATACACGTTCTCCAGAATTGTCTTTGAATGTAGTCTCCTAATAGTTTTGAATCATATAGATAGGTAACTATAAGAAATATCGAAAACATTTACATCCCGATCGAGACAATTGAACTCGCAAAATTGTAATGAATTTCCAAATGAACAATCAATGATTACCAACGCTGAACAACAAATTGAGTAAAAGCCATTTAATGGCACCCATTCACTTATTTATTCGCCTGGAAGCTCCTACGCGAATGTTCATTTCCATGCAGAGGAGAGTTCACGAATTCTAATATCGAATTGTACCTACGGTGGTAGGTGGAAATCCACGCGGGGTTTCTTCGCATAATAAAGATCGAACTCGTGGGGAAACTCCTCGCAGATTACGCCCCGTCGTTTCAGAACGTGGGCACACGTAAAAGTCTTTTACGATCCTCCACTTCGACTCCTCCTCGCTACGGACGAGTTTTTCCAAAGCGATCGCGGCTTCAGATAATGACAGTATCAATCATGCGAGGACATAACGGCGATACTAAACCCAGCCAGAAACTTATTTTCATGAGTTAGGTTACGATGAAAATAATCCGCGAGGTCGTGTCGCAGAGTTTTACAGGCGTTTGGTAAAACGGCTCTATCCGAGGGATTATTGTCAGTCGCGTAGAGAGCTTCGTGATTGCCAGTAAAAGGGAAATAAGATTTTTATGCAGGATGTTAAAAGAAGCGTCCGAAACTCGCAGGACGTATGGTGTCCTTTAAAGTGCATAGGAAATGCATAGTCAATATGAGCAGCAAAATGGACGAATGGAATATCTGTCAGAGTTAAACGATCCTTGGTTCTGATAGTGGGAATGACTTGGTTTTTTTTTCGTGTGGCGTATTCAAAAGTGATCGACCTGTGATAGCTTTAAGTTGATGACTGTCTTTTCTGTTTCTAAACAAGCTTCGCAGCTGCGTGTTACTGAATGGGCTGCATTTTTAAAAATTCCTATATTTGGCAAATTGTTACTTGGGGTGGAATCAATATAATAATCATTATTTAATTAGAACATTAATTTCTCCTGTAATTAAAACATTAATTAAATAATGTTCCCCACAATATTGCAGAATTCAAGGATAATATGAAATACGGTTTATAATATTAATTAAGTGATTGCATTATTTATTTAAGCCATTGCATTATTGAAATCGAAAATCGGTTCAAACTGGAATAATTTATTACTCTACTAGCAAAATACCCGTAATTCTCATAAGGTAAGCTTTGTTAAACAAACACTTGCAACGTATATGTATGTGTTGATCTTTAGATATTTGTGTGGGTAAACTTTGCAAGTAAAAACGAAATTGATATTTAATCGGGCGTAAGAGATAATAAGGAGTCTGTGAAAATAAATTTTAACTCATTTCACCCCCTTAGGGATGGAATTTAAAAACATCCCTTCTTATCGAGGAAATATGTCGTAAATGGAATATGCTCTCCGAAGTTCATGTTTCTAAGGTCTGCAGTTTCGACTGACTGTTAATGAATCAGTGAGTGACACAGCGATTTTTTATTATAGATAGATTCTAAGAGCACTATGCACTACTTAGACATTAGCTACCAATTACCAGCAAAAGATTCTTAAATTAAATAAGAAGTCTCAAATATCCTGCGCTGAATATTTTCAAATACTCTTCATTATGAATTCTCTAATATTCTGCAGCAAATACTTCACATTCTACTCAAGATACCCAAAAGTACTTAAAAATAATTTATGAAGTATACTCCCAAGTACACTTCATAAATTATTTTTAAGTACTTTTCCATTTTTAAACCCTTGCTTGTTGCGTCCTACAATATTAGTAGTATTAACCTGCTACCCTTCTTCAACGTAGAATATATAATGTCGATGCTTAGCATTTCCTATAAATCTTCTTATCCTCATATTTCCCATCAACAAAAATTCCTCCAATAAGGAAACGTTCACAGTATCAGCGTACGAAGCATCCAAATTCCGGCAACACTGGCTCGGAATTATATGAGAAATTGCATTCCAACGAATTTCCTCCACTTAACCAGCAATTTCCAATCGTTCTCGTAACCATTATTACTAAATACCACTCCAGGTCATACAATTATTCCGAGCTCTAGGGTTCGGGGGTCGGAAGCTAGCAAGAGGCTGCGCCACCCCCCGAAAATTGCGCGCGTCAGAAATTCTATCGGTTCTTGTGGGCAAATTCTTCGTGGAGGGCGAGAGGTTGCAATTAAAGGAGGATAAATGCGCCCCGTCTTAAACCCAGGGATGGCCGTAAATTCGCCAAGAGGAGTAAGACAGGGGGGGGGGGGGGCAGGGAGGGAGAGATTGCTTGAGAATGTCTCATCTTTGTTTCACGGCTCTAATGATTTCTCTCATTAGGCAATGTTACTTAGCACAGCTCGATGCGCAATAGAGCTTAATTAATTGAATTTGTCGCCTTCGATTATCCTGACTCTTGACGATTCCACGGTTCCTTCCGTTTCATCCCCCACCCAAAGGACGAGTGTTTCGAGTCTTTCCTTGTTCGCGTCCAGATGACAAATATGTGTACAGTTTATTTTAGTTAGCGAGGGATGGTTTACGGTTTGAAAAAAGACAGGCAAGGTGGAAGAGTTTTGACAAGATGGGAGCAGATCCTCGAGGGACTTGGATGGCCAATTGATTTTGTTTCGACTGCAATGCAGAAGATGGGAAGATGATTGTGATGTATGAATGGAAATACTTAAAATTGGGGGACTGATTTATTAGTGGAACGAGGGAATAAATAGAAATCCATAAAAAAAATTAAAGAAATAGAGGTTTTCCTTGCCATTTAGTCGTTTAAATTCGTCTTTACTTGCGAACATCTCCAACAATCAATAATATATTTTCTTCCCGTTATCAAGAATATATGTTTGTCATTTTTAGAAATAAAGCACCGCCACGAGGGTTCGTTTAATCAAGCGCAACGCATTTTTCATTGGCAGCCGTTTAATTTGACTCTAAAAATGTCGTTTCAGGGGGGAGGGGGAATTGTCTGGTTTCGAGGTGCGAAAGGAATAAAAGCCAGGGGAATAACGAGACGTTCGATTGCATCGGAACGATCGATAGGTGCGAGCCACTTTATTCGGCAAGCTGTACGAAACTCGGAATATACGATGTTTCCATGAAATACGCAGCAGCAACTTCGTATATCTCGTTTTTGTAACACTGGCAGGCGCTCGCAACGTCGAAACAAATGTATTGCAACAGGAAGTTACTTCGTCACGGCTCTGTAATAGAACTTTACAGCTATGATAGTTTTCACCTTTTTAGGTGCGTTACAAGTCACAGGAACCAAAGCCATTTCTATCGCCCTCGTTATCTCATTTTCAGCCAAGTCTCGCTGTCATATACATGCCCAAAAGTTTGGAGTTAATCCGTGAATTAAGGGAAGTAGGGATTTTCTCGTTAAACAGACAAATTGAGGAGCCAAAGGAAGATAAGGGATTAAAATTGATGGAAATAAGGGACATTGCAAACTGTATTAACATTAAATCACGAGAAAATTTGTTGCGTGGTATAATTTTAATGAAAGTCTTTTAGCTGGCAACGTATCACATAATAACGCGATTACGTGCTGTTAATTCCGTTTAAATAAACCGATCCTTATTCAGTAATAATCCCTTGACTAAATATGGAAATAAGCGACGTTCTGCATTACCGAGAATTCCCATTTTCTGACGAGAAGCTCTCATCTCTGAAAGCACAGACGCGATGAACGCGATCCTTCTGCTTTGAATCTGCCTCGTAAACAAACGACAACGCACTCGATGATCAGGGAACCCCGAGGATCGATATAATACCCGGCCCATCGTTCGCGGACAAAGGGAACGCAGATTGAAGGCGTCAGTCCTTGTGAACAATTTATAATGAATTTATTACACGGCCGTGCCTCTCGATAATAAATTGAGTCCACTGCTGCGAAAGGTCCGAGGAAGATGCACCTTGGAGCATCAAAGGGCTAGAGAAGGAGGAAAAAGCGGGTGAACCTTAATTGCAAACGACCAGGGAGTCTTTCATGATTGTGGAGGTGGCATGTATACAGGATGAGTTAGACAAGAATGGATTGTCAAGAATTTCTGTTGTTTTTCATTATTCAATATTATGACATTATTCCCAGCACCTTCTTTACGTGTACCAACAGTGTTAGTATAGTTAATATGTACATAGGGTAAACTGTACAATGATTGGCACCCTAAGCGGAAATCCCAATTTAAATGTCTATATTTTTTTGTGAAGTTTTTATATGGTCTTAATTTTCAGTTTTTGTCAATGATTATGGATTCCTCATTAAAATAAAACATCTTGAGTACCTATTAAGTGTTTTACTTTAAAATATTCAATGAAAAAGAAAAATAGGCTTAAAAGTACCCTATTCATTGGCATCCTAAAATTTGATGTTACTTAGAAAAACATATGTAGTTATAAACGAAGTTTAAAGTCTTTAAACAGACTATTCCATTAACTATTAAATACCTACACCACTTAGTACATCTGTATTTCAATCTATTATGTAGTTATAAAGCAACAAAATATATTTACCTAGCCCTTATCACAATTTTAAGAAACCGCCTAAAACTCAGGCCCTTGTCCCACTTCATGGTGTTGCTAGATGTAAAATGTGTAGTTCAACTACTGGGCTTTGCAGTGTTGTAGTGAAAGGAAAATAAGAAATTGTAGAAAAGTACTTTGTAAGCTTGTACTTCTTAATATTTGGCTTTTTAATCAGGAGTGCCAATGATTAGTGCAGTGCCAGCATTAGTGCAGTTTATCCTATTAAACACTAACAAACAAAATTTTCAATCAAATTCATAAATCTGTAACCGGTATTCTCTTCGTCAAAATGTGAGCTGCGGCAAAATCGTTCCTGTGGCGTTGACGTGCCTTAGGCATCTGGTTAATCCGAATTAAAAAAGACAAAAATATTTAGAAACTAGAAACCTATGTCCATTTCGCGACAATAAAAAAAAGTAAATATCGCAAATATAACAAAATCGCGGACCACTAAAAAATCATTTTTGAGGATAAAGATGTTGATAACAAAATTAGAAGCATTTTTGTATAATGTTTTTGTATAATGTCATTCTGAGAAAAACGCGTTCAAAGTTCCGCTCGGCTCAGTCAATACTATATCTCCGGCAATTTTACGAATTTCTTCATAAAATTTGGAGAACGCATTCTTGAAACATATATCTTCCAGAAAATGTGAAAAAGAAAAAATGGAATTCCCGATTTATTATAGTGGTCTCCCCCCTTAATGAAAAGAAATAAAGGAAAATAGTTTATCAATCTTCCTTTCACATCCTCTACCGAAATTCACTAAAACTTCGTGTAATAATAAATACTGCTGTATTCTAAATTAACTGCATTCAAATTCCAGTGCACTTGAAGCGAAAAGCGTATTAATAATACGTACTGTCTGAATCAGTTCTAACTGAATCATCGAATGCCACGAGATATTTTAACTTTTGCTGAAGGGAAGCCATCCGTGTTCTTCGAGTTCCAAAAAATCTGATTTTAAAAAAAGAAATTTTCTCGTACCACGTTCGCTTTGCAGACAGGCGTGCCCGTATGAGCCCATCGGAATAAAACAACAAAGATATTCCTGATTCCAATAGCAGACTCGCCCCGTATATATCCGATACCTACCCTCTGAAACTGATCTTTCCCGTTTAATTCCATCGATTTGGCGGGCTAGTCGCCTATCGTTCGACGAACGCGGAAAAGTCGGGAGATTCGAGTAGGCAGGATCGTTAAATCCCCGACCTCATCGACGACTTAACCACCCTCGAAGGTGGAAGAGATAGTGGCCATTCAACGGGGCTGAATTAACTCCTTGCACAGACTGTTTCGACGATGGTAGACGCGGCCTTTTATGCCAGGACCTCCCCCATTCGAGGCGACATTTCCCATTAAACTTTCCCAGGTCTCGTCACCTCGTCATCGTAATTTTACGTTCGCCGGATTACTTTAATCCGTAACGACGGTTGACGCGTTTTGTTCGAGTCACGACGCTTGGAAACCGCGATTCCAAACGACCTTCGATAATTGTTACGGGGTGCTAGGATACAGCCGACGTTATTGAAACGTAAATTCCGCAGATGTTATCACTTTGTTATTCCTACGGGAATGTTTCTTTGAAGAATTAAAAAAGGGAAATGTAGGTTCGTTTCTGACTACAGCGTTTCTGAGTTTTAAATTTTGTGGAAGTGGTTTATGGTTTGTTGTGCAATAGTAAGTCTATTATCTTGAAAGTTGTGAAACCGAAGTTATCTTCTGGAAAATGAGGAGCTATTAGGGATGAAAGTGTGGGCGAGGTGGTAGTTGTAATGGTTGCTTATGGTTTGCACTGTTATACTTATTGGGAACAGTCATTTCAATAATTGTGTAGAGTAGGATAAACGCACCAATAAAGGAACACTTAAGGCTAATGAATGAACACTATTATAAAATTATGTTTGCAGCGCGATTGATTCCACCTGCTGCAAAAATTGTTTAGACATGGAGCAAGAAATTAAAAGAAGTCTCTAATTAATTATTTGCTTATTTCAATAACTTAATTTACCCATTTTAATAAAAAATGTCCATTTACTGGTACGTGTTCATATACTGGCACATCTACCCTACATAGTTTGTGCTTTTTTAATAATGTATGAAAAGGAATGCAGTAGCTTGGGTGAAAATTGGCAGATTGTTGGAACTAAAAAGTTCCCATTAAGCCTAACGTCAAAATCAATACAATTCTGATTTACGCCGAATCCTTGGCGAGGATCCAACAGGGAAATCGTCTTATCAGCCTAGCGTTTTAAAGCGATGAGAAATGCTTCCGAGAAGCGAAAATGAAGGAAAGCGAATCGAACAAATGGAATCATTAATGATTTACAGCCCTATTTACTTCAAACACCATGAAGCTCCAACACTAATACAGATACTATTAGACTCTGCATATAATCAACCAACTGCGATCCTAGAAGCCTTCAACATTCCAACAATAAAACAACGAAACACAAAGTCCCAAGTGCTAACAGGAATGGCAAGATTCTGTACCAATACGAAAACAAGACTCGACGAAATATGAAACGAAAATCCCCTGCACAATCCATCATCTACAAACCAAACACGATCCTCCTCTGCTTAAAACTGGCACGCCACCCCAGCAATTCAATATCCACCGCCTTAAGACTCCAACGATAACCAAGCCTCTATCTCGAGAATCTCCAACTCACAATGGGGATAAGGTAAAACCAGTTCATTAGATTCTCGTACCAATAACTTACAACTTCAGAGCGGAGGATTTCACGAGGACCCAGGATTCGTTCAAAGTTCATGGGGGCAGGACAGGGGATTCACGCAGTTTCCATTAGCCGGGTAGCATGAATTTGGCGTGGGCCCGCCGCGTATCATGGGGCTAGACGTAAAAATTTAATTAACCGTAAGAATGGAATCGAAAGTTGACCGTAACGACGCTGCCTCCCGAATCCCTGGCAAGGGTCCAGCCGCGAAAATCGCCTTAGCCGGCGGCTGGCAAGGCGGAAGTGGCAGGAAAAGGCAGCGCAGGAAGACGGGAGGAACAAGAGGGAGCCGTACGGTCTTTAACGTTGAGGTAGGACAGGTCTAAGCTTTCCACGACCAGGTCCTTCGGCCCTCTTGTCTCCCCTCCCCTGCTCGTCGTCCTTTTTGTTCCTGCGAGATCTCGCAACGGAGGACGGCCAGGTTCCAGGGATAGGGTGGAGAAAGAGGTGGGCCAACAAGAACCACCCTGTGATTTAGTGCACCGCTGCACTGCGCTTCTTGCGGAAAGGGTGGAGACGCTAAGATAGCGACGAAAAGAAGGGAAGGGAACGGTGGATAATTTTAAAGGGAAATGATGTTTATCTGTATATTTTTACGGGTTTTCCTGGGGGTGATGGATGCGGCGGGAGTAGAGGGTTGCGTTGAGTAATGTTTGATTTTGGAAATGGCGTAGGCAGACGGGTTGTAAGGGCTTTTACTGATTTTATATTATGGAGGATAATATTCTGATGTTGTTTTAATTTGAATGTGGAAATATTTTGAGTTTCTGTTTGTATATATAGTGTGACGGTGAGTCTTGATAGTTGGAGGTTTAATTTAAAGAAAGATAGGTAGTTCCTCTTTTCAAGCTGATGGTGAAGATATAACTTATATTTAACCTGTCTAATTTTTTAAGTGTAAGTATGATTTCGTAGATCCATAGACATTATATGTTTTACTGGTTATTGATGAGCACCACTTTTTCAGTTTTTAAAACAAAGTTATAGACGTTTCCAGAAGGACATTACCTGTAGCTACATTTAAGGAGCCATTCCGGTTAGACGGGTTGAAAAAATCAATTTTTTTTTAAACATTTTCCGAAAGTACATATTATCAAGAATGTAGTGTTAAATTTTCATGGAAAATTCTGATTATCTTAGCTTCTACAGAGGCCTTTTGTAGGGAGCGCAGATGCTCGACTTCTACAGATGAAAACTTTGAACGCGTGTTTCTTAAAACGTCATTTTTTCATATCGTGGAGATAAAATCTCAAAATCTATCGAACCGATTGCTTTATAAATTTTACTGTTTATTCTGAACACCTATGACTCCCGCAGGGACTACAACAAACTACCTATTTTCATTGAGTCTAACCTACTTTTAAAATCGAAAATGGCAAAAGAAAAAGGGCAAAAAACATTTTTCTTGCATTTTGTCCGCCATTTTGCTAATTTTGAAGATAAATCACTAAGTACAGTCCGAGCGGTCGCGACAGTTACTGAACAAGCTTTCACGAACGAGGCATGAATTTTTAACTGACTTCAAAAAGGAGGAGGTTGTAGATTCGACCTGTTTGTATTTTTTTTATGTTTATCCCCGCATAACTGTTCAGCATATGGTCCGATTTTGATGATCTTTTTTTTATTCAAAAGATGGCAATGCCCCGGTGGTCCCATCCTACACTGAATCAACAATGGCCTAATATTTTGTCACTTCTGGTTAATGTATATATACAACTAAAAAGTTGAAAATAAAAATTTAAAAAAAAACAAACAATTAAAACCGACTTAAACAAAATAAAATTACACTAGAAAGTAAAAAACAATTTTTGTCCTTATTTAATCTACGACCCTCATATTTTTTAAATCGGTGCCTCATCATTTGCACTGTGTAAATCTGGCGCCGACTTAAAAAATATGGGAGTCGTAGATTAAATAAGGGAAAAAATTATTTTTACTTCTTAGTGCAATTTTACTTTTTTTGAAGTCGGTTTTAATTTTTTTTAAATTCAAGATGTCATCAAGACCGCTGTCAAAAGCAGTTTAAAAGCAATAATTTTATTACTTTTATATTTTTATTTACTGTAGAAATGTAGTTTAATAAATAGAAAAAGTTTTATTCCTGTAATCATTTACGTCGCAATAAATTACTGAAAATTACTGAATTCATGTAGACGATAAAAATTAATTAAAGTAGCAACTGTTACTTATATTTCTTATAAAGTCCACACGAAAAATTTCCCCCACTACCATTTCATGTACCAAAAACACTGTATGCTTAAAACCAATCAACCTTTAAATTAATAAAAATATTGAAAATACCCACACACAACTTTCCACAAAACGAACAGCGCTGCAAAATACATACTACTTATTAGTCGTTCGTAATTGAATTAAAACACCCTATCATTAAATTTACATACCCCTTTGACTCTGACACTCCTATCCAGATTGAAAATAAATACAATATTAAACATTTGTAACACGCAGTGCCACGTGTACCTACAGAATTCATCATAGTTAAATATACACGACATTATAAACGCCGCACAAGCGTTTGCATCGAATTTATATCCCCATCCGCTATCCAGCTGTTCATTTTCCTATCCCTTTCGCCCGCCATTCCACGCGCGGGAAACAGATACAGAGTGCCAGCTTGAAAGCTGGCTGGATCGTTAAAAGTCCCCAATTACCGGGTGGAGTCGTGAACCTCTCCGAGGAAGTCCGTCTGCAGCTACAACTGCAGCCTGCACGGCAACCGTTCCATAGACTCGAACATTTCTAACCCCCAAAGTTCCACTTCCTCCCCTTATTCTTTACGTCTCTTTTTCGTGCCTACTGTACGCGTCTCTCTTTGTTCGAAATGGACCATTGCGCCTGATGACAGCATCGATATCTTCTACGATGACCAATCCGTTTTACATTCATATTTGTGGATTCACATTTTCATCTGATTGTTTCCGATGTGTACATATACATATTCTGTGCAATACGAATTAGGGTGGGTATACACTGGTACTCTTGAGTACCTTCTGATTGCTTCATGAGTTCAGTTAATACCTTACTGGTACCTTGATTGAGTGATCGAGGTCTGGTGGCAAAATTAATCCTGCTTGGTGTGCGGAACTGATTTCATTAACCAGAAGAGAGATTGCAGAATAAGAAGGGTACATACAAGGTATTCTGTGGTTAACTCGAGTAATGTTGTGTAGCTGTGTAATGCTTGCTAACCAAATGTTTACTAGCTGTGCAGTGTGTTGACATTCTACAGCAGACACAAGTTCTACCTCTGTCGGTTAGTTCAAATAAGTGAAGGTGTAAATCTTTTACCAGAAATTACTGCTTTAAATGCACCAAACATGCACCTAGTTTCTTCAAATATTTGTTGAGAGTGCGTGCGAGAGACTAGAATTATAAAATACCCATGATTACTTCCACGTTTTCATGGTCAACGAACGTAACGAGAAAATTTGCTCGTCCCTCGTTTTTTCGAGACCGCAATTGGATGCGTTTCAACGTACATTCTCTAGCTAGAATCTAATGGAGTGCGTCACGTAGCCCACAATAACGTGCACCATCAGCTGTTGATTGTCTATTAGAAAGCAATAAGCAGAGTCGCTTTCAGAGATCGTGACCAGGCGGACGTGTTTGATCTATGATTCGATAAATTACGCTGGATTCCGAAATTGCGTAGCTATTCGCCACGCTGCGACAAATTAATATTCGCTAGCATAGCTGTGTCATTACGTAAGGAAGGTTGATTTACATTCAGGCCACGTTAACGCGAACGCCGGGATTCTTTCAATGGGGCCTTATAAAACCTCTTTCAATTTAAGCAGTAAGAATGCGAACCACTTAAATTTCCAACCAGTCTCCCCTACCCTTTCACCATAAATTCGATTTACATACACCGAATCTTTCAATCTTTTCTGTTATTTTAGTACTGCAAAGTGTTTTATAAACACTTTGATTCTAATTAAAATTTTTCTTTCAAAAGATCGCCCAGAATTTTGAGCAATCAAACGCTTAAGGTAAAACTGAATTCTTCGTTCAAATTAACACCGCCCTGTAACAGGTTCTGAATTACAAGATCCCTTCCCCTTCTCCAATTCCTCCCCGAAATTTGCAAATCCAGCAATGTTCGCAGAATCAACAGAAGCCAGTTTCAGGGATCTGATACCAGAAGTTCAAGTGGAAAAACAGGATGTACCAATGCGGGGGAAGAAAATATTGTGCTCGCGGAATTATTCATTTGTCGCGAATATTTCACACAAATATAAAGTACACGTGTATCAGGGTCTGGGAGCGTGGCTAGTAGACAAGCAGATATGCAGTCCAAACTGAAGTAGTAATATAGGCCGTGCAATATATCCGTGTCAGGTTGACCAATGCCCTGTCCAAGCCCGCCATACATCAACTGCTGTATTGTGGCCACTTCGGATTATCCTGGCTCCGAAACGCGTACGATTTCAAATTTCCACACCCGACTTTCGCCACGTTTCAGCGCTTCAAACGTTCGCCCTCTACGTACGAATCCTTTTGCATCTTTCATTCGAACGTGCACAGATTCGCTCGTGGATCGAGGTCGCCACGTTTTTGATTTAGATCGAGTTTACGGCCTATCTAAATGAAGCAAGACTTGCAAGCCAATCTGCCTGATGTGCAACCTTGTAGGAAGATGACAGACAAAAGAGGATGTTATAAGCGCTTTTGATTGTCATGTTTGAACTGTGATTTATGTATGAGTGTCCACAAATAATTGTTTTTTTTTTAATAAATAATTGATTTGTTCAAATATATTTGAAATTTGTTTAGTTTTTTTTTTGTGAAAATAGTCACATTCATCTGGATTAGTCAGGTATAATGAGCTGAGGCACATTTCGTGATGCCAGAGTTTATCGTGCAAAAGTTTTTGGACGCCAGACAAGCACACAAACATATAGAAGCTTTATGATTTATATATTAAGAATATCGTTAATATTATTGTGAGGTTATTTGTTGGGGGTGTTGAAGTGCAAGGAGGAACTTAACTGTGATCAGAAACCTTAGAAAACTTCAATTGGGAGACCCATATTTTACCACAGAGATTAAGAAATTTGCATTTTATTCGGTCACAGCAGGTTTCTAATCAAATTGATTCCAAGTTTGTACATAATATTGAAATCCTTTAATTTCGAGAACATCAATTAAAATTCTCATTCTAAGAATTCGAATGTCACTTATCTACTATCTAATTCCATCGCAACTACGTTCGATACTTCAACGAACCAGCCTGTACCGTTCACGTGGTTCAAGATACGAGGTAGAAGTCTGAAGAATAAATACGAACCACGGCAGTGATTGCTCTCCTCGATCTAAAAGCCCCATAACTTCCCACTCGACAGCAGATCGGCCATTAAGACGACCGCGTCGGCGGCCTGATCCACGGGGACTTTCAATCAGGCTTTTCACCCAGGCCGGCGCAATAATTCAGTCCGATCACGTGCGACGAGTTCATTTACTTTTATGAAAGAAACGCCGCGGAACCAGCTTCTGTAGACGAGCGTGGTCCCATCCGCTCTTCTGCAGCTTCCTGGAGCTTATTGCCCGGAGCAGAATCCGCCAAGGGAAACAATTAAGGGGACCCACGATCGTGATACACGGTCTCGTTACCGCTGCTGAACTCCATCGAGGTGTTGGAGCCTCTATGTGAAACTTTCGTCAATTAACCGGCGAATCGAGGCACAAAAGGAACAATTTCCCCGCTTTCGCGTGACCAATTAGAAGGCCCAATATCTCGCGGAAACGGGCGAGTTTATGGGCCGCGATCGATTAATATCGAATCGTTAAATTTCGACGCTGGTACTAACGCTCTGCGGACGATTCCGCGTCGAGAAATTTCCGAGTGCGCCCTCATTGATACGCCTCGCGCGCTCCAACGAGGGGGAATGAAAATGAACGTCTCTATTAGTGACCTAGCACTTCTTATCAATTGTTCGTTTCCAAATTTTGTATTAAAGTAGGGGACGAATAAAAGCGCTGAGTATAATGGGTAACAGTTGAGGTTTAAAATACTTTACCTACTGATTCATTCGTAATTTGATTACAATATTCGATGAAATAATGGACTGCTTAAAATGATTACAGAATCTCATGTTTATAAAGCGTAAGTTAATGTCAAGATTAAAGGAATCACTGCATTTTTAACAGAGTAATAATTTCGTGAAATAGTTAGTGGCGTGTTATGTGCGTAGCTTATAGAATATTTGATATCTCATTAGAGTACGTGGTCCTCTAATTATTTCGAGCAGAGTAGAAGTAATGGTTACGAAGTTGATGGTATATTCACATTTATCAGAGCAGAATTATGGGATTTCTGTCCAGCAAATTAAATCAAGATTATCAAGATTATCTTCTTGCGATTCGAGGCTTTGGTTCTAATGTGTGGTGGATCAACTTCTGCTGCACTCTATTTAATTAGCAGTGGCACTGTACTCACACGCGAGAGACATGAGCAAGAATTGAAGTGTTTATTATTTAGGTAACACGTTGCTCTTCCAGATAGGTATTAATACTCGCACGGTCGAAATGATACTGAACTCCCGAGGCTATGTGCGGCTTTGAGGGACACAGGCGTTTGTTTTGAAATTCAGAAGTGGGGTGGGTATGTAGTTGGGAGTAGTCGTACAGTCTGAGGATGATTTGATCGACTGTGCATATGATTTATGGCTAGGCAATGCTATGCAAGTGTCATGCAGATTCTGCTGGCAATGAATACATTTAACGATCATGGAACAGAACATTTTGAAAACGTCTAATATTTCTTCAAATTACTATATGTAGTGCCTCAGACGTCTCGTCATTAATAAATAAGTATGTAGGAATAGTAATTTGAATAAATACCTGCCAGTGTTATTTTTCATAAAAATTTTATTTTCCATAAAAAGTTTGTTCTCTAGAAATATAAATATGGCTAAATAATAGGACAATAGTGGGATTTAAAATTCTAAAGTGCTTACATTAAAGTGCTTAAATTTGAGATTTTATGTAGAGTTAGCAATAAATTAATTTCACAATAATTGTGAGTATAAATTTTGGAAACGTTTCGTAGGGAGGAATTAATTGAAACTGAAACTGTTTATTTAGTTTTGATACTTTATATAATTTTGCTGTTAATTTTTATCAAATGTTAACGCATATTAAGGTCTCGTAATTTCACGTTCAAAGCTTAATATTCGTTTACACGGGAACTGACTTAATGAAGTCATTTTCGAGCGCTTATTCCAGAGGGTGTGTTCTACGCTTGCATTTCTAAACAGCTTTGCTCGAGGATTAATCTGCGAAACAAGTTTTAGAATGTCGTAGATTAACCGCCACATGCGCTGAAGTTGCTTGCTTTTTGCACGAGGGAACGAGGAACAGGAAGCTCTTTTGACTTATGTATGTTCCTTCGACTTCATGGAAGACTCAGTATTTCGTGTGATTAAATGTTAAATATGTTTCCAAACTACTGAACTTCCAGCCTTGCTAAATTCTTCTTCAAAGAGTTCACTTAACGTTTCATATCTTCATTTTTTAAATTCGTGGCTGGAACAGTTCCTGATTGCGTCTTTCCAATTCCACATTACAGCCACAGCAGTGATAAAAAACGTATTTCGCGAGCAGTATTAAGCGTGGTATCACTTAATGTGATTCCACTTAATGTGGTATCTTCATTATTCAATAAAGGAACCACGAGCAGAAAGAGTGGCTTGTATTTAATGTATTAATTCGATGAAACTTTACTAAGTGCGTCAAAAGTCATAAATTAGATTAGAGCCACATATTGCATCTAATTTGTTTCAAGGAAAGACCACATTATAGGTATTGCCAGATTTTAATTTTTCAACGAAACCTCTAAATCCCCTTAAATATCCATCACATCTTTAATTATTAAGGTTAACTATAAAGTCATATCTATTGACAAAATGCTGAAATACACTATAAACAGAACACACTCTATACCCAGAAGCCTTGAACATAACAAAATGTAAAAATGTAATCCATGATAGCCTCAAATACATCGAATAAAACCTCGTGAACCTTCATTACAGAACTGTCAACGCTATTATCACTTAATACATCAAACAGAATCGTCAGTGTAAAGGTGCGAATCCACGATGAAATTTTACATAATACATATCTATCTTCAGACAAAAATCTCAGAAAAAACTAAATGTAAATAATAGCCATAGTCGCGAGAGGTGATTTTTAAAAATATATCATAAAACTTGTCTCATGGCAGTTTAATTTCACGAAACTAATGACAAATTAAAAAATAATAACATAATTGTCCCGTGAGATTGAAGTCTAATGTGAGACACAATATTTTTGTCTCGTCGCGGATTTACACCTTTAAACGTGTGCACGTTTCTCTGTTTCTCTAAAATGCAAGAATATAGAGAACAAGAAAACTCATGACCATTGGTTCTCGCGTCAAGCTCGAACCTCTGATTCCTCGCACGTCCCAGTATCTATTAATCTAAGTTCTTCTCATTCACAAAACAATAATATTTTTTTCAGAATTCCAGATGTACAAAATTTCACTCACAGTTGCAAATTTATACACCTCGTCTGGAAAAGTCTGCAGCTAGAACGTTAACAATTTTTGGTCTTTGATATACCGTTCTGTTCCAAAATACTTACACTCCTCTGCACGTGCAGAGGACGTTGATTCGCGCAAGCAGTCGCTGCTAGAGTTCAATTCCACCCGGTACATACTGGCGATATGATCCCGGCATGGGAGCAGGCATCGATTGAAATGCTGATCGATCGAAACGTCGCGGCCCGACAAGATTTAAGGACCTCTTTGCGTCTACGTGGCAGGCTCAGACCGAGCTCCGACAAACTTCCGAAACTTTCGAATTTTATTTACTCGTGGGAAGCACCCTGGATCGAATAACAATTACGCGGAGCCAGACGTTCGAGACGAGTTCTGTCAACGTTTCGGGAAATACTTCCTGCTGCTTTCGATCCGAATTCCGAAGATGCATTAGTAAACCGTGGACTGGCAGAAAAGACGTCGAGTGTTCTAGAAAATGCTATTAGATTTCAATTAAGCTGTAACAATAGAAACAATTATATACCTATCGATGTTGCTACAGATAGTTGATGACAATTATAAAAATAGATTGTATGTGATAGAATTACATTTTTAGAGTGAAGTAGGACTGACTAGCACTATCCTCGTTGTCAAAAGCCTCATCTTCACTAGTTTATTAATTGACAATTCTTATCTTTTGCATGCGTCAAGTTATGAAGGCGCAATCTAGAGAAATTCGGTGCACATCCTAATAGAATATAGCAGTACGTATATTAACGTATAATTTTCTGTATTTCAAACTTCAGTCGAAGGAGATTATTAGGGTAGCTCCCAACACTATTGTAGGATTGCTAAAACCGTGGCCCCGAGCGACACCCCCTAGTTGAAATGTCGGAATTAGCGTTATAAGTTAAAACTCGCTTTGGATTTTCCGTTGCCCTTAGGACGATTACGAAATTGATTTAGAGGGGAGAAGGAACATCAGTGGGGATCGGCGTGGCAGTTTCATAATCATTTTATATGCGGTTTAATATTAAAAGTTTCCTTAACTTATATTACTGGGGGCGATCTTTTTAACCGCGACTGAACTTAAAGCCAGTTTTAAAGTCCATTTATGGAACTCGGGCCTCTCGAAGTTTCAGTAATTAGTTCGAAAACAGTAACAAAATGCAGGCGAATATTACCTTGCACAGTGCAACGGAGAAATCTTCCATAAATGGAACATGGATCGATGTTTTATATTTGTAGAAAATACACTGTAATTATTATTGATATCTCATTCGTGTGATAGCTGATTTTTCGATTAAGTAAAAGCTATTTGAATAGAATGATTAATAGGGATTTTATCTTCAACTTACTACATCAATTATTGTTAGTCCATTGTGAGTGTTTTATAGAAATGAACAATGTTCTTATTGCCTTTATTGATTGTCTTCTTCTGTAAGTCCATTTCTACACATTATCAATAAAAATGCTTTAAAAATTGGATGGTAGGATTTATGGTAGGAATGAATTACTTTCTTTCAAATATTTTTTAACAATTCCACAGGACCCATAATTTAAGAAACGACTTGTTAACAAACTTCACTCAAAGAGTACCTACCTCCTAGAAATCATATATGTAATATTCTACTAAAAGGTGCTTCAAATTAGAATACTTGATATTCACATTATTATCAGTATGGATATTATAATTGTGATCCTGCGTTTACTTTCTTGTTTCTCAAATACGAATAATAGGATGAGATATCACTTTACCCAAAGCCAATGTTGAACTAAAAAGACGAAATATCACGTTCCTCGAAGGAACACAGTTACATAAGGTCTTTTCCACTCCTTTCTTCATAAATTATAATTTACGTGCTTCCTTTGATAAAATCGACATTTTTCGTGGAGTCACCGGCGACGATTGCCACTACTCCATAAATTCCCTTAGGCAATCCATCAAAACAGTGCCTCGATCGACAGCCACCGGTACATTTAGTGAATTACAGCGTCGGGACAGGATGATACATGAGCGACGACTTCGATATCGTCGCGGCCGATTTGTTAGTTCGTTTGCAAAACAGCCATACAATTAGCCCCGTGGCGCGCGTGATCCGCTATGATGACGCATAATTACTTAGATCCCGGCGTGTTTCTAGCTTAGTATTTACGGTTTCGAGTTGCCGCTGAATACACGATCCATAATGTCTGTTAGAAATTAGATTGCGTACGTTAACTAACGAACCTGCGTTTCACCCGATGATTCGCAGCGCCCGCGAGAGACGGAAATTTCAATAACAATGTGCTCGTGGTCCCGAAAATTAATTCGGCCTGGTGGATCAAGTTTATTCCTCCAATTTTTGCACCTCATTCTTGGGTGGAATAATGTTGAAATATCTGTAGAGGAAATGAAAGTATCGAGGTAGCTGTCTCTCAGGTATTGGATAGGTTTTTCTTTTGCTGATACTATTTCATGCATCGTAATGTGCTCGATCGCCTATTGCTTTTCAGATCATACGATTTTATAGTAACTTATGTTTGAATAGGTGTACACCCTTGTAAATATCCCTTGTGTAATGTTTTAATTACAGTGTAGAATTACAAGCGTATTTATTTAACTAGAAACATATTGCAGTGATAAAAATTGCTTGAATACTTTTTCTGAAATAAAAATCAAGATCAACTTGACGTTTTGCAACGCACATGGTGGTTAATTTAGGATAGACCTAAGTAAATCATTCTCTGCATGTAAAAGTGTAATTCAAATCACACTTTAGCAACTGTATGCTAAGTTTCTAATTTCATAAGTACCACTGTAAGTTATCTACTGGCAATACTCCAAGGTCCTATCAAATGTAGCGTTATCATTTAATCTCGATTCATCGTTAGAATTCAACGCGACACGACCACACCTTGTTACCATTAATTCATCACTAATGATATCACCTAAAAGGATATTTAAAATTTAAAGCCTCCTATTTCCAAACACTTTGTCACCACATTCGTAATTTTTTTATATTCTTACTCCTACAATTCCATTATGAAACGATTACTTATTGTTAGACATGTAACCGAGGTTCCAAACGCTGTCGTTTTGTTACCAAACCTCCATACCTCGTCGCTGTCGAAAATTCCCGAATTCCCACGAGAAATTGATAACAGAAATTCTAATCGACGCGCAGCTACAGTTAGTGAATCGTGGCACGCCGATCGAGTGATTCATGAACGCTAATTTCACAGTCATGTAGACAAGGCGATGTCGCCAGCCGCCGTAATTCAAAATTATACCCAGAGCCGAGAATCTGGGGCGAGATTCGGAGGCGTCGTCGCGATACCTCCGATCGACCGAAAACCAGATCACGAGACACTCTCCAGGGATCCCTTTCGACGTGCTCGCGTTTAATCACCCAAGTTTCCTAATTAGTAACACCCCGTTATTCGATGCGCACCTTTCGTTTTTCCCCGATACACTGTACCATCCAACCTCCAATTCCGTGTCCTCTGGAAAATTGCGAGTTAACGTTGATTAATCGAACGCATGCCCGGAGAATTCAGAGAAATTTTTCCATCGGCCGTTTCTATTCTATTGCGACGTGACAAGTTCATGCGAGGGGATGAATTTCAAAGATCACGTGTCACTTGCTGGATTTACAAAATTATATTGTATGAAAAATATGATAGTATTCCTTAAACTTTTGTGTACCAAATGTGTATAATTTTAAGTGGCACGAGGCTGAAAATTGTATTAAAAAAAAGGTCAAAGTAAGAGTGGAGAATCGTAGCACTAAAATTGCGACTTCAAAGGTGTAGCCTGAAGATTCTATTTTATTCAATGCTCCCACTAATGCTTCTACATTGCAAAAGTGCATTTTCCCACGTGTGGACTTCACAGTGTGGAGCTCTGAATGTATGTTCAAAAGAATACGATAAAAATATTTCTGAAGTAATAAATAAAATTATTCTTATTTTTGTTAATTTTGCTACTGTAAATGAATGAAAACCTTGCAATATTCTTTTTCGAAAAACATCACGTCATCATCGAATTATATGTATATAAAATTAATGTAATTATTCTAATTATTAATATATTTATTTTTAAATAAAATAGTAAAGTTACTCTTAAAAAAGTATTTATAATATTAATTGATGTTAATATTGGTCATGGTCTTAATGTAACTATATGAAATGGATGGTGACATGCTGTTTGATTCCTTAAAATATAAAGTTCGTAGGATGGAGAATACATGAGACTGAATTCATGTTACTGAAATTTCTAGGATAACTAATAAATTTTGAATTATGATTATTAATGGAACAAGTATCAAATAATTATTTATTGACCTTCCTAAAAGTGATAATAATAAATGACCAGCTAATATATTTACTGTCAATTAAATTAAGGGTGTTCATGGTCGAAAAATATTTTTAATTGATTCAATTATTACTATAAAATTTATTAAAATTTACGGTGTATTTATTGGGACAAGATGAAGAACACATTTTCCAGAAGATAGTTCAAGAAATACCTACTATGGTATTTCCTATCACAAACTTATAGCAATTACCCAATAGACTTCTAAAAAGTTCGAATACAATAGCTAATTAATTTCAAAGAATTACTTGTGAGAAGTTTAAGCTTTCCTTCATCTCTCCAACCAACATTTTGACTGTCATACCAAGGAATATAAGCCTACAAATATTAACCAGTTTTCACTACCCCTGAACACTATACATGTATCCTCAAAGATATCCAATAAGAGACATGCCTTTCTCCCAAAAATAGCTTGATCACACGTCGCTTCGAGAACACAGACGTCAGTCGATTTTCACTGGAATGTTCAATACGTGAAAAGAGTCGAGACCACGACGGTCGAAAAGAAAAGAAGAAAGCTGCAGAGCATGGTGAAAGAATGTCAGGTTCGAGGCCGCTGGCGATAGATGTCAAAATGAATAATGATGGCGGGCTAATAAATATAATATTAAATTCCAGGCCACGGAGATTACACGTCGAGGCGCACCGAGGACGACACTGCCAGACAATCCAGAAGAGTTTTCCCGCTTGAAATAATGAATTCCTCAATCTTTTTTCCCCCGGCTACGTGCCACTTAGAATACACGCTTAGCTTTATTTCGTTAAAAGTTTCATCGGAGTTGTAGACAACTTCCATGCTTGTTCGAGCCTGACGAGCAAACTAAAATACCCAGAGTGGATTAAATTTTAATGATTTATCGGGGCACAAACACTTTCGCGTGAAATAGGACTGATAGGAAATTTCCAAAAATGAATAAGTCATCTATAATATACGTGCGTGATTTTATTTCATTCATTAACAACAATTTTATTCTGTGCCCTATAATGTTTCGCTGGTAAATTCTTTTCTGTTTTTCTTTTATTGTATAGTAACACATAAAGTATGGTTTCGTTAAATTTTTCCAAAGTTATAATTTGCTCTTTCACCTTTACCCATCCTCTAAGTCTAACAGAAATAAAATGCACAAGCATATGAAAATAATAGGATTTATAAAATCCAATTTTTAGTGCATCCCATTATATTTACAAAAGATTTAAATTTTCTACCAGCTTCTGTTATAAAATTGCCTTTATCTATAGACTTGAATAAGAATCTATCACTTACACTTCATATTTATATTAGCACATTCTTTTATCATTTCTTCTGTGCAACTATCCTTCTTCTATCAAAACAGATACGCGAAAAACGAGATAAATTCGTTAAAGCGTCACGAACTTTAACCACCATAAGGCGACGATGAGACTCCTCTAACCGAGCTGTTCTAACTCATGATCTACGAAACGATCCTCGGCATTTCCATAGAAATTCGACAGAAGACACACGGAAATCTGACGCCGAACGGCGTTCAACGAGGTCAACTGAAAAGCAGGGAATACAAACGGTCGAGACGTGGTGTCGTTCCGCCATAAAGCGATATTCCGCGACAATGAGACGGGGACCAGTGCCAGTGTCTACTGCACAATGCAATTAGCAAAGTGCTGCGAATGTTACGCATTATACATTGCGTGTGCGTAACCGACATCCGAGCCTCAAGCACGCACTAATTATATTGCAAATTTAATTGGAAGTGATCTCATCTTGGCCCTCGTTTCGATCAATTATATAGTTAATTAGATATCGAAACTTTCCGAAAGGGAAAAATTAAGAATCTTGATTAAACTCAGAAGTGTCGAATTGGAGGATTAACGTGAAAAATGCAAACCTTCCGCAAAAAACTTTTTCGAGTATATTTTGCAAAAATTGATATTGGAACATATTATAGTGGAACATATTGAGAGAGATTGTTGAAGATAAAAATGGGAAGGTAAAGTCAGCAGGCATCAGAAAATTCGTATTGCATGGTTTCCTGAAACTATATTCGGCGATGTTTAAGTATTGTGGTTCGCGCAACGACGAAAGTGTACGAAGAGGGAAACGAGGAGTTTCGTTTGGAAAAATTCTGTGTACTCGGAATAACGAGCTACCCAGCAAATTTACCTTGGGTCTTTCATCCGCAACATGTTGTAGAAACAGGGTATCGTAGAGGCAACAAGTTCTCGGACGTCCAGGAACGGACACCGAATTGTAGGGATTCCCATAAATGCGGTCGATCTCGTGGGATTTCGAGAGGATGGCGCGGTACAACGTGCAAGTAGATACGTACGTCTTCGCTAACGCAATACAAATGGGATTAAAGCTGGAGTATCCATGGATAATCCTGAGCGAGAGGGGAAGACGATGGATAAAGCGAAAGTGAATGAAGAAAATGGAAAATATAGCACCTTAAAGTGGGTCGAAATGACACGCGCGGTTGTAGAAGAAATGTAATTTAAGTCGTACGCCAAGGAGGATCTAAGAACCACCAAAAGGAGGAATTGTTTCCCAGGTGTTGCAGGAACTCGGTGGGAAAACGATTTTTAAGGAGATGGTGGGAATGGAAAAAGGATTTAATAAGAGGAAAAATGAGAGCCATAACCAGGCGAAAATAAAAGGAATTTATAGCACTGCATCTGCGCGTGAGAAGTTCCAAAGTAGCGGCAATATTTTGCAAGGCCGAAATTGCTATGGATTTCGGAGAAGTCTTAAAGGTTAGGAGGCGACAGGGGAGGAAAAGGGATATCTGGGTTGCCGAGAAACGAGATGAAACCGAAAAATGGTTGGAAATGGAAACTATAGGATAGACGAAAAGCTGAAACCAGAAAGCAAGGTAAAATATAATAACAAATAACTATTAAGTTTACTTTGCGAACTCTTGCAAAGAATTTCATTTCTATATCCTGTTAAAATTATAACATTCACATCGTACTGAACTACAAGAAATTTCTTCAAACAAGGAAATTCATGTAGAATTTCTCTGATATTTTATATCAAGAATTCGATCAATTTAAAACTACTAACACTTGAAGAATCAAACCAAGAAGGTACACGTCCCATGTTTAAAGCGACATGAAAGCAGCACCAGGTTTTCAGTCGTCGCAAAATCGAAGATTCTCGGGAAGAACACTAAAGTGGTCGGATTCTCAGGGACCAAGTGTGATCCGAAAAGACGCGAGAAAGTTGCTGGAACGATGCTGTGTACGAGAAAGAAGGACGGTGTAAAAAAGAGAGAAGAGGAGCTTTGCAGAAAGTAGGTGTAGAGACTTGTTCAGAAGTTTATCATTACTTTGCACCCGTGCATCGAGTTCTGCGCCTTCGGGCCCGATATCCACCGACTAATATCATTTTAAAACCGAAGTTTTCGCGCAAACTTTTGTTTATTATTTCCCTCCCTAGCTGTGGGGTACTGCAGGGAAGGTAGAGATGTTCAGGAAATCTTCAATCGAACTTCTTTTATCCAGCGTTGCTCTCTCGTTACTAGTTGGGAGTTATCGAGCAAATATCGAAAATGGAGATCGGAAATAGGAAAGAGGGTAACGTTACAGGCGATGGAAAATTGCCTGATGATGGAACGTCTCTCCCTGTCATCATGTACAGGTGTCTTTGCTTTATTGAATGGGACGAGTTTTCAGGGTGAAATAAATACACGGGGTGGAGTGGTGACGAAAATGTTTGTTGAGAAAGTTGAGAATTAAGAGAGTTGGAGCAACTGCCGAAAAATGTTACACTAAAACTATCAGCGTTGAATATATGTATACCGAGATCTACCACGCCACATTTAATATATTAAATTATTTATTTATAAAGTAATTGTATCGATAAGATATACCAAATATAAATTTCAATTTGATTAATCACTCACTTCTCTCACGGCACGTATCTACTATTGTTACTGAATAAATTAAGCGGAAAATTTACACGATAAACGTGTGACTTCATAGTATGATGCAATAATATCACTTGTTTCCATATTTCGGAAAAAAGTATGATGCAATAGCATCATTTATTGCACCATTTTCCAGTATAAGAACAGGAATATATTTTTCATTAACACATGAAGATCAAAATTTTTGTGATAAATAAAAACGAATCTTTGCGTAAATTAATAAGAAGATATTGATTTATATTTTTTAGTCTAAAACTCATTTTAATGACCCGTCGGAACGACGGTATATTTAGGTATAGATTAGATAGATAATTAATAATTAAAATATTTGAAAGGAAACTAATGGAGAAATATAACCGTTGTTCCATCTAATTAAAAGTCATCATAAATTCCTACATTTATACCAGTATGGTGTTAATAATTTTAAAGAAAGATATTAGCTTGGTATTTCTAGTGTTAAATAGTAGAAGCACTGTAAATCAGTATAGGTACGTATAATATTTCCCCTTTCTATTCTATTTTTACAGAATTTAGAGAATTGGTGCTTACACAAATTTCGGAAGAATTGATTAAAAAATTTCTTACTTTTTAACTGACTTCAAAAAGGAGGAGGTTATAGATTCGACGGTTTGTATGTTCATTTTTTTATGTTTGTCCCCTCATAACTTCTCAGCATATGAACGGATTTTCATGATCTTTTGATTGTAACTTTTTTTTCGAAAGAGGGTGATGCCCTGGTGGCCCCCTCCTACACGAAATCACGATTGGTCCAACATTTTGCCAGTTATGGTTAATAATAATTATTATGTTTATCCCCACATAACTCCTCAGCATATAGACCGATATTTATGATATTTTTTTTTATTCGAAAGAAAGCGATGCTCCAGTGGTTCCATCCTACACTACATCAACATTGGCCCAATATTTTGCTAGTTATGGTTAATACTAAAGACTATTGTCACCTTATTATTATTGTATGTGCGTACGCGCATATCTCCTAGGCAAGTTGTGTCAATATATATATAAAACTAAAAAATTAAAAATGACAAAATTTTAAAACATCAGAAACCGACTTCAAAATATAAAATCGCACTAAATAGTAAAAAATAATTTTTTCCTTTATTTAATCTGCGACACTCATATTTTTTTAAGTCGGTGCCTCATCATTTGCACTGCGTAAATCTAGCGCCGACTTAAAAAATATGAGAGTCATAGATTAAATAAGGGAAAAAATTATTTTTTTACTTTAGGGCAATTTATTTTTTTTAAGTCAGTATTAATTTTTTTTTTTTGAGAACCTGCTTTTTATTCACCTCCAAATATTCAATTCTCACTACTCATTTTACAGTAAATTAACCATCACCAATGCATTTCTGCACTCGTTTAAACACCCTCCCAACTATTTACTCATCCAGAACCATTCATCATTGCCTCCACCACTTTCCACAGAACCCTCCCCAAAGATCTTCTCCTAACAAGTAAACGAAATACGCCAGCAGCATGAGAAACTTCCTTCCCTTCAATTCCAAAAGACTGCCCCATTGACGAAGCTATTTCCGCGCGACAGCTCGCAGCGGGGCAGTGGACTCCCGTGGACGAGTGGGTCGCGGCAAGTGAATAAAGTCGGTCGGGGGCCAGACGCGGCCGAGAAATTAGTGACGGGACCACTTGAACAAAGGCGCGAGGAAGGCGAGACCGAAGTGGAGTTGGATTTCTATCGGATAGTACTGGCGCGTCACTGCCATACGACGGATTCTCCGTGGCCCCTGCCCCCTCTGCGGATAGTCGGTTCATTTCCGATCGTTGCCCACAAACAACAATACGCCCATGGACATTCCAGATTCGATGTCTAGCGGCACGGTCACTTCCGCAAGCGTTTATCCGTCTACAGCGTACTTGCATGCGCAGGGACGCAAGAATGTACACCTGTAGGAGGTCTGTTTGCACGGGCTTGAACCAGCGTACGTGTGTGCGCGTGCCCCCGCGCGTACATGCGCATTTCAGCCGGTATTCAGGTTCCCCTTTCGCTGCAATGGAGCTTGTTATCTGCTGTACAGGCACGGCTGATGTACCGTTTATTGCTGGCGCGGCAACTGCGACAACACTACGGTCCATTGTGATCGGTCGTGGCTTTTTGAAACGGACGCGAGCACAGGGGGACAGTATCAAGCGGTGTGGCGCTGTTGTATCGGGAGTCCCTTTTATCTTTTCGCGGCGATAGCTCGTTCCAGGGAGAAGGGGCGGATAATTTGCGACACTGGGTTGGCTTGATATCTGGGACTCTATGGCTAGTTGGATTGCACCTCCTTTTCGATTAGCTTCATTGCATGCTTTTTCGGAGGCTTGTTTCACAAGCCTAGGTTCGATTGGAGGATTTGGTCGCTTTGTTTTTCTTTATCGGTTTGTTTTAGAGTGGTTTCGGGGCACGATGGGGTGGATACAAATTTGGAACACGCTTAAGGGGATATTCCTTTTGAAATTTTTCGGAAAATCAATTTTTTCTGTATACATCTATACTATAGTATCTGAAGAATACTCGGTAAATGTTGAAAGACAAAATTCGTAACGATATAGATTCTACAACGATAGAAGCAATTCGTTCGGACGCCGGTAGGTAACATACAAGCAAAACTTTAAACGCGTTCATCTCGAAACATGACTTTTCTGAACGGTAGACTGCAGAACAAAAGAAATTCTGAACCGATTGCAAAAATCTGGGTGGCATTTTCATTGTAATTGACCTCCTCGGGAATCGCATCAGCTTTTGAGCATCAATTTTAGAGGCGTAGTTCTTCGTTATTAACGTTTTTAGGCGTAGAACTACCCCCTGTTTCGCATGTTTGTGTTCAAACATGTACTAAACATCGCCATTTTGCTTTATTTGCTTTCTTAAAGGGTGATGCGATAGTGATTGATATAACCTATAAGAATATCTTCTTTTTTTTTATTTCTGACAACACTACGACGAGTTCCATCGTCTACCATTTACGCCTCTTTTGTTGCAGCAGTGCCCTCAGTTCCACGTAACATTCGAACCATTACAGGAAAATGAAAAAAAAGTTTTTATATCCTTGAAGAACGAATAAAGAAAGACTATAAACTTTTTTACTGCAAGTTGTATACTTTTTTGAAGAAAAAAAACCTAAAAATTACAAGAAATTGCCGATGACTCTTTCGTTCTCTCACTCTCGACGGAAGGATTCCAAGAAATGTTGGGGATAGTCATCGGGCGTACTACGCATGGTAAAAACGGGACAATAACGACGAATTACTGTAATCCAGAATTCTACTACAGGAAACGAATTACGGATGACTTTAGGAGTTCATTGATCCCTAAAAACTAGAAAACAATTTTAACCCGAAAACTTTTTTGTAAACGAAAAAACGAGTCCGGGCGATGGGACTCGAACCCAAGATCCGCGGGTCTTCTGCGTACTGGCCAGCCGCGTTACCAATTCCTCCAACGCCGACTCTCCGATGTTACTCCTTTTCAAAGTCTAACGGATACCATCTGTGTGCCAATCTTACCATTGACCGTTTCCAAACGCCAAATGGCCACAGTACCATTATCGCAGAGCTTAAAGTGATACCAGGTGTCGAGTAATCATGCAAATTACTATAGCAAATAGATGCCGATTTCTTACAGAAGACCGCGCGAAAAGCATAGAATAGAGTTTTCCGATTGGTTACATAACTCTCAGCCCGTTTATTTACGTATCACGTTTGTCCCAAATTCCCTGGGCCCCCCTTCGAAACGGACGCATCAGCATTCTCCCCAGCCGACCAGCGATGTTCGAAAAGTGTCAGCCGCGATATCGATTTAATTTCCCGCGTAGGTTTATTTCCCCGATAAATTCGCGATAGCCACGCGGAGCGACGGAATCCCCTCAAGACACTCTCGCGTGTTTGTTCATTAATCTCGATCGCGCGTCACGTTCCGCTTATATAGACACACCCATCGAGCGTGTAAGTGAATTCTCCTGAAGCCAGAGGTGGGTGTATCGGCGCGGGGCGATAACTATTATCGATGTCCCGTCAAAACGGGCGAACGAGGAAATTAAAAATGTAACCTATCCACGTCCGGCGTAATGGCACTTGACACGGCCCCCGGGGGTCAGCGGCCATTTTTCAATCGACCCTGACGACCGACCTGAAAACCATCCGCTCGGCCGGCCGTTCCCCGGCGATAAAGGAAGACCCGTCTCGCCGTAAGAACGATGCCCGCCACCGAAAATTGATAAATCTGAGGGGGACAGTGAATAGAATGGACGCGGACAAAGCGTTTTGCTGGCACCGCGTGTTCGAACTTGTTTCTACGCGAGGAGTGATCGGTTTCATCCAGTAAGAAGAAAGTTACAACGGTTCAGTGGAATCTCCTTCTAGTGTGTCGCGCTTCTTCTGCCCCAATTCCTCAGACACTCCACGGAGAATTATACCTTGGGAGAGTGGTTGATCTATCTCGACACGGTAATCTCTGGATTTCATCTTCTATTACCTTGCTAATATCTATGCAGCGAGCAAATTAACATCTCAAGGGTCGAAGCACATCGCTACGAATATTACGTAGGTACCTAGGTTCTAGCGAACGATCGCCCGCTCAAGGGGCTGGTTGATGTCGAGGGTAGAGCCCTCGAATTACACAATTACCCGAATTACCCAATTGTCGAATGTCGTTAATAGTCGATTACGTTCTTAGAGAGACAAACGAATCGCCTGGTTCCCGTTCCCACGTCGAGGAGAGCGCGTTTAGAGCCAAATGAAGGCTAAACCGTAAGTCACTTAACGAGAGGATTCCGAGCGGAGGACTGGCTAGCGGCGGGAGGGGAAAAAAAGGGGGCGAACAGGGAAGACAAATTGTGGCGGATGGAAACCGTAGTTCCTGGCACGGGGCGTCGCGCGGGAAAGCCAGATGATTCGGGGGACGTGAATTAAAAGGAAACTCGGCCGCAACCGTGGAAAATGTAGCCGCAAAACGACCTCGTTGCTCTCGCCGAATTGGACTCTAATTAGAAGGATTCGAACTGCGAGGGTGAACACGATGGACGAGAGAGAATAACACGCGGCGTCCTTCTCCTTATCGCTGTGGAGGGTCCGCCTCCCTTCGTGAAAATTCTAGTGGGTGCTTCTAACGACGATCGAGCGATTCATTGCGATCCTTCCTGAAAATTATTACGTTACACAGTTCGTGTCTCTTCAGACAGTTCTGTTCTTGCTGATTGGATTGATTGGGACGATATTTGCACGAGTTTTTGGCAATAGTTTATGAATGTGAATTACTTGTGGTGTAAAGTGCTTTAAGGGGGTAGTGAACTATTAGATGCGTAAAATCGTTAATTTCTTTGGCGCTAAGTTACTTTGATACCAAATAATCGTTATAGTCGTGCTTTTCATAATCTATTGTGGGCACGTTTGCGAGTAATTACCAAAAAAAAAATCATCGAAATGTATAAAATTGTCGAAATTATTAAATATTGAAGATAACCCTGTACGGCGGGCCGTTGTAGGTGGTGTATATCGATTCAGGTGAGCCAATCATCTGAAAGCAAAATGCTTTAGGGAACTATTTTAGACACCAAAATCTAGAGAGTGGAACTTTGCCGATGATTTTGGAAAAAAATTGTGGAAGTTACACACGAATCAATTTTTTCTCCACATTTTTGCGGAAAAAAATCGTTTTCAATCAGTTACAAATTTTTTTCACAAACATCCCATGTTGATGCGGGAATTCCTCTCTGTAGAGGAAGGAATTCTACACATCCAGTAAAAATATCAAATAAAAATATTCATTGGTTCAAGAGTTATGTGTCTGAAAATGATGTTTCAAGAAAAACGGCTTCAAAGTTAAGTCACCTATGTCAATACCAGTCTGCGAGACCGTTACGCGACGGTGCTCTCAATTACGTTCGCTGCTATAACTTCTACATTTATTTGAATTTCTTCACGAAATTTTATATAAAATGTTCATAAAGGATAAAATTTTCCGAATCAATAAAAAATAATCGATTTTTTGAAGCTTAAATAGTCCACCACCCCCTTAAATGAGAAATAAAAGTTATTTACGATATTTTCAAAATTTACAAAAAATCATTACAAACATACATTTCTCCTACATCGCCAAAAAATCTCATTTGCATTTCCCCTATTACCTACCATTCATTCCTAATCCCCAATCACCATCAATGAGTTCCTCCGCGTTTCAGGTAGGTACAAGAAGAACCAACCCCAAGTTCCACGAAACTCGACCTCATTCCCCAAAGATTTTAAGCGCGTTTGCCTTCCGTTTAGCGGCGTGTATTGTGGACAATTTCCGCCGGTTCTCTCTTATGAATCCATTCCGCGGTACAAGGCCGCCGAGCAGCAGGGGGAAAAAAGCGGGTAAAGCGACGGTGGACGTTTCCATTTGTACGTCCACCACGTACCGCTCCGTTTTAATTCCGTGTGCCGCTTAACGGGGACGCAAGATTACCGTAGGTGCTCGAAGGAAGCCCGCGGACGTTGCGACCGGCCAGGGGATCCAAGGACCCACCCGCGCGTCCTCCCCCACCCCTTATGTGCTTTCGTTGCGGCGAATTTACTCGCGTCGTAACAGAATCTACTTTATGCCGGCCAGATTATTTCCGAGGAAGCCGTACGAATTGCCGCTGTTAATTTCTACCCGTTCGGCCGGCGGCTGTTCCAGCGACAAAAGGGGAAAGAAATTACCGCGCTCCAGCTGGCTCTCCCACCCCCTCTCTCTCTCTCGTGAAACACGAGGTCCTGGCGCGTAAAGAACAGCTTTCGACGAATCGTCCGACGAGCACCGTTTTCGTTACGGCTAGGACGCCAGCCTGGACGAATCGCTTTTTAATTCGGGAACCCCTTTCGCTGATCCCGCTATGCGTTGTGGTTGTGAACGGTGTTGGGGTAAATTTTGGGAGTGGATCGTTCGAGGGCATGATTTTTGCACTGAAAGTTTTGTCCAGGTGAAGGAAACTTTAGTGTATTAGGAATGGGAAGATTGAAATACCGAGAGTTCTGAAGCTCTGAAGTTCGGGTGTTGGAGTTCGAAGAGACCTGGGAGGAAGTGACGTATATTTTAATTTATCTTTCTTGGGTGTTCTTGGAAAAGTTAAGGCATGTTGCATGTCTGTATAGATTTTGTACCTGGCGATATGTTTACTGTATTTTAGATCATGGAAGTTTGATGTGTGTTTAGTTCCTAGAAACCTTAGGACAAATGAGTGTATCGACAGAAGGACAAATTTCATAGCAATGCAAGTTATATAAATGTCACTGAAGCAAAATTACTCGTCTTCTACTTATTCAAAATATTCTAGGCACTCAAAGTACAAAGACACTCGAGATGGCTCCAGAATTTACGAATTCCAACGATTTCATATATTTCAATAAAATCGAGGTCACAAGAAGACGAGCTGTGAAAATAAAAATAAGAACTACAGCAGATCTTGAACAAGTAGAGTACTGTAAAGAATGGTGAATAAGAACGCAATACACAATTTCCCACCTTCATCTACCAATTACTCGACCCATTAATTCTCTGTCACAAACCCTACTCAATTAAGCAAACCTTTGCTCGACGTCGAAGGATCCAGCAGGATTTCGAAGGTGATCGAAAGTGGAGGTCCGTGGAAGCCTTTTGAGGTCAAAGCTGCGAGCTATGAGGAAAGAATACGTCCTGGCGGAACAAACAGACGGAAGAGCTTAAAATCGATGCCTCGCAGGATGAAGTCCCCTTCCAGCTTGACGAGGCAATTCAGGGAAAGAAAGATTCGAAGGGAGCCGGCCAATAGGTCCACAAAGAGCCGTACTTTTATTCCAACACGCTCGGTATAAATATTTTAGCATTTGTTGTCTGACATCTTGTTAGCCGGCCCGGGGAACTATCGACCAGCCGACCAAAGAAGCCATAACCGTAGTGGCGAGCTATGAGCGGTCAAATGTTTCCCAGCTGGTCGGGAAAAAAAGGATTGACAAGAGGAGGAACGCCATCGTTCTTGTCGCTAGATACTAGGGATATATTTGCCCACCTAATGGACCGTCGGAGGGAACCGCTATGTCAAACGAATATCCCTGGAAAATTCCACGTTTCGCGAGATCACCGTCTTTTATTCAGGACAGCATTTTGGAATCGAACGTTCCCCATCAGGCCTGGAAGCATATCTGTCCCCTTTCTGTCAGCTTCATAAAGCCTCTGTTTCACTCAAGCCCATGATAAACGCTGGAAACGCGCAAGCAAAATAGGAGAAAATTCTGCCCCTTTGAAGTATTTGCAGGCTTGCTATTACTGCGAGACATCACTGCTGCTTGAAGGAATTTATTTCGGAGGGTCGAGTTCTGTTTGGCGAATTCTAAGGGCTTGAATCTTTGCTGTGACTGATGCTACATGTTTTTGATGTATTTTGGGGAGGTCTTGTGAGGCTGATTAATAGTAGTAAAATTGATTCGAGTTTTGATAAATCGTAGTCAGGCGAAGTGAGTTTTATTTGCTTGGGGATGTGGAATTATCATGTAGAAAATTTTTGCTTTTTTGGTTTGCTCTTGTTTGGACAAGTGTAAAATGGAATTAATTTATTTTATATTGGTCATGTGAATAGTAAGAAGTTTTGTTGATTATGTGGATATCATATTCCAAAGTTAATGCTTCAATTTTCTGTACCTCATTTCTGCCGAGAAAATGCCGTGCAAAGCAATGGGAAAGAGTTTTTTTAAAGGAACCAGAGAAAAACGGTCTCGCTCTCGTTCGAAGTGTTTTTCTTTTTTAAGGCGGAGAGTACATGGCAGCAAGAAATTTCTTTGACGTCTTAGGCTTACAAGCTGATCCAACTAAAAGAAAACTGGATAAACTGCAGAGCAGTTGCACAAACAGCATTAATGTTGAGTGAATAACACAGGAACGCGAAGAAACCAGTGCAAAATAAACGCGGCTCCGTAATTAATTAAATTTCCGCGGCATAGAATAATTTTCGCAGGGAAATTAAAATAAACGTCAATAATTCACTGCAAACAATTGTCCCAGTCTGGGCTTGAAGCATGAAGTCAGCCATTGTCAACACTTTCTACAGAACAATTCCTCTGAAAGAAAACATTATAATGTGCGCAGTTTACATTTAAAAAATGATATAAAATAATTCCTGGTAATCAGAAGATACCGAATTTCCATGTATATTATAGCGGAAACACCAACAACAGCAAAGTATGCACTTATTTGAAATCAAGATTTTATTACGTTTTATGAGTTGTACGTGATTTATATGAAAACACACGAACCTGTATCAAAGAACAAACTCGTTACTTTCGTTATTATGTTGGATGCTATAATCCCGCCACATTAATCTGGATTCAACTGAAACTTCATTTTTAATGCACACCTTTACGAAACACAAATGGTAAATGTACAGTGGGGGACAAAAGTATGTGGACACCATTTAAAATCGTATAACTTTTTTAAATTTAATCCAAACGACTTGACTTACTCTGCGATCTTCAAGCGTTTATAGCTCAGAGCAACGTCAACCGATTTCGATGAAATTTTGAACATGTATACTTACAACTTACCTAAATCTACAAACAGGATTTTGAAATTTTCATTACAGGCTTAGAAAAGAAAGTTGAAGAAATGACCGTTACAATTTTTTTCAAAACGACGAAATACATCACTTAGCAAACTAATCTTTGTAGCTTCTCAAAAAAACTCAAGTCGTTTGGACCAATTTTAAAAAAGTTATACGATTTTAAAGGATGTCCACATACTTTTGTCCCTCACTGTATACATACCTACATTAACACATTTGTATATTTTTTTAATTCCTTCAACTCCCTTAGTAAAAGTATCATGAGCGTAATCTTTTACAATGTATATAAATAAAAATGTAAATGTTCGTTTGTTCAAAAATCTTAAATTTTCGAAAGTCCTTCGCTGACTGCTTTGAAATTTTGACATAACATTGCATTCGAATACGCGCGCGTTTTTATATACTTTTTTCAATATTTTTATTTTTTATAAAGCAAGCGCTTTCTCTTTTCTTTCTTTTCCATTTAACCAGACTGAGCCACAGCAACGCGTGGCTGGGTGCAGTTAGTAATAAAATTACTGGGTGCATAATTTACTATATAGTAAGTATACGTTATGACTAAAGGCGAGTTGAAGCTTTTAATGTCACACATGCACACAATGATAGATGCAACTTTTGCTACATTATTACCAACTTGAATCTGTCTACACGAAAAATAAACTTTCATACTTCGAGCCTACTAATCCAGCGCTACTTTCTGCCGTTTGCTCGAGTAAACGAAACTTCTGAACAGAATCCCGTGACGTTTAATCTAGATGCAATCAGTCGTCTGTAAAAGTGTAGACACGATTTACTTTAGGAACCAACGAACCAACTAACTTTCATGAACTTCCACCGCGTCCCCGAGGCTGAGTAATTTGCGTAATTATTCTTTGATTTGGAGAGTGCTGGATAATTTGTTTGACGTGTGAACGCACGCTGATTTAGCAAAAAAAAATTGAAACAGGTTGTTGCACCAATTTATAAAAAACATTATTCAACAATTTGAATTCAAAATCTTGCAAGCTTTTCAACGAATTTGCCTGTCAATGTCAATTAAATTGTAACCATGTCACAGTAGTTTAACTTCCAAAATTTCATAAATTCCATGACGCGCGAAGCGGACAAATGAAATGGGGAACGAGCACTTAAGTTACGAGGAGTTTAACAGCGAATAGAAGCCGAAGAGGGATGCAAAGGTAACGGAGGAAAGCTCCATTTAAAAAGCTCCTTTTTCGTCCGTCGCGTTGTTTCGCCGAGGATAAAGGAAGAAGCCGGAGGACCAAGAAATGCAGAGGGTTTCAGGGTTGAAAGGATTATGACGAGACGTGGCAAAGAATTAAACCCAAAGAATCGTCAGCGATAATCGCCAAAGTAATTTTCAGAATATTCTTTCCCTTTCTCTCGATACCCCCTTTGTACCACTTCCTTTCTTCCTCCACCCCCTTCCTCCCGTCACGATTCCTAAAAATAACATCTCGCAATAACGATAGTAAACACATTAACCCGCATAATCACCCAAACGTAATAATAATTACGATCTAATTACCTGCAAACTGCAGCGCCGTGGGCATTGCAGCGCGCCGTGCGCGCGCGGAGCTCACAAAGCTTCCGCCCATCGCGGAAGGAAGGGTCGTAATAATTAAAAGCGGTGAGCATTACGAGAAACAGAAAAAATGGAACGGTTAACAACGCGCACCGCGCGTGTTATTATATCGCGCCCGCGAAAGGCAGAGCGTGTATCTCCGACCAATTCGTACCTCCTCTAACGAGGAAAATTATAACGAGCCACGCTTTAAATCGATTTTGCATAAATAGAAGAAGCTTGCGCGTAAACAGACCGTCTGTTTCCTCTCCGGGGCTTGTTGCTACAGTAACGCGATTGCTGGCGAGGCAACGTTACGGGGAAAACGGGGAAAAAATTGCGTCCATTTCGACGCGCAACGCCGCCACGTATGTACTTTCGCGCTCGTTACTTCTCCAGGGGTCGCGCCACCATTTTGCCCAAGAAATAACCACCCCCGACTGCCGTTCGCCGCGTCTTCATGACCGGCAATTTTCATATTTCAAGATCGCGCAGCGCGGAGCTTATCACGCGAGGGTAAACAATCGAAGTTTGATTGTCGAAGTTACAATCGGAGGATCGTCGCGGTTTAATAGCGTCGAATCGTTACTATCGGGGTTGGAGGGTGAGGGGGGGTTGAAACGGCGAGGATCGGGTGCAAGTAATTCAAAGAAATTCCAGAGAAAAGTTTTAATTAACCGCCGTTCGATCCACTCTCATGGGTACCTACATCTGAATTTTCTGGCCAGCGAACGTTACGGGAATATAACTTGGAGCTTCATAAATATAGACGATGCTCGATCACGCTATTAACTCGACGCGAGGGTAGTGAGGATTCTCGACGAAATGGAAGGTGAGCCTTAAGATTTGAGTGAAAAATATACGTGTAGGGTGGATGCGCCATTTGTGGACACTTTAAGGTATTGTACCAGTTTTGGCCACTTCTTAAAAAATATAATTTTCCGTGTGAGCAATAAATGTAACCTTATATTTCTAGCGGTACAGTGGACGCTCGATAATGTGCCGCAGTCGGGGCTCTAGAGGCGGTGTTTTCTCAGAAGCGGCATATTAACGAGAGCCAATGTAACGCGCGCTCTCCCCATAACTCTCCTGTTTTCTTTTCCGTGATGGCTGCCCCCTACCAGAATACTCTTAAGGTGCGTCACACTGATGTGAGAAAAAGAAAAAACACATTCACGTATATGTATTGCTTGCGAATTGCTTGCGAACTCCAGTGTGGAGGCACCATTAAGGGTTAGCATTCATTGGCTCGCTGAGCGTGAGAGAAAGGGAGGTGCACACACGCGTGCGAGTAATGCGTGTGAGCTGGGGCGTTCCTAACGGCACTTTAAACAGCGGCATATTATCGAGCGTCCACTGTATAAGGTAGTTGACCCAGTCGTCGACAGGTACCCAGTCGTCGATAACTTGAATTAATATTGTGTAAAAAATAAAATTGCAAGTTAATATTTAAGTCTTTATCTACATATATCATCACAATATTGTTCAAAAATCTTATAACATCTCAATATTAATTCAAATTATCGACGACTAGGCCTATCTGCCTAACCTATCGGCGACTGGGTCAACTACCTTACCAAACAAAATATTTATGATGCGAAATTCTCCACATAATAATGATTTGCAAGCAATTTAAAATTAAAATAATTATGCACATGGGAAAAAATGGTATATATACCCTAACGTAGGATTTTCTATGTGGTATTTGATTAAAAGAGATGAGTTAGTAATGATTCTGCGGAAAGTGGAGCAGCTCTGTGCACAGTGATACACTCTCTGTGTATTTACCGGACATCATAACTGTTGTATAAGACAAATCTTAGAAATTATGGTATAAGAGTTAAATGATTTTGGTTACGAATAACCATTACGAATGATAACATTTTTTTGCTAGCAGTAACCATTATCAATGATCCGATTTTTTTTTGGTTACATTCGGTCATTGTCAATTATTCTTATTAATGCTACTAATAATTAGTATTCATTGACAACATGAAAAAAATTCATTAGGAAACTTGACTACAATTTACCGTTTTTTATTAATTATAAGCAGAATAATTATAAATTACCTAGCGTCTTTTAATCATTTCATTTTTCAGAAATTTCTGTAAGATATAATGACAACTGGCTTCTGTTTAAATAATAATTAATTCTGACTTAATGACTTTTCCCCCAAATTTTTAAAATAACTGTCGTTTTGGATCTCGGATTTTTACCCATCTTCTGTGCCCGCGATGGAATAACGCGTAACCACCGTTAAACGTAATACGACTACAGACGTAAAGCAATGATATTAGACAAGGTGCACGTTTTACAATTTCCTCGTTGAACGCAGCTCCCATGGCACAGGAGATGCGATGCTCCTACCTCGCGAAAGATGCAACTGTGCTATACCCCTAGCTGAGAGCATATCCAACGCTATACTTAGGCGCTTGAAAAGCACAACCTCATATCCTACGTCGGCAAATATTCATAAGTTAAATATCGTCTCTCCGTAGGAGGCTCAGGATGAGAATTCGTGATATAACACCAGCGTGGTATTACGTTCCACGAGGAAATCCCTCCCTTCGCGACATGTGTCGAAAGCTATCCTTCGCTCAAACCGTTCGGGGCGCCCCTTCTTTTCCACGTTATCTCTCCCATCTTGCTTCTCATATCTTCCCTTTTTCCTTAAATAAAATTGACGTAAATTTTTATTCTATTTAAGCAATCTGCGCTGGGAACGGAGAAGCGTGAATATATTCTTTTAAGAATATCATTATTCTTCTCCTGTAAATACCACGAATCTGATAAAATTAGAGGCCTTCAATAGCTCTAAAAGACACCTTAAGCTTAAAAATTACGGGTACTTTTATCGTATTCTTCCAATCCTCAACAAAGCAGTAAATGCACGAAATAGGTAATGAAATAATACAATGCAACCTAAATGAAAGCAATAACAATAATAAATAATAATAATTAAAACAATGAAGAGTCTATTCGTCTCCCTAAAAATCAGCTATCTAATTCCGAATCATTTTTCACTTCGCTGACGACACAGAAACAAAAAAATTGCTTCTGTAATTTATTCCCCAGGCATTCTCAATCACTTTCCAACACCAGCGGAGTGGCGCAAGAAATGTCTCTTTCTCCTATATTGGTGTACCGTCCACCGCACCCCGTGTTCGTGGTGCGAAACAGAATTCCTGGAAATTCTGCATGCGTGCCGGCACGCTGTTCGCGCGAGTACGTCTCCGTCGAAACAACGTCAGCGTTTTATCCAGGTCGAAACGCGACGGGCGTCGACTATATCAGAGGTGTTTTCATACCAGCGAGAGCCACCTCATGAAATGACTTCGCCAAGGCGACTCGGGGGATTGCTGGGGAGGAAAATGGTGCGCCTCGAGTTCCTGGAGATCCTGCCGGGCTCTCGAAATTACTAGGATAAGTGTTCGCTTCCGAATCAACATCGAAATATTTCTTTGAGCAACAAACTGCGGGACGGGCGATGGGTTCGTCGCGCGATTCGAAGGTGCTGAGAAAGGAGAAACTTGTCAAGTGCTTTCGTTCAACTTTCTCTGCATTTCTCGGTACTCCTTAACTTTCCAACATCAACGGTGTGGATGTTACAAAAATATTTATCTAAATAAACGATTGATCTGTCGTTTTTAATTGTACATTTTGGGGGATGATTTTTCTAGCTTATATAAAATCGCCAGAAAAATTAAATAGGACGGTAATTTGATACATACAATGGAAGTGTCAGGTAAAAATTTAGACACGTTAATTTGCAGAAGGATATTTTATACGTGTAAAATGAAATGGACTTCATATTTTTTGGAAAAATAAATGGAATGGGAAATCTTAAATTGAAATCTAGAGAAGCTGTGTTGTAAAATCCATCATATCACCTGACAAAAATGTAAACTCCCAGGTTTTAGCGTTAATTACAACTGATAATCAAACATCCCGCACAGTAGTGAAATTTCATGTCCCTCGAGTATTTTCTCTTCCACAGCACTATCACGAAACACAGAACAGTATTTCTCTAAAAAGCTATTTCATTCAGTAGAAATATCTTCCATCTACAAGTGTGAAACATTTACGGGGACAACGAGGTTATTGTCAATTTCCCAAATCGCCTCGAGCAAATAGTGGAACGCATTGCGAAACGTTTTCGAAAGTGGCTGAACTCTCTCCCAGTATATTCAGAATGAAATTACTTTTCTGACCAAACCGAGTGTTCAGCCTTATCCTATTGAAGACGCAATGCAATAGAAATAATCATTTTTCCATAAAATCGTCAACTACTCTCAACTATCTCGATATTCGTGTTTTACATGTCGATGTACAATTATAATCTTCGTAGGCAATTCGAGGTTCGAAAATCTACAGGGCGGCTACTATGCAGCCGACACTGGAAAACACAAAAACTGAGTATGCAGGAAGTATTGCGAAAGTTCTCCGAACTCTTACTAGAATGAACTAAGTTTCAAGACCCTGAAACGAGTTTACTTCCCAAGATCAGCCTGGATTAGGTAATACCGCGCCACGACTTATGGTCGCGGTGAGTCGGCTTCATTCGAGTGGAGACGATATTTTAAATTGGTACATCAACTTTCCGTGTTAAGACACATTTCCAGTATGGCGATCCTGACCTCCTGATACTCGACTGTTTTTCGATCTAACAGAGGAGAAACCTCGAAACAACGAAATTGCGAGTAATGCAGCATTCATTAGGCGATGTCTTGATTTTGTCCGTGCCAGTCGTGTGTGTCGTTTTAATATTATATATTAATTCCATAGAAATTTGTTCATTGTCATCCCTCTTCTCTTTTAAACGCGCTGCCCGCTCCTTTATTCTTCTCCACTTTCCTTAAATTTCTTGTACTTATTATCTCCTTGCCCTACATTCGCCAGTCTATCCTTTAGCGTTAAGCCTATTCATTAATTATAATTCGTGATGTGATAAAGTCGTTATTATTATTAATTTGAAAAATAAATGCTATGCATTTTAGTGAAGCATGTTTCGATGCTGAAGAAATCCTTCTAGTAAGCAGAATGTATACAAATTAATACTATATGGAGTGGTGCATTCATAATTTAAATTTCATTTCAACAGGCACAGCTAGTGAATAATTAAAACGAATCTAGGAACATACCACTGAATCGTAAGCAAATATCAAAAGCATCGAAACAAAAGGGAGAGGCATCCTTCAACCATAGGACATCCAAAAAACGAACACACGGGTTCCAAAAAACCAGCCAGCGAGAAATTCACGGCAATTAATCAACTTAAACAACAGCAACGGAGCCGTCGAAACGTTAAAAAGACAAAGGGCAAAGGCCGCACTGCGAATGCTGCACAATCAACGGGGCTACCAGGCTCGGCGGTGAAGTAGCGAAATTCGTAATTGCACTTCAACCGCAGCAAACGTATTTACGTTATAAAAATCCAGGTAACCGCGATGCAGGCCAACAGCGAAAGGGAGGGTGGGCGAGGGCGAGAAAGGGGAGGGAATATTACAAACTGTCATGAACCGGCGCAAAACTTGCCGTGGCTGTTGGTAAAGTGGACGAAGTTATTCATCCTCTCTGGGACGAGATTATTTCTCGAGATCAGTTGGGCGCCTGGAATTGCCGGCGTACAATTCGTTGCCGGAGGTTTGCGGTCATGCTCGAAGCACCCGACTAAAATGGGAAGACGGGGCCGGCACACACAGGGAAACAGGGATGGACGGGAATGTATGTCCTTTCAGGATCTATTACCCCTTTTAATTACGTCTTGTACCGTTGGTAGCCTCCAATACACCCAGCCGCGCAATCCACTCTTACACATCTGACCCCTTATCGCCCGACATTAAGTACATATTCTTCTTTGCTTAAACTGCTCTTGCCCGCCCGCGTCGGAGGAGATATCCTACCAGACTATAAGCCCGATCCTTCCAGCAGCTGAGTTAATGGAAACTTCATCTCGGCGCAACTGATGTAGCAGGAAGTCGACTCTCGAGAACAGGATCCTGCCGTCAGTCGGTCTCAATTAAAATTTCAACGACGGACTTCGCGGGAGCGACTGCTGTCAGTAATAGGGGCATTAATATCTTGACGGGCACGGTGCTCTTCCACGTGGAACAGGCAGATCCTTGGACCAGTTACTTCACGAGCAATTTAGAATTAAGATTGCACTCTTTTGGGTATGGGGATTTAGGTGATCAGTGGTTATGCAGGGGTAGTGACGTTTTTGTGTGGGAGAAGGAGTAAGACTTTTTATGTCTTCTCTGTGGATAGGAAGATCTATAAATCTCGGTTTATGTAAATGTCAATAAAGTTTTGGATACTTGTTTGTGTCCACCTTCTTTGGCATAAAGATCAGAAGCGTATTATGTTACTTAAATTACAGTAACCAGATATGAGATGCGGGAAAATAGGATCGCGTTTTATGAAGAAAATCTGCACAGGTCTTCGTCTAGAGTCTAAAATATGGCCACGGTTTTTTCATCACAAAGATCCTTCCTGTAAACCAAGATTCTTTCCAAGATTCTTTGATCCTTCGCGTTTTACAAGATTCTTTCTTACTTTGATGTTGAATTTTTGCACGAAAAATACCAACACATGTTCCACCTTGCGTTTAAATCACGATTAAGGGATCCCCTACTTTGACGGTCTGAAAAGGAGTGTGATATTTGGGAGTTTTTTTAAGAGAGGGAATTAAATTAATTGAAAATTTTGTGCCTATATTTGTATATATTTTGGCAACATTTAGAAAAAAATAATTTACAAACGATACCTCAAACTTTAAACGCGTTTTTCTGAAAACGATGTTTTACGAATTTCTTAACATGATATCTCAAAAAACAATCACCCGATTTACTTCAAACTTGGCATACATCTTCTCATATATACAGTGGTCGACGAAAGGAAGTTTACAACTTTTAAAATCGCATAACTGTTTTAAAATTGGTCCAAACAATATGAGTTGTTTTTTGGAAGCTGGAAGGATTAGTTTGCTAAGTGATGTGTTTCGTGGTTTGGAAAAAAATGCAATTGGTCGGAATAGCAAAAAAGTAGCTCAAGTCGTTTGGACCAATTTTAAAAAAATTATGCGATTTTAAAAGTTGTAAACTTTCTTTCGTCCGCCACTGTAGATGCATATATAGATGTCCTTTTGCCGCGGGTACTAAAACTAAGTCGGTTTTTGCAAAATTAGACTTTTGTGATCTAAAAAACCAACGAATTTTTGCAGAAATCGATGTCTGTTTTAGACGCCGCGCTGCCATTCTTTTTTTACTTTTCAGTATATTTCATGTAATCTACTTAGTTTGGGCGATAGCTACACTCATAACAATGCGCATATGATTTTTGTAAAGCACTCTATTTGAAGCACTATAACTCCGGATATAACTATTTTTGCATACAATTTTTTTTCTTCATATTCTCTATAGATTGACAAATGAAGCCACAAAGCTGAAATTAAATATATTTATTGGTTCTGTTTTAAAAATTTCGCATCATCTTTCGTCTGTCAAAATAGGTAGACTCGTTAAGAATAAAGACCCAAAGCACAAGCGCATAAGCCCCACGAAAACGTCAATTCTACTAACAAATTTCTAAAGCCCTGACTTCTTACTTAATTACAAATCCTATTTCTATTAAGCCTACACCTTCTAAACCCTAAACCCCGACAATACTACACGCATCCTATTCATCAGCCCCAATCTACAAAGAATCCTGGTACCATCGAACCAACAAACCACATTTCACTTTGAGTCGATCGTACCAGCTCACTCACTCATAGCACGCCAATGAAGTACCAAGAATCTCCAGTAGACATTTCGCCCAGTGACCACTTATCCAAACTTCCCCCTCGAGTAATGATTATCTCCCAAGCAGTATCGTCTCCCAGAGATCGAAAGTTGACCGATAATGATACTGGCAACGTTAACGCAACAATGGACGGGTCGCTCGCGTCAGCCACGCTATTGTCCAACGATTCTCGATCGTAGACGTCGTCAAGCCGCTCGACGACGACGACGTCATCGTCGTAGAATCGAACAAAGAGCCGAGATCGAATAGCGAAACGATCCTTGCTTCATACATCCGGCCAACCGGAAGGAGGGATCGCCACAGCATTCAACCGAAAGACAATCGGTTGGCTGAATCGTCCGTGGTTGGGAGAACGCGAGTTTCGGTCACATGCTCGCAGGCTCGTAGCTGATTCGATCGATCGACCTAGAACCGTGTCTGGATCTAGTTTTGCTTCTCCTTAGTTCCTCGAGACCGTGGGAGGTCGGACGTGATGCTGCTTTATATTCCGGCTGATCGTTAGGAGACGATTATATCCACACTCCCATTATTTACATCATTCCTAATACCTTTTGTAAATGAGCATTTGCTGGCACCTGCTTACACGTTCGAATACTTCTCTATTACCTTCCTACATTTCATAACTTTCGCGATTACAGTTGAGGAGTTGAAATGGTAGACGATGTAAGTGCCAAGAAACTGAGGAATTATTGTTTTAGGAGGAAAGGATATAAATTCCATGCTGACTACGGTGGTACACGCTGTTGTAAGTGCTACTTAGAATAATTTATTCCAGTTTCTAGCGCTGTGGCAAAATAGAGCTGAGACCATAAGTAATTACCAACGCAGCTGTGGTGGAAAAATCACTTCCGGTTCAACATTGCAAATCTTTAGTTGCGAAAGACGGTGCACCCTTTCGGTTACCCTCTAGGGACAGAGGTACCCTTACCGAGCTGTACGTTGGCAAAAAAGGAACAGCAAAGGAGAAAAACACGTAAAAGAAGCCTGGTCACGATTAGATCCTCCATGAGTAGCACGTAATCCTTCATTCCCTTTTTGCCCCATTTCCGCGCTCTCGTGCGGGTTTTTTGCAAGTCAGGAGGACCTTCGATCCGAAACTAAAAGTCGTGCTTACGTAGGAGAGCATTTTCAATTAAAGCGGCACATTCATTAGGGGTAATTAGGCTGCTCCCCGTCAAGGGTATACTCCATTCGCGCGCTTCCCACCCATTCGCCTCTATCACGATGCATCACGTGATAACCGGGTAGATCCGACGGAGGAGGCGCGAAGGGAAGCTCTTATCGCGAAAGAAGACACCCTGCGAGGCACCGTGGTCCACGGTCAGAGAGCTTTCGGGGCTTTCTCCTCTTCAACGATGAAAGCTCCGATCCCGAGGCAAGTGTTTCACCTTGCTAGACTTTCCGTCGAGTTGCACGCGAAACTGCTAGGCAGATCAAGATGTTGTAGTACCTCGAACTTGTGATTAGCAGAATGCACCGCTAAGTATTTGCAGGGAACGTTGCAACACATCGCGAGGGATACAAAAGCAGTGGAGCAGTGAAGCAGCAAAAATTTTCCGTGTTCTGGCTCGGGGCAAAACACCATTGCTCCATTGTCCTGCGCTCCAGCTCCGAGCTCCGCTCCAACGCTTTGCTTATAACTGTTCCGAAAACAGAACCCAATATCATAACAGTTTCAACCCGTGCTACTAACACTAAGCAAACAATTATTAATTGTTGAAAAAGTTGGAGCCAAATGTATACATTGAAAACAAAGTATAATATGCTAGCAAAGTAATATTCCACCGCTATTAATCACTCTAATTAATTCACTAATAGCCAATAGCACATTTTCCTATAAAACATACATAATTTATCCGAAACCTAAAACAATCAAAGCTTTCTGGAAACGTTTCCAACATAAATCACTTTCTACGTCCTAAATTAAAGGATCAGTTATTCCACAAATGTTTTCTCCAGAGTCAAACACGCGGACATGTATTGTGAATCACCGCGAATACGCGATAATCTTTCAGAACTCCAATTTTATCTAATTATTAGGGAAATCCAGTCATAAGATGAAACATTCAGGTTCGTTTATTCGACAACAGCCGCTACTTGCGACCTTTCAATTTGCTTCTGCTGCTCCGCCAGAAACTCTAACGACATTTCTGCTGGCTCAAAGGGCAGAGGAGACGCGCGAGGAGCGATAAAGAGAATTCGAAAGACGGGAGAAGGGAGAACGAGGGAGAAATCCGCGAAACTTGAAGCGGGCCGAGAAATTGCAGCGACGGCAGCATTGCTAACTTCTCCAGTAAAGTTTCAGCCACTTATTTTAATACGTTCTGCTGTAGCGCGACTCCTACGGCCAAATCCGACCAACTGAAAGATAAACAAATACGGTATCCTGTTTACGATACCTCCACCATCCCCCAAATTTCGGGATTTCTTAGTCAGGCGTTGCATCGTAAACGACTCTGTCGGAGCGTCGAAGATTTTACGCTTGTCGGTTTAACCTGCTGCCTCTTGTCGTGCAATCTGTTTCTATCTGCTCGCATAACTTTGTGGTATACGCGAGGAATTCTGAGAAAATACTCTGCTTGAAACAAGCTAAGAAAGATTCCGTGAAAATTCAAGAATTTTCTGGCTTATGGAATATGGAAAAGGGTTGTCTCACATTTCAATCTACCTTTACTAAAATTGATAACACTAGGTACATACTCCAATGTTCAATCCTGTAGCCTAGGGCGGAAAATTTCGGGGGCGGAAAATTTTGGGGATAAGAATTGGGAAGAAATTGGGGAAGGTTTAAACCAGAGTTGGGCGTTATTCGAATAAAAAGTGATTGAAATAACGTTTTGAATAAGGATACTTCATTCATTCATTCGTCGACTAAAAAGGTACGCAGACTTATCCTTATTCAAGGCGCCATGGATGAATGTGGTTATTCAAGGGGATTCATTCAATTGTTATTCTAGAAGGTCGACTAACCGACGAAAGCCCTTGCGACCCGACCCGCGCGCGGTCACCTAGGTACCTGTCAGATTTTACAGAGTCTGAATTTGTTTATTTTTCATCGTATCAATATGAAAGTGACACCAATGGATTCCTGGCGTTCTCCCGATTAATTGGACAAAAAATAATTTAAATCGGACTATTTTTAACGAAAAGGGCTTTGAATTCTGCAAATAAATTTCTCACGTAAAATCCTTAATTATGGTCCGAATTATATCATTTTGGGGGCCATTTTCATCGGGAAGACACGAGGAATCGATTGGTAATACTTTTATCAACATTTATCAAAAACGTGGAGATTTGATGTGGCCCGTCGGTTTTATTGCCCTCGGGTGTCAACGAGCGGTCTACTGGGCCCCAAAGGTCCTCGCTCGCAGCGAGAAAGCAAAACAGTGGGGTGGCTAGGTCTTTCCCCGATAATCCGAGCCCAAAGGCTTCTCAACAATCGAAAGATTGTACAATCATATTCTTTCTGATGCTTTCGCCTACAATTATTATGTTGAGTTAATTAACAAAAAACCTCAGTTTGCCAACGAATATTCAATGTTGGGTCTACTATTATTATGGTGGGTTAATTAACAAAGAAACTACAGTTTGCCAACGAATATTCAATGTTGGGCCTACAATTACTATCGTTGGATAATTAACAAAAAATTTACAGCGATGATTAAATGTCGTCTTACAAACGTCAAAAAATTTGCTACATGCAGAAACGTATTATTATATTCCAAGTTGTGATTTTTCTCTTCTTATTCGTCTTAAGGGGACATTCTACTCTCTCGACCGAAAAATCGGCCACTTTTCGGTGATGGTGTCTATCTCCTGCGAGGTGGAGCACCGCTATACACCGTACAATCTTACATATAACAGATGTTTACATATCTGTTAATTAGTATGAATTTTAAAAACTTTGCATGTGAAAGGTGTAGGTATTCAAATGAATTTAAAAAAAAAAAAAAAATAGTATCAATAGTGAGATTTGAACCGATGACCTCGCGCTTGCTAGTCGGGAGCGCTACGTACTGCTCCACGCTATTTGTTGATTATTAATATTTTTCAAATGTATATAAGGAAACTCCACATTTTTCAAAGTCGTTTTTCTCGAATTTGGATTGGAAGCGCGCCTTACTGCTTCGGGAAATTAAAGTCCAAGTGAAGACCTTCACGTACACTAAGTATAAACAATTTCTGAGTTTGTCAGACCTGAAGGTTCCCTTGTCAGTGACTCCAGGATCACCCTGTAGACCGCTTGTTGACACCCGAGGGCAATAAAACGGACGGGCCACATCAAATCCCCATGTTTTTGATAAGTGTTGATAAAAGTATTACCAATCGATTCCTCGTGTCTTCCCGATGAAAATGGCCCCAAAAATGATATAATTCGGACCATAATTAAGGATTTTACGTGAGAAATTTATTTGCAGAATTCAAAGCCCGTTTCGTTAAAAATAGTCCGATTTAAATTATTTTCTGTCCAGTTAATCGGGAGAACGCCAGGAATCCATTGGTGTTACTTTCATATTGATACGATGAAAAATAAACAAATTCAGATTCTGTAAAATCTGACAGGTACCTAGGTGACCGCGCGCGGGTCGGGTCGCAAGGGCTTTCGTCGGTTAGTCGAACTTCTAGAATAAGAATAGAATGACGTTGAACCACCGGTTATTCACAATTCATGAATAAGTCCCTTGAATGATCATTCATTATTCAAGTTTTGAATAATGAATAACCGTAAGTCCCTTTTATCTGAATGTCATTCAGATATTATCTTTGCCCAACTCTGGTTTAAACACAGAGGCTCGAGACAAGTTTAAAAACAATTCGCTTCTTTTTCATATAGAAAATTACTTAGTAATAATTCAAACGTGCGTTGCCACACTGAATTAATTTTGAAATTGTCTTGATTCTTTTAAATTAAAATATTTTATGACATTTCGCGGAAAGAGCGGCAAACGCTTATTAACCTAGGGGCGCTAAATCTGCAAATCCGCCCTTGGTTCAATCTACTTTCGGTACTACCTCCATGAAACCTGAAGAATTACAAATGATTCATTGAAATAATTTAAGCAAGAATCCATTGGAAGATGAATAGTACTACTGCGTTTATTAGTTGAATAAAAATGCCGAGGTTGACTGAAATAATTGTGTAAAATTAATGTAGGACACGCATAAGCTAGATTAAAAAATTAAACGACGTCGAGAAATTCGCGCTAGGCGCCGCAAAAAATGGCGTCGCGACGAATGTTCACTGCAGAGTAACTTTTGGAACGTCTGACACGATTACCAAGCTGAGAACGTAATTTCACTAAAAGCTGGAATAACGAGGCGGAGGATCGTGACGCGTCCATCGCCAAATTTTACGCCAGCCCCGACGCGTACGTAGGCGACGACGATGTTCTCAATTTTCGTTGTAATTAGCTGCGGCCTGGCGCCTATCTCGACCCTGTAACTCGATACGCGAGATCGATCAATGAAATTCCGTTGGCTAATCGTTGATCGCACTTTCCGCGAGCCCCTGGAAAATGGGAACCATCCGAAGCGTGAAACTGTCACCATGGTTCACGCAGGGGGATCTGGGAAGTTGCAAAGCTTCGGCAAGAAAAAATTAATTAGCAATCAGTGATCAACTATGAAGCTTGCAGAAGCTAATCTGGAGCAGATATTGCGAATTCATCCCAATCAATGATGATTTCTAAAGTTCCTTTTGAAACTTAATTTGGAATTTTGAACTTGGAATATCGTGTATCAGGGAATTGAGTTACTTAAAATATAAAAATTTCATATTCTTTTTTCAGAATTGAATAGACATTTAATTACTACAAAATACTGTGTTAATAAGAAGAATATGGACTGCTTGATGGTCGAGTAGCTGAAATTCAAGCAGAACAGCCATTCGGTAAAAAAGCTCATACAAAGCAGGAAATTCAAGTTTTACGAGGTACTTCCGTTGATTCGACGTGTCCCTCGTCACTCGGCCGATCGAACAATTCATCCTGCATTCTTTCCTAGCGCAATCTGCTGAATGGCAAAAAGAAAGAAACTCGACGTCCAGAGTAAAGCACGAGCCCAGTCGCGGGAATAAAGAAAACGTGGAACAGATCTTTTCTCCGCGAAAAGTGGATTGAGTTCAAATTTAAACTTGAAAGTTTTCTTCTAAAACTCAGCGAACTCCAAGACCAGTATTATAAAGCAATGTTTTTAGCGTACAAGGATAAGACATTTTTCAAGTCGTGCTGGCAAGATGTGGTGAGAAACTCTTCGTGTTGAAGGACGCCTAAATTTAGTAAAGGAAATTAAAAATCTTCCACTTATTCTCGAGACTCAATCTTTAAGGCCCAGCTATTTATCTAAAATAATAAAATTATAGAATGAGGAAGATGACTGCAACTTTTTAAACGGTGTTTTAGGTGTATTTAAATTATCTTATTTTCTTCTTAATTTCTATTTCTATAATAAGTGTCTATAATTATTATTTTTATTATTAATTATATAGATGTAAAAAATAAATTTGAATCTTTTAGGTTATAAGGACGTCAAACCTGGTCAAAAAAGATATTAGAAGTCAACTTTAGCATAAAAATTGTATAACAGGTATTTTATAATATTCTCCTTTTGTTGTCATTTTAAGTTCAAAATCAACATTCAACAAAAGGGCATGCGCTAGTGGCGCCCTCTGCGCTGAGCTTTGCGACAGCTTCCCCATTGCAGACAGTCCAACACTGCATACCCTTGACTTTACAATCCAGGAAAAAGTCCCTGATAATCTGAAAATCGACTCCCCTGCCCTTCCAGAAGATAATTACCCCAAACGCAGAACCACCCTTGTTCGAATTTTACCACACACAGCAGGAGTTCGGAGGATCCTCCCTAAAAGCTTCTGGAAATCCTACACTTACCCGAAGCAAAAGATCAGAGTGGAAAGGGACCGTCAAACACGCCGCGATGAGAAACTACTGGCCTCGAACGGGGGTTGCCTGAAAGTGGGAGATCCAAAGTAACGGGCATTAAAAATTCAGCGGCGAGCCCGATCGATCATTCTCCGCCCTCGTCTGAACTTTAATAAAGTAACGACAAGCACAGAGCACATCCCTGGCGGAGGGAAAGTGGCCTCGGCCAAGGGAAACTTATTTATAGAAACGCAAGGAACGCCTGCAGCCGAGGACAAGATCAGCCGGCGGCCGACAGAGGGGCTGAAAGATTCCCTCCGTGCCCCTCGCGAAAGAATGGATATCGACTTCCTCCACTGTCTCGAAACTTCTGCCTTTGGTTCGAGACCAAAGCAGGATCCACGGGACCGCTGGTATCCCGCAAGGGTTCGGGGGTGGATATTGGTTTTCAATTTGCATTCTCCCAATAGCCATCCATGCATCATTCCAAGTTACAAACCAAGCAACTTGCTACCACCCAGCCACTCCCATCGAGTTCCCGGGACGCGTTAGCACGACGGAAGAGGGGAGAAGAAAAAGCAAAAAAACGGCGAAAGCAAAGTCTAAAACAGGAGGAACGAGCCACCGATGACACTGGATCAATAAATGTTTGATAGCGTCTGAAAGCGGGTTAATCCCGTCGATGGCTGTGTCAGCCATTCTTGCCGATCTCGGTGTGTTTTCGGCCCGATCGTCTTTTACGGGCCATTCTGTTTTTAACCCCGCGCTACGTGAGTGTAGGGCGATGAATAAATAAGGGGATGAGTGGAAACGGGGGCTGGGCTGTGAACGAACGCAGGAAGACTTGGAAATGCGAAGGAATGGGGAAGCAGACAGAGGATCCTGATGAATGTTGAAGGAATCGCCCTTGGTGGAGGGCTAGAATAATCGATGCAATTTGTGTGTTTGAGGTAAACACCACTGAGAGGCGCCCATTATCGGATTTGAAAGAATATAATTTAAAAACGGCGATCTTCCCTGGGTGCAGATGAAAATTGAATATCAAGGATGAGTCCTGTCGACGAGTGTATTAGCCTTTTAATGCTCACCGTAAAATCATTTTAAAGTTCAATGTGGATTTTGTAGAAAATGAATATGATGGAGAAGCATTTGCGCAGTGATCCTAAATTAATGAACACGAGATACGCCTTTTGTTAACGTCGGTAGTACGTTCACTAAAAGTGAGTAAAGCTTTGTGGAAAATACGGATGTTTTTGTGATGCTTGCAAGGATTACAAATGTTAATCCTGATATTTGTCCGTAATAATGGCCTGCGTTACTGGTTTTTCAGGAGCGAGCCAGTGTAACAAAAGATATAATATCAAAATGTTCCGCGGGATGCCATTTCGTGCTTCAACCACCGGCTTTCATTTAATTCTTCCTACAGCGTTTTAATTATCACTGGCTACATTTCTGTAAAAGGAAACGCAGCAAAGCTGAAACCTACGATTGCGCTCGATTCAATATTTGTTCTATATGTATGCATAATGTTTGGTCGTTTTTTTAAACTCACATTTCGCAGTTCATATTCGGGTGAAAAAAGTAGAACGAAATAACCGCCGCGATAATAAATTACACCATGTACATTCAACTCGTAGATTTACCTCGCTGTTCGGTTTATGCATATCCAACGAATTTTTTACCATAAGGCTGATATATTGTTGTGCGAAGCGCCAAGCACTGGAGTAACTTACCACGTATCAGATAAACATTGCAAATGTATACAGTGAGTGGAAAAAAACGATTCGAGGATTTTGCGAACCCGATATGACGCACATATTTTAGTACCAATTTTTTTTATTAAGGATACCCTCTCATTAAAATTTTTAAATAGATTTTTTTAAATATATTTTTGTAGTAGGGGAGAGGTGCTATAAAAGGGACACTTTTGTTTAGCGTCCATTTCTGACAATATCGTTATAGGTATTTAAAAAACAATTACACCATAAGAAAGCGCGTTTATTTCCCTTCAATAAAAGTATATTGCAAACTCATCAATTGTAATAGAAATTAACAAAATCTTCGATTTACAAAAAAGTGTGAAATGTCCCTTTTACGACTAGGTGTTTTTAAAAGGGACAGTATCAGTCATGAAAGGGACACGTTAATAAAAATAAACTTATTAAGTATTACAAATATAATTCTAAATCTTAATGATACAAAACAACGAAATGTACGAAAAAATTAACTCTTTGTAGAATAAATCATCAATATTTTATTATTAGTGACACATGGAACAGAAAAAATTGATTGTGCCTTGTAAAAGTGTAAACAGTATAAAAAGTGTAACAAGGAACACTAATAATACATATAGTGTCCAGCAGTACATGTGTATGAGAGGGACAGCCATGAAACGGTTGTCCCATTTAAGACTTGGTATGCTGTCCCTTTTACGAATTTACGCGAGTTTAATATAAAATAACCGCAAAACAAAGAAAACAATTAATTAAGCTTACCTGTTAAGCGATTTCGTTTCAGTTGAATACAGGCTATTTTAATGATATAACACTTTAACACTTTGTATATACCTTGATCTCAGAAAACGACACAGAAAACCAATGAAAATTTTACTTTTACTGTCGAAAAACATTAACCGTGGATTACTACTCTGTTGCAAGTGAGACCGTAGTGAAATTTACGTCAAACGACTAGGCACTAGTGTTGCAATAAACAGGAAAATAACTTGCATGTGTAATGCGTTTAGAATTTTGGAAATTCAATTTGTCCCTTTTAAGACCTGTCCCCTTTATGGCACCTATCCCCTATATCATCTGAAGAATGCCCAGTTAAAATTTGACGTCAAATGTCTTAACCAAGTAGAGTCTACAGATATGAAAATGAACCGTTTTTTACAAGTTTCCCTAAAACTGCGGAAGTCGTAATAAGAAAAATAATCGACCGATTTAAAAAATTCTTGAGGGATTTCGTTCATTACTAAATTATTCGTGGAAGGAGAAGAGTTACCTTCACTTCACCGACAATCATTTCATCGACAATCATTTCACCGACACGATTTCATCGACACCGCATTTCGCCGACAGTATTTTCTCACCGACACGTTTAGATCACCGACAATCATTTCATCGACAAACATTTCACCGACAATCATTTCACCGACAAGGGCCGTCTTAACAAATTTGGCCCTTGTCGGTGAAATGATTGTCGGTGAAATGTTTGTCGATGAAATGATTGTCGGTGATCTAAACGTGTCGGTGAGAAAATACTGGAAAGCTTCTCGAACTTCCATGTATCTGCAACAGGATTGCCATGTAACTATTGATCCCAGTGCCACCCCAAAACGAATGACACCGTCGTTAGTGATGTAAAATCTTTGGCGATAGATCAATGCTCGAATATCGCAAATGCTTTCGCTCCGAACCGCGAGCTACGTGGGATTCGCGAGTAAATTTCAGCTCGGGAAGCGGAAATTCACTGGACCGTTTCCAGCGGCGTGCTACCAGCCCCTCTCGGCCACTGGTTAAACACAATCTAATTTAATCCTTTTAAACCGTCTAATCCCCGGGAAACCGTTCAAATAAATACACAATTGCTCGCGTTACACGCTGCGTTTCGCTTTGTGCGTCACTCCTTTCCCTCGTCTTCCTTTTTCCCCGCCATTTTCCCTCTGCACACCACCAGCAATGTATCCTCCATTTTCCCTACCGGATTCACGTGTACGATTACGCTTGATTTCACCCCTTTTGTCTTCGTCCAGCTCATATCTTTATGCCCAAGCACTCCATTGAGCTTCCGTGCAACGGATAAATTCTGCTTTCCGGCTGATCCTATGTTTATTCATCGAGTCGTTTGCGTTTCTCCATTTCTTACTTTCTAATGACTTTTCTGGTGTATTTACCTAATTGCTTGCAGTTTGTTATTAGCTGCAAGTTTAGAATACTCATTTTATATACAAAGATACCGGCTTACAGTTGCAAGATCATTTTGAGCAATTTTATTTAAATTAAAATGGGTAAACTGTGACGTTATGCAGAGTAATGAAAGAAATTGAGGCGTGTACCGCAAAGTAACTGCGAGAGATATCGTGTGTGATAGAGAATTCAAACCAACGTTCAAACAAAGTGGCAAACTATAAAAATATCACAGAACAAGCGAAAAGTTCTCCACCATGGAGATATAATTTTAACGATGTGCAATTTATGAGACGTGAATTGTCGCTCGACGCGATCCGTTTTTCGATGTTCGAAATTGGACTGATCCAATTTATTTCGAGTAATCGATGCTCTATTGTATATACTGGCATTGTGTTTGTGTATACATCCGTTTATCTACTTCGTTCCAGATCTGTCCGTCATGTTATTGACCCTTCTATACTCGTCCTCCTATTTTCTTCTCGAAACCTCGAACCCCTTCTATCTACCAATGATTGCTTCTTCCCATTGCTCCTGCAAAACTGCATACAATATCTGCGTTCTTGGGTACAATAAATAGATAAAATTTCTATAGGGGAAGGTGGGGCAAGACGGGGTAGTTAAGGTTTGATGATGAATAAAACACAGGTTTTCTTAATCAACTAATCAATTTTGTGCCTGAACTATTCTTTGATAATAAGTCTTTCAGTTTGACTATCAATCAACCGATTATTTAATGGTTTTAATAGAATAATTAAAAAAATTCAGAAAAAGTCCTTTCACCCCATCTTGCCCCACGGGTGGGGCAAGATGGGGTACCCCCTGGGGCAAGATGGGGTACCAATTAAAAAACGATATAAATGAAGTAAATATGTATATATATAGTATTTATTTAATACGCTGACAGAAGAAGCACGTATGTATATCATCATCGTCTTCATCGTCTACACCAGCGCAGAACAAATGAGACCATTTGCTATATCCACCCTTCTACAGATTCTAAATAGAGCCCATCACAATATAAACATGGAGGATTTTCGTCTTCCTTGGTGTTTTCTTCTGACCCTGATGAAGAGTTTGTCATTTGGGCATAATGGGGTACCTCTCATTATCAGTACCCCATCATGCCCCTTCTCGTTTTACTACATTCATATGAACACTGCCCGAAACATTATTCATAAAAGTAAAAAACAACATACGGAGCTTGTAGCCAGTTAAATTGTGCTTCATACACATATAAATACACCGATGATCGTTTACAGTATCGTGTCACTGTCACGGGTGCAACAAAGAAGGAAATACGGAAGAAATTCCATGAAATTACAAATAGTGGTGTAATTTTGTTACGGGTCACGGTGTTTCATTGGCTGTCAGTACAGTAACTGCGCCGGTAACAACACGTCTAACGCGTATGCGCAAAGTTGGTCCGTGCGTTTGAATGCTGAGATATGGCGGGTACCCCGTCTTGCCCCCCACCCCGTCTTGCCCCACCTTCCCCTATTCATCATATGTAGTAATCAACAGTGATACAGACAAAGATTCGCGATTATTATAAGAAGCTCACAGGTATTACACTTAAAGGAGCATGCTTACTTTTTTTTTAACTGAACGACTTTTTTTAATAAACGGTTGTGTATTCGAAGGTATATAATTTAAAGTTCTTTTTATTCAAGCATTTTACGGTGACCTGGTTCACCAGAAATAAAAAATTCCACCACATTTAATAGGGTGGTGCTTAAAATCCAACTTTTAAAATATTGCGGGAGCACTCTAACATTTTGTTATCTATACTAAAAAAAACGGCCCTGGTTAAAATTTGATTACATTTCATAATGTTTTGGAGGTTGCTAGCGCTTTTTAATATTTTAAGTAAAAATGTATTTTTTGCTTAAAATGATCTTCTATACCAGATCCTGTGTTTAACTTTAAATTTTTTAATTTCGTTGCGTAGTTTTTATTGTAGAGATGCAAAATTATGAATAATTAGGGCGGTTCTGTAGTGAAAATCGATACTTTTGATAAGACAGTCGTCATTTTGTAGCAAATTAATTTTTCGACATAATAAACGATCGGGCACTAGATAATCGAATATACTAACTAAATTTGGTCGCCTTTTTTATTTCAGATGAACCATGTCGAAGCCAAGGCTACAGTGGCCACAGCAAAGTGCATTGCAAAAAATACTAGAAGAATTGTAAAATATACAGTTTATAATACACAATCGTTTATTTTAAAAAGTGTTCACGTTTTAAAAACATCCCCAAAATCGATGTGTTCAAGCCTCACAGGTAGGCACGACCCCTTAAACAACATCCCTGCATAAAATTGTTCAGTTGTTCCCATCTTCTCACAAAATCTAACCCAAGTTCAACGTCTAGCTTTTTTAAGAACCCTACCACAAGCTCTCTCCTTCCATTTCATTTATCCACCACCTATCAATCTACCTCCATAAAACACCAATCTCCGCCTATGTAACTCTCCTATCCCCACATTCCTCACATCCCTACAACCTTAACTAAATCCAGAACCCAAAGAGTCGACCTTAAACCTCCAAACACCATCAACATAACAAAACGCCTGCAGTGCTCCCCTCGTCTTCCACGTCTGCTCCCCTCCTCCATCCACCCACTTCTCTCAAACTCCAGAGCACACAAAAGCGGGAAAGAAAAACGTTTGCAATTTTTCTGGCGCGGTTAGCGAGCTCAGCAAACCGGGACAAAGACCGCAGCGTCTCGTTAGCGAGCCCTGGTTCGAGTTCCCCGAAAGTTTCGCCGTTTTTCACGTGCCGTCAGTCGCGGCGGAGTTTTGGAAAACCGCTGTATACGTGACTTAATCCACGTTTCCCGCGCCGCTGACGTATTTTCCTGCTGGCGGTGCGCGCGCAGGGCTCGCCCCGCCCGGCATTTCACCGAGGGCCGCGGAAATCCCCCGATCTAATTTCCTCTGGAACGGGGGACCGGGCGAAAAGCTCCTCGACCAGCCTCGACGCGAAACGATTTTCCACTCGGCCAGAATGAAACGCGCAATACGACGTGTGTTTGCTTAACAGCCGCGACCGCCGAAACGGCCGTGAAACGTTTTTAAACGGGCAGCCGAGGCCTTGTCGCTTCCGCGATTGCCCGAATCTCCAGCGCTGATCCTTTTGACCGGATGCGTCGCCCCGGGCACTTTGATCGCTCCTCAAATAACCAACATTTGCACGCGGCAACGTCGCTCGCAGTTGGTTTACACCGAAATTAAGCCCGCGAATTATGGTCATCTATGGGGTTGTAAAAGGTCATTCTTTGGGGCAAATTTGCGGATGGCTGGAGGTGGATTATACAGTCTGTTCAACAAGATAGGAACCGGCAAGTTTCTGAGAAAAATAAAAGATATTTTTCTCTCACTTGCTCGGCGCTATTGCATCATCGATGGGCTATGTCGCCAATAACTATTCACTTTAATATCGCTCGAGATATTCTCGTATATCGACGTGCAGCATAATGAATACTGCGTACGCGAAGCGATTTGAGGCGGTCTTCCTGTGCACGCACCCGAAAGGACCAAAATTATCCTATGCCGCTGCCGCGAAAGTCATAAAAAAATCAAAGAAGTTCATTGTGAAGTGGGTGACACAGTTCAAATCAGTGAAGAACGTCGATGATCGTCCAAACCGAGGGAAAACGAGATCGACGACAAACATGCAGGACCAAACGATCGTGCGGCTGTTCGAGAGAAACACCACTCTCCGACTGCGCGAAACCAAGGTTAAACTGGCCAAAAAGGGAATCATTGTCAGCATAAACACGATCAGGCAGCGTTTACACGAGGCAAAAGTGTTTTACCGTTCTACAAGCTCGAAACCCTTGCTTTCAGAAGCCCACATTCAAAAACGCATAAGCTGGGCATCCGAAAATATCAATGGATTGGCCCTTCCAATCTCCCGATGCCAATCCCATCGAAAATGTGTGGGGCATTATGAAGGTCAAGCTTGCAGGAAACTCTGTGTACAATTTGAGGCAATTTACAAACGCCATTCGCAATATGGCGTTCTCTTTCGACAGATTACGCTGAAAAAATAGATGAAAGTATGCCCTGACGATGCTAGGCCATACTCGACAACGGTGGCGATTTTACTGTTTATTAATTATAAGCGCCTTAGCACTTTTAATGTACTTTCATGTAAAAAAAAAACAGAAATAAATATCTTTTGTACTTTTAAAAAAATCACGGTTCCTTTCTTGTTGAACAGACTGTACATTGGGTGTATGTAGCTGGCTGATGAAGAATTTAGGCGTGAGTTCATGGAAACATGTCTGTGCAAGTGTTTCGTTTGTGAGTTGGAATTGAATGAACGATTTTACGAGGACAGGTGTCCTGGAGTGCTGAAAATTTGAGGGATTCGAGCCTGGGGAATGTGGAGGGTTTGCAGTGGGCATTCCTCTGTCTATTGACTGGTGTTGATGTATAGATATTTTTCGCGCCAATTTGTAGGATGCATTGCAAAGGAATGGGGAATCCACGAAACGTCCATGCACGCATGAAATTCGATGAGGGACATTTCAAATGCTTATTGTACACCCAGGACGTGGGAAACGAACATTTTTGGGCACACGTTTATTGGAACTATTTTTCTTCTTTTGGTACAGAGAGCTCGTAAGGATAAATGTGTTCGTTTCAGTGGTGGGTATAATTTTAGATGTCTTTTGATCAGCTTCTTTTTAGGCGAATTTTAGGAAATAATTTAGTATTAATTTGGTTAGTATCCATTTTAGAATCACAAGTAGAAAACGTGAAACAACTATCATATATCCTCTCTGTTTAGCTTCCTTTAACAAACATCGCTATCGTCTATTATTATGGATGTCAGGACAGTTACCACGATTACTGCCACTACGTACAGCCTTGGGGCTGTGACCGCTGAACTATGGCGAAGTTTGTCATGGAACTTCAATTCCAGGAAGCAGTAGTCGCTATTATTACGAATATCCCTACTGCTATGATTAATAATATGTCTGTATGTAACTTTGGCTATAGAAATCCCTGTGTTAAGATAATATTACAGTTTCGTGATCCGTTATATCAACGTATCAATGCTTTAAGCTGCACAGCTTCCCCCCAAATAGACAAGAAAATTAATTTATTTCAGTCTATCCTGGAAGCTTGCTTTAACCGTAATTACAAGTTGTTAAATTGAAAGCAGTAACTGTTTTACGTTTAGAATACTTTATCAGTTTCTTTAGCAATTTGTCATACTTACGTACGTAGGAAACTAGCGTAGAAAGTAAGATTCGAGGTAAAATTTAAATTAAAAGCAGTGCGTCATTTCTCACAGTTTCATGATTGAAATAGCTCCCAAATGTGCCTCGAATTAGGACACGAAACAGTTAGTGCTGATCATAATTTGTCTTCCCTTTCACAGCGGCAATAATTCTCGCGCACGGTGCACGCTGAATTCAGAGTGTATCAATCAAAAGGTGATAAACGAGCAAGATGCTGCTAATTTCAGTATTCCCTATCTCGCAAATATTGCGCCTGTCGCAATAGTCACGCGTACTCCCTCAGCGGCAGGACAAAAGCTTCCTATAATCGCGAGCCAGCCAGTTACAACACACCAAAACTGATAACCGACTGTTTGTATCCGTGTCTTTGAACGCTCCAAAACCTTTCAATGCATCCATATTCTCCTTTCAGTATGATATTGAATTCAAACAAACAATCACACATTCTTTTTGAAAAAAAAACTGTGCTCTGTCCAACAGCTTGTAAACTCACACTTGTTCCCAGGAGAGAAAAGAGTTATTTTGTTTCGTACAAAATTGGGCCTTTCTACTTGGATCCACGATTCCAAACACATAATTATTGCTAAAAAATATGGTGTACAAAATGTTTATATATAATAAACTTCACGTACACCACTCGCGAATATCGAGAATCTAAAGAAAGAGATATTGTGATTGTATAAAATACAAATTGACTGTCAGCATACTTCAATTAATTCCTAAAATACAGATAGAGCTTCTACTTGCGGAGTCTGAATCCCAATCGCATGCATACGACTTCAAGAACTTAGAAAAAAAAACTCACTGGATACTTCAAAGCTAGAACCACGTGTCCAGTACAGCCCAAAATGCACAGCGTCACAAAATACATCATCTCCGAACATCAGACTTCTACCCCCGCGTATACCACAGAGCTTGACAATTATTAATCGCAAACTACCTACCAAATACGCTTTCAATGAAACCAACCCTCTCCCCCATCCCAAAGTCCTAACAAAACTAACTCCACATTACCCGCGTCAAATTCCCAGCGACAGTATTACCATGCAATAGGAGAGGAGTGCCTGAAAGACTGTCGCAGAAGGTAACGACCCAACGAGTCCCAGCAGCGCTGGCTTTTCTGCAACTGCACGGCCGATGATGAAGCGCGAGAGTAGCGAGCCTGACACCACGGCCATGTGCGCATCGGAGGTAAAGGTAATTAATCTAAAGGGCATCAAACGAACGAGGTAGCTGGCCGTCGGCGGACGTGACAAATTGCCTGGACGAGCAGCAGCAGCCCTTCGCCAGCGGTGCACTCGCCACGTTTGGCACAGTCGGCCGGGGGTGCAGCTGGCAGAGGGTTGCCGCGGCGTGTAAGGGCCACGGCCAATCCGGAACTTCCGTCCGCGGAACGTCGATTCGCGAAACGAATCCAGCAAGTCCGCGAAACGATCGGCTGACAACCTTTGTTACTGATACGTCCGCGGTTTCGTTACCGTTAATTCGACTACGAATCGCGCGCAAACTCGATTACTCTGGGAGCTGGTGACGAAATTTGAACCCTGGGGATGTCGGTGAATTCGGGGAGCCTGAGTTCGCGGGGAATCCGCATCGTTCAAACGCGAGGGACAGATGAGTTTCGAACGTATACATACTTTTTCAATGAGAAGGTTTTAATGAGATTCTGAAGGTTAAATTGTGAGTTGACGTGAAGGAATTAATTTGACGAGGGCAGCGTGAAGATTCTCATAATACATTTAAATAACACTGACGTCTCCAAGAAACCCACCACATTCCCACATAAAGTCTGCAAGGAGTTCTTCGGAGGAATTTCGGAAGAAATCCAGGCCAGAGTCTAGGGTAGCCACGGACTTTGTAATGCAGTCATTACTCTAACGTTCCCTCCTTTCGCTTTATTATGATCGTACAGTGATCTTGATTCACCGAAATCGTCGAACACGTTCATTCGACTATCCGTGCTCGATCCAGCAGCACGTTCGAGCAGGTGATCGAGAACAACCATGATCGTAAAACCAGCGTGGTTGTAAAAACTTCAGTCGGACAGATAGAAAAGTACCGCGGCGTGGCGCTCCCCTACGTCAAGGAATTCGAGAGATTTATTTTGAACGGACGGGCTTGGAGCACACGCAGATCCAGGAATCAGTTTGGAAGTTCTGTTTGCGAAGTAGCTCCTCTATCAAAATGTTTTGTCGCGCCAAAGGCTACTTATCGATCGCACTTCGCGCAACGTTTCTACATGGTTCGTGGAATTTTTCCTCTTTGGGGCAATTTCCTGATCAATTTTGAATTATTTTATATGGATAAAGGTAAACGCTTGAGAGGAAATTATGCACAGAGTGACACAATGAGTTACAGTGTAATTATCAACTGAAGGGTGAGGGGAAAAACAAGGAATGTCCATTTCTCGCGATTTTGCAATTTATAGCATATTTTATTGGTGGCAACTGGGATTACAGAACTGTCGAATCATGAGGTGTTATAAGGTTCCAATACCCTCTTTGCCTAAGCATAAACTTTAAGCTTCCGTCACCAAGGTGAAACAAGATATTATTTAAGAAGAAAATTATATAAGAAAATTAAATTCATTTAATTTCTTTACTGGTGGACTAAAGTATTAAAACTTAATTTCCCCGATAAAGCTGTTTTGTGACATACCGTGTTTTTCCCCTTACCCTTCAACTATTCTATTGCTTGGGAAATAAAACACTTAGGAAAATAGAATTGCATATTTTCTCTCGGCAGCTGAAGCAACTTTACGCGACCACTCTTTTAATATTCTCTTAAATCGTGTTCAAGCACTCACAGTCTCCACGGAAAAATAAATAGCCAATTAAAGTAAAGAATTCTAATCCAACCCCGACCACATACAAATATTAAACACACCATAAATCGGTATCACTTTAACGCTCCATCTCAGGTGCTCTCTCGTTCCGAAGCAACCAAGCATAGACGGTTCATAAAACCCAGAACATCGCATTGCAGCGCAGAAGCTAAGGATCCACGAAATAAACAAGGCCCTTTCGATGCAAACTACCCTAGTTCCACTCCAAATAAGCTCCAACTGGGTATCCAACGTTTCCTTCCTCTGATCTCCACCCAGCAAAACCGCCCAGAGAAATCACCAAGGCGTCTGATGCGCGCGGGCGATCGAGTGCCTCGTTCCCCACTGGATCCACGTTCCCGCCGTTAATAAAGGATCGCGCAATCGGGGGCCCCGATAAACTTTTTTCACCGCGCGAACGCGCTCCACGTACCGAGCAAACACCACCCGCCTCCCTTAAAGTAAACCGTACGAGTGCAATTGCAACGATACAAAGAATCGGACGGCGAAACGACAGCGATATCGGCGGAGTGCGACGTTCCTACGACTATTCAGCCCTTCCGGCTTCACCCGTTTCGTGCACAGATTATGCAAATCTCGCGGAAATCCGGTTGAAGAGCAGGCGGCTCGAGCGGCGGACGACAGAAGGAAGGAGCTGCTTCGAACGAAGATAGCTTTGTACTCTGTCGCTGATAAGATCGTACGTCCGTTTCTTCTTAGCCAACAGATTTGCGTCGTTTCAGGAAATTACATCGACTGGGGGGGGGGGGGGGGAGAGGCGCATTCAACTGGACGAAGACTAACCTGGACCATGCGACTCGATGAGATTTTTCAAATCTGCTCGTGGGCGAAGTAGATGGCGGAGTCGAAGGGGATACGAGCCTGGCGATGGCGTCCGAGTTGGATTGGACGTGTTTGAAAGTTCATTGAAGGGTAACACGATGGAAGTGAGGGAGTAAATGGGAAGAGGACGCGGAGGATTCATTTCCTGTGGTGAAGTATGGTCTCGTTGAGATGGTGTGCGAAAATGTGCTACGACTATGTAGAATATTCTGTTGATTTATGAGACGGGACTGGGCGTTAGTTGATCCTGTGAGGAAAACCTGAGGAGAATCTTTTGAAGCATGTTATAGGACTCGTGGGTATTGTCACTGTTCCAAATCCCTGTATTCAAGAAGAAGCGAAGTACGTACAATATAGTGTCTTCCTATTACGTGAACTCCCAAACCTTATCAGAAGCTTGGACGTAGCAGCTACTACTATAGCAAGTTTCTGCATGGTAAGCTGAATAAAATAAGCTCTTGACCGTCCGAGAAACTTGTCAATATCTTACTGGAACGTTTTGCGTCCCGACTGAGGAGTAAAGTGCAGCAACGTATGGCACGCTGCACGAATTTCCGCGTAGCTGCGCCGATCGATCGTTGCGCCGCTGAGCAGGCAGCATTTTTGAAAAAATGTCCGTCCGAGGGCTTCAGCGTTCCATGCAAACGGTGCACGAAGAGTACAATCATACGCACAACCGGTGACGAACGTAGAAATGCCGCGCACGAACAGTAAACACCTCGTGACGTCGACCAGTGACTCGATTTATCACTCGGCCATGCCATCGAGTTCTCGCTACTGTTTCGAGCAGACTGGTTATTCGTAATTACTGGCGTCATGGGGAGAAAGGCCGTTTCTCAATGCAGACAGACGAATAGTCGGATGAAGTTTATTCGAATGGCACTCACATTCTGGTACGACGGTGCACGATGAATATTACTTTTAACGATCGCTCCAAGAAGAGGAGACGTTTTACCTCGTCACTGTAGTGATTCGACCGTAAGTAGCTTTAAACTTTATGTATAGCGAGGCTTCGGGTCTCAATCGACGCGCTTGTGAAGGACGAGTTAAAATATACCTTTCCGATAAGAAGATAAGGAGTCCTTTTTGTGGATGGAATTTTCTTGAATAGCTGCAAGGGTGTTAGAAGCACTTGAATAAGAGAGTCATCTTTTTCCTCGATGGGGAAAATACTACTATGGATACTACTTCCATAGTACTGTGAGAGCTCGAATAATAATTTTAATCGTTTCCATACTTGATTGGAAACACTTACCTAAGTAGTATTACGTAGAGTAGAGTATTTAAAGCTGCGTTTAAATGGAATTAACTGATATCGCAAGTCAATAGAATAAAATTATCAACCCCTTGCTTCCACTCAATTTTCCCCAATTTTAATCGCGTAGGAGTGGCGAAATGTCTGTGCAGTAATTACGATACCCACAAAATTACCTTTTTTTAAAAAAGGTACAGAAAAGAGCGCCAAGTATATAATTTCAAAAAAGAATCCCATTTAAAAACATTGTCGTAAATTAATATAAATTTATTAATGTGCTATATTTAACTTTAAAAAAGTAATGATATACAACAATTGCGCCAATTATCACAATGGCTATTTATAAAAAGAAAAAAATTTATACAATAATATTAAGCAGATATATTTTTATACAAATCAATACTTTAATACGAATAAATTTTTTTTATCTTTTTCGCATATTTCGATATATGCCCCCCCCCCTTAAATGTTTAAAAAATAGTCCTCGAAAATAAAAATTCCATTTTTTTGTTCACCTTCACAAATAAAAAGTGTTCTAGAAATATTTAAACTTACAAAATTTGAAAAACAAGTTCCTTTTTTTTATTTTGTTCGAAAACCGTTTGTCGCACGAGAAAAAGTAATAGAACAAAAAGATGCTCCTTGTCCGGATCTACAACTTTTGTTTGACATATTTTTATATTTAATCAATAACTTGGAAGATGTTATATAAAATCGACTTCGCGAGCTTTTATGATTTAAATTATGATTTAAATGTTTAAGGACCCTGGGGCACCCTTTCCTGTTATCCGATCGAGCTAAAACTTTACAGGGATTTTTTTTTAATTATTTCTAACTATTCTGGAGGGTGCCCCGAAGAAAATCTTGAAAAAAATTTCTACCAAGAGTAAATAAGAGCCACCCTACTCTATATAAATAGTTTATTAAAAAATTTTGGTGACTCAGCTTGTTAATTGAGACAATAACTCAGTGTCCTATGTGTTGTAAAACCTCGTGATATTTAAAAAATTTTGACAGGTTTCCTCATTTAACAGGTTATGATTGTTTTGAGACTACCTCGACAGATTTGCTCTCTGCCTGGCTGTCACGTGACAACAATTTATCACGCGATTGACTAAAACCCGCAACCAATGAACGACGTACATATTGGAGACATTTCCTCTCCCTTTCATGTTCCCCTCTTGCCAACACTTAACGATGACGATTCTTAAGAACATGAAATTCGGCAAATTGCAACTTTACATCGAAATATCTCAGCTCACAAGGCCCGTAGGAACAAAACGAAGACACTTTTCTAATGAAATCAAACCCAAGCTATCCATTAAGACCATTCAAAATCTAATCGGATCAGTCGTTATTGAGATTCGGAAATCTCAAGCTTCTTAATAGCGAATCGTGGCGTAATATAGACACAGTGTGTCTGGCGCTGCGCATATATCTATATATACCTGGCGCGAGACACTGCCGTGTCTCTTGTAACAACCTCTTGAGTTGATGAAAATTTAATACAGTCCGTATAATTTATCAAAGTAAAATTGGAAGGAAATCGAGTGGAGGTGGTAATTAGGAGGGCGAATTCCAATTAATCCTTAAAGCAAACCTTCCGAGAACAGGAATGAAGATGAACGACCAGCTGGCCATCCGTTAAACGATCGCAATCAACGGTGCAATATATGAACGGACTGTAATACGAATATTGCATATGGCGGACCTGGTGGACTACGAGAGCAATGTTGCTTTTCATCAATCTCATTCCACCTTTTATTCCCATCGAATCCCTTTCATCCACTTACTCTCTGATTCTGTAGTCAGAATACAATCCACGTGGTAAATAATAATGTAGAAAATTATCAATCTTATTACGCACGAACATTTACTCATAATAACGTTGAAGAAACATGGAAATGGCACCATCCACAGATAACGTAGAGTAGGTAAAGATATATCCAAACACTTCTGACATATTCACTTGCTACAGGAGAAACTAGCTGCATAGCAAGGGTTGCACCGTATGCAAGAAACTGCATCACTCGTAACAACGGAAATTTGTCTACAACTTTCGTCCGAGAAACTTACTTCAGAAGCCCCATGGAGTTCAGGATTTCGAGGAGTCTCGACGCATCCCTTTTCCAAAGGCGACGAAATCTAAAAGCTCCCTCAGAGGAGCAGCAGGCATCAAAGGGGAAACAAACACATCCGACGAAGTAATCAATGGGCCCAGCTGCGAAATCGACGCGAAGAGATCGTATTACACGCGTTACAAGTAACTCGAGCCAAGGGGTAGGTCCTCCATCCATCTCTACCACCCCAGCCCTCATTCGCCTGGCTCTCCTCAGCACTCCATCGACGCTACAATATGCGTGGCACATTGTAATCTATGAGCTGGCCACCGCCTAGGCGGCCGCTGGCAATGATGATATCAAATGTGATTGACGCGCTGGCTGTGCCACAATCCCAATCCCGTTTCGCGCCACGGTACCATCATCCTGCGTTGCACACAGATCTATGCGAAATGGGCAGGGAGGATTGTGCGCGAATCGCGCGCGATTAACCATTTAAATGTGGAACGGTTCGTTGAGACGAAAGTGGGTCGCAAAATTTGCGGGAGGCTTTTCAAAGGGCTCGTTCACTGATCAGCGTCAACGTTTGATGTTAACCCTTTGGTGTTGCAGATATAGGTATTGTATGTAAATGTAAATTCATTATGAAATGGTGTTTTGATCGGAGTGACCCCTTTTCTTTTTTGTTACTGCTTTACATAGTTCCAGCATTTTCGTTATTAATCTGTGTAACTTTTCCTGATATGGTTCCCACAAAATATTTCTTCGAGTACAGATATTGCTTTCTTGTATCATTACTTAATTACTAAATCCCATGGTAATTTGATAGGATTGACGTTTAATTATAATAAGCAACTCATTCCTTTTAACACTCATTCCTCTTCTTCCCCCTCGTATGCCCTTCTCGCAAAGAACTATACAAATAAAATAATATCCACGTGATACCACGTCTTCGTTAATATCTTGTCACATCATTCAAAAGAAAAAGTAACATCACTAGGATCACATCACTTCTAACATGCTGAATCTATCAATAATATCACACTCGGCTTGTTCGTCCTCATCGCTGCACCTGACACTCGCCGACCAACGACGTGCCAGCAAGATTATCTGCAGATTGCGTCGTTAAAATGAATGGCACACCCCTCTCTAATTTTCCAGAGCACACACAGGCACGCGTACGGATATATGGGAGGCTAGACACGAGGGCAGAGGGATCGTGGAAAGCATCGATCCCATCGACAGTCGGCCAAAAACTGATTCATACTGTTTGCCCATATTCCCGCTGTTTACCAACCTGTTCCTGATTCTGGGTCAACCTGGCCGAACGAGAATTTCGTGCTTTTGCGGTTATTAGCGGCAGGAGTCGTTATTAAGGATTCAGGCCGCCCTATTGGCCCTCACTGATCTGCTCATGGATCGTGAATGAGGGCGGGATCAAGTTTTTGCGACGGTAAGGGCTCGCGGGGAATTGGATTGACGAGCGTTTCCGTCGATGACTGTTTCTGGAGATAATCTCGAGACTGAGCTTTCAACCCCGAATGTGTTTTTATAGGTGGAGATTTTTCGGCGGAATTGTGAGTCGATCGCCAATTGAAACAGAATCCGCCTCGACATAGTATCCTGTTTGTTTCCGGATTCATAGATTTTGTGTAGTTATTGATTTCTCCTTTGTTTTTCAAACAATTGATGTTGTCTGGATGGAATTGGTATCGTGTTATGTTTCCGATGGCGTGCGGTTCCTTCCACAATAAATATCCGTTTTTTTTCCTCTGAAGCATTTAGGGTGGGTGAAGTAGTGAGGCTAATGTGAAGGCGTGTATTATAATGGAATTAAAGTATCAATTTTAATTTTGTATGTATTTTACCAAAGTTCCATTTTCTCTGAATTTTCAACCTCCATTTTACTGTAGAAATGTGAAATAGAGACGTATCGTGTACTTTTTGACAGTAGTATATGTTATATTTATACAGCACTATCCGATGAAAGCATAAAAAATAGAAGGACAAAATTTGAAAGGTATTGTAATTTGAACTCAACTATCTTAAAATAGAACTGTGTTTGTGATGGGACTACAGAAGATTGTGTTATGTGTTCATGATACGCTAAGATACTTGCCGCCTGACTTATAAGGGATTACACTACTGCGTGCAACTAATTTGAGAGTTCTGACAAGGTTTCTCTTTAAATATCGTTGTTATCAATCAGAAACAGCTCAAACTTGTACGAAACAATGAAATTAAACTATTATACAAGTATAGTACTATAGGGTAAGTCCGGGTGAGATGGTCACAGTTTCGTTTAGAGTCTATTTTCATTAATGCATCTACATTGTCTTTACTTTTATATTAATTTCTCTAAAATTACGCACAATAATTCCAACGAAACTGAATTCGAGCGTACACCATTTTATGTATAAACCTAACCAGTCATTTTGTTTTAAAAATGCCTGTTTGTCAATTTCAGTAAGAAACGTAGAATAATCGATAAAGAAACAGAAGACACGTTTCATCTATTGCCTCCCAAATCTAGTAATTCTTCGCGACCTAAGAGCAACAAATATTGAATGGCAATGCAATTTCAAGAGTTTCATTATACCCATCGAAATGTATCTATCTTCTAATGAATCATAAAAAGAGCAGTCGACTTCTATTGCCGCCGTGACGTGCATCAGTATGAACGTCACGACGAATCGTCCATGGAAATCGTCCACATATTTCGCGCAATTTTCCTTGCCGGTATCGCGCCCTGTCATTAGACAGACGCAATAACGTTAATTTTCTGCACGTACAGCAATAAAAACGACGGCACTCGAAAGACAATCACGCCCTTCCCCACTCTGTTTCACGAAACTCGTAGAAATTGCCAGGTAACCTGCGCTTTCCACCCTCTCTAGTGGCCTTTTGTACATTTCTATCTTGGTGCTTTTATCCCAGGTTATACATCGAGACGATGTCGATCGAGCCGTTTTATTTAATCAATTTATAGGTCTTAAAAGAGGAAAGAGCTTCTGAAACGTGCTCCCTGGGGATTTTTCAGACGACGAGTGGTCGAGAGTAGTAAAACTGACGATCATTCCTCTTCAACGTTTTGATCAAGTCAATTCTCCGAGAACCTCTTCGATTCTTTTAGCTTTCTAACGTGAAACATTTTAGTTCCATTCTTATAGTGAATAGTAGCAAAATAATTTACGATATAGTATAGATACTGATACTTTTAAGGGAATATTGTGAATTGTAATTTTTAATTATAGTGTAGGTAGTAAGAATAGAATTAGATTTTGCAAATCTAATTGCATTGGGAAATTAGAAGAGATTGTAAACCATCAAAAGTGGAAAATTTTTGTAGTCACGTTCTAAAAACCTGATCTGCGATTCTTGAATTCGATTGGCCATGAGTCTATTAGTGTAATATAATTATTCGAGTCTGTTAATTAATGCTGCATGAAAGTAACTATGCAAGAAAGTAAACCGTCAAAATTAAGTGCCCATCGATGGGCAAAGTTGCTCGTCAAATGGCTGCTGCATCGTTTTACGATCTCGACACCGCGAAATTAATCGGTCACACTGCAACCACCGTTCGAAAATCGACGATTAATTTCTCGTTTTATCACTTCCTGATGTAGATTAATTAACACTGAATAACGAAGCAGTCTTCGACGTCTCCCTGTGGGTTCGTTAAAGTATACAAGTTTTACGAGGGAAAATTGCAAAATTATAGCCAGAGACGATTAATTTCGCAAGAGTGATTAATTCGCTGACGGATGGATGGATATTGTTTGCTCGAAATTGAATCAGTGCTTTGCCATTATAGTCTACTCTCGCTTCATGTCTGTGTGAGATAGAGAAGAAGCAATCGATATTAAAATATTAGAAACTTTTAAACGTTCACAACAATCGTAATTATAACAAATTTCCTAGATTCTCTGTACACGTGATTACATTTCCAAGGTCAATATGTTTCAAGTGCTTTCTTTTCGTTTGAGATTACATAGATTCTCTCTCAAAAAATGTGAGGACACCGTACTAAAAAAAAACACAAAAAGTGTGGCACCTAGAAAGCGAAAGAAGAACTGCAGTAAGCAAAAAGACACGCTGATATTAAGGCGAGGATTAATTTAAATACTCCTGGACTTCAGATAAAAGAATTTTCTACCACCCCCTTAACAATTCCCCCACCCCTTACAAAGGAATTCCACCCAAAAATATTTTAAGTTTCACAGAATTTCCATTCAGAACCGCGTTGACAACTATAACCGCGCCATGCGTTGAGCTCTATCACTGATTCCTCATCTCTCCACATCAAAAGGCGTTCAGCTGAAACGTTTATACGTAACGTGTTAAGCAACGATGACTTTCGAATGAAGCTGCCTGTCACCAAGAAAATGGACCTCATCGGTAAACGAAATTGATAAATCCCCGAGAAAGATGTCGAGTAAAAGACAATTTCCCTCTCCCGTAATCGATAGATTTTCTGCTATCTGCACGACACGGAACGAATTTCAGCTATTATCGACGACACAATGGCGCTTAAGCTGCCGCCCTGCTCGCTATTTATTAGACGGAAGCACAACGCCGAGGCGGAACGACATTTATATTCATAACGAAACGGGCTCCGTCCCCGTTCCGTGCCGCCAGCAATATTTACCCCCGACAAATATAACGTGGAAATCATTCACCAAATTTCCTGCTCGCTCTACATGCTTCCCTTGCATCCCTCCATATTCTTATTCCTCCAAACCATCCTCATTCTATATCGGTGTCCCCGGGCAGTCAAGGAGTCCCAGCAGTTGTTGATTTTTGCCTGGAGCTAGCGAAGAAACTTGTGGATGTTGCTTGTAAATTTTTAGGGCGACCCATCTGTTTCTGGAAACACGTTCGAATGTCTCGCAAGCTTTATCAGAATTGTGTGATTACCTACGTATTTAACCCCATGTATATCGACAGTGAGGTAACCTAGACTATTGCTTAAATCACCATTTATTAGATTCACCACAGACCATTAGTCACCAGCCAAAGATCTCTGTTGACTTTACCGACCTGTTCCAATATCCCGATTCCAATTACTCAATACACTCCACCAAGCCCCCCCCCCCCCCCCCCACAAATAACTTACCTGCCTAAGGCTTGCAACGTTAGTAACCAGAATCCAATGCTACCTAACATTGAAACACGTCCCCAAATGCCGACCACGGACAAAGTCTCCACGCTGACACCCATTCAGAACAGTCGCAGACCTAGCAGGCACCGAGTTAAAACGGGAGCTCGCAGCGCAAGTGGCCCGCAGAGCTGCCAGGCTGTTTTCTCGTTCGACCAAGGCCTCTCTATTCAATCGCGGATACGATCGGTAAATCCAACGAAAATTACTCGACCAGCCCCGCGGTATTAATCCCGTAGCACGGGAATGACTGTACAAGCGGCACGATGCTTGCTCTTCCATTCTGGTAAACACATCGCGGCAAAATCTGCTACGCGGCGTGTTACCCCGCCGCGTACGTAATCACGCTGTGTGAACATGTAAATTCAAAACGATCCACCGCTCATTCCGAAACGCTAACACCGATCGCGTGGCCGATCGCGTCACGCGTATTTACGTTTCATCCCTTTCAGGAGTCGTTCGATCGGCGGGCCCCCTCTCCGGCCGCTCCGCAGCCCGTCTATCCAACCAGGAAAAAAGCTCGATCCGCCGCGATATCGCCGGGACGAACGTGTCGCGATACAGGAAGGGCGCGACGCTTATCGAGGGGAGGTCGGGAATTAAATATCCATCGGAATCGAATCGAACGGTAGCGCGCCGGTGCACGGGAATTGTGACACGTTTCGAGAACTGCCGCCCGTTCCCCCAGCCACCATCTAAGATTCATGGATTTAGTCGACCTGGCTGAAGCTTTATCGCAGAAGGATGGGGACGCTTAAGAGAAATTCTCACCCCTGCTCGCTTATTTAAGGATACCGGCGGGGGTGGCGTGGAAGTTGACTTTGAACGAAGGGGGAAGTTATTCGCTTATTAGCACGTTGAACGGTTCCTGGGTGTGGCTCGAGATACCACACCAGCGAGTAGTTTTGGCAAATTCAGGGCCATGCTTCTTTGAGTTGACGTGGGAGTGAAGTAGTTGTTCTGGAGAAAATTGGGTTCGGGGATGGAATTGTCTCTTCGTTAGTCGAGTGTAGTAGTAGGGTAAATATACCAGTAAATGGACACCACCAGTAAATGGACATTTTTTACTAAAACGAGTAAAATAAGTTACTAAAATAAGCAACTAATCAATTATAGACTTCTTCTAGTTTCTCGCTTCATATCCAAACAATTTTCGCAACACGTGGAATCAATCGCGCTGCAAACATAATTTTATAAAAGTGTCCATTTACTAGCCTTAAGTGTTCATTTACTGGTGCGTTTACCCTATTCGAAGGGTTTTTAGGACTGATTTTCTTGTCGAACCAAGGCTCATATGCAGACATTTTATTCTGTTTAAGGGGTTATACCTAGTCAGGAGGCCGAGAGAAGCGAATGTTTGCGAATTTTTTTGAAAAACTGGCAGCATATATTTTTACAGAACTTTTTGCGCTTTAAAGAGTAACATTTAAAGAACATTTAATAATTTTAGATATATAAATATCTACAGAATGTCGTTCCCATTTTTTTTCAATGTATATTTTCGATATTATCAACGAAAATGCACATTAAAAAAAAATTGCGAACGACATTCTGTAGATTTTTATATAAAAAATAAGCCCACAAAATTTTAGAAAGATTTGTGCAGTGGTTGTTGAGATATCTTACTCACCGTTCTTAAAAAGGCTTCTTGGATGTCGTATTTTTATTATAAACGTAAATATTTTTCTACCCAAAAAATTATTAAATGTTCTTTAAATGTTACTCTTTAAAGTGTAAAAAGTTCTGTAAAAATATATGCTGCCAATTTTTAAAAAAAAATCGTAAACATTCGCTTCTTTTCGGGCTCCTGACTAGGTATAACCCTTTAATAGAGTGCTTTTGTGTTACAATGGAACTCTCGTTGCAACAAATTATTTATTGGCGAATGCAGTCGAATAATTTCGGGCCTCCGAGCCAGCGCAAGTTGGATGAATCGACCAACAAAACAAAGCTTCTAGACTCTACAAGATTAAAAAAACAGAGTATGAACGTGGAGCCTATAAATTGAAAATTCTGATTATTAATACAAACAAATTACGGATACGGGCCGTGGGACATGTTGCAGGGAGGCAAAGTAAATACAGCAATATCGTCGGTTGAAAATATTTACCTGAGAACGGTAAACTGAAAGGCTCTGGAAAATACCGCCAATGTTTACAACTACGAAAGGAACTGAAAAATATTTTATATCCTTCTATGCATGATTCCAATATTTCCTTTCAATAATTCCATATTTTGCTCGACTTCGACTATCAATATAACACGTGAAATGTCTAAATATTATTTCAAATTGTTATTTAATAGTGTATTTTCAATGGACTCTATTCCTGGTTAAATTCCAAGGGAGAAGAGCTGCGTATCACGACGATCAAAACTTCACGACAGTGGGGGCTTTTTAAATACTTCGCTCCGAGGATAGCCGCAATATTCCGCAATTACGAAAAATTTATGCAAGGCGTAAAGCGGCCACGGTTGTTCGCGACTTTGCGCGTTAAGGTCCCAGCGCGGAAAGGGGTTTCAGGGCTGAATGACTCGCTTGGTAGGGCAGTTACTTTTAATTAGACCGCCTGAACGCTCTATCTTCGAGCGTTTAAGGGTAGAGAGAAGAACACCGACTTAGCAGCAATTTTTACCCATTAAGAGCCGAGAAAGAGTCTCATGAGACGGGTTCCACGAAGGCGACCAGGGTCCCCTTGTATCGTGGACTTTTTTGCCGCACCTCCCGCGAAATTATAGGGTCGTATCTTGTCTTTTGTTAATAGAGACTCGCTGGGCTAGCCCTTGAAAAACACAGCAGAATATTCTTCTGGTGACTGTTGTAATGAGCACTTTAGTTGGGGGATAATTTTTCATCTGTTTGAGGTCCTTTCGAAAGTGTTGAGGGTAGGTATGTTTTTTGAATGACTGAATTTTGTGGAGTAGTTTAATGGTTTCTCTAAATTCGTCGAAATTACAGCAGTGGAACGTGAAATATCTGGATTTCGCATCAATTGATGAATTATAAATGGGAGTTTTGAATAAACCAGAACCTGGGTACTCCATTTGGAGCAGTGGATGTCATATTGGTCTTTATCGTTATGAAATATTCATACAAATTACTGCTCTCTTTCGTGTACAATATTGTAGTCAAACTGTTTATTATCTTAGTGTCATGATAATTAATTAAATTAAAGTCGGTCTGTGGTATTTTATAATGAAATAATCTAGTATAAAATACAGACTTGCTCCATTCTTCGCGTCAGTTTTATTGTAGAAATGTGGCCCTCTTAATATTTAGATGAACTATAAACTACTATAAATTCGTTAATTAACGTTAAAAAATTAATTATTATCGTGATGGAATGGGATAATTGTTCAGCACTCACCCTTCGACTGTTGCCATCCTTCGGGTTCAGGTCCGAGGCCACAGTGCCGAAAATGGTTGGCTATAACAGAAAATAAATGGCCGTTAATATACCTGTCCAATTATACCATGGATACACATCTGTCGAATTATTTTATGCATGAAAAAATATATTTATATCGTCGAATTTCTGCAAACATCGACTAACAAGTTGTATTACATTCCTTCATGTTCCATTTCTAAAATCTTCAAGCCCCAATTGAATAAAAACAATCGCAAAATAGAATTACTCAGGGGGAATTCTATTTTCTGGCAATTTTGGACAAAGAATTTTGCGCGGCGTGATAGTCAACCATGCATAACTACAATATTAATTGTGAAATATTAATAAAAAAAACTGCAATATCTTCGAAGATGCATAAAAACATGGTCCAAATTTCAGAACAATAGAAATCGTTAGTTTCTGAAAAAAATTCAAAATTTTGATATGTGTTTAGCGCAAAAAAAGAGAATTCACTCCTTAAATTCTTCAAATATTCCCACAACAAAATGAACCCCTACATAAATCTTGAATAACATTTTAAACGCAAGAAGAAAGAAGAATTCACAGTGGAAGTGGATGGATGAAAATGCCAAAAACCGTCTCCACTCGCCATTAGAACCAAGCAATTACATTTCCCAAGCTTTCAGCCAGCGATAAGTGACACGTGGCGTCAATGGACATCTTTATTTATGCATTTCGAACTACCACGTTCGCAGAAATTAGGGGAAATCTATTACTAGCCACGCTGTCATCGAATTAAATAAATAAATCCGCGGGGGACCGGATGAATCAGAGGGCCGAGAAACCGCCATTAGAAAGTAGCAATTACATTTGCCAAGCTTTCAGCCGGCGAGATGTCGCTCCGTTTGACGTCGATCGAAGGGCTGTCAATTCGAAATAGAGGGATGATTTCCACGCGTGAAATCGTCCGGATGTTACGCGTAAAACTGCGAGTCCCGAAACGCAGCAGTAAAAGCTGTCGCCTCGTAAATCCACGGGGCTGCCATCTATGCAGTTCGGTGGCTGCAGCCAGGCCATTAACTGCCCCTGACCGAGAAAATGCATTCGCCATTGCATCGGACAAGGAGGGGGCGTCAATGGAAAATGCGGGGGGAGGACCGGGGGGGAAAAAGGAGGAGGAAAAAGAATTACAACGGTGTCTGGGAATTATAGCGGTGGCATGGTCTGCGTTAAAAAGAGAGGAGGAAAGGTGTGATTTAATGACGCGACCAAGCTTAATTCAACTCTGCCCCGTCGACGATGCATGGATACCAAGCAGCAGCCTGGATGTCCCATGGTTTTATGGTGATTACGATAAGGCATGAGGAACTTCGCGTATTGTAGACGGCGCTCGCCCGCGAGCCATGCTAATCTCTGCATCGTTCCAATTTTTAACACCTGTACTCTTGTCACTACGATAAATTGTGTATCGTGTTTTTTAAATGGGTGGATTGAAAGGATGGCTCTTTTTTAAGGGAAGTTTGAAATACTGGGATTGTTTCATTGTATGAAAGTTTGTAGGTTTGCTGATGGAACGCAGTTGGATATTAACTATGTTTACTCTAGAATATAGATATGTATTATGCAATTTTTCTTTGCTACCCAAATTCCCTCTAATTGACCCCTGAAAACCCGGCTGTTTTTCAATTTTGTGTTGTAATTCGCGAACTATACCTACGAGATAGATAAAAAGATACGCAAGTTATAACACAAAATAAAAAAATAGCCGGCTCTTCAGGGATTAATTTCACCTCCTTAGAGTGAATTTGGGCAGCAAAAATATGCGTAATACATACCTACAGTAACGGACAAAAAAATGATCACTTTTTCGAACCATCCTACTTCTATTACTGTTCAATATCAACTCAAAGCTGCAATATTTGCCTAATATAAATATTCTGAAAGAGAATTAAAAGCTGTATAAATCGCAATTATAGTTGAATTTATTTAACTAACAAACAAAAACCCTACAGAATATTAAACAAGACAACACACTTTTAAACCCAACAAAAAGTTACCACTTTTAAACATTAATAAAAAGTTACCACTTTTACACATTAATAAAAAAATGTAATATTTTGTGGGGGCACCTTTTGCTTTTAAGACAACCTAAAAAGTTACTAAACGTGGTAACTTGTCGGCCCCAAAAATGTGTTACCCTGTTCAATGTCATATAACACTTATGTTTGTCGGTTAAATAAATTCAGCTTTAACTGGGTTTCATACAGCTTTAAATTCTCCACCAGAATATGCATATTAAACATAGCACAGTCCCAAATGTATGGTAAAAAATAACAAAAATAGAACAAATCGAAAAAGTGGTAGGGTAAACCAACCAGTAATTGACCGCATACCAGTGAATGACCATTATGCAAAGATTTGTCAATCATGAATTTAAAAATTACTATATGTTTATAAATGGGGTGTAGTTGCACTTTTAATATCCCATATTTTTAGTTATGCGTATTAAACAAACATTTATAACTACGATTCTTAATAAAAATATGCGGTCATTTACTGGGCTTCTCACTCAACAATTCGGTCATTCACTGGTTGGTTTACCCTAACGTTTTCGTCCGCTAGTGTATATATGCTCTACATATCCCCAAAGTTTCATAATTTTTTTAATTTCCGGCTGGAGAATCTTCCCCTGTAAGTTCTTCTTCTTGTTGAGATATATATATATATATATATATATATATATATATTTATCAATTGCGATTGCGTTAGAAAAATCAATATATTACGCAAGACAATGTAAAAATGAAACCCACAAGGGCCTAATAAAATATTCAAATAATCACGTTCGCGACGTTCCCAGTTCCATAAACCTCGGACCCAATGATTCCACTACAACTTCATCACCTCCAGTTTAAGTCAGCCAATCTCAGAGACGAATCAATCTAGTCCACGCGAGAATGGACGCGATAAAACGAAAGTACCTCTCCAGATCAGTCGATAATTCCGCGAGTTTAATGCAGAATGATCCCCCTCGCAGGCAATGCTGGCGTTAGAGGCGTTCTGATCAAACCGAAGGCGGTCCCTGCTCCATTAAGCGTTCTTTTATTCCTGGAATAACTGTTCCAGGGCGGCAGTTCTCCGCGAACTGCGAGGACAGTACGGTAGAATTAAATAGCGCACAACAAATCGCCCGGAGTCTCCACTCAGCGTGCAACGAATGCATCCCGAGGATTTGCAGTTTATGCGGCGATAAAAAAAAGAAAGGAATCCTCATACGTTTTACGAGAAGTTTATACAGCGTTAGACAACTATAAACAGCGATGAGAGCAATAAACCGAGGCGCGCGCTTCGCGTTTTCACGAGAATGATTCTCGCGATGCAGACTGGGGCTTCAAATGTACGTGATCGAAATAAGTGTGGACACACTTTTCATTCCGAGGAATAATGCGTGTTTCACCATTTTGTTTATAACCTTTTGCAGCACTCTGTACAGAATTTTCTGTGTCGACAATATTTAAGATACGAGAACCTATGGGTCATTCGAATGAGGTCGACGTATTCCTTTTGAAACAAGTAACAATGTTTAGTTTCTGTGATGGCTGCGAGCTTATCGTTGGTACTAGAGACTTCAATATTTCTTGCGTTGCGGCAACGTCCGTCGAAAAAGAAATCTATATGGAAAACAGGATACGAAGCAACTGTAGTTTGTTCTGCTGAATCAATATTGCATTTCAGATGGATAAATGTGTCCACGGCGAATTCCCTGCATCCTGCACGGAGAATCGAGTTTACATTTATTGCTTGTATGCTACGGCGGCCATGGAAATTAATTAAATCCACGAGGCATGTTTTACTATTGTTTAGGACGTAGTTTGGACAAACGCCAGCCGCGTAACTCTTCGATTTTCTAAACTTTCGTGACAAGATAGAATATAAGTAATTGTTTTTTTTTTAATGATTTTCGTATTAAATGAAATAGTAAGTTTAGGGAATGTGGGTGGAAGCATTGATATATCTGTGACTTGAGAAATGAAGGACTCGAGCAATTTCTCTCGAAGACGGAATCTTCTATTGTTGCTCATGAAAGCTTCGAAGGTAATTGCTAGCTACAAGCCTCGGGAGGAATCGATACGAGCGTCTTGAGAGCATAAAAACTCACTCAAAGTAATTGTTATCAATATGGGTAATGTAGCTGGGCTTAAGAAAATGATGCGATGGAAAGAAAGTGAAGAAAAAAGAAATGGGAGAAGACTTTTGTAGCCAATATAAATTCCTATCGATTTCCAAGATATTTCTCCTTAACTGACTCAGTTAAAGGTTACATAGGAATATGAATTTTAAAAATATTTCAAGTGAGAAAAATGAAAAATCCAGAATCATTGCGCTGAGATTATCGTACTCTAGGAGAGACTAGAGCTAATTGATAGTGTTGATACAGGCGTAGGTTGATAGACGATTTATCTCGAAACTGTGTATAGGCAGCTCCATTTGAGTGAGGTATGTGTAGTTTATTTTTCAATTCTTTGTTATGATAGAGCATACGTTACATTAGCACTTGTTTTTTAATTGGTTTCGTTTTCATAGAGAGCATTCGTGTTAATATTCGTCGAAATATTCGTGTTCACTTTTCAAAACGTCTGGAGATGCTATAGAAAAATTTATTACCTCAATTAGTTTGACTTTACATTGAGTCTTTTGAAGGTAAGGTAATTACATTTTGTTACTTTGTTTATATGCTCTACATGCTTGTATGTATTTTCTGAAGTCTTCGCTTACTATATATTAAAGGGGAAGGACCAAAGTATATTTTAGCATATTTGTGATTGAGTAATTAATTCAAACAAAACTGAAAAAAAAGTTGAAAACTTATCAACTAGCCACGGTCTTCCCTATAATAATATTTTTTCTGCTCGGCTAGCCTACCCATACAGCACACTTCGTTGCAGCTGTATTGCAGGAACGTTGCTGCAATATTCCATTGGCAACGATTCTACAATATTTCTGCAATTTTGCGCGCACATCGAAGTGCAATGTTCCAGTGGCAAAGTTCCTACAATATTTCGGCAATATTGCGCGCAAATCGATGTGCAATGTTTCAGTGGCAACGACCCAGCAAAATTGCCCACATATTGCCGTGCAAAATTGCCCACATATTGCCGTGCAAAATTGCCCACATATTGCCGTGCAACATTGCAATCTTGCACCGCAATATTGCAGAGATGTTGCTGCAATGTTATGGTGCAACATTGCAATCTTGCACCGCAATATTGCAGAGACGTTGCTGCAATGTTATGGTTCTGTGTGGGTACCTGCTTTCAGACAGAAGTTCCAGGTGAATTAAGTGTCAAACCCAATCTCCATAGCTTTTAACAAATACCTAGACAATTTTTCCTTCACAGCTGTTCCCAAATCAAACTTAACAAAACCATACACCAACTTCTTTCCTCTTTCCCTCGAAATCGATCTGCTTTTCCGCGAGAATTTACAGGAACTTCTTTCCTTCCAGTGACCGAGAAAATCGTGCAACCTGCCAGTCGCTCGCGATATCAGTCGAAGATCCTGATAACAGGCAGCTTGTAATTTATGACGTATATAACAGTCAGGTGGGACGTGTCGGGCGAGAAAAACAAGTCGAATCGATTCGCACTGTGGAACACCCGCAACACGGAATCCGCGCTGAATCGTTTCCTCCTTATCTTTATCCGCTTCGACGGATCGGTCAACAATCGTGTGCCTGGTTCGAAAAGACGATGAGAAAAAGAGGGGAAAGTGTGTTCGACCTGCTTCCTCGCAGGAATTTCTTCCACAACTTTCTTCTCGAGTCTAACGTTTCCCATTCGATTCGGTGGTTTTTCAGGTGCATACGAAAAATCGATATGTGTAGGTATGTGGTTGAATTATCACTGGCTCCACTGCGTTTGAGCAATAGGATTCATACTACACAAAATTCATTAATATCTTTTATTTATTTATTTATTGCGGGTAATAATGCTGTGGTACATTATAATGGTATGCAACGTCATAATTAAGTGCACTAATAGTAAAGAAAATAACAGAAAAAGGGGAAATAATAAGTATCGACATTACAACTTAATAATCATCCTTAACCCTTCATTGCATAACTCATTCGATTTTGAAAAAAATACATTTTTGGATCTGTACAGGTGATAAAAAATCAGGAAAAAAAATAAAACTTTTATATTTTAAGAAATTATTTTAAAAAAAAGTTGTGTAATGTAATTTAAAGCACCTTTGAATTTGTTACTTTAGTAATAAATATAGTTGAAGCACATATAACATTAATACGCACCTTTATGTATATTTTTTAATAAAAATTTTAAATAGCTTTAAAAAAAACGCGAAGAATGTTTTTGTCAATAATCACTTTGGAATGATTTTTCCACTCTTTCCGCCGTTACGATTATGATTACTTAAAAACTGCGGAATTACAACGACCAGCGCGATCTATGTAAATGTTTAGAAGCTAAAAATATGTATCCTTCGCAATAAAATAGTTACATTACATTACATGCTAGTTATCACAAAAAATTAGAAATAAAAATATCTTGCATATTTGCAACAGAATGCGACAAAGTATTAATTTCACTATAATATACTAAATAACAACGATTCAATAAAATTAACGCTACCAATTCGAGGGAGCAGAACTGTTGAAGGTGAAACAGCTTGTATTTGATTAAAGATGAGTGTCTATAACTCTATACCACTGGATATATTTGTTGCATTATTAGTAAATGTACGTAATGTACACCAGTTTCTTAGCTACAATGAATGATAAAATGGATGGTGTTCAATATGTCTTGCTCAAGATATTAAGTACTGAATATATTTTCCCAATGCTAATATTCGATGAGATATGAGTTAACATGTGGAATATTCAAAGCTTGCAATACAAAGTGCAGATACTCATTTTCAATTAATATTTGGGAACGATCTAGAAGTACCTGCAGAAAAATTGGTTAACCCTCGACAGCTACTCTGTTTACTCGAACTGGTAGTGCTAAATTTCGCAGAACGTGATATTATTTTATATATTCCAGTCGTGTTAATAAATTTCGATACGCAACTGTGAATACTTGGATCACACATTTTTCCATTTCACTTCGAAAATTTATGACATTGCACGCAGCTCTTTGAGATAAACGAGCTTTGCTTCAACGAAAAATCGTTTACCATTGTCCTTTTTACAAAGAGAAACCCGCGTGGTCAACGTTTTGCCTCTAAAAATGAATCTTCTACTCATAAAACTATCCAGCTTTCCGGGAATAAAATTTCAGCGCGGATTTTCGATTATTCGTTTTTGTTTGTTCCCTGCGCTTTACTGCGGTACAATTCCGCATTGTACACGATTCCAGCGTGGAACAAAGAGAAATCTGCGAGATCGGCAGGATACTGGTATCGAGCGTAAGCCTTACTTTCTTTATTGCATTTGCGTGTGAATTTCATGGAAATACATAATCACGTGGTTTCGACCAAATATATTGATATGTAACTTGTAGTGTATATACGCGAAATTCAATACATTTCCGCATAAAATTAGCGACAATTCCGTAATAATTATAGAATATAGATAATTAAAAACAATAGAACATAGATGCTATATGAATTATTATAGAATTACTATATGAAGTAATTGTCTTCCAAAAAATAAATATACCTATAGGAAATAGTTAAATACAAAAAAGATGAATGAAAAATTCGAATTTAAAGCATCCATTGCAGTTTAATTTCTTTATTACTCCCTATAAGAACTCGTTATCTTTCCCTCGCAATATTCTTCAGGCTAGTATGTTTAATAACGTAATACGCAGACACGAATCGATTTAACACGTAGTTGATAAAATATGAGGTAAAAAGGTAAACTTGCAAGGCAGATCCAAGGGGTTACAGTATCAAGGAGAGACTATAATTGAGGGGAAGAGGATATAAGAGGTAACGAAGTAAGCATAATAAAAAGAGAACAGCAAAGACGAGAAGAAAATGAAAATCCAATATCTGTGAGTACTTGTAGATCTTGAGGACGGGGCAAAGCGGAATAAAACCAACCGTGGCAGAAAATAAAGCGAATTGAAGAAGAATTGTAGTTGAAGTGTAATACGTACAGAAAGCGGCAATTCTGAGTCTTAAACAATGTAAAGAATATACAATGACCAATGACCAGCACTTCCTAAGAAGTATTCAATAACATCGATAAATAATCATTTCCATGAATTTTAGAAAAATTGCTTTCGATTCCTAAATATGGGTAGTAGGTATTTTCTCATTTAATCCTGCAATTAATTTTGAGTTTGTGTATCGGTTGCTTAGGCAAATCAATCATTAATTTACACAGGAAATATTTGCAAAAACCAGAGCTACCTGCCTGTATAAGGTTTTAATTACTGTAAAAGGTTTTACAATATCAGGGATTAAATATTGGTCTAGAATGTCTGCATTTATAAATAGAATAGCTGCCTTAGAATCGCGAAAAAAGATCATTTTCGTAGCTTTTAATTGAAGTGCATTTCGTTGCTAATTGAATTGTAATTAAGTTCTTCGACTATGAAAATTGAACGATCGTCAGTTACTCTAATTTCTTGTAAAGTAATGCCTGAAATAATTACACGCTCTATTGTCTATTCCCTCAATAATTTGGTATACTTTCATCAACTAATATTTTCAGCAAACATAAAGAAATTTCCAACTTACTGTATTCACAGAATCCCTATAACTTAGTCCGAAGAGAAAAACTTGTAATTCTTTCTTATGTACATAAATAGCGCCATCTTATACATATTTCGAGTACACAATACTAAGCACACAGTATTCCTTTCCCCTGAAAAAACTAATCTCCAAAGTCTAAGAAACATTGGAGCAGCGCGACTCTGATCACAAAAACTCTACAACCCTCACGACTTATAAAACACAAGACATTCTACCAAGCCACTTGGATGCACCAAAAATTAGAAGAAACGGTTCGATTAAAGGGGCAGAAGCGCCAAGGAATTTCCACGGCGATCGATAAGGTATAAGCGTGAAAAATCCGTCTGTAAAGTTCCCCGGTGGAAAGCCCCGAGATGCCGCGCGGAAACGGGGTCGAAGGGAGGGAAAAAAGTTTGGAGACGATCGATGGGACACGGGCGCGAAGAATCCACCTCGAAAATTCCTTGAGGAAACATGCACAGAGCGTCGTTCCAGCGGCGTCGCGAGGAGAATGAGGTTTTCGTGGCGAGGCCAACGAAGAACGAAGGGTTGGAGAGGGAAAAGGGGAGGGAAATGACGGGGGAATAAGTGAAAAAAAAAGGGAGGACCCGAAAGGATCCGGAGACAAACGTTGGTCCATTGTCCTGAGTGGTTCGCCACCAGAAATTCTGGTGGAACCGTCAGGACACTCGGGAGCCTCGAGAATAACGATGATCCCAACACAGTTAGCGACTGACTTCGCAGGCATCCTCCAACCGTGACTCATTACGACTCGCTAGAGGGCCGTCGTAGATCGATACTGAAAGGATTCAGACGTGCTTGTAGGGAACATAATAGGAAGTGGCGCGTGGGAAATTATTTAATTCCGTGGAATCACGAGGGGGTAAAGAATCGAAGAACAAGGAGGAAGGAATCAAAGTTTAAAGCTGAAACGTGCTGCTCCTTCTGCAATCTGTTAGGATTGAATTATAAGTTCAACTTATAAAAGTAAGCTACTGTTAACGATAACGTAATCAGGAGGATAAAGTTGTTATTGTGATGGCTAAAGAGATGAGTGATTGTAGGTAAGTAGCAAGGTAAATCAGTTGGGATTAAATTTGGAGGATTATTTCAGTAAATTAAAAGTCAGTTATTTAAAAAGGGGAAGGAAAGGTAGGGTAAACTCGGGTAAATTCGTGATACAGGTTATTTGGTGATACTTTTTCATTCATCTGTAACTCGAAATTGTCTGACTCAATTTAGATGGAACAAAGGCCAACAGATAGCCTTGATCTTCTAGTTTATGTTTTGGTAAAATAATTAGTGAATTGAAATTAGTGTGATATGACAATAAAATTGTCAAACAAAAAGAATTGACAATAAAACGAGAAGAAGGTGAATGTTACAAAACTTACAAGATGTACAATAGCAAATCATAAAATTCGACACTGGTAGCAATTGCTCCCTAACGAAGAGTGAACGACAGAATATAAAAAATCTTTAAATTCGTTCTGTACCTATCTCAGAATAATCCTGGAAAAAAATCGTATTGGACACAGCAGGCGAAAATAGAGCTTGCTTTATTTTTCTCGATTCTGAACAGTAGAAACCCTCCTCTGTGTGCGTTTCTGCGTAGCTTGTTCCTCGTTTACGAGCTTAGATATCGCCTTTTTAAGCCTAACTAGTACTACGAACTCGCGATTCCTCTTCTCTATTCCCTGTCTTCACTTTTTCCTACTCTTTGTTTTACGATAGCCTTGTTCCTCGTTCTGAACGGCGCGAACCGCTCCAACAAGGAGACATAAAAGTAGACGGCCGTGAAGGAAAGCCACGCCGAAAATAAAACGTTGTCCTGTCAGGATAAGCCGCGAGAAGAATCGTCTCTAAAGTGGAAATCCCTGGACACGGCGATAAATCCGACTGAAACGTTCAAAATTTGTCCCGAGTGTGCGCCCCTTTTTTTCTCTCTTTCCGCGCTAGGGTGGCCGCGTGGATTTCACGTACCCGCGTCGAATTTGCACATTAAAATATTTGATGGCCTGAGTACTTTATATTTTCATTCGAAAATACTCGAATTTTATACCGTTCGTCTGAATAATACTGTTAGTACTCTGATTTTCACGGGAAACACTTGTCTTATAAACGCATCGTTGATATTTATGCCTACTGCCAGGCAGCCTCTTCTAAATTTCTGAGCTGTTGATTTTTGAAACAGTGTAACACGGGAAGATAGACTAGACCAGTGGATGGATAAATTAATTGGGTAAAACGATAATCTTATTTATTTTTGTATCTACGATAATGGCTATTTTATATCACATCCATGAAAGAGATTTTGATCAAATTTAATTATAATATACTTCGCGTGAAATTAGGGGAGGTTTAAGTCATCATTTTGCTGACTCTGAGTTTCTTTAAAAAATACGAACCGTGAAATTTCATAATTTTTGCGTATACTCGCGATGGTATTATGAATGAATCTTCGTCTATAAAAAAATGATCTGGTACACAAAATCCATGAAAATTATTTTATGCAAATCCACGTGGTAGATCACACAGTAAATGTATCCAAAATTATTATACGCGCCAAATACAATTTAGTTTTCCGAACCTAATGTTACTTACAAAAGCCACAGTTTCGTTTACAAGTGAATTTTCGAAAAGGCGCCTGTCGCGGCACCTGCACATTTTCGCACGTCCAATTCGCAGCAGACTTTCATTTCGCCGAAAATTCCGTCAAAAGACCCGTATACCCTACCCACAAAGACCCGTTTCAGAGAGGGGAGCGAAAAACTCGACGTTCGATGAACAGATCCCCCATTCGAAGCGGTCGATTTACCAAAAGCAACGGGGGAGGACGGGAAAAAAGCGGGTGGGAAATCGTTTTAGAGCCACATAATGGAGAAACTCTGGTCGACGGTATTTACTCGCGAACGTCACGCGGTATTTCAAATCCCATGGCGGAATTTACATCGCACCCCCTGATTCGCGCCGCGAGATTTCACCCCCCGTGCTCGCGGGGAAGTCGTAAAGTGTCGTGCCGTTCTATCATCCTCTGTATTAAAGGTCCATGTCCTCCAAGCGCAGCTCGTAACCCATATCGCGTTCGATTTGATAGCATTACGATTATACGGACGTGATAAAAGTCACGGTTCACCTGGAAAGCGAGTGACTGTTCTTCAGGAAGCAAGTTGAAAGCTAAGAGGAAATTTCTTTTGTACAAGAGACTAAGGGGTTAGTAGTGGATAGTGGAAGTCGATTGAAGGAAGTTATGTGTAATCCACACTCGAAAAGTGAGAACCATTGACCCTGCGGGACAAATAAAATGGAAGAATAGAGTCCGCGTTATTGGTGATGTGGAATTTAACAGGTTAATACATGGTTCTGCGCCAGAATATCTTTTCTGGAAACATGTTGCATTGATATTGAATGTGAAGAGCTGTTTTAGAGAAATAATTTTGTGGCAAATCGTGCAAGCAGTATTTCATATATATTTATTCGATGGAGGTAGCATTAATTTAAGGAGAGAAGACCTTACAAATCGAACGAAAAATAGAAATCAAAATTTTTCCATAAGTTGCTTCTAAAACATTTCAAAAATATATTCTCAATGTTATAGGCATAAATTCAACTCCGTATTGATAACATAGCCTGGTGGTCAGGCGTTAAAACGCATTTTAAACGCGTATTTCTCGAAACCACGTTTTCAAAACACAAATTATTTGACGAAACAACTTCTAATTCTGCACACTTTTAGTTTATAATATTCCTCAGAATATGAACCACAATGTTTAACCAAATTATTGATTTTTAACTACTGTTTTTAAACAAATAAAACGCAAATTTTGGGCGAAAATATTTGATGTTCCGCCATTTTTAAAATCTGCAATTTTTTACACCGTTTGCGGTTCATATTTTTACAAGTGGCACATAAATTGAAAAAAAAAATGATTGGTTTGTTTCACATAACTACCAGAGACGCTACAACCGGCGCTGTTTTGAATCTCGAAAAAAACGTATTTCAGATACTACCCTATTTCTTTTCCATTTATTATAATTTTACTGTTATAAAATTTTGTTTTACATGTCATAATGTTAAATAAAATTCCTAAAAATTGATACAACATACTCTTCTTAAAAAAGATTGAAAAATAGGAAATATAGGAATATGTCTGAAATATCAATTGTGAATTATAGAAATGTCTCGTCTGCAAAGAACTTGCTAATTGAGGCAGTCAGAGCAACAACGGACTAACCAACATTAGAAAATTTTGTTTTCCTAGTTTATATGATTAGTAGAGCCTATTGGAATACATTATTACTACTAACTTAGTTTCCAAAAAAATGTGGATTAATCCGTTGTTGCTCTGACTGCCTCAATTTAGAAAAAAATTGAACATACATGTGTGCTTAGAATACAAATACACATTAAAGATAAACTGTTGATATCTGCCTATTAATTATCAATATTTTAAACAGAAGATCAGAAAATATTTTTAAAAAGCCTCCACAAAACAAAATCAAAACATACAACTATCCCCCTGATTTAACCATCACAATCAATTATTCAAATTACCACGAACAAATCAACCACACAAAATACACTAATATCGATCTTAGTCACCATTTCAAATCTTCCACAAGTAAAAAACGAATGAACAGATATCTAAAGAAAAAAATTAGCCTTTTTGTCGAACGAAGATCGTCCAACCCCCCGAGACGAGTCTCAGCAAACTGTCCGCATAATTTGACTTATTCCTTGTAGAAAAGCAACCCTATTTGCGATCGTGGCGTCGTAGATTTCCACCCCATCCCAATATACGTCGAGCTTCTCGAGTGCTGAGCCCATATTTCGTGGCTCGTTTGATTCGCCATCCCCGTGCTCGTCGCGGAACGGCGCGATAAATCTCCATGAGCCGGACGGATGTCCATTGTCGCTGCGATCGTGACGAGGTTTTGGCGTCGACGCCGATATTTCGGACGGGCGCGGTTCCTACATTGTTTACCACCCCATCTATTAATTATTAAAGTGATAACGCTGCGCCAGTGTGCCCGTTGTTCGCTGCTCTGCGTGACCTCGTTTCATTTCCAGCAGAGAAAATTCAGGCACGCCGATTGCCAAGTGGAATGGATTGATAGCACAGCCTTGGACAAATCACTTGTTTAAATCTATTCGGTATTCGGTATATTATTGTGGAGTAAACTAATATAATTTTGAAGCATTCCTTAGTTAGTGGTAGGAAATAAATTAAGGGGGAGGGACTTTGAGGGGTAGTTTTTATAGAAATGTTTAGCTGGGAATAGGAGAAGTTGATTTTTCTGTGTAAAATGTAAATGAATGCTGTTGAGATTAAGTGTGTAGATTCAATGAGTGATGGAGAGAAATTAATCAGTTGTAGAGCTAAGCAATAAATAATTAGGTACGTGGAAAATTTCAAGGGTTGCCTCTTAAAATGAAATTTCAGATATCCTGAACCTATAACAGTTTTGTAGTTTTTGTTTAACCGGTCATCCGAATGCAACGACGTCATTTTGATAAATTGAATCTGAAAATCTGAACGTATAATATCAGAATTATTGGACATCAGAATCTCATCCCTTGGCATATTTAAACGATAGTATCTGCCAGTATTGCTAGTTTTTATTTGCCCCGCGATCATGTATTGTACATGTGTCAGTGGAATCAATCTTCCATGCAACGAATATTTCCTCGTGCACAGAGATTTATTTCCTGGCGCAACAGGAGCCTCCATTCCAAATTCCATTTCGTTCCATAGTCATCGTAAATGTACACATAATACCGTGCGTAGCTTTGCATAAAGATCCGGCGGCTACAGCTTCCTTCGGCATTTTCGGTTTAAGAGCAGCGATATTTCGCCGAAAATAGATCGTATTGCAAGATTCGAGTCAATACGTGCAGTATATTAGACAAACATGCCCGGCAAAGCACTGCCACTATTTGAACACGATTCTACATCTAACGTTTTCTATGTTCCACTTACATTTATGAAATAAAATCGACGGTGCTTTAAGGACAAAATTTTAAATAACATAGTTTAGAATAAATATATTAGCTCAGTAAAAATCATTGTAAGAAACTATTATTTATATACAAAAAGTATTACCCAGGCAAAGTATTTACTATCATTTCTAATTTAAATATCACAAGTTGTGTAATTACACAAAGTTCTTGGTACCATTAATGTACAGGTAACTGAGAATTTGTATTAATTAATTTCGCACTGTCGCTTTGTGCTGATAAATTGACGTTCAAGTGCTTCCCCTTTCTTAATGGAAACTTGGAGTACAAGAGAGAGTAGTTAAGTCTGTATATCGAGCAAGGGCTCGACAAAAGGTTTCTAAACAACAAGTATCAAAGCGTTCATCAGACACAGGAGGAAAGGTAGTGAGAGAATGGAGTATTTATAGCGACAGGAATTACGCTCCATTTGAAACTTGCCTCAAAAGAAGCAAGAATTAAAATATGGTTTCTGACGCAAATCTAAATATTTTTATAAAGCACAGTATTTTAAAAAATTGAATTCTTATCTCAAGATTATTAGCAGAATAATCATTTCTTATAAGAGAGCAAACTTTCTACTCCCAGTTTAATTTGAATTTTCCACACAACTAACTGGTAACATTTAGCGAATGTTCTGCTTATAACAAACTCACACCTAAGAATAAAAAGTTACTCCAATTTCGATTACTGTGCTGAATAGTATGTCGTTAACACTCTGCCGTCCAAAAGTGTCTGTCTAATTTCGTCAACGCGTTGTTTTCTCGTTTAAAGTTAACGCAAAGCATGGTACGTCACCTAAAACCCACAGACAAAATAACAAAGGGTCGAAATGGCCCGTATTAGAGAGTCCACAGCACGGAGTCATTAGCTACTTCGACATGTAAATTGGTTAATTGCTCATGCTCGGTACAGGGAACGACATTTTACTGCGAGGCTACGTGGCACCTCGAGCGAGAAAGGACTGGCAAGGAAAAGGGAACAACAATGTGTAGTAGGGAATGAACGAAGTCAATGGGGAACCTGGTGGTTCCTTCAAAGATTATAAAAATACACTTTTCCTTCTGATTAAAAAAAACTTTTTAGTAGTATAAGGAATTTTTTTCCAGGTCCTAGTAGAGTGCCTACTGGTTTATAATCGCAATTTGTCAAACAAACTCGAAGTTTATTGATGAATACGTAGAAAAAGACTGGCAGAAACATGGCACAGTAAGATGTGAAATTTCTCGACGCATCACTCGAGTGACGGGAGGGTAGAGAAGAGAGATCGACGGAACGTGATTCTATCCATTTCCTTAAGCTAATACTTTGGTTTTCTTTAAGGGACCCATGGGAAAAGAGATTAATGAAACTTGACGTCACTCGTTTTTCTGTGGCGTAGGCTCATGCTTGTGAAATTGATTTCGAAGATCGATGGAACTTGATTGTATATAATTCCATTCGGACTTTCAATTATAAGAACTTCGGAATTAAAATACTTTTTACATTATTGAAAAAACAATACGAATAGTCAAGAACACACAAATCCACATAAAAATGGATCTAAGTGATTAATTCAAGTGTATTAATTCCCCACTGAATTGATTAACGAATTACATACCACAGCGCATAAATATACACCAATACTCTATACAAAATATTCAACTTCATCCCCATCTATACATCCAAACCAAAAAGTAAAATACATCTCCTCCCTGATGTTCACCATCAATAATTCCAAAGAGAAATGGAAAAATACGAGCAAGTATTACGTATACATATTTTATTCTTCCTCCAATAATAAATCCGAAGTCCATCGCGAGCAGCATCGGCTTATCGTCAGTTATCGTTTTGTACGACGCGACACTGTTTGCTCGAAGATTTATCCCGTTATATAGACAAAAAAAATGATGAAAACCAGTCACGGCTCACCGAAGACGATTAAAACTGTCCTATTTGGGAGCGCGCGAGCGAAACGACGAATCGATCGGGCCGTCGACTTCGCAGCTGAATTTAGTTGACCGTGGTCGACATCATCGGCGCACGGAATGAATTCTAAATTGGCGCGTCGCATGCAAGTGTAAACCTTATTTGCCCGGCGGAACTGGCGACAAAACAAATCGTACACGACGCGCAACTAATTTGCCGATTACAGGGACGGGGGCGAGTGTGCGCGTGCGTGTGAGAGCTTAACTGATCACGTGGCACAATTAACGATTACGAAATGCTCGTCCATTCGTAACGGAGTATAAACTGGAGATGTATCGCTAACGGTGAGAGATAATTGGCTGCGCGCTGGTCGACGGTGAATGCAGCAAAATGTGCAACAGAAGAATAATTCATTTATTGGTCATTGGGAGTGTGGGAGCGATGCATTTATTGGAATATTTAGACACCTGAAATAAATTTAGACTTGTGTATCGGTTCGTAATTTCGAGAGAAATTACTAATGGATACTTTCTATTGAAGTTAGTAAAGTTCATGAAATAACGACTACTTGTTTGGAATAAGGCGAAGTATGATAAAAAGTGTGATTTATATCCATATATATTAATAACTTTACTATTCGGCTTCGCCCGAAATTTAGAATCTAATTTTATAAAAAAAAATGATTTATTTATTTTTGTGAAAATAGTCGCATTCATCTGGATTTCGGGATCTCAGAGTTTACCGTTCCAATGTTTTTAGGCGACAGACAAGCACACAAACACTTTCTGTTTTATATATTAAGATTTACACAACAAATTTCAAATTTAATCATCAGTTTTAGAGCGAGAAACAAAGTGATATAGTAAAAGAATTATACAGAATTTCTTAAATTAATTCCATCTCACTCGATGAAACTTCAAACATCGAACGTGTCTTCCTTCAATACCACCCTCGTCTTCAGACTTCAGAATTTACTACATTTCCATGATCGACAGTTGCGAAATCCGTGATTTTTGAATATTCGCGGTGCAAGGGTACGACGACGAGGGATCTAGCGCAATGGAACAAGCTCCTTGAGGGAACCAGGTCGTCCAGAATCGTAGGCAGCGAGGAAAAATCGTTAGCTCGCGACCCCCGAGAGGAAACTTTGAGGATCGTCAGGCAAACAGAAGTTCCGAAGTAGCGGCTGCATTATTCGCGAGAAATGAGGGAGACAGGGCGAAGAGGAACGGAAACGGATACGTCAGCGATGGCGGAAGGCATCGAACAAATCGCCGCTTTATGCCGTTCACCGATATAAATAAAACTGCTTCGCGATCGCGGGCGAAGTTCCATCGTAAAAGACGCGCTATCGCGCGGCTCTCCTCTCTCGCCCCGCCGGATATATTTTCCTGGATACAGCGGTATCCGCGTTTTGCCTTTTCCCTTTTATTTTCCACACGTCAAGATCGGGGATTGCGTCGACGTGCTCGTGATTTCGACAAAATCGCTTACGCCCGCCCGCGCTCGTGTAATAAAAATTCCAATAAACTCGATTTGCTTAGAAGAGAAGGGAAATTGAGGATAACGAGGGAATCGATCGATGATTAAAATTTGGAAGCTGCTCGTGCTGCTTTTGCAGCTTCTGTAGTGGAATCGTCGATTTCAGAATTGATAATTTAAGTCATAAAAATATAATATTGAGTAACTAGAAGGAAATTTGTTTCCTGGTTATGAAAACGTAGCGTCAATTTTATAATTACAATTTTACCCTTAAATATCAATCCTATCCAATGCTTCATCAGTTTATTGCATTTATGAATGTGCAGTTAATATAATATTCTGATTGTATTGGAGGACTTTTTGAGCAATCGGTCGGACAGGATGTTTATTTCAATTCATTTCAGTATTTGATTGTGCAGCTTGGAATACCTTTGTTTGGCGAGGTTATTTGCAACCAACCTCGGAGCATTTTGTATTAATTTGAATTTTTTATTGAAATCGTTGTGGGATTGCAATAAAAACAAACTGGGAACAGTTGCGTAGTGCGAAAGCATCACGTATACCGTATATAGTAAAATTTCTATGCAATACTTAAACATAAATGTGATTTCACAGCCAATAATTGGGTTGATTGGTGGATGTAATTAACCACATACCAGGATCAAACTGTAAGAGCTAAAACTCCCAATTAGTACCAATAAAGGAGAAGGATGCAGTGCAGCCATGATAGCGCATCGCTTGTTGTTAGTATTCCGAAGAAATATCACGGGAAGAACCTATTTGAACACACAGTTGCCGAATAAGTCGGCAATTTACAGTTTTCAGCTCAGCGAACTGGATCACGAACGTACAATTTCTTTGCGTGGAATGGCGTTATGCATTGAAACGATGCTATGTAGTATTCTTAGCCACTCTAAAAATACGTAACTAGAGTTCGGTACTAGCAATGTAACGAGCTTCAACGATTTCTGCGAGTATTCTATTTAGAATCGAGAAGCAGAGGTTCAGGCAGATCCGAGGAAGAAATAGAACACACGACCCTGAACATCTGAACCAAGACTGGCCAACACGAAAATACCATGAAAACCTGTGAAACAATTCGAATTACTTACCATTACTATGCTTATACAGCAACGAGAATTATTATTATTAATTATACGTACGGTATATAATTTCGAAATAAAGAAAATAAAATTGAATAAAAAACAGAGAACAATTCGCATACATATTTTTATAAATCCTTTCTTACCAACTCAAAATCAACATTATAGGGTAGATGTCCCAATTACTGCCACCTTAAAATTATAACTGAACTTTATTTAATTATTTCACGTGTTGTTTAACCTAAAAATCGTCTCAGTTTGAAACCATTATTGAAACTATTATTTAACATCTCTTTCATTAACAAAAATAGTTTTATGAATTAAATATGAAGAATTTATTAATAATTAATTAAAATTCGCGAGCGATCCTACTGTACCTATAACTGTCACCTAAAAAATTGTCTTGTCCGTATGACTGCCACCCAATAACTGTCGGTCCTAATAACTGTGACCACATAACTGACGGTCCCTATTATTGACAATGAGGCCCGATTACAGTCAGTCCTTTTTACTAAGACTCGATTAGGTACTACTAGTCCTTTTTGCCGATTAATAGCCAGAATTATCGAACGCATAGTTTTGGAATTATTAATTTATTTGTCGTATACTGTAATTTTTCATAAAATATATGTGAAAGTTTTATAAAATGACATTACATGCATCACACGCTACACGTGATTTTCGGGTTAGGAATTGGAACTTTGACATATGACAGTTATACGTACTCCACGTTCTTTTGTCCCGAATACTGCCAGCAGTAATAGGGACAAGCCCAAAAATTTTGTCTCTAATGATGTCACCGTTAATTATTATAATTTAACAATAAATATTATGTATTTTATTCGTTACATCATTAAAGTAATTCTTCTAGACCGGAATAATTCATTTTATGCGAAGATAGAGGTTGAATAGTAAAATTGTGGCTCTTTCTTTAGTATGATTTCGCCATCACTTCCTACTAACGTCTTCGCATTTTTGACGCTCAAATGGCACTTTCATTTTTCAATATTATTTTTTAAACACTAGATACATATAAATACATATATTTGTTTTATTTTTATGTAAATCAGAACCTCCGTTTAATAATACCTTTTTTTGTACATTTTTTTTATACGTTACGTTTTTATTACATAAAATAAATAAAGTGGCAGTAATTGGGACACTGGCAGTAATTGGGACATCTACCCTATTACTTTCTCGGCGCCTAATAATTGATCACATTTGGGATTTTTTCCTCGAGAGGTGTGAAATACATCGAAAATTTTATAATTGTTTCTTATTCTTTTGTCATATAAAAAAAAATTATTTGACACACATTTATCATTTATTGCCGTTCGTTTTCTGCAAATGCAGCTACCTCTGCACCAAGCAGAGGGCCACCTCCCAAAGCCTCCTCCCAAGCACGAATATCTCATGTGTTGGAGGATCGTTGATCGACCGCCGATTCATCGAACGCTGTGAGGGATCCCTTCGGCGGTCCTCGAGTGATCTCGGTGTCACGTGATCGATGCCCCACGCGGGCACGGAGGGCGCGCGTGTCCTCGTGCGGCACTGTGCACGCGCCACGTTCTTCGCAAACGGCCATATTGTACAACGGACGTATTAGCGCGATATCGGTCCGAATTGTCTACCGTCGATCACGTTGCCTCATTATTATAACCTCTGTTAATAGGTTATGGGCCCAGTCTTGTCGCGATAGGGACGATTCGAGACGATAAAAAGTCAAAAGTCCAACAAACATCAATCGTGTATGTGACAATATGGCGTCGTTGAACACGTCACGCGTCGAGCTTCTAACCCGTGACAATTATGACACGTGGAGAATACAGATGGAAGCGATTCTCGTGAAAAACGACGCGTGGGAGTACGTGAGTGGCGCGAAATTGAAACCCGAGGTCGTGGAAGACGACGCTCAGTCCAGGCTCGCGGCTGAAACATGGGACACGGCGGATAGGAAGGCGAAAGCGGACATCATACTCTGCATGAAATCAACGGAACTGAAACTGGTGAGGGGTAGCAATACAGCGCGCGATGTATGGACACGACTGGAATCCATATATCAGTCGCGTGGTCCAGCGAGAAAAGCCACGCTGCTGAAACGATTCACGCAGCACAAGATGGCGGACGGCGACGACGTGCGCGACCACGTGCGACAGTTCTTCGACACCGTCGACAAACTCGCGGAAATGGACATCGAGATGCACCCCGACCTATTAGCGACTCTCTTGCTGTACAGTCTCCCTAGTCGTTTCGAGAACTTTCGGTGTGCGATCGAGTCTCGCGACGAACTACCCTCGCCGGAAACGTTGCGCGTTAAAATTATAGAGGAAAGTGACGCGCGAACAGTCGAAACGCCGAGTACGACAACGAGTGCTATGCTCGCGAAAAGGCAATCGGACAAACGGCCGCATCCGCGAAAGAAGGAAACTGGTGGCGTGCCGAAGGCTGACGGGAAGTTCTGGGGTGCATGTTATCGCTGCAAAAAGATCGGTCACAAGGCGTCTGAGTGCAAGAGCCAGTCGTCGGGGCAAAAGGATAGTGCGGGTAGAGTCGGGGACATGTCTTTGTACGCGCCGCTCGCTGTAACGGGTGAGCAGGGCAGTTTTCGCGCGGAAAAAACTGACTCTGGTACGGATTGGTGCTTAGACAGTGGCTGCACGAGCCACTTGTGCAAAGAATCGAGCAAATTTTCTGGTCTTGTGGGAGCTACGTCGGAAAAATTAAATCTCGCGAATAACACGTCAACCGAGATAAAAGCGCGCGGATGCATCTCGATCGCCGCGGATATCGGGGGAAGTGCGAAGAGCGTGAGCATCGATGGCGCGCTCTATGTTCCGGACCTGCGGTCGAATCTGTTGTCTGTTGGACGAATCGCCGACAAGGGATACCGCGTTACGTTCGACGATAAATCCGCGAAGGTGATCGACAGCAGAGGGGCGACCGTGTTGCTCGCCGATCGCAGGGACGGGCTGTATTTTTTACGCGAGCGAAAGCATACACGCAGCTCGATCCAGGAAGTGAACGCTGCGGGCGAGGAATCAACGCCTGACTCAACGAGAATGTGGCATCGCAGGATGGGTCACCTCAACTACCGCGATCTCTTAGAAGGAGAACGAAGCGGAGCTGTGAGTGGGATGAAACTCGGAAAAACCCGCGACTTCAACTGCGAAACTTGTCTTCGTGGGAAGATGACACGAATGCCCTTCCCCAAAGAAAGCGAGCGTGACTCCGAAGTGCTGGAAATTGTTCATTCGGACGTGTGTGGCCCCATGCGGACAGAGTCAAACGGTAAGAGCAGATATTTCGTCACATTTATAGATGACAGCTCAAAATGGTGCGAAGTAAAAATGATCCGCGAGAAGGGGCAGGTCTTTGAAGCGTTCAAGGAATTCAAGGCGCACGCGGAGAATTGCACCGGAAAAAAAATAAAGTTTCTGCAGTCCGACAACGGACGTGAGTACATAAACACAAAATTTGACGAATTTCTCAGGGAAAATGGTATTTCTCACAGACTAACGGTCACTCACACGCCAGAACAAAATGGCGTCGCCGAGCGGAGGAACCGCACGCTAGTGGAAATGTCTAGGTGCCTAATTATACAATCCGGCTTGCCTATATCGTTCTGGGCGGAAGCGGTTAATACCGCGAACTACATCCGAAACAGATGTCCTTCGAAAAGCCTGGGCGGGAGGACAGCTTACGAAAAGTGGACCGGAAAAGTGCCCAACGTGAATTATTTCAGAGAATTCGGCTGCGAAGCGTACTCGCTAAATCGAGAACCGAGTAAGGGAAAATTCGAATGTCGATCTAAGAAAGGCATACTTGTAGGATACAGCGAACAGTCCAAGGCCTACAGGATCTGGCTTCCTGAAGAAAGGAGGATTGACATCGCGAGGGACGTGAGATTCGTCGAGGGCACTACGGAGCGGCCGAGCGGCGATCCCGTCTTGGAGTTAGTCGACGAAGAAGCCCCTGCGCGCGACTCCCTGGATTTTCCCCTTCAGACGCGCGGAAATTCGAACACTGATCTCCAGCCGGACTCAGGTGGGATGGGGAATGACCCAGAAGTGAGTTCTGAAGGTGGTGTCGCGTCCGATCGGACCCCCGAGGACCGGCGTTCCCCCGGATTCGCGGGTCAGCCGCAAAGGAGAGGCAGAGGAAGGCCAACAAAGGTTAGGACCGGGCGCAGGGGGAGACCTAGAAAGCTCTACCAGGTCGCTCGGGACGGGGGCGACGAGGAGGCCCCTCGAGATGGGAGCGTCGGCGCGGTCCCTCGGGAAGGGAGCGGTGACGCGATCCCTCGGGACGGGGACAGCGACGCGGTCGCCTGCGAGGACAATCAGGCGGCGCACTTGGCCTGCCTTGCCGAGATTTCCGCGAAGGATGCAATGCAGGGAGCGGACTCTAGCGCATGGATCCGCGCCATGGTTTCCGAAATGACATCCATAATAAAAAACCACACCTGGAAGATAGTCAAGCGCCCGAAGGATCGCGCGGTCATCGGGAGCCGTATCGTGTTGCGGAACAAGTACAACCAGGACGGTACAGTACAGAGAAGGAAGGCGCGCATTGTCGCGCAGGGCTTCTCACAGCGCCCCGGGGTGGACTTCGACGAGACATTCGCCCCCGTTGCCCGGATTGGAACTATTCGGACGATGATAGCTCTTGCCGCTCAGCACGGCATGATCGTGCACCAGCTCGATGTTACCACGGCATATCTCAACGGTACGCTGCAGGAAGAAGTCTTTATGGAGGTGCCGGGGTATGCCGAAGAGATATTGGAGGAGATCGTACGCACCGCAGCGAAGAGCGACGGGATCGGAGAGATGGCGTCGCAAATGCTGCGTGAGATGCGGCATGGGGATCGGGTCTGTCTCCTGAAAAAGGCGCTCTATGGATTGCGTCAGGCCGGACATCGTTGGCACTTAAGGCTGTGCGAGGAACTGATAAAGTTCGGACTTCGACCATCCTCGTCGGATCCCTGTATGTTCTACTCGGGGCACGGTCCGGACATCATGATGGTCGCCGTTTACGTCGACGACATCCTGGTCGTCTCGAGGAATCCCGCCGACGTCAACGAGTTCAGGTCGTACCTGACAACGAAGTTCGAGATCAGGGACCTTGGTGAAGCGAAGTGTTGTCTGGGAATCGAGATCTCCCGAAGAAAGGACAACATAATCCTGAACCAGACCGGCTACATAAGGGACATCTTGAATCGATTCGGCATGAGTGAAGCAAAAAGCGTCCAGACACCGATCGAGTTGGGGACAAAACTGAAGAGGGGAGAGACTAATCCGGAGAGCTCCGGATCCAACGGAGAAAAGAAAGCGCCTTATAAAGAATTGGTTGGTGCGCTGATGTATCTTGCGGTCTGTACCAGGCCTGACATTGCGCACGTCGTGAGTTATCTGAGTCAATTTAACTCATGTCATGACTCTACACACTGGGCTGCCGCGAAACGTGTACTGCGTTATTTAAAAGGTACATCCGAGCTAGGACTGGTTTTCGGATGCTGCCAGGAGCCATTGAAGGGTTTCGTCGACGCGGACTGGGCCAACTGTCCTGACGATAGAAGGTCGTACACAGGGTACGCTTTCCTCCTCAGTGGGTGTCCTATCTCCTGGGAATCGAGGAAGCAGGCGACCGTGGCATTGTCGACAACCGAGGCCGAATACATGGCGCTGACGGAGGCGGCCAGGGAGGCTGTGTATCTGAAACGGTTCCTCACGGAGCTGGGTTTTGCTGTGCTAGCCGATGTGGAGGTTCTTGGGGACAACATCGGGGCGCAGAAACTGGCGGAGAATCCGGTTTTCCACCACCGGACAAAGCACATCGACATCAGGCATCATTTTGTTCGGGAGGCTCTGCGAGATGGATGCCTGCGAGTGGGATACACTCCCACGGAGGACATGCCGGCCGACGTCTTGACGAAGGGGCTCTCCGGGCCGAAGCATCGCCGGTGTCTGGAGCTCCTGGGAGTCGGCGGCGCTTAGACGTCAGCGTTCTTGCATCGAGGGGGAGTGTTGGAGGATCGTTGATCGACCGCCGATTCATCGAACGCTGTGAGGGATCCCTTCGGCGGTCCTCGAGTGATCTCGGTGTCACGTGATCGATGCCCCACGCGGGCACGGAGGGCGCGCGTGTCCTCGTGCGGCACTGTGCACGCGCCACGTTCTTCGCAAACGGCCATATTGTACAACGGACGTATTAGCGCGATATCGGTCCGAATTGTCTACCGTCGATCACGTTGCCTCATTATTATAACCTCTGTTAATATCATGTAACGAAGTTGAAGATCAATCTGTCTCTAAATATCGTTATTGCATACGCGAGCGATTCATTATTCTGCGCGTAGTCGGTTACATTATAAGTGAGGACTGGTTAATGATCATATTCTAACTGTACACGTAGCAACGCTTCGGTCTGTAATTACGGCAAACGATCGATGACCATAATGTAGCCCACAATATCACGTCATTATGTCATTACGATAATGGCCGAGACATCACGTTATAACCTCCTAATGCGTTCGTCCTTGTGCTCACGCCACAGGATTCCAGCGTCTTGAGAAATGGTTAACAACTTCTCGAGGCACAGTCAGACACTTACAGGTGTCTCGAGATCCGTTCGCGAGACTCGTGAAATTAACCACGCTCGGCTGCGTTGTTTAACAGCTGGGGGGTTAATTGCGACTGGCTACGTTTGCAAAAGTTAAGGACGAGATGAAACTGCCGTGATGCAAATCTTGCTTTGTGGAACCGGTAGGTGAGATATATAATTGAACAGGAGTGAATAGTTTCTCAATTTTGCGGACCAGTTTATTGTGTTAAATAATTTATAATGGAGATAGACCAATTTTAATTTTTCTAAAACTAGAAACACACAATTTTTTTATACAAATCAATAGGGTTATTGAAATTGGTCTTAATTCCTTAGTATGCAATTTTTTTAAGAAATATGTATGCTTGATACTTCTTTCCAGAAGTAATTATTTAAGAAGTCAATGTATTGTGTATAATTTAAGACAAAATTTGTAGCTTTACTCGAAATTATTTTTCCGATACAGAGTTCTGTACTCACTACTGCCAAACATTATATTATTGTATAATTAATGTTAACGTATGGCGTCATACATGCTAAATAACATTTAAACGTAAGTACATTACGCATTAATTAATGCATGCATTCATGCTATGCTTCATTACGGATCACGATATGATTTCCCCTAATTATCTGCAAACATTTGTAGCTTCCTGCTAGCAACTGGTCTTCATATTGTATCCCTCCATCCCCAAACACGTTACAACGTTATTATGGTAACGACTGCGCCAACACGCATAATATCATAATCTGTTAGCGTCGTTATATCGTTGGAATCTAATGACTTAAACAACACGTGGAACCAGATTAATTAATGCATACCTCCCGAATGTGCACCGAAAAACATGCAAGTATTTAACATTTTGCAGTCAACGAGGACGTGCAGGGCGCAACGAATGTGCAATTATTAAAATCCTGTATATATTTCTCACCACAAACTTGTCATAAAATTTCACGTTACATTCAAACACGTAAATTCACAAATATCAATCCTCTCTATAATTCAAAATTCATAAAAAAAATAACTACATGCAAACATTTATATTCGTACAGCCCGAGTAATTTTACTCGTCCACAGTCATTGTCGTTATTCAAGATGGAAATTATGCAACTTGGAAATTTAGAAAATTATGTAACTTTGTGTAAAAAATGCAGAATTTTCTTTTACGCGGAATATCTCGAGAATGGTGGGAGATATAAAAAAGAAGTATAAACAAAAGTTGCATCTTCTTTTCATATCTACAAAACTGCATAAAAATAATTATTGAAAAATCTATACTTTTCAATAAATCTATACTTTTCAGATAATTACTGTTCCGCAGTTTTGTAAATATAAATAATGTGCAACTTTTGTTTAAACTTCTTTCTAATAGCTCTGACCGTTCTCGAGATATTCCGCGAAAAAGAAACTTCTGCATTTTTTAAAGGGTGATTTCTGGCACCAACAAAAAATAGGTTTGTCTTACGCACGAACTACTCTACTTGCGCACAAAGTTGCATAATTTCCTGAATTTCCGGGTCGCTTAACTTCCCTTATAAGCCACTTGCTTGAAATAAATATTCCTACCCTCCCACTTTTAATCGCTCGATCAAACTTCCACATTCCTCTTACCTGCTTTCTGCAAAACCCACGAATTACATCTCCATAGAATACATTCATGCGAATAGAGTCCCCGGAAAATTGCATCCTTCACCCGAAGCAGCGCCTAACCAAGAAAAAATACATAGCCCTTTGCACATAATCGACACCCCCGTGAACAATTCGCGCGGCGCGTTCGACGAGCGACAATTTCCACGATATCGACGATGTAATGACATCAGAATACTTCGTCAGTTTTCAATCGCGAACGAAGCGATCCGCCGGCGTCCGCCTCGTATCGAAAAACATAACGATCCCCTTTCGAGGCTCACCGGAACGACGGATTTCCTTTTTCCCGCCGCGAGGGGGTTAATCGCTCTTTGATGCGCCACTGCTTTTCCCCGGCGTGCAATCTGCACTTTATCTCTCCCTCTCCCCCCTCGCGCTTTTTTTCCGCTCACTGCTCACCTGACCCAACCGCAGCACACGGCCTGATTGCTGGCAGGGTGTAACGAGCGAGCAACCGTCCCAGCTACGCGTAAACGCAGCCGCGGTCCGCGTCGAGTGTAGAACGCACTCTCGTGGCTCCGATCGAATGGGGTTTCCTTGTCCCTGCGGGGATCCAGCCACCGAGATCGTTGACCCACCGAATCCATTCTTCGATCCACTTTTCGTCGGCTCGAATACAGCCAGATCGAGGAACTGGGCACTTCGGTCGCAGTCCTTGGCGTTTACGCTGGTTCTTTAATTGAGGAACTCGCAGCAAGAGGGGTGTCACCTCCATCTTTACCAATTTTAATTAAATTAGAAAAAAATTTATATAAAATTGTTGCTTTGACTTAAGATTAAAAGGAGAAGACTAATTGGAAAATATATATTTTCACACAATATGTAAGTACTAGTTTAATTTTAATTTAATTACAATAGACGGGTTAGACAACCCTTTGGTACAATTAATTAGTTATTAAGTCGATATGCTTTTATTTCTATCTGTGGCGAATTTGTCAAATCTGGGGCATTTGTACATATTGCGCAAAACATTAATGGGTGCAGATCCAAAATTCGCAATAAATCACTCGTTTATTATCGGATTTACATTAAACGTACACCAAATGGTGTAGTATTTTTTTACGTATATTACACGTCATAGGTCAGACACTGTCAAAAATGGAGCTGCACCCCTCTTGCTGCAAGGTTCTCAATTACTAACGCTGATTTATGGTCGTTTTCTGTTGATGGTATTTACAATTACGTAGGAACTTGGTCGAGAAAGGCTGGCACGTTTATTCGAAGACGTTCTTTTTCCGTGATTTTATTTGTTGTATTAAAATTGGGAGTCAAGTAGTGGCCATGTAGGCGCCAAGAAGCAAAAGCAAGGTGGTAGCTTTCGCGATTAGTTACTCTTTGTAGTTAATTTATGTGAATCAAGCTGAGTCACTGTATTATCGCGATGAAAAGTAAACATTTGCGACACGTGCAACATCAAATTAACCATCAATCATCTTATTCTCTCCTGCAACAAATTCTCAACCGAAAGGAAAACTGCGAGATTGGCACCTGTATACGGAAATCCTCACCGACCAAAAGGAAAAAAACAGCTGCCCTTAAAAATACCAATCTTCTTCAAGAGTTGCGAATATCGTTTCTATAGATCGAGTCGCTAATAACCGAACTTAGAGATTGCTGCGACTTAAAATAACTAAATAAAAAATAATAAACATAAGATTCTTCGTCTTTCATCCTCTATAATCAAAATTTTTAGGACATTGATAGATATGTATATAAATTATCAGATGCATTCTAATTGTATTTTATAAACATGAATATGGAACTTTGTGAATTAGCACCTGCAATATAAAACACGCATAATACATCTCCTCAAAATCACATGGTGTTATGCATAGAATATCAAATATATTATTTTAAAACAGATACTGCATATACATTCCCTATAACCTGATCAACTGACGCGAACATCGCTCAAACCAATATGGCATCCCTTAATGACAGCTTCCACATTTCACCGTATAATTTTATTCATCTTCACTAAACGTTCACGATTAATACATTGGGCGAAAATTCAAATCATTAGGGTGTGAATCCACTACGAGATTTTACACAAGATTTTTCTATCACGAGACAAAAAACCCAGCAACAAGTAAAATTAAATAATGGAAATAGTCGCGCGAGATGAGATTTTTGAAAATATATCACGAAACGTGTCTCGTGAGATTAATTTCTAATTTCATGAAACTGATAAATCATGAAATAATTGTCTGATGAGATTAAAGTCTCACGCGAGGCACGATATTTTTGTCCCATCGAGGATTTTCATCTTTGCAGACAGGCAAACAATGAACGAACTATAAATTATACCAAGCAAAAGACGATGGGGTGCATGAATCTGCACGTAGTAGAACGACCAACTAATATCGTTCAGGGTTCACGGAATGTAAGTTAACCCTGGTCCCCGACTGCTAGGGCCAGATGAAACAATCGGCTCGCATCTTAATTACGTGGCCATAATTTAACGGGCACCGCGTTTCCCCCAGCCGGCATTCGCCAAATGTATGCGAGCCAGCAGATTATAGTTCATGCCACGAATGCGAGCGACGATTACCGCAAACAATGCCGCGGATATTGAGTGGGCACGGGCAAACAAGAGACAGCCCAGGCTCTTAAGTGGACGCGCCGAACAGCGCTTTGACTTCAAACGCGGAAATAATTGTCGATACCCGTTGTTTTGCTTCTGTGAGAGGCAGTCGATTCTGTGAAGAGTCGGGGGAAACGATCGGACAAGGATGAGAATGATTTTGGGGATGGTTTCGTCGAGAATTCGAGTTTGCAAGCTTGCAATTAAAGAAAATATGTGGAGGATATACGGGATACGTGTGATATTAGCATGAGTTCGCTGGGATATTAATAAACTTATTATTTATGAGAAAGTAAAAGCGAAATTGAATTATTCAGTAAGCTGATTAATCGTTAGCAAATATTTTTTTCGTTATTGTAATTAAATTTGTATTTTTAAATTTCAAACTTCTTAACTTTACGTGAGGGGTTCTTTTGTTTCATGCCGAAGAGAATGTTTTAAATATTTCTTGAATGGGTAAACTGTAGTATAATTTGAGAAACGATGCATTCTTTTTTAAATAATGCAGCTTCCGAATAAAGGGGCAAGGTGCAAAAGACTAACTTATGCACGCGATCATTCTGTGAAAGAGAAGCAAACAGGGAAAGGGAATTAGGATCGTGTATGGTCAGACGCACTTTGCAAGCTGTTAATGGCCAGGCGCACTATGCGCTTTCACCCCAAGTTTTAAATACTGCTTCACGTAAAATATACTGAAAATACTATGTAACTTAGATTAAATAATCATCCGGAATTTTGTTCACAGATTTCTGTTTCTCTCGTTTCAAAGTAATTAGCGACTATTTATCAGGCACGAATGTCACAAATTCCCCCAATGTGTCACATAAAAAATTACTCCAATTAACAGTAAACGTGTGAAACAGGGCATTCACTGTAGCAGAGATCAATTATCCTCAAATTCCCCTGTAAATATCATCGCTGCTACCCGCGCACTGTGAATAACGCTTGGCTTTCTCCGAAATAACTTATAATTAACCTACATATGATTCAAAGTTGTTCCAGACTCCATTTATATAATCAATGACGTCGTAATTGCAAGTAATCACCCGTAATACTTAATTAAGTGTTATGAAACTTTAAAAACATTACTTTTTCGTACAAGCTGCCTTTAATTTCTGCTCTGGATCATTAAACCTTCAAATATTATAATAACAATTTCTGTATTTAGTCTTTTATTTCACTAGTTAAGTTAATTCCTACTTTTCAGTGCGCCCCTTCTAAATTTTGAGTTGGTTTTAGAAGTCAACAGGAGGAGAACGTGGAAAACAACGAATGCTTGCTTTACGTAGTAATTACCTTCAATGAAGTGTAAATACCATGGATTCCCATCTAATTTGAACTGGCATGCAAAAACTATTTTCCCCGTTCCGAGTCTTTAGCATTCCTAGCGTTTCGTTCTAATAATACTTACCCACAAAACGTAGCCAACCACGCAAGTGAGAAAGGCAATCATAATTCCATACACCGTTGGCAAAGTTTCCTTGCAGGACTCGCCCTCCTCCATATTATTGTCCCGCCACGAACTTCCAAATCACAAACAGTTCATCCGCAGCACAATTACGGTCACATCTGATCAACTTCCGCTCGAACGACACAAGTAACTGTGTCGTCGTCCTTCGTCGACATCAAGTAGGTATACGCAAAATCTATTAATCACAAATGGGACACGTTTATCTAATCGATCAACCCTTTCCATTTTACGAACAGCAAATAAACTTGCAAAGTAAAGAAACGAATGCTAATCAAGAAGAAAATTCATTCGAAGAAGATGAACTTTCTGATACCTTTATTCAAATAGTGAGAAGAACATTAATAATTCATATCTCCATTAATATGTAACGTTTATTTAAAAAATCTGATAAAAATGGACCGCTTTCGTGAAATGCCAGCAAAAATTTGGATCTTAACGATTCCACGAAGAATTGCTAAGAATTTTATGCCTCTACATCCACTGACCGAAATATTTCAAACCGTAGAAAAATATCTGTTCAATTTTAACAGAACGTCAAGAAAATGGCATCATTTTCTCTTTCGAAGGAAACAAGATAAAAAGGGATTTAGATTGAAGTAACTACGACGAAATATGAGTTGGAGTCTCTCGTTGGTAGGCTATTGTGCACAGCACAGAGCTACTGCCACTACCACCGATGAACGATATAACCCCTGGCGAATCAATTTTAAGCCAATCGTGAAGACGAGCCGAACTTCTCAGGGAGCGGGTCGCCGTAAAAATCCCCAAGTGCTCAACGCAAATCCTCCTTATCGAAAGGAAACTTTCGTTCCCCAACAAATAGCGACACGAATCCCTGTTGTCCGGCAACGGTAAATCGATAAATCTGGTTCCGTGCAGCTATTTGCCCGGTAAAGCGTTCGACCAGGAAACACGAGAGCACCGTGAAGAGGTGCAGAGGGAAGGAGGAAGCAGACGATTCCCGTTGGCCATCGAGGAGGAAGTAAGATTTATGGTGGTCACTTATCGAGACCGATCCCCCCTGCACTCCATCATTTACGAGCTCCAGAAACGGGCATTTTTTTAGGGAGGCAACCCTGCTCCTCACAAGTGTTTTCCTTTCTTTTTCACGGTCGGGAAAGTGACCTAGCGTAAACGTGACCTTGATACGGTTGTGCTTCGACGAACATGCGTCGATAGGGATTGGAGGGAGTCGAGAGAGAGAGAGAGAGAGCGGTGTTATATACATAGTCTAGCGCGTGGGGAATTTCATTTAATAAGGGAGAAACTTTGGAAACATATATATACTTTTTTAATTAAGCAAAACTTGAACTCTAGAACTTTCGTTTAATTAGATTTAATCTTAAAAACCTTACGTCATGTGTGGGAATTATTTACTGAACTAAAGGATTATATAGTCCCACTACGATCACTGAGAAGACGCGCAATATGGATGAAAAGAACTTCTAACACTAGAAACTGACTAAAGGAGCAACGTATTTCAATCGGGTCACCTTAAGTTCACAAAACTCCGCGCACTATTTACAACCAGAGCACCAATACTTCTCACTTCCGCGCAACACCACTGTATCCAACCCGAAGCAATCGCAGAAGAAACGATTCACAAGGGACACCCGCCGATGGGGGTACCACCTTTTTCGTCGAAGGAAATTCGTGCTGAAAGCACCTGACATCGAGTTCCGATGACGAGTGATGGACACTGACTGACGAGAAGAGCTGTTTATATTTAACGCCAGGGTCAACGTCGACTCTACCTGGTTGCCAGTGAACGAAAGTATGGCAGGGGAACGGAGAAAGAGGAACTCGTGAGAAAAATTCCTCGCCCAATGAGGCTCGAGAGGCCACTGCTTTCTGGTTTTCGGCAGACGTGTGCTTCTGGCCCCTAGCAGACCGCTGGACGCGGAAACGCGTATTAATAGTTTGGTGGAAATGGAATCTAGGTGAGCTACGGGGAAACACGGGGAACAAGCTGTTACGTACGGGCTCTCGTTCGGGGGTGAGACGAATTCGCGCTGGATTCGACTGGATGTCCTGGCGATTTATTGTCTAGGCACAAGATCGATCGGTTCGTGAACTGACGCTCTTGCCGCGGTTTCGAGGAGAATTCGAGGATCCTCTACTCGTGCTTTTTCACTCGCTCGAAGACCCTGCTGGTGTACAATATACGGGATTCACTTTTTGGCGGGAAACCTACAGGCACTCTTCGAAAAGTTTAATTGGGTATGTTGAAACAGTGGAGGGTGTTTGTTTCTTCGTGGATTTAAGCGGTCTTCTTGATTTTATTTGCGTCGGTTTTATCTAGGGTGACCTAGTGTGGGTGATAATATAAGAATCGAGAGTTGAACATTTTCTAAAAGAGTTTTATAATTTGTTAGGTCATATTGTTACATTGATTGTGATTTTTCTATGTTAGGTACTTTGTGATGTGGGTTCGAAATATTTTAAAGAGTGAGTTCTAATGTTTAAGGGGGAACACTACTGTGACGAAAAAGTAAGATAGTTTTAAGAATTTTTTTCAGGAATAATTTATAGTTTTTATATAAAATTGCTATTGCCTACCTTTAGTACAATGTCTTAAGTGACTATAAAAAAATAAGTAGAGAAACATGCGTAAATTTTAATAGATTAATTAATTCTAAGACCCCTCGCGCGCGCTAGAGGAATGTGTAACTATGGAACAGCAGGTTCGAAATAAAATTTAATATTTTTTTTATAAACTATATGAGTGTAATTTCCGTTGCACGTACCGATTTCTTAAACAAATTATTTTTGGAAAAATGGTGGGCTTTAGAAGAAAAACTTCGAAAATCCGCGAATAAGATGGACAGTTTTTCGAGGGTATTTAAAAAATTTGTATTCAATCACAGAATCCGTACGTGCAACGGACACTACGCTCATATAGTTTATAAAAAAATGAGATTTGATTTTGGACCTGCTGTTGCATAATTACACATTCCACCAGCGCGCGTAAGGAGTTTAGAAGACTAATTAATATATTCAAATTTATGTATGTTTTCCTACATACTTTGTTTAATAGTCTCTTAATACATTGTACTAAAAGTAGGTAATAATAATTACATATGAAAACTGTAAATTAATTCCTGAAAAAAAATTTAAAAATGGCTCACGTACTTTTCCGGCCGTCACAGTGGTGTTCTCCCTTAATCAATTAGTCACTGAAGTTCCTCATAGGGTTTTCTTACTTATAATATTTAACTTGGGTTCTAATTTTGAATACTTGATGATCATTAACAAATTTCTCAATATCAATAATATTAGAATTCAATATACTTCAACCTACATTATTGAAATGAAAAAAAAAGGATGAAATAGATATTCTTTGATGCTTTTTCTATAAAATCCTGTTACTCGTCGAACAATTGCAATTATTCCAGATTGCTACAATGATTCACAATAATCGCAGAATCCTGAACGCTGTACAACCAAACGTGAAAATCACAAAAACAAGGTGAGGGTTTAGTGCATTGTAGTTCGAAGCGATTTGCAAACCGAGCACAAGTTTCGGAGCTGGACTAGCTATAAATCTGACCTCCATTTGCGGAAGGTTCCACTGGGAATTTAATAGATCAGTTGAATGGCTCTGGTAGGAACAAATCGAATGCATAAAATCGTCGAAATACAGAGTAACCCCAGAAAACACGCGTTTAAATGTTTGAACATTTTTCAGCAATTTTTAACGAACGCAGTACATGTATTCAACTTCAATCGACGCGTTCAGCATCGCTTTACAGTTTCACGGGTTTTATTTCTGAATCGCCGGGATGATATTTTTCTCCACTCAATACCGGCGGGAATGAACGGGAACTCTTAGCGAGTTTCGACGATAGACAAAAGCGAAACTGCACGAAACTCGGCGATGTAGCCTTTGATAACGCGATAAACGTGTCGAGGAGCTGAATTTAATAAAACGCTTGTAGTTGGCGCGTCAAATATTTCTCGACGCAACCATGAATATGTTAATTTTGAAACTGAGAAACTCCATGCAGTTGCGAACAAAGTGCTATCTCCCCCTCAGCGAAGTTGTGTCATTTACGTCTTCTATAAGTATTCAGATGCAAATTGAAATCCGCTGAAAATCTCTACGAACGATGAAGCTACCGGAGAGCCAAGCTCAATTTCAATGGGTTTCGTCAAGGTAACCAGAAAAGTATTCGCATTTTCCCATAGTTATAATCAAGCGCAATTCTGACCACAAAAACCTAAGATAACCACAGAACCCTTTAATTAACCTTTTCTATACCTTTACATAAAAAATAGAAAAGAAAATCGAAGAAGGCAGAAAGGTGAAAGCAAACTTTCAACCCATATAACAGTGGTTTCTTTATTAACTGATTTACTAGTACGTGCAGTTGTTTGAATTAATTTATTTTAAGGAACATTGTCGAATATTGTTGAGCAAGCTTCATTTATTAATACGGCAAATTATCTACGACGATGGCGGTGGATCAAGACACTCGCAATGTTAGTCATCGACAATTAACTCGCTGCTTTAGGGTACGGGTGGAAGCAGCATGCGCATTCAAACGATAATTGCCACTTCATTGTGTTAATACACACGAAATGCCATTTTTCTTAATTCAACTTGCCATCGTGATCATCGAATTGGGACCCCATGTGGGTTTCATCTGGACGTTATGATCTCTAGACGTAAATCCCATGGAATAAGGCTGAAGTCGAATAAACGATGATTAAAGTAATCGTGACAGCTTCAGAAGAAATATACAAGAATGTACAAGAAATATACAAGAAATTCGTCATTTATAGCCAATAGAGCAAGGGGAGTTGATGCACTAAGAAATCTAAGAGGCAGGTAAACTAAATACCAAATTCGAAACTTGTATAAGCATTTAAGAATTTTTTTTTAAAATCAATCAAGCTTTCATTGTTGTCTGTTACTGTTACCCATATTTCTTAATTTTAAGAAACACCTCTAGTGTGCTTAAAATTTAAGTTAACTTTAGTGTACTTTAGTTTTGTGTATTTAACAATGAACTCCTTTCTTTTACAGTACATTTCTTTTACTATACATTTGCTAATGTTATATTTACTCCTTTTGAATAAGTGTGATTAGTAAAGTGCGCGACTAATTAACGCACCTGGCTGAATGCTAAGGCATTTTCGAATGACGAGTTAATTCGTCCTCACCAAGTAACAGGTTTTAGGAAGAATAAGGTTGTCTCTTTGATTTAAATGAATGTTCTGGCCCAAACTCGATAAATTTGCAAACATTCCAACGAATTCTTGAATGATTGTGTATTATTCGATTAACGTAAACGGCACCAGCAATCAGATCACTACTGTTGTACCTTCATCCAGCTGAATTTGAACGCAATACCGGCGATATCCGAAATAATCGGTTGGCTGCTGGTGAAAAAGTTATCAACGTGTCGGAAGCAATCACGAATCCAATTACGATCGACGTTCTGCTCGCAGCTTGTGCGTTCTCTATTTGCATTCATGCCCCTTTTTTCTTTTTCGTACAGTACATGGAGTTCCATGTTCAGACATGATCACGATTTAAACATCCAAAAACGTGCCATTTCTTGTAACGAAAGTTACCATTAATTATCGTTGCAATCAAAGGCACGTGGTCCTTTTAATGTTATCTTTAGTTGCTCTAAAACCAATGCATTAGTAAATTTTTAAGTTAAGTAGTTTCGAAACGAAGAGCGAAAAGTGACATTCTACTTTAAAAATATGGTCAGAAGTTCGATTACAATATCTTGCTATTTACGATATATTCAAAGAACTGAATTTTTTATTTTATTTTTATTTACATCTTAGAATTCACTAGTTTCCTTCCAAACTCTTGAAATTCTCTTGGAGAATAGGTTCTTAGATAAATGTATGTACAAATTTTGTCTTGCAATGCACAAGTAATTTATTCTACGATAAAATAGAAGCTTATGCACACTACGCTGATTAATATCGACACGCACAAAAACTACTGCGAACTGAATCCGTGAAACGGTAAACCTGTCCATCGAACCACTCACTTTGTGGGAAATCGTTGCAACAGATTGCGGTTTCCCAAAACAGTTTTAAGGATTTCCGAAATAAATTCCTGTACAGCATATCATAACAGCTTGCTGCAATCTGCATCATTACCGAAATGTTTGTTTGCTGAAAACGGCCTGTTAAAGGATATGGTGGCTTTTACATTTAACCTTTAGAGGACCGACTTTTTTTTAATAAAAATGAGTGGTTTTCAGTTTTCAAAAATTTATATATATAACGTGTATACATATAAACACAGTCAAGCATTAACACACACATACGTATTTATACTTTAAATCATTTTTAGGTAATGTCCTTGCTCAAAGCCTGAAATGGGGCTTTGTCGGTTCCGTAAAAGTTAAATCAACGTACCAAATCTGCCAGTCCGTAAAATTAACATTTTTGACGTTCAAACGAAAAAGTATTTAATCGTTCATCGCGTGCAACCTCCTTAAATTACAATTTAAGTACATCCAAACAGAACTTCATTCTTTATTCGCGATATTTTATCGCAGAAAGGTATATTTCTCGAAACTCTGATTCTCACATCGAAGTTCAACAATTTAACGATATTCTACCGTAAGTCTAATGTCTATCGTCATACGAACAATCAACTCGTGCAAATGGAACCGAATAGAAACACACTTAAACTCCTAAATCGAAACCTTTACACCAAATTCTTCAAAATTCTAGCTTGCAAATTTCCAGATCCCAAGAAACTCTCAAGAACTCTCAAATTTCCATCTTCACACACAGATTTCATTCCCAAATTACACATCTACCCACTCCTTCGCCCTCTCGACACACTTCCCTTCAATAAACCCGCCGTTATACTCCTTGACAACTTCCCATTAAACTCCCCCCTGCCACCGCAAAAAGAAACGCTAAAAGTATCACGGTACAAGTGTTTCACAGTGTCACCGTCTGCCTGGACATCCGCAGGAAACGGAACATTCGACGCCACACAAATTGGCAATTAAAGCGAGGCTCGCGCGTGGCCCCTGAATCGTCGGACGGGGGTCGAGGAAAAGTGCGTTACCGATTAATCGGAGTAAACCTGACCAGCAAATTACAAAAGCAAACAAGCCAGCGTCCCAGCGACACGAAGATGACCTAGTGAACGCATCAGAGGGGCGTCCTTCGGTAGCGCATAAAATGCAATTTGGTGGGTGTCAGACTGCCGTTACCGTTGCCTGATACGCTTCCACAGGCGGACGCGTTACGAAATTTAATTGGATTTATCGATCGGTTTTCTGATTCCCATTTCCCAACCCCCGTTATCGGCGGTGCCACGTGAAAATTTGGCCTCCACCGCCAGAGTGTAATCGACATCGTAAACCGTGGCGCGATCGGTGATTTTCTTCTCGCTTTGTCGGAGATTTTCAGGCATTTTCGGAGGACTGCCACTTCCTGACGAGTTCTTTGTGTTTCGTCACTATAACGAAAGGGATTTTTCGCAACGCACGCGTGCGATTTGCATTCCTGTGCACGTACGAGGTAGGGGTTTAATCAAAGGAGATTAATGGGGATGAAGAGTGTTGAGAGGGGATGGAAGGTGGAATAGATCATTCTGGTTGTCCAGTGATGGTAGTATATTTTATGGGGAATTTGATGGTAGTAGGTATGGATGTGGGTAATAGAGTGTTTAAGAAAGGGCAGTGGTGTAGTCGAGATAGGGATTGAGTGACTTGCGGAGATTGATTAACCAGTTCAGTTGAGTTGTAGAGGCTGGGGTTGGTTTATGTTGTAGGGGATGAAGTTGTATTTATGATCGATGTAGGTGGGGTAGTGTTACAATATGAGGGATTTTAAACACTTTGAATCATGGCGGAGGGGGGGGGGCAAAAGGGGGCAGTTACCCCCCTGGCTTTTGAGAAAAATCGCTTTTTTTCCAAACTGATCTTCATTAAGTTTATATTGACAAAGAGAATATTCTTAAATTTCGGTTTTAAATTTTCAATTAATTTGGCACTATAAAATGGGTTAAAAAAGCAAGAGGGGTATATTTTTCTTTACCATCATCCTAAAGTTGCACCCCCTCCCCTGGAACTTTACTATCATCCCCAAGTTGCCCCTGGAAAAAAATCTGCGGACGCCCCTGCTTTGAATGAGTTTTGAAGAGAGTGAGAAAATTTTTACGTTCTTCATTTCCAAATTTATAGTTTTTATGGATGTCAAACTATACGTCTTTCTCACATTTTATGGTGTAAAGTGTAATGTATATTCACTCTCAGGGCCGTCTTAAAAATTTGAGCTTCCTAGGCTAAAAAAAATTGGCGTCCCAACATCTCACGTAAATACCAACTGTATACACCGTATAGACTGCAATTTATTTCAAATCGGTGCGAAGCGGTACATCGAATAGATTTAACGCTTGTCGTGTCTCTCCTCTTATAAAAAATTGAAATGAAAAAAGCATTTCAAAATATACATAATTCTTAGCCCCCTGGATATGACTGGCCCCTTGGGCTATACCCCATTTAGGCCACTGTATAAGGAGGCCCACTCCACTTCAGGTCAAACACACAAGTGTTTTCTTCTGGGTTCTTAAAGAAAGTGTCCAATTTCCTTACAGAATACCTGTGAGGTAAAACAGTTGATTGCTTGCACTAGCAAAACTTGAAATCCCAATTTCTACTGACATATACAATGTATCACATAAAAAGTGCCATCGATTCACGAGATTCTTCCTATTTGGTTTCCTGTTTGATCATCTTCAACAGGTAAGAAGATGTCTGATAAGAAATCCAGTCTATTTCTGGGATATCGGATCAAAAGTACTATGTGTTAAATATGCGCAGGCTCATCTCATACCGTAGGTATAAACTAAGAAGTTGGCTAATGAAATACTATGGAGGCTCGATGATTCTTGGGTACTTATGTATGCAGGGAGGTCAACAAAGTCTGCACATCACGAAAGGAGATGGAAGGAGTGTCAAATCGTCAGTAGGGGGCGAATGTACGGTCCCCAACAAGAGGAGGTAATCCCATTTAAGGTAGCCACGTAGGCTGATCACGTTTTAGCCAATGTCATGTTTCTGTCACTTTGAAATTCGAGAACTGTCACGTAGTTTGCGCGGCGCGGCTCTTTAGTGAAGGAGACGTGGCCCTTACAAAATGACCGACTGGAGAATACGCGTGGAGCAGACAAAGGAGAAGGTAAAACCAATGAAACGAAAGAAGAGATGCCTTTCAGACTGTCAGATAGTGAAGAAAGAAAGAAAAGAAATAGCCAGAGTAGAATTAAGTGAAATTAGTAAATTCGGATCGTAAAACAAAGTTAAGTGAGTGTTGCAATGTAAATGATTCCAGCCTTACCCTTCTAAACACCAAAATTTTGAACACCATTTTCTAACAAAGTTTTTAGTAGTACGATGTATAGACTTGATGCATCGTCACGAACTTTCTGCACTGTATATGTGCGAAATCTAAGCTAAATCGTCTACCTGAACCTCGTGTACTCACCTTGTGAGTTATCAGTGACTGGATCATAGATCTGTTTTAAAAAATAGTTATATTCTGGTATAAATGATGATTATTACATTAGGTATTAAACTACATTGGATGAATTCATTTAAAATTATGGAAAGTTTAGTGCAAAGTATCGCAAATATCTGAAGATATTTCGCTTACAATTGCACAAGTTTACCAACAGTGGTAAGAAGATTTCACTCGTATCGACATCCATGGATGCTTCTGTTTTACCGACAGCTGAAAGGTAGGAAATCTCTTATCGATCATAGATTGCATTTACCAGCTGGAGATACCGTGCTACCAACTACAGGTAACTTATCATGGAATGAGATTAGTCGATAAAGTAGATTGAACGCCGAAGAGCAACAATCACAAAATACATTGTAAATAGATCCACAGGGTGAAAGCTCATGTGACTCATAAAAAAAAAACGTATAAATGTAACGATGCCTTAGCAGCCTCAGCGTGTAGCGTTTAAAATTCCCACGCAGGTCGTTGTAACTTATAGACTGGTCGATACTTTGCACGAGGATCGCAAAAATTCAAATACAATGCTCGCGATTGTATGCAACGAGGTGCTTTACGTCGCCGGAGACACGGCAAGGAAGCAAACCAGGAAGAAATGAACGAATTCTATGCAAATAAGAGGGGCGTGGCGGTGAATTCCTGGATGTATCATTATCATCGACCAGATTTATTACATCCTACGTGCAGTCATACGATTTGCAGGTACATACAAACGTGTCATCGAGCGTATCGGAGAATATATATCGACAATGGTTTTCCGCTGATGTGGGTAATTGCGATGGAACAATGCGATGCACATGGCAAGTAGAATCTTAGAAGAGCTTAGAGAGCTTAAAGAATTTAGGAATGCCACGCTTGTGCATAAGCTTCTATACTTTTACGGAGGAAACTAGAGTAACACCCTCAAAGTGTTTGATATAGGAATTTGATGAACATTTGCGAGGATGTACAGCAGCTGGAAGTAAGGCATAAGTATCTTCTTTTATCTGTGCAGATTAAGGGTAAGAGATGAAATCACCTTGCAAGTGTCCAGGTTATTTTCTAATTTTTCTAGATTTCAAGATAATTTTATTTGACATTTTAAAATATTTGTCCCACCAAATTTTCTGAATCTTCTAGTTTTCAAGATAGCTTTAGATGGATGAAACACGGAAGGATTATTTTATCCCGCTCGAAGAACCATAAGTAAGGAAAGATACGTGTTGCTTAATTTCAAATGTTTCGCACAAATTCAATTTTTCTAAATGCATACTGCAATTTTTTCCCTTTATTTAAGGGATTAGGCCACCTTGGACGGAGCAAAATTGCAGTCATTTTCGGCATTTATTTTAGAATGATACTGAATTAAACATCAAAATTCAATATGAAGCCTGTTATTGTACAACTCTCGCCAGAAATAATACGATTTTTTTTCTACAAAATGGCGACGGTAGAGCCGTGATACGCAAAATCTTGAGGAGCGACTTTTTCCACGGTGTTCAATCTCACGGCTATACCGTTTGACTTCGAACAATAAACCAAAAAGATTTATTTTCTGCATGCCCTACAATTAGGGAAGTACGTAGGGAAATCCAGAAACATTAATTTGTCACGAAATGGTAAACATGGGGAGAAAAAGTGCATTTTTTACAAAAGTGTCTATTGCAAAGAAAATAATTCTTTTTGGTTTTTTGTTCTAAGTCAAACGGTATAGCCGTGAGATTGAACACCGTGGAAAACGTCGCTCCTCAAGATATTGCGTATCACGGCTCTACCGCCGCCATTTTGTAAGAAACAAAGATACGTTTTTTTTCTGGCGAGAGTTGTATAATAACAGGCTTCACATTAACCTTTCTGTTTATTTCATTATTTTCCTAAAAAAGAATGCTGAAAATGACTGCAATTTTGCTTCGTCCAAGGTGGCCTAACCCCTTAATAACAAACATTTATAGGAAAAATAATTGATATCAACGACACCTAATTTCCAAGAAAGTAATAAATTATTTCCAGATCGCCAAGCAAGTATATTACTGCATGCGGAATGAGTTTTCTCAATTAATGTTGGCATAATTATTCAGACACTGCACAGAACAGGAAATCGATACGAGAAATATCTCGACGTTCGCCACTAAGGAATTAAAATCTCCCCTCCTGGTGTAGTTTCTCACATTCTGACATCTGGGTGAAGGCTTATGAATTTTCTGGAATCGTGGTGGAGGACTACAATACGTTCGCGTGATTCTAGAACATAGGGGTGTAATTTTTCAATTTGCGCCGGGGTAAAAAGAAATTCTGGACCATGAAAGTTTCTTGCAGCAATACATCTGCAAGAGTTTCTGTCGAGTGTACTCTTCCGCGGAAACCGCGAAAAGGGAAGTTTATGTTGTAAAAGTTTCATGCGCTGCGCGTACAGGGGAACGCAAATAACATAATTTTCTTAACTCTCTTATCGTGAGTTTCCCCCCTGAGGAAACAGCTATAAATTTGCGTCTCCTGTTAATGTTGGTCGCTTAAAGTTGCTAGCAACTTTAAACTCTAAGATTACGAGAACCAGGCTACTGCTGTCATTATCGTAACGTAGCGTTTAGGTATGAAAGCACTGCGCAATCATAAATGTGAGGGGCTTCCAACGTGCGTTAAACATTATTTATACAAAGTGCTATACACTTGGACGCTTTGATTCCCTAAAATGTAAGTCATCCGATTTCAGAGTCATACAAATATATCTGAAAAATAAGAGAACCAAAGAAAACTTTCTGAGCATTAAAAGAAAATTAATTTCCCTCTAATTCTAACAGATAAAAGTATTTCTGAAAAACGTTCCTACCTCAATCTAACGATACCACCAAATATCAAGCTACAACAGAATCCCAAAAATTGACTTCTAAAGTCATACTTCTTATGACAAAAATTCTCCAACAGAAACACGACATTTTAATACATAACTAGTTCAAAAGTACACTTCGACGAAACACCGCACATTTAAACAACACAAATTACGACCAAAGCACACAACTGCCCGATCCATCGATTCCTCGAGTCCAAGAATTCCCCTTTGAAATTTAATATTTTCATAAAGTCCAGGCGCAAACGAACCGAGCGGCCGTCCAATTTGAAGATTAAATCACAATTAGTCGCCCGGTGCCAGGCCGAGGAAATCTAGCGAGTAGAATACTCCGCCACGATCGATTAATTGCCAGTCGAGTTCGACGGTCCGTCCCTGCTCCCCAATCAACGCGACAGAAAAGAAAGGAAAAGGAAACATCGCCGCTGGTATTCCAGATTTCCGTATGTGGAGAACGAGGAGGAGGCCATTACTCAGTCTGTCAAGCACGCACGTCCATGACGATCGCGACGTTTCCTTACGACGCCACCAGCCAGCTCCTTTTTCAAAGCTGCCTGCCTACCGCCTCACCTACCCGCCACTGACTCACCTCTGCACTCTCTGATGGAACAAGGAAAAACACGGGTCGTTAAGGCCCCCCCGCACGTATCTCGGGGAACGAGCGTGCACCACTACCCTCTAGATTGGATTAACTTCATCGCTTTTAAAATGGGAGCCCTGCAACGGACGCAAGAACATCGCAGGCTCTGACGCAGCATCTAGCTACGATGCTCTATAACTGGCAGCCTCCAAGGCAGGGTAGCAGGATGCTCGGTTGTTAGTTGATTAATAGTTCGGTGATACGCTTACGATGATGCAAATGCACGTGCAATTGGGGTTGATCGATCGAACGTGACTTTCTGATTTAATAGTTCGACAAAGTAGTGGTCTAGATGCTATTGCTTTATAGGGGATCAATTATGCAGTGCTGTGGTTTAACACTGGGTTTACGGCAACTCTCAATTTGACGGATTTTGAATTTCGAAAAGGAATAGCGGAAAGACTATAGCATTAATTATAACCAATTTGTGCGGTAAATTAATAATTATATTCAAAGAATTTATACGCACATTTATTTGCACCTAAGGTAACTAACTTTAAGTTGAGGTGGCAAAACGCACAATCTTCATATCTTCATACAGACATGTCATACTAATATTTTCACGACCAAAAAGTTTGTAAATATAGTGAAAAGGCCGAATAAGATTTTAGGAGAAACTTTGTGTATTACATTTATTTTGATTGCCCATACAAAATTCTGAAAATGGTCATAGAACTCGCGCGCTAAATCAGAATATTCCCTTAGATTATAGGTATTTAAATTGAATAAATCGATTTTTAAAAGACAATGCGTATTTTCGTTTACCCATCAATTTTACGGGTGCTGATATATAAACAGGTATATAAGAAATGTCCGTAAAACTAGTGTTAAAAAGGACTACTTGTCTGGGATATTTAGTCGATTGTAGTATATATATATATATATATATAGAGTTGAGGGAAACTTTTAATCGATGTGTCGATTGTGATGCGAAGGAAATGTGTTTTGCGGTGAGCTCACAAGGAAAATTGCACAGATTATGTAATCGCTTCTGGAATGAGACTGGATTCACATTGTAGTACACACCTTGTGTTACAAAACCGTAAAGGGTTTTATCAAAATGGGCCTTTGTTTTCGAGAAATTTGAGTTCAAAGTTTTGCGCGATTCTAGTATTTCAATTACGCAAACATTGTTACCAAGCAATAATATTTATATTATGTTTGCACTTGTATTATATTTGTACTTTGTGTGCAGTATTATTGTAATAATATATATTATTAACATCATTATTGGAACAAAATAATGATGAAATACTAGTATCGCGCAAAACTTTGAACTCAAATTTCTCGAAAACGGAGGCCCATTTTGATAAAACCCTTTACGGTTTTGTAACACTAGGTGTGTACTACAATGTGAATCCAGTCTCATTCCAGAACCGATTACATAACCCGTGCAGTCCCCTGGTCAGATGTTCGAAGGAAGATGAAATCTCAATGCGACTTTTCAAATTAACTAGAGGATCTTCCAATCTAATAATATTATACACTCTTTCATCTTCCATATTTGGTTCGTTCTCAAGAACTATCCGTTACAAAATTTTCCCTTTCACAAAAACCGAATTCCATTCAATCTTCCAGTCAATTTCTCTCAACTTCGCTGGAAACGGAGCCTGTGGATGGCGTTCGCTCGCGAGTGGACGATTTTTTTAGCCGCCCGAGCCGATCGTGACGCGAAGGAAGCACGTCGCGAGATCGACTGGGAGATTCAGAGTGACCTAAAGCCAGAGAGCAAGGGTGATAACTTTCGTGCGAAGGAGCCGACAAAGCAGCTTATATGGCAACTTACAGCGGCAACTCGTTTCGCCAAAGCGGTTTTCTATCCCGCGCTATTCGCTCTTATAGAATGCAGAAGGACAGCCGAAGCCTGTCGGCTATATTAGTGTACCGCTTGTACAAACAGGCTGAAGTTGGAAGTGAACGAGCGAAGGAGACAGCGAAAGACGGGAGACCACGAAGCGAGAGAAAACCAGCACTGACACAAGGTGCATTGAACGAGAACCTATCAAACTTCTAATGAAATGGACGGAAAATCGATTCCATTAGGGATTCTAAATGCACTTTCTTCGGGAATCAATGAATAGCTTGATGGCAAGAGATTGACATTAAGGTGGCTCTGAAACTTTCTATTAATAAACCGTTGACACATCTCTTCCGGGCCCATTCACTCTGAAAAGTAACTTCATCTATCATCCTCGAATATATGAGTTTTCGATTTGGATCTCTTAGATGACATGCACCTAAGAATTCTATATTACTTATTCAAAACTAATGAAACTGTGCCACTGGAAGATCCCTATTTTATTTAGTAGATACAGTTATGAAGGGTTTCAATAATCAATGAATTTTTCTGTAAAACATGTACCTAGATGACAGGTTTAAGTTTGCTCTAAAAATTCTTATAAATGCATTATACCTAACACTCCCCTGTCAACTGACATTGAAAACAATCCTTTTTAACTCTTCATATGCCATCGTCGAACCTACATAAGAATTCAATTGAACTTCACTATTCGTCACCGATAAAGCGTATTCATTTTCCAAGACCCAGTTAAAAGACTTTAAAAAATCAACACAAAGTTGAATACTCAAAATTTAAAAAATATAAAGCAGATATAATATTAACTATCTCCAGCGTTACACGTGTGGAAACGTGGTTGCACGTTCTTAGTAATTGAATGCAATCGATCATTCATAGTTGACAGTATCATGCGATGCCCCAACATCTTCGATCGTGAAACAGAATGGAATATCGCTTACCGCCGAGTTCGTCGTCTGCACAGGCACCTTTGTCCCCAGTCCAGAGAGCCGTCCGAGACACCTACGCGCGCAATCGGGATCGTTATCCTCGCAAATTGGGCAGCCTACCGTGGAGGAACCCCCTGCTTCCCTGAGCACGTGGTTGCTGCTGGTGTTGGTGGTGTAACCTTGGTCCGAGCTGGCGTTCGAGTTAGGCCTGGACTCGTCCGAGCTGTCGAATGGCTTGATGTTTCGTGGCCGATGGACGATTCCCACCGGCTCCCATATCTCGCTGGTCGACGAGGCGTAGTAATTGTTTTCCTTGGTCTCGCGGCTCCTCTCGTCGACGACCTTTCCGCCTCGTGCTACGGTGACCTCCTCCTTCGTCACGATGGACGACTTTACGCTCAAGGATGTCTCGAGACGTACCGGGGCCCTTTGCAAGCATTCCGTGTTACCAGCTATCGCGGTGGATCACTCCCCAGCAATCTCGATCGACTCAACAGGGTCGCGTTTCAGATTTTAACATTAATTTCGGATTTTAGGGATCGCTTTTCGCGGACTTTAGATGGAGATAGTGAGCTTCCGCACTCACAGAAATAGTGGGAGAGTATTCAGTCAACGTTGCAGCTCTCAAGATTTTTGAATGTTCCTTCTAGGAATACGTGGAACGTTTAATTTAGTCGTCTCAAAAGAAATTTCTTTGAGGGGGTACTTTAGTGTAACTGCCCGTTTTTCAACGCCATTCCGGGAATATATTTAACAAAAACTATAAGTTTATACTGTCTGGCGTGTTGCCTGCATATTATGGTATGTTTTAAAGAATACCTACTCAAAATTTTTTTGAACTTTTTTATCGCACATATACATAGACAGCCGGTAACGCAAACTTCTAAAAAATTCTTCACCGTCGGGCGTCGGTGTCAGAACTGTTCTAGTTCTCCAAAATGGAAAAACTAAGGTTTATTTTCTTTCTTACGTTTGTCGATACTGTTTTCGTTCTGTAGAATTAATTTTATACCAGATCGAAGCTCGTCTAAGGATTCAACCATAGCGACAAACTTAATAAAGAAAATGAACCTAAGTTTTTCCATTTTGAATGACTAGAACAGTTCCCACACCAACGCCCATCAGAAAATAATTGTTTTCAAGAAGCTTGCGCCATCGACAATATGTGCGATAAAAAAGTTCCAAAAAATTCTGAGTAATACTTCAAACATACCTTAATATGCAGACAAAACGCTAGATAGTATACGCTTATAGTTTTTGTTAAATAAATTACCCAAGATGGCGTTGAAAAACGGGCAGTTATACTAAAGTACCCTTTTAAAATATTTGTAATTCCCTGATTCGATGAATTGATATATGATATATTACACAAAATGGAAATAAAAATTGGTCTTCAGACATATTTCATTGCAAGCCTACATTGACTGTTCACTTTTCCTCCATTTTCCATTAAATTCTTACACCGACAGAGGCTATTGCAATTTTACAAATTTTAAACGAGTAATGAAGCTGGCGATAAAGTTAAAGAAACTTCGACAAATTAGGGAGGGCAGAATAAACTATCCTTCAGGGCTATCTGAGGAGGATCCACGATGGTACCTTAGTATTCCAGCTTTAACGAGGATCTGATTGAGCAGATCGCACGGTGGGACCTGGCCAGTTATCATGGCTTCCCGTATGGCAACGCCATCGGGGCCCTCGAGAGGGATCGGTACACCGTTTATCAGCAGCACTTCCTCCTCCCTGACGCTGGACTTCTTCTCGCAGTCCACCACCTTCACCCCTGGCCCGAGGATCGACTCCACCGTCGACTGGATCTCGTGATCGTCCATTCCTGAGAACGTACAGCATGTTGGTACGCGAAACTATCGCGGCTGATTTATTGGAACCTCGTGCGAAATCGATATGGACGTAGTTGCGGTTCCTTTTGATGAACCTTTATAATTTATATAATAGTTTTTCAACGACTGCGGGGTCACGTTCTGGCATAAGCATGTTGGCTCTGATGTACCCCTTCGTAGCATGAATAATTGCTTAACTGGTTTGTAATTGTTTGATGAACGATAAATAATGAAACGCAATGCTAGACCGCATCGTTAACGTGGTTCAATGAACCTGTTCGCGTAATAAGATGTACTAAAACCGTGAACTCGACACCTGGAGACACCGTTAGCGTCGTCGAGGCGACGAAACGAGTTCGAAGAAATACTAATGCAGTAATTTGCACCTGCCCCACCTGGACAAGATAAGTGACGTCAAAAAACGATCGAAGGAGACCGTTAGGGAAATCAGCTGCGGGCGGAATTGAAAAATAAGATGCAATAAGGATAATGATCCGATCTCGTGGACAGATCGTACAGCTCATATCTGTAGGCTTTGATCTCATTCGATTAAATTAATTAACCACCTATGTTTCCAGAAAATACAGTACAGTCGGTACATAATATGTTTCTCAATTAGATATTGTATCATCTACACCCCCCAAAAAAATATTTGTTATAATACTTCTCCTAGGAAATTATTGCTTTTTTACACGATACACCTTTGATTATATCTGACAAGGGCACATCCCGAACCCGGAAATTCAAAAAATTCTGAAATTTTATAAATGTCCTGATTACAACACAATATTTTCTTGCTGCCCAAATTCACTCTAAGAGGGAGTAATTGACTCCTGAAAATCCGGTTATTTTCTGATTTTGTGTTATAACTCGTGAACTATAAAATAATTTGTTTTACCAAATGATAGATTTAATTAAGCGAAGTAAGTTTTGTCTTGAAGTTATAACACAAAATCGGAAAATAGACGAATTTTCAGGGGTTAATTTCACCCCCTTCGAGTGAATTTGGACAGCAAACAAAACTTGCGTTGTAATCAGGAAGAAATTCCCTACATATTCACAATGTTTCAAAATTTTTTGATTTCCGGGTTCGGGATCTTCCCTTGTGAGCTATAGAAAAGATCCTTAAGAAAACAGAAGCTATGAAATTGAAGTACTAGACAAAATTTACGAGCAATCACGAGAGCAAATATAAGCGGAAATTTGAGTATTCTTTATAGTGGAGGAAAATATGAATTATCGATGTGATTGGATTATGCGCTCAGTATTTACTGTGTACACGTAATGGAGACGATGCAATTGATACAATTCATAACGAAGTCACGAGAATCACGAGGCGAACCAAGAGCTGCAGGCGATTCGTGAATACTCAGGTAATGTCGGACGAACACCTGCAATCGTGCATCCCACCACCTGAGCCACCTGAACTAACCTGACCTAACGCTACCTGCACGAGACCAGGTAAGCTACGCACCTGCGGTCCGAGTCCACGTCCAAATACACCGTGGAGATTGTTCTGTAATAATTTTTGACGATGTCGAGTTTTATCAGGACCCGAAATCGCAGCCTGATTGATTTACTGTATCGCCAGGAGGAAGTCACAGCCAATATTTGCATTAAGGTGTTTATTTGAAAACACTAAGTGAAAGTGTTCAATAATGCATGAAGTGGCTTCGTGTGATCATGATGCATGTTGTTTTAAGCGTGTACAGGGAAGTTACAGATGCATCAGATGAATATTCGACATCGTTCTTCCCGAACTACTGTGTGCCCTATAAGAAACTTCGATAATACAGTTGTGAGACTGATGTTTTGACTGAGCTCATAGCTGACTTTTTAAATCAAATGCAATTATTCAATTTTTAACTGACTTCAAAAGGAGGAGGTTCTCATTTCGTCACGTATATATATCATTATGTATGTAGTAGGATAAAGGACCCAGTTATTGCCACTTGACCAATTACTGTCACCTTAAGTTATTTTACTTAAAATAACGAATAAATAAACGTTGTAAAGTGATACACAAAAAGAATTATGTGTATCAACCTATAATCTATACTATAGATTATATTCTATAGTTTGTTTATTCGTTATTTTAACTAAAATAGGTTATGGTGACAGTAATTAGTCAGGTGTCAGTAACTGGGTCCTTTACCCTATGTTCGCACATAACTTTGTAACACGTGGACAGATTTGAATGATACTGTCATTGTTATATGGAATATGTTCTTGAATTGGTACCATAATATATGTTTTTCAACCGACTTCAAACGAAGGTAACTAAAAATTAAAAAATAATGAACAGGGAAAATAGAAACAAAATTAAATCAATTTCTAAACCTATATCAATTAAAGTCCATTAGCACACTAACACCTGGAAATTTGACAGCGCAAAAATTTAGTGGGACATCACGCGTTCACCTGATTTAATTTTGTTTCTATATCGCACCGACTTACAAAGAAAATTATTTTATTCTTTTTAGCGTACCTTTGAAGTCGATTTTTACTTTTTTTTAAAAGTTTATTATTAAGAAGCCTGAATTTTGTTCCTCAAAATGTATCATTAAAACCAGTGATCCCTGATTGTCATGTAATTTGATCAGCATAGGTACGATTGTGTTTGTATTGCTATTCTGATCTAGAAATGCAGATAGATATCGATTGCATTGGTAGCTCTCGTATCAGATCCAGCAAGTGGGTATTTGAAGATATGGAAATGCCTTAATGACCAGTTCTAGGAAGCGAGGCATAATAGAGGATTCAGTATAAACGTAATTCAGCAGTCATATAGTTAAATCGCAGTGGAACTGCATTATGGTACATTGTCACGCTCGTCATGCAATAATTCTTCCTTCTCCTATGCATGGGAAATTGAAGGATGAATGCTATCAAGATTTTCATTAGTTACGTGGGAATTTTTCCTCGTCTATTAAACCTAATCACATCGGTAATTGAAACATTTAGAAAGAAACGCGATTTACGCGAATTAACGAGGCGAATATGCCGTGGTAATTCGTTTAATAACCTTCATTATAAGATTAATGTGCCAGGATGTTGGACGATAAAAGTGTTGCTACTGCGAGCTCAATTTTTTTTACCATCGTTCGTAAATTGAAATATGGAAAATTAAAATGTATGCAGTGGAGCCACTACTCTTTTCTAAGGACGTTTTTCAAAATGTATTTCTATTTTTCGTAATTTGATTTTCAGGTACAATTACTTAAACTTTGACTTTTCTCGAAATACTATTATGGATTACATTTTTAAAAATTATTGAAATCGTGGAATCTACGCAAATTAAATGTAGGTATTTCTTATGCGAGAATTATGTGCCTTTGCATGTCATTTCTTAAAACTTTTTACCTTGACAGTCAAATCGTATGGATGGAATTTTAATTTTCTTCAAATATATTATTTATTCTAGATATTAATTTACAATCAACAACAACATGACTCCTCGAATCCAAACCACTATCTTCTGCTACTATTTCAGTTAATCAGTACTAATTTAAGTCATCCTACAACAATAGCAAAATCACAAAATTATCGAAAAGCTACATCAAAACCTTAACGTTTTCCATGTAAAAATACAAGTAAATTGATCACTACAGAAAGACTCCCCAAAGAAACATATTTCCTTGATGCATTCAGGGCATTTCCACAATTTATGTTATCCCGATATAAATTCTCTTCCTTTCCTGGAATATTTCTCCTTTTAATCCCCGTACACGAAGAATTCCAAGGAGAAAAAGTTAGAGCAGAGTCGCATATTTCCTTCAGCATAAATAATACGACTTGTCGCCGTTCTCCATCCCCCATCGCTTCCTCGAAGGTGTAAATCAACGACGCTGGATTGGGTGCAACAGCTCGTGTGCGTGCATCCAGCTAAGTATTGTACATTCAAGCAGAATGCATTCTTCGCCCCCAACTTCATTCGTGACGGAGGTCAGAGGCAAAGTTCTCGATTTATCTCGCAGGAATCTTGACGGTTGTGATGGAAATGCGCCGTGTCTATTGCTACGCTCAGGCATGAATAATGCAACACGGTGTGGAGGACAACTGCGCTTTCGTTTCATCTTCGAAAGGAAATTTGGCGATGCATGTACTACAAATCGATGCATGTACTAATAAATGAAGAGTTTAAGTTCATCTGGCAGAAAGCTTTCAATATAAACAGCTACAAGTTTATTCGTTTCGATTGCAATCCCTTACTTACATCGCTGCTTGCAAATTTGTTCGTATTACTGTATGGCGTCAATTATCCGGACCTTGATTATCCGAACCAGTGCTGCATCATTGCTATCCCCACTATTTCTTCGAACCAGTGCAGCGGTACCGATTGATTAATTGACTTTTGCGTAATATAAATGAACGCAGTAGTATTCTTGTATTTAATAAGTACTTTTAGGTGTAATTCCTAGAGTTATAAATTGTGTAAAGTACATGCATGCTTCATTTTCCCAACTGTTTGATTATCCGAACAATTTGAATTTCTGAATAAACTCGGTCCCAAGCAGTTCGAATAATTGATTAATTATCTACTGTACTAGAAATGACAAATGGCTGCACGAATTCTTCACAATCATTTCGATCCTGACGTATAGCCGCTCTATTTTTAGCAGTAACAAGACGACCATGACAGAAACTCGGATGAGGAAGAAGATACGAAGAAGTGGCGTGGAAGTCGCTGGGAAGGCAAAGTGCGTCTGGCAGTGCCGGGGCAGGAGGGCTAATTAATTGCCAGCGTGCTAATTAAGGGCGCGAAAGCAAGTGTCGTGGCGCTCTATTTGCGTGGCTGGCGGAGGGAGCAGAAGCCTAGAGGCCAAGTTGTTTCAAACTGTTTGCGACCTTCCAAGTTCAAGCGACTTCTATCGAGTCTCATTAATCCCTAATCTCATCGCTTTTACGCCTACGAACTCGAATGTTTGGACATGTTTGGACAAAGTGTCGCGTGAAAGTCAACTGTGTCGTTATTTTTCGCTCGAAAAGAATTTATCCACAAGGACTAATCTATCTTCATTAAAATGAAAAAGGAACCAACTTTGGGTGATTTATACTTGTCAAGATAAAAATTAATTTATAGCAAAAATTGCAAAATTTGATATATTTACTAAACAAATTCGAAATTAGGAAACTGATAACTTAAACCCTCCCTAATTTCGCGCGAGCTGCACAGTTCAATCTCAATATTTAAAAAATTCATAGCTCCACAAAATAGTTTGACTGTTCAAAAGAGAGAGAGTGAAATCTATCCTTCTTGCAACGCAATGCATTTCACGAAACACGTGTTATACAGCGTGGCAACTCCTGGCTTCTAATTTCCACACAATCACGACTCCTGTTTTCTTTATCTGGTCGAATCTGGCGAGAGATTTTCATCCACACGCGTTTAATTTTCACTTTTATGGCATGACGACGCAACGGGGTTCCAATGGGCGACTTTCGTTCTTGGTGGCAACAAAGTGTACGGAAAATCGCAGGACGAACTTCACGCGGCTACGTTCCCGTCCTCCCCCGGCCTTAATTAGTTCCCGGGAATCCAATTAATTCCCAAGAAGCACTGGTTTCTCGGCGCACGAAAGTGCATCGAGCTCGAGGTGTTTCGCGTGTCGAAAAAGCGCCAACACTCCTGTTTACAGTTTTAATTGAGTCATTTATCGAAACTCGCGTATTATCGTCTACTTTATTTACGCAGGGATTAATACTACTCTACGCGACTCGTGCAGCATCGTTACGCTCTTCGTAATGATGCACCTCGACTCATTACCGCGCTGACAATAATTTCTGTTCCAATCAAATTTGTCACTCCATTTGACAAATTTATTTGTCTGAAATGATTGGATGCTTTGCCACTGGAATTGAAATTCTGACGAGGAATTCAAACCCGGGGGATGCTCGAAGAATGCAATTAAGTTCCTTCCTCATTTCTTTCTGCATATTAAGTGACGTGTGACTGTGAACTCAGTTTTACGTGGATTACAAACCACCGAGTTTGTCAAATTTGGTTTAAAAAATTGATAGAGGAAACTATTAATAAAAACTTGAAGCATATTAACATTTCGTGCTCCACATTCTACACAATTGAACAATAGTAGAAAATAACGTTAAAAATTATGAAAATTGTCGACAATAATTAAATATAAACCAGCGTTAATCGAAATTTTCTGTGATGTAAACAATGCGAATGATCAAACAAACGAACAAATTTTGAAACGTATATATACTTACGTTTCCTGTATTTTCCTAGCGGTAATTGTATAATTGAACGAACTTACCTAGTGAAGTTCGATTGGAATTGTATAAGCGCCTCCTCCGAATAGATCAATCGTAGTCCCCCTACTCTATGCCAGTATTGTCACATTTTCAACATAAAATAAAACACGCATGCGGCCTCGGCCGCGATCCTCATTATTTTAAAGTGCTGCCGTAATAAATTGGGTCTATCTAATGTAATAGATAATGGGTTTTCCTGAAAAAATAAGGAAAAAGGGTGGGTTTGATCTATTCGGAGGAGGCGCTTATACAATTCCAATCGAACTTCACTAGGTAAGTTCGTTCAATTATACAATTGTATTTAGCGCCTCCTCCTCAAGATCAATCGTAGATGTTTAAAGTTCTATTACGGCAGTCCAACTGAAAACACTAACTGAGGAGTTAGTCTGAACAATCTTTTGTTCCATATTATACATAATACTTTTCAGTATGGATAAGGCAAATTGTTGCTTATCCGATCTAACATTTCTATCACAAAGTTTTGCAAATGTTTACGACTCTTTATTCCAGCCAGTTGTTTTACCAACAAAGTCTTTGTTAGTGACGTCGATACGTGAAGCGTACTATGCGCTGAGAACATGGTTGAATCTACGCTACTAGTTCGAACCTCATTTATCCAGCGACTCAAAGACTGCGTAGAAATCGTCTTAACTGACTTATTAGTGGATATACACAGTCCTTTCACAGAATTACGAATCTCTGTTGTACTTTCCAAATAACACAATAACGTTGAAGCTGCACATATTTTCTTGTTGCGAAAAAATGGTCAGGTTAAACGCAGTTGTAATGCGTTCTTCTTCGACGTCTTAATATGCACAGGAATCGATATCTCTAATTTATCCGCGGATATCCTAATGTTTTCTAACTCAATTAGAGAGAACGTCTGCATCCGGTGACCAGTAACTAACTCGAGGACAGTAATTAGGTTTTTTGGGTATCGTGCACAAATCTAACCCTCCGTTCGCCGGCTGTTTTATAAAATATTCGACGGCAATCTTCGAATTCCAAGAAAAGTCGTACTTGGACCTAAAGGGACTTAAATTATAGATACCTCTCAATAAACGTTGAATTCTAATGACTTGTGCAACTTCAGTTACCACTATTAGTGAAATTGCTGATCAAACACAATTTGTGGTGCTGTGAGACAGTCCTTCTTCATGTAACCGTGTAAGGAACGCTAGGACCTCTGGAATGGACGGATTACATAGTTTCACTGTATTTTTGCTGCAGAATAGCCACTACTTGTTTAGGCCTATATCGTAATTTCTTAGCGTAGATTCGCTAATCGATGACATCATAATAGCTAACGCCAGTCCTGGAATTCCTTCTGCAGCTACTGCTTGTCAGATAATCTGCCTGCCACCAGAGTAAGACGCTTCCAAAGCGGGTACGGTTCCCTGTTATAAGAAGATAACAGATTTTGTATTCGATTTGAACTTGAATTTGAACCTCTAACATTGACTGAAAAAGTGTGTAGCATGGCTGAGCTGGCCAGTCCGGTATCACTACTATTCCCTCCGGTTCCTCCTTTTTAATTTTCCAAACGGTCTTCAGAATTGTACTAATCGGAGGGAGGGCGTAAAAATACAAGTCTTTCCCAGGCAGTGTAAAGACATCAACTGTCTCAGACCCAGAATCTTTCTTCCAAGAAACATAGCAATTATGTCCGGTGAACCTAAAATACGAATTATTTCTTTAAAAGTAATCCTCGACAATTCGTATTCTGTTTCGAGCTCTGATCTACGCGATTCGGCGTCTGTCTCCAAATTCTCGCGGAAGCTAATGTATAAAGCAAAAACCCAAATGCCTCGGTTTTCGCACCACTGCCAATTTCCGTTGTAATCTTATTTAAATTCTCAAATTAAATTTCGCCCATTCTATTGATAAACGATATTGTACATCTTTGTGTTTTACATACAGCTTCCCATCCTGTGAGCGACACGCCTAAGTAGATCTCCATAGCAAATTCTAAGCAGTTGATTGTATTAATCCCAGACATAATATGTGTCTCTCACCATGTAAAATCTACAACATTCATCATTAGCGTCATAATAGCCTCGTAACTGCCGTTGTTATTTGCAAGAGGTAAGAACTTTTGTCGCTCAAATTCTTTCGCATAAACCCTGCTGTAATTAAAAGCTGGGTAGCAAGCTACAATTGTGCGAATAAATTGTGCGAAATCGCTTATCTTTCATTGAGATAATTTACGAAAGCGTTGTATCAATATCCTGATCGCTATCTTCTTTTTCCCGGGGCAGTTGCAGGGTTATACATGACGACCCAACGGTAAACCCTAAGAATCTGCACCTCTTTGCAGGGACCATTTGGCTCTTTACACAATTTAGTATAAACTCTAAATTTTCTGATAAATTGTGAGTCTTGTTCAAATTGCCTGTAGTCCCCGAAGAGGTGTCTTCAAGCAGTAAGAAATTGTGTAAATACAGAACTGAACGTAAGTTCAGTTGTCGTAACCCACTTACTACAAATTTCATTAATTTTGTGAAACCCATATGGGTTGAGCTTAACACAAATAGTAAATAAATGAATTGGTGGTATTTCCCACAAAAATCAATTCTTAACAATTTTCTGTGTGATCCATCAATTGATATTAAATAATACGCGTCCTTCAAATCGGTAATCGACATTGTATAACAATTCTATAACCTTCCAGTTTGAAGTGCTCTGTCTCCATAAACTCGTTATACTTAAGATTTAAAATTGGCCTAAAAGCCTTATCCGGTCTGGGAATTAGAAAAATCCTTGAGAGGAATTAATCCTTTCCCGGTTTGCATGCAACAACCGATGCATAATAAAATTAGCTATATCTGCCTTATTCGTCCCGGATAATTATCTGTTTAAGACAGGCTTATATCGACGCGGAGCTGACTTAAACGGTTAATAAGGGTTATCTTATAATCCTTGATCCACGACAAAATCTATAGATCTGAGGTTATCAGTATAAACAATCAGTATAAACTGATTGTAAATGACGAGAGGTACAGCTTACAGGACTGCTTATCGCCTCTTTAAGTCTGTTTCATTTCTGAACTCCTGTATGCGCTTGATGTGTACGCTGTGGCTGCTCCGCATGCAGAGATTCCTGGGCCCGGTACGAGGGCGCCGCTATTCGCTTCTGTCTGCCTGACTCCGTCGAATAAGCCCTGTTCTGTGGACGGAACGGCGGGCCTTCCTAGCATTTTGTACTTTTCAAGTTGGAGGCTTTGATACCTTAAGATCTGCGGCGGACTGCTGTAAAAGTTTTGTTGGTTTTAGCTTCTCTGACAAATTTTTTACAGAAAGTAAATCATGAACCGCCGTCGTACTTAACATTCCTTTCATTGTATTAATATTAATAGTTAGGTATACAGCAGCGTTCACGCTGAACCTCGCCTTTTGCACTGTAAGTAGCTATATCGGTACTGTGGTAACAGTACCTGCCTCTAAATATAGGCTATATTAATGCATATATGTAGGCGCAATAAATACGTAATAATAATAATACCTATAAGGTAATATACGACTTTTACGAATAATCTTCTCGTCGTGTACCGAATCGGCAAATACCCGACAGACATCACTTAACATTCGCTCATTGCTATATTGCCCGTGGATTCTTGCAATAAAAGCGTAGATGTTGTCTTTTCAACTTCCGAAATGCAAGCCCGTAATCTTGCTTGCTTCTTATAATTTGTAGGGATGTTCCATTTATTGCCAATTTGACCTCCGCCTTAAACCTAAGGAAGTGGAGAAACAAACAAATGTTAGGAGGTGTATATTTCTCCTTTTTTAGATTATATCTCTCCTCCGCGGAGAGACGCATCTTTTAAATTTCTGCCCAGCGAATGGCGAAGCGTGAGTGGACCGGGGACGCTAAGATCCGGTCCTCTCCCAAACGCTGTCCAATGACATTTAAGACATCGCTGTTAAGGTCTTTTTCCCGTTCCGCGGCCTCCGCTTTTCCGCTCTCCGCTGCGGGCAGTGTCATGGATGACGCTGATGTGGCGCCCCCTGATGCCGACATTTGTATCTGGTCGCCTGAAATCGGCGACGGCGGCGAGCGTAGTAGCGGCGGCGGAGGTGGCGATGGTCGCGGTGGCGGTGCAACGGGCACGACGCCGGCGAAGGTGGTAGCGGCGGCGGAGGTGGCGATGATCGCGGTGGCGGTGCAACGGGCACGACGCCGGCCCTTACCGGGCTCGATCCTGGTGCCTCCTCATCGCTTTCCGCGTCCCGCGATAACAATTCTATCCCGCTTCTTGACGCGGATCGACCTCCTATGAACGCATTTGACCACATTCTGCCATTTCCCTATCTTGAAATGCAGTTGAAACATATTATAATAAACCTGTCAAAGAGGTTAGGGTCTGCGTTGCACTATACAAACGTATAGTAGAGTACAGGTTATCTCCTGTACTCGCTCACACAGAAAATCTGGTGAGCCTACTTACTTATGCTTCTTAGACATGTTGTACTCGTTCACGCAAATTAAATCTGGTGAGCGATATCAGCTTACGTCTTCCGGAAGTCCAGGTACAGGTTAAGGTCCGTACTCGCTCACGCAGAACCTTCTGGTGAGCGATACCAGGTTATGTCCATCGGAAGTTCGAGTACAGGTTAGGGCCCATACTCGCTCACGCAGAATAGGTCTGGTGAGTACTTCCGTACAGACAAACGTCTGTAGACATTTACATACAAAGTATGTAAATCTTTCCCAATATAGGGATCTGGTAATGGACAGCCGGGGAAAATCTGCTTACTGCTCCTTGCGACGATGCAACTTCCTCTTTTACCTCGGAAGTTCGAGTACAGGAAAACTCCTGTACTCACTCACGCAGAACTTTCTGGTGAGTACTTCTGGTAAGAATATTCCTCAGCTCCTTCTCCAATTCCTTAATTTCTCCTCTTGATTCCTTTTCCTATCCATTGCGTGTAAACACATGTGACTCTTTCGGCACAAAGAAAGAGAATGAGGATCGCGGCCGAGGCCGCATGCGTGTTTTATTTTATGTTGAAAATGTGACAATACTGGCATAGAGTAGGGGGACTACGATTGATCTTGAGGAGGAGGCGCTAAATACAATTAACTTTGTTTAAACAGCAGCTAATGTTTATTGATTTCAAACAAACACGCGTGGCTATTGTGCGCTGACAGTAAACACACGCGAGTGATCGAACATTTGCTTTCAATTTCCTTGCCCTATAATCTCATACCGAAATCTGGGAAATTATACAACCCACACAGAATGTATATGAATTATGCATACATAGTGCACGAATCTTTCGTTCGTGCGTCGCGCACTTCCTCGTCGTTCAGCCGCAATATTTATTATCTGGGTTACTAATTGAAGTGTACGCATCAACAAGTGGGGGACCTGGTTTTCGCTTCATTGTCTTCCTGTCTGTACGCAGTCTCGTTTCCCTGCGCCGTACCGGACACGCGATAATGGAATACACCAAGGAACCCCAGCACTTTTTATTTTAGTTATTATTATCCCCGCCCGAGGAGACGTTGGATCGCGTGTTTCTGAATCGCGGGCCCGTGAGAACCGAGACCGTGACTCTGACATCTGGATCGGGGAAAAGTTAACAGTCCGCGAAGGAACCAAGGTGCGTCTGCCCCGCGTTGGGCATTTAATTAGAGTACGCAGCCGCTAATTACGGCTGTCCTCGAGGCATTCTGACCGATCTGCGATAGGACGATGGTCTCCCGTGAACGGGAGTAATGCTACGTTTAGTTTGATTTGATTTTTTTCAGATCACAAATGTAATCTAGATTGCGGTTGATTACGGATGAGTGAAACGACCGGGTTGAGTTTTACAAGTAATTGCACGTGTGGAACGGTTGCACGTCGAATACTCATTTTTCCACACTTTCTGTTGGAAGTGTAGGCACATGTACTGGTAGATTTGAGTAACTATTTCTTACTATTCAAAGTTTCAGCTTTTGGTATTTTTTCGCTTATAATTTATAATATATTTATATAGTTTTATGGTAAATGCAGTTTGATTTGAAGATCGTTAACTTGACTTATTTGCAGGGACTTCAAAGCGGAATGATTTTGATACCGGTATTACGTCAACAAAGCTATACCGATAGGGTAAAGGACCCAGTTACTGACACCTGATCAATTACTGTCACCTTAAGCTATTTTACTTAAAATGTTGTAAAGTGATACACAAAAAGAATTATATATTTCAACCTATAATTCTATAGTTTGTTTATTCGTTATTTTAACTAAAATAGCTTAAGGTGACAATAATTGGTCAGGTGTCAGTAACTGGGTCCTTTACCCTATATTGTACCAAAACAGATCAGTACCGAAACCGTTATAGAACCGAAATAGGTAAATACCAAAATCGTTAAATTACCGAAATCGACATAAATACCGGTACTTTTCTGGTTCTTCTTTAGGTGACATAGTAGATTAAAGTAATATCTTCATAACCCTTATTAATTCGAGCTGTAAAAACACCGTCATAACGTAATATCTTTTCATAAAAATACCAATATATTACTATACGTTTACCGTATAGGTCCTTGTCTAATAATATTTTGAAAACTGTAATGAAATCCGAAAACCGGTATTTGCATATATCGGTATGACGTCATACCGGTACTTGCGTATTTCGATGTCTATAAAGGTTTTGAAGATGGATCCAAAAAATACCGGTATCATATCGGTATCTTCAGTTTCGGTAGAAGGTCCTGCTTATTTGACGAGAAATGAGAGTTTAGGTTTTATAGGAAAAAGGGTGTGAAGAACTCGTTGTATGAAGAAAAGAATTAAGTGTCCTTTTTATGTTGATGTGGGATTTAATTCGAGTAACTAAGAACGAAAAAGGAGTTGGTAATTAAATGTTCGTGGAAAGACATAGTTTCCACGTTATATTCAGACACATTTGGTGATTTTATATTTTTGCTAGAATGACGTGGAAAAGTGGAGTTAATCACGATACATATGCGTGTTAATTATACACAGAACGACGCGATAAAACGTACGATAAATTATGGGTGGTTTGAAGAGAACTGTTTTCCATGATAATCGGTCTTTGGTAGCGAAACAATGCGCTGCGAGTTCAGTAATCACACTTGCAGAACGATTTACATAATACAATACACCCTAACTGCATAGTCTGTTTTATTTAGCGAGGAAGCGCGAAATTGTTCGAAGTGTGCTCTAAATACCCTCGGAGTTGTGCTCGATGCACTAGCTGCTTATTGCGTTGGAAGAGGGCCAGGGATATTCTGTTAGCCCATTTAAAATTGAAATTGTATCCACTTTCATTGTGGCACCGTCTCTCAAGGAATTCAAACCCAGGGAACTGCTCCTTGCAGAAAGTTATTCGAACCTGGTTCAATTATTTAATAACAGTAATTAACCGTATCATTCAAGATACTATTAAGTCATCACATGAGTAGTATCGTTTTTCATCACATGTATGTAAATTGATGAATGCTATTCATACACGCAGAAAAAATGGTACTACGACAGTAAAAGGAATAGTAAATCAAAATTATGAATTAGAGTAAATTTGCTTCGATGTTTAACCTATATATATGAGTAGTTCAAAAAAATTTACAGTTTATTATTATTATTTTTTTGTTATTAATGCAAATATTATTATTACTATTATTATTATTCATAATTGGGTTTAATCTCGGTGTATAACAAGCGCACGTAGTTATTTAAATGATTTTACGGCCAAATTTTGTTGTTTTTACTTTCACTTTTATTCCATTTTCATTTTTATTGTTGGTATATTTCTCATTTCTCATTTTCATTTTTATTTTTCTTTTATAGGTATATTTTTTTTTATATATTATGTATTTATGTATGTTTCTTTTCCTTTGTTATTCATTCTATGTATACACAAAGTGTAAGAAAAATAAAAATGAAAATGAGAAATGAGAAATATCCCAACAATAAAAATGAAAATGAAATAAAAGTGAAAGTAAAAACAACAAAATTTCGCCTCAAAATCATTTAATTCAGTACTCTCATCAGAATTAGGTACCACATTCTCATGATCTATTCTATCGTTTATGTCGACTTCATCGAGATTTCTCATTTCTTCAATGACAAGAGTTTCAAAATGGAAGCATTCCTCCAAACATTATAAGTATGTACAAAATATACTCAAACGATTTTCTACCTCGGCATACCATAATTTTGTTATCAGTTAAGGCACATTTACCAATTTTTCCAGCCACAATAAATAAATTGGCAACTGTCGGTACAAATTCGATAAAAATAGACATGGCATATTTTACGAGCATATTTGAATACGCTTTTGGCATATTTTACGAGCATATTTGAATACGCTTTTTGCATATATTAAGTGCATCAACATCCGCAGTCTAGTTATCACTATGTCATTGATAAACTGAGGTTTCTTTTCAGTACGAACCTAAGGAACAATCGACTACCTTTCCAAACAATTCACCTTTACAAACACACCTATAGGTACTAATTCTTCCGAATTCAATTTCTCTAAAAAAAAGCAGCAATGTTTAGCAGAAACCCACTATGAGCATAGCAAACTACCAGAAACCAAACGCAACTGAAAAGGCAACTAATATAAAGGACAGTTCAATTAAGAATCCAGGATGTAGGGGAAGAAGCCAAATTCTAAAATTTGAAATTTTGCAGAAGAATAAATAAATTTGCAGAAGAAGCTAATAAATCAACTGCTTCTCCCAGTGCAAATATTTTTTAAACTTTGATTGAACGTTTCTTGTTTTCCCCTTAAACTACAAAAACATCAGGTATTAATTTACTCGCGGAAATAATTATTTAATTACACAATCACTGGTCTGTGTACTCGGCTTCATAAATCTTCAACAACTTGTCACTCGGTTATTTGCCCCCCTGGACGACTCGCCAAGTTTAAATTACCCACTCGTTTTCACATTTTTTGGATTCTAACAGTTTTTCCCCTGCGTCCTTCAATTGGCCGTGGACTCGAGGCGCCTTTAATCGCCCGTTTCTTAAGCACCGGCCACCAGCGCCGACGAAAATCTTGTTTGCTCGATTTTTCCAACGGGCCCAGGCGTGTTGGAGCCAGGCCAGAAAGCGTGATACTGTGAAATTGTCGGAGGGACGAGCAAAAAGCGTGCGCGAATGTGTTCCCAGACGGCTGGCGAGTTATCCGGCGTCGCCGACGGATTCGCGCCGACGTTTTCCTTGCGAATGAACCGCGAGGCCAGGGCCAATGAGGAGGCGAGGGGTTGTGTGTATATCTGAAGGGTGAGTCTGGGCCGAAATTTGAATTGCAGAGTGAAATTAACTTCGTAAAAAGTGCCAGGAATTTGCAATGTTAACGAGGCCGATCGCCGCGTTTCCAATGCGCGGGGAACAGGGCACGTACCCTCGTTTGCACGTTAATTCGCTCCAGCTTAAGTCTACTCCCCGAACTTCCTTTTCTCTCGATCCTTCTTGCCAGCCCGCGGCGTGTTACACCGTCGCGCACAATGGAGTCGTCTTCGAACTGGACGACGTTAACAGGCATTGTATCGAAACAATTCTAGAATAATAATGGTGAATGGGGGTGGGGCTGTTTTGAAGCTTTCGTTGAATCTTTTAAATTTGAAAAGTGTCGGGGATACTGGCGGAGTCTAAATGTAAGAAAGATTCTGTAGAATGTACTATGGAAGAGTTGCATGTCAGGTATGTAAGCATGGATCTACGACTACATATCTACTGGATTCTAATTAGCATGATCCGCTTCAGGATTCCACTTGAATGTCGGACAACTCGAGAGTGGTTAGATTGGGGGTTGTCACGAAGCTCGTTCGTGATTTCAACCCTCCACCTTTGTCAGTGAACAAGAAACGATAATTGAAAGCAGGGATTAGTGTCGAGAAGTAATCTCGTCTTCCGAGTAATTGAGATATGAGATTAAACCCTGCCAATTTTACTTTGCAACACTTGCGCTGTATTCTTGTATACTGTGATTCTCGAAGCAATAAAATTTACTCTGATAACAAAACATTTCGTTTACCATGTTTCTCTATGTTAATCAAATGTAAGTTTGTAACCCACCCTATTTCCCACATGCTGGTTTCACAAATGAAACACTTGGAAGACGAAAAGCTACACGCTGCTGCAACTGTTCTCGTATTCCTCGCCGTAATTTAAGTGTTTGCGAGGGCCACGGGTACGAGATTGTTAAGGAGGGCATTAAGGGAAGAAATATCGCCAATTTGCGGAATCCGCGGCGCGACGCATACTACGAATTCCGCGCGTTCGCCTACTTTCTTGAAATAGCGGTGAGGCGACGAGCCGAGGAAATCTTGAACGCTTAAGCGTATTTTCGTCAGGTGGAGGGGAAATGAATTTTCCCTTCGCGAATACATTAGGCGGCTCGATGTTAAACCCTTTCAGCGTCGACTCATTAAACCAAGGAGCACGCCGTAAGGAGCGCCGAATGACTTTATTTAGGTTAGTGGGGCTTGCGAAAAAATTTTCCTCTATAACTTTCGGCGTGCCCAGATGTTCCTTTGAAGTCGTTTAGTTTAAAATATGCGGGGGGAAAAAGTTCGGAACTTTCTGCGCGATACAGAAGAATACATCTAGCGCGTTATCGCAATTTTAATCAGCGATTCAGTGTAATGAATGAGAAAAGAAAACATGGGTGCACTTAATTCTCAATATTTATAGGAAACGGATTTCTTACACTTTTTAATACTCCACCGTGTTTCGTCAAATTAAGTGTCGATTTAAGAATAAGAGACAATTGGAGGAGCACGCAGACATGATCCACGCCGCGAATTGATATCGCGTCGCGATAATCCAGCGGGCATGTCACACTCGAGCAATCGCAGAGGCGCGTGAGGAGTGAAAAATGAGCCGTGTCCGTGTAACAACTGCAAAACGTGTCAAGTAATTGGTGTCAAGAACGAGAGGCGAGGAATCGCCGGAGAAACGCGTTTAAGCAATCGTCTTACGGGATGTAATGCATTTGAAGCAGTTAAGATAATCGCGAGGAACAGTGAGAAAGGGATCTGGCGTAACGGGAGAGCCTCGGTGCAAATGGTGACATTTCTCCAAGGGAAACGCAGCGAAATGACATTGATGTTCGTAGGGAAAAATTCCTGGCTGCAATGCACGCTGGGAGCGGTAAGTAATTGCGTAATTGCGCTCGCCTCCTTCCATATTTATGTAACCACGGTCGTTCCTGGGACACAAGCGTTCCTTTGTTGCAAATAGTTTGCAAATGAACCCCCGTGGAATTCCGAGGCGAGCAGGAGAATAACGCGTTATCTCCAAGTGACGATTAGTCGATTACAATTACACCATACAGCGCACCCGCCCTCGCCAGATATCGATCAACACTCCTGAATTCGTTAAAAGGATGCTAGACAGTCGTTTTTGTTGAAAATAATTATTTGATTAATTACAAAGAAATCAATTGACACTGAAACTTGTTCTTCAGCATAACGTTTAATGATATTATTAACTTTAGAAAAACATATTTGGTTCGCCAAAAATAGCAATAAAAATGAAGCTACAGATGGATCATAGAAGAGGCTTTTTAAAAAAAAAATTGTTAAGGGCATTTGTTTATTCAGCTGGCGAAAGAGGATTGCGATTTTCGGGAATTTTTTGTGGAATATCTCTTGTATGTATTTTTACAACTATTCGCTTATTTTAAGAGTAGGATATATGCAGCAACTCTTAGTAATTTTGTTATAGAAAAACATTAAAAAATGAACAAATAACATCCATTGGATATCGATGAGCAAGGTATTTAGGAAACCGCTGTATCGATTACCCTAAACTTTTGTAGACTTCTTTTATATATCAAAGACTAGTAGATGAACGAAGGATTTTTTACTTTAACACAAACTCAATTTTTAATTAACGAAAAACGAAGAATTCAGACATCGAAAAATCGTGGTTTTGCTTCAAACGGCCGCCATTTTGTTAAAAAATAACTTTGTGAAAATCCTTTATCTACTGAATTCAGCCATAAATTAACAGAATCTTTTTGAATTTTTAATTTCTGATGATCCGGCTCAGAAAAATCGAGATCACCGCACAGTGCCTTTATCAAAACAGGTTCCGCGAGAATGGCTATTATTTGTTCATTTTTTAATGTTTTTCCATAACAAAATTACTGAGAGTTGCTACATATATGTACTTTCAAAATAAGCGGATAGATGTAAAAAAATATACAGTAGATATTCCACAAAAAATTCCGAAAATCGCGTTCTAATTTATCTAATTAAACTCGTATTTAATTTATGGTTCGTTGACTGAAGCCACTTTTCTTGAATTAAAAGAGTCGCATTAGTACTATGAAAGGTTCGATTGAATAATCAAGAATGCTCCCCAGCAGAATTCAGTGGACAAATCCAAGCCGAACCATGTTTCGTTCAGTTGCAACCCTTTGAGACCGTGAAATTTCAAATCGATACGCCGAAAACGCGGGTTCATCGAACCGATCCCCCGGGAAGCTTTTGCACAAACAGTGGCCGGGGACCCCAAAATATTCACCCTCGCGAAATCATACGTTGGCACTGATCAACGTGCACGCTTGGGCGCGAGAGGATTGAGCCGCGCGCAACCCTCCGCGTCGAGGATCGCGGAATACAAAACGGACAAGTAGAACGAAATCCCCTTTACTGCACAAGGGGATTACACAAGAAACATTCACGAACGTAAGGGAGACGCTTCAGCGCTGGCAATTGCGACGATTCGCCCGCAAATTGGTTTATCGTGTCCCCCGCGACGCGATCGAATGGAAGGAAAATGTCTGACGCTCGTGGAAAGCGAGGCGAGTGGCCCTCTCCGCGAATCGATCAATCATTCGCGAGCGCGGCGATAGACTGTGACTTGTGGACAGCCGTTCGATGAAGAAACATGAGCAGCGATTAATCCGCGATACTTGGAAATTGAACGCCAATTTGCATGAAATTTACTGTGCTTACGGTGCATGGTATGTGTAATTTTTTTGTATCAGCCTAATGAAACGTGTGGGAATGCAATTTCTCCGTGTCATCGCACTTCGTGTTAAGGGGCGGATTTGTGTATATGAAGAATAAGCTGCAGCCTGAGGCGGCAAATTTGGAGGAGTGGTAAATTTGGAGGGCAGCAAATTTTGGGGAGCGACAAATCTTGAGCTAAAGAAATTGGGAAAAGTAAACACAGAGGCTTGAGACCATTAAAAACAAATCACTTCTTTTTCATATAGCGAATTAGCAATAACTCATATGTGAGTTTCCATATCGAATTAATATTGAAACTGTCTCGATTCTTTTAAATTAAAATATTTGATGATATTTTGCGGAAAGGGCGGCAGATACTTGTTAGCCTGGGGCGCCAAATCTCCAAAGATTTAGAAATAAGGCAGTAGAAGCCTCGAGTACCTTATTGACAAGTAGAAACTCATATTTTCCTAAATTTCAGAACCTATTTAGTATCCCTTCTCGGTATAGTACTTTACGGTTCAGTCATGAATGGCGAAGGTTAAATTCAGTGGCTCGTACCTTCAAGAATATCAGTTCACAAACCCATAAGTGAGCTCCAGATTAGTCACTACACCTCTGCAAAGCACAAAAGCAAAGGGCACCTCTCTGCTCCACTGTCGTCCTCTTATTCTTCAAATTAGCATTACACAAGAAAATAAACTCGTCGAGCTGACTCCCTCGAAGCTACAAGATGGACCACTTTTAAGAACACAATGATTACCCATAAACCAATAAGAAAAATCCCAGAACACGGGGGTTTGAGAGCTGGTCGAGGCAGCACGATCTCGAAGAAGTTGGACGCGTCCAGAGGAGACACGGCCAGGTACAAATATGGCGTGTGCAGCTTTGACGATGCTACTTTCCGCGCACGGTCCTTGGTATCCCTTCCTCGTTTTTGCCGTCGGAAATTCTGCGCGCACCCAGCCATATTTATAGTTACGAGCGCGCGAACGAATCTCGTCGGGTGGTCGAAAGCCAGGGGGGTTGTATTTACGTTCCGTTTAACTGCATAATGCATGCGTATCAACCGCGCTGCTCCATTTTAATCCCCCTGGCCACCGGATAAGGGGGCAGCTCACCCCTTCGCGCCAACAGATCCGCGCGCGTGTGTCTGAAAGGGAGGACGAGCCAGCTGGTCACGAATATACGGGGTGCTTTGAGAAATTGCGCAGAACTGCAAAACGTTGCATTCTATAGTGAGTTCCCTCTGTGACCATATTCTGTAAATGAAACTGTGTCCCACTTGTTTTCACGGGTAAATTGATGGCTCTCGTTTTTGTGTGGGTAAAGGGTGCAGATATAAAAAAATGAATAGGTACTTGAAGAGACATTTCAGATTTTAGGCCAGAAAATTACTTTACCTGTAGGCGCCCATTTTGAACATCCATTTGCGAGAAGATCTTTGGTTTCATACTATCCTACACATTTCTTAATAAACCTTTTCAGGTTCTCTCTAATGTGCAAAAACAAAAAAAAATCCCCCCACTCACAAGGGAACATCCCGAACCCGAAAATTCAAAAAATTCTGAAACTTTGTGAATATGTAGGGGATTTCCTCCTGATTACAACGCAATTTTTGTTTGCTACCCAAATTCACTCGAAAGTGGTGAAATTAACCCCTGAAAATTGGACTATTTTCCGATTTTGTGTTATAACTCGCGAATTGTAAGAGATAGAAAAAAAGTTTCAAGACAAAAGTTACTTCTTTTAATTAGATCTATCATTTGGTAAAAAAATTCTTTTACAGTTCACGAATTGTAACTCAAAATCGGAAAATAGTCTGATTTTCAGGGGTCAATTACACACCCTTAGAGTGAATTTGGGCAGCAAACAAAAATTGCGTTGTAATCAGAAGGAAATCCCCTACAAATTCACAAAGTTTCAGAATTTTTTGAATTTTCGTGTTTGGGATGTTCCCTTGTCAGAGATAATTCATACTTATGTAGGTACATCTACCTAAAAAGCTCGAATTTCTTAACGACGTGAGAGCTGCTAAATACCTCCGTACAAAGCACATTATTAAACACTATACATCTGTAGATAATCAGCATCCCCGGAACTCAACGTGTCGTCTTTCATATTATGCGAACGCTGTTGTACGACCGACAGCAAAATGACCAGTCAGCCAGCCCATCCGTCCAGCGAACTGGTCTCTTTAAAAAGGAAACGAGGCCGACCTTCGACTGCACCGGCGTCAAAATGGTCTGTGTAACGTCTATTACGTACTTGTTGCCGGAACTCGGTTATTCGCTTGTACGCAACGAAATTAATGAATTCACTTTCTCCCTTCCTCCACCGCTCGCCTGTGGCAGCACGCACGAAGTTGGAGCTACGCTGGATCAACTTTTGGATGCTGGATCGTTTCGGAACATGATTTCATTTCGCCCATTCGTCGTGCTTTTCTAATTTAAAAGTTCCTTCGAGTTCGTTACGCCACAGCCTTTCATAGTGAAACCAACCAGTAACCCTTTACGCGGCAAATGAACATCTCAAGTACCTACACCGAAGTTTAAATTGGATAATGACTTTGTGAAACTTGAGACGAAATGAAAAAGTTCGTAATGAAATCGGTTTTGAAATTATACTAGTTTATAAATAATTCTGTTTGTATTGTTTCCTATTCGAATTGCTTGCATTGAGTGTGCGCAGTATTGGACAAAAAATTTTAACTTGAAGTTTTTAAAGATTTTATTGATATGTGTTTAACTTGCGCCTTTTAAAGGAAGTGCAATGGAGTAATCCTACGATAATTTCTCCTCCATTTAGAATCGATAACATAAAGACTATGAAAGCAGAAACTTCAAAATTTCCAATTCAGTTCCTGTGACTCGAAATTACCGAATCCTACGGTTATTCGTTACATTTTTCTCGATTATAGCAGAGGACATCTTCCTCGATATGAAATTCATTTAATACCACGATGTTCTCGTTTAAAAGGAGTACCGCAAAATGGAGAAGATCAAAGATACCTACTCCATTTCTCGATCAAGACGTTGCACGATATATCAAAGCAAAATATCGGTGGATCATTAAATAAACTGGGCATGGTTTAGTGAAATGTAGATGGCAGAGAAAATTTCATAAAGTCGTTACTAATGGTACGTTTTTACCTTCTCCCTGAAAACGAGTCGCCAAATCGATATCCTCTTGCGGAATTAATTTTATGCATGTCTAACCGCTGAAATTGCATAAAAATTCAAGAACGATCGTGGCGCGGCTGATATTATCGAATAGGTAACTGGGGCAACGAAATTACCATATCTCGAGCGCAGACCTCTATTCGAGGTGGAACTGAGTCGTTCGCGGAGGAAATGAACGGGATGCGTTGAAATTCGCGAATGGAGCTTAATTGTCCAGGTATGCCCGGCTACATAAATCGAGCTAACTTGCGCGGAAACGAACCGCGAATCCTGATTCCCGAGTCGTTCGTGTGGCAGTCACTATTCATTCTTCGCGATGAACAATCTGCTCGGCAGCTATTCGACTCGACAAGGAAAACGTTTTTAGTCCAGTGAAATTAGGCGGAAATATGGCCAATCAACGGAATCATTCCCAGCAAGCTAAATTTTGGCACGGGCCTTTATTTTGTCGTTTTAAACAATACGTCAAAAGTTCATATCGATCCGACATCCGCTAAAAATGTTACAGTGGGTTGAAGGTACAAAGAAGCTGTTTTTTGCGAATAACTCGGTAATTATCAGTTTTAAGACGAAAATAGTTATTATCAAATTTATAGCTCAGGAAATTCTCTGTAAAAAAGGTTCTACAAGCTTTATTCGTAGGAGTAACCGTTTTCATGTATGATGGGTTACCAAGTTCCAACCCTCATACTTTTGAGAAGGGAAGATCCCGAACCCAGAAATTCAAAAAATAATGAAACTTTGTGAATATGTAGGGGACGTCCTCCTGAATACGACGCAATTTAGTTTGCTGCCCAAACATTTTTTGTACAGAATTTCCTAAGCTACAAAGCTCATAATAACTATTTTCGTCATCAAACTGGTAGCCAACGAAATATTCGCGAAAAACAGTTTTTGTTTACCTTCAACCCTCTGTAAAATTTTTAGCAGATGTCGGATCGATGGGGGACTTTTGACATATTGTTTAAAACGACGAAATAACAGGCCATGCCAGAATTTAGCTTGCTGGGAATTATTCCGTAGACAGATAGGTACTAGGTTCACTGGACTATTTCTATAAATATTGCAATCGCGAAATCGCACCTACCCTAGTAACATTTTTAGTTGGCTCACAGTATCCCTAAGTTGGGAATTAGTTGGCCAACAAAATGCCAACAATACGTGCTACTAGGGTATGAGCAGAGAACACGAGGATTTAATTGCATACCGTGTTCTGGTGAACTTTTGCAGCTACCTTTCTTTTCACGTGGCCCGTTCATTAATCTCATTTATTAAGTAAACGCGCACAACCGCAGGAAGTTTATGGAACATGCGTCTCCCTCGATGAATAGCACCAGCAGTGAAAAGCAGTAATATTAATTACGGTTTAAATTGTAGCTTCCTGAATGACGCGGCGGACACACTGACTAACCGACATTCAGATTTATTAACGGATTTTAATGTAGGTAATACGTGTATGTATGGCAGAATAATCAAATTTGAGCTTCTTTATTAGTGGACTAAAACGAACTGCCAACAGAGAAATGAGGCCAGGAGTATCTTTCGTGTTTTTTTTGATATAAAAGACACTTAAATCGCACACCACTTTAATTGCATTTCATGAGTTTGGAATTATATGAAAATGTTCAATTGCGAAGGAATAGTCAACTTGAGTTGTTTAAAATGTGTCGTGCTTCATTTCACTCGAAATCCAATTCGTCTTTTACAATCTTACCGGCTAAAAATATTTCATAAAGTAAAAAGTACCTTCCAAAAAAATTGTACACAACTTGTTCGGAAGGAATATTTCCACCAACGAAATTGTTCGTCTGCGTTGCACTCGACGTGGAGAAAATTGCAGAGAATTGAAACACCGGAGGACCCTTTAACACCGACTGAAAACGACACATAATTCCATTTACACGAACGCGTGTCGGGGCACGCAGTGATCGTTGCACCGCTCGCGAACTTGCAGCACAATTGAACTGTCCACGCATAACCAACCGGGTGGATAAATCGAGCGCAATTACCGTCCGCCAAATTGAATCACGCATTACATCCAAATAGAACTTAGATTTCTTCGTTATTTTTCGAGACAGATCATTATTTATTCTCCCTAACGAGTTTGCCTCCTTTTTGCCGCTTGGCGGAAAAGGGGTGAAGAAAAAAAATAAAATTAAAAATGGGGAGGCGAAGAGTACAAAGCCAAGGCTAGAATTCCAGCTCGGTTTCAGCTTTAGATTCAACTGGGTAAGGAGCAAACAATTTTAATTACCGCCCACTGACGAGAGTCTTCCTAATTGCATCTCGGATCCTCGAGAATCCTTTCACGTCCGCAAGTGGCCAGCGAATAATTAAAAAGAATAACTGTCCACTGTTCCAGACTGGAGAAAGCCCGTGGCCTGCGCGTGCAGAAATTCACTCGTGCACAATGGCTGACACTTAAAATCCTCCAGCATAGGGGTGATACCTTTGTAGCCAATGGAAGAATATCTTTTGTGTGTCGTTAATTGTTTGAAGTGAAGAAGTAACATAAAATTTATGTAGCATATTACTGTAGGATCGACGTAGGGAACCAGATATGGCAAGAAAGTAAACTTGCCATTATTCTGGTTTTAGAGAAAAAGTTGGAAGCTGCAGTCTACGGTGGAAGAATGAAAACTAATACTCTTCCGTCATATTGAAGAAAAAACTTAATATAAAATTATAAGAATCACGAATAGAAGTAAAAGTATAATAGAATGCATTCTTAAGAGGCACAAGAATGAAAATCACGGTTCGAAGAAAATAAAAAATGCAAAAAGGTAATTTTGAACTACTACGAAAAAGGTACTTTTACGTACTTGGCGATAAACTTGGAAGAATAGAAAATAGCGAAGGAAATCATGCGGAATATTGGGTTCAAACTCCTCGCAACTTCTGCTGTAAGATTTCTGTGACAACTTTATCACTACTCCAAGAAATTCAACATTTCTGCATTACGCTGAGAAATAAAGTGAATAGAATACGTCTGCATAGATTATAAACGTGTTTCCTTCGCGCATGCTGCGTTTCACGAGGACGACTGTGCGAGCAAGAGTCGTGGACGATTTGTCAGTGTGAGGGATTGTACGTGAGCGAGATGGCCAGGCAGGATAGGCCGCATCGAAAGCTTCCCTCAGAGCTTTCTCTCGCGGTGCTTGACCAGCCGAGATCATCGCTTCCGAGATATACTAGCCATCGCCATCTTCGCGAATAAGTCCTGGAACGAGTCCAAGGTTTAGAAAGTGGCGACGGGTCAGAGACTTGGAGTATTTTTCTCCCTTCGAACCAGGCAGTCTCGTTAAGCTTGCTCTCACGTGCGATCGTTATCGGGATTATTACTCGCGTGTCGCGTAAAGATTGCAACCACCTACGCTCACTGACTTAATGGAATTAAGATTAGATTCGTCGTCGACGCTGTTCCCGTCCGCTAGCATGACGGGGGATAGAGCGATGCTTGTTTAAGATTATATGCAGCTCGTTCCGTTAATCTGGTCATTGTTCTGACAATAACGAAGTGGAAGAGATAGCCAGCTGGGTATCAAGAGGCGCGCAAGCGAGCTTTAAGCACGTTGAACGAGGCAGTTCGATTGTTTCGGTTAGACGGTCGCTAATTGGTCCGAACAATCAATATTCATCCGCAATTAACACTTTGGGAACGGATGTTGGGATACTTCCGGTAGATACTTTACTTTTCTAGGTCAGTGTCGGAATAATCCTGTCGACACTTCGCGAAATCAATATGAAGAGACCTCGTTTTGGCTACCTAATGGGGAAACGTTGAAATGCTCGGAAGAGGGTAGCTCATGATTTGTAAAAGGAAAATGGAGAAGAACGTAAATATACTGAATAGTGTAAATTAGATTTCGACCGTAATGTTTAATAAGATATGGTATCGGCGCACTGGTTCGGTCTCTTAACAATTATTTTCTTTTTATTTTTTAATTTAAATCAAAGCTATTTTGCAACATAAAAAAATAATTGTTAAGAGACCGAACCAGTGCGCGGATATTATATCTTAGTAAATATACTGATGTACGATTAATTAATGGTAATTCCCTGGGCAAAGTTAATAAATCACGTGACAAAACGAGTGCCTAACGGGGTCGTTACCAATAAGTGAACCAAGGAGAGTTGCTTTATCCTTGGTTTATTTGCGAGCGCCTCCAGTGTGTACAGCGATAGGTTCGAGATGCACTGGCTGTTCGTACTAACTTCTCGCGTTCTTATACATACACAAAGGCATCTAACTTCAATATTATTAGTCTGGAAGAATTTCTACTTCGACGGCCTTTTTCTGGAAGGGAGGTGTAAGTACGCGGCTCTTGATTTTTTGGAAGCCGCTCAGTTCCGACGACCTGACCGCTGGCGGGACCTTAACGGTTTCTAGCGGTCCACTGTTTATGACTGCTAGTTTAGGCACGCATAAAACCTTACTCGCGAAGGCAAAATATTTAAGTTAAATCGCGAGAAGTCCTAAACCGTGTACCGCTACAAACGCAAAACAGTAGCAGGAGTTACAGTGGACGCTCGATAATATGCCGCTGTTTAAAGTGCCGTTAGGAACGCCCCAGCTCACACGCATTACTCGCACGCGTGTGTGCACCTCCCTTTCTCTCACGCTCAGCGAGCCAATGAATGCTAACCCTTAATGGTGCCTCCACACTGGAGTTCGCAAGCAATTCGCAAGCAATACATATACGTGAATGTGTTTTTTCTTTTTCTCACATCAGTGTGACGCACCTTAAGAGTATTCTGGTAGGGGGCAGCCATCACGGAAAAGAAAACAGGAGAGTTATGAGGAGAGCGCGCGTTACATTGGCTCTCGTTAATATGCCGCTTCTGAGAAAACACCGCCTCTAGAGCTCCGACTGCGGCACATTATCGAGCGTCCACTGTACGTGGTTGGGGGACTTCCCTTAACGCCGGACGGCATCTACTACACGACATTAGCTACATTTATGATATTTAAAACGCTACCGAGCCATAATTCCGCGTAAAGCGTAGAGGGGATAGGAATAACAACAATTACATTGATTTAATATTATTTCTTTCTTCTTACGTGTGAAGAATTTTGTGATTTTTTTTCTTGAGAGATGTAAAATAAAATGAAAATGTTATAATTGTATCATGTTCTTGGGACCTTTATTTATATAAAAAAAAAAAATATTGTTTGACACATGTTTCTGAAATATTGTCCTTTGTTTTCTGCAGCTGCAGTAACCCCTGCATCGAACAGGGGGCCCCTTTTCAACATGATATTTCCCGAAAAAACACGCAACAATAAAAATACAAAGCCGGACTTGTAAAATGGTGTCATAGCATTTAGCTATCGGGCAAAATCTTTGAATTCTCAAAAAATAAGAAAATTATGCCAGTTTGAAGATAAGAAACCGATTTTTCGTCTACAATTTTGATCTTTAAATGGTAAAAATATATTATAAATTAAAAATTTTAAAAATGGGCCTGATAGGCCTTAGAGAAAGTCATTCTGCATAGATTAACGCAAAGTTCACAAAAAAATGTTATAGGGGAGAATTGCCTATATTGGACCGGCTCCTAGATTGGACCATTTGTATATCTCGATAAACAAATATATTTGCAGTGTTTTTTTTTGTTACACTGATTTGAAAAGTGGAGATGGAACGTGCATGCGGTGCATGAGAAAAGTTGGCAATCATTCAAAAGTATCCAAAGATCCAAAACTTTCTCCCCCGTGCCAAAGAATTTTAAAACCTGCAACAACCACCCTCAAATCTCTTGCCAATTATTAACCAGCGGAAACAGGCATCAATACAAAACCAGCCTCCTCGATTCCAGCCTTATCTGGAGAAACAATGCTTCTAAATGAAAAGCCAGGTCGCTGATCATGGAAGAATGAGGAAGTTTACGGAAGGAGTAGCTCGCTGGATGGGATACAGACTTCCGAGATGGAAACGGCAGTAATAAACAGTGGATTCAGGGAAAGAGGTCGAAAGGGAAAGAAGGGCCAGACGAGCCAGTGGCACAGACAAAGAAGAAAGAAGATTGGAGCACACCACGAGCAGGCGTACACACAGACGAGCTAGTGGAGTGAAAGGGACGCAGGAAAGGGGCCAGGGAAAGAAAGAGAGAGAGAGAGAGGTGGAGAGAGAGGGGGGGAGAGAGAGGGAGAGAGAGAGAAAACGGTGGTAGCACGTGCCCTGGCGACCGTTCGAAATCGGTTCGACGATTCCGGACAGGAAACGGGCCCGGCTTCACGCTCGATGGTCAGATCGTATCGATGAAAATTGCAATGGCCTAGCCGCGGTGAAACGTTCCAATTTCGCGAGAGAACAACGACATGCTGCGCGTACACCCACGGTGACTCGAAGGGGAATCGAAACACGTTCGATTGTCGTCCATCCTACCCCCATTTCGCATATCGCAATTGATACTGGTAATACACAAGGGAGTTACACCCGGGGCACTGGTAAACTGTGCCCGTAAACTACATTGCGCCAGTAGTAATTACATTTTATACGACGCGATAGCAATTTCATGTTTAACGTTACAGAGTAGCGGTGGAAAGCCAATTTTCTTTATTCTTGTTGGAGATAATTGTCACGAGTATTGCGCAAGTGCAACAGAGAATTAAAAATTTAAATTGGACTTTAAGCCCATTTCAGTAATCGAAGCGACGCAGGTTTGACAAAGACAGTAAAAAGTAGAAAATCTGTGATTGCGCTCTGATACCATTTTTCTATATTAGAAATCCCTTCTCACGTATCAAGTGCGTTATTGCAATTAGGATGTTATGAACCTCAGAAACAACAGCATAGAGGAGGAAAACGTGGTCGCTGATAATGTGCATAGCTCTATTTATACTCGATGTATCGACTCCCTAAAAAGAATCGCCAAGCAGAGCGTGACACTTTCAAAGCACGTCTAATTGCAAGCCGTGCTTTCTCGTGGTCGTTTTAAAATTTCTCAGTGACCTGTATTCCTTTAATGCCGCCATCTCGGGGCTCGCAGGTTCGATATTGGCTGACCGTCATGAAAACGTTTCGTCGAGAAAAATTACCCGCACATAACGTACACCGGCCAATCTCGTCGCGACTAACGTCGACTTTATCCACCCGTTGGATTCAATATCATGTAAATGGTAGCGCAAAGGGTTACTGGGGGACAGGTGGACGCGGAGGGGCCGGGGGACTGAATGTCGTTTTGGACGGAAACCAATCGACTATGGGGGTATACCTCGTGACTTCCAATTAAATCAAGCGACGCTCGATTGCACTTCCCGAGGATAAAAGTTTCAAAAGCGGCGGTGATAGCTCCGTCGAAGCTTCCCCTGGTGTGCATTTTTTTGGGACTCCGGGCTTTGGCGTATTTCGGATCATTCGATGCGATCTCATTCCTCCGGGAGTGCTTTTCGATTTCTAATGTGCCTCTTTGACGAAAGCAACCCTTGGATGTTTTCTACTTACTATTAATTCACGTAGATGTATGGAGGAAATATTTTTATTTTTAGTGCACTGTTCCATTTCGTGGAAACTGCTTTTGCCAAATATTTGATGGCTGCATTGTGTTCGTATCCTTGCGCAGGATTCGGTATACCGAAATGAAGTTGCGTTTATGGTAATGGAACTTGAATCGCTTCTACTGAAGCGATCTTCTTGTTAAGTTCTGATTGAACTGTGATTTCTTGCAATTGAAGAAACGATAGACACCGCATTGTTCGGATTGAGGAAGATACAATGGTGACAGTTTCCTGTGGCACTCCTGCTCTGTCCTTGATAGCGATTATTCGAGCGTAAATCCGTATTAAAATCGATTTGCACGCGACAGAGTGTTGCCAACCAGAAAGACAGGCATTGAACTTAACATAAAAGCTGTTTTACACTTCACTTTCTTCTTTGAATATGTGGGTGAGAATAAATTAGATGTTACGTGTAGAAATGATAAAAAAGTTTATTCGTTATTTACATGCGAGTAGCACGCTAAATTCGTTTAACAAATTAATCCCTTAACGCAAAGGATAGTTCTAACTTATATTATCAAGGTGGTCTTAACATTTATAGAGCTGTGGAAATTAATTCTATGAGTCAAGGGAAATGGATTTGTATACTCTAATGCCAGTATTTATAAACAAATATCACGTAAGGTATTCGTGTCATTTCCTTGCAAGCTCATCATTCCATTAATCTTGCTCTCATCTGTGAAAAGTACAACCGAACGACGATGCCCCTTAGTCCCGATTCGTCCAATAATCGCGTTCAGTGCAACCGAGATCGAGTATTATATATCCGCGAAAAATTGAAGCCCACTTTTGTTAAGGTAACACGCATTCGCCTTCCAGGTCACTGAGGTCCTCGTTCTTCAGTTCTTGAGTCCGCGAGTTCGTCTCGCCGTGTCGAAATAAAATGCACTGAGTAGTTTCCGACTGTTTATTCACAGAAACCGACCTGGCACGTTCATAGTAGCCCATGTCAGCGTTAAAAAGTATATCGCTGATTGCGTGTTGGACAGCGCTCCGAGAGAAAGTCGAGTAGCGTTTCATCTTATTTGCCACGAACATGCCGTAGCTGTGGCACTCGTCCTCGGTGATCTGTTCTACAGGTTTAGGAATTTCTTCAAGTCGTTCGTTTTCTGGTTGTATCCTGCTTATTTTCGCTGGAGGCGGACTCACGTCAACCTGTATCTCATCTCTATATATCTCAGTCCTCTGTACATCATTGGGCGGATGTGGGACCTACAAATAGGTTCTCCAGTTAATTGGTTCAAATATCTGCTGTCGCGGAATAGTGAGAAACGGGCTGGAACGCAAGTGTGTGGCGAAATGAAAGTAGTAACAACAGTGTGGAACAAAATGCGGAGTAGGAATGAAGTGTAAAACGAAGTGGGAGGGGGTAGCAATGGATGTGTGAAACCACGTGAAGGAGAGTAGTAACTAAAGCAACAACAAAAACAAATCATGTCACAGAATAAACTTCGAACGAAATACAACTTTTAAATGTTCCAATTAGTGATCCTGTGAGATCTACGTGCAAGATTTAACATATTTACATATTAAAAGTATTTATCGCAGCTGCTCATCAATAGCCTATTATATTGCTGCTTTTTTCATTATGAGAAAGGCCCATTTTTTATGATGAAATTGTTCGAATATAATTAGTAATAATAAATATGTTATAGGGTGCACGTGTATAAATTGTTTACCTTGAAAATAGCGTTTATAGAATAATAAGCACGAAACTAAATAATTTGCATCAGTCTGTATTACAATAGCTTTTGTTATTAAATGATTATTAGCATTATTATTGCATTATTATTCTTTATAGAGGTTACCATGCAAACTGACAAAACACGCAAGATGGAATAATGACATGACATATCGTGTCAATTAAAGAAACTCATACATTTTACGAGTGGGTATCGATTATTGACACCCATAATTATTATGAATTTAATAAAAAAAATTCGATGCAAGTTTTTCTAATAGTAAATTTGGAATTATTTTTTAACTTATTTGAATATATATCTCTCGCATTAATATACTCATGCAAGAAATACATAATACCTAAAGTTTAGACGTTCTCAAGTTCGATAACAAGAACTACTTTTTCACGGCTTTGTAACTGACACACGTGAAAATATTTATTAATTACTTAATTATATTTTAGAGTATACATTAACGAAATCATCAGCATGATACTTTGAATATTCACGAATCGAATTCGATGCCTACTTTTAATGCCCGTTCCTACATAAACAAATGCTATATCTTAATATATGAAGCAGAAAGTGTTTGTGTGTTTGTTTGTCGCCTAAAAGCTTTCGAACGGTAAACTCTGGGGTCACGACATGTGTCCCAGCTCATTATGCCTAAGGTCGAGTTCACATTTATTCGCCGGTGGGTTTCGTGAGGGGTATTCTCCCACCACACCGCTTGCCTGCCTCGGTGCTCCTTTTCTCTACGTTCTCACTCTCTCTCTCTCTCTCGGGCTACGCCTGGCTGTCGCGCGGTGGGAATTGGTGTCCGCGAGGTACATACGTACACGCAGCGAAGCATCGCATCCCCACCACTTTGAGTACATAGACGAGACACGATTCCGAGCGGTCGTTTCTCGCTTCTTTCTTGTCGAAGGCGGGAATGAGATGGCACGAGAGCACGCCCGCCGCGCACGCAATACCTTCTATCTCGCCCCCCCCACCCTTCGACCAGAAAGAAGCGAGAAACTCATACTCGGAATTAGGGCTGCGTTCACGATGCGGGCTCAACGCCGGTCCCGACTACCGAGCGGTTAACGAAACTCTACTGTAGCTTCGTCTCGTATTGGACTACGCGTAGCTTCGTAACGCACACTACTATTGCACTAAGAATAAACAACAACCACACGGCATCGTTCAGGCGGAGTCGAGCAGCGTTCCCGTTAACCCACCATACCCTTCGGGGGCTCAGCAACTTCAACTGCCAATCCACGATCGTCAGGTGGTGGCTGATTTCTCCTCGCGCGCTGCTCGCGAAACTGAACTCACCCACCAGTAAATCTGAACTCGACTTTAGTTAATCCAGATAAATGTGACTATTTCCACACAAAAAAAATAATAAATAAAAACAATTTTTTTATAAAATCTGAATCTAAATTTCGGGTAAAGCCGAGTAGTAAAGTTAGTTTAAATAAAAGATAAAGTGTCAATAATTTGGGCTGGATCGTTAATTGGGACATTTACCTAATTAACTTCGTGATAAACATTATGCAAGTAAATACTTACAGTACTTACTGAAGTACTTAATGTGGTTGGTGACGGTTGATAAGCATTTCTATCCATGAGAAAGGTTAATGCATCGAAAAGAAACCACGAAGACCTGTATTCCTCACCATCTAGATACAAAATTATAAGATATACGAATGGAAATACGACCCTATTAATAATGAGAACAACAAGAAACGCTCTACGGAATTATTACTTTTAAAAGAAAAGTTTGCTCACATTGTAGAAGTTAATGGACATAACAATATTGGGCAATTTAAGTGTATTGTAGTATCTTGGTATATAAATCCATATCGTTAATATACTACAATTATTTATACTCATTGATTCTCATTTTTTCTTTTTTTTTAAATTCACATGCAAGCATTCCTTGCCCAACGAAAACTGGGTTATTTCCAAATCCATGACTTCGATTTATGTGAGAAGATCGATGTGTTTTTTTCTTTCTATTACTTCGTAATTCTTTAATAGATGTGAAAAGCGAAGAATTCCCTTTTCTACGTAGTCTTAAGCAGGACGATGTAAAAAAATTCCGAAACAAAACGTGGACATATTTCATCGTACATTTAACTAAATGTAACTAACTAGTGTGGATACTTCCAAGAAAAATTCTATGCAGAATATGTATGTGATACAATGACTAGTGAGAGAAGAGTGTACAAATAAGTGAGCAGGAGGAAAGGAAGTACAACCCCTTCTCTTCGTACAAGTTAGTGTCGGAAAAAATGGGGATTAAACATACTCAATAATTTTAAATCTTGCTACTGATGGAAAAATAAAATATTTTATCCCATTCTAATTTCAATCCTACGCGCATTCTGGTGCTTTGTCAATCATTCAATGAAACCAAATTTTTTCGGAGTAATCAAGGCATTCGGAAGTATCGAGTCCCTGCAGGTCGAATTTACTTGAGCTGCTGGATTCCCTCATGCTATTTGACTCAATTCTTTGAATGCATACTTGGCAGCTTTAAATGGCGAGGGGGATTGAAGCATATGATGATATAAGTGATGGGCACACCATCACATTTGCTTAGGAGATGCGCCATTCCTTTGAAGTACCGACTAAATTCCGACATAGCATCGACCAGCACTAGAGCTCCAGCAAACAAGCATTCTGTTGAGTGTTCGAAGGTCCCTTGCACAGTATCGCATTACAACCCAAACCAGTCTGAATACTTCCCCGTGCGCGATATTTGTTGCATAGGACACCGCACCCCGTTTCTACTGACAGGAATCTGTAGCGAGATGTTACCCTGGGGCTCCACCAAAGCGAACACGAACAAAAACATTTTCTCGCGAACATATTAGCTAACATGATGTGAGGTAGATATGTTGGTGATTCAATTATCATTAATTTGAGATAATTTTCGACTACATCGGTCATTCGCAACACGAGATATTCGCAATTAAGTGGGACCACCTTTTTGACAGACAGGTAAAAAATTCACCTGTCGTTATCTCGAAAAGGTATCCATAGAAATTTTTAAAACCTTATTTTCGGAATCAGCGGGCCATTTTACACAAGAAAAAAATAGTGGCATCTGCTGCGCAATTTTTTTTTATTTTGAAAACTAGTGTTATCAGCGGAACTCAAATTTGTCCGAGTTGCGTCGTGTTTGGTTTCATTTTTATTAGACACTAACCCATCCGTTACCCGGTTTCAACCGGGAATTATTTACGATGTTTTCAAAATAACAAAGCCTAAAAAATAAATAACCTATAATCTAATCTAGGACGTATATAATGACTATTCAAAATTTCATTGAAATCCGTTCAGCCGTTTAGGCGTGAAAGAAGGACAAACAAACAGACAACGTTTCACTTTTATATATTAGTAAGGATATCTTATCCATACGTTGGAAATATTTTCATTTTGTCAAAACAAAAAATATACAAATTTTATTCGTGCTTGTCACGCATACTATTTCTGTGGAGTACCTGCCGGCGGATGGTCGTAGAGGGTCGCCAGTTTACGAGCAGTCCCACAATGGAAAGGGTAACGGATCGCCAGGTATCGTCAGAAATGGTCAGAAATGTTCGTTTGCTGCGTTCCTACCGTCGCGACATCCTCGAGAATGTTCGTATACGGAGTTCTGTTTGTGTTCGCGGCCGTGTGGACACGACGAAAACAGATGAAAACGTTCGCGAACAATATTTTTGTTCGTGTTCGCCTTGGTGGCGACCCGGTGTTAGGAGTGCGCGTTGCCCAAGTGGGAACGTGGCTTTAGTGTTTGACCTCAAGCGCAAAGCGTAACCTCGTAGAATAATACCAGTTAAACGAATATGAAAATACATTATCAATGAAAAATATCTATTTATTCGTTTCTATACTGCTTCGATGCTCCGAAAATCTCTTCATAATCTTCGTTCGAAGTTAATTAACTTAAGAATTCCCAAGAACCATTGTCCGCGCGATGTAAAAGAAGACCTCGCTTGAAGCTCGCAGAGAACATATCGCCATGGACCGCAAACGACCCAATTTCCGTGGTGCACGCGACAAGCGCGTCCCTCGTTCGTGGTTCAATTCCACTCAAACGTACCTCTATCCACGTTAATCCTTTTGATCTTTAACTTTTCCCGCCGGAACGAGGAGAGAATGCACTCCATCTTTTTCTTACAATCGATCACCGCCAGAGGCTTGTTAGAGCTGGCCGACAGTTGTTCCGCCACGTAGTTCCAGGCGCCGTTGCGCTTCAGTTTTATATAATGCTCGGGATTCTGTGGATTCCAGAGGGAGTCCTTGCTTTTATATAGCCTTACGAGCGTCAGACACATCTCTTTCGTCCACTCCATAACGTCTAGTCACGCAGCTCCAACCGGAGCGAGACGAAGCCGTAGAGGAACGAGGATAAAAAGACACGAGGTGAACGGCACGCCGTAACGTTCGCAGGTTCGTTCCTTCCTCCAACAGAGGCAACCGTGTACTGCCTGGTCGGCGCGCCCCGCTCGGACTTTAGGTCGCTTTGTCCGCAACGTGTGCGCGCTACGTTACGCTTCTGATGGTTCGCTGGAACGTTGACGCCAGACGGTGCTTGTGAGGCCACCAATACAGCAAAACGGAAGGATACTTCGTGCAGGCATAGCCTCTTTTTGTGGTACACACTTGAAACCCTTGAAAAGGGTCGGTTTTAATGGGACGGGGCACACGGAGGCGTGCAACGAACGTCGGCCGTGAAGGTTCGCCTTGCACCTCGCGTGCGCGCACTGGCCCCCTCTGTGTTCGGAGCGTATAAACGAGACCTCCCGTGTAACGTGTTCGAGAGGGCATTGCTGTGCGTGGATATGTAGGGACTTTGAGGCGCGCGCAGCGGTGTTTCGTCCGTTAGGTTCTCAGCACTGCGACGAGAACTTCGGCATTTTTCGCCATTACAGTAGAAAGTAAGGATGGGACTATTCGAATAATTTGCTATTCGAATATTTTACAAGTATTCGAATGCTACGAATATACTTCCAATATTTGAGTATTCGAATACCGATGATTTCGAATACTATTCGAATACCGATATATTCAAATACTATTCGAATGCCGATATATTCGAATACTGATGTATTCGAATAGTATGGTGTGAAGTGGGTCAAAATTAGCTTACAAGATTTCACCCTGACAAATGAACCTAAAGAACTTGATTTATAATTCACACCATACTATTCGAATACAGTTCTGTCTTTCTATAGCCGTGTGGGTCGGGACCGAGCGCACGCAATTTGAGAGACGAGTAGTCTATTCGGCTTCCTTTGATTAGTGTAGTGGGGATAGCTTCGCGCTTATAGAGAATCCGAAAACGCGTGCCATTTGAGAGACAGCACTGTACATCAGTATTCGAGTACATCAGTATTCGAATACTCAAATATGCGAATAGTTTTCGAATACTTAAATATTCGAATACTATTCACCAAATAATTGAGCAACTGAAGCATTCGAATATTCGAATACCGAAAAATTCGACAAATACTCCCAGCCCTAGTACAAAGGAGCTTTAGCGAGTATTAACGCGGTTTAGATAGTAACAGAGATTACGGCATTGGTTGATTGTGAAGAGTAGGAAGAGTGTGTTAAGTTTTTATCAAAATATATATTGTTCTGAAAACGCAAAACGCAGTTCGTCACTGTTCCCGAACCACCAAGAACACGGAAGATATTCGTGTGGGATCGCGTGTACTATACGTGGCCGCGTACAAACCCCACAGAAACAGTTTGTTACGAACCGGGGGAACTGTTTTTATTATATTATTGTTTAAATGTTATGTGTTCAGTTATTATTAAACGTTACCCCCTATGCAATGTGATTACTGTTTAGTTTTGTTGCATTACTATTTACGTGATGTATATTAAGTATTAATATGCAACTCAAAGTTTACATCATAGTATTCGATGGAGGTTATGTTATGGTGAATAGTGGAAGTGATGTGGTTTCCTTGCGTGAAGTAAGATGGTACATAGAAAATTTGTAAATTATATTTACAAATATGAACCTTGATCTTTGGATATGCTGACTATCATACTTAACCTTCCCACTATGAGTGATCTGATTTTATTTGCATAACTTTTACATGCAGTACACCGGCGATTTTCAAACGAGCGAGATGCTCGGCTCGTGAGTGCGTATTTTAATCGCTCGTCGTCTCCACACACCAACGAGCATGCGATTCGGTCCTGCAGTTCGCGAGCGGTTCGGCGAGCGCAGCGTGAGGAGCGATTAAGCGCAGTGAATGGAGGGAGAAACACCTCCAGCAGCGTAGTAGCCGTTACGCGTGAAACAAAAGCCTCGCTAAGCTTTGGAATATTCTGAATTACCTTCAGCTTCGGTATTCCCAATTAGCAACATGGCATTGAAACCTAAAATTTCATGTCACACTTTGTATTCTCGAAATCATCACAAAACTGACATGGAACTATAGAAGGAACATGCAAATGAGTAGATAAAGTGTTTTACTCTAAAGTTTTGATATATTTTAACCATGCTTGGAACGATTGAATACTTGCTGAATAAGTTTTGCAGATTGACGAGTTCATATTCTGCAGATTAAGTCGAAAATATAAAAATGGCGGTTCATCCACAAATGTCATTAGCTAACAGGTCATTAGGCTCTATTATCTGCGGTGTTACAAATTAGATAACGTTAGTAGTTTATTAGATACTTCGATATTCTAAATTACCAACAGTATTCCAAAAATGCTCCACTTCCTCTAATATTCCAATCCCGTATATACAAACGTCAAAACAAAACAGAAACACAAATGGCACGTTTACTTGAGAATTACTTTAACAAGTTTGCGTGTGTATGAAAATTCCAAAGTAGGTATATCTACTCGCTCGAGAGGTAAACTTTCCTTTCCGCGGCATCGAGAATTTATTTTGTCAAACGATACGCATTGTTGCTAGCACTAACATTCGAATATCATGAACTCGAAGGGGAAACTGAGACGTTGGCCTTGATAATGGAAATTTTCGAAGGCTCAGACAAGCGTATCAGGAAAACGAGACAATTCGTTGCTGCATCACGACATCGACTCAATATTGTTCCACTAGTTCTGTCTTACCCTGTACGTGACTCAATTTACTCGCGCGATTGCGCCTACGATTACCGAATAAATTACGCGTTGCTTCGAAATGCACAGCGGAAGCTTCCCTGCTTCTAACTTTACCTTATTTCACTTAAATTTCAACAAAAAGATCGAGAATTATCAACGAATGTGCTGGGAAAAACGAACGAAACCGTACGTAAAGAACCCTGCGTCCAACAATGATTCACTGCTTTATAAATTAAAATAAACCTGAACGACACGGTATATATATCGAAAGAGGTATCGATAATACATTTAAAAAAATAAATAAATAAATATACTCCGAAACAATCGGTCTCCAAACCCATGTCTGCAAACATTTTATACACTCGGGTAATTACTATATACATATGCAATAATACAATCGTTTGATGAACTTGCAAAACATTTCACGTACACACTAATATAAATTACTCTTAACGATATTCGCTCTATTTTCAAAAGGCAGACGTAGAAAAATTCTAACATATTGTACAAAATGTATTTTCCAACTTGCACCATCGACTGCAATAAAATTAATCATCCTACAAGCCTATTTACTATTTAATTATGTACTTCATCTGAACTCTATACACTATCTACGTATCTACTTCTAACATAGTTTGTACAGTTAAGACCCTCGAGTAGCCACAATTACCATGTTTAAAGCGAGGGTCCTTGAATATTTGCATTTCCATTGACTCCCATTCGTCGATTGGGCGTTTATCTCGTACGCGGATCAATTTGCGCGAGTGATTGCGCTTACGGGCACGATGCAAACGAACGTGTATATACGTCGGGAACGGTAAAGCCGACGGAACGGCAGGGCCCTTCAGTGTTTCGAATGAACGAGGCTGCATCCCAAGCGCCGATCGCTAATTCGAATTCGAATCACGACACCCTCTCCCAGCACGCACCGCGATTAAGCTGTGTGTCGGAAGACGGCACCGAGGCAATCCAAACACCTCGTACTAGCAAACTTTGAATGTAGTTTTATCACAATGAGGAACGAAAATGTTTGTCTCGCGAGATCGAGTTGCCTGGAGTGAGAATAGTTTCGTGTAACTCCCTCCTAAATTTCTTGTACGGCGGGAATTGGTTTTAAACTTTTAAAAAAATGTTTTCTATTCTATTCCGAATTAAATAGTATGTACCTACTAGGGTAAAGAACCCAGTTACTGACATGACCAATTACTGTCACCGTAAGCTATTTTAGTTAAAATAACGAATAAACAAACTATAGAATATAATCTATAGTATAGATTATAGGTTGAAATACATAATTCTTTTTGTGTATCACTTTACAACGTTTATTTATTCGTTATTTTAAGTAAAATAGCTTTAGCTGACAGTAATTGGTCAGGTGTCAGTAACTGGGTCCTTTACCCTACGTATTGAAATATTAGCATTTTGTTACTGTGCTCAGAAAATTAATTGTACCTAATCTTTTGGGGAGTTGCTGTGTTTCGAGGTTTCAAGCTACGTGAAGGTAAACAACAGACGGATATCTCCGAAATTATTGGTGATACCACAAAGTGTTATTAGATAGAATTGAAGTGTCTTAAGCAACATATTTTCCGAGGAAATTTATATTTTGGAGCTAGCAATTCGTTTTTAAGCTGAATTGTACGTTGTCACGTATGCATATTTGCAGTCTACATTTGGACGGGTTCAATGGCCATAGTCGTACAAGGCCAATGAAGGTCAATCAAGCTCACGGAGTGAAAGCAGTTGTATCGCTATCATCGCGGTAACTTCTAATATCCTGAAGCCCTAGTAGCCTGATATCAGTAGGAAAGATATTCAAAGTGGACACTGAATAATACTTGGACGATACTTTGGTTTTAATGTACAAGCTCGTGAGCAATGGAGTAATAGAAGATATGGATATAAATATCCCAGATTTCCTACTAAATAATCGAGCTATGTAATGAATGAAAATTGAGAATCGTGATTTCTGATGTACTGCTCGACTTCGAAACCATTTTTACTCGATATATAATTCACATCAATCGGTTTACGCATCGATATTTTAAAACACAGGCACTACTGCTTGATTGAATGGCGCCTGCATAAGTAAATAGCTGAATGAATGAGAAGATCGAATGCCAAGTGCGAAAACAAGAATGGAAGTAGGTTTCTTGCTGCAGCTCTAAGCTGTACTTATGCAAGGATTCTATGGCTCTTTTGTAGTCTCAACTAAGTGCGCATTATGCCTGCAACAACAAACTTCTGCAGTGATCTAATTTCGAGATAAGACTGACGAAAACTAGCTTACATTTTGTTCAAATAGAACTTAATTATGCTTACAATAAGAGTGACATTTTCTATATCGAGATATGAAAAAATAAGATAACTAATGTCTGGTATTTAGTTTTTTTAATATTAATGTTTAGACATTTAAGTATTTTTAGCTCTTTTTATTGTAGACATCTGGTGGTATCATTTTGAATTTCATATTTTGAAAGAAAAGAACGTTTTAGTATTCGATATCATTAATGCGAAAGTAACGACTACACTAACAGTCGAACGATTTTCGGGTATGTTAATATACTATTATCCCACGCCCTGTTTCGCGAGTGGTTGGTGACAATGGCCCTCGATAAGATCTCGCGATAAAAGTGGCATTTAACGAAAGTTGGCGTTATCGGCGACAACGTTATCACATTACTAGGCGTTACACACCACGGCAGTCACGAAGTACGTGACTGTACATACAGTTATGCATATCGAGCGTCAGATTGCAAAACTTCTCGCGAGTGGAGCACGATTCTACGAATTGATGGGTGACATAGTCAGAGATTACAAGAATAAAAGGCAAATTAAAAACGAAAGGAAATAGAGAGATGCTTCATTAATTCGTCCAGTCCCCTTTACCCTCATTCTTATATCCTTAAATTTGCTTAAAGCACACAAAAACCACTTCCCTCTTATTCTTCAAAACAGCAATTCGCAGAGCGATATTAATTAAAAAATATTTAAATTCTACCATTTTTATACATACCATTCTAAACTCTACTATTAACCACAACTGGCAAACTAACTCTCTCATCGTGAAATGCATTAAAAACTGCCAGAACAAAATAGAAAAAATTGTTAGGAACCAAGAACGATCTAAAACAGCTGTGATGATTTTTCGGACGTCCATGCACTTCGTAACGTTTCAGTCATTCAGAATTCGCGTTGGGTAAGGGGTGTGAAATAAAATCGTACGATAAACCTGAATTATCTTCCATCGATGCTTGCAAACAAGTTGCCACGACGGCCTAATTATACGGCATTATATAAGCTAATGTGGGGATAATTGATCCAGTTCGAAGGTGCTTGGTGGACCGACTGACTGCTTAGCTGGCCGTGGGAACGGTGTACACGAGGAACGGCGTAATGTGAGTAGTGAGACTTGTTACACATTGTAGCCACTTAACCACCATCTTAATAGCCGTCTTAACGGCTGTCATTAGAGGAGGCTTGGGTCACTTTGAAAGCCCAAACATGGAGATTCATCCTGCGAGGTGAGAGCAGCTCGCGAGCCTTTCAATTGTCCGGCTTGAAGCTGCGAACACGTTGCACCTGGCAACGCACCGGATGAAACTGGCAAGAAAAATAGTAGCACGAATTAAGTACTCAATAGGGCACTTAATATCGTGTGCAAGGTGATTTAAAAGAGGGATCGAAGAGTTTAGGGTATTTGTAAGAATGGAGTGAAGATGTTCAGTCGAAATAGGAGTTCAATATAGACCTATCATAGTAATATAGGATTTTGCATGGTGAAGTTAGGAATATGGGGTATTAGAAACCATGGTAAGTTCAAAGGATACCTATCATGGAGACAGCCTCTGAATGGCGATGAGCAACCATTTCGTATTATTTCAATTATAATAATACGAGTGATATATTATAATACGTATGTATATTTTTTATTCAAACGCTATGTGCAATTATAATTCTTGTGATAACGTTGTATGCATAACACTAGTTTTATAATAGCAACATATTCTATTAATAAAATTATAAAAGGAAAGATGCAACAGTTAATAGAAGCCACAACGTGAAACAGAATAAGTGCTGAATTCAAGCATGAAACCCAGTCATGTTTATTATACTTCTCGGATTTACCGTCACACTTCTCCTGCTGGTTAAACAATATTTAAAGGGATTAAGGTTCTCCAGCGAGAAACTCTACAGAATCCTTCTTAAATCTCTGAAATTAACGACTCCAAAATCCTGCAGAAATGGAAATCACAGCTTTGCAAGCGAAGTTAATGTAGACACCAGAATATTTGTATTCTCATCTAACAAGGAAAATGGATATTTCGTGTATAATAACTCATTACAATCCAGGGAAAGAATCAAAAATTTTGTAAAGAAGACAAGAAACGGAATGGACCATGGCAAGTTGAGATCGAGATTGACTAACAAGGCGTGCCCCGAATTTTCTTCATTGGCAATGAATGCAGGTTCCCGAGGGATTCCTCGGTTTTCAATTTTCTCGGAAATCTCGCGCCTCCAGTTGTGACGAGCCTGGAGTGCCAGGAGTATCGATCCTGCAGGAATCGCGTATGCGCGCATCAGGTCTTCCCGAGGCAGATAAACATACGATATAATAAATAAACAACGGATAGCAGATTTCGCTCACAGCTTTCAGATGTTCTGCCAAAATTTCACGAAACTGTGATCCAGCCATCGTAAAATTTATTGGCATGTAGCACATTTAAATTGTTACTATGTAATGACAAAAATAATAGACAAGTGACGAGGCTGATAAAAAAAAATGAGGTGCAATAATAGTACATTGTTTGAATATAATTATTTTATGTAAAATATATTTCAATTGTATGAAAATGGACTTTTTCCAACTGGAATGAGTGTAGAAGAGAGCAGAGGAAACATTTTAACCATGGCACTATAAAACCACTTGGGGTGGACATGTAATGAAAGGAGGGAATCTAATGACATAATTAATTAGATTCCACGGAGAACTAGTGACTTTCGAGAGCGACGTCGTATAAGCAAATTTTCGAAGAGAATATAAGTGGTAACTAAAGAGAGCTCTAACGAGGGAGTGCTTGAAAACGTCTCCATACTCGTTGGTAGTTTTTAACGAGCAAGAGGGAAAAGAATCCTACCAAAGCTTCTCGAATGAGCTCTAACTAGTTTGGTAAATAGTGCAGAATGAAATATAAGTCAAGGATTATCCTCTAGTTTTGCTTCTAGGTACTGTAATTTTGAAGCATTTATCTACCAAATAATTCTAATCAACAAACACTATAATTTGTTAATCTGTTCAAAGCATTAATAATTACAGAATCCAGGAATATTTTTAATTAAGAAGTAGCTTTCGACTAACCAGTTAGGAAAGTTGAAGGAATCTGACACAGGTGAGTCTGGAATGAAAAATCCTTCCCAAAAGCCTCATTAACCACGTATTTCCCATAACAAGTTGAAAATACTGCCTCGGTTGAGATATGTATTCCTCGTGCATTGCTGCGGACTTCTAGCAAACACGCTGTGCAACCATATAACATTCTCGTTTATTATTGCAAAATACTATTCGTTTAAAAGTCGAGTAAAATTCAACATAACACTCCAGTTAAACCCTATTAAACTTCTTAACGTTCTAAAAGACACGTGAGACGAACAAGTAAAAGAAACAGTCCAAAACATTCTTCAACTAATTGTAAGTTCCACTTTTTAAGCAAGCTATCAGCCACGGTAAACACCGCGGAATTGACGCAGACAGAATAGTGGAAGGGTAAAGAACGATCAGGAAAACAGAAGGTCCCATCGGGCCGATGGACACACTTCTTTGTACTTCTACGGTTTGACCAAGGCGAGGGTGGGATGGCTGCGTTCAAAGCTACCCCAACTTTTCCCCTTGGTCCAGCAAATAACGCAGACGACGACGACGGCGACGGCGACGAATAAACTAGGAAGAGGAAGAGGACGAAATGGCTACCAGCCAGTCTGGTAAGAGGAAACTAATTCCGCACGCACAAAAGGATGGCTCTTCCACGTGGAAGGCAACGAGAGCGCCGGTGATAGGAGGGAGAAGAACATAGAGGACGAAGAAATACAGAGAGATGAAGGGAGCAGATTGAACCAGATAGAGTCAAAGGGAGTCCCTCTTGACGATTTACAGCTTCGCCCAGGAGCGATCGAAAGTGTTTTCCATAGGGCTGCAGCCATCGAAAGGCCCTTGAAAAGGGTCGAGGGAAGATTAATCGCTTATGGAGATGCGTTATGAAATATGCATGTCCTTGGCTTGACGTTCATGCAGCAGATCTGCATGAAAGAGAACTCCAATGCAGGAGAAAAATTTGTACTGTTAACGCTGATCGTGACTCGGCACCTCTGCGCATCGTAACTCATTGCAGAGGCTTCTATGAAGCAGAGCCCGATTTGTTTGCTGCTTCGGAAGGATTATATTCTGATGCACTATTATGGGCAAGTGCGAGAGACGTTGGCTATGAGAATTATAAATCCGATGGGTTCACTGCTAAGTAATTAGAAGGGACCAGTCAGCTTCGAGTAATGCAAGTTTGTGGTAGTCCATTCTACAGGGGTTTCAACATTCAATGCTACGAACGTTCCATTATATTGTCGGAGAAATAATTGTAGGTGGAAGAAAAAGGGTTTTGGAGATATAATACATACGCAGAGACCTGACAGGATGTCGATGCATTCGATGGGACACCATTTCCGTTGAATAGCGAGAAAAAGAAAGGGAAGAGGAATATTACTACGCCGAGGGGAACTACACATTGTGCGTATACTGTGAATATAATGCGAATAAAAAGAAATTCATGCGGGACTTTGTTTCTTTTTGGTTCAGAAAATATTCAACGTATCGCGCATTGCAAGAAACTCCATTTGAATTCCCTTGTGCGGAAATGTTCAGTTTTAAATCGTACAAATGCAAGGAGGTAGAAATAATATTTTAAAATTTATTTTAAACATTTATTATAACAAATATTATATTATTATATTAAATTCATTATATTAAATATTAATAAATTTTAAAATATTATAAATATTTTTAAAAAAGACCACCAAGACACGTTTTTTTTATAATGCCAGTAGTAATAATATGTAAGAAGTATTATAAAGCTTCGATACAGTAGAAAAATAAAAATGAAATTGATTGAAACGCAAACTAAGTAGATCGAAGTCTGAAAAAATATAAAGTCCCACTAGCCTACAAGATACGATTACAAGGAAATTAAAATGGATGTTACGAGATGTCCTGACTGGTTTTACGACAAAGGCATACCGTTAGGAGCGATAAAAAAACTCTCACACAGGATTGCATTGATCACTCAGGCTACGCTTAACGCATTTGAGAAACGATGCTCTAGTACCACCGCTTTTGCGGTCGTGGCGGTAGAAAGCGATTTAGCAAACGACCACGCGTACGCACTGTCGATGACTATTTATGGCAACCAGTGATTGCCCGAGTATGTATATGCACATTTGGTACATAGTCCAATATTTGAGCAAAAAGAGAAACGAAAACCGCGGTGCAGCTCGGTGCTGTATCGAATAACTGAATTTTATTACACCAATTTTTATACAAATGTAGATTCGAAGATAAGAATTAAATGTTATGTAAATATACATTGTCCATCCCTTGTACATGTTGTGAAAAATTAGAGAAAGTGATGCACTACGTACAAATTATAAATACAGATAGAATTTATAAACGAGGAACATTTTATTCCTCTCCAAAGTAAGTTGTCAACATTTATTAAGTTCAAGTCTCATTACAGGTTGACTAATTTATTAAGTCAACACTTATAAGTAACCTACGAAATATATAATATTGTACAGTACTAATTTCCACTTAAAGTGACAAGGAAAAGCTTTCTTCAACACTTTCGTAACGCAAATAAAAAATTCCCATTCGCAGCGAGTGAATCACTCCCACAGCAACCCCTTGAAAATATTTAAACCTGTACCAACTCCCCATACCTTTAATTATCTCTATCATCATGCTACTTCATTCCCATCCCTCCCCCTATGCTCAAGCCTCCCCTCGACTTCTCAAGCACCTACGCGAAGGAGGGTTCTTCGCTGCGTCATTTCTCCCTCGAACCTTTTCACTCTCCGCCCTCTAACCACGGAATGTCTTGTAACCCATGAAAATTGGACGTGCGCGCGGAAAACTCAGCAACGCCCACGACAATGCATATCTGCGATTGAACGCTTCTCGATGCAACCAACAGTCAGCATCGCAATGATTTCCAATCCATCAATAGGCAGAATGGAGGAGGAACGCGTGGAAATTTCAGGTACGTGGACAGATGCTAATGGTAAACGCCAATTGGATGGTTAATAATAATAACACGGGAGGTATCGGTGTCGGTACGAGGCAGGGAAATCGATCCGACATCGTTCTCTATGGATGCATCTTGATCAGACTGCGTTGTTGCGCACCAGAGATGAGTGATTCGACGCGATGGCCATGACAAGCTGGTGTATTTAAACGTGATTAAGCTCAGTAATATCAGAGCTTTTGGGCACAAAGGGAATTTCTCTCGCCATGGATGGCTCTCGAACGGACACCACCATAGAGTGCAGTAAGCATAATGTTAATTAATGGTTGTGAAAGAGAGACCCTGGAAACTGCTTTCGCAGCTTTTCGAACTACATACTCCAATAACCATTTCAACATGATTTGACAAGATATGACGAATGTAACTCAACAAAAATTTAAATGGGACGACTCTTGAATGTAATAATTCATTGATATAAATTTAGGTGAGAATTTTCAGTGGTAGTTTTTATATCTTTGAAGCGTTATTCGAGTAGCAATTGCACCCTATATGACAGGCGAATGCTACACATTGGAATTTTAAAACGTGTGAAGGTGTATTCCACAGAATCTCAAAGTGCGAATCCACGATGACATTTTACATGAGACTTTTCTATCATGAGACACAAATCTCAGCAACAACTAAATGTAAACAATGGAAATAGTCGAGAGAGGTGAGATTTTTGAAAATATGTCATGAAACTAATTATCATGAAAATAATTAAAAAATAATAAAATAATTCATGTGAGACACGATATTTTTGTCTCGCCGTTGATTTGCACCTTTATAGCTATTGAAGTTCTTGAACAATGAAGTGAATAAATATGTATTCTTCTAATCAATCTGTATTTCCAATTCTGTCACCTCAACTCCATTCAGTCGCTTAAATAATTCTCTCTTCAATAATACTCAATCGTAAGAAACAACTCGAATGACAGTGAATGTCCCACGAAACAGGGGGTCAACAAATGCAGCTTCTACGTCTCAGGTGTTCAGTTGCCAGGAAAAATTCAATTTGATTCAATGCAAGTGAGCAAACTCTTCTTGATATTGTGCTCCTGAAAATCCACGTCGATCTAAGTTTCAAGGGATGGCGGGACAAAGGCGACCACGGACAGATCGTCTGGATCCTCGAGCTACCGTTCCTCAAAGAGCTCTGAGATCCCACGTAGTTCCAGATAACACAGGCTCCCCAGAAACCCTTGAAATTCTCGGCGTGACTGGTGTCGCGGAAACGCCAGCCAGAAGCTGTCGAAACGGATCGTCTTCGAATTCGAAGCGAATTCGGCAGGCAGAATTGCTCGTCGTTAACGTTTTATACGGAAGTTCCGCACCACTCGGTGTCGCTTTCAGGAGAGTTCGATGCTTGCGAACAATTTGGCACTGTTACAATTCTCTGCAACGGGCATTGGTTAGTTTCCAATGAATCGGGGGAATGATCTTTTACTATTCAACTCTGCGGGGTCAACGATCGATGGATGGAGATGGACCGAATCGAATAAAGAATCATAAACAAAGGAAAATCTCTGTCTTGGGTAGAATATAGGTACATATAAGAAAATATTAAGTCTTTCTGTTGCGGAAGAGAAGGTTTTTGATAATAGGAAAAGCTATGAGAAAATGTTTATTTTATCAGGCTTATTTCAGAATTCCTATAGGGTAAAGGACCCAGTTACTGACACCTGGCCAATTACTGTCACCTTAAGCTATTTTACTTAAAATAACGAATAAATAAACGTTGTAAAGTGATATACAAAAAGAATTATGTATTTGAACCTATAATTTATACTATAGATTATATTCTATAGTTTGTTTATTCGTTATTTTAATTAGAATAGCTTAAGGTGACAGTAATTGGTCAGGTGTCAGTAACTGGTGTCACTAACCCTATCACGGATTATTTTCCAAATAATTTTGGATTAACAAATGACTGTTAGTGAGACGGAAATTTCCTTTTTTATACAACGCACCTATAAATATTTCTGTGCTCAGCTTCAAAAAATTTATGTCAGGCAGAAATAAATGGCGAGAGATAAAACAGCTGATTTATAAGAATTGATTAGATCGTGATTGTAAATTGAAATTTACCCGAGGTGGAAGAGCCTTTCTGTAAGTAAAAACAGCGACGCGAAATGAAATTCCGCGAGCAATTATCCTAATTAAACCACGCACGCGAGAGCATGTTTGCGTTCGCCTCGAAATTGCGTTCTCTGTACAGTCTTTGATTGAAAGCGATATTCGGCCACTGTATCGTTTTAACGTCCCTCGTAAACACTTTCGAGGGCCACGAACACGCACACGTTCCCGCACGTATTTATTATGAGCGTGTAAACACGAGCGCCATTGCGTGTACCCACTCGAGTTTGGCTTTGAAACATCTACAATATGATTGCGACGTGCAACGCGAAACGCCATCGCTATTTACATTTGATCCAGGACAGTGTATCTCTGTACAGTTGTTCTGGCTTCCACCCTGAGCATTCAATCATCTGCGATGATTCCTAGGTTCGGTAATTTCTACTTCATCCATTTAGCCTCGACTTGTGTGATTTTTCTGCTGAGGAAGATACATTCTGAAAACGGAATGTAAGTACTGCAATGGAAACACGAAGAACTAAACAATAAATTTATTATTGGGGAATCTCTAAAGTATTGCATCTATAAATAGTACTGCGGCGAGGAATGATCCTCCTACTAACGCGAGATCACTAGGGTACTTAATATTTACCAAAAACAAAATAAATAAAAATTCACTAAAAAATTCCAAAACGCAGAGAACTGAAGTTTCCCAGCAACGGAATAACAAAACCCACTGAAGTGCCAATAATATTCATTCAACTATTTAGGATAGCTATAAAGCTAGCACGATGAAGTCATCAAATAAAGGTGAAAATCACAGTATCACCCCCGCGAAACAACCAAGCGTGAAATCACGAAAACTATAACTCATGGTCGTGCGACCACGCTTCCTCAATCAAACTTGACTGAAATTTCGCGTAGGCAACGGGACCACTAAAAGCGACGGCGGACAATCGTTCGACGAAGAGTTTTCTCCAGTCCGATATCACGTGAGCGCATTAAGTGGACTTTTACGACAGCACATTTCCATGAGCTTCCGCCGGCGGCGTCATTCCGCTATGAACATCTTTTATTACGCGGCTCGTAAATCGTGTCGACGTCAACGAGAATAGGAAGGAAGATAGAGGACACGTTGCCTCACAACGGGGGAGAGCCAAATTCGTTGGTGACATAAGTGCAATCACGTCGATTAAACGAATTCGCGCCATAACTCGCCATTCAACACGTTTCTGCGCTGACGTTTTGTAAACCACTTAGATCGAAGCCTTTATTGTTGAAGAAATGTTGCAAGAAAAATATAATTCTCTGCTTAATTATTGGGTTTCCATTGGGGAAGTTTCAGAGAAGATACTGATTGTTTGCTACAAGGTGTTTATTGTGTAGTTGCATTGCCACGTTATCAAAATTATTATGGAACATTCAAAGTCAAATTGGTTACCCTTTACACTTGGTTGTGTAAGTGAAATTAGGGAGGGGTTAAGTCATGGTTTTGCTGGTTTATAGTTTGTTTAAAAAATATAGACGATTCTATAAAGAAATAAAGATAGGTTCTATAAACGAATTTTTAACTTCGAAAGTATCAGACGCATAAAGTTTGTTCTTTTTTATTTTCTTCGTGTGAAGAAAGTGATCGACATGAGGGTTCAACGAGGAAAGTAATTATTAAATTTTATTGATCGTCAACCTGTAAATTATTCTGAAATTGTATTAAAGAGGGGGTTTGTAACTCATGAAAAATAAAGTAAGTATATCATTCTTCTAATCTAGGAAGAATACGATTACCGTCTCATAAAAAATTCTATATACTCCTTGTTTATTATTCTTTACGTGCATAACTAATTTAAATGATTAAAACGTTTTTTTGCTACTGAAAATGAAACTGGAATGAAGAATTACTTGCACTAATGGGGATAATTACTTCCACTCGTGCGTAATTTTTCGAAGCAAAACGCATATCAGAATAATTAAATTGGCGCGGTTAAATACCGAAACGAATCAGAATTGCATTGAAGGAACTACTCGACTGCCCACAATCTACAATTCTGTCTCTAACGATACTCCTATTATCACATCGAGAATCGAAACACGCGCAGTTGACTAATCGTTATTCGGTGTAACATGACAGCGAACAAGTCATTAGCATAATAAATATTCCAGGTAACATTTATGATTCGCCTTGCTGCTCTTATTTCAGAAGGTGCTTGTACCGATCAGCTTTCGTTTCTAATTACACAACTCGTTTACACGTTAACTTGGCCATTAAAACTGCACCCTGTTAGACCGACGTGCGTTTCTAAAATATCAGATGTCTGGCTGCTTCTTTCACATTCTACTTAAAACGTAGCCTCTGCTTATTAGATTTCTTCTATCACATTATTAATCATAAAGGCTATTCAACGATATTAAATTAACCCTACACCAAATCTACGTCAAGTATCAAATATTATATATTTGACCACCGTCTTGATTCTTCTAAAAAGAATTACCTAAATCTATTACACTACACATAAACGGAACTTGTACTATTATGAAACCGTGAAAAGCAACGAAAGCAAATAAAACCGCAGCCTTCGAACTTTCTAATAACTCAGCGACCACTAATTGAAAAGAGGCCGTCAATTCCGACGCGACAAGATTAAACGCAGCGAGATTGATGTTCAACGCTTCCACACACAGTCAGCCACCGTTATTAATCGTGTACCAGTCGATCCATCGTTTCCTTTGGATTCAATGCAACATCGACATCGGCGACCACGGTTTTCCCTGCGGTCCACCGATCAAACAGAGAAATCGACGGAGCACACTGGTTTCGAGGGGGGCAGAAACGGTTCGATTCGTCGAAAGGCCATGGGTTGTAGGAGGCCCGAAGGTCTCTCGCGGTCCCTACGCAACCATGACTCACCGAACGACTCATCCATCGTGTATGGAGTCCATAGCACGGAGTCGTATTCGGAGTCACGATCTACTGGCATTCGTAATTGTGACCCGGGCGTGCTTGAGGACACGCGACTGCACGCCCACGCTGATCGCAGTTGGGTCATATCGAAATTCCAACGTGAGAAACGGTCCAATCAGCCGAGGACGTTCTACATTATTTCTTTAACCCTTTAACTAAACACTGTACGTATATGACACTAGAAAGTAGCATCTCGCTTGTGAACATCGCATAGTGGTTTAAGAAGCGATTCTGGCGAAGCAAAATTATTTTTATCATTATTTTTTACTTGGATACTCTTACCTTCCCTTTCTTACTTTTATTCTATATACACTATATGCGGTTTTTTATTTTTGATGAGATACTGTTTGTTTGTACATTTACAATAAACGAATCTTAATATATAAAGCAGAAAGTGGTTGTGTGTTTGTCTGTCGCTTAAAAACTTTCGAACGGTAAATTCTGGGGTCACGAAATGTGTCTCAGCCCATTATGCCTAGCTAATCCAGATGAATACGACTATTTTCACAAAAAAAAATAAATAAAAAATACTTTTTTTTATAAAATCAGAATCTAAATTTCTGGAAATGTTAACTTTTATCGAGAACACTGTATTTTTAGTTACACACAAAATCAAACAAAAATTTATCATAAATAACTAGAAATAACATTGCAAATAATAAATGAGTAAATATTTTAAAAGTATACACGAAAGAATTATAACAAAAATAACTTTGATGAGCTAGAATCGCATATTAAACCACTGTGCATCGCGTGCACGTTTCGGCTTCATTGTCAATTCTATTTTATGATTTTGGTGTCTTGCCTTTTATTGCAACTACCGTACCAGTGTGAAACAATTAGGTAATGGCAAGTGGTCAAATCCATTTGGAGCAAGTGGTCGGTTTACATTGCGAGCATGTCGCAGTTAGACGGTTAAATTAGCAGAGTGTCCGTGAATCTTTTATGCCGTATAGATTTATGACTACTGTGCAGCACTTCCAGAAGACCCGGTATCGATTTCCCCTCTCGCAGCTGCAGCCTGCCGCCAGTCTTATTTCGCGGCGATAGCTTCCGAAACCGCCATGTCAGATGTTTCCAATTAAGAAACTTTATCTAGCCAGTTCTAATTGGTTCATCACGAGCCCCTATATTTCAATTATCGAACGTTACGATCTCCTGACCGCACTTACCGATTAATTATTACTTCAGAGATGTGTAATTAATATCCTTAATGGGAATGGTAGCAGAAAATCGATAACTACACTTCCAATGATTAAACATATCCAGAGTTTGCGGGACGTACCTCGTGAGTTTATACCGTAGAAGAAATCCTGCGAATCACCGTTCCAACCACCATGAATACTCGAAAAATAAATAAAGCCGATTGTAAACATTCGACTCTACCATCCAACACACTCTGCTGGCTCAAAAAACTTCTGGTTCTACTTGTTTGCACTGGCCGCAGATGGATAGTTCGAGGCTGCAGCGCGATCAATAATATTCGCAGCCACCGCTCGAAACCTTCAGACAAATGGGCCGCATGATCGCAAAGAAAACAGCTCGCCCTCGGGTTTCCGTCTTGTTGCCGATGGATTGCTCTCGAGAATATTTCCGTGGGCTTTCCACGGGATGACTCATCTCCGTGGAAAAAGGGTGGAAAGGCGTTTCGTGACCGAACGAAGGGAGCTGTGCGCGTTCTCGCGTGTATATCATCGCAGGGTCGTGAACCCTTGTCTACTTAAGGAGAAGGGCGAAGGTGGGCCCCCTCTCGTCGTAGCATATTATCCATCGGGCTTAAGCTACATAAAAGCTGCCTCTGTTAAAAAATGTCACGAGAGAAATCGCGTCACCGGGGGCAAAAAAAAGCGACGACGACGCCAGCAGCCACTTTGCCATTGAGCTTTAAAACGAGGATGATAAAGGCACTTGTGTGCCCCCTCCCCTGACTTCCTCCCGCTCGTTTCCGTAACCCTATCTCTGGACCTCTGGTTAATGCAACTCTTCGAACTAAATTATGCCTCGTTTGAGAGGAATTTTGGTGCCAGGGCAGGGAATGTTTAAGGTGAAGTATTCTTTGAAAGACGAGCACTTGTATTCTTCTCAAGTACGACAGTATTAGAAGAACGAATCGAATAGAATGAACTTGACTATGAGTTAATTTCAGAGTATCGCGGATCAATTCATGGACAGAAATGTTGAAAAATGAATTTAAATCATTCTGTGCCATCTGGAATCCCACGATATTTAACAAAATTAGAATAATAGAATAATTTCATTAGGTAAGTGGATAACCATATCCTGTGGCTACATATTGAAATGAAGCAAGGGTGAATGGAAATGCTACAATTGAATAGGTACTGCAATCTATTTGAATAATATTTAAGTACTAAAAACTTGAAAATCTGAATGGCACCGATACTTCAAGATGTTCACCAAAAAATTGAAATGTATTAAAGTATTCAATCTAATCTACAACCTTCATCTCTTTAACAAATGATTCTGTCATTCGAATAGAGATACTATTTACAACCGATCAACCTTCTTTCTTATAGTCTGACGTGCATCGAAAGCTACGTCATGCACTATAACGTCAAATATTGAAATTTCTTGCGAGGGGAACGGTGGTCGCAATTCCAATAAAGTCGGCCGTGCCATTGTAATCTGTCACGTGCTGGAAGAATCCATATCCAATCGGAAGGCTCGAATTTACACGGGAAAGGCACGAGAAGCGCTTCCTTCCTGTCATGCAGTACTCCGCCCCGCGTAAATCGATACACTCACTTTTACACGGCCTTCGGAAATGCTGTTCTCTGTATGAAGTCGTAAAGCAGCCTAACCCATAATCAGGCTCCATATCTCGGGAAAAGATCCCGCGTAAATATTCAACAACGGCTGTAAAAATCCGTAACCCTCGATTCTCCGCGCGGTATCTCTGTTCTATCAATTTCCACGTGGAAAGAAATGCGTGCAACAGGTCACGAGGCCTGGCTAGACTTGGCAGAGTTACCGTTCCAGAACAACTTTCGCCCGTGTGGAGACTCAAACGAGATCGTTTACATCGAGGGGATGACGCCCCTTCGTGCTTCTCGGGTTTATCGTAAAACCTCTGTTTCCACTGACTAACGCATCATCTGATAGGTACACTAAAGCAGTGTCGTAATAGATGTTCTTTTAGAGACTGATGTGTAGCTTCAGAGTAAATACTGTAGGTAGGTATACTAAATCAATATTGAAGAAGTTCAGCGAAGTGTCTTACAAAGTAAACCTCTTATGCATGGAAGAAAACATTCCCTCTGCTATCGCACCACCAAAGTAGATAGGCTCGTGAGAAATTTAAAAGAAAATAAACATGCATTAAGGGAATGTAGATTCCTCGCACGATTGAATCATTCCACCTCCATTTTCAGAACAACCCTCCTTGGAAATTAAGAGGAGGTTTTTCTTGGCGAAGAAAAATACTCGAGCGCGAGGCCTACGAGAAAACTTCGACAGCTGTAAGGCGCAGAAGAAAGGACTGCAGGAAGCGAGCGAGCCTGTTCGAGGATGGAAATTGAATTTCTCAGCTTCTACCTCCACCTTCTTCTCGCTCGTTTCTATTTGCACCACATCGTGCTGCTTCCACCCCCTATGCATCTCACATACAAACGTGGTGGAGCGAATATTTCCAACGACATGGTGTCCCGCGACATAAGAAAGCGAGGGCGACAAAGGAAAGGCAGTGCGATCGACACGAGCGTTGAAGAGAGCAGAACAACCCTCGATAGTCAGAACACGAGTCAGCCCCGCTGCATCTAAGATTGCACTCTCCCAGTGCATGGTTCTTGCACTCTGTCCTATCTGCGATCTCGAAGAAAATCGTGTGTGCCGAGAAATTGTGCCGAAAGTCTGGTAGACCAAAGGAGAATACGTTGTGCTTGTGGATAAAATCTAAATTGATCGCAGTAGCTGGACGTTAAAATTACAGGGTATCGATCCTGTGTGAAGGACGTCGAGAATGGATATCGACAGGTGTAATATTGGTATGTAGAAAATGTATAGAGGCTATGAGGTATCACGAGGTAATCGATGAAAGCCATAATGGACGTCTGTAACCGAAGATTATGGTAAACCTCTTTGAATGATGTATACGTAGTACGTACCTGTATTGGCTGGGTCAAGGTAGATTGGTGAATATGTAAACCGTTCGACTCAGATATGTACGTTCTACCACGGTAGTGTGTTATCTATTTGCATGGTGTCAGCTAAGAATTGATCTATTTGCCGCTACATATTGAGATCGAAATTTAGTGGCATAAACGTCCTCCATAGATTCTACGGAATTCAGTGATCCTGCCGATGGATCGATGTAGTCATCATGTATTTAAAAAAGAGCGACCCAAAAATGAGACCCTTTTTCGTACTTGATTCCACGATTTTGAAACTGAGTTTTATGTGAAATGATACCTTATGATGAGACATCAATCACACGAATTTTTCAAGTTAGGTGACAATTAGTTTCTGAGGTTTGGGAGTAAACTTAGAATTTAAGTTCAAATTCGTTGTTAGCAGTTAGCAAAACCCAGTAGAAATAATTGTTTCAATTATCGTATGGGCTGACGCGTTAACGAATTTTCACTTGTTTGATCTTCTATATCTCAGAAACTAATTGGCACCTCAACTTGAAAATTTCGTGTGATTGATGTCTCACCATAAGGTATCGTTTGGCATAAAATTTAGTTCCAAAATCGTGGGACTAAAAAGAGGCGATTTCTTGGGTCATTCTTTGATGCAAGAAATAGAAGTTTAGATGAAACTAAATCTTGATAACCATTATTCTATTTTCTCTTTTTCTATTTTCCTATACCTACACTTCGCAAACTAATTTATCACAAACTAACGTTAACAAATGTTCTTCACAACTAATCAATAAGCTTTCGTTACTTAGACTAGCCTGGAAAGTTTCAACCACACTATTGTAAGCTGTGCGATTCTTCAATCCCTAAGAAAATCGTGAAGTGGCAACCGCGACACTTCCTACGCGGAAGCGTAAAAAATGACCAGCGGCGCCACGTGTTCCCGTGGTGTAACCTTTTTATGCCCCATCGGCTTGAATCACCGCGGACCAACATGCGTGTGCCATTACGCGTGTGAAGCGTGCACGCAGCGGGCAGTGTCATAAGCGAAGACGCGTTCACGCGTCCTAAGCTCCTGCCACGAGCGTGCAGCTTTTTGTGTCCCTGGATCAGCTCCGCGTCAGACGATATCGTCTTTCATTCAACTAAACTGGCTTTCATTCACCGATCGTGTAAACTGGTATTTCTAAAAAATACCCACACGGGAGCTAGTAGAGTATTTTCATTGTAACCGATGACATTAAGGGGTTACACCACTGTAAATTTTTCGGAAAATTGATTTTTTTTTATTGGCTTAAAAGATGCTTTGAACCTTCTAGAATATGGGGAAAAAACTGTATTAGTTGAAATAAATTTGTTTCCTTGAAATTTCGAGCTCCTCCCCAAGCGCGTCGGACTGCTTCGAAACGACTACCGGCGTCAAATTAATAGGAAGGTACAACCTAATGTTCTACCTTTTGATTTTTAACTTCTCTAATATACAACGGGTGTCGTTAGAAAGTTGTTATGTTCAGATAGAAGCATTTCCAAATAAAAGTATGTTAGCGGCAACATTTCATTTCTTCATGTCTATAATACATTTCAAAACTTTAAACGCGTTTTTCTCGAAACACGATATTTCAACACGGCACGCAGCATAACTCCAACAATTTTCATTCTTTTCATTCGACCCTTTAACAATATCTTTAAAATAACATTTTGAAGAGAAATACGTACGGGATTTTCGATAAGTTAATTTAAACATTACTTATTAACAAATGATTGCCCTCTTTTTATAGAAAATTGAACGTTTTTCATTCAAATGCTCACCAATCACACAAAAATCAATATTTTTAAAATCCCCTACGTATTTCTCTAGCTATAAACATGTAGATTTAAGCCATATTTTTTTTTTTTAAATTCAAATTTGCACCAGCTACACTGCGTGCCGCAGAGCGCTAAAACTTCAACATGCCTCACGAGAATGGCTTCAGTGCCGCCATTTTGTAATATTTCTCAATAACTTTTTTTTTTTAATAACAAAATATGTGCTTAATAACTTCCTCCAGTATAGTTATTCTATTACCTTTCCTTCCATCCAAGAAAAATTGCCAAAAAAACGCTATTTTTCAAGCTGTTACAGTGGTGTAACCCCTTAAGCATGCCCCATGAAATTCATGGGAGTAAAGAGTAGTGAAATGCTCTGTTGAATTGTCTGTCTGCCTCAAACTTGACATGCACTACTGCATAACATGCTCACACTTGAGTCTTTTATTTATTCCTGTTTTAAGAACAGTAATCCTAAATTAGTAGAAAATTACTGTCAGAATGCAAAGGATTTGTAGCAAGTGCCAATTCAAACTCAAAGTCTTCCAACGATATTAAGTCAACATTTACTTCTCATGCAACGCACGTGCTCCGTCCATGTTGAATTAAAGGACCCATAAAAAGAACAAGCTTTAAGCCTCAGCTCGTGTCAGGTTCCCCCAATTTTTTGCTAGCATTACGAGTTCTACGAAGAATTCCTTAGGCACCGATACTAGCATGCTTTAAAAGTTTTCCACAGAATTTATCTGTTTTGTAGCCAACGTTGCATGCAGTACTTACCATTTTTCAAAATTATATATTACACTTTGCATCGACTGTTATACCAATTTCCCCATGTATCAAATAAAATACACATTTTCCGTACAAACAACGATATTAACGGTATTAATCGACGTTCAGGGGTCACAATTATTCAAAACTCTTCCCCAGGCTCGTCCAATTTCAACTAATTTATCAATAAAGATCCTGTCACTACATCATAATTGGGCGTGCTATCACGGCGCAGAGGCAGCAGAGTAATCGCCAGTAACAACACGCCATTAACGAATCGAAAAGAACGACTCGATCGACAGGCCACGAGCTGTACACCGATTAAATTCCACGCTCGGTAAATGGACGAACGTTTCGGGATCATTAGACAAACGTTCTGGGACGTTATTAATGTCGACGTCGGTACGTCGTGAAATGAATCGTCCATCTCGTTCATCGGGAATCGTCCCTCCTCGTTTTTCCGCCGTGAAAAACGGTTCCCGCGCCCGGTTCAAGCTATCGATCGCCAGCACCCGCTCCAATTCCACCGTTGCACTATTCCACGATCTGCATTATCGCGGCGATGAATCTTGCTTAAACCGAACTATTAGCAAACGCTGAGGGAAAACGAAAGCCCTGATACACGTTCGTTTCGTGAAAGACATCTATTAAATTCTCGAATGCATTCTTTCCAATTTTGATAAATGCAGCCTGACTTCTCACTGCGTCTGTTTTGTCCTTTTGTCAGATATTTGGTTTGAAAGGGGATACATTGGACCAATTGGTGGTATTGTATTTAGGAGCAACTGGAGGAATTAAGTTTGATTATAGTCGCTATGAAATTTTCCTTTTAAATAAGAATTAAAATATTCCTTTGAAATGAGATTAAAATTCCTGTGATTATGAACAATCGATTACAATTTACTTAAGTATACATATGGGTGTCTTTTTTAAGAAGGTAGATTCTAGTAAAATATGCGATAACTAGTTCTAAGAAAAATTGATTTACCATTGGCATGTGTGTTCAGGCTTGAAATTATTTAAATTTGAAATGGAAAAACCGTGAAGATATTACTCAAGAATCTACTATCTGTCTTGAAATAAAGAGTCAATGATGCATCTTCTACGAAGCGAGGAATTTTCCATACCTCAGCTCGTAGGTAAAGTTTCAAGTCACAGTCGAGTGCAACGAATAGGTGTTTCAGTGAATGAAAATTCCAGTCGCCACGGTCGAGTGAACCACTCGTGCTGATGATAGACTCCCATTCATTAACTTTACTTTCTATAAGCATGGCAACACAACTAACCATTTGTTTCAAATATCCTTTTATTATTTACTAGATGCAAACTATAACCCCTTCCAAATAATACTCTTTAAAATAAAAGAAGATATTTCTATCTCTATTGTACGTAAAAATAAAATTAGTTTTAGTTTTTAGTTTTTAGCTTAGTTTTAATATTTTCTCTATCTATTGTTTTCTAATGTTATGCTCTGATACTTGCCTATACAGAGGTTAGGCATAGTAGCAGCGAAAGCTTGCGCCTTGCCTTTTCACCGTCTCATATGCTACAATTGGTGAAATAAAGACGGAAAATAAAATACAAAATAAATAAAATAGAAATAAGATTATTAGCTTCGTTTCTAATAGACAATATACCCAATCTATTATCTGTGATAGCGATACTCTGTGAAACTCCCGTGCGCTGTACACGCTGTGCACCCTACAAACCGAGAAGCCATAATAAACCACGCGCACTACGCTTTATCAACGACCATATTCCACATTATCGAAGGCAGTGAATCCATTACGTTTCATCGAATCATCACGTGCCATTCAAGGCACTGCAATTAGCAGAATTTCGTCGCGTAATCGATCCGATCGAACCGCGAACTTAATTGCGCTCATAACTGTGCCTTTTCGATAGCCCTCATCATCGTTGCGCGGCTTTTCACCCTTTTCTTCCACGTGAAAAGAAGACGTTCGTTAAAGCGCCGTGGAACACTCGGAGCGTATGGATCCCTCGGTTGAAAGAGAATTCTGGAAAAAAGAGAGGGCTCTCCTCGAGACCTTGCTGGGGGATACGAGAGGGAAGCATACTCTGGGACGAGGCGTCGAAATGAATGGCGTCGTTTCCCTCGGGATTAAGATCGTGTCCTACTACACGATTCGGGGGAATTCTTAGCGGCGGCCGGACCTCGTGAAAAATATTCCCCGGCGAATATTAAAGCTCGCTTCGAGCTTTTATTCACCAATATCTTCAACGATACCCTTGTCGCGTCTGGGCGTTTCTTGCGAACGATGCTAGAGTCGCAACAGGAATCAAATGGATGACGTAACACTGAAATTTTCTTTCCCCTTGCGATGCAAGTCTGCGCAATGTCTATGTATATCTTCTATATTTTGCAAATTTCGGTCTCTCATTTTCAAGAAATATAACATATCAAACACTGAAAATATGAAATATTTTTTTTATTTCTTTGGCATATCTCGGTATATCTCCCCCCTTAAATGTTTAAAAAATAGTCCTCGAAAATAACAATTACATTTGTTTCTCCTTCATAAATAAAAAGTGTTTAAGATGGATTTAAACTTTCAAAATTTGAAAAATAAAATTTTTGTTTTAGTTTTTCGGAGTTTTTTCAAAAACCTTTTATTGCACGAGAAAAAGTAATAGAACATCCGATCGGGCTCAAACTTTACACAGATTTTTTTATTATTTGGAACTATCTTGGGGGTGCCGCGAAGAAAATCATGAAAAATAATTTCACCACGAGTAAACAAGAGTCACCCTAGTTTACACTCTCAAGTAATTCGAATCAAATTCACTCGACAGTACTCCAGAAACTCTCTTACACCTAACATTTGACTCACATTCATGATTTACAGACTCTGCACGTCAGAAGCAAACATTTCCACTACCCATGATAACACGTGTATCCTCTTTATTTATTTCTCTACAATTTGCACTCTTTTTTTTAATAAAAGACAACGAGGCAAAAATCACGCGAGGAAGCAGGCGCAGCCCGATGAGAATCGAGCCGGATCGGCGTAGCTAATTCGTCCACAATTTGAAAGGTGCCTTTCCCACGACGTTTCCCGATAATCAGATACCTGGTGCGAGTTCCGCTCTCCCGAAGCTACGTGACCCACCAGCGAGTATCTGTCGGGGTGGTTCTGAAGAGATTCATGAATTATGTAGACAGATCAGCGTGTGGGAGGAGCCCCAACACGCTGGTTGCACGATCATCCCAGCCAACGCTTCTGGACTGTTGGCAGAATGTTGTTTACCGGCCATGGATTTGATGGATGAATCCACGCCAGCCGAAAAGGGGGGGTGACACTCTATCCACTTTATCAAACGGGCATAGTCGTCGTGTCGTCGTCATTCAACGGGCTTTTCGTATTATTCGCGATTGGATCGAGTATCTGCACACCAGCACTCGGAGGAAGGCCATTAGGAGGACGATCGATGCCTATAAAATCGAACTGGATGGATGAGCGACGAAGAAATTTGTGTTTACTTGTTCACGATTCTCCTATACTTGTCCCTAATGTATCTTCTTCGATGTGCTTGAGCGTGCATCGTATTAAGGAATTTGTGAATGTGTTTTCTGGACTGTGTGACGTATGATTGTGGGATTGGAGAAGCATGTATGCACTTCGATTAATTTTGTGCTTTGCATTTTTGGAAGGAATATGATAAAACGAGGGGGATCTTCGATTAGATGGGAATAGTCTTATTAGTCAGGGTAAGCAAACTTTTTATATTCGGATTTTGGGAATAATGTCGTTTTCTTTGTGTAACTTAGTCGAGTGTGAAAATGGATCTGGAAAATGTAATTCATGCTTTAATTACGAGTTTTGACAGTTTCGGGAATATTTACAAACTTCACATTTCTAAAAGTACAGCTGCGGTTTGTAGATACATATATATGAGGTCGATAAATTCTTAAAAGAAGTCAGGTATTGTACAGTTTTGATAAACGACGAATTTGCCATCGGATAATGGAAGCAAGTGTATAAATTATCACACGTGTGACTAATATATGACTCGTTCGGTCGCGATTCAGAGTGGCCCAGGGTGAAACATTGCTCTGATTATGATTAACACTCTCAGCTCGCTGTAAAATATGCAAATCACCGATGAAATCTGTACTTCCATTAGGTGTGATATCGTTTGTACGAGGTAGCTATGCTTTTTCAGAAAAAATGGGGGCTTTGAACACTCGAGACCCAATCATTTAAACAATTTTGATGTTTAATATTTCAAAGGGCGTTTTATTAGATTTTATAAATTATTTTTAAAATGTATTTTGATATGTGCAACTGTGTTTCACCCAAAAATGTGCAAAGTAACGGACTTTTTCGGACAGTGGTTCGAAATGATGGGTATTTTTCGGCATTCCTGCCAGGTCATTCTCTATAGGATATTGGATTTGGATAGATTTAGTAATATGCTAAGCGTTACCCCACCATCTCGCCTCCAGTGAAATCCAATATCCTGCTTGTCGTCGATCGCCAATGATTTGGGGGCGCAGACGGAAATAACCGTCGTATTCAGGCTAAGAAGCAAACGAGTAGTCCAAGAATTTCGCCGCGTCGCGAATGTTTAAACAACAATCAGAGAAACGGCCCACTGTACTTCAAACAAAGGACTGGATTTTCCAATTTCGAGCCTGGGGAACGTGTTGATCGTAACACGGTGATCCGCAAACGTTCACTAACACAAAGAGGCAAAGTTTCGTTGAACGTAAACCGCTTCGATTTAATTAAACCTTCTGACGAAACGAAACGAATGTAAACGCAGGCGGAAACAAACTGGATGGAAGATGAAAGCGGTTCTGTAACGTGGGAGAAATAATAAACAACGAAATGGGGACACTTCTGTCGGAAATCAGATTTGAAACGTAATGGTGAAAAAATTGCTCTTCTAGGCCAGTCATTGTCAGACTTATATCTGGAAATAATAAATTCCTAATGAATTTTGGGAACATATGGTAGAGGAACAAAATGTTTCATTTATATGCTGGAGACTGGATCCTAATGTGTATAGGTATAGAAATCTATCATGTTTTGAGGAAAAAAGAGAGCAAGATACTTGGAATTAGAAATGATGTAGTTAAAACTCTATTTCTAGTAGAATTGGAATACAATATTTCGAATGCAATAGTTGACATTAAGAATTGCGTTGAATTGTTGAAATGTGCAGAACTTAATTAAAAGTATTATATTTCTTATCCAATGAAATGCTCCGTTAAAAATAATTACCACTTTACTACTGGAGTTCTTTAAACGAATTTCTAATGGTCACCCTTTTTTGGTTGCCTATAAATATTTCAAGAAGATTGATTTTGGATATCTATTTCTGACCTCGCTCTTTCATTAATCCTACAGTAACCTATCCATAATCAAGTTAACCAGTGCATAATTTAATATTACCGTTGTCTTCTAAGTACATCTACCAATAAACGACATGAAGTGATTGGCGAACTGCATCAGAATAAATTTACACGTTGAAGTCTATTTCAAGAAGACTGAGTAGTAGAGAAAGTTTCTTTGATTTCAGATTGAAAAGTGCCACAATTGCTTCACTAATGACTCGTAATCGACTAACGACTTACTATCAAACCTCTCACAACAAATCTGTTTGCAACGTAATCATAGCACTAACGGCCTTTCAATGGGAAAATCTAAAGTGATAAGGTATATCGCTATCGCTTAATGAAATTTACTATTCCAACAGCAGTGAGCAGAAGGAAAGATGACGCGCGAAATCGTATAAATTTCAACGAAATGGCGGGAATCGCTAAACTCTCGTCTGCTCTCGTATCGATCTCAACTTTCGTCCCTTCTCTTCTCTTCCCTACTCTTTTGTGCAAGCTCTCACCGCTCGGCAAACCCTCGAGGAGTCTTGGCAGCGAGGAAACGCTTTCCACGATTTTCCACGCTCGGTGTGACGTCACATCCGGCGGTTCGTCGCCCACCGAAAACAACATCGCGTGCTAGCCTCTCGTGTTTTTCAAAAGCATCAGACGTATCAGACGAGCTGACAGAAACTGAAATTGCTCGGTCTACAACGAAATGATTGCGCTTGGAAGAGTGATTTCACCTGTGCTATATTCCTTCGAAGTTGCTCTGCGGTGGTATTTTAGGTACAATCAAGGAAAACAATGATGACTGATCACTTTCGATATATCATGCATTTTTAAATAATATCTGTAGGATGATAGATAAAACTTGGGATTTATTGATGGAATTGTGTTTCAAAAATAAGATATTTGGTCGAAATAGTTGAATCGTTATTAATTTTGAATATGCTAAGCACGAATCAATTATTTACAAGAGCTAGTAATTACATACATTCAAAAATATGGCAATTTTTAGTACTAAATTTACTAAATTTAAAGATTGATTCTTGCAACTTATTTTCAATTTATTTTCAGAAATTTAATGGGAAAATCATTTTTGAATACTGTTATTTACCGCAAAATATTTTGTATTCGTATCCCCGTGTAATTTGCGATATCAATTTTCCAGACGCGTTTGTTTTTGAGGTTCGAAATATTCATTTTGCACCGGGAGATTCTTCATTCACCTGTGTAGCAGCAGCGATTGAATCGATCATAACAAATTAATTAGCAGCGCGGATCCCGCGCGGGGCTTTTAATTAGCGGTAATGATTAACTGCTTTTAGGTCGCCGCGTATAAATTGAGACAAACCAGTTTCATCCACGTGACGGCTGAATATTACGAAACCGAAATAGACCTGAACAATCATAAATTTTGTACTGACCGGTTGCGTCGATAGACATAATAATTCACCAACAGACTGAAGCAGACTAAACACTTTGATTCCTAATTATTCCCACTAAACTATTCGTGACATCATTTAGTCAATGCGTCGCAAAATCTCCCACGTAATTCGTTGAAATTTCAGGATCATTCGTATCTGAACTTTCGTCTTTCCACACCCCTGTATTATTAACGCCTAAATTTTGCTTTCGAACAAAAACCAATTCCTTTAAAACCATCGCACCTGGAACAGATTGTTCAAAAATTTCTGTTTCCGCTTCCCTGAATAGTTTCCCCATCTTGAATTTCAATCCGCGACGAAGGCGACAAGGGGTGGATAAAATCTAGACTGGCCCGCCGCGGGCAGATTCCCGAGCACGGGGATAATCGATCGCCAAGATGACTCATCTCTCCTGCGGGAATTTTCCAAGGGATGCAGTTGATGGGGGTTGTTTAAGAGGGGCGGTAAGGGGAGACCGAGGGAAGAACAGGGATGAGAGCGAGTGACGCGGAACACCCCAAGGTTAACTCGAGTGAAGCGGCACATTCTAAGGACATCTTCCCGCCTCGTTAACAATTAACCCCTCCGTTATTTCCATGTCTTTATACCACTACGCCCTTCCCCATAATTCTATGCGTTACAAAAAAAATCCTCCCTCCGTCGGCATTTCCAGAGTTACAAATAAGAGCTCCCTACCCCTGGCGCATCGAGTGATATCGCGAAATGAAAATGAGACTACACGAGGAAGCAGCGAAAAGTTGAATGCCTGTGCTCCTGTGCAATGATTATTACCGGAAATAGATCGAGGCAAGCGGCAACCGGAAGGCTCCTCCGAGTGCTTCGGCTCGTTTCCCCGCGGCATTTTCATTCCTCCGGCATTAGCTGACGCTTACTATTCGTTTTCGACCCAATTATAACTCCCTTCGCCTCCTCGTTCCCATACCCGTCGATGGTAACTTCCGCCTGGTGCTGAGATTCGAGTGTCCCTCCTCGATTATCCGCAAATGAAGCTGTAACCGAGGCACCAGATAACGCTGCCACTCGTCCTACGCAGCGTCCATTAACGGTGGTTCCAGCATTCCGCGATTATGCCGACCATTCCGCCGAGGAATTAACAATTTATTTCCAGCCCGTAAATTGAGCTGTCCGGGCGATGTAACGAGCTTTGCTGAATCGCGCTCATACGGCGTTTAATTTTATTGGATTTGCCACTCGCTCGTAGAAGCGCACACGCACTTAACACGTCGCCCGCTCGCCGTGCTTGCGCTTCGTACCATGTAATTCATATCGCGGCAATGATACTTAAAACGTGACCCGCGCGCGCAACCTGAGCCATCGTTTTGCGAATTTTATCGCAGCAGCGGGGCGCTAGACTCGTGCCTTGTCGATACCCGTAGGAACCATCGCGTGGAACTTTAATCGAATCTCGATTAATTCTCCGATGGGGAAAGGGCGTCACTGTTGGAGTTCTAGATTACAGAATTTCAGGTGTCTAGGGCTGGGGGAGATGGAATTGGAATTGGACCGACTGTTTACAATAATGTTTTATATAACGTTGATTGGAAACAGAAATAAGAGAAGAGAGGAATTCGGTATATACATTAGGGCGGGTCTTATTTATACGTGTCGATTTTTTTGGAATTTGATAAAAAAATAGTCCCTGAAAAAGTTTATTGCAATCGGACAACAGGAAGAGTCCTTAAAGTTTACAATTCTCAATAATGGTAGGCCCTATCGAAATTTTCTTCAAATAATATTAAAAGAGCATTCAATTTTCTACAATTACTGTATATATAAGTTTTTTGTGCTTCCGACCATTTTTTAGATAATACCGTTTAAATATAGGACGTGCGAAGTGCTTCAAATGCTATTATCTAAAAAATGGCTGAAAGCACGACACACTTATATATACAGTTTTTATAGAAAATTGAATGCTCTTTTAAAATTATTTGAACAAAGTTTCGATATAGCTTACCATTTTTTAGAAATTCTTCAAATTCAAGCCATTGGTGAATTCTAAACTTTAAGACCTCCTTGGCACCCTTTCCTGTTCTCCGATTGCAATAATCTTTTTCAGTAACTATTTTTTTATAAAAATGGAACCATATTAGAGAGTAAGAGCAAAAGAAATCGCAGTTTGAAATTATTGGCCATTCTAATATACATTCTGGCACAGAAAAAGGCATCCTCCCTTTACTCCAAAATATGAAAATTCGATTCACTTGATTCTCCATTTGCTGTTCCCCATTACTTTCAATGAACCGATCAACGTTCCACACCCCTCAGCATATAGAAATTCGTCCACAGGGAACAGAAAAGAAATATCCAAGAAAATACCGTATATGAGTGAAACGTGGGGAATCGCATCATTCAAATTTCTAATTAAAACTCGGGAAGCTCGTTAATTCCTTGGAGCCACAACGAGAACGCTTCTGAAATGATTCAAATCGTGACCAAGGGCGTTTCCGAGCCACCGTGCACCCATTCACCGCGATTCCTCGGCCAAAGATTTCCACGGCGAAATGAAAAGCTCGCCGGCGATTCACCGTGGACATTCAACTCCTGACCGTTCGCGCAGGACAAGCGGAGATTGGTCCTTTTGCATGAAGCGCAACCGGCGTCTCTCGCCACGTCTAACGGCTTTTGTAGGGACGTCGACAATGCACGTCGCTTCCCCATAGTGCTCGCCTTCGGACGGTTTACATACGAGCATAGATATTACTCTATAGTATCTAGGTTGGCTGGCCATTGTCGCGTATGTGCGCCACGGCAACAATAACTTGGGCGAACGGCAACAGAAACGTGCTCCAGAGGCGAAGATAGCGTCTTCGACGCGGATGCAGGAGGCAAACGGAATGAACTTGGTCGCGAGCTACGTGATAACGATTTCGCTTATGCATCCTGAAACTGAGACCGCGCCTGAATGGTCTCGTAACCTTTCTTGTCGGCGAAACGAATTCCTGGGAGAAACTGTGATTTCCTATAGGAGGAGGAATCGTGTGTTCAGTGACTGGTCGCGTGAAAAATTCAACGAGGGGTAATTTTTTGAAAGATGGCTTCTTTGATGCGTGTTTATGTGTGAAATAGAAACGGGTTGCTGTTGTGGAAGTTGATTGAATTTTGGATGGAAGAAATAGTTGTATGGGATTTACTTGGTAGCTTTGCTATTTTTGGAGTATACCGAAGAAGGGGATGAAATACGTGGAGAATGAAAGATTTTATATTAACTGATTTTGCAGTTAAAATTGTGGAGCTGGTGATACTGTGGTGAGATAATGTATGAGGCATTGAGAGCGAAAACGGGCTAACCCACATTCAAAAAAAATCCTACTTTATACATTATTGCTACTAACCCAATTTTGCAAAAAATGTGGGTTAGTTCGTTTTTGCTCTCAATGCCTCATATACAATGGGTGACCAAATTATTATACTCAAACAAAAAGGTTTGAGATTTTGTAAGTTTAAGCGATGGAATAAAATAGATGTCTCGTTTATAATGTTATATTACTTTTTAATACCAGTATATGTATTTAAGAGTGGAAATTAAATAAATTTAGACATATAGATTTAAGACTACATTGTAGAAGAAACGCAATAACATAGGTTATCTACTCAATATTTGGTGACTCCGCTTTTAGCTTTTATGACGTCTTGGATTCAAGCGTGGCAAGCTTTCAATGCATTCTTCGGCTACTTCCTGCAGTTTTGGAATATTCTGCCATACTCTGATGATATTCTCTATTGCTTTTTGTCGTATTTGTAATAACTTTATCCCCGTCCTTTTAAAAACAAATGAGATTTATATGTCGAAAAATTACTCACGATGTTGCCAGATGTTGTAGCTAATCAATAAATGAAAAAACAGATTTTGACAAAAATGTTTCAAGTATAATAATTTAACCATCCTCTGTACACATAGTAGATTTGCTATTGTATGGTGTGACACCTCGAAGAGAGACGTGGAAAGAAAAAGATATAAACGAAGAGCGGCCCGTGTGCCACATAAGTCCAATTGACTCGTAAATTTTATCAGTCACTCAGAGTTATTCCTTTCGACCATACAACTCGAATTAAGCAACGTTTTATGACGTGGACGAGATTAAATTAACTACGTGCTTTCTAACACGCCCTACAATGAAACTATCACAGCTACCAGCGTACAGGAAATCTATTGAACGAAGTCATGGAATGTGCTCTCACGTTTTCAATTAATTTTCTTTCTGCTTGCAACCTGGAATACAGACTCTGATAACAACGATTTCAGTTCCTCCGTTAATTCTCTACTTTGAATTCACACATTAAACTGGATTGACTCAGATCAACGCACAGAATTAAATTCTTCCTGCAAACTATATTTACAACAAAACAGCATTTCAGAGCGGCTATTTAATAAAAAGTGACCACACCAACCGAACTACCAGCATCGTGCAGATATTTCCCAATAAGAACTCCATCACGATGCACGATCGAAGCCCTATAATCGACCTCGTCTCATTTCGGAGTAACGCGTCTGGCGATTCGAGACGGATCGCGAGAAAAACTGGATCGCAGGTGAACGTATCTGCGACGAGCGTGAAAAAGGAGGACCTCTCGCGCAAAAAGGACGATATATGCACAGTAATCCGGCCGCAACACGTTCCCTTTGTTGCCGATCTCGTGTCGAATGGCTCCTGCCTCTCCATTCTGCCAGCCTGTACGCTTCCATTTTTTCCCCTCTCTTCCCCTTTTGTACCTGGCTGCACTCCAGATACATTGCTAGGGCCAAGTACGGCGCCCTCCCCGGGAACAACGAAAGAATTGCTTTCCATTATGTAGAGGAACGAAGCGTGCGCGCGTTCCAGCGGCAGGTAAAGATAGCTTCAAGCACAGCCACGGACAGCTGCACACGTACGCGATGCACCTCGACCTGGCGCACCCAGGAAGTGTTTTATCCGAGCCCAGTACAATCTGAGAGCCGATGATTCCCGGTAAAGTCGGAAACGCGAACTTATCGCGCCTTTATCGCCGACGAACAAACAGCCGCCCGATAGGATCCAGCGATACAAATCGCGCATTCTACTCTTCGACGGCCGGAGAAGTTTGCTCCGCGACGGAGTTGCTGACGAGATGCACCGTGTCTACACAGTTGGCGTTGAAGAGTTAACGAATGGATGGTGGGAAATCATTGGGCTGAAGAAGCGTGGTATCTTTTCAAGAGGGATTAGAAATAGTTAAATGAGCCAGAAGTTTGTTGTGTGTGAAGAAGGAACTTTGTAGAAGCCCTCGAAAGAGGATACAGACTGCTGGGATAGAAAAGCTTATTCCGCTTCGAGGGGGTTTCGAGAGTCTGTGAGGAAGTTCGAATCTATTGTTGGATTTTGTGTACACTGGTTCGAGTGTGTAGATTTTGGATTTGTATGGAAGATTGTAGATTCTAGAATTTTTGAAGTGGAAGATTTTACTCTTTTTGGTGTAAGGATTTGATTTATTTTGCTGGTTATCTTCCTACACCTAGTTCCTTAATCTGTCAACTGTATGTTCCCAATTGAAGAAACCAGTGGGAAACAGGCACGTGTTAAATATGCATAAATTTCCGTTTCTTTCTACCATTAATTCCCTCCTGCAACGTAGTGTAATTCGCTGTGAATCATATTAAATTTTCTTCGCGCTGAGAAAAAACAAATGCGTAGTGAAAAAGCGACCCATTCCACTTGGGTCTTTGGGGACACAAATTAATTTTTCACCTAAAATTTGTCAATAGTTGTCATTTACAATCTAATTCAAGTACTGTTTAAAACAATTACAATTTCGTACCGCCTTTCCTATGAAGCCAATGTTCCCTTCAATTTCCTTTCCCCTGAAATCTCAAAACAGTGGCATGCGCCTGTTTCTCACTGGGCCCCTGAATTCTGTATCCCCTGAAAACGCTTGCAAGCACACATAGCAACACCCACGCATCGCGCCGAAGGAGCTAGATGAAAACGGTTGACGAGGCGACAGAAGGTAGGAAATGACGAGGATGGAGAAAAGGAAACCGCTGAAAATGTCGGTGGAGTGACCTATCGTCCCACTTCTCGCCGCGTTCTTAAATCGTAGATCGTCTAGCCAAGTGAACTGGTTCGATCGTTCGATTGGAAAACCAGTTTCGCGATGGGGCCTGGACGATCCGTCTTGTTCACCTGCACGCAGACACGGCTGGCCGTGTAGGGACACGCTCGTTAGCACGTGCGTGTACACACGATATCCCAGATCCAAGCTCCGATTATTCGCCAATGGGGAGGAAAGAGCCTGCCGGAGGCCAGACGGGATCGGGCTGCGGTTTAAACCGGTAGTTCCCTGGGCCGTTTGCTCCGCGCGGACGAGTAACGTGACGCCAGACAGTCGGTCGACAAGACGAAAACATTGCGCGTAAACGCACCGAGCAAATCACGAGACGATCGCGCGCGCTCGCTATTCCCGTCGACCAGCGCCGGTATTTTCCCGAGACAGGCAACATCGCGGTCCACAGGCTCTAAAGACTCTAAAGTTACTCGTTCACGCGGCAACAGCCACGGAATTTATTTTCACGTTCGGCGCCTGGCTGCATAAAAATGGATTAAGCGGAAAAGGATGTCCTGTTTGTCCAAGATATTGGACGCGAACGTTTGGGCGGTACTGGTTGCGAGTAATTGTAAATGTCCCCATTAGCGAGCAGGTTTGTGTACCGAACAGTCCTTTCAGTTTCCTGATAACAGTGGGGAATTATTGAAGAACAGAGTAGAAGGGTTAGATATTGAAATTGGTGGTATTACGATTTACGTAGAATAAGGTAAATGTCCCCATTACTGACCACGTCCCCATTAGTGACCACTTCATTTTGTTATTGTTTATTGCAACACAGAAAGCGAAATATAAGCGAAATACTTCAGTTATTGTTTCATACGTTATTTATGTAGCCGTACATTCATCTTTAAGTAAATTCACATGTAAATTAAGACTTGGTCAGTGACATGAAAGTTGACAGATTCTAATACCGTGAGGTTATACTCCAGATATCATTAAACTCGCAAATTTTACAATAAAAATACATGGATCCATGCAGTAACTTACTCAAATTAACGAGAAATATATACAGAATTATAAAATAAAAAAAAATATCCATTTTCTTTCATTATTGTAGCAGAAAATCGTGGTATAAAATAGATGGTCACTAAAGGGGACATCAGGTCCAATATAATTTTCGCCATAATTTTTGTGTAAATAGTCAAATATCACTGTAAAACTAATTTGATTGAGAAACTAGAGACTTAAAAAAATACAATTATCCATACTTTACTCAAATATTGTCGTATATTAGTAAAAAATATACTATTTCGAACCAGTCACACTCTTAAACGGTCGCTAATGGGGACATTTACCTTACAGGGGAATTGGTAGTAGGGCTGAGAGTTCGGTGTACTGTTCGATATAATAGTATTTTTATTTTATTACAATCCCAGGCAATAAGAACCGAACGCAAAGATACGAAAATAACGAGAAGTAGCAATATTTTTTATATATAAAATGCAACGGTATGCACATTAAATGCGTGATAATGTTAAATTCGTTTATTTTAAAGTAAAAACACAAAAATTATTAAGAATTTTATTAAAGAAAAAAGAAAATTATTAAGAATAGTTTATTCAATATTTATATTACCTAGTATTTTCTGTCATTTATACATACATATTAGTTAGTTACTTCATGATTTTCCTCTCATTATTCTCATTTCAATACTCTTTTCCTGAAATCCGAATCATTAACTTGTTATGGAAACAAATTTTGTTATCACACTGTGAAAACTTGATTAAATCAATGCCTAAATGTAGGGGAGACCGGGGCAAGTTGATACAGAGGCAGGTTGATACAGACGAATTATCTCGACACTGTATATATATAGCTCCTTATGTGTGAGATATGTGAAGCTTCTTGATCAATTCTTTACTACGATCTAGCGTACGTCTGTGTACCTTGACTTTAGCAATCCATTTTTAACTTTTTTCGTTTTTATACACAAAAAGTAAATAATTGTGTTCACTTTCCAATCCGTCTTGAGACGGGATAGAGAATTTTAACACTCAAATTAATTGGGCATCACATTGAGTCCTTTGAAGCTAAGGGAATTACGTTTTGTTATTTTGTTTATATGCTCTACATTTGTTTATGGAGATGTTTGTATATAATGACTTCCTGTGGGGTAAGTTGATACATTTTCTCTGGGGCATGTTGATACTCATGGAGAGTGTATCAATTTTTCCCCGACTACTTTTAATTGGATTTTTCCTTTTATTTCTGGGAAGATGGTACGAAATTATGTCAGAAAATCGAATCGCGGGAAAAATGCCATAAAATATTTTTCAAAAAGCGTGTGTTGGTGTAGAAAAGGAGTCAAAGCGCCAGAATATACGGAATAGATAAAATAGCTTTATTAAGATACATTAATAAAAAGAAGCAAGCACCTCATATTCAAGTGGGATATTCCAGACATCCATATTTTACTCATTAAACGGATATTTTACAGATGTATCAACATGCCCCAGAGCAGTATCAACTTGCCCCGCATTGGGGTAAGTTGATACATTTTACCTTCGTCCAAATAACATTATCTCATTCATTTTGTATGTATTTTCTCAACATTTCATTTACAATATTTTAAACAGGAAGGACCAAAGTATATTTTAGCGTATTTGTTATTAAGTAATTAATTCAAACAAAAATGAAAAAAATCGAAAACTGAAAAACGTATCAACTTGCCCCGGTCTCCCCTATACAAGCTGTGTTACGTGCACGTGAGAACGTCACAAAATACTTGGTAATATAAATATTCAATAAATTATTGTTAATTTCTTTGTAAATTCATAACGTTCCATACTTATTTCCAAGCAATATTTTGTTTATTCTATATTTTTTATTACCTAATATAGAAAATTCTTAATAATTTTGGGGTGTTTTCACTTTAAAATAGACCACCTTAGCATTACCATGCGTTTCATATGTGTACCGTTATCATATATATATAAAAAATATTGGTATTTCTCGTTAGTTTCGTATCTTTGCATTTGGTTCTAATCTTATTGCCAGGGATTCTACTTGTCAATATTTTGGTATTAATGGATCGTGTATACCTAATAGTTTATCATATAGGTGAATGTTTCTGTGCAATATCTTTTGACTTTTGAGAGACCCTTACAGACGTAATAAAACATCGAAGCTTTCCGCAAAAAATCACACCAGAAGGAACTTCTGGCACGAAGATTCAGTTTGGACAAACCAATGTACCAAAGTGATTGAAATTTCTATTCCTCTTTAGTCACCACTCGTTCGAATGCTATCTTCATCGACATTTTCCTCTCCATCTGCCTTCTTCGAGGGAGGATTAATCGCTTCGGAGGGGGTTTCCGTAAAAGTCAGGGAACAATGCCCAACGGTAAACAATCTCCGAGATATCCAGAAAGATGGAAGGCAAAGGTGGGCGTGCGGTTACGGTCGATACTCCACGCGTATGTACGAACCGCGGATGCTGAAAAGAATCACGACTACCGTTTGTTCCTTTATGCGTAGGAGTGACGATATTCTCTTGCTCACGGGGAAGAAAAGAGAATGTCGGGTACTGGTGGTCCTTGACAATGAACTGGTTTTCGGGTCTTGGCGTCGAACCAGTTGAACGACGAGAAAAAGAAGAGAAGAAGCTCCCATCAGGAGGTATTGACCGAGTGTCGCTACGCGCATTTGATGGCGTTGGATCAAACTGTGAGGAGAAACTGCACCCCCGCTATCAATTAGAAATTCAGATGAAATGATTCATCAATCTTGAAATAAACAAATATTTTCTAATAAGAATATCTGTGTTTCATTTATGAAGCTTCCTGTAGAAGAAGTCTTCTTGAGGAAAAGGCGAGAAACATTCGAGGAAAACGTAATAATTTATAATACTTGGATTGTGTGATTGGGAATGTTAAGTGAAATGGAAATTCTGTCTGCTGATTTTAGGTGTATGTATATGGATCTTTTTAGGGTGTGTGGATGACGGGCAATTTGTACACTAAATAAAATTATCTTCAATAAATTGAATTCAATAAATTTACTTTTAAATCCAATTTCGAAATTATATTAATATAATTCATCCAAAAGTTAAATTTAATGTAATTCATGTAACCTACAATAACCTACATTTTGACTTTTGAATTATTATTTGATTTAAATATTTAAAAAATAATATATTAATAAATTCTTCAAACAGCAACACATAAAGATTAATAATAAGTTAATCCTATCGTGGTTCATCAATTAATACACAAATTCCTCTAAATACATTATAAAGCCGCCATGCAGCTTCATAGTTTCAAATTCTGTGATATTCGAGGAAAGTCATGTTCCCACTTTCTCTGAAATGTACATCTAAATTTCTTGAGAGATAAATCTTCAAGATATCGTAGATTAGATCGTACTCTATCCAGACAGATGGATCTCAAATGGTCGCAGGATTTATGTCCAGCAATTTAGAGGAATCGCGAGATCGCATCCGTGAGTCATCGACAGTTCATCTTACGAGCCGACAAATCACGTTTCGCGCATTATCATCATTCTCTTCTTACCAATCTCGTCCCTCTTTTCGCGCAACTGTTCTCCAAGAGAACTCAACACTGCTGCGTAAAGTCGGTTCTGATAAAATTGAAAGATTTAAGTTAGAACTAGAATAATGAAATACCAGAAAACTAAGATTCTGTTTGTTGTACAAAACACTAAGTAGCTGAAATAGTTGAGCAAGTTATACTGATTCGAAAAAGTTTAATCTACCTGACAAGGATAGTTTAAAAGAATTTTATCTGTTTCGTGTGTAAAAAATTGATCTATATCTAGAATATAAAAATACATGTTTATTTCGAATTGATGGAACAGACCAACTGCAACTGTCTGAAATTACTGGAAATGTTGAAGTAGTTACTCGGTTCGCATATACGAAGATTCGAGTAACGTTTGGCTTGCTTTTTCGGAGTATGTACTCCAATTCGTAGCTCGCAAGCTTCAACGTTTCCGTGTTTTCAGTCGCGGCATTCTTTTTAGTAAACACTTTTTTACCCTACGGGATGAAGAGCGAACAACAGAAAAATTTATATTCCATAAACGACGTTAAGCAATTACACGAGAGCGAATACTCGTTACAATCGTTGCCCCGCGAGTAAAGAGTGCTGGCCTCGAGACAATGCTACGACTTCCATTTATCGAGGACCGTGGGTGTGCAAATTTGCAAGCCGCCACGTATCGCGAAAATAAACTTCTGCGAAGAATCAGGCGACCTCACAACCGTTGTTTAATTTACACTTAATACAATAACCTACAAATTGCTCAATGAATAGATACTGTCGTTACAGAAATATAATTTGAAATTAATTTCTATAATCTTTGCACGTAGCATTGCTTTTAATTATTAAATGAAGCGTAGGTGGTACATAAATCCAATAATTAAATTTTTCTTTCTAATTTCAACTTTACTGGAAATTATGAGCTGTAAATAATAATGCATTTCTCAATAGAAAGCCAAATATTATGTCGCTAATGTGAAGAATAAGATACTAAGAAGATAGCAATTTCTGTTAAATATAGCTTTTACGAATTAATATTCTAAGAATTCGGATATTAAAATACTAGAGAATCCGATTTTGCGATTCGAATAATTCAAATACTCCTAATTATTTGAATATTCGAATTATTCGAAGAAATTATTCGAAATGTTCGAATTATTCGAAGATATTAATCGAAATGTTCGAATTATTCGAAGAAATTATTCGTATTCGAAATTATTTGAAATTATTCAAAATTCTCGAAATTATCGAAATATTCGAATATTTGAATATTTACAGCTCTCATTTTTACTGAAAAATTAAACTCGATTCGTATCTTGGTCTCAATTACTAAATAAGTTACTGATTCAGAAATTAATTACTTTAGTACAGTGAACCTGAACTTCGCTGTATCTAGTTCACATGCTAATGAGCAATACTACCCACAACTATGGACACATGATTCGTTATATCAAATCGCGTGCGTGATGTCGTTCCTCTCGCCCAGACTTTTCTATACCCCTGCGAATAAAAGCACGAGCTTCCCCCAGTTCTGCGGGGCTGCAAGTTTTAATGGGGGTAGCGTATTTAGACACTTGTCGAGGAATTCTCTGTGGAATGTCGCACCGTAGGTACACGCGGTCGTGGAAACACGAGCACAGAGGCGAGAAGCAGACTATGAGAATGAAGTGGGAGAAACGGGGCGAAGAAGACGCGACGCATTACATAATAGTTGGCAGTTGGCATAGTTCTCGAGCACGAGGCTCGCTTATTCACGCAAGGAACTCGCATGAGAGTCACGAGGCGACAAGGCTAAGGGCGCGTTCGCACGGTGCCTCTTCCACCACACTTTGTTCCGAAACGAACGCTGCTCCGCGGGACAAATGAGTTTCTGCACCGTGGACTTTTAGATAGATGATATATCACGTTGGCGATAAAGAAATTACGAGATAGTAAAGGAAATTATTTATCTTTTATCGTCAGAATTATACCCTTGTTCGAGGACGCGCGATATTATCTCTAATTGCTTCTTTTATCTAATTACTTCTGAAGTATGTTCCACTGAAGAGGAAGAAGGTTACTTTAAACACTGGGCGTTACTTTATACTTTGAATGTTATAAAAAATGGTCATTATAAAAATTTAAATTGAAGAGATTATTCTACAGAAACTTAATAAATCGAATTGAGAAATTTCATAACATCTAGCTTATTTAAGGACAGCAACCACACTTATTTATAGGGTAAACTGTTGCGAAATTACGAATCTATAGAAAGAAGTATATATTTAAGACGATTTTAATTTTAATGTACTTGAAATAATGACACCAGTGGATCCTTGGTCCTTGAAAAATGATCAAAATTCACGTAGAAGCTATGTATCTCGAATAACGTGTGATATTTTAAGCAAGCCTGATTTAATTGCCCCATTATCGCGTCGTTTCTTTTTTCATCAATTTAATTGCAACGCAGAATATAGAATTTCTGCAGGAGAGATTTAGCAAGAGGCGAAATTAAATTGACCCCTGGATTTCATTAGACGACTTTTTTTGTTTGAAATTCGCCGACGGTTCCATTCCACTTCGTTGCACAGGATGAAGATTGACGTTCAATTAGTGCTCTATGAATATCATATATACGAACCATGTTTCAATCTGTTGCCTGACGATTGAAATTCTAATTTTTATTTTCATTTCACTGCTTACCTCTATGAAACCGATTAACCATACGTCCCAATTCACTTCATTAAAGCCTTCTTCCATCCTTTTAACGTAACCCGAATCTTATGAATTCTATTACATTATTGTAAAAAGTAAGTGCATATGTTAAATGGGACCAATTTTTTCAGAATAATAAGTAGATATTAACTTAACTAGGTATAGTAACAAAATGAAGTGACCATTCAAAGCTATTGAGACATCACCTCCTCCCGACTGTTTAGCTGATCAATCGCGTTGGTTTCTCAATTTGCACAGAAATCTGAACAATTCCCAGGAATATGAATTTAAATTTCACACTGCACCTACGCAATGTATCCTTTATAATAATGAAATCTTTAAATTCCTGTCAATCTGTCAAGTTTATACAGACAATTCTAAAGCTTCCTTAATATTAACACTATAACTAAAATGTCTATAACGACAGAGAAAAATTATCTACATTTTCTTCAGTCACCTACAAAATTTATTCCATCTGTCGATCTTCGTACTCTCGCACTTCCTGATCCACCCCATTCTCCTGGCTGTCTCTATATATCATCCACCCCCAACGTTTCCCATCCGAACCTTCCTACTACCAGTCTTCCTACGCTTGCTGGTAAACTCGTCTGGCTCGAACACGCACTAAAGGGCCATTTGCACGAGCAATGCTTTAAACGTGCACCGTCAGTAATACATACGAGACACGTTACACGCGAGTACACGCTGGCAAACCGCACAGGGACAAGCGGACGGACGCTAGATGAAAGGAGCCCGTGCATTTAGACGCGTGGGATCTGTCTGGAACTGCACCTTCGATATATCCGCGAGCACGACGCGCGTGTGGTCGATTCTGTGTCAAAACTCCCAGACGATTACGAAATTCGACCCCCTTTCTTTCACACGATTATCTCCAAACGAATTTGAAATGCATTTCGGCCCCCTCAAGCATCGAAGTCCTTGAACTTAAGCTGAACGAAGCCATAAACTGTTTTCGAGGGACCATTTCAGCAGCACTAGGCACTATACGTTTGACAATTTCACGAGCCGGAGATTTTACCTTTGAAACCGGTCCCCGTGCAAAACCGTGTAATGGTAATAAATTCCGTGGAAAGTAATTTTCACTCTCCGCGGACAGAGTCGATGAATTTCATTCGGTATTACGCTGGGAACACGATTCTCGTTTTCCAGTAATTGTCGGTAATGCGGTTCAATAATTTCATTCCGGAGGAGACAGAATTAATTTCGTTATTTGCGAGCGTTTCGCAACAGCCGCCGCGGCCAGATACTTCTGTGAGAAAGGAATTTTAATAAATTCGTCAACGGCCCGGAATCGTATATTATCGTTGACCGATTTCGACCCGGGAAATAATTTACTAATGGCTTCGAATCAGTGAGAATATTTTTAAACTTCTTTACAAAAATAAATCAACTTTTACAGCATAAAGTGACAGTGAATAGAAAAGTTCCTCACACTCTATTAATTAATTTTCCTGTAACAAATCATTCTTCTTCAATTCAACCACCTCTCATTTCGTACACACACCAAGTTTAAATCCAATCCTACCACGATGCCCTTAAGTGAAGAATATCGCGGGATGCATAACGAATTCGAGTGCTGCGAGAAAAAAGAAGCAAGGATCGCGTTATGGATCGCGAAAAAGGAAATGAAAAATTAAGAAACCGCAGGGTCGGTGCACGGGAAAAGGCGGAGGAGAAAGTGGCTCCAATTTTACAAGCCTACTGGCGCAAAGACGTCGAAACGGGTACCGGGGCTAATAGCGCGTAATCGATAATAATCGAATATCGGAGCGAGGCTTGAAACGAGGCGGCGCGCCAAAGTGGCCGGTATAAATAATTTAATCTCCCTCGTGTGCTTGGCAGAGGTTGCCGATCCCTCCGACTTCACTCAGCCAGATCGTCTGGAGAGGAAACGCGCAAACGTTGCACGTCCCACTACTTGTACGTACAACTTGTACGCACAGGAGAATAAGCGTACCGAAAATAGATCCTTACATTGCACCTCCCCCTCGCAACTATCGCGCCCCCTCCAACCCCCCTGGCCCTTCTATCGGTCCCTTTGTTTATGGTTTTCCTCGGCACCTCTCTGTCGTGGAGGAAAGCCCCCTCTTTTGTGTTATGCTCAATAACATATACAGAATCGGGAAGTTAAGAGTTAAGTACGAGGAAGCCCAGCTGAGGCCAGCTGAACTTTACTTTGCTACTCTTGCGTCACTTGAGAGAAGACATTCTTCTGGAGAGGCTTATTAAGATAGGTTGTTAAATAATTCTACTTCGTGGACAAGTGGTCACTAATAATAAGTAAGTTCGGAGATTGTTCGGCTTTATACAGTAGTGAGGTCTGGGAAGGACTAAGATGCTGCAAGGATTTCTGGGCAGCCTTTGTTAGAAAAATGAAGCATCATTTGTCAGTGAGAAACTTGTTTAGTGGTCAGTGAAAGAAGTTTTGTAGTATCTGCATTGAAGGTATGCAAAGGCGAGAGTATAAAATGAATCCGGACATGGGTCTGACATCCCAGGAGCATATAAAAAACACGCTAAATTATTTAGAGACACTAACCTCTACCACAAAGTCTAACTACCTCAGTATAAAAGCCCATAAAGCCCACATCTAATTAAAAAAAAATATTTCTTGCAGGGTAAGCAAAATTAGTAGGGTCAGTGAAGTTAAACTTTCTCGTGGAATTGAAGGGAATTTTAGCCTCCTACAGTTTCTCGGGTTGAACTTTGGTGACCAGTTCAGCGCCAGCTTGAAAGTTTTAAAATACAGTTTGGTGATAGTAGTTTGAGATTTTCTTTCGCCAGAACATAATTTGAGACACGGTATTGTGCGAGCAAGGTAATCGAATTTTCGAGCGTCGCTGGAAGGTTCGCTTCATGTATACAAATACAACGCGTAATATCAGCCGAGAATTCCATGCAAATTTATGGTATCGAAGAAAGTATCGGAGGAAGGAGGTTGATTTATATGCAGCTTCGCGTTTGCGGAAACTGCTAAACATGATCTTGGCGTTCGACGCGCGATTATACACGGCTGATCTTCGATACTTGATATTCAGAAGTGAATCGAAGAGTTTCTGCGCCGCTATTTGCATTTCACTAGCGTAACTCGGGATGATTTACAAGTATCTCGCAATACTGACAACGTCCAACGAACAAGTTGCGTCGATTTATTAACAGAGTGGAAGGAAACAGGAGTAATGCACCGATATCTACTTTGAACGAGAAACACGGTAGGAAACCTTTTTTAAAAAATGGCAATCTAGATTGCCAATTTACAGAGAATTCCATACTGAAAAGAATTAATCCACATTTGCTTCGTCACAAGTTAGCAGGCTTCTTCTTAGCTTCAAATACGAAATGCCTATTTAATAAAACCCAATGTTTTTATAGAGAAGTCAAACTTCTCCATAATAATGTAATTGCAAAAACATTTTACATGAGAAGGTGTGCTTCCTCTATCACGGTAATTCGATATATTTTTGGAAAAATTCCACATGTGTTACTCAATGCTCCGTTATGATTTGAGTATAAACTCAAATAAAAGATTATAAGAGAAGAAACATCACTGTTCCAGGCAGTTTAAGACCAGAGCCACCGTGTAACAATATCAAGCGTCGCCGAACCTCTGCGAACGTTTTATTAATCGATAGCAGGGGGGCTAAGATCAAAGACATGATTTAGCAATGCTTGCCTAGATGAACACTAGCTAGGATTATCCTGGCGCACCGCATAGTACGCAGTGTATATGAGCAGGGTTCGATACTACGTGTTCAGGGGCGTATATAGCGACAGTTCAGTACTTCCTATAAAGAGAGAGGAATATCGTGTTGGCACGAGCATTAATTCTGGATAGAGGCCAAGAGGAGCTGGGTAAAGGCTGCTGGGAACCTGGTACTCGGCCAACCACCGGCCGATTAATTAAATTTTACGATTTAACTGGCAATCCGAGCTTCCTACCATCTCTCGGAAAGAACGTAGCCAGATAAACGAGGTGTTCGATAGGATTCCGCTCCAATCAGGAAATATCGATGGGACCGTGCTTTTATGAGGATTACATCGGGTAATCCACTGTATTCTACACAGAAATTTACTCGGAAGATGAGAAAGAATTCTATCGTGAAGTCTCGTTTGCGAACTACGACGGCTTGACCTACTTTCTTTCACTTATTTACGGTGCCATTTCTTACTTCGCTCAAAGGATTTGATTAAAGTTTCGAATATTTCTTTGTAGCGATAAGGGTGGATTTGTGGTGGATTCATTTTAGAACGCAAACTTGCAGGCAGCACATGGCTTGGGTATAAAAATTCTATTAATATTTCATTGGAATTCTCAGGCGGATAATGAAAAGTAGAAGCTGAATTTATCCTGCAGACTGTCATTGGATAAATATATCCTACATTGAAGATCGAAACGTTATCGAAGTTTTGCAAACGCGCTGGAAATGGATTCGAATTTTCTCAAAGAAACGTGTTCACGTCAGCCCAGTTAACGAAGGAGATCAGATAAAACGTCTACGATCTACCTGAGAAAATCCCGACTCTTAACGAACCTCAGGTTAAGACGTCCAAAATTCGAGGACGAGTCTGTGAACGTGAGAGGAAACGAGCTGGAATTTTGTAGGTCAGAGAGAAAATGGGAGGAGTAGAACAGAAGAAAGCACTGACGTCGTGGAACAAAGGAGCTGGCCTGACCTGACTAGCTTAGTAATTGCCTGGATTCTTGGTTTTCTTTCTTGTATTTCGTCTTTGGTCCATTTGCAGCGTCCTTGTCAATCAACTACTGCGCCATTACCATCGTACACTGAGACCCAACCTACGTAAAATTATGTCTCCAATGCCTTCGCAATTACACGATTAAGTCAACGTGCTGCATAAAATTATTGACCAGAGTATCAGCAACACCAGCTGAGTAAAAGAAAATATAAAGTAGTCTTGATTTAACAAATATTTAGAATATGTAAATAGGTCCATTTTAAAAAATTTAGCTACACACTATTCTCCATAGAAACCATGTTTCTTGTCAGTACGTTATAACAATAATAATAATAATAATAATAATAATTCGTCTTTATTTATCACATTTACAAACAACAAAAAAGAAAGAGAAAAATAAAAATAAAAACTTATGTGATAAATAGGCGAGGTTCGGCATATATGCCGTTTTGCAATCATGTTATAAAGAAATCCATCCCCTAAATTCAACCCTAGTTCACATTGAATCACTAATGCTAATACCGAATTATAAATTGGGGTGTACATTAGGTAAAATCAATTGATATCTAAGCACGAACCAGAAGAAACACTCAATTTCTCAAAAGGGAGTTCCATCAAGGAAAATTGAGCATGAGTAGGTTCAACTGATCTCGAAAGATTACCCTGAATGCATTCCAGCTTCATTTTAAGGAAAAAGTCACCAACCGCCTAACGACTTGCAAACGAGAGGATCTTTCGCCGATCTACGCCGTCGAACAAGTCTCAGAGCTTATTTCACCTTCGTCTCCATGGTAAACTGCGCACCGTTCAGCATCAACCACTATTATACTGCATGGAGAAGGTTCCTCATTGTAAACGGGTGTTTATAGGTAGCTTTTCATGCTCGTCGACTACGAACGTGCCCGAAGCGCAGAATAATGCAGAGCGGTGATGCATTTAGATTTTCTTTTGCTTCCCCGCAGATACCTAACGTTGCATTAAGAGTCGTTTAGAACACTTGGATCCCTTCTCTGCTGCTCCTCCAAGCTCGTCTGTTTATCAACCTTTTTATTCTGTTAAGTAGAAGAATGGAGACGAGTGAGCACTGTAATTTATTCCATTTCTTCAGCTACAGCTAGCTTACAACTTGTTTCCTTCCTTAATGGAATTTCTTTCAACGACGTTATATCGTGTGGGTGTATCAGTGATCCTTGGAACTTTAAAAGCTGATATTAAAATGATCAATTTTCAAAAAGAATATGCTCCCAAATAGGCCACTAACATCTTCGCAATGGGAGTTAATTTTACTGCTCTCATGTACCCCAAACAATTTTAAAAACATCAGAAAGTAGGGTAAAGGACCCAATTACTGGCAGCCAACCCAATTACTGCCACCTTAAGGTATTTTACTTAAAATAACAAATAAATAAACGTTTAAGTAAAATAGCTTAAGGCGACAGTAATTGGGTCCTTTGCCCTATGTGCCATCACTATTGTAACCACACAAATATCGCGAATAAAGATTCAAGAATATAGAAGCGATCGCACAAAATCTGATATTCTCTGTCTTACTTTGCACACGTGGGAACATGGCTTAAGCTGTTTTCATCGTTCGCCAGGAGCTTTTGTCAGGCCCCGTTTCCATGTCATCGGGGCAGCTTAATCCTGACCTGTCAGCCACACTTGCACCGTAAGACGAACGTTTCTTTACGTTCTCACGTATACCTACCAGCATCTATGCTAACAGACAGCGTGTGCACACATACACAGTCTACACGCTTGCATTTCTGTAACAATTTTTCGCTTCATCATGCACAATACACGCATTAGCGCGTTACGCAACCGTTGCACGTTATGTGGGACGTAGTTAATGCTGTCGCAGTCGTAATGACACGGGACTTTTAAACGCGTCAACAAACACGTATACCTCTCGTTCGAATGGAATCTAATCGGAAGTTGAATAATTCGATTGAAATTTGCCAGGGGCACAGACCTCTCGAGGTAAATTCTTTGAAAGTGGAACAACGTGCGGGGGAGTTGGCTTGTAGCGAGAAAAATCATGCCGAGGAATTTCCTTGGGATTTTTACGACGCCGATTCTGTTGCCACGATAAATCTTTACAGCTCTGCTTTATTACGGGTTACGTACTCGTGTACCATTGGAAGGAACGATGTGACGTTGCATTTATTACAATAGAGAAACGATGTACCATCGCTCCTGGCAAGCTTGTTTCAGGATTCTGGGGTATTGAGGATTGAAATAGGAATGAAAACTGAAAAGTCAAGCACAGGTGTAAAGTGAATGTTCCTTGAGGAAGTGTTTTATTTGTGTTGTGTATATTAAGTGTTTTTGGAAGTGGTGTGGACGGTGATAGAATAAATAGAATTGTCTATAAGTGTATTTTTTTAAGGTCTCTAGGTTTCTCTTGGAATCAACTGAGTAATTACATCTCATACTGTTTTCATGCGATTTCTACGCTAAAAATTGAGAACCTCGTCTAGGAAACGGAAACACTTTGTTATATTCAGAATTATAGATCACAGAAAGTATGAAATTAATTTGGAGGACATTTGTGCTTGGGTGAAACGAAGAATGAACTGAATCGTTTTATTCCTCCGTTATCTTGAAACTCGAGGGACTAGAACGATATAGCAAATCTTGGAGTGCACATGTAAACCATTCAATAATCCCAGGGTAATACACGGCATTCGGAAACAAATGCAATCGAACTCGGAATTCCCAGAGCGTATATAATAATTGAATTAATGTAATTACAACGGAACTTCAGGCTGAAGCCTTGAAAAGACGATTGAACTTTAGACAAGACTATTTTCCTAATGAGTCTAGCTGTAAATAGTAATTTAATATTCAAAGTCTAATTAAAGAATATAATGATGATCTTAATATAGATTTATCGAAGATGGAAAATGGAAATGAAACTAATACTGAGGGAAATCAAGTTATACTGTAATTTTAAACAACGCTTCTTTATCATTGGTAAAATATTTCGTAAATTACGATTCTGGAACAGTAATTTCATTTTTGTCTATCTGTAACATATTACTCCATTTCTTTCGGAGTATTTCGAAACGAAAGAGTTATACGTATCCTTGGTACAGTGAAAACGAACAGTAGATATTGCTATCCTACAGATAATTTTATTGTTCGTTTGAAGATTTACGATCAAGCTGTAACAGTGTTTTACTTTCTGTCTGAATTGCGCCATTGGTCACATCGGTTGGTCCATGGACTGAACAATTGGTAGACCTTCGCAAACCCCGATCGATGATAGTGACGAATTAGTACCGCGTTGAGCGTTCAAATAATATTCTGACGAAATATTAATGCACCCTCTTTCGATGTTGGATATTATATTTTAAAATGAAATATTTGGAAAGAAATTTCCAATAAAAATTTCCTTAGATATTTAAAATTTAAAAAATCACCACACACGAGATTCTGTACGATAGCAAGTAGATATAATTTTATTACTAAAAGAACTTATTACTAATACACAAATCCGTAACAAAGAATTTCAGATTTATCGGAACCATCCAGACATCCCCGAGAGTTCCATCAGCGCCAAAAAATTTTCTAAAAACAGTCCGCGAGGTAACGATTTTCTCAGTTATTTTCAGCAACGAGACGCGTTTGAAGGAATCGAGTGTAAGCTGCTGAACGAGTTTTACAACTGGTGCGATAAAAAAATGGTGGTAAACGCCTCCGCGCGCACGCGAACTCTGCGAAGCAAATATCACTGGGGAGTCCTAAAAATCTTGGAGCTTTACGTTTAATATAAATTGCTGTAAAAAAAGAGGAGTAATGATGGCATAAAATATTACTTTAAATTTAACGAAAACGCACGTCGGAGAAAAGAGACGACGCTATCAACTATCCCATAAAATCGAAGCTGCATCGTCGTCATAGTGATCCATGTTGCTCTGATGCTCGTGGCAAAGCGTCGAGGAAAAGTGCAACGCATCGACGCAAACGAGCATTGCGTAAATCAAAGCACTAGAGATGAACGTACCCACGCTGCGATGCCCATTAAAAAAGGATCTCGAGCTTAATGACCACCCTGTTCGATCAGAAATGAAATCGACCTTGATCTCACGTACGTATGCGAGAGGTATTCATAGACAGCCTCGATTATTAAGGTCGTATTCTATGAACTGCACGGAATAGTGCATTTGTGTGCACTTGTTTGTCGAACGTAATTATGAATGGAGTCACTTTCTGGAATGCAATGCAATGCATGGAGTTTAACTGGTAGTTAAAATTAATTCTAACTATCATGAGTACTTAGGGTTTAACTATGTGCTTTCCATTGGAATTTAAATTGAACAGGATATATTTATACTTTATTTCTACTGAAAGTTTTAAAATTAGGAATACAAACTCGTCTGTCTACATATCAGAGCTCGTGAAACGGGATAAAAGAATTCAGATCACCGGATATTCGAGAACTATTTAGTTATTTCACTGAAGTTTGAAGTAAAAGAATTTCGTGAAAAAAGTTTAATATCTCGTGTAATCGCGTTTCAAAGTAAACATTGCTGAGTATTTTGTTCTACATACTTCACATACATACGTTCCAAGATTCCTGGAATATCTTTCGTTAGTTGGCAATCATTTTCAATGTATGTTCAGATGTTTCTAGATCATCGACAGACCTCGAGTCAACTAAATTTAAGTGGTCTCGAGGGAAAAGTTCTAATTGTGCAGGTGATTATGAAAGCGGTGAATGTAAAAAAGCAGAAATATTGAGATTTCCCTTATGTTGTTTTATATTGATTTATATTTCAAAATGACAAAAGAATTGTTGCAAAATAGCCGTTCAGTAAGCAATGACATGATAATGTCATTTTCATAACGAACCGCGACAGTTTCACGTTCGTTTCGATAGTGGAGTAAGTCATTTGTTTCTTGTAAGTAATTTATGAGAAAGGAAATAATTACCTACTTACATATTTTTGTATTATGTATCTATTAACCTTAGATGTGGGGCAAGACAAGAAGAAGATAAAAAAAAGCGAAATATAAGAGAAATAGTGATACAGAACACGTTATCAAAAATGGTAATGTTGTTACTGGCAAAATATTTAAAAATAATTTTTGTCCGAAAAAATGTTGGAATTTATTAAGTTATGAAGATCGAATAACTACGTTCGAGCACTTTTGGAATGTGAGAGGCATTCTAAGATTTAACGAACACAATTTTCGTACAAGTTATTCGTACAATTTTAGAAGCTTTAGAAGAGCATATATGTTGGCAAACATTTTATTCAATAACGGAAAAATATTTTTTAATACGCCCAAACGCAACACTCTAAATATCGCGAAACAAAGATACGCGAATTTCACAATCACTGGCGCAATTGATGGTACAGAGGAAATAGAAAAACGTTGTTGAAATATTTATGAATCATGATCCAAAGCAGCACGAAAATATCGCGACCACTAATGAAATGATATCGCTGATAAAACAAACGACATTCATCTACAAGACTGTCTCCATTTCGAGGCCAGTGGTCGACAGTCTGAATTCCCAAGACATTGGTCATTCTGCAGGACAATGTCCAGCGTATGCTTATTAAGACATTTTATTCCTCCGTGCAAATTCTAATAGCCACGTAAGTTTCTCTTTGAAGCGATGCAAGATCGTACAGAAAAAATTCACAGAAGAATAATGTGATTGATGTTTCATCATGCAGAAAAGTAATAACAACTAAGTCTTCTTCAAATTAAATAAAAGAAGCTTTTACCAAAGGCTGTTAGAAGGAAACTACTATCCATTTCAATTAGATACCGTGGAATAGAGTATCAAGCAAGGAAAATTAAATCAAACAAGCAATACTCCCAAAGATTTATCTCACTTGTTTATTGGCAATACACGTAAATAACTAAATTATCTTCCAGAACGTCTGGATTTCAAAATTGAAAAAATTTCGCTCTACTGGAGAGAAATAAACGAAGAATTCGAGGGCAAATGGCCTGCCCGATACGTTCCCAGGCTTTAAAACGAAAGCAAAGCGTTTGAAAGCGTAGGGGAAAGCATTCTACGAGCAGATTTCCACGTCGTTCGACCCTTATCGCAAAGCTCAGGGCAAATTACCATCGTAAAAACCGGTGTGCACCCAAGGGACGGCCTAATCTCGATGCGTCGGCTAATCAGCAGACTCTTGTGACACGTAAGAAGTGTCGCATAACATAACAGCGATACCACCACCGCAAGAAAAAAAAATGGCCACGAACAAACAGTAGATACGAGACACGGCGCCAGTTACAAGGGAACCTTGGCGGCTCCAAGTAACACTATAACGCACTGATAGAGAATACGATCGTGAAACCTTACTGTCGTTCCCAATCCATCGAAAAAAATTCTTCCTGTCGTCTTTCGAGTAACAACCTACGATTATTCTGCACGCAATCTCATTAGATCCCAGTGGAGGGGAGCAGGGTAGTGAAGTCTCCTGTTTCAAGCGATTTCCTCTTTATTGGGGCAGAATGTAAAGAGACACGTGCCTAAGCGTTTGTGCCAGTGTGTGGTGATTACGAAGCTATTCAAGGTTGAAGGTTTAGTGAAGGGGCTTTAATTATTTTAAGCAGGGGGTAAGTAGCCAGCGCTATTGGAGTGCTAAAAATTCGAGTCATTATATAAATCACGTTGGGCAGCTTTGATACGGTAATAACTAATCTTAGTTCTCCTTGAAATAATTAGGGAAACTTAAAGTTTGTAATTTTAGCGTTCTGTTGGAGTAAAAGATTGGATACTTGTCCCTCAAATTTGCAACTAGTCGCTTCACCTGATGGTTTTCTATGAATGAAATACTGTGATTGGAGAAGAAAGTGATCCTCGTGTAACTGGCATGTTTGGAAATTTTTTGAACAGTTTCACGCACGGTTGCTCGCTTTCACTGTCGATCAGCGGGTAGACTGGACTCGTGGGCACTCGAGCGGGGCATCGGGAGGGCGGGTTAACTAATTTTTAGCCCCCCTTTTTACTGACCAGTTCTCTGCGCCCGGTGCCGCCATCGACGTTTGCTGTGCCCAGGTAAATTCGACTGCACGTCTGTCATGTTGTGCGAGAACAACGCGCGGAATAAAGGCAATAACAGAACGATATCCAGCCGCTATTGTTGCATCTCACTGTTTGTCCAATCTGCATTGAAATTTATACGCTCTTTCCAACGATATTTCAGTCAACTTCAGGAATTCTATTCTCTCTTTCAATGGATTGTGCAAGCTTCTATCCTTTTCTTTTTCTGGAATAATGGTGTAACTTTGCCATTCACTGATTAACAGTGAATGATTAAACGGGATAAGTTTGAAATAATTGTAAAAAATTGGGGGATGCATAATAAACTACAGCGGGTTACGAAATTTCATTGAGCGAAATGTTTAAAATGTACTAGAACTTCATTCGATATAGTTAAGGAACAAATAATTTGTTCACAGATAAAAATGGGAAAAATTATTAACTGTATAGAATATGAATCGTTATGACAGATGTAATTGGTGTTAGGTGAAGAACAGAGTTTGACAGGTTTCTTTCAAATTTTACGAATACAGCCTTCACAACTATGTTCCACTCTAGCCTCAACAATATACATATTAAACACATCAATATTTTTCACTGCTTAAACCCTGAATGCAACCTTCCAAATTCTTCTCTAACCCTCTATACGTCAAAGGTGAAAACTGAATTCACTCAGAAAAAGAGAAAAGTGCTCAGTAGATACTAGAACCACTGCTCAAAATCTCTGCTCTTGCGAATTTCGAACAAGTGGCCAAAGTATTCTTCAACCATGGAAGCAAAAACAAAAGGAATCATCGGTACGAAGCCAAAGGTTCTCTCCACCTCCCCGATTCAATTCAAAACCATACACTTGCGCTGCGCGTACTCAGGACTACGCAAAAATTCAGCAGCAATTTGCATGGGCAAGTTGGACGCGCGTTAAGGCCAAATTAAAATGAAACTAGCCTCCTTTCGTTCTCCCTGGCCGAAAAGATCCTACAAATTTAATTCTAATCTCGTGTGCGCCGTGTGCACAGTGTTAGGAAGCAGTTTCCAAAGAGGCCCGCGCAGCTGTGCATCGCGGAGTGGGTTATCTAATTTTCAACCCCACGTACCACGTGAATGGACGTAAGTTACGTACAATACTCGTCCCCAGGTGAATGGAAAGACACCTTGGCGCCGAACCAAGGGTATTGTTCGGGGCCACAGGCTGCAAGGGGTGCAGAAAAATAGAAAGAGAAATTGAAATGTAGGGTGGCTCGAAGCATTCTACAGGAGGCTCGCCGAAATTATTAATTACGCTTTCCGTGCACGGATATCCGGGCGGGCACGGATGTCCGTGCCTTGCGGCCTTTAGAATGTGTGAGCACGATATACGTATCAGGCAGACATCTGTTTCACGGATCGTTGATATCTGGCTTGATCTAAGCTCGCCTAGGGTAGAAGTGCCAGTAAATGAACACGTACCAGTGAATGGACATTTTTTAATAAAATGGGTAAAATAAGTTACTAAAATAAGCAACTAATTAATTACAGACTTCTTTTAATTTCTTGCTCCATATCCAAACAAATTTTGTAGCACGTGGAATCAATCAAATTTTGGAATAGTGTGCATTCATTGGCCTAAAGTGTTTGGTCATTGGTGCGTTTACTATATACTCCTGCTGAATACAGTCATGTTATACTTTTCCTCTTTTCTGCAGCTCGACACAGAGAATCTAACACATAAACGGTGGCTGAATTTTGTATTTGGTGGGGCATTAGGTTTTTGTGCAATGTGGGATTTGAAATTGGAGTTATATCGAATTAGAGAATTTCAATTAATATGGATGGGAGGTCCATGGAGCTTTTTGGAAGACTTCTTTAGGATTTTTTTGAGGATATTGTAGGGCTATTCACTTTTTACAGTTACTGCGGTTATTATTTGGATATTGTATTATTTAGTCTGGTTTGTAATGTTCAGTGCAACTTTCTCTTAAGGGGTCTCCCTACCTTAACCGACGAAAAATGATGCGAAACTTGGGAATTTTTTTAAAACAAAATCATTAAATATATTTACTTCCAACTTTGTGGATTCATTTGCCAATCTTTAGAGAATATGAAAAAAAGTTTTATGTAAAAATAGTGATTATGTTCGGAATTATAGTGCTTCAAATAGAGCGCATTAGAAAAATCATATGCGCATTGCTGGCATAAAATCAGCCGTTTTACTTGTCTGAAATAGAAAGTTTAAAAATTGCTGTAATCTATATTTTAGCTATATATAATCTATATCAAGCTATTGCCTGGACTCTTAGAATAAATGAGAAATACTGAAAATTTAAAAAAAAATCGCTGTATTTAAGTCGCAAAAGTCAAATTTTGCAAAAACCGACTTCGTTATAGTATCACCGAGAATGGGACATCTATTGAGGATGTATGTCAAGTTTGAAGTAAATCGGGTGATTGGTTTGTGAGATATGCTAACCAATTCGAAAAACATAGTTTTAAGGAAAACGAGTTAAAACTTTTAGGCACCTTTTTTTAATTAATTTGTTTTAAAATATTGCCTAAATATGTACAAATATAGGCATAAAGTTTTCAATTAATATAAGTTCAAAGTTTCTCTTAAAAAAATTCCAAATATTGCCCTCCTTTTCAGGCTGTCAAAGTAGGCAGACCCCTTAATTGATTTGTTTTATTTGAAAACAGATTGCACGTGAGCTGATATATGATTTTCGTAAGGGAAATGTATTTTAATATTTTAGAAAATAAATAACTGCAATAGTTCGTGGGATATCACTTCTGCTAAGTGATTTATCTGCAGTGTGTCTGTAATGTGAAAATCATGACACATTTTGTGTGAAATGTATTTTGAAGTCAACATAAATAAGAATAAGAACACTCTTATTTCAACAAAACAGTGTTCCTATATTGAAAAATGGTTTTACTAACTACAGAGTGTCGTGTCTCTATCATTTCATCATTATTGTCTAATAGTTTCAATCTTATCGTAAGTTGGACTGCAGCTATTCAATTAACATATAGGGGAAGGTTGCCTAGGTTGGACCACTTTTTTAGTTTTCTCTCCTACACGGGCATAACGCATTGTAGAAAGGAAACAAATACGGGAAAATGATCTGCATTTTATGTAGATTTTATCATATATTTACTGTGTTAATAAAATAATTGATTAAAATAATATCTCAAGAAAACTAAACTAATGACTTCGGTCCATTTCAGGCAACCGGTTTCGTAAGTTGGACCACCGGTTTCCTATATTGGACCGCTCCTAAAAATCAATGAATTTATATATACAATCTAAAAAACACTGATCAGGGCATTGAATAAAAATAGAAACAGGAAGAAACAAGTATTTTACCATGCACGTAGTGCAATAGTACGTTGTTTGGGTGTTTTTTTATATTCGTCCCCGCATAACTCCCCAGCATATGAGCCGATATTAATGATCTTTTTTGATTCGAAAGAGGGCGATGCCCCGGTGGTCCCATCGTACACTGCATCAACATTGGCGCAATGTTTTGCCAGTTCTGATTAATAATAAAGACTATTGTCACCGAATTATTATTATTTTATCTACGTATGCGCATATATCTTCAGCATGTTGGGTCAATATATATAAAACGAAAAAGTTAAGAATAAAATAATTTCAAAAATTAAAACCGACTTCAAAAATTGAAATTGCAGTAAAGAGTAAAAAATAATTTTTCCCTAATGAGAGTCTTATATTACATAAGGGAAAATATTATTTTTTACTTTTTAGTGCAATTTTATTTTTTTGAAGCCAATTTTAGTTTTTTTTTTAAATTTTTTAGTATGCTTTTAACTATTCGCTACCAGAAAATAGATTGTATCCTAGAATGGACCGGTCCAATTTAAGCAACTAGTGGTGGTCCAATATTAGGCAACTTGTACGTTACATCGAAAAGATATGTTTTCATTGTTATACTTATACGAATATGGAAAAGTAAGGACATGAAATTACAGCTAAGACAGCACACTTTACACTAGTGTCGTTTAAAATTATGGTAGTTACAAGTTGTTGAAAGAAATTCACTTGAAATAGCACGAAAAATAATGATCGCGCAACACGTATTTCTATATTTCGACGACGGTGAACAACAAACTAATGAATAACCGTCTCGCTGTTCTCACACGTTCCATTTCCACTTCCTAAAGCAGTGTAGCCGAAAGAACCACTGCAAATATATTTATTTATCGAGATACACGAATGGTCCAATTAAGGAGACGGTCCAATATCGGCTACTCTCCCCTACAGCTTATCAAAGGTATAACATTACCCTCCTAATGAATACATCATTAGATTTTTTAATTAGCCCTGATTGAAATCGGCATTTTAATTAACAAGCTGTTAGCAGAAAATCACGAAACGTAATGAAATTATTCATCGTGTTATAGAATATCCTAAACGCAATGCAACATTAATTCTCATTGCATTCAACTATATTTTCATTGCTGCGATAAAGCTGAAATTAGAATTACCTTAGTATCCTTTTATTATAAGAAATACGGTTTTAATTAAACCTTAGTGTAGTCTCCAACACAGTCTCAAACCTTCTAATTAATCTATCGTTTCCTGTATCAGTTTCTAAAATTAATACATCCATATTACCAAAGTAACCACAATATAAATTCCTCGGTGTAATGTTTCCAATAATAATACGTCCATTTATCGATATTCGCACAGAGGTTCATAAAAATCAACCAATATCCAAACAGAATGAAAATTCTCTGCTTCACTGTTTTTCTACTTAAATCTAATATACGTGATACTATACAGTATCCTATTAAATACTATCACATTTCTATTACATTACAAACACAGTCCACCTTGGCAAGCATTAACAAACATGAATGATTAAAAAAGAAATATAAATACCCAAATTCTCGCGAATTTTCTGCACACGAATTATGCATGCAAACGATTGCATAATTGTACGGTAATAAAATGTTACTGTTATGTCATAGAAGAGGCGAAATTTTTATGCTTGATATTCACTGGCTAATGATATTCTGCTTCCGTAGCGACTTAAACGGGCGCAGCGTGATCCGAATTTCAAAGAAAGAGAAACAAACGGGTCATTTTTCGCGAAGTAATAAAAGCAAGGGTGTAAAAGCACACTCTACTTTCTCCTCTGGAGCAATTAAGTTCACTGGCGCGAGGGAAACGCATCAGGGTTTAATTATCGACAATTAGAGGACGGAATAAACGGACGTTCCGAACGCCCGAGGACAGAAATAATTTTACGTTTTAATGAACTGCGAGCATCATCATAGTAACAATACCAAGGTTCCTTGCGCCCTTTAATTAACCACGTCGGCTTTTCAATCATCAAATGAGATCATTGAACGCGCTGCTCGCGAGTGTTGTAGTTACTTGAATATCGACGCGAGCAAAGTGCAAAACGTGACTGAAGGACCACGAAATTTTCGTTTTGTTCGTTTCCGTAATCCTGTCGAGGATGCTCGAAATGTAACTGGAATTTGCCGGCAATTACACTAAATTGCAAAAGACGATTGACAAATTAAATTAGCTCGGAAGTCTAAAAGGGATGGGTCATCGAACTATTCTTTAATTTCGCTCGCAACTTCGCGAAATTACTAGTGCAATCAACGGCGCTTCAAACGAGAGAATTTTGTAATTATGTCTTTATGAACTGGAAGCAGAGCTGGGCGATCTTTTTGCTTTGTTTTCGTGGAGCGTTAGTTCGTAATTACTTTCTAAGATTACTCTGGGAGTAATGTAGTTCGCAAGTTCACCGTTAACGTAAGTAATGTATGAGGTGTTTGGAATAAGAATTGAAAAGATTCTTTTAATGTCACCAACTAATACATTCGTTACTTTCGTAATTGTCGTAGAATACCAGTGTTCCTTATCCCGAAAATAAAGCATTGCGATATCACTGACTGGATTGCTATACAGTGCAATAATTACGAACTGTGATCCCTTAATGCAACTCAACGCGCGTAATTTATAATACCAAATTCCAACGTTACTTTATGAAAAAACCCTGAATCATAAAATTCTGAATAACAAAATAAAAGACCTTTCAGTCTGCAAGTTAAGTTAAAGGTTCTTCGCAAAACGATTCCTATCTAAGAAACTTCAGGTAGTCATCGAAATGTGATAGGAAACCAGAAACCTGTAAGACCGGATTTAAATAAACAACCATCACTTCGCGTAGTTCCTATGTAAAACCTGTTTCACAATTTACAACTTGTGCATTTACTCATATACTATATTATACTCCTACCCCACCATGTGTTCCACTATACAACCATTGATTTACAAGTCTAAAACAGGGAATAATATCTCTCATGCTACTATCGCCTCACCGCAACTTTCAGACTCCATCCCGCAACGAATTCCCCAGCCCCGAAATTTCGCTCCCATACTTTATTCAAGCCCCGTCGCACAGTATGCAGCAATCTGCATAGCAACCATAGCTATCGCCTATAAATTTCAATTCCAAACAACGCTCGCCCAGATTCAACTATCCAGAACTTTGTCCACCTTACATCAATCACTAGGCTACTAGTCTGCCCATTACGTCCCAGCGAAACAGTATAACTCGGCTGGCTCGGCTCGCTCGAATTGCCCTTAATTGCACGAAAATCTCAATAATTTCATCGTTACGCCCGCCGTGGCGACGAATCAAATTATGTATACGTCGCTCTCGTCACGGTCGTTCGCGTCTGGTCGCATTTAGGTCATCGCGGCACGGTACGTTCGCGGGTCCCGTCTCGCCTTCATTCGGGCCGCGCAACAGGAATATCAAGCAGGGCCCAGGCACAATATACAGATGCAGATACGCGTATGCAACGAGAGATAGGTGGGCACGGCACGATTTCGTGCATCGTTGTCGCGAAAGCAGCCGCCCAGTCGCGGCGTGCGAATATGTGCACGCGGTTTCCCATGCGAGCCAGCTCGCGCGAAACCCCAACAACAAGTGTTCAACCGGGCTGGCGGTGCTCGTGTTATCGGTACGAGTGTTTCTGTGAACGGTCGTGTCACGCTTGCCAAGGAAACTGGGTTAGAAAAATGCTTCATCGAGGCTCCAGGTTTCGCGCGACGATTGCAAGAGAACACTGAGAGCATCTCTGAGCAGTGAACTTGAGAGGAGAAGGAACTCGGAGGGGGGCTAGTTTTGGAATAAAATTCTAAGTGGACTATGCGGGGAACAGATCGGTAGCTTCCATTTATTGTGTAAATAATAGGGAAGGTAAAAATCACTATAAGTGTTTACCTTCGCTTTGTGGTCGACTCTGTATTTTTGCATTAACAGTTGCAAATAAATGAATGTATGGAGCGAATGTTTTTAGTTATATTGATTATTTTAACGCAAATTTTTCTTATTTTTCCAAATTCACCACGCGATAATTGTTTCGACACTAGGAGCCTCGATTATGTATCGAATTACGAACGTAACTTGACCATGGGACAAGCAACAACCTACGTTTCTCTGAATGATTTATAGCCGATAAACGAAGATGGAGTGCGCTTTGAAATAGCGAAGGTCACGATTAGGATCGCTTGTGTAAGAAGGAAATTGCAGCCTACTTGAATTTGAATTTTATTCAACAGACTGAAAAGGAAAACTAAGATAAGCACGAACTAGGAAATTGAAGTTTCGCGCTAACGAAATTCTACTTCGAGAAATGCGTTTAAAATGCGCGATTTAAATATTTTTCAATGTTTCTAGAGGAACAAATAATAAAAATGAGAACTAGAATGCAGAGAATTAAATTGTTTACAGAACAAACACGAACACACACTTATCTTGTTTTAATTTCAATTCCGTTCATCGTTAATTTCATTGAAAATATTGGGAAAACTCGATTTCGAATTCAAAAAAGCAAACCACGTAAAATTTCGTTTAAGGGGACATTCTACTCTCTCGACAAAAAATCGGCCTATTTTCGGTGATGGTTTTTATAATGAAATAAACACTTCACGTTTCCGAATTTCTGTGGATATATTCTACCACTTTTAAAATACAAATAAAAAATCTTTGTTGTTTGTTTATTTCATTTGTTTACATAAATATTTCGCAGTATAGTTGGCGGCGAAAATGCCCTTTTCGGTACTTTCAACTTTGATCCACTCCCATTTTAATAATTTTGGTCCAAGATTGTTCTTTTGTGGTAAGCGAGATAACCATACTCCTGCAAATTAAAAATATCTTTGGTTTTTTTTATTTCCGATGATCCAGTCGTCCGAAATTTCAACCGCTAGCAATTCTGAAAACGCCAACTTTACTGCGAAATATTTAAATAAAGAAGTAAAATAAACAAACAACAAAGATTCTTTTCTTGTATTTCAAGAGTTATACAACATACCCCCTGAAATTCGAAAACATTAAGTGTGTATTTCATTATATAAAACCATCACCGAAAAGAGGCGGATTTTTCGACCGAGAGAGTAGAATGTCCCCTTAAACGTACACGCAATCCATAATATGACACAAGAACATACCTACTAATATATTACTGTAAATTCGTTCATTTAAATAGCCTCGCGTAAAACGACTCCGCGAACTGAAATTTAATCGAACACTTAATGACCATATATGTAGAGCACGCCAAATAAATTCGATCCGCAGTTCACGCCGCGAAATTCGAATGAATAATTCCAAGTGCTCGGCGGGTCCGCCGCTTTCGTTGAGATTGAAATTTTATTTAAGCAATCCCCCGGCACCTCCCCTCGTACGAGAGTTCATTGAAATCACCATGCGATTTACATAATGCGATTCTGTAACGCGAAAATAACGCGGCATTGGTAATGAACGAAATTACAAAGCTTTCTAAATACACAATCGCCAGTTTATTCGACCAAGTATGGTCATCGAGGCCGACGAAAACGGTAAACAATGAAACGTATCAGCGGCTCGGCTGAGTACAGAACGCTCTGACGCGAAATGTGACCTACGTTACTCCGTGTCGCCGTTCGAATTTCAAGCGCGGCAAGTACGAAGCACGCTCATGCATGGCTATAACGTGCACGCAGATTCCACTCGAAATACGATTTGTCACTCGTCCCACGGTCGATGCACGCGACGCGCATTACGCAACAACAACGGGCCAAACGTTTAACGCCGGGAGCAGCGACTTACGCGCGACGGGAAAAGGACACCTGTTCCCCGCCGTCTTTCTCCAAACAACACTTTTCGCGACTATCTAAACTAAACCTCCACGGCATGTGTTAAACGCCGCACCAATTCAGCTCCGCGATTGAACGAGCAGATAAACGTTGAGTTCGTGTTGTGCGTACGTTGGTACTAGGTCCGTGCAGATTAGGGTGGCCCTTACTTATACGTGTCGAAATTTTCTTTTTGTATTTCTTTGTTTTCAGCCCCTAGATCGGTGCCATTTGACAAAAAAATAGTCCCCGAAAAAGTTTATTGCGATCGGATAAGAGGAAAGGGTGCCGACCAAGTTTTAAAATTTAGAATTCATCAATAGTTTGGATTTAACGAATTTCTTAAAAATGGTAGGCCGTATCGAAATTTTGTTTAAATAATATTAAAAGAATATTCAATTTTGTACAATTATTGTGTATCTATATACGCACAAAAATTGTATTTTATTATGAAATTTCGATAGGGCTTACCATTTTTTAGAAATTCTTCAAATTCAAACTATTGATGAATTCTAAACTCTAAGGCCTGGTCGGCACCCTGACCTGTTGCCCGATTGCAATAGTCTTTTTCGAGGACTATTTTTTTATGAAATATTAGAAGGTGAGAGTAAAAGAAATCGCAGGTTGAAAATAAAGGCCACCCTAGTGCAGATGAAACATCGTTGGGGAGTTTGATTTTAGTGGATGAAAAAGTGAAGGAATGATCGTGAATGCTTAGTGCGTTAGATTCACCAGAATGGAGTCTTTTAAGATACTTATAGGTACGTCACTTTTCTAAGATCATTTGGTAACACGGACGTTTCGTCTAGCACCACCGCGTCAACCATAACCAAAGAAATATAAAATCGACTCACTTGCTGTCGGCCGCTCTTGCTCGTAAACCGAGTGACAACGCTTTGTGGTAATCCAATGGCACAAGAGAAGCACAAACGTTTCACCGAACGCGAACGCGATCTCTCACCAAAGCCACGAGGAGACGTAACGAGGCACGACCGTTGTTTCCCTTGGAACCGAAAACGCGGGAGACGCGCGAACTTACACGACAACGTACGTGCTCCGGCAGACGTTAACGAGACGACGTTTCGAGGTGAACACCGCGAGTAGACGCGGTGGCGCGTCTTCCGGCAAGCCCCGCGACGATGACATTAATGTTTATTTCGCGCTAGTGAATTACTCGCGGTTACTGACGGGACGAAAACACGAGAGAGAACGAGGCGCGTCACACGATCCACACCAGACGAACGCTCGCGGCAAACTGACAAGTGTCGGCGCATCCCCACGCGTTCCGCCATCCCTACTCAGGCGGGTGAACCGCTTACGCGTATCCATGCTACCTGTTCTATCCACGTCTCATCGCCCCGCGTTTTCGATTAACCAAGAATTTCTAAACACCCGTCAGGCCGATTATTCCCAGCGTTTTTCACTATTAGTAGTAATTACGCGTGAAACAGTCGCGAATTGCGTTGGACTGAGAGTTCAATGATTGAGTCACCTGGCGGCCAATTTCGGTAGCTCGGCTTGTTCGATACAGAGGCGAGGGAAATTGTCAGTTAGGAAACCTCGGGTATTTTTTAAATGATACCGTTTGAAATTATGTTTTAGACTCTGATGCATTCTTTTATGGCTACTTCGTGGCTGAAGTAGAGGTATGTTGTTTTGTGCTGGCGTCGTTATGTCACATAAATGAAACGCGAGATTACAGTCGATAAATGTTTTATTAGTTTTTTTACCCTTTATGAGAAAGGGTAGGCTACAGACACATTTATGGGAATACAAGTACCTGGTGATTCTGTTATATTTATGATATAGTAAAGGAAACACACTAATGTCAAGGATATATGTAGATGAGGGAATAATAATCGTGCAAATGAGTCTACCTTGTGAAGGAGAGTGAACATGGCGAAACAAATTCAAATGTATGCGCATAATAGATCGTAGATACTATATGTGCAACTTTAGCTAAACCACGTAAGTAGCTTGCAATGTGTATGTTATATAGATGGGAAAAGATTAGGGGTGTGGAATGCACAATGATAAACAGTATTTGCATCGAAGCGCAGAATTATGCTTGTCTTTCGAGGGAGTTAACAGAGAGCGAGGGGATATGATAGTTATAATGAAAGAAATTAAGGCGATGTACATAAATAATTCAAACCTTCCAGAGAATCAGATTATTTTACATTTTGTATTTAAAATGTATCAAATAATAGACGATGAAATGTAAATCTACCGTGCTCTATCGAATCGACTTGAATTGTCAAATTCACTTTCTTCATTTCCTACTTTCACCGCAGCAGAAACGAACCTATGGTCGGTATGGAAGTTTCTTGCTGGAACCACCGTTGTTAAAGTGGAATCGATTTCATTCCTCCTCGAAAGATGGCGACAGTATCTCGGATGTTTAAACACCCCCGCCTTCCATGAATATCAACCCTGATAAGGCCAGGAGTAACTCCACCGATCGATTAACGGGCAAACTTCGTCTAATTGTCTGGGCGCTAATTAAAATCAAGAACAAGAAGTTTCAACTAAATTACGTATGCATCTTCGAGTTTAGGGGAATTTCGTATGCACATTCTCCCCAGGATGGAATGATTATTAGATTTGGGACTGCAGAAGTCCTGTATTAGTACGCAATCATTGAGAATGATGAACGCAATACGAACAGAATATGTACTGGAAATTTTAAAATTATTTCTTAACGTGCAACTGTAAAAACAATAAATTATAAATTCATCAGTTTGGAGATTAAAGTCCAACACTTTGCAATATTTACTGAGGTAGACAGAAGTAACACTTTTTCAATAGGACGTTCAGATTATCATCTACAGATTCTGTGTATTATTATATTACTTTTATCGTGTCAGTACTTCTGCACAAATTAGAGTAGTAATGTTGTTCCAATTGAATGTTTGTAGAAGCAGGAAGCGATCAGGACTATTCTGGTTCACTTGATCCGCTTCTCGTGGTTGAAATGCAATTTGAGCAGATTGTGATGGTATTCCCGTTGTTAGTTCGGAATGAATTTAGGTGATGCGTTCTGCAGATCGCCAGCTAAACCGATATTGTCTCAATAAGTCTTTCGATCGCGAGCTGCACACCGGGGAGTGCACTTCCGGCAAAATTCGATACCAAGAGCAAACTCGATTTAAGCTTCGGTCTCTTGACTCCGGTGCCCTCAACTATCGTAACCAAGTGACTGGCGTTTGCTCTTACTTACAGAAAAGATGGAACCGTAAATCCCTTGTGACGCGTCGGCGTCGGTGGCTGCTAGAGAACTTTAGAAGCTTAGAATTAAACGACAGAAAGCTTGAACGCGATAGGCAGTACAAGCAAATCTCTTCGAAACAGACATCAAGAGAAAGTGCAACTTTCTGTTTCCTAAAACGGAGCTGAGTATAAGAGGTGACCCGTATTTTAAATCTGTCGCTATATTTTAAATCACTTTTCTTGAAACCTAATTTAAATTCAGCGAGGGCAATATAGGGGATGTGAATTATTTTGAATATCGATATTTAAGGGGATTCTTCACGGAAAGTGAAAATACACACTTTCTAAAGATTCGTTTGAGTACCTAGTGATTTCAAGATCTCTAAAGGCTATGGAAATTAATGCACATGCATGGAGAAATTAATGATTGCGTAGCAGCAAAATCACGATAATTTGTGTTAATAGGAATTCCATTGGATCGAATAAAGAATTAAAAAGTTAGTAATAGTTCGCATAATTGGATTCTCAATGGTCCCAGGTTATCAATGTGTCATCAAGTTGCGCAAACAGATTAAACCGTGGGATTATCTGTAGCTCGCGCAATTAAAAGGAAGAAAATTGGGGCAGAGTAAAAATGAGTTTCTGGGTTCCGTCGACGTAGGAAAAGGAACAAAAGGACATGGAAGAGCAAAAGGAAGAAAGGCAAGAAAGAAGACATAGTCAAGAACGACATAGGACAATTGCGAGTAACTAAAGTAGACCAATGGACGAGCGTGCAGAAACGAAGGGAGCGAAAATAGTGTTGACGAGAATTTTGAATAGGTGGAATAATCAAGGAAAGGGAAGAAGTTATGAAAGAGAAATAGAAGTGTCGGCAATGTAAACACAGGGAATATAAGAGTTACTGTGGAATATAGGAAAGCGAGGAAGAATGAGGAAGTGGAGAGGAGAGCAACAGAGTTGTCGAGAAGAAAAGAAGAAGAAAAAGAGGATGCAGAAGAAGAGGAGGAAGAAGAGGCCAGCGCTTATATAAAAGTTGGAAGAAAACACAGAAGCTGTCGGTGGAACTGAAGAAGGCACGATGATAGCGAAGCTTCGTGGTGGTATTAAGTGCTCTTTTGCCGAGCAGACACATCTAGGACGATGATGAAAGCACTCCTTTATTACTTTCTCGCGGTGGGTGCGATCTGAATTTCAAGGGAACGCCAACCAAGTTGATTCCGCGTAAATCAACTAAAGAATGGTCACTAGGGTGGCCCTTATTTTTATGTGTCGAATTTTTATTTTATTTCTTTGCTCTCACCCCCTAGAATGGTGCCATTTGATGAAAAAAAGTCCCTGAAAAGGTCATTGCAATCGAACAACAGGAAAGGGTGACGACCAGGCCTTAAATTTTAAAATTCATCAATATTTTAAATTTAAATAATTTATCGCAAATGACAGGGTGGGACGCGCGAATTGCGAATCTCTCTATATTCAAACGCTATTATCTAAAAAATGATTGGAAGCACGAAAAAATTATATATACAGTAATTGTAGAAAATTGAATGCTTTTTTATTATTGTTTGAACAAAATTTCGATAGGGCTTACCAGTTTTAAGACAATCTTCAAATTCAAACCATTGATGAATTCTAATCTTTAAGGCCTAATCGGCACCCTTTCCTGTTGTCCGATTGCAATAATCTTTTTAGGGTACTATTATTTTATGAAATGGAATCATATTAAGGGATGAGAGCAAAAGAAATTGCAGGTTGAAAATAAGGGCCACCCTAATGCCCATACAGCACACTTCCTTGCAGCTGTATTGCAGGAACGTTGCTGCAATATTGCGTTGTTGCAGGTTGCATTGCAATATTGTAGGAACGTTTCTGCAATATTACCGCGCAATATTGGGAGTGGCAATGATCCTACAATATTACAGCAATATTTCAAGAACGTTGTCGTGCAATGTTCCATTGGCAACGATCCTACAATATTTCTGCAATATTGTGCGCACATCGATGTGCAATGTTTCAGTGGCAACGACCCAGCAAAATTGCCCACATATTGCCGTGCAATACTGTAGTGGAAATATTGTAGAAACAATACAGCAATATTCTGAAGCAACTATGACTTTGACGAAATTTGAAATATGACGTCGAGTAGATTCTACAGCATGTTTCATTTAACTGGATATGCTAGAATTTCTCGTTGGCCGTTTTTATTGCCGTTTCGTTGCAGGATTACATGTTTGTAATGCTGCCGCAACATTGCAAAAATACACACCTGCAATGTTGCGAAGGCGGACATAGAACTGAACCTGCAACGTCTCTGAAATGTAATGGTGCAACATTGCAATGTTGCACCGCAATATTGCAGAGACGTTGCTGCAATGTTATGGTGCTGTGTGGGTGGTCACAGTAATCGAGCGTTGCTTAATTTGAAATAAATACCTGACCCTTTGCCGACAACTGCGAAGTGTGATGCTGGGCCATTAAGCACTATTCTCAGAATCGTACTTGAGCTTTCCATGCTCGTGCCACCCTGCAGACTAGACAAGCTTTAGAATAATTAATTGCCTCTGCAGGATCGTTGATTTAAACAACTTTACATTACTTTACGACACATAATCCTACCGGAGTCTCCACTCAGTTAATTACTGATACTACAGATCGCGATAAATTCATTTGCTTGCCCAGGGGGACACTTTCTCATTACCTTTACCTATGCAAGGTGGACGAACTTGAAGTAGAATACACCCAACGTACATGTAATCAGTAATTTCTCCAATAACGATTTATCAATTTTCACAAGACTCGATAATTCCAATCCAAACCCAAACTAATATTTTCACAGTTACCAGAAAAGTATAATAAGCCACGTATTATACTTTTATCCATTTCCCTGAAACGGTATAAAATCCACCACAAGTCCTCTCGCATTACCATCCATTCCATAACCATTCAACGCGAACAATAGTGGATCTCGAGTGGTTTTTAAATCCCAGGGGACCCCGGGGCACGAGGGCACGAGCTTTACAATATCGCGCTGCAACGGGAATCAAGGTCCTCGGTTATTTGCCCGAGAACTTAGACGGGCCGGAAACGCTTTCGGATGCTGCATCTCGATTCCCGATTCGGAAGTCGGTGTTGCGCCGCAGAAAGCGTTTTTCGAGCTCTCTTAGCCCTCGGCCCCGTCCCCCTCTGCACGGTTTCTTTGCTCTCCTTGGCCTCGTCTTCGATTCCACGAGAAACTGTCGATATCTCTTGGCTTCCCTGCTCGTCCTCCTTGTCGGTGAAAGAGCCGGAATATTGAAGTTTTCGGTCAGTGCCCGATTTTAACCATACGACCGTATCTACGCCGAGCACCGAATCCAAGCGCGGCTCGGCTTCGACTACGACTTCGGCTTCGACTGCGCGGGGAAAGAGACACTCGTGGAAATGGCGGACGAATGTTGGCGGGGAGTGGTTCGGTGGATAGGTAACCTGGCTTGGAAGCGAGCAAAACAGACAGGCCAGGACGAGGAAGCAGGAAAGAAGGCGGGCAGACAGACGGATGCCGAGAGTCGCTGGAGGAGAGGAGGAAGAGAATGGCAAAAGCGGGAGTCTGAAAAGAAAAGGACGGCTGGCCAGGCATAAGAATCAAACGGCAGTTGGAGAGAGACGGACGGTGGGTGGTTGAGAGAGGAAGAGAGAGAAGGCAAGTAAACGAAGCCCTTTTGACTTTCTGGGTCAGGAAAGTCGATTACTCGGCACCCCAGCGCCTGGGAGAAGCTCTTAACTCTCCGCCAAAGTGTAAACAACCCTTGGTACTGGGCGTTCACAAATCTAACGGGTGTACCGTTGCTTAATCTCCTTGGTAACGCAAGTCAACGTAATTAATAATTGCTCGCAAAGAACGAACGTTGCTTCGGGAGTGGTCTATGTACTTTAAGTCGACATTCTCAGTGTTTCGGAAGGGCAATGTGATTCTCTTAAGTTTCTGTGAGACATTCTTGAGCTTTTACAGTGCCCAACGTGAATTATGTGTAACTGTAGAGTGCTGAGATGTTGCGATGGAATGGGTATTGAATATCGCGGAAACTTGGATGCATATATCATGTCACTTCCGAAATATATCAATTTTCATTTTTCTTAAATATCAATTTTTAAAAGATCGGTCTGGAGTTAATTTTATAGGGTAATTTCAACTGAAAAGATGGAATCACGAAACACTCTGAGCTGCTGATTTGCTATTAAATCCAACAAAAAAAATAGTTACATCTTCAAACAAGCAGGAAAATGTATCAATTCCAAAATCTCATTATAGTTTCAAAGTACCTACTGTATTCAAATTGACTTCCTGTCACTTCCATCAACAGCCGTAAACCGCGAAATGGCTGTCCATTATATTATTTCTCATTGATTTCTGATATTGTTACACCCGGTAGAAGGTAGCTGCGCAGCGAGGGACGAACACGCGGACGCGGCTAGCAGCAGAAATCATAATAATTACTAATTAAGCAACAGGCGCACTTGAATCCGTAATTGCTGCTTGTGCAGCATGCCCACGCAACAATTTTTAATTATTACGACACCCACCCCATGGAACGGCCTGAATACCACCGTATCGTGCCTCTTTCGAATGAAACTCGCGTGTGCGCGCCCGTCTCGTCCCCCAAAAGACATCCGATTTTTTTCCTCGTTGTACACGTAATGCGCATAAAATGCGAGTCTCGTGTAGCGATTTACCGTAATTGGCCCTGCTCAATTGTAATCCCGCGATATTGTGCACTCGCGTCGAGTCCCTTCTATTTCAAATGCGCCGCGCAACGATGATGGAAAATGATGTAATTGCTCTCGCGGGGGCATTCGCGCATCGTTCGATGGGAACCAATGAAAACTAGAATGAACTGTCGCCGTTCATTACCGCGTCCTAACAATTTTGTAAGCCAGTAGCAGGTATTCCGAATAAATGGCTGACAACGCTGGCAAACGGGGCGCAATAAAATGCTGAGCGCGAGATGCAGCGGTGAGATGAGTTCGTTAAAAATTCACATACACCGTGCACGGAAGATCGTTCATAGTTAGGTTTATTTGTGTAATGTATTTTAATTAGCTTCCACGGCCCGACGCATAGGGCTGCCGCGTTACATGTATAATTTATGAGACTCCGAGTGAAACTTTACCAAATGCTGAGCTAATATCTGAAAACAGTACAGGGGAGGATAAAGTTTTAGCGGCGAGTGTGTGGCGGAAATTCGTGAATGCGGCCGTTATTAGACGTTGTAGCGTTAATACTTGGAATAATGTATGGTAGGGGAGAAATTTAAAATTATTCACTTTACCGGTAACGCTGCGGAAGTTGAAGCAGCTTATGTGCGTTAACGATTATGGATAATGAGGCTAAACTATGTAGAATGAATTCTCTCGTGAAGACAGGAAGAATTATCTTTATAATTCGAATTTTGCTTGCATGTGAACAGTAACTGTCGTGCTGCAAATAATCGTTTGACATATTTCACGTAGGTATTGACAGAACTATATTTCAGTTCCAGTTGCAGTTTGATAAATTAAATTATACGTAATAGGTTCCATTTTTGCATGATATAAATATAATGTGATGTTTTGATTCCTGAGTTACACTTGTGTAATTTCCCCGTGTAATAATCCCCATATATCACACCGCAAAGATCTCCGAGTTAAATTAATTATAAATTATCCAAGATTTCCGTATCTTGCAATTGAGTCACTTATGCTTTTAGTATTAAAAAGGCTTTTGAAAAGGAAAGCATCCGAAGCTGCACAAATTTACAGGCGTGCACTGCTTCTTCTAATACACACATACTTCCTAATTCGTTTATTACGATGCAACTATTGTAAAATTAGTAGTGTAACGACACCAATTAGGTACGTACCTATCTAAATCAAACAGTTAATTATATAGTTCCCGCGTTATTGCACGCAATATATTGCTTGGACTTGCAAGTATTCTGCGTAAATGAGCAATTTGGAACACAATAGGCATCAAGTAAACTCTGGACAGCATAATTTTCAGCTATAGTAGCTATGTTTCCCTAATTGCGTGGACAGCTATCATGTCCTCGCACTTACTGCAGCAATGTTGACTGTTGGATATCTAACGAATGTTTGCAGTAACTCGGCTCTATCACTCATCGGCGATTCTCCAACACGAAATTCCACTTAAAGTTGGAATATTCAATTCCCGGCGCATCCCTCTCTTCATTAACGCCTCTAGAAATAATTGTATCCACCAAGCCGCGTTCCTTTGGTGGACTTCGTTAAGTAGCAAACTCAATCATCTTTGCTCGAGGCGACTGTCATCCTTCCTATTTAGGTTTCTGTGCGTTCGCGAAGATTTCTTGAAAGGACTCAAATGGATTGAAAAGGCGCATTTATTTTCATGTAATTATTCGGGAAGAGGAAATGATCCTTATGGAAAAGACTCTTATATACTTGAATCTTATGAGATCGAAGCATCTTAAGGGTATTAAAACGAAAGTGCAGCAAGAGGTTTAGGAATCATTAAAAAAATAAATTTCGTCGCAAGGAGGCATTAAGTATTTTCAAACATACGTCGAAATATGCAAATATTTACAAAAATTGTATTCTTCAAAAACATACAATTAGTATAAACTAAAATCATTCCTATTGAAAAGGGCCAAAAAAGCAAGTGTTTCGTCCTAATATTTTTCAAATTAGTGAATCACTTTTGAGAATAAAAGTGTCTACTGCTCTTTCATTCGTTCAATTTTGCAGGATCCTTGCAAATTGTGAAACAGAATTACAGCAAACGTACTTAGAAAAGTGAGAACTGGTAAAATTTACTTATAAATGTTAGTTAAAATTACTTAACGGAATAGGATTTTAGTTGCAAACCAGCCGGGGAGCATTACAGGAGGCGAATGAAGTATAATACGGACTACTGTAATTCAGGATCGAGAACGTTCACGTTAATCTGTTCGCCTCTTGTTAAATGAGCTAACAAGACTTTTGGCTGCTCGCATGTAAAACCGTCGCTCACGCGTTCGCGTATAGTTTAAATTACTTTGAATGGGCAAAATTGTACGTGGGCGAGCTGCACTTTGTCTTTTGAAACCACAAACGATGTCAGTGCACAAAGGGGTAATTATTTATTAAATTCGCGATTTAATAGCGTATAATTCCTGTTTCCCGCTTGCAGAAATAGAAACGTATTCACAAAGTTGCATCAAATATTTACGATTACGAACGAATTACGACGAGGAGCTAAATTACTTGGCGAAGAAAGGCATGAATGGTTCAATGTATAAACATAATTAATGTTGCAAAGCGTTGCGAGAGCACACGAGTGATTTTGTCACTACAATCAACGGTTTCATATGGACGATAATAAGGTAAATGCTGCCATTATCAAACCCGTAAGTACGTGACATTATCGGCACACAAAATGGCGAACGCTGGTCCTCCAGCAATAATGAATGCATTAACAAGTAATATAATTGAATCATTTACCATTTTGCTCAGTACATTGTTCGTCACTGTTAACAGAGAAATCGAAATAATTTCCGAATAAAGGAAAGCGCCTCGTCTATCATCGAAACATGAATCAGTAAGATCATTCAACCCCCGCCAAGAGCAGAAAGTACAAATTCTCGGGAAATATCGCGACACTCGTTCCCGAGGATTAATTCCAATTCCAATTTATGGAATACGTCAGATACCCGAAACAACTTCATGCAATTGAATGTCGTATTATCTGTGGTATTGTTTAATATTAGCCAAAAATGATCGAACGATACCACATTCAATGGCTCGAAGTTGTTTCGGGTAGACGGGTATGTACCCGACGGGGCAAAACGTAAGAGCTCTACCCCCAACAGCGGAAATAAACGCCGCTGAATAACGCGGAATTGGCGCGAATCGAATCGAGCACGGCCGATCGGCATCAAAGATGGTCGGAGCAAATTAGCGGGGAGTATCATGAACTGCGTGGTAACAGACGCGCAAACGCCGAGCGCGCGCCCCGATGCGTCGCGCCCCCTTCAGAGCCGAACAGTCACAATGGAAGATTTATAAGCCGTGCAAATAACTCGTCGCAGTCGGTTGACGTTCCCGTTTATCCGACGTGAAATACGAGCCAGCGCGATGCTCGTCTTTCCCGATGGAAACGAGTGGAAAGATGTACACACGCGTACGTACTTGCACGCGTCGATGGTCTTTCAACGGTGTCTTTCGTTCAACCGAAGAAGAACTTATGCAGCCGGGCGATATTTTCGGCGCACACACAACCATCGAGCGGGTACCATCATTCACTGGGGCATTTTCTTCTTTATTGTTCATTCATCCGTTTCCTTACGATATTCGTTTCGACTTTTCTTTCTGCTTCCGTTTGCCTAACGGTGCGCCCGCGAAACAAAGAGGATGGACGTCAGGGGCTCGACGCGGGTACCGTGCAGCCCTCTTTTGTGTCTGCTCCTCTTCCTCTGGGCTCATCACCCCTCTCCCCTCCCCCCAGTACACCCACCCAGCCTTCCGCCCTCCGTAACTTTCCATTCCTCTGCACCGTGCTCGCTACTTCGACTAATCACGGGGTACCTCAGCGAAATAAAAAGGAAACGGAACGGCGGGCGGAGGCGGAAAAGGGGACGGACGCGCGGAGAGACCTATCTCTAGGACAGGAGCGAGAAAGAAGTCACGACCTCTGGCGCAAGCGGCGTCGTTGCGTTGGGAAAGAGACGTGATTCAGATCGCGGTATCGTTTTCGCCCTGTGCACTCCGCCACGAATGGGAAATCAGTTTTTTTAAACGAGAGAGGGGAGAAAGTTCGCGAGCTGCCGTGGAATTCGTCGAGTGACCCCGTGAAACGTGACCGGCAACGACCCCTCGATGGGGATGAAAGTTTCGCGACTGGCGTAGCTTCGAGTTACGCTTGGCTTGATTTTGTAAAGGGGTGGCAGAATGGTTTGCATTTTCTTTGCGGGAGTAAAATCGTGATACATAAATAAAGAAACGTGGGAAACACCGAATGCAGTCAACTGCAGTGCTGGAAATATTTATTGCATCACTCTCGCGTTTACGTAGGACGCGCAATGTTCACAGAAATGCGATTGATAAAATTTCAATGATTCGTATTAAACTTATTTTGGGCAATATAGTGAGCTACATATTTTTGCAGTAAATAAATTTCGCAACAATTCTTTGCTAGCATGTACATACTAATAATAAGAGTTACTATTAGTGATAACGTGTTTATTCGAGGGATACAATAAATATTTCCAACACGGGAAATTTTGATATTTCTTTTTCCGTTAGTATTAGGTAGTATATATATTTTCGTTGAATTCGTTAAATAAATTGAGAGCTAGATTACAGCGAATTTTTGGGAATATCAAGCAGAGATGATCAGTGTAATTTTCTATCAACTGAACGTTACATTTTAAAAGAATTTCTATCTGAAATTGAATTTCGTTCCTCCGGATGAGCGTTTATTGATCTGTACTACTGCCATTGCCCGTTTCCTTAGCCGTACCTTCTCTGTTTCGATTTCTTTCGACGATCCCGCCCGTGAATTCAATTATTCAGCGAGCAAACGGTGAACTGGAGACAATTTGCCACCGATGGCATATTGGAAGTGACGATATCTCGAATTAAGTATGAGCATTGGACGATGAAGGATGAGGAACTCGGTGATTGCTAAACTTCAAATGTATTAGTTGTTTGTCTTCTACTCTAGATTGTTCGGTATTCCATGGCTAGTACTTCCGCTTCGATCGACGGTTAAAACTGCACACCAAGAAGTTCGGTCGCTTCCTGAGTTGACAGTATTCGAGTTTGCGTGATTAGTTACGAGGATCTAGTCACGTTCGATGAGCACGGAGAAACGGGAAGTGAATTTAGGTACGGGGGATAAGCTTATCAGCTCTGTTCCCAATGTTTTGATAACCAAGATAACTCGAGAATTATCGAGTCCCTTGAACGTGACCGTTGTGCTACAATAATACCACTTATTTGGAATAATTAATTTAAGCAAGAACCTTGTGGTGCTGTGTAATAATACTAAACAAGTTACCCTCGGCACGGAACACCTTTTGTATTGATTTCTACTTTGTTTAGAACTATCATGAGGACATCTTATTAGTAACATACCTACAAAAAGTACTTCTGAAACAACCTACTTCATTAATATACTTTTCCAATAATGCACCAAATGCAACTCTAGCAATATATTTTGCTATAATTAACCAGCTTGCGGACCTATATGGTAGGAGAAGTCGGTATCGAAATGCAATAATTTTTCCTGCGGAGGAAAGCATTTATTTGCAGGTTATATAACAGTTTTTGAGGACGCTGATTTCAAATTTGTTGTAAAAACAGAAACTGAGTTTCACCCCTGTAAACTCAATATTTTGAGATTTTCGCTGTATAGAAATTTCCTACAACGACCACAATTTTGATATCAGCACCCTCAAGAACTCCTAAAATATCATTTTTACATTTAATCTACGTAAAAAGTGACTGTTTTTTGCATTCTTTGTAGGTTTCAATACATCACTTTTTTCTACAATATTCAGACGGACGCAAATTTGCAAAAAATTCCATTCATGTTAATGTTAATGAAAAGTATAGTTCCTTAGCTTTGATTTTCACTTTGTCTCATGTTAATGTGATATCTGGTTCTTAACGGGACTAGGCAGTCAAAAACTCGATTTTTTATTGCATTTTTCAAAAGCATCACCTTTCGTTTGGTTTGTGTTAAAATTCGCAAAATTAAGGATTTTACAGCCGAAAAGATCGACTGCGCCATAAACCAATTCTGGGCGCACGCAGGTAGACCAGATTCCTCTTTCGAAACTTTAAACGCGTTTTTCTCGGAATCATATTTCCTCTTCGGTTTGCAGATATTGCGAAAAAACGGAGATATAAATCGATTTGAAAAAATTCAGTATAGGTATACGAAACATGTCCAGCAACGATCTGAATCTACGCATAAGCCTGTGAAAATTCCTATTTTGACAAAAAAAAAAATAGAATGGCTCTTTTCCCCGGTGAAATATGACGTTTCTTTAAAATTTGCCGTTTTGCAGGCACCATTTTTTTAATTTTGATTTTTTTCTTTTTCAATAGGGTCAGTGCAGAATGGGGGCCAGGGCAAAGTATCAATTTCAAAGGATATATCATAATTTAATTTGTTACGGCCAGAATCACTGCAAAATTACAGCGACTCCAGAAAAAACGCCAACATATCAGACGACTGTAGCGCTGTCATAAATATGTATATAATATTCAAATAATTTTTTTTTTACGGTTTAATGTATTAATAAACATCACCCAAAAGTACTAGTCACAATTTTTGTTTATCTCCTTGTAATTAATTCGCAATGAATACATGATTTTCCAGCGATCTGACTACCTAGTCCTCTTAAGTCCGACTCGGGGTAGTTCAATTTGATACGGTTTTGTTTCCCCGAGTCACACTCGGTTTAATCAGCAAGCTCGTTAAAACACAACCGATTTGAGTTTATTATATTCCAGCGCCTCAAAAATTTCAACCCGCACGAAACCTTTCTCAATCCTGGTGAAATATAATGCAGTATTTGCAGGCTGCTGGTCGGGTTTTCGCGAAGCCGGCATACAGTGAAACGTTAAGGGAATATTAAACATTTATACAAGAATCCCGTAAATCGTTGGCAGCCATCGCGGTGTCTGACCAACTTAGCGAGCAGGATCGAAGCTGCGAAATAGCACGGTCCCATTAAACGTGACCCACCATTTTTCTTCCCTGAACTCCATTCCCAGGAATGGCTGTAAGATCGTTCTTCCCGGCAGTGCCGCCAAATCTTTTCGGTCGGCACTCGTCTATCAGGGGACATTCGCGAGCCGCACGTGAAACAATTCGGCTGTATGGCCGTATCGCTGCAAGCCATCTGGAATTTCTCTCATCCGCGCGAGAATTGCTCGTATAAAGGGCCATTTCTGCGCGTCGAAACGAAATGCCTCGTATCGGTTGTTTCCTCGTTTCCGGAGGTCGAATGTGGAAAGAGCGAAACAAGCGTCGCGCGTGATTCCTTTCTGCGTGATAGGAACAATTTGGATAAGGAACGTCTCGAGGTGGGAATGTCTCGAATTGTTTTGGTTTTTGGAATAATCATTGTAACGAAAGTGGCTGCTGAATATCGGAAGATCTGTGAAACCATAACGGAAATTAATAACTGTAGTATACTAGGTAGTTGCAGATTTGGAAATATGTATTATTTACATCGCTCGAATATTAAACACGTTATCACATATGCCCTTCCTATTATTAGTGCTAGGAACATATTATTGCAAAATGTATTTATTCCTAAAATGTGTAGCTCACTAGCTTGGCTAAAATAAGTCGAATACTGATTATTTTATCAATCATATTGCTATAAAGATTGTATATACTGCGTAAAGAGAGTGATTATGAATTATAGAGTGATTGGGAGTGAGTATTTAATGAATATTTCAGGTGGATACTTATTTATGTGTAGGGGAAGGTGGGGCAAGACGGGGTGGGGGGCAAGACGGGGTACCCGCCATATCTCAGGATTCAAACGCACGGACCAACTTTGCGCATACGCGTTAGACGTGTTGTTACCGGCGCAGTTACTGTACTGACAGCCAATGAAACACCGTGACGCGTAACAAAATTACACCACTATTTGTAATTTCATGGAATTTCTTCCGTATTTCCTTCTTTGTTGCACCCGTGACAGTGACACGATACTGTAAACGATCATCGGTGTATTTATATGTGTATGAAGCACAATTTAACTGGCTACAAGCTCCGTATGTTGTTTTTTACTTTTATGAATAATGTTTCGGGCAGTGTTCATATGAATGTAGTAAAACGAGAAGGGGCATGATGGGGTACTGATAATGAGAGGTACCCCATTATGCCCAAATGACAAACTCTTCATCAGGGTCAGAAGAAAACACCAAGGAAGACGAAAATCCTCCATGTTTATATTGTGATGGGCTCTATTTAGAATCTGTAGAAGGGTGGATATAGCAAATGGTCTCATTTGTTCTGCGCTGGTGTAGACCAGCGCTGTTCAAGGTCGCTCCCGCGGGAGATTGGGGTTCTCCCACTCTCGTCCGCGTTGTCAGGGATACCGCGCGACGCTAAAGAGGCGACCATGACAGACCAGCGTGTCCGTCACCGAGCGAGCTCGGACGCCCGATACGACATGTGATTAGTGACACGCGGCGTCGCAGCCAGCAAATGCTATTACTTCCCGGTATATGTTGTCAGTCTTGGTGACCTGTACTTTTCAAACAATTCTGAAACTAGGAATATCATAAACAAGCCTGACACATAGGTACGAAAGTCAACGAATTAACCTGAAATGACTCATATCCAAGTGACAGACGGCTCGCGGACGTGGCAGCCTTCTTACAATAGCGTCGCGCGGTCTCCTTGACGACGGAAGGCACGCTATGCGAGAGAAAGATTGGAAGGGGAAGCAGGCGCGTGAGGGGCCCCTACGCTGGACAGCGCTGGTGTAGACGATGAAGACGATGATGATATACATACGTGCTTCTTCTGTCAGCGTATTAAATAAATACTATATATATACATATTTACTTCATTTATATCGTTTTTTAATTGGTACCCCATCTTGCCCCAGGGGGTACCCCATCTTGCCCCACCCGTGGGGCAAGATGGGGTGAAAGGACTTTTTCTGAATTTTTTTAATTATTCTATTAAAACCATTAAATAATCGGTTGATTGATAGTCAAACTGAAAGACTTATTATCAAAGAATAGTTCAGGCACAAAATTGATTAGTTGATTAAGAAAACCTGTGTTTTATTCATCATCAAACCTTAACTACCCCGTCTTGCCCCACCTTCCCCTATATACAAGAATATTGGATTAGGTCAATGAAATTTGTGGATCACATATTAAAGGGTAAAGGGGAAAACAAGGAATATCCATTGTTCGTGATTTTGCGATTTATAGCAAATTTTGTTGCTGACAACTAGGACTACCAAACAGTCGAATCACACATGGTGATAAAGTTCAAATGCCCCCATAATATACCGTTAAAGTTTTAGTATTCTGATTAAAAACAGGTAATGTTCAGTCTGCACTGGAACAAAACACGAAATGTCCTCATTCTTTGCCGAGGCATAATCTTCTGTCGATAAGGTAAAACAAGGAATTATGGCAAGGGAATGTCCATTCCCCATTCATCAAGTGAAGGAAATGCGAATATTACGTGATATTTTTTATCGAAATATGTGCATATAATGACCGTCGGTTGCGTAATCTCGTCACCATAAACAGAGAGACGAAACAGTAATAAAAAGAACGGAGAGTTCGAACTTCCTAATAGAGCATACACAGAACTCTTGCCTATTTCAAAAGCAAAATACGAAGCCCTCATGGTCTTAAATAATTTTGATAGTTAATAAAATAAATGGCTTTCCCTATTTTTAAAAAAATAGAACTTATTTTGTTTCAGTATAAGGTTCTGATCAAATTTGAAAAAATATTAAAATAATGTAAAACAATTATTATTTGATTGCTTATGTTTTTTATGCCTAATTAGGGTACAAACTTCGTGTCATGAAGAATGCAGATAAATTCATTGAACCCTGTTTATTCACTGGTCGACTAAAATAATATAAAACAATTATTATTTGATTGCTTATGTTTTTTATGCCTAATTAGGGTACAAACTTCGTGTCATGAAGAATGCAGATAAATTCATCGAACCCTGTTTATTCACTGGTCGACTAAAGTATTAAAACTTAAGTTTCTCGATAAAGCTGTTTTGTGACATTTCCTGTTTCCCCTATGGTGTATCGGAGACCGTCCATCGTGGCTACGCTGGTGTACGTGAAAGGAGCAGCTGTGTGTATAAATAGATTGTAAATATGTAAGAGAGTTTGTTCATAAGAGCTCTCGTTTCTGAGGAAATCGAGTTTGAAAACTTGTTGGATACGCTACCGCGTAAGTAGTAGTAACGAGCGATAGTCAGACACGTTAGCAAAGTGGTATGTACTCAATCGCACGCGTGCTCAACGAATATTCAACATCGATCTCCTTCGAACAGAAACCTTCCACCTGAACATTTCATTTCACATATTACATTTACCTATACATGAATAATTCTTTTCCCCCAGAGTTGTACTACGAACTACATCTCTTTCTGCATAATTTATCTTAGAAACCGTGAAGCCATTAGCATTATGAAGTTCCTGCACCCAGCAATTATTAAACATATAGAACGAAGATTAAAGTGCAGAATTAATCTACATTGCATACCTTACTCGATTTTTAAACGACTTCAAATTATTTTTAAAATAACCATGTATCACAATTATAAACTGCAGCGACTGCCATGCACAGATTATCGCCACATCTTCTGACAGACATTACGCATACTTCAATGAAAGAACTATCACTGTTACAAAATTAATTTCATATTATAAAATTCGAAATTTTCTGCAGTAACTCATTGCATTCTCGAGGACAAGGCCATTCATCATAACAGCGGGCAGCAGGCGGCCAGTATGCAGCTGACAAGTCGAGAGAGAGAGAGAGAAAAAAAATGAACACAGGAACACCACACGGTGTAGACGAGACTGTTTGACATCGATGCGCGCAAAAACGTGATGAATCGAGCGGGAAAAGTGACGTGAGGCTTTCAGTGTTGGTTATCGGTCAAACGAAAGCCGCGAGCAGCGTCTGCTGTCTCTGAAGGCTGCCCGGAAGAAAGCGTACCTTAGACTGGCATCACACGAGCTTTCTTGCCGCGTTTCCTGCCTGCTCTTTTCCCGTCAAAAAAGGGGAAAAGTGCCGCGGGAAGTCGCAACGAGGTAAAGGCGGAAGGTGGTGGGTAAAAGCGTGCGGAAAGGGGGGAGACGCGGAAGCGGGGAGGGGCACAATAGGCGAGAACGAAGACGTTTGGACCGAGCCCCAGACGGGCAAAACAAAAGGCGCGATGTTGGGAATGAGAAAATGCTTCGCCTATGAACGCTGCGAACGTAGACAAAGGGGGACGGATCTTCCGTTCACAGGAAAATATTTAATCTCTTCGATCGACGAACCCCCCGGGTGATCGCGGAAACTTAACCACAGCGTCGTTTCGCGCAGTGAAGTGTTTCATCGAAACAAGTGTTATACTGACACTAATCACGATTCGTGAAGCGTTCTTTCCTAGCAGAGAAGTCTCTGCAATTTCTAGCTAGAGAGATAGTAACCAATCTCAGGACAATGAAACTGGAAAATCCATTGTCGATTATATACTTGGAAGGATTACCGTTTGCGCAGTGTGAAATATCGCCACGCCCTTCGGGAGATCGTTCCCATGAAGCGGCCGACTCGTATTCAACTAAAAATCGCGCAGGAGCTGTCCATATAAATGATGGCACCCCTATTCTCTACACCTCCGCAACTCGGGGCGAACAAGCGCGCTCCGTCGATTCGAATTCATTGATAGAAAGTCGGTCACACATACCCTTACGGCATTTATCATCAAATAAGGCCACAGGTTTTCATTAGTCTGGGGGAAAGAGCGCCGCGAAATATGGGAAAATTGGAATCTCCTCTCCGCAGCCCGTTTTTCCGGAGGCAGACGACGAGACTTGGCACGGGGAACGAACCTTTGGCTCGGGCACAGACGAGACGGATCGCACGGGGGTGGGTTAGAAGGGGTGTCGAGCGGAAGGGGGGGCTCTGGAAACTAGCGAAATGTCGATTCGCGGCGACGGTATCGAGCGGGGGGGTCGCGTTTATTTGTTCGTCGAAAACAAAGGTCGAGCAACAGGCCCTCCACCCTTTCCTCACCCTGCCGTGGCTGCATTCCGCCAGTCGCTTCCGGCACCTTTAACCTCGAATCGACGGCCACCCTGTCGCCAATTGGAAACTACTTCGGGACGATAACACCGTGAAAGAAATCCGGGACGAGACGTGCTCGCCTCGAAGGCCGGTTTATCGAAAGAAGGAAGTCCATTGTTGCTCGAAATTCGGAATTGAATCCCGCTCGCAGACGAGATGGTCGAGGGTATCGAATCCGTCGTATTAAAACGAACTCGTTCGTAATCAACCGCGAGAATTCCTCTCGCTGTGCCTCGATGAAATTTCTCGTTCTTTTTTTTTTCATTTTTTTGATTGATCGAACTGGAAATATTATTTCAGCGGAATCTCGCGTCCGAAAGGCGGGTAGATATTTCCGGACGATGGCTCGGTTTCAGTGAATTTTTAGGGGCCGGTTTCGCCCCCTAGAGTCCAAGTTTACGAGCGAAAAGCAGCGTAAAGTCGGAGGAAATTCGGATTTATGTGATTGTATCTTTTACGAATCGCGTTCTGTTCTACTGAAAGTTTCTTTTATCGCGCACGTTTCGCTTAACAGATCGACGAGCTACTGATAGAGTTACGTCTTTTTTCGGCTCATGCATGATCCACTGGTTCACTGTTTGACTGGTGTACTTGTAGTACAAAATAGTTTTGCCCCGCAAAATTCAAAAATGGATTTCGAAAATCAAAAGTGGATTTCCAACTGACAGTTGGATTTCCCCCTCCCTCAAAACTCAAATTTGGATCTCCAAATTCAAATTTGAGGTAGAAACTGCCTTGCTATACTAGGTGCTGTGTTTTTTTACCGCGCAGGAAAATGATAAAGGATGTTCAACTTCCACTACGTGACAACATATCCCTTTTTTCACGTGTACTGTACTGCCGTAAGGTAAAAGACCCAATACGTGGACACGTCCCAGTAGCTGGACAGTGGTGCAAAATACTGATTAGTACATTTAATATCCGCTTTATCCAAAAAAGAACAATTTTATTCATTTATTCAAATATTTAGTAAAATATATTCATATATATATTTTACTAAATATTTGAATAATTGAATAAAATTGTTCTTTTTTGGATAAAGCGGATATTAAATGTACTAATCAGTATTTTGCACCACTAATATATTCATATATACATTTTACTAAATATTTGAATAATTGAATAAAATTGTTCTTTTTTGGATAAAGCGGATATTAAATGTACTAATCAGTATTTTGCACCACTATCCAGCTACTGGGACGAGTCCACGTATTGGGTCTTTTACCTTACGGCAGTACAGTACACGTGAAAAAAGGGATATGTTGTCACGTAGTGGAAGTTGAACATCCTTTATGATTTTCCTGCACGGTAAAAAAACACAGCATATATATATATATATATATATATATATATTCATATATATATTTTACTAAATATTTGAATAATTGAATAAAATTGTTCTTTTGCACCAGTGTCCAGCTACTGGGACGTGTCCACGTATTGGGTCTTTTACCTTATTAATTTTAAACGGCCTTTCTGCATCTTTCGCGTAAATTGAATTATTGCTGCCAGGTAGCACAAAAATAGTTTATCTAAATAAAAAAGCCATATCTGCATTGAAATTGAAGATATGTATATCAGCTTATATTTCGGACGTATGTGAAATAGATGCCTGGATTTGGGCGTATGTATCACAGATATCTGTGGAGTCGTTTTTCCATTATTATTATTCTTTCTTATTTGTTCAGTCGATGGCGGCATCCGGGTCCAGATGGTTCCACCTTTATGTAGAAAGCCATCTAGTGGTTTTTTAATATAGTTTGTGTTCTTTCGGTTCCGGCATGATGGTTGGCATACGAATGTTATTGCGCACCTGTATGCATTTTCTCCAATATGTATATATTATTATTACTATCTTAGACCAAGGTGTAAATATGTGTTCCATTTTTCCTCACAATATCTAACCGAAATATTTAGATACCTTTTATTCAGATTTAATATTTAATCTAATCCGATTTATATAAAATGCCGTTTATACCACAAAATACTAAAAGTGATTTATTTCAGAGCCACTTTTTGACCAGATACGCCCTTTCGAATTAATCCAGCGCGTTGCATTTTAACAGTTTTATTATACTCTGATTAATGAAACATTTGCCCCCAAAATAATACACATTTGCCTCTTTCCTCCACAACTCTACACACCACATAGGAAAATGGAATGAATTGGATACCGAATTCATTTCACTGCCATTCATTTAAACCTTTATATCTTTATGAATTCCTTCGATAATCGAATTGCCACGGACCAGGCAATTACGCACTTTGTTACTTTTAAAAGGATTAACGTCTGTACGACATTAATGCACTCGTATCGCGTCCACGAATATTGAAGCGAATAAAACCAAAGCTGATTAACCCCCTCGCATATTTGCTACAGAATTCCAATATCGGAAAAAACTTGCTTGACGAACTATCATAAATGAAAGAATATTGTTCGTGTTGCGTCGGTTATCGTGCAAGAGTACAGCCAATGGATGCGTAATTGCGAGATTCGGATCGATACTCACTTATTTCTGAAGTCGGAGCGGCTTCCATGCTACGTTCCAAAGGATTTGCATATCTATGAGTGCAGCGCACCGTAGATATGTGTAAGAGGGAATTTCAGGGAGCGTTCGAGAAAGGAAATCGGAACCGCTACGGGGTGGATAAAGACGGAAGTACGACGAGCGTAGCTCGAGAGGGTGGAAACGGCACAGACCGAGATCCCGTTGCAGCGACACTCAACGGGGTAGCGAGAAGGTCGCATAGCTATTTGTAATTGTAATTACCAGGAGACCAATTCATTACACCGCCAAGAAATGTACGGTAGACCGACATACCTCATTCCGCGAACGTTAAGTGCAGTCACTCGTTTACTTACGAACGCCACAATTGCGATTTCACGTGCATTGACGCGCACCCTATGAACTTATAACGAGAAACTATTCTTACACACAAACTGCCTCGGGAGTTGTAACCATCAATCGGCACGTATATCACCTCTCGTTGCCCCTCAAACGAATCTATGCGAAACGTCTGTAATCCCGCTGCTTAAAGTTGAAGTGCTGTTAAATACAAACAGGAAAGAATGTGTTCAGAAATTTAACGTATGCAGGTCAGGACAGGGAGCAAATTTCATTCGAGATTCCGCATGATAAATCAAACATTATACAGTCTGGTCTTATAGTGTCTGTGATCTGCAGGGCTGGGGAAAATTTGAAATAGTTTGAGACAAAATACTGGAAACTGCAATATTTCCATAAGAAAGTATCATTTCATTTAATGCTTAAATCAAATACTGTTTGAAAATACTATTTCATTTAATGCTTAATAAAATTCTATTTGAAAATAGTATTTCGCTTAATACTTTAATCAATTACTATTTGAAAATATTATTTCATTAACTCGGCGGGAGGCGCTACTGGATAAAATTTACCACAGAGGCACAAGTTGTGAAAATATACTTTTTCTCGCGCAATCCTGTGCCGTGCTGTTTTAGCCGACCAACTGCAATAAAAGACCAAGACCTTTCACTAACACTATGTAAACTGATGATTCTAAGTATGTACGTACTTTAGGAAAATTCTGACAATGAGTATTGTTTTGAAAACGTTACGAATTGTTTTCTTTGCGTTCGTTGATAAGCTCATAGCATCTACTTTTGATATCAATCTCAATTTGATATTGTTACTAAAGAAAGGACACTAATATTTGTTATTCGATTTTATAACCAAGTGAAAATTAAGAAGACTGTTTATGTTTTGTTACAATTTTGTAAAGAACTTTAATAAAGATTTTGAGATATTTCTTAAATTTTGTTCGTTTCTTAAAACACTGAAACCGCGATTTTCAATTTTGGGTATTTTTTAAATCTTGGGGTGCGCCTCCTGCTCAGTTAAATGCTTAAACCGTAAGCAGTTAGTCAGTCATTATTTGAAATACTAGATATTCTTTAAAATATTATTATTTGAAACACAATTTTCTTATATTTCAATGAAATACTCAATTCACAATATTATTTGTATGAGTTAGTATTAAAATATATATTTGAAGTACTACCTATTTCTTCATGCAAATACAATTTCAAAGAATAGTTTACTTATCAAATCCTGTATCACTCGAAGAAATAAAAATATTTATTTCGATTTACCTATTTCCAAAATCTATTGTCCCCGGCCCTGGTGTTTTATTTCGTTTGACCAGAGAGTAAGTGTAAGTGAAAGAGAGCGGATGCAAATGGAAGGAGAAAGTCGTACGTGAGTCAACTGGAACTGGGCGTCACGTTTCCCCGTGATTCAAAAGTCGAATGCCGCGCGTGTTCGCGAGGGCGGGCAGAGTAGGCGAGAAAACGTGTCGAGGAACAAGTAGAATGACCTTTGTTTCGCCGCGCCAGGAAATTCGAAGGCGTTCGCTGGGAACAGCAAAATAGAATCTTCCTTTGTCACGTCGCTTCCGGTCAGGAGGTCCCGGATGTAACGAGCTGAGCAGACTCGGAAAGCTCGGCGAATATCAAAGAAAATGAGATAATTTCGCGAAGCTCGCGAGACGTGGTGGACGGGCGGAGATCGTCGTTACTGCAAGAAATAATAACGCGTCAGACGGCGCATCGCTGGTACGATTGTCCAATGATAAACGGATCCGCCGTAACGCTTGCATCGTTAAACCTCTGGAGCCATTAATTTTTACCCGTTTAGCTGGGACTATTACGTAACTCCGTGTTTCGGAATATTCACCGTCACAATCGCGAGATGTTGAAATCTCTGCGATTGTAGCAGCAACTCCGATCACCATCCCTATCTATTAACCTTGTTACCGAACACGCGTGCAATTCGGGCCAAAAGAATTCGGTTCCATTATGATAGAATTTGTTTCAGTGGATTTAACTGAACTACACTCGCTCGCAATTTGAAATACCAATTTCAACTCCCTGATACGAAGCTTTTTTGTTTTTTAAATATTTTTCCTTTTCACCGGACAGAATGAGTTTGAATTTTATTTTCCAACTCATTCGAGATTGATCGCAACTTTGCCGAGCGTAAGGAATTTTAATTTGACGCGAGGGGATGGCACGATTTCCGAGATCAAGCAGAAAATCTGAATACAATAAATCCTGCTCCAAGCACGGAGCAACGCAATTGAACGATACCGCGGTTTTATTTATTGCCTCCGAGAGACTTTTTTGTTCATCCTGTCGGAGCGATATACGCGGAAACAAAGTAATTTTGGAAATGTCGGGAATAAGTTACGTCGGCGTCGGTGACAGCATTCCGTGAACGTTCTGAAAATGTTTTCGGCTTCATGAATAATTCAGTCGGAGTCAAATTCAAATTCGATATTTACAGACTATGTGGTCCCAGTCGGCACGTTCACTTTTAGGCCATATCTCTGTGTTTATTAACGGATTCTAGTGGTATACAATGTTTCAACATGCAGATCAGAATTTTTCCAACCTTCGAAATAATTATCAGATTTTTGTAAAAACAGGAAACACATTTTGTGTAAAAAATTTACAATTGGAAACGAGATGTTTGCTGCTTTAATTACAACACGAATAAAGCTACGAAGTATGGTTGACGAAATTCAAAATATAATTTCATGCTTCTCCTCAATTTTTCGAAAATTGACATTCAGATTATAGGCGGAATAATATTTTTTTCGCTCGAATTTATAAACCTTTTAACGGGCATCAAGGGTGTTCGAAAGCTTAAATAATCAACACGGAAATTCATCGAATGCTTCTATATACCGTTCCATTTTCCTTGTCCAGTTATATCTGCGCGGTGTGTTTCACAAGCAAAATATTATTTAACAAACGTGTATGGAACATTAAATTGCATGGGTCCCTTTGTTCGTATATTCCCGCATGAAATCTGGTGTGCATCGAGGATGGCACTAGATAGAGGCCGCCCGGATATATCCCTTGGATTTTATGCCACAAGGAATGTGTGGAATATAATTTACATTCCGCTGAATTTTTCCTTGCTCATTTTTTCAGTGTTACTCGAGATATTACTCTTGTTATTAATAAAACTACATAGCTTATTCCTTACATATTGTAACACTAACTAAGAGGTCTATAATATGACTGAAGCCACCTTCAAATTAAAAATTCAAAATAATACAAATATGTGAGAAATCAAAGTGTGTTACATTTATTTAATAACTACGTCAAATATCATCTTAATTCGAGGAGGCTATATTCATCTCTCTGAGAGTCATCTAAATGATGTGCTACAACTTATTTGTATTTTCAAATCCAACAGGGACTTAAATTTTCTGTGTGCAGAGAGTCAGTTTGTGTTTCGACAAAGTGTTTAAACGTAGGGGAGAGTAGCCGATATTGGACCGTCTCCTTAATTGGACCATTCGTGTATCTCGATAAATAAATATATTTGCAGTGGTTCTTTCGGCTACACTGCTTTAGGAAGTGGAGATGGAACGTGTGAGAACAGCGAGACGGTTATTCATTAGTTTGTTGTTCACCGTCGTCGAAATATAGAAATACGTGTTGCGCGATCATTATTTTTCGTGCTATTTCAAGTGAATTTCTTTCAACAACTTGTAACTATCATAATTTTAAACGACACTAGTGTAAAGTGTGCTGTCTTAGCTGTAATTTCATGTCCTTACTTTTCCATATTCGTATAAGTATAACAATGAAAACATATCTTTTCGATGTAACGTACAAGTTGCCTAATATTGGACCACCACTAGTTGCTTAAATTGGACCGGTCCATTCTAGGATACAATCTATTTTCTGGTAGCGAATAGTTAAAAGCATACTAAAAAATTTAAAAAAAAAACTAAAATTGGCTTTAAAAAAATAAAATTGCACTAAAAAGTAAAAAATAATATTTTCCCTTATGTAATATAAGACTCTCATTAGGGAAAAATTATTTTTTACTCTTTACTGCAATTTCAATTTTTGAAGTCGGTTTTAATTTTTGAAATTATTTTATTCTTAACTTTTTCGTTTTATATATATTGACCCAACATGCTGAAGATATATGCGCATACGTAGATAAAATAATAATAATTCGGTGACAATAGTCTTTATTATTAATCAGAACTGGCAAAACATTGCGCCAATGTTGATGCAGTGTACGATGGGACCACCGGGGCATCGCCCTCTTTCGAATCAAAAATGATCATTAATATCGGCTCATATGCTGGGGAGTTATGCGGGGACGAATATAAAAAAACACCCAAACAACGTACTATTGCACTACGTGCATGGTAAAATACTTGTTTCTTCCTGTTTCTATTTTTATTCAATGCCCTGATCAGTGTTTTTTAGATTGTATATATAAATTCATTGATTTTTAGGAGCGGTCCAATATAGGAAACCGGTGGTCCAACTTACGAAACCGGTTGCCTGAAATGGACCGAAGTCATTAGTTTAGTTTTCTTGAGATATTATTTTAATCAATTATTTTATTAACACAGTAAATATATGATAAAATCTACATAAAATGCAGATCATTTTCCCGTATTTGTTTCCTTTCTACAATGCGTTATGCCCGTGTAGGAGAGAAAACTAAAAAAGTGGTCCAACCTAGGCAACCTTCCCCTATATATGTTTACGAATATATTTGGTTTACGCTTTATTTGCTGGCATCGTTACGAATAGGAAGTGGAAAATATCAGTGAAAGAATGCCGTAATGGGAGCCGAATAAAATTTCGCATGTTCATTCCACCATGAACTTTTGAAACGCGGGAAAACCGGCGAATTGCTTTTCAAGGCATTTCTTTCCGCTGTAAATGCACTTTTCACTTAATAACTTCAGTATGGATCGTCGGAATGCGGAGTTCCATGCTCTTCCGCTTCGCTGATATTATTAAAAGTTATCGTCAAGAACCAACGTTCCCCGAATTCCTGTTTGCATTGCATGTTGCGAGATCTGTCGAACATTTGAACATGGTGAAACTATTAATCTTCAAATTCTTATGTTATTAAAACGATTGAATGTCTAGCATAATCACAAATAAATATTTAGGTTCATAATACTCGAATCACGAAGGAAAAATACATAATTTTCGAAATCTGTAAACTATCAGTACTTCTTTACTTCGTTTATCTTTTATATATTTTGTCTGTTGTCTTTCCCTGCAATTATTCTATCATTGAATGATTAAACAACTCAATTTTAGGATGCTGTATTTATAATAAAACTTCCAGCAAAGTATGATAACAGCAAATGTGATCATAAAATATTCATCGGAAGTTATTAGCATATAAATGGGTATTAGAAATGCTTATGGTCCACTGTAGAGCTGCAATCGCCTGTTTCTCTTGTTACGTGCATTTCGTGGCAGGTTAGTGGAAGCTCCGGGGCACAATCTCACTCCATCGACTAGTTGAATTTGAGTTCATGGTAGTTATCATTCACACACGTTTCAACGTTCATCGGTCTGCTTTGGGCATAGTAAAGTGTACTGAGGTATAAGACAGAGGTTTCTAATGCGTCGTAAAATATGCACATTACTCATTCCGCCTGTGAATATTCCTGTCTTGCTGAGGAATAATATGGTGGCTAAATTAATACAGTCTACTATTAAAATTGATCAGGTATATCACAAAGGAACACCAAAAGTTTCTAATAAATGTGAAATTATTACAGGAAACGACGAAATATAATAATGGTGTAATTTGCAATTCTTAAATGGACCCTTTAATAATTGTACACTTTTATAATATTTAAAACATTAGACAGTTTGGACACTGGGGAAATGGAAGAGTATGATTGATTTATGTGTTTGGAGGGCAGATGAAGAATTGTACATAATATTATAATGTATCAAGTAGAAGTGGAGCGTTTGTAGTCAGACGCGCCTCGCAATCAGCATAAAACTAAAATTACACCTCCCAAGAACTTATCTCAAAGATTGTTTTAAGTTTTTAAATACAACTTATGCATGTTAATTCTACTCTGACATACGATTTTTTAAAACTTTTTTCAATAATTTGTTTTTATACGTTTAATGAAAGATTTTTATTACGAACCGGGTGAAAGTAGAATTTTTCCACTAGAACTATTTGCAAAGCTATAAACGTTTTTTTTTCAAAACGGTGCTTTAGAAAATACTTGCCACGATATCTCAAATTCTAATGAACCGATTGTATACATTTTTAGAAGATGTGTCGCTATCGTACCTAGCAGAATTGGGCTAAAATATTTTTCTTTTCAATTTTTTTTTAGTTTAATAACACAGAAAAGGCGAAGAAATTCAAATTAATATTCAAATTGCAGTCTGGTTAAGAATTTTTGATATTCCAATCCAAATCTACTACCAACGATAGTCATCTCCGAATAATATAAGAATCTTTTTAATTATTTTGACCGGAATCGTAGCACCAAATCGATCAATTATTTTCGAGGTGGTCGACTTTCATGGGCTGTGGCGTCATCTATATTTCATACTTTCAACCAAAAAAAATTATTCATAGTTTAAGTTATAGTAAATAAACACTAAAAAGTTCAGTATAAAAAACTTTCACTAGGTCCATAAAAAAAAATTCCCGAAGAAAATTAAAAAAATGGTATGTCACAGTCGAAAACCTCCTTAAATTACAATTCCGTTTACCTCTATAGGAAGGAAGAGTATAAAACATCTTCCTTTCTATCCTATATGTGAATGAAATTTTGTGTTCTCTTAAGTATGACCATCGTGTCTACCTAATATTTCACTACGCAACAAAAATAGGAACCCGAATCTTTCCACAACCGTAGCAGAATTGTCTTCGGTATCGTTTCATCGTAAAACATATTTTTGTGCTCTGTGTATCCTTTCGACAGAGACTAAATTCGGATCCCCGACGGAAAGGGCCGCCCTGATTTGAGAGAATGGAATATTTAAAAGTAACGCACACTGAGGCGTCAGCCCACGGTCCAGATTGCATCTGACAGACTATCATAGAACTCACTGCGCATTTCCTTCCCGAAAGGAAGGTCGCATTTCCTTTTCGCGAAAGAGAGGGGGAAGCAGGAGAAAATACGAGCACCCTCGTGCCTCCAAGAAGCTCTTTTCCACGAGGATGGGTCCTCCCGACGAGTCGCCTCGGCAAGCAATCTCGCGAAATTGCGCCGCGCGATTTCACGTCGTTTCGCAGACGTTACTATTCGCGCTCCCGACGTTCCCTTTTTCGGATCCTTCGAGTTTCATTTGCACGGAGGCCGGGGAAACGCGACGGGGCTGGGGGGCGAAACAAAATAACAATCGAAACATGATACAGACTCGAAGAAAGCTTAACGAGCGAACGAAGAAAAGCGATTTGGGTTAATCCCAGCGCAGAGCTGCTCTGGACGCGCTCCGCCATCGCTGATAAATGATTTCCATGCATTAAAAAGAGGATAATCCCGGATCGAAGATTGATTTTTACCATGGACAGGCGAAATCAGGATAATATCATTCACTGGCTTAAGGGGGGAGACCACTGTGACAGTCCGAAATGTAAGGGTGTTTTCGGGAATTTATTTCAACCAAACAACGCAAGTAAATCACTGTATTGCTTAGTACAGTTAATAGTGTACATATCGAAGGGTAAGAAAATTTTTTTTTTCAATGAAATTCATAAATCCGGTTCCTGTATACTCTTCGTCAAAATTTGCGCTGCAGCAAAAACATGTCAGTCGCGTTGACAGTCCCCAGGCCATGTGGTTAATCGGAATTAAAAAAAAACAATAATATTTAGAAACCACAAGCCTGCCTCTATTACGTGACAATCAAAAAATGTCAAAATTGTAAAAAATAAAAAAATGGCGGACCACTGAAAAAAGCCATGTTTTCGGGGTACAAAATTGGAGAAATGTTACTAATAAAAATAGAAGCAGGTCGAAAATTGAAAAAAGCTGATCGTCACGTAATAGCGACGGGGTTTCCGTACAATAAATGTCCTTGCTCATGTCAATTCGACGTATAGTTTTCTCTGTAGACTGTCAGCGCGGTTGAAAAATGTCATTCTGAGGAAAACGCGTTCAATGATCCGCGTGGCTCAGTCGCGCGTTTGACACCGCTTCACGAAAAACACCATATCTCCGTCAATTTTGCGAATTTCTTCATACAATTTGGAGAGAGCATTCTTGAAACGTACGTCTTTCAGAAAATGTAAGGGAGATTTGTATACATTACGTAAATGTACAAAATTTTTTTCCAGATTTCTGACAGTGGTCTCCCCCCTTAATTGTGGGTGGATGGGTTGGTTAAGGGGCTACATACACCTAGGAGGCGAAAAAGTAGGACGGATTTGAAGAATTTTTTTCGGTGGAGAAATATTTTTATCAAAGAAACATTATATACACGAAAGGTCATACTTTTGTCTATAAAATGTGAAATTTTCATTAAAAAATTCGAGAAAACAAATACGTGGCTGTTTACGTAAAATGATTTTTCAGAAAAGGCGCTAACGGTAATCATTAGGTATATCTTCGCTGTTTTTCATCTGAATTAAAAACGGAAATATTTTTCTTAAAGTAGACCAAAAAAATTATTCCCTCTCGTAATAATCATAAAGTCGATTTCTATGTTCAAATGCCCGGCCTTTTGCGACAATTTAAAAAAAATCGTTATTCTTAAATACTTTAAGAATAATTTTTCCTTTTCCGATTCACATGAAAAGCAAAGATATGATGGTTACCGCAGACACCTTTTCTGAAAAAAAACGTTATACAGAAACAGCTGCCACGCAGCTTTTCAGAATTTTTTAATTAAAATTTCACATTTTATACAGAAAAGTATGCTCTTTCTAATGTATATAATGTTTCTGTGATAAAAACATCTGTCTACTGAACAAAATTCTTCAAATCCGTCCTACTTTTTTATCTGCTTAATGGATATGGAAACATTATTCTAAATAGAATTGATACAATAAAGATTCTGATTCTGATTATTTGGGGGAAAAATATTGGGTACTATTTCGATTTGTTTACTTCCCCTACTGATGTATATGTAATGTACTTTGGATTTAATATAATTTTCTTTCTGTTTCCTTGTTAATTGCGAATGCAATGAAGTTTGTAAGAGGTTAAGGATAAAAACTTCATTTCTATGTACGTTCATCTGTACCTTTGAATTCAAACGTGCATTTACAGGAATATGGTGGGTGAATGAAATCGAATAATAATTAGATTCCCATTTCAAACGTAAGGGAATAATTGATAGTAGGGAACGGTAGAGAAAATGAGTCTATTATTTTCAGAAGTCACATTTTTCCTGGCGCACAAAATTTACGTTTCATCTAAGCTATTTACCATTCCAGTAGAATTTTTACTTCTGGGGTGCTGTCTTAAACCATCAATTTTTCCTGATTTTCATAGTGGAATTAGGTTTTTAAGTATATTTCAATCGTAAAAAAAGTTTAACGTCCCTTTATAAATCAGCACCTTAAATAAGAACATATATCTTAGTATCACAAAAATTTTCATTAAAATGTTACTAATCACTTCTTCGCGGAGGGTAAAAAGTTAAAAAATATGTACACATGAAGGTATCAAAAAACTTTTCTCATACACAGCTAAAAATTAGCACAAAATTTATTCAAAACCACAAACCAGTGATTCTCCAATAAATGAATATTGCAGAATAATATTAGCTCGTATAAATTTCCGATTTTAAAGAAACATTCCCCTCTAACAAATCAATCCTCCATAAAACTCTTTCGACAGTTTGTACCCCCTCTTATTGCCGATAGACGACTTGGAGCTCCTATCAGGCATAAAATTAATAACTTATCTTGAATATTGGAGTCTCGCATGTACACGACGAGGCTGCAACAAATAGCCTATCGGTGGTATCACCAGCGCATCCGGGATCCGCTTGTTTTCGCGGCAATTTTTTCCAATGACAGGGCGAAAGAGAGAGAAGGAGATCCTGGCTGCAGCCCTTTGTTCTCTCCGTTCCCGTCTGTCTCGTGAAAAAAGTAGGCCCAGTGGGGATTAAAACCAAGCATTCGCGTTACGTGCAGCGGGTTAGATCGCGGGGCGAGTATGTCATTTAGTGGCTTTGTTCGGCCGTATGCATCCTGGACGCACACTTGCCAGCAGTCACTCACACAGAGAATTCTCCATAATGTTACGAGCACGAAGGATGACGTGCACGTGCATGTATGCGTGTGCGCCGTGGCTCGGGATGCGAGTCGACGCAGCGCTGATTTAAATGCGAAACGAAATCATCGGCGCGTTTCTGTTAGTCATTTTATCGAACGTAATAAATATTATTACCGGTTCGGTGGAATATATCGAATTTTTACATCCTCAATGTTTACGGTCTCGCTCGCGACGCGTCGCCGGCCTGCCGATAGCAGCCTTTTGTAAACGATTGGCAGTGAGTCGTGCTCGGCGCGAGCGTGAATTATATTTTAATTTGAAACGCGAGTGAAATTATGGCCACTCTGTTTGCGAGAACGAATTCACTCATTTCGATGGAGTCGATGTCGATCTCTTTGTTGCTCAGGATAATTGGTGAAGATTTGTTTTGTTTAATTCAGTGGAGCGTGGTTGGTTGATGTTGGCGGCGTTGTGCGCGCGTCACGGAGATATCTTTTGGATGAGGTAGTAATTGGCGATTTCAATGCTGCGGAAATGTGTGCGTAGAAAGTAAAACTGATTACAGAACTACACCCTACTTTTAATCAAAGAATTTCTCGTGTGTAAATTGAAACAGTAATTGTATTTATACGGGAGGTGATTTGAATGGAAGGGAGATTAAACAGTTTACTATCTTCCCAAACATCCACAAATAGAGGGGATAAATAGGAATAGACAAATAAAGGAGATATATCACTTGCGTTAGTGGAATAGTGCGCCATTGGTCAGACACAATTGATTTTCTGCTACTATAACTATTTTTCGCCCACTGTTACAAACATTACGTGCCCGAAAATTCTTCAACCCCTTTCCCCATTACCCTACACATTGTTTCTCAAAAACTTCGACGTCTAAGAAAGCAAACAGCCCCAATTAGCCCTTAATTAACAACCGGTTACAATTCCATATTATCTATTCGCCTTCGCAGTGTATAGCACAGACTTGTGCGTCCACAAACGATGCTAATTAACAGCAATCAATAGCTGAACACCATCAAGATAAATTAATAGGCATAAAATTCGTTTGCCAATTATTATTTCCAAATTCTAACAAATGTCAACAACCACCGGAGCACTCCGTGCCAAACGTGTATTATAAATACGATGCCGAAGGAAGGATACTAAAAAACGCAGATGGAAATATGTATAAACGGGGGTGTAATATCCATCCCTCTTATCAATAGCAATCCACGGCACACTATTCCACGGTCGTAAATTACAAACGAGCATCTCTGCGATGCCGTCGTTTTCCCCATACTTTCGTGGACAAACATAAGCGGGCAAACACGGGGATTCGGCTCTCGTGAAAACTAAAGTCGTAAAATTATACGTGCACCCCCGCCCCCCTGCGGGCGATTTCGCGGTTCGCTGCTCTCTGAAGACATATGTATATATACACACGTATATACGTATACATCGAATAAGGGAGAAAGGGGTGCGTTCACCTATTTCAACTTCCCTCGAGGAGGCCGAAGAAGCAGAAGCTGAGGCAGGCCGGAGGGGGTTGGAAAAGTTGTTTGGCCGAAAGTACGGGAAACTCGGTCGTGGGCATCGATCGGGGCCCATCTAACGAGCTCTTGCTAACTAGTTTCGAGGGAGATCGTTGCTACGGACACCCTATTTAAATTTGGTTTTGTGCTCCGCAAAAACTAAACGGCAGGGGCTGGCGTAGGTGGCGTTCTGTTGTAACACTTATGGAAAAACTTACCCGCGCCTTCGGCGTCTGCTTCAGTCCGATAGCTGGCTGGCTCCTGTTGCTCTGCAACAATAATTGAGAACGGCCACGGTCAGCGAAATTAATTAACACGTTTTGCGACATTAATTAGGGCGGGCTGCTCGGCGGATTCTATTAATATTCAACGCGGCTACGGCGGAACTTTAATTATTCGAGGCGCGCCGAGTGGTTCGGGGGATTATAATTTACCTACTGAAGAAGACGCGTCTTAAAATTCTACGTTAATGGATGCGGTCTGGAAAGCTAAAACATCTCGTTTCCCCTTATTTTTCGATCACTCGCGTTACGGTAATTAATATCGGGCAGTATTATTTCGAGTGCTTAATCAGGATCTTTGATTCAATCAATGGAGTCCTGTGACAATGGAATTTATATGCAGAGGCAACGATTTTCTGGCGGATAAGCTGTGTTTTAATGAATTGGACGATTCAATGGAGAATCAGAAAGTACATGGATCTTTTCTCATTTTAAGTAGCTACGGTGATTGTTAATTCACTTGAACTGCAACTTATGCTTTCCACGATACACTCGAGGAATGTACCTAATGGCATCATTATGTCATATTTGTTACGTCTTGTATTTTACTACTAAATTTCCTTAAGCAGACCAACTAATAAGCTTCAATCTTTCCTACCAAAGTACTTACAAACCTTACGAAAGAAACATAATGTGGTTTTTCTTGACATAAAAAAGAGTTAACAATGTATGCATCATTTCGAATAATATTTCTATGCGTGCTAAGGACGAATAGTGTGATTCTCATTAAAGAAATGTAAATGTAAATTTAAGGATTCTGAGGTTGAATGGTAGAGATTTGGAATACAATGTGAAAATGTGGTATCTTGTCTGGATCAATTTTGTTCGACTTCTAAAGGGTTAAGTTCTTATAATAAGAACGTGCAATGCAGTATATGTGTGAAATAAAATTACTTAAGAGCACCCTTCGGTCAAATTGTACGAATACATAGGTGACTTTTATGATTTTTTCTAGAAGAAAGTGTACAATGTATGGGTCTAAAACTTTTTGTACTTTATTCTGCTACAAATATAGAATATAAAACAATTTTTTTATTTCATTTTTGCCCACCTCTGCCTCTGATATGCATTGCATGCTGCATCGTTGTAAAAACACTGGCCTGCACTATCGTCACGTTAACATCAGGCAGGATCATTCAAAATAAAAAAATCAAAGATATTCCTTAATTACTCATGTGTGGTTATCGCGATACTTTCAAGCAGTATTAGGAAACAACTGGGCAATGATTGCCAAATGTTTAAACGCTAGAGTCCGCGAAACATGTGTTTCTTCGCACAAAAATTTTTCGTAAAAAAATTGTGTATAAAAATTCGTAATAGAGCCAATATAATTACGCGTGGAATCCTGTTTTAATTTTTACATTCGGTCAAGAATTGCATTGTTTATCGTGGCGATAGTGCGTGAAGAATTGTTTCGAGAAAAACGTATTTTTTTTAGATCAATAAATGTATTATTAATTAAAGAAAATATCACATTTCTATCTATTATACCAGCGGCACAATCCATCTTAAAAAACATCTATTTTTAAGGCCGTCACACTGTTGCTCCTCCAGAACTGCCTGTAAAATCTGTACCATTAAAAATTTCGTCCTAAAATTTGACTCGGCCATTCTTCAAATGTGGTGAGATGAAAATCTGCATAAAAAATGTCTCGATTTTTTCACCGGCGGGTGCCCTTAATTCTAAATTTCAAATTGATAAACCGACGTTATCCATGGAAGATAGATAAAACGGTGTTGAAATTAAGATCCAGTCAGCGAACAATGATATCTAGAAAGGATTATATTTAAAACAACTTTGTCTCACAAATTTTTCCACAAATTTTTCTCCCTCCCATTGAAAATTACAAACTGGGCGTTGTTTATCAGTTTGAAAATGACTGGAAATCAGATAATTGGGTGCAAGTTCCGTTTGTAAATTTCCACGTGACTGTTTTCCGAATTCTTCATGGGAACATTGTTAAAACGTTCGTTTGGAGCAGTATCTTTTGCATGTAAAATTTCCCACCCCCACGTGTTCCTTTTGCCTAGTTATTCATACACCCATTACATGCTCGACGATCTCGGTACACCAATTGAAGGTTACACAAAATGTTGAGGGTGAAAATGGTTTGGAGTATAACATTTGCGGCATGTGTCCCTTCAGAAGTGCATTGTTATCGCAGGCTTTTATGGCGTTCAGAATGCTGTTTCCGGGCGGGGAATAAATCCGCTGGAGAAAGGCAGCAGCGCGTCGTTCCGCGCGGTATCGCAGGCCGTAGGAACAAACGATAAAACGATAAATCCAGGGGAACTGTCGAACCGTACAGTATCGTCGCGTCGAACCGTCATTGCTGGAAACACGTAAATCTTAATTGGCCAATCGTAACGGAGTGGAGGCAACGGCGTTAACCAACAACTACGGAAAACTCAATCCGCCAAGTTGTTTCTGTTCGATGACGAGGCGATGCTAGTGCAGTCGGAAATCGAGTGACAATCTAATTTAATCAGCGTCTGCATGCGATGTTAATTAAAGCGTGACAGTGCCGCGTCTCGGAAACGTTCCCCCTTACTTTAGATATCTTGAACGAACTCGGCGACGATTTTAATTAATGCTGGAATTGATTACTCACTCGGCGCGTGTTATAAGTGTCGCTTAGCGCTAGTTTAAGCTTCTAATTAATATAGAAGCGTTAAGAATAGCTGTGGGAGAAATTTGTACGTTTAATATTGCAAATTTATAATGTATTTGTGTGTGAAAATTAGATACGAAAGGAGGAACTGTGGTGGGACAAACTACAGAAGATTGTATACAGTTACAATGTACAAGTTTGTTTTTATTTCTGGATCAATGTAACAAAATCTCTGTAAACATTGGAAGATGAAAGATAAGGTTTCGGTGTAAAATTTGAATTTCAATTGCTTCATGTATTATTCTCCTAAAGTATATTAATTTAGACTATTAGATAATAATCTCTTTATGAAGACTGACAGCGAGGATAGTACATTTCGAAATAGTTGCAAATCAACAACGTGTAAGAGGTAGAGAAACAACGAACATAGTGCGGCGGTGATAATTAAACGGTTTATCTCGATTAATTCCGGATAATTGCATCTGGTAATTAGACCAATTACTCCGATTGTCCAACATTGCGCGAGTAACACTAGTCCTTCCCGACACGTCCCCATTGGCCGAATTGTCGCAAACTCGACTGTAACAGTTGCTATCTTCAAAGCTCAGTACCTACTGTGTTTCCGGCTTTCATCCAGAAAATTACAGGCTGATTTTATGAGGAGTTATCGCTATTACACGAACGTGCTACAATCCCTGCAAATATATTCCACGTAGTCTATGCAATTATCACTTAATAATATTACAGCGCGTTTGTCGTGACAAATTTGGTTGAATAAATGTGTTCATATTTGAAACACTCTGGGTATTTGTCATTGATTAATTATTTATGAAATGCCTTTTCCACGGTCTACAACAACACAATCATATTCACGTCATTGACTTCATAATACTATTTTTCCATGTAATCATAATAAGTTGTTCCTTTATGTTATATATTCTGTTTTAATTACGATATACACTCTATTGAAATTTTCTTCTGTAATATTAATGAATAATTTAATAATTCTGCATTGGCTAAAGCTTTCAAATGTAATGAGTATAATCGTAAATGAGGTATATAATAGATGCAATCTCAATTGTAATTCTTGATTTTGTTTATTACATTTACTTGTTCCTTGCTTCCAGGAATAAAATTCAAATATTGCTGTGTTAATGAAGTCATTTGCTTTATATTAACATTTACATTTCCTCATATAACACAAAAAGAATTATATATCTTTATTGTTTTGTGACTGATTCATCATCGTCCAACTCAAACCGCTGAACAAAGAAATATGAAATTCGGAGGGTATATTCTTTTTGCGACGTAGGTACTCGATAAGAAGGGATTTTTTAAATTCCAACCCGAAGGGGGTAAAAAGGCGTGAAATATGTATTCTCGGACTCATTATTTCTTAGGCCTGATTAGATATCAACTTGGTTTTTATTTACAAATTTCATCCACACGTATGCATAAAAACCAGATTCAGCATTTTGCCCTAATTAACCCTTAAGGGAGTGCAATGGGGTAAAATGAGTTTCACGGATTTCTTAAAATCTCTTTGATCCGATTAGATATCAACTTGGTTTTTATTTCAAAAGGTTACCCTAATAAATACCTAAAACCCAGTATCAGGATTTTGCCCTAATCAACCCCTAAGGGGTGGTGAAAAGGAGTGAAATTGAGTGCTTAATATCTCTTAGGCCGGAAGCGAGGCGCGGGGGTAGTTTGCTGGTATCATATAAACCTATCATAGGCTATAACTATTACCTTTTTGTAATACGTACACAACAAACTAACATTTATGTGAATTATGTAACTATAACACGTTCGCAATAAACATCAGTTTATAAAATTAACTAAACAATTAATTAACTAAATAATTAATTAAACAATGCAGTTCTCCCTAGCACGCTACTTAATGCATTTTAAAAGTTCACGCCCAGCTATTATTCCTTTCAACCGATGCTGCAAGCTGATTGGTCAGGCCTTTCTCTCGCTCTCAGTCGTGTGTACGACGCGGACCGTGCGTTAGTCGGTAATTCCAGTCAGTAGGCATAATTTTTGTGTATTTACGTGTTTCCATGGGCCTGGTGATCCCAGAATGTCCACAAATCAACGCTAGAATCCGCCCTTCAACGTTTCGGCAAACGGTTACCCTTCAATCAACACGTAACTGTTTGTATTGTACGATATTGTTTTTGGTGCTCCGCACCTGACCAGATCAGTCGTCTACGATAATGTTTTGGCTGGAAGCGTTCCCCATTCCCTCGTGACGAACTGTTATTCGAAACTTCTTTTGCTACGCAATTCGACACGATATATGTATCTGGTACGTTTGGTAAAGAATTGTTAGTACATGACTTTGTGTAAAATCGAATTTCGATTTCATTGGCTCGCCGATAAAATCGCCGAGCTTAAAATCCGGCTTAAATCCTTTCACGGTCCATTTATATAGGTTCATTGCACGTTTCTCTTTGCCATGTAATATATCCTTTGAATAACTTTTTATAGTAATTGCGATGCTCCTCTTTTGATAAAGAGAGGAACATGTATTATAGTATTACGTGAAAAAGTAGACGTCAAAGGTCATGTCAATGTTTTGTACTGCAATATTGCGATGCATTTATTTCGAGATGAATATTAAATTCCACTGTATTGAAAATATTTCCCCATTGACTGTTTATTGCCGTGCTCTGGATTCCACAAACGTTTCTCGATGGAATTGTTGATTTCGTGTAATTCAATGATAAGGTAAGAAATTTAATTTCATTGTAAGGCATAATTGGGAAGTGTTTGGATAAGTGTGTATTAAAATAAATGAAACTTGTATGAACACATTTTCTTCAAGTTTATATAGAAAATGGTAATTATTCATAAATAAAAGATAATATTTTATTGAGAGGAAAATTTATATGAATATTTTAAATTCAGTGTTATTCATCAATTACAAATACTTTCTGCTTGAAAACGAACAGAATAATTGTCAATTTATATATATTATTACGTGTTTGTTGGCCGTAGGTACTTTTCATATATTAGGATACAAATGAAAATAAGCATGTATTCGATACTAATGAATAGATGGCGCTTCACGCAAAAATTTATTCGTTCCCTACAAATAAACCTTTGAATTATGCTCGTTTCTCTACATTCATTATTTGTAATCAATTTTGCCCAACTCTGCAGATGAAATTGTTTTAGTAAAATTTCTCTGTTCGGGAAAAATTTTGTTTTTTAATTATTAAGTCGGGTTTAAAACTACTTGTAGCAATTTTCCGAAGAAGTGGTTTAGAAAGATATTGGGCATGTGTCAAATAAATTGATAACTGAGTAAATATAAATTATTTCGTCCGTACTAGAAGCTATTAATTTTAAAATATGTTCGATTCTTCAGTTATACCTCGACGCCGAATTTTATGAATTAAGTGTTGCATTATTCTTAAAATACGAGGGTAGAGTCACTGTGCATTTGCATGAAAAATAATTCCTAATTGAAGCAAAACTTTTCATTCAAAATTGCAGTATGTCTTTTATAAAACACCATAAAGTGGTAACATAAAATAAAAGAATATGAGTTCCTAATAGTTATCATTACTAAAAAATTCCAAGTCTTTACTCATACAGGGAAAGAGTAATGAAAATACCACGCACGAGATAATACTATATTTCCTCCTCCTGCAGCAGCATAATTATTAAGTTTTCGCGAAGCGTTAATACGTGTCTCCGCTATGAGTTTCTACCTTGCAAAATCTAAATTATCCATTCGTTGCATATGCTCTTCACTATCCAACTGTTAAACTATTAAATTATTTTGGATTTCATTCGCGTTAAACTGAAATCGTACCTCTGTAAAACGAAATCGTGCGTATCAAATATTCTGCCCATCAAGGCTTCACTGCAATTCCCGAAAATTAGTAACCCTACAAGTTCAAACTCCCTTCGTTTAATCGTTTACCTAAAATAGTACTTTCGCACCCCAGCCCGCTTCTTGAAGCCACAACAAATAACCGCAGTCCAGCAGGGTTAAATCGCTCATTAATAATTGAACAACGGGCATTAGCACGTAGCCACGATAGCTCCGCAAATTGGAATAGCGAATCAACCCTTAGCTTCCACCAGTAATCAATTCCAAGTGAATCTAACCGATCGAACCGGTCCCTTCTTGAATATACATCAATCCATCGTCCGCACTCTCGCGGAATAGCGTGGCGATCGGTTCGTCTCGACCGTTGGAAACTCGTTTGCGAATAATCTAGCGAAGATTCACTCGGCTATAGCTGAAAACGGGGGGAGAAAAGTTTCGCGCAAAAACAAAACGCGTAATTTTCCGTCGTCGACGCGCGAGATATAACCGGCCAGGAAGTTTAATCAAACTTCGTCGTTTCTTGCCACCCCCACCCCCTCCCTTCGCGACCCCCCCGACACTCCCACGAATTTGGCAACGATGCTGCTCGTTGTCGCTGTATTCGCAATCGCCGGGAGTTTTCTATCGAGTTGTCTCGGTGCCGGGGCGAACGGTAATATTCCAGAGTGGCTCGACCCAGTTTCAATAATCGCGCGCCGCTTCGTTTCCTTTAAGTCGCTCGATTCTTCTTCTGTTTTGCCCACTCCCCCTCCGATCTTCGTTGCCATTTTTCTCACGGCTCATTCGACCTTTTTTTATCGGCCGTTTAATCGTCGCGATCCGGATCGCATCCAAAAGCTTGGACCGTCGGGGCAACGGCAAACAATTAAAGGAGGAACTAGGGTGGAAGGAAGGATCGTGGCCACCCTGGAAATTCTATAGCTTCCCCGTGGGTCAATTTCGTCTGGCGAAACGCTTCCTTTGCTTGGGCGCCTTGTTTTGGGTGGGCTTTCACGTTTGTGTGCGGGCGAGGTTGGGCATTTATTGGTGCAGGGTTGCGATCAGGTCTGAAGTGGTTAATGGAGGCATAAGACATGGTGGTGATGCTCCTTTGTTCCCAGAATTTAGTTTGTTGAATGTTTATTTGTCGGTGTTTAGTTTGGAGAGTGGCGGTATGTTGGATCGCTTTGGCTTCCTGAGGTATGAATTCTGAAGTTTTTTTTTAGAGTGTTTCTTTTAAATTTTGAATCCTTCCGCCTTTCATTGGAAATTTTGAAATCCTCAGTTCTTCAAAAAATGATATATATTTATATCTTCTAGGTTTTCCATATTAGATACCACATTTTCGAACTCCTGATTTCCACTGTTTTTAGTTTTTTTAGTATAATTTCTAAACATTTGAATTTTTTCGCAATTTGGTTATGCAAATATGATTTGCATTAGTTCATATGTTGGATAGTTTTGGCTTTGAGAGGTATGAACTCTGGAAATTTTTTCCCAGAGTGGTATTTCTTTTAAATTTCAATCCTCCCGCCAAATTTTGTTTGAAATTTTGAAATCCTCAGATATTTCATCATTCACGAGGGATGCAGACTTTCTTGTTTTTCAAATAAAAATATGGAGATGTTTGTTCAGTATTTCGTATCATTAATCAAGGGGAGTTAACGTTAACGAGTTTAGAGGATAATTCCAAAGTTACGCAAATAAAAAACTGAGGGAGTATCGCTGTTTTAACGGCAAATTCATCAAGGATTTAAAAAGTTGCACAGCTCGCAGAAGCTTCTTTACTCTGCACCTTTAGATAAACTTCCCTTACGTGCTCTTGAGATGAAGCATTACGTAAGCGAGGAGGTGTTTAAAACTGCGGGGCAGCATGATTTATTACCCCAAACGAATTTAAAAGAGTTTCATAAACTTTCGGAGGGAGCTCCCGAAGATTGTGCAACGCTAAAAACGCAAAACACTTGGAGCCAACGAATCGGAGGCGTGTGGTCGTTACATTTTCTTATCACAGAACTTCGTGAATGTTAAAAGAAAGTATCGGGTTGAAGCCTGCAGTGGTGGAGAGTTCGTTACAGCCGCGTGTTCATTACAGTGGCTATAGATGGACTTACGATGTTATTCTACACTTTATCACTGACTGTTGACACCCACTCAAGAAGCAATGAACTGGGGAGTAGCTTGAGCCAGTGTAACGACAAATACATTTTTACCTTCACAGTTCATAATTTGAAATTGACATCAAATACCTTCTATCATATTTTATCAAGGAACCAAATTTTGCTCGGCTCATCATAATTTTCTTGTGCTTTGTTAATTATGAGAACTTTTTTTTGGCTAACGATAAATGGTTGAACAGAGTGTTTCACAACTGCGAAGACAAATCTAGAGAATCTTCATAAATGTAAATCACCAAACTACCTGCTCCTCAACAACTTTCTATAGCTCTGTGATACCTACTTTAATGCTATTTGAATGAGCGTATATTCAGTTGTCGTAAATTAACACAGATACTAACAAAAGGGGAGAAAACCTCTCATCTTCTCAAACTACTCGAAGCAAATCTCTATGTTACTGCAATTCCAAAAAAAAAACACCCGTAACAAGATCTACTCTTCGTTACACTCAATCTGAAGTTATTCATGTCGTTGACCCATTAAACTTTCCACGCATCATTCATTTTGCAGCACATGCATGGTACAGAGAACTATTGATTTCCACTTAAGAAACTGAATATTCTAGTGGCAAAAGTTAGTTTTCACCGTACTGAATTTGTCACAACTTCTTCGTTCACTGTCACGTATTCTGCTAACTATCGTGTCCCTGTCTATGCGTCTACAACACTTTGTATAAGGAGGATTGGCAACGCTGATTCGAGTTTAACGCGAGTAGGTGGAGAGTGAGACAAATCAATTTACTGGAATTAGCCGTGGCACGAGCGTATACGGTATCAGAAAGACGTGAAAAATCCATTGGCGAGTCACGTACAAAGGAAATGAGAATTCCACTTTGCTGAGGAGGCCCCAAGGTACCTTGCAGTTCGAATAATTATTCAGTCACCCCCGTCGCTTTGTGCAATCGAGAGACGCGGATGAGAATGATATTTAACTCTGGTTAAAGGTAGTTGCGCGCGTTCGACTCGAATGTTACCCTCATTTCGACAATTGTGGAAAGTCGCGACCACGCTCGCGGTCTACTGGATCTCATTAATGGCGCGAACGTTTTCACCCCATTTCAATTTTCGCGCTCTCCGATCTGCTTAATTGAACACATTCAGAAGCTGTTGCTTTGGAAATCAGGATATGAGAAGTATTTACGTAGCGTCGAAGCATTCGTTGGCTTCAAAATAGATTAATTATCATTTCATTCAGTAATTAATCGTTGGAGATTTCGTGCACTTCGACTTCAATGGCAGTGGAAAATTCTAACCAACTGTGATAAAAGTTAATAGAGATTCCAAAGGGTTAAGATACAGATTTTCTGCTGAAATTTTTGCGTATGTACTTTTATTAGCGTTATTGGAAGAAAATGGTTTTGTCAGAAATAAAGTAAAATTTTCTTCTCTAGTCCCTGAATGATCGCTAAAAGTTGAAATAAAATTCACTGGCCACTGAAAGCCACTTCCTCAGCCATGAATGCCACGTTATTGGAATAGTTTGGAACTGGAAATGGGCTTGATTCCTCTCTGTACATTTCTGATCTAGAAAAAATTACTATTTGTTCAACCGTGGTAGTTGCGCGCTATTTTATCGTTGAAATCAAGTTTACGGTTGGAAACTTTCTGCAGATGTTTGTTAATTTAGCTGAAATGATTGTAAAACTTTGTGAAAGGGGATTCATTTTAGTTTTAACAATTTTATTGGTTTCTTAATTCTTGAAAGTTATAAAGGCACGAGGAACGTAATTCGTAACGAAATAATTATGCGAAATAAGATGACAACGTTTTCATTCGGTTTAATAAATTCGTGCTGTTTCATTCTCTTATTTATTGATCGCGCTTCTGATTTCTGAAAGTAAGCCCAGACGAAGGCTCATCAAGAATGTTAGAAAAAAATTTTCCATATTGCAAACAGAGAAATTTAAAGAATTAATATACATCGCCTATGATATTTGTGTATTACTTGAATTTTTTCAATTTTTAACAGATATAAAAAACTGTATCGAGTCGCCGCCTACGCTCTGCATTTTTTGACGTACATGGACGTATCTGATGATATCAAAAATAGAATATTGGAAAAGATGAAGGATAAAAAGCAACACTGGCGGTTTTATCCAATGTTTTCCATTCGGCACCTATAGCTTATGCGTGACAATTTTCCTGCAGCACAGTTGTAATAGTTTCACGATGTATCAGTCTCGACTCATCGCACAGAGCCAATAAAAGTGTGCGCGCCTAACTTAGTTAATTACGTAGATATATTTGTATGAATCACTTCAGAATTCTCTACTTTAAATCAAACTTCAAAGGTTATTATTTTCCCTCTGCAATGGAAAAATGATTAGGAGCTTCTTCAAACGAGTCTCTTTCTTGGTTCATGACTAGTATTTCCATATTTTCCAATTTTTTGCATACAAAATAGCGGTGCAAGAGGCTCAATATTTTGCTTATTGAATTATCAAACACAGTCTTACAGTCATTACAAATACAGAAATTCAATAGCCAAGGTAAAATCAGAAAACCAATTGTTATTACGTTATTGATAGAAAAATCATAACAGTTGATTTATCAACTCAAAAACGGTTAGTTCTTTAACCCACATCAACTAACACCTTGCTGTTTAATTTGCCCGCAATATGTCCGCCCTAAAATCGTATCACGAAGTTGAAAATATATTATCCAATGAGAAACAGTGTGTTCGAAACGGCCTGACATTTGAAAACGAAAAACGTGTATCGACATTCGCGTAAAACGCAGCCGGGCGATATTTACGCTCGGTGGGTCGATAATGAAAACCCGATTAATATCTTCGGGCCGATCAAAATGACGTTTGGTCACGAAGAATCAATGGAAACGGGCGACCGATTTGACGTCTTCCCGTTTCGCTCGTTCGACCGAATACGCGTCAAAATGCAGCTCGTTCCAAAGAAGGAAAGGTTCGAATCCCACGGGAAACGTTTCCTACCTCTGTTCCCTGTTTCCACCTGAACTTTCGACTCTCCTCTCTCTTGCTTTTTTTACGATATCCGCTTCCGCGATCGCCCGCTACCTTTTGCTCCTCGTAAATTTTTTAGCCGCCTCCTCCCCTTCCCTTGGCTGGTGTATCGAGGATAATTGTATCAGCCGCGAGGAAAATGAGATTTTCTACGTTCCTCGAGAAATTCCATCTCGATGGTTATTGGGTCCTGCTCGACTCTCGATCCTCGAGCTTCGATTCAAATAAGATCTCAAATGTTCTGGACGTTTAAATTGTTTCAATAAGGTAGAAATTGTGTAGCGTTAGAGAAACTGAGGTGTGGAGGAAAGATACTTTGTTTGTTTCGTTAAGGAAAAAGGCTGTTTCTTAGGCAGTTGAGACTGCAAATAACTGGGAAGCAAAGTTAAGCAAAATGTAATCTAATTACAGTGTCAAGTATGTTGATCAACGAATATCTCGTATATTTAAGAATCATTATCTACTTGTTACTTGAAGAAGTTCATTCAATGCCTAGTACCGTAAACTGAGGGAACATTGGCAGCTTTTGAAACATTTTGTTATGTAATATAAAAATTGACATTTTTAGATTTGCTTTAAGTATTCTATTATAACATTACATCTGTTGTGATTGTACTACAGGTTTGAAAATGCTAAAAACGTTTGTCCTTTTTGTTCTTTAATACATGTTAATTAATTGCCAATATTCCTCCAGTTTACGGTATCTATGACTTGGGTATTTCATAATACATAGTACGTGAGAGGTATAACAAATACGTCGTTATTGGAGACTAGTGGAAACGATCCTTCTGTACCACCTGTATGTATTGTAAAGGTAGGTAATATGGAACATCGTAAAATTTCGATAAAGAAATGACGAACTCTAGAGACAGTCGTGTATATTAATTCCCTAGAAACAATAGACGATCATAGTGACAATTGAACATCAGTCGAGCATCCATTATTGAAAGAGATGCGTTTTTATTTTTCGTGGTGTGCAAAAGTTTTTGAAAAATGAATTAAACAGTTAAACATTGTAGTAAAGGTAAGTTATAAAATGTTATCTTTGTATGATTTGTCATTAGATATGTTGTTCTTGATTATCTAAAAATAGTTTGTCAGTAAAGTTATTTTCTTCTTATGTTAGTATAAATTGTAATTTCTTAAGAAAGACGTGTGTACGTAATATGGAACACTAGCTTTACTACTCGGCTTCGCCCGAAATTTAGATTCTGATTTTATAAAAAGAAATTTTTTATTTACGTTTTTGTGAAAATAGTCAGATTCATCTGAATTAGCTAGGCATACTGAGCTGGGACATTTTGTGACCTCAGGGTTTATCGTTCGAAAGTTTTTAGGCGACATATCAATCATACAAACAGTTTTTGCTTTATATATTAAGATATCAGATGATATCGGAACGCGTGCGTGTTCCATACTACGATTATATTATAACATTATGTTACAAAATTTTAGTTTTTATTTATTATCTATTGTTTAATTGTTTTTTAAAGTAGACTCAATGTTTCTCCCACTTTCAGTGGGCACACGAAGAATGTGGGGCTTCACACGTATTATTCACGTGCTCAATATGTAGAAAACGTAAAAAGCAACAATAAATTCCAAAAAATGATATATATTTATTTATATCTTTTATTTAATAAATCTGCATTTTTAGTATAAAAAGTAAAGTTTTTCAGTTTTCTTTCCTAGGTGTTCCACATTAAGTAGATACCACTTTTTCGAACTGCAGATTTTCACTCTTTTTAATTTTTTTAGTATAATTTCAAAACATTTAAATTTGTTTACATTTGGCTATGTATATATTATTATACATTAGTTCCTACACCCCTCGTGTCAGCTTTATTAAAAAAGCACTCTCCTACTTTTAGCAAGCTTTTGATATTAGGTGTTCCATATTACATATGTTCATCCTACGTCACACGAATTATATATATTTCCCAGACCCTGGAAACATTGTGAAACTGTACCTTAGAACCGAATCGTATCATGCAGTTTATCGATTACCCATCCTCGAGGTACGTGCCTCGATTTTTATCGCAAGGTATCCCGTTTCTTAAGTGAAACGTTTTGTTATAAATCCGCCGGGAGGAGCATTTTCTCTCGCTCGCAGAAATGCGGAGGCATAACCGGAATTGACGTGATTCCGTTCGGTTCATCGCGTTATTTAATATTCCTCGTCACTTCTGTCCCTGGTCTCGGCCGTCTCAGGAAATACTCTCGAGGTATTTCGCTTTCACCCTCCGACAACATTGTGCTTGGTAATTTCTTCTCGACCCGCGATCAATCCAGCGCCGTTTAATTTCATAATCCGCTCGTCGCCAGTGTCTCTCGCCCGTTGGAACAGCGATCTTATTCTTCGCGACGTGTTCTGAATGGAAATAACCGTATTCCAGATTAATTGAAAGATTACGGTGTCTTCGAAAGGGTAAGAGACACTGGCGGTGCAGGATTGGCGTTCGTTGATATAGATTTCCGGTGTAGTTCAAATTAAATGTTGATTCACGTGATTGCGCCTCGCTATGAGGGATCGATCCACGATGCTTTCGTTCAGCAGAGAATTTTGTTAGATGAGGGGATGTCGATTAAGCGAGGTTGGTTTCGACGGAATACTTCACTACGATCCAGCAATTATCCAGTAGGTATTATTAAAGATCGTACTGTTTAAAGAGAACGATTATAACATAGGGCACGCCATGAATCGAGATACAGATTTATAAGGGGCTAGGGAAATCGACAGTTGAATTTAGAAGTACCTATATAGACCACATTTCATTAAAGTCAGTATCAGATATTGCATCGCGGTGAGAAATGATTTTTCAAAAGGCCACATTTTCACATTTAAAAATTTTCAATAACTGCAAAAATTGTGGTACCTACGTTTATTAAAAAAATCGTTTTTTAATTAGTACACGTAAATTGTATTCTTTCATCTGATGGCGGTAATGTTTTAAATTCAACGACACTGTTTTAATAATTATTTTTAAAAAATGTTTGGAAATAAGCCCATTTTATGGAAACTAAAAAAATAAATCGTTTTATATGAAACCATTTGGAAATGAGTCCTTTTGATATAAACATATTTGGAAGTAAGTCCTTTTGTAATGTACACATTACTTAGCAGGAATTTGTAAAGAAGTAAAAACAAGTAATGTTGAAAAATTAGGAATTTCGCAAAAAATATTTAAATGGTGTTTGTAGTCCACAGGAAATTGTACCCAATCAAAGATTTTATCAGATTCACTTACACATTCTTTGTGCTGTAAGCAGCTTCAAAGGCTTTTGGATGGAGTAAAACTAGGATAAAAAAACCTTCGGCATTGTTAAGGGAAAATGACAGTGGGTACAATTTTAAACTAATTTACTACATGTATGAGTAACTCTTTGCAATTAAGTTCCTTTTATTTCGAATTCATTACAATTTCCAAGATGAGTAAATAAAATATTTCCCTTTTGTTTCAGATTAAAAAATTATTTCATTATGTCATCAGACAAACTTGGAAATTAGCCTTTGGATAAAACATGCATTTTCACTTCAATTTTTCAAAAAGGAATTAAACCTTAGGGAAATATGCCCTTTTGAAATATTATTCCTCGTATAGAAGTATTAATTTCCAAGCAGAAATAGAAACATTAGGTACTATTAGGAACAGAAGAAAATATCCAGGATAGTTTCGTTTCAATCATAACACAAAATTGTAGAAATTTCTACCCAGGGAGATCTCGAAATATAGCTCCACGCGTATCCAATGCATTTGAAAACTCAGCTTTTTCAAAACAACCCACCGTACGAAAAAATTCCTCTTCCATTTCTCTCAATATGAGACATCACTTCCTTCCCAGTTCTGCCATGAATTTCGCCTCAGCCTACACGCATAGGTTTAAAGAAGCACACGTGGCTCTAATATTTCTCCCGGCACGTCATTTCCATTTCGCTGCAACTAACGGTGAAATTTCGAGCGCAATTTAATGAAATGTGATTAAAGTGGGCTCATAGGAACGCGAGGAATTTGCGGTATAGGAAATGAAACGGAATACATTGAATTGCGTGGTCGTTGACATAATTCCGGGACACATATTTGAAGAGGATCAGGGAAGATTTCCGGCCGCGTGATCGCGGTTTCGCGTTTTAAAATCATGCCATGCTTTTCCGTTCAGTGATTATTTCGGTTCCCACCGTGAAACGGGCGCAAAGTCGAGCGACTGTTTCATCCGCAGTTATAGAAGCCATTAGACCGTGCCAAATCTGATTAACTCGTCGTTGCTCGTCGTTTCCTGCAGCACGATTTTTAGTAGGACGTGCAAACACACGGTCCACCCGCGTTCAAAGACATCCAGACCTAGCTAGGGGCTCTGGTCCATTGTTACCTCGGACTTTTGTGGACCGGAGAACGGATTGTTTTCGAGCTCGCCGGCGACAGTTTTCATTTTGCCATTCAGAAAAATGCTGAATTTTTTCCTACCAGCTACGTGTCGGCCCAAAGTATGTGTTTCGTCCGCGAATCGGGTGCAACTTTCAGCCAGACACGGGGAGCATTCTCGACGATGGCTTTGGAATGGCAATCAATGACTAATCATAGCTGATAGGTTGCAGAGTTTATCGGAATTTTTAGGAATTTTGAATTGCGTTCTTGTGTGTTTAGATATTTTTGTAAATTAGTTTTTCTGTACTGGATTTAGTGGACGATTGTTGAGAGGTGGAGTTGAAGGGTTTAAGGGTTGAGGTGTATTTTAACCGATTTCAAAAGGAGAAGCTTACTCAATTCGTCACGTATTTTTCATTATGTATGTATGTTCACGCATAACCTCCGTATAGGTGCACCGATTTCGATGATTCTTTTTTTATTTGCAAGTGTATGAAGGGCCGGTGGTAGCATAATAATTTTTTTATTATTATCTAGATACCACGAAAAATAAATTACAATGAAATATGACAGGATTTTCAGTTGTAGAGTATTTCAAATTCTGGATGGAATAGTTTTGCACAGTTAATAAGTACTATTATTATTGACATTGCTAATATGTACCATGTGCCTGCATTAATATACATTTGCGCCTCATAGATTCGACAGTTTCGCAACATCTGCGATTGATCGATTAGTAATCATTCATAACTGCTGAATGAGGCTGTCGATTGCGAGAGATACGTCCAAACTTAAATGCATTGCGTCCATGTCCATTAATTCGCAAACAAATGTACGCCACTGATAGATGCAATATTGCTTTACGAATAGTGGGAATTAGAAATTTTGTATAATGAGGAGACTAAAGGTATCCAGCATAGTGAAATATCTAACAAATGAAATAGATCAATTATTCAATCGCTAATAATATTACTAGTAATAATACAACTTTAATTATATTTCCTTCCTATTGACATTTTAATATCCTCTGCTGCACAAAAGGAGTTAGATTTTGTCTGAATTCACAGTTACCAATAGTGATTTCCAATTAGTTAAGCTACGTGTTCTGCAATATACATTGATAACCTACCACGATTCGTATAATACGATCAAGTCGATTTTCCATTTCCTTGAAAAAATTTCGCAGTCTACCTATCGGGTATTCCGCGCTCCTGCCTTATTTAACTCTCCCACTTTGTTCTACATTTATACAAAATGACTGAATCGCTGCCGAATTTCATCCCACGTTCGGTGTACCGTGACTGTACTTTGCGTGAAACCGTATAACGATACGGGCCGGAAATTCCCGTTCGTCGAATTACGTTCCTTTCTAAATTTACGTTACTGTATCTGACGTGTCTCGGATGGCATGCCGTGTTGTGAGCACGGCTTTCGAGACCGCAAGCTACGAACTTTCCCAGAATCTTTGGCGGTATAACATTTGCGCGATTAATGCAGCCAGAGTGACTGATTTAACGGGGCGAACCGCTTATTTGGCCCGCGGTTAAACTAATTTGCTTTAATTATTCTAAACGAAAGTGCTCGTGAAACGTTCGAACATATTTCTAAACAAACCCCTGCTTCCAGGTTCCGTCGAAAACAAATGCAAATATCGTCAACTTTCACAGAATAAAATTTTGTTCATTTATTAAACTATAAAACATTAACGCCGCTTGCTAATTATTTTCACCATAATATTGTTCTATTCTCCAAATTTCCTTCACGAATATCCACTCTGCCAGTCTTCCATTCATTAAGGTAAAAGACCCAATACGTGGACACGTCCCAGTAGCTGGACACTGGTGCAAAAGAACTATTTTATTCAATTATTCAAATATTTAGTAAAATATATATATGAATATATTTTACTAAATATTTGAATAATTGAATAAAATAGTTCTTTTTTGGATAAAGCGGATATTAAATGTACTAATCAGTATTTTTGCACCAGTGTCCAGCTACTGGGACGTGTCCACGTATTGGGTCTTTTACCTTACTCGTATAACGAACTATCTCACCCGTGTCAAGGGTGTTATCGATGTCCAGGGCCTCCGTCATCCGTGCGTATCGACTTCCTAATGAATCGCAGTGTCTCCAACACGAGGAACAGATATCTGCGCCAATGATTAAAACGAATCCGTATAAATGGAGGAAACGAGTTTTGAAAAGCACGCTGCACCGTCTCGTCCTCTATCTGTTACCGCTTTCAGAGTATCGACCTGGGCACAGATACGATCGAGAGATGGACGTATTCACGCCAATGGCTGGCTGTTTTCTTCGTTTTCGTTCACGAAAATCCGGGAATACGCGGGGGCGCACGGGGCGAGGGGGAAGAAATGGGTGGACAGAAGCGACACACTAGTGAAATAAGTCAATAACGCGAAACGTTCCAGTGGCTTTGGGAGTCCATTCCGATCTGCACCGTGCTGCACGAATGAAAATACATCAGCGGGGTCAAAAGCGTCTTTAAGAGGTACTCACTCGGGGCGCAATGTCCATGAAATTGTCCCCTGCCGTGATAAATCTTTTAAAAAACGACCATCCCTGTGCAAGTGTTTGCTTAGCTTGGAAGAATCGCTTGAAGGATTTCCCGCGGCTGTTTGGTAGTTGAATGGATTTTCCTTCCACTACTGCTTCGAGTATATTAATTCTGAAGCTTCTAGATTAATCTTTATAATTTGATAACAAATCCGAGGCTTTCTTAGAGGGTGTTGACATTTAAAATTATTATTCACGGTAGGAGAAATAATTTTAATAATTTTAAAACAATTTTAGGGAAGTCAATCTTTGCAGTTTTCCAACTTCTGTTGATCGAGCGGCAGTGCAACTCGCTGAAGATAAATTAAATAACATTCCTCCTTTCGAGTGTAGTTCGATAAAAACACAAACTATTCGTGAATTCTAAATTTCTTAGCGACAGCAATAAACACAGCAGCGCCTATCTCATATTTCAATTTCCTTGTTCACCCATCAAGAAACTAATACGTCATTATTTCATCTTCCACCCCATACTCACCCCAATCTTCCTATACTTCAGAAATATTGCACAACAGCCACCAGTACGAATCAAACAACTGATCCCAGCAAACCCAACACTCCCCGCGGCAGACACGACCGTGTATCCATTTAATATCGCGAAATTGTGTCAGCAGAGCTACTCGTTCCGCCCTTCTTACTCACTTTGCCCTATTACACAGCTAAGCACGGCCAGGAGTGCTGAAAGAACGAGACATTAATTACATTAGAATGAAACGCGCTTGCTCGCCTGGACACTTGGCCCAGCAAGAATCCTCTAGCGAGTAAACGAGCCAACGGAGCAAAGCCAGAAACGCGAATTCTCTTAACCCCGCGCATTGTCGGCGCCGTTACAAACGGACGCGGTAAAATTTCCTGGGAAAAGAAAATCTTCTCTCTCGGCCGGCCTGAACACGCTTTGCGCTTTAAACGCTACGCTTCAGGTACTGGTAAACATTCCCGCGCGAAAGCCTGGAGAGGGCCAGGTTAATTACTAGAAGACGAGGAAGCGATGCACTTTCCGTCACGGTGACTCACTTCTGCGGGCTAAAGGATCGCGACACCGGCCGAAATACGAAACCCTTTCGCCGTCCCTTTGTCCCTTCGACGTAGCCAAATAAAATATTCTCTTTCGTGCCATTAAATCCTTTATACGTTTCACTTAGCTTTCCACTTTGAGCAGATTCTTGTTACCGTGACGGAGGAAAGGAAGAGCGGACATTACCGAATTGTATCAAACGACGGGGATGAAGTTCCTATAGACACGGAGGGGGCGGGATCCTCCGTTAGGCAGGTTAGGTGACGCACCGTGGTCGGAAATACGAATTCTCTTTACTCCTCCATTGTCCGCCGTGCTGCAATGGGGGTATATTTGCTCTCCTGAGAAAGTAAACGCCGGAGCTTTTCATACGCGCGCGACTCGCAGCGCTAACCCAATTTTCGCGGGACGTCGCCAACGGAGGTTTCGACGGCCACGTATTCGCAGAGGGACGGTTGTTTGCTTTGCTGCACGCCTTCACGCCGCTAGGTCTGTTATGTAAAATATTGGCGAAGATTGGAAATGTCTGTCTTGAAATGGAGCGTTGTCGATGGTTGAAATAATGTCGCTCAGGTGGAGAATCGACCATGGTGCTCGAGAATGTTTTCTGTTGATTCTGTTGTTTGGAGAAGTTTCTTTAGAAAACTTATGTTTCTGGAGAAGGAGAAGATAAGATTTATGATGATTGTATGTTTTGAAGTGAAGTCATCGCTCTCTTCAGAGAACTTCTGCCAATAATTGGTCACTTAGTTTACAGTAATTCGTCAAATTTCAGGTAAGCGCTGAGAGTAATTTTTTCAAGAAATTGATCCGTTAGAATCTTCTGAATTTATAGCAACACAGGCCAAGCAGAGTAACTGAGGGAACGCTACGTACCCCGCATTCTTTCTGCAAAGAGCGTAGCTTATATTCCGAAAGTCATATAGAAGGTACAAAACGATATATTCTTAAACGAGGTACGAAGAACGCCTCAGCAATACAATATTGCGGCAAGGTGGAGCGATTGTGTAGTCGCGAAATCTGGGATTCGTTATTCGAAACACGTGCACGGTTCGGCGGAGCGACGACGTCGTCAGAGAACGGCGTGGCATTCAGTTTTATAGCTGGAAGAAAGTTGTCTAGACGAAAGGACGAAGCGTGGAAGTAGGGCGAAAGGTACACAGGCCTCGTAACGAAGTTTTCAAAGACAACATCGGGTCTGATATCTAACGAGTTCATTCCACTTCGATGCCGCGGCAAAAACTGCAAGTGGAGATCTCTATCTACTACCCTATCTCCCCGATCCAGACCTCTATCCTCGTCTCGTGCCCTCTCCAACCACTGGCAACTAGTCTGTAAAACGTGAAAGAACCCTCTCGTGCGTTACTCGGCCAAGCCCGGTGGATTTTAATTTTATAAAGAATTATTGGGAAACGGGTAGTGTACTTTGACTGTTCGAGTGCCTCTCATCACGGATCCTGTATTCCGCGCTGCAGTCGGATCGCTTGCTTTTTCTACATTGAGCACGTACCTAGGGATAATAAAAGCTACGTGGGATCTGTGAAACGAGAAGCTTGCTTTTCCAACCGTAAACATTATTTCTCACTCTTTCGAAGTAGTCATCTTCAGTCTACTGCTCTGAACTTTGGAATGAACGTATCATCAAAATTTTGAAGCCCTTTTCGTGGACGTAAATACAGACATCTGTTATAGTTTGGTTAGACATATAGAAGATTTATAACAATTGCCATCCACTACATCTGTCGCAAGTAAAGAATAACAACAAAATAGTAAAGAAGCGTCTATAAATCTATATTTTCAGTTTCACTCCCTGGAAACATTATCTTCTCTTCTTTGGTCTACATATAGAAAATAGTGCACCCCTGTCTGTCTGTTATTTTATAACTCAGGAACTAGTTGATCAATTTCGATACAGTTTTTTAACGTATAGCACAATTCTCGGGGAAAGTTCTAGATTACTGAAATTTCTCGATTTAACAACAGGTGTTGTAGCTTTATCTGTTTGTAGTTGTCAACTGTTTTACCAATCCAAATCTCTACGCTGTTAATTTATTCACAATATATTATATCCTATCTTCATGTAGGAACTAAAATTTGATTCAAAACATAAATTTGCCCGCGCGAGGGCGGATACATCAGCTAATACATACATAAATCGTAACGCTACTAATATTCATACCGCTACGTCGTGCAAAACAGAGGTCCATGCAACCCAAGATTGTCATTGGTTCTCTTACCTCTGATTCCGGCGATTGAACGATTAGAGACGTTCTCGGTGGCTTTTCCGGTGGCACTTTCTTCAAGGTACCGGTGAATGAAACCGCAGAAACGCCACTTGGCGACGCCGAAGCACCCTCGTGGCCGTCGATCTGGCATTGAAGTCGATGGAACTGCGAGAACGAAGTACGTGACGCGTCAGCGCGCTCGAATTGTGAGAGACACGGCAGCGGCATCTGTGACATGTTCGGTATCTGAATAGAATTCGGGTCGTTGGTGTCGTGTTGAAGCCTGGGCGATAGCTTCTCGCAGACAGATGATTGGCAGGATTGATGATTAGAGTTCTGTGAATAGGAAGCGGTCAATAACGTTTGATGATGACTGTGTGACGGATACTGGCTCTGCGACGGGCAAGTCTTATCTGCCTGTTCCTGGTGGTTAGAGAGAGAGTTCGATTGGATCTGGTGTATCTCGCTTCCCATTGGATGCTGCTGGAAATCCGTGGATCTTTGCAACTTATCACTTAACAGATTCTGCGCCTGCAAACTCTGCAGGCGTGCCTGCAAGTCGCTCTGTTGATGTTGGAACTGCGCTACTTTGTCTAGAATTTGATTCTGGTTCTGTAGACACTGTATCTTCGCTTGAAGATCGCTTTGCTGACGTTCGAACTGGCTGAGTTTCTCTGAAATTAAATCGAGGCTTCGTTGATTCTGCATCTGCTGCTGCTGCGCCTGGGCAGTGTCCGCCTTCTCGGTCTGAGTATCCAACTGGCATTGAAGATTCTCCGTTTGACTTTTACTATGAGTCAATAAATTATTAGAGGCGTAACTCTTACGATGACTATGGATTATGTGATCCACTTGATCGATCGGTTTGTTTAAATTCGTGTCGCCGAAATCAGTCACCACTGTCAATACCGTCTTGGTGTCTAATTTCGCCTCGCTAAGGGCTGGATATTGGTGGCAAATACTTGGGCTGGCTCTCTGAGAGGCAACCGTGCTAACAGCTGGCCCAAGGTTTGCCACCGAGCCACTGATGGGCTGATCGTCGAACTCCTTCCTCGACAATTCCATGTGTTTCGTTAAGTCAGCGCTCACGTGCCGCAAATGGCGTCGCTGCTCCATTATAGTGCTCTGACTAATGTTGGGCAGAGGCTGGAAAGCTGACTGCGTCATCCTCGTGTCTTTACGATCCTCTGCCTGATGCAGGGGTCTGCAGTCCCTCCTCTCTTCAGACTGATTCCGTGACCGCGGGCTAGTAGACAGTATCTGATTCTGCATCATGTTCTTCTCGTGCTCCTGCCGTTGCCTCTGCTCGGCCCATATAGCCAGCTCCTGTCTGGTCTTCTCGAAATTTTGATTCACGAACGACGGACTCTTTTGTCCACCTCTATCCGCGGACGCCTCTCGGATCGGCACGAATGGCATCGGTGATCTTCGGACATCCTCCATTCTCTTCCCCTCTATGGTCATAGGCGATCTCCTATGCTCGTCGAAGTAATCGGATCGCCTGTTTTCTTGCGGCATCGCTACTCTTTGATTAGGGCTCACGTTACCCCATTCGGGCTTTCTATCAGCCCCTATGCTCTTCCTATTTTCTTGTCTCGTATCAAAAGCCATTGGCGATACTCTTAAGCTCGTATCCAGCCGCCTTTGATCAGGCGGATACACTTGATTGGCTTCCACTCGCTTCGGATCGACCATATTCCCGGCCTTCCTTCCCGCTATCAATATTTCCTGGTTCCCGTCGCCAGGAAACGCGCAAGTGATCGTGTCGCCCCGACGTGGGAACACAGACGTGACGTCCACGGAAATAGATTTTCTGTGCTCAGGCCTGGCCACATACAGGCCGCAGTCCGTTGCCACGGCGTCGCACAATTTTTCTCGCCCAGGCGGATCTCCGTTCGTATCAACGTACAGCCCATCCTGTCGCGTCCTAGGCGTTTGATTGATGGCGGACAGGTATCGTCGGTCCTGACCGTCTGTGATTATCTGCGTGCCCTGCACAATGATGGCCCCGTCGCTACGATGCATCTGCTCCTGCGGAGGATTCTGATTGGGGTCGTACTTTGGCTTCTGCATCCCCGCGACATCAACGCTCGCGGATTTCCTGTGACCACTGTCATGCGTGATCTTCGAGTTACCCCGCGGTGGGACCATGGGTTTCGGTCCACGGCTCGGCCGCTCGGTCGTCGACATTGGGATCCCGTGAGCCACGTTCTGCGCGATAGGTTGGATGATCGGCTGCGCCTGGTACTGTCCAAGTTCCTGAGAGAATCTCTGTGTATTTGGCGATTGCTGGCCAAACTGCTGACTGGGATAGATGCCTGCGTGAGGGTTATACGGGACTGCGTTTATGACCGTCTGAGGGTACTGGCTGTAGGGGTACTGAGGCTGCGTACCGAATTGAGCGTAGCCGGGTGGCTGCGGCACGACCACACCCGAGAAGTATGGTGGCTGGGGACTGGCTGACTGAGATTGTATCTGTGATCCGTGCTGCACAGTTACGTACTGACCCTGGCCAGTGAACACTGGGTTCGTCGTCCCACCTTGGTACAAGGCGGGGTCTCTGAACGTGACGTCTCTGGTCACGTAGCCAGCTCTCTCAGCGAACTGCGCCTGCTGCGGGTACAGTTGCGGTCTGACTTCGAACTGGCTTCGTATCTGGGTGTACTGAGCCTGGTCGTAGTCCGGCATGAACTGAGGCTGAGCTTGGACTGGTAAAGTTTGAGTGCTGGTTTGGGACACGTGCTGCGTCCTCTCGACCCCAGCTTTTTCTTGAGCGTATTGATGCGGAGGAAGCTGGCCAGTCGGCGGGTGTCTGTCTTCAGGGACACCCACCATGGATTGCCTCCTCCCAGCTGCATACTGACTCGTCTGCTGGGTCTGCTGCTGCTCCAGAGTTTGCCCAACCGTCTGATTCTGTTGAGCCTTGTCCTGAGAGAACCTGTCGTACTCCATAGTTCGATTCTCAAAGCCGTTCGACAGATCCTGCTTCGCCTTCACCGCAGGCGGCTCGGCGCGGCCGTTGTGACACGTCGTCTGCTGATTCTCCGTCGTTTGCCCAGCCTGATTCTGCTCCTGGCTATCGTTCACACCTCCTGACCCGGACTGCGACATGCTGGCGGCTCCCACCGACGGTCGTCCGCCGATGTAGCCGAGAATTCGCCCCAATCCGCACACCGTGACGACTTACCGAGCGACTCTCTGTTGGAAATCTAGATCCTCGCTCGGACGCAATCACCCTGGATCGCGTTTTTACGCCTCGTAGATTCCGCTGGGTCGACTCGAGGCATGTAAACGTCGATGTGATGTCGCTGGCCCACTCGTCGATGGTTGTCCTGTAATCCTTGTCGACCTCCTTTTTCACTGTACCCCTCCACGCGGACGTAAAATCGCAAGAGAGACGGGCTATGGACTTCTTCACTTTACAGTAATCTCCTCGTCAGGCATAAACGATATTCGATTAATCAGTCCCTGACTCGAAATTTTGAACATTTACAGCGGTCTTTTAACGAATTTTTCAGCCCGTTTCAGTAGCCCGGAGAGCAGTGAGTAATTTTTCATACGATGTATCTTCACATGTTTTTCTAGAATCCCCCGTGCTGCGCGTTAATTTGCGTTATTAAATCGCAGACTCGCCGAATAGTTTGACGTGAAAATTTTAAACGTCCGAGGGTGGAGTGCGGCTTCGAGCGAGGGTCTCGCATTTCTTCTTTCCCCACGCGTAAAAGAGCATGTGCGATTGCAAATGTAATCTCTCTTTTATTGCGTCCCTTCAACGTGATCCTCAGTTCTGTTGCTTTTTTTTATAAATCTACATCGGGACGCCAGTGGCCCTCTAGACTTGACTCGACCGGCGATACCGTTTTCACTTCATGGTTTGCTCGCCATGAGACAACGGAACAGGATTACTGCGGAATACGGCTTTGCCCCTTTCCTCCTTTTTCCCACGCCGTTCGTAAATACTCGTCGCGCTGGAACGTCACGTCAACACGCAAGAATTCGCCTGTATTTCTGGCACTCGTTTTGCTCGTCTAGGCAAGCCGCTTCAAAGAACTTAATCTAAAAAGATCGTCCGACGTCGTCAGGTGCGTTCTCCCCGACTTCTACTTAAATATATTTAATCTCTTTGCTAGAATCCAACGTACTGATTGCAAGACGCGTTAGGATGGAAACGTTCTCGATGGATTCGAATATCGGCAACAGACAACACGGTCAACTGGTGTAAACACTTCGAAACGTTAGAAAAATTCGTCGATTCGTCTTTGATTCTCTAGGTTCAGGTATTGAGCAGTTTTGATTCCGTTGTGCAGCTTCCAGTTCAGCTTTTCGTTGATTCTGACAGTGGTTTCGCGATGGACTGGTGCACGCCGAAAGACAGCATTTGATTCTCTTTTGAACGTCGCTTAGGTCTTCATTTATATTTAACAACAGTGTTCGAGTAGATAATTTTCTATTATATTTCACGGTGCTCTTGGCGTAGTAGTATCTCGTGGACACTCGGGAAGATCGATCTGTAAAATAAGGGCACGGAATGCATCCTAATTTTCATACACTTATATCAAAACCGTCCCTAATAATATTCAGCGCAGTTTGAAGCAACGAATTTACTTGTCCCATTAAAGCTCACATTGGGAGAGTAACCTTGCCCATCAATATCGGCGAGTGGAAAATTCCACACGCAAGCCACAGACGTGTAGATAATAGCACGCCGAACTTCACCTTCTCTCATCGAATATACATACAAGACTCCACTTACAAATTCATGGAATTTTTATGTCGAAACACCAAGCCCGTATCGAGCCCGTGATTAATAGCAGGAATGTTTCGTCGAAGTGGGAAATGTCGAAAGGAAACGTGGTGCGCGTGAATTCGAAAATTTCAAGGGGCAATTTCCGGATACGAGCGGCTTGTCGAATGCACTTATTCTCCAGCGACAAAAGCCACGTCTTCAACGGGCGCTTTCGGAAACGCTGACAATCCGCGTCTCAACTTATCGCGGAATGACAGGGCGGAACAAAACGCTGGTTGGTTTAGAGGCGATCTATTTTACTCTCTGGAGTGCGAATTGTTTTCGTGATTTCCCAAGCGCCTCGTGATCACTTCAGTTTCTGGGCGCCGAGCCATCTTTCATTGCGGGCAAGTAACTCCACGGAAAACAGAAACGCTGAAAATTTCTCACTGTCTCGCGGCGGACCATAAATCATCAGCATCCGTTTCCCCGTTTACTTTTCTAATTCCTCCGCGGTGGCCAGGCCCCGAATGAAAGAGGAAGACGCTCGGAGCTTCGCGCCGCGTCGAGCAGAGTAGCCTCAGCTATGGCGCCGTTCGAAACTTGCACGATTTTTATGGGATCGTTCGTCTATCGATCGATCGTGACTATCACCTCAATATATCTGTTCGGGAAGGATTGGTTCTCTGGAGTTCCCACCGGGAAAGATTAGTGGAAAATTGAATGGAGGGGGTGATGAATTGTTACATTTTTGTCTGTAATATCTATGTGCTAGCTGTAAGGTAAATTATGAGATATAATCTGGGAACGATGAGCACACAATTTAGACTAATGGAGGGTTGCGTGATTTAATCATTAACGGCGGTTGCTAAATTGATCGAATCGAAAGTTAGCTGAAGGTTATATTGGAAGAATTAGTTTTAGCACGAAGTACGCTTGCGATGTGAAGGATCGCACAACAGATGCTAAATGAAATTCAATCTTTTGTAGAAAAAATTACTTCAGCTTTTGTGCTAGATCTCAAGTTGTATATTTTCATTATTATCTTTAGTATTTTAAAGTTTAATAAGTGATAGCGGAAACATTATTCCAAACGTACATAGGTATGCACCTATGTTTTATAATTCAGAAATAAATGATCTTTGGATCTACATTTATCAAGGCTTTTGGTTTATTTTGTCGTATAACACATACCCCCAACTACAAAGTATTTCGCACACCTTCGTACCCATGAATACAACGTCGTTATATTCAACATTCCAGGACGCCTGACTTATCGTAGATTCGTACTACTACGTCTAAGCACAAGCTTGTATACCTTAGCCTTGATATTCACACTCGCACATCAGACGATTATTTACTCCTCCAGTACCCCCAAAACATACATAGCACCCCTTTGAGTACAGACACCATCTTCTGGTCTAACCAAGGATCGTACAGATCCAACAGACCGAGCTTTGACCCAAGCCCTGGGATGCGCGCTCGATCTGTGCACACAAAGGGATTACCTCGTTTCACGAGCAAGAAATCCCAAATCATCACCCAAAGTTCCCCAGCCCATTCCACGTGGAAACTAATAGTTAATGTCTTGCACAACTGTTTTTCGGCCAAGTTTCGTGCACAATGAACAGAGCTCGAGTATAATCATAGAAAATCGACTAAACTCAACTCGAAAGGTGTGACTGTTGAAACTGAAATTTAGGGAACTGTACTTAAGGACGAGTCTGCTCCTCATTGTCGTCGTTAGCTGGAACTCTGTTGCCACTCGTGGAATAATTTTCGTCTAGATAATTCTATAAGGAACTTGCGGATTTTTCGAGCCTATTCTTGTTGGATATAGGAGAGTATGTTTTGATAGCAAACATATGGAAATGTAAATATATGTCATACATCAAGGGGTAAATAGACTGGAGAAGAATTTTAGAGAATCTACGTGGTCGAAAACGTTGGATTATAGAGCCAGCTTTATCTTCGTCATTTTCCTGGAGAGTGATTCGACAGCCATCGGCGATCTATCTCCTTTCGAGTTGACGACAACGTATCCGCGAGGGATTTTCAGCGTCAACGAGAACAGTCCCTCGCAAACTGAAAGACGAACCGACCCAATCTCGCTGGATGGTAGAATATTAGCTTGTTATTTTGTTAGAAGGTTCCACTAACGATGGCGTTTCGAAAGTCGTTGGAAGAGAGGCGATCAGTAGTCGTTAATAGGGTATCCAGCATAATGTTCCTGCAGAGTCAACAGCTTGGGACCAATTAAGCTTTCTACCTGCAACACGGCGTGTTCGTTTCCATGATGGATTTCAGCCCTTCTGACAGAGATTATCCACGCTAGACAGCCCTTCAGGCAAGAGAGATTCACCTCGAGTTAGAGAGATCGTAGTCAGCCCTGATTTCTGATAAATATGAAATTTCGTCTAATGGGATTTGATTCGTTCCATTGTCTTGTAATGGGCCTAGCAGGGTAAGCAAACGGCCTCATGCCGATTCTTGGAGATGTTATTTTTTAAACGATGCTCCTAGCCTGAAACACCATTATTTAATGTTATAGATTGCTACCCCCTCCCTTATGGGTAATACGGGGGTAAACGCCCTTAACGTTATTTTTCGGTTACTACTTACGATATTTAAATGAAACAGAAGCGACAAAATAGCTACATATTAGCTGTAATTCATATATTTATTCCGAATTGTAAATCAATTATTACGCGTAGAGAAAAATAATTTATTTTTTGACGGTGGTTTTTGCAATCAGCGTTTATATAATCAGAAAGACAGCAAAAAAACGCCTGGCTAAGTGCGGATTATACTTTCGATAGGTTCAAACAAATAACCGATTATCATGACAAGGAGTTGTCACTCATAGGGTTGTTTGCAAAAGTCACCCCTAAAAAATAAATTACATTTCCCTACCCGTAATAATTCATTTACAATTTGGAAAAAATATATGAATTACGGCTAATATGTAGTTATTTTGTCGCTTTTGTTTCATTTAAATATCTTAAGTAGTAACCGAGAAAAAATAACGTTAAGGGCGTTTACCCCCGTATTACCCTTCAACGGAGGGTAGCGATCTAAAACTTTGCATAATGGTGTTTCAGACAAGGAGAATTGTTTAAAAAATAACAACTCCAAGAAGCATGAGGGCCATTTGCCTATGCTTACGCCGCTAGACCCTTTGTGACTCTCCATAGCGTTCTAGAATATATTCATATAATGATATAAATTATACAAGAAACTCTGTCTCTTCTTAGGAAATGGGGCCAAAAGGGAATTCACGTATGAAAAATATTTATCAATAGTCGAAGATTTGAGAAAGGACCTTAATAATGTATTTTGTAAAGGTCTTATTTCTGGATAATATTATGTTGCAGCTGTTTGAGAGGAATCAGTTCCATCATAATTAACACAAATAATTTCGAGTATAATGTTGACTATTTTGAGGTATGAAAAAGTTGCAAATTTATTAGAATGCTTTTGATACTGGGATTTCTAAATAATTTGCGTTAATTCAAAAGATGTCTGTTTTAAAGAGCGGTATTTCCAATATGTATAGCATATTTTGTGGAAGAAGTGTAATGAAGTGCGTAAAAGAAGTTTTCTGTGACGAAGGGCGTACATAATTGGCCAGAATGAATAAGGGACAAGGAAAACCTTCCAGTAAATAAGGGTTCGTGTTCAGTATCAGAAACATAGGTTTCACATTTCATGCTTCTCGATTCTCATAAGGATAATCTACTTTCATGAGTTATACCAATTGAATCACAGAAGGATCCTCTATCTTATGGGATTCGCCTGTGAGAATATATGTACGACGTCCGACTAATTAGCGTTATCAGTAAAAAATAAATGGGTTAACACTGAAACGAACTTGACACCGAACTGAAATTTGAAATCCACGTTTAGAATTCTACACAAAGTTAAAACATATTTCTTCAAATTATCTCTCCTTTGAAAGCTGATATTGAATTTCTCGCCGGCGTTGGCTAGTTTTGAAAAACTATTTCGGCTTATCAGTTTTCTTTAATGTGGTATGGTAAATTAATACTGCAAAGGAATATTCCATATGCATATGTTTTGAAAATTACTGTTCCGAATTTTTCTGTCACCATAGGCGCGACGAGAATTTTATTTGCATTTGTAAATTTAAAGGTTATCCAATTAATGTCACATATTTTTATATATATATTCGTGAATATCTAACGAGAAAACTCAAAATATGATTTACATAAAAATGTGATTTCGCGAAGTAAATAGTTTATCGATATGCATTCATTATGAAACTTCGTGCAGATTCGTGCATGAGGGGAAGTGTTTTCCTAATTTTTAGGCATATTCGTTTAATTGAAGCATGGGGAAGTCATTACTTATATTCTCCAACAGCAGACATTACCACTTCAGGTGGAACGATGATAAAACTTGAGTAACGAGATGATCATTAATTGCGTTTACCAGATTATTATTCATACCTCCAGTGGTTACTCTATAACCACAAGCTTTCCTTACAGTTCAGTTACACGATGAAGTGTAGTGGTTTCTACATTTACAGGAATTTTGTCACTGTACATTGTTCTACCTCCTCTTGAGAGTGGATTAAAATGCAATCAATGCACAGGATTACGAATTAATTTGGACACTTGCGTGAAGCACTGAAAAATTTGAATGCAACGTGAACCATAACATTCTCTTCGGCTTTAACAGTATTAAAAATTTCCTAAAAATTCAATTCAATAAAATGAAACAAATGTAATATTTTAAATATTGATTTATAAAAATATTCAAAATTATGAATGGTTTGAATAGTAGGAAATAGACTAAAAGGTACTATTAAGTTAGTATTAATAAACTTCGCGATTGTACTTTTCGTACACATACAAGTTTAACAAAGCTTTAAAAGACCTCCATTTATTACAACTGCTTTCTAATTATGTATAACGCTTCAGTTCTTGAAGCTTTCTACCGTATGCATTTATTACGATTCTCACAAAATAGACTCAGCAGTTCAGTGAAAATAATACCCAAATGAACGTACCACCACATGAATTGGAATAGAAAATTGCAGGCATCAAAAAATTTCATCATTAGCGATAAAAAAACAGTTGCTTCACAAAAGCTTATTCTCTTGGGATATTTTAATTCTTAGCTTCTAGTGTATTCACACTTTAGCAATACAATGTACGCACGAAAATACCTCTCAAATTTATTTTTTATAATAGTCAGTCATAGTAGCAGGAATTGATAGAAACGTTCATCAATTTTGATTAAAGTCAACCCAGTCCTCGATACAGAATAAACTCTGATGGATTAACGGCGAAAGCCTGATAAGCTAGACCTATCACAGTCATTCAGATGAAACAAAGAGTCTGGCGTTCTTTATGCAGACGGAACTTTTTGTGGCATGCACGAAGAAATCCATGTGGAATTATCGAGTTGCCATTTCTGGCGGGAGCTCAGCGGAAACTGACGATAACGCGAGATCGTGGAACGGACCGCGACCGAATTACACCAATTTCCTCGTGCTCAGTGCAGCCGTCTGACTATCGGGAGTGCGATCGACTGTCGCGATGCGTCGGGATCAATTGAAATCGGCTTGAAATCCTATTACTCGGTAATGGTACAAAACACGGCGATCAGGTCACCGCGGCATTTATTTCGAAGGGCTTCCAATTTCTTCCCAGCATTGTCAACAAGATACTACTTTTCTAATCTCCAGAATGTGCACATAAGCGATTGGAGTATCAATGATATCCGAGAGAAGGAATTTTGTAAAACTTTGAGACGTAGTTAATTAATTTTCAGTAGCTAGTGAGATGTTAGGGAAATTATTAGACTATGGAGTATATTCGAAAGTTGTAAACTGTGTTGCGCTAATGATTCATAGTAAGTTTGAAGTTATGAATAGAACAAGAACTTTTGCTCTTCGTCTCAGTCGTTGCTAGTTCACCTTCTCGTCCTCTTCCATGCGTTCAGCGCTCTATTTTCTTCTGAAAATGTGTCTTACTCGTTCACGTAGGTTCCTAATATATCCTCCAAAAGAGTCTCCCACATCTGCCTGAATAAGCTGCTTCCTCTGGACAGTTTCCAAACACACTTGGCTGTTCATCAGACAGTTTCATCCCGTCTTCTGCGTTTAATATCTCTACAACCTGAAGTCGTATCAAAAAGTCAAGTCATATAAAAAATTTGCCCATATAACACACTATCAAAATTACGTACATCATTCTTTCCCTATCCATCCTATCCACCCAAAAAAAATACGTACTCTAATTAACCCATATACACAACTGCACAAACACACAGATTCGCTGATACCATATAACTAAAGGTTCGTTTCGTTGAGCCAAATAGAGCTGCACCACCTTCCCAATTGGCGTGGGACCAAATTTTGCCAATTATCGGGTCGAATTTTGCGGCCAATTCGAACCGATTAAAATTGCTTACGAGCCGACGGGTTTCGTACGCAAATTCAATACGTCAGACTTAATTGGCAAGCTGGCCCGCAAGAATGAGCCGAAAAAAAACAGAGGGAGGAAAGAGAGAGGAGGAGGCCTCGGTTGCGCTGATTTAAAATCCACCTGCGAGCCAGAGCGAACGATTCCTCGTTTCTGGAGCCTCTCTTCTGCAGACCGCAGCGCAGGCCTCCGGTATGGGGGTGGATAGGTAATATCTGTGTATCATCTCGCGCGAACGTCTGCAAGCCTGCTAGGTAGACGGGTGCAAGAGGTCGGTTGAGCGTGCAATCTACGGTGGAATGAAAATTCCAAGCTTCCTGGAGACCACCTCTATAGAGGTGGATGTGGATGATAATGATGTCGATGTTGCCCCAGAGCAAGGAATTCCTTCGATTCCATCCCTGTTAATTTGTGGCCCGTTTGTACGAGTCTAATGTAATACGGGCTCATTAGAGGGTCGTTCTATGGAATCATGGCTGCCATTAAAATTAGGGAAATTGTAGCTATTTTCCTTATGTAATAGACTTTGTCGACTCGTTTCTGCGAATTTGGAAGGTAGATGTGAAGTTTCTTTGCAGATTTTCAGATAATTGGTAATTGCTGCACGATTGTCATGAATGCTGCGGTTATGTTATTATTTAAGGATTTGAGAATACTGTGTAGGAGAGAATGTTGCTTCGTGGATGCAACATTTTAGTAACAGTGTTTATTTTAAAGGTTACACTATTTTGAATAAAAAAGCTTCCATTATTTATTACATCAATCGTGCGCAATGGTTCGGGCAGTGTATAGGGTGTTTCCAAATTCATATTTCTTTTCTCGAAGGCTCACATTTTTCTTCCGTTTCGTAGCATCCAAAGCAACGTCAGGGTCGCCTGATTTCCATATTTATCATACTACCAGGAAGTTTCCTCCGTTAACTTCGTTCCAGGCTTGAAAACTTGTTCTCTCTGGACGGTAGGAGGCATTGAAGTAGAAACTCCATTCTATTTCGTTTGAGAAAATTAAACTCGACCGTATCGTATGTTTCATTTTCTTCGGCATGAAGCGCGATGAAGTGAGCTGGAGAAATAAATTCTAAACACTGCGTTTCGTTTCGATTGCTTGCCTTTGTATGTTTCCCTCAGAATACAGAAAACTCTCTAATGGAATATGTTATACTTCTGCGTGAATCTTATTCTAAGACCACGTGGTCTTGAAGTTAAAGTGATGAGAAATTAATTTCGAGTAAAATTTCCTATATAATTAAAAAGACTTGGTACAACTGAAATGATTTTAAATCAAGTCTAAAGACTTTCGTGCCAGTATAATCTTGTTATGGAAAGTTTGAGGAAAAGTTTGTTTGACGTTGTCATGTGATAATCTCAGATATTGAATTTAATTTCCCGTGCTTTTGTATTATCAAAAAGTAACCATTTTAACTGCCATCGTGTTACTTGTTTTTCAAACGAATTTGAGTATTCTGCAATGAGCTGTTTACACTTTTTGGGATAATTAGAGGGGAAATATTTCTTTCTAATATTACAAGGATGTGTTCTTTCAACGCGACCGTGGAAGAAACTTCGCGAAGAAATGTGACAAAATAAGATCACCGAGAAACTTGAAAGAATCACCATCATGACGCTAAGGACCCTCTGAGGACCGTAATAAATGAAGCGAGCGCTTGGAGACTCTAAAATCTTCAGGACCGTTGAAAAATAGTTTCCTTAGCAAGAGCTGGCAAAAAGAACTAGAAAATGGTAAACTGATTGCCAACATTATATCACAAAGAAAAGCATCGACAAAAATAAGCCGCATTTGCATAAAATATTCCACAGACACATCCTGAATGCAACAAATCAAAAGCTTTACCATTACCACGTTCATCGACAGATATTCAATGTATAATTGACACATGTTCGTTAACATTCAAACAAAAATTCCTGTAAAATCCCACCGGTCATGTTATTTCTCGTTTACTAAATATCAATAATGGATTATTTTAATTACGACGCACAGTTGAAAGGCTTTCATAATTCCAGCATTTCATCTCGACCCTGTCGATGAAACGCTATTGGAGACAGGGGAGGGGAGAAAAAGCACAATTTCAGCGAACGTATAAAAAAGTGGCTGGGAATGTCAAAACGGAGCAATGGGAACGATACACAATGGAGGTCACACAATTCATAAGTTACTTTTTTATCGCTATTAACCATGGCATTTGTTACTAGCCACTGGCTTCCGTATCCGCGATCATTGGAGGGGCTCGCTGACGGCACTTGACCCCGTTGTGGCGATGCAACAATTCACTCGGCCAGCAACGAAGGAACCCGGAAAACTGGGTATTAAAATTGTAGGACTTCAAACGGCGGTCCTGTCCAGGTGAAAGGGGGTCAGCGTGTTAACGAAAGGGACAGAGATGTCTGTGGAATGAGCGCAAACGTTTGCCTAAGCTGATTCGGTTGTGCCAACTAAACGAGTAGAACAAGCTCCTCTCCCCCGCTCCGCCCCCGAACTCTCACTATATTTTTCTGCGCGTGTACCTGTACATTCTTCTCTGTGCTTATCCTATCCCCTCCCGCCAGAGGAGAAGCTGGAATCGGATTCTCGCATAATTCAACGACTGGCAGCCCCCCTTGTGGCAGCCGCCAGAGAATTTCATCCTTTAAAAGCGCCGCCGTGGCTTTTATTATCCTACAAGTGGAGGACGCTGTCAAAGGGGCTCGTGATTTAACAATTTCCCGGGATTTTAATCTCTGGCAAGCATCGGCTGACGGGCGTGTAACGAGGCAAACTGCTTCGTCGCATCGATACCGCGTCGATGAAAAATCGGCCGGGCACGTTTTTCCGCCCTGGCAAAGTTTAGCCCTCATCTCGGCGATGAACGCTGCCGCCCATCCTCGCTTTTAATACAAAAGAGGAATCGATATTAGAGGCTGCTTCTGGCTGAGCGCCGCGCGGCCAATCGACGCTCGTTACCGATCGCTCTTCGAAATTTCTATTAAGCGTCGATTAATGTCGTCCGCAGGGCTTGACAGGGATATTAAAAACCTCTGAATGCGTCTTGGTCGCGTCGGTTGGGTTGTTTGGGGATCCTTTATCTGGGGCAATTTGGTGGTGATTCAAGGGTGAGGTGAAGCGCCTTTAGGATGTGTGGTTATGGTTTGAGGGGTGAGATGGTGCTGATTTAAGTGGTGAGTGTCGATAGAATTACTACAGCGAGCTAGAGATTGTGTTCTGTCGTTTACATCACACAAGATGGAGAAATACTTTGAAATTGATCAGTAGTATCAACGTGACGTGTGCAGACTAGGTTGTCGATTTGTTTGAAGAACCGAGCTGGTGGATTGAACTGATGTACGATTAACGTGTATAGTGATGCTTAAAGAGAACCTTCAAAGTAATCAATAGGAATACTATAGTTAATGCATGTAACTTCCATACCAAGAAGGCTTGAAACTATTTAATCGAAAAGCATTCCAAAAATGATTAAAACATCAAATATTTAATTTATTTCTATAGTTTAGTAATTCTTTATTTAACTGTACGAATACTTTCTGCCCATCAATTTCTGCAAGTTTATCTGTGTTTGTTAATGTTTTTGTAAATTTTAAAAGGAATAAAATTTTGTTTGTACAAAATATATTTTAAGAACATCTGAGAATATGAAAGAGATAAGTCAGTAACCTTAAGACACCTTAGAGAAGACTAGGACTAACGTGATTCATATAAATACTATAACAGTTGAAAGAACTTTCAAACGTGAGAACGATAAAATATTTACAAGTTGATAACTTCCATTTACCTCTCGTCAACCTGAGATAATTTTTTGTGATTTAAATTGCTTTCTTCTAATTTGTTGTGATTCATAATCTTTTTCTTATATTTATATTATTTTCTTCTATTTTTGTGATTTATTTGATAATACTCTTTTTTGTCCTCGACTTTTTCATGTACTTGGCGTGATTTTTTTACTTCTTCAAGTTTTTTATGGTTTACTTCTCGTCAAACTGAGATACCACAAATAAATTAAGAAAACGACTACCCACTTCCCACGATCATATTCTTACAAATCTTTTCCAAAGTAATGATGCCTCTTCTATTATTTCCTCATAGGTATTAATTATAGATATCGTCCACTTTTAACAAAACGTTGCAGTTCATCATTTTTAATATAAATCATAACGACAGAAAACAGAGGATCCTCACAAGTCCGATTACATTTCTCGGTATTCTGCTTGGAAGAATTCTGAGGGGAAACTCGTTGTTAGATTCTGCAGACGGTTATACATTTGAAGAATTTAAATTAAAAAATGTAAGGATCTCATACGTCGGTTATCTTCGTCTCAATTCCTCTCGTCTCCTCTATGTTTCGCTCGTTGGCTGGAACAGCGAAAATTCCAAACTACTTCGCCCTCGCTGGTGTGCCAAGAACACGTTGGAATTTCCTTTGCTTTCCTTCGTTCTTTTCCCTTGCCGTTCAGAGCGCGGATGCCGAAAGCCTGTTCATCGGAAATCCCTTCGGAATACATATAATTGCGGCTCGCCTGAAGTAGAGCTGGATTCTTGAACGTCTTGACATCAGCTTACGTTCATTGAACGGCTACGAAGTTACGTGAGCTGGCTTCGATATTGTAACTAGTGACGAACAAATGAAACGTTCCTCTTTTCCTCGTGCTTCTTATTTCTCCTTCTAGCTTCGAAACTGCGAGAGTTACAGCAAGAGACAGGAAATACTATTTCGAAAGATTGATGATCGAAATATATTCCATCGTATTTGAAGATTTCTTTCAGCTGATAATGGATTATATTAGATTCATGGGGTGGTAAGCTTGAAGGTGTAAATATGAATATTTTTATTTACGATCTGAACTAATGAAAGAGCAATGAGAAACACGTTATTGAGTTTAAAAGAGAGGAAGATGGCAGAAGCGTTTGTTTTTTTTCTACAAGGACGTCCTTTTTATTAAAATTATTCAAAGTAATCGATTTTGCTTTAAATTCAGTCATATATTTTCTATCGCTTCAATTAAAAGGATGTCCAAGAGAAATTTAACAATATGTATTCACGCGCATACATGATGAGATATCAGGCATAGATCGCTTGATATACAAAGTAATTTTATTGCTTGTTCGCATGCAATTGCCTCGTAGATACACATCTTTCTAGGTATTCCGTATTAACTGAAAATAAAAATGTTTCAAGCTCCACAACTCTTAGTGTGTTTTTAACATTTCAAACTGTAAAATCTCTATTCTCCAAATTCTTTCTCCAAAATTTCCGAACACTACACGAGTATGAAGGCTATCTCGATAGATCAGAATTCTACCTCCTTAAATCAGTTGATTATATGAAAACACAATACCAAACGAAACACTTGAATCGAACAAATCGTCGCCAATAATTTCGCGATTCACCGTACAAGTCGACAAAAAATTCGCAGAGAGATCAACATTTTATCGCGACGTGTACCAGCTCTGGCAAGAAGAATCATAGGGAACAGAACGGAACATCAAGGCACGCGGGGCATGATAAATGACGAGGAAGATAGCGAAGGTGGGAAGGAAGCGACCGGGCGGGAACGGGAAGATAGCACAAAGAAAGTGAAATGAAAGGGTAGAAAGGAGGAAAGGAGGGAGCGTAGGGGTGGATCAAATGAAAATGTACAGGGACGAGGACGGATCTTTGCTGGTCTTGCACGCGTTTCACGCGGCCTGTACAGCATGGAAAACCCGCGACAAGATAAAACGTTTTCGTCGGGTTTGCTGGCTGTTTCGCCTGAAAATTTCCACGTGAGATGCGCTTAAAATTTCCGGCGAAATCGTCGATGGAGGCTCGCGCGTGCACGAGTATTCGCTGGAATTAATTTTGCAAAGTGCTACTTGTATTACTGCCAGTACGAGTAAACTTTTTGTCGCGACGTTTTTCTTTTTATTTATTTTGCATCATGTCGGATGTCGACGCTGGCTCAACCGTGGTTTTTTCCTTTTAATGACTCGCCACCGTCCACTGTTTTTCCTTCGTGTTTCCCTTGAGCCTGAATAAAGTGGCGGCAAATTAACTGAAACGAATCGGCAAACAGACGACCCCCATTCCCGTGCTTGTTGCTTCGCAATCTAACGGTTTACACTCGCTTCGTTCAAATAATTTGAGAACACTCCCCTCTTCCCCCATTTCGTTGAGGCTCGTATTTGAATATGCAGATTCGCAGGCGTATTTTCGAAATTAATGCAGAAGACTCGCCTTTGTTGGTAATGCTACTCTTCGTGATTTCGTTTCAAATATGCTAAATTTTGTGGCCTATAATACTGGAGATTTTTCTTACTTGAAATGATAAAAAATAGTCGAGTAAGTCTAAAAGTTGATATAATTAGATTTGTATAATAAAATAACTTAATGAAGCTAGCAGTTGAAAAAACAAGACAGATGACTCAAAATATTTATATTTTACTTCTTGTACTTTCAATTGTATCATTGATCATTTGGAAAACAAAGTACCTAGGGTAAGTGGCCCAATTACGGACAGATTAGTGGCACTGCGGGCTGTTTGGTCTTCAAAAATAATAACAAATTAGGGGTAATTGTTTTCTTTCGTGCCTCTAGTAAGTTTAATGGTTCCGGAACCCCCTAAAAATAGTTTTGTATAGAATAATTAAAAATTAGTGGAATACCGATCGAACGAAAAAAACAGATTTTTGCACCTATTACGGAGCCTTCAAAACTGGAGTGCACGTATTACGGAGCCCCAATTATGGAAAATATGTCCCGGAATGGAGCCCCAGTTATGGAATCGAGACCCCATATGGAGCCCCAGTTACGGATTCGAGACCCTATACGGAGCCCCAATTGCGACGTTCTCCGAATTTTATTTACATATTTAATTAAATGGTAATAATATATATACTTATAATGGGGAAATAAATTAATAATATCATTTTTAATAACATTTACGTTAGTTTATTTGAATTGCGACTAGTCTATTTAAATATAAAATATTAACACAGTAATAAGATCCTAATAAATTCTGAAATAACATTCTTTAATGAATAATAGTAGGGAAAAAGTAGAAAAATAACTGTATCTTTAAGTCTCAATGTTAAAGCTTAACATTAATCGTTGGTACAGTTTTATTTATTTATTTTTTTTATCTTTTCAAGCATTGTCCAACGATTCCCTTTTGTAGGTTAGACGTCGCACTTTTGGTTCTTTACTCATTTTTCTGAAATAAATAAATAAAAGTAAAATTTTTTTTTTGTATTTTTTACAAATTAAGAACCAATGTAATCACTAATTATATATACTTACATTAAAAATTGCAGTAACTATTAATTGGATATAATTTTATTTAATAAAATTCTAAATGTCAAATTCGCAGAAACTATCGATTACTGACTCCGTAATAGGAACATATTCAATACATTGGTACCAATCGCGGACTTAAATTTTTATTAGATAAAACCATTTTAAACTCAAGATTATTTCGTTTTATACGAAATATCTAGGTAATATTTACTCATAAAAAGAAAATCGAAACTTCATTCCATAAAAGTATACATTAATCTTTACTTACATACAGATGCGCGTTCTTAGCACTTTCACTTAGCTGTTTGAAGAATCACGACAAAATTGTCAAGATCAGTATTAAAATACGAAATTTAATAAATATAAGAGTTTAAAATAAAAATGTTTTAATTCCCCCGAATAAAATCAGCATTGAACTTAGTGAAAAAAAAATTTATTTCAGGTGTTGCATAAATACAGTGTTTTTAATTCATAAAAATATAGTTAGCCCACCGTAATAGGGACACCATCCGTAATTGGGCCACTTACCCTACTTCCAAATTTGAGTCTCATGGAAAACGATCACATATCTCCAGCAATGGCATATTTTTTTACATAAAGCAGTTGAAATTTGAAAAACAAAGGTACACATTTAGCGACGCTGCGGAAAACTCCGCACTACATACCTCCATTTTTGTAAATTATGTATTACGAGGACTGCTGCAGCAGAACCACAAATGGTTTAAAATTTACGCGAGTCTTCCTTCCTGGCCAACGACACTGCCTACAAATCTGTTCTCGGCTTTTTTGTTCGTTATCGTCCCACGAGTTTGATTATTCTGATGTTCGATGCGAAACGGTGGCAATCGATTTTGCGCGACGCATATTGTAGTCGTTTGTTGGGTCACGACATTTGATGAATCTCGGTGGAAGCTCGTGGGTTTTAATGTACACCTACGGCAATGTTGCGCTTTGAAATCGCCTGCATTCAGTTTAACCCGCGACATTAACAGCGCTTCCGCGGATGTGTCACAGTAACTTATTTCCGCTGGGTGGTATCGATCTGAGCTTTCCATTGAAAACTGTTACACGCCCCTAGCCCTGCATTTAACATATATGTCCGCGCACACACGTGCGCGCGTGCAAACACACGGTTAACAGTGGCATTAAAGTACTCCGTGACGTGCATCATAATCGAGTAATGAAACGGGGGAAGCGGTTGGAGGCCGATGAGAAGATTTTTCAGCGGATTAAATGAAAGCATTATTTCTCAGATTCGGGGGAAAAATAACAACATGGGATCCTATTCATGCGGAATTGCGACCGCGAATAGATTGAATGGGTGTGTTCTAGGCTTCTTGTCAGGAATTACGAACGTTTCCACGAGGACAGTGGAACGGTAATGGACATTTGCTCGAACGGGCATTTTCAGGAATTACTCAACATTGAAAAGCACTCGTTTCTCCAGTGAATCATGATTGCGTGCTCGTAAATTGTCATACGTAATTTTGCGTCGAGTAATGTGCGCTCCTTTGGAATAAAAATGAGGAAGACGGCTTCCTGTGGCGGATATTATTCGAATGTGAATCAGCAAGTTTTGAAGATTGAAGGGGATGAATTTTCATTTAACTAGTAGTATTGAGGGGTCTGGGATTTTTTTAAGAGAATCCCTCAAAGCATAGTAATGGAAAACTTTATGCCTATATTTGTACATATTTAGGTAACATTCTAAAAAAAAATTATTTAAAAAAGACGGTATCTAAAACTTTAAACGCGTTTTTTTCCAAACGATGTTTTTCGACTTGGTCAATCACTCGATTTACTTTAAACTTGGTATATATTTTCAGTAGATGTCCCATTCTCGTTGTTACTAAAACTAGGTTTTTGCAAAATTAGACTTTTGCGACTTAAACAACCAGCAAATTTTTTGCAGAAATCGGTCTGGTTTAGACGCTGTCATTTTTTTACTTTTCAGTATTTTTCATTTAATCTAAGTAGTTCAGACGATAGCCACACTCATACAGATTACACAAATTTTTAAAGTTTCTATTTCAGACAACTACAACGGCTGATTTTATGCTAACCATGCGCATATTATTTTTGTAAAGGCGCTCTATTTGAAGCACTATAACTCCGGATGTAATCATTATTTTTGCATACAATTTTTTATCATGTTCTCTGAGGAGTAACAAATAAAGCCACAAAGCTGGAAGTAAATATACTTAATCGTTTTGTTTTAAAAAAATTTCCAAATTTTGGGAGAGGTAAGGGTGATGCCCTTAATATGCATGGAACGAAGCAAAGAATAAATACATGTACAGTAATGTTTATGGTTCAATTTACATTTTCATTACCTGTGAAACGTTGTACTTATTTTACACAAATTTGCCGAAGATCTTGAATAAAGAAAAATATACTGAGTACTGTTACAATGATTGTTAATAATACTCGGCAAAATTCGAGAATATTCTTAAACGAAACAGTCTAGAAACCAAGACTTCCGCTGTATTACTCAACCCCATTGCAATTTCTTGAAATTATAACGTATTCTGGAAGCCAGGAGGTAATGAAATGTGAAATGTCAGCTGCAGGGATGAAGGGAACGCTCGGCGCGAAGCGTTCAAGAAATCGTAAACAAATGACGTCGAGTTTCAGTAATAAGTTCGACTCACTAACAGTCACAGATTCGCGAACCAATGTAAGAGACTTAACGTAAACCACCACTCAACATCTCTCCCTAAACATTTACATTTGAAGCATGCAAATCTCCTTCACCCCCTATATCCTACTTATTTCTCCATATTCCAAGCAACACACTATGCAATCCAAAAGCCACATTTACACTCCATTTCCAAAGTGTTACATATCACCCACCAGCATTAAGCATATTTTAACACCTAGTTATAACGTCGAGGTGAGCTTCGGAAGTTAATTTTTTCCACGCAACGATTCGAAGCGCCTCGGCGCGATTCCGTAATCGCGATTATCGAGGAAAGCCCCACTGGCCGTGATCGTAATAGAAAAGCGATCTCTATCGCCCCCAGACGGCGGGTGAGGCGCGGTCGCGTCGGAACAGTAATTTTCCAAGGGGGTGAAAGGATCATTAGTCGTGTCGCCACGTGTGCCAGCGCGAGGCACGGCTAACAAACGCCCGGCCACGTATATTCCCCGCGCCGAGAATAATTTTCCGCGCGTATGCGTGGCGTACGTGACGACTAGAAATTGTACTTTGTACACACGGTCTGGCGACACACCTCCAGGTACAGCGTACAATTTGCCAATGCGCGCGAGCAAATGGCTCCGGGCGACTTTCATCCTTCAGCACGGTTTCGCCAGTCGCGGGAGAAGGGCGGCTGGGAAAGGAAAGGAGTGTGTGCCGTAGGAAACGGCATTTCAGAGGGTGAGCCCCTAAAGGGCTCGACCTACCCCAGTGATTTCGATAGAAAAATACGAAACCCATTTCCGCGTGAAAAACGCGGAACCGTCGGCGAAAGGCGATCCCTTTGAATATCCTGCCCCGGTGGGAAGGGTATCGAGTGCTTCTTAGCTATTGTACTCTGGATAGAACGCAATCGCACGGGAAAGATTCGACCAATCGCTGAATGAAATGGTTGCGTCGTCTTAGAATTGGATACTCGAGCTGCTAGGGTTCTGACTTCTCCGTGGTTACATTTGCTTCCATCGAGCACGACCTTCGATCGCGTTTCGATGTTCTCCGATTTGTGGCTGAACGAGGTTCTGTTGCTGGTTAAAGTGGATGTAAACGGTTTGTTACTAATTTTGTTACGGAACAAATCGACGAGATGAACGATGGAGACTAGTGATGGAGGAAATAACATTTTAGGAGAAATTTGTAACTGACTCAGTGTGCGTGATTTTAATGGAGAAATGTCTATTGTGCTTCCTTCTTTAGCGATGGAAAATTGTGCATTTATCAATAAGACTGTTCTTCGTTATACCAGCAGCGTTTCTCGGCGCGTAAGAACAGTATCTTGGAGAGTACTAAAACAAATTGGTTACTGTGGAAGTATTAGAGCTTCCGAGAGCCGCGTGTAAAACTTTTACTCCGCGTAATCATGAGCTAAAGAGGACGAAACTTGGGAACGTGTCGGTGTACGACTTCCTTGAATAGCGTTTCTTACTCTATGTTCAAAAGAAGACATTTTAACCGAAACGAGCACATTGATCGAGCAAGGAAGCGTGGATTGAGCTTGCTGCGTTTCCGGAGACGAGAATCGTTAAACAACGCTTAAGGAGAAGTTTTCTAAAGTAGCAAGAGGGTACTGCTGTGAAAGCGTGCTGCTTTTTATGACGTGGAAAACTTTTAACGAGGATTTTCAAATTCTCACCAATTGCCCAGACGAATCGAGTGTATTCCTAAAATAGAGATATAATTTGTTTCACAGTTTTCGAAACAAACTAGAAACCTTATTAAAATTTATACTACATATGATACATGTCGAAAGAAGATATATTACATTAACACAGACTTTGTTGAGATACAAAAATGATGTATTCATAATAAATTTCCATTGCAAATTGCAAATTGCTTTGAAGGGTCTCGACAAAAGGGTGCACAATACTAATTACTGAAACAATTTATTTTCTTAATTGCTGTACGAAGGAAACGAAACCATAGAGGTTGCTTCCGCTGAAATTGTTATACAGGGAAGCATATTAAGGTGGATAGTAATATTCAGAAATGTAATACTCCATATTGTTATATCGATAAAGCACGACTCTTCGCCTGAAATATTATTTGAATATAATAGAAGCGTCGACGAATCACGCTTGAAATATGAAACGCGTTTCTGTCTGTGGCCATGGAAATGAAATTCTTTGCAAGTAATTATGCGGTTGACGCGGTCAAAAATCGTATTCAGTTGGGCAACGGTAGTTCCCGTGGAAACGTTGTTGTCAAAGGTGCACAGTGACGCGATGAATTTATTCAGGACGCGTGTATCGCCACCAAGCGAGCTTCGAAAGCTTTTGCAGCGTTCGTGACGTAGGGCGAAGGCGAAGCGTAAACATGTTGGCGTGCTGTTGCCTTTCACGGGGCAAGGGGCAGGTGAATCAAGAGAAATCAGATGTTCATGGCAGAGCAGCCAGTGCCCGTAGGGTGGAAATTTGTCGTACGGCTAGCAGGTGTAAAGGAAACAACTAATGAACGAACGCCTGAAATGGCGACACAACTTAGCTTCTATTTTCTTAAGGTTTAGTGTGTAGAGAAATTGTTCGAAACTAATTTTGCAGCATTTATGATATCTCAACTGTCATTTGTTCTTGTGGTGGCCTGCGAAGGTGAAGAAAGTAGGAGAAACTTGAGAATAAATCTCTCTCGTAACATTCTATATATGTTTATGGAAGAATTCCTTGATAGAATTATTGAATTTTATAATTTAGGGATAATGTGATAAAATTATTGATGTTTGTCATATTGTTAACAAAGACTATTGTTGGATAATACTATGTATTAGAAAATTGAACTAAATATCTTGAGCAAAATTGTAAATATGTATACAATAGGCAATCGAAACGATGACACTGTACTACTGCGTAAGTAGTGCAATGCGGGTATGGTCAGACACCGTAGGAAGCAGATGTGCACTACTGGCTAAAATTATAAAACCACCCCTTAGTAAAAATGTGAAACATTATTTTCTATATTTTCTAATAAATCAAAACGTGTAATAAAGAAATACTTTATTATTCACTCTTTTATAACATAAGCAACCACGCCACATGCAGATGAAGAATAATTTGTTACAGGATTAGTCTACGCTGGTTAGCAGTATAGAAAGTAATAAGAATCAATGTGGTCTCATACTTCTGGCCGGTAGTGTATGTTATAATAAAATCGTAACGATGCATAGAAGAAATAACAATTCACCAAGGCCATACTAATGCGTGTCATAAGAATTTATCAATTTTATAAAAGTTACATGCATTTTCACCGCGAGAGATTTTATTTCCATTGGGAACATACATAGAACTTAACGCAAGTCAAACCTAGACCACAAATTTATCACTTTACCATTCACTTCATCAACTGCAACGATGCATTGCCAAGCATCCAATCAGATTGTCAAACTGTCATCCGTAGGTGAAACTTTCATTACAAAATTTTCACGTTTTTACTAGGGTGGATGTACCGTTTGTGGCCATTGCACTGTTTTTGGCCATGTGCATAATTACCTTATTTTTAAATTACTTGTAGATCATTATTCTGTGGAGAATTTCACATCATACATATTTCGTTTAGTATACCGTCCGAAATATAAGATTACATTTATTGCTTACACGGAAAAATATTATATTTTTTTAGAAGTGGCCAAAACTGGTACAATATCTTAAAGTGGCCACAAATGGTGCATCTACCCTATAACAAACACGTAGAAAACCATACGAACGTCGTGTACGCTTTGAAAAATACTTCCAACGACGCAAATGAGTATCGCGTTTTCATTTCCGCGGGGCATTCCTTGCACAATATCCTGTGAAAACATGCCGGAGTGTAATTGCGCAGATTGTTCTGGCAAACAATGATACGAGCAAGCTGTAACACGTAACATCCCTCCGCAGGGAGTTATTTTTCTTGGAAATGTACAACTTCATAAAGGAATCTCGATACCGCAATAACAGGAACTGTCTTTAAATCTTTGCGCTATCAGAGTCTGTGAAAGCAACACGCGGTTGGCGTGTGGTCGCGAAAGGGAGGAAGGCAACGGGCAAACATCCTGGATAGTTTATGTGTAACGTGTATGTGAATCGTAACAGTAGAAGCAGATCCTTGTAGTCAGACTACGACGCTCACGAGTAAACTGTGGTTTTCAGTTGCTCAAGAGAGAAACGTTGCGGACTTCAAGTTTGTAATTGTTCGCCCTTATCACTGTAAAACCAGAGATATGCGGCCACATATTTTTTAATAAACGTTTCAACTGCGCGCACGGAACAGTTATATGGTAATGGTTTTACATTCCTTCCTTGAATATTGAATTTAAATGAGAAATGGTGAGTTATATCGAATTGTTTGCATCACGATTTATTTTCTTGTCGAGATTATATTCTTTGTGAGAATTGAAGGTGTCAGTAGGACTGTAATATCTATATATTTAAAACGGAATTGAATAAATGCTAGGAAGTTAATTCAATGAATTTATAACAGATAAATTAACGTGTGAGAACGTGAAATTCCTGCAATTTTACTTATTTCGCTGCTGCATGTAGTTTTGGTGTTTTGCCAATATATTTCAGAAATGTTCTACGCCGTTTAATTCACAGCGGCTTTGGCCACGAATTTCTCGTTAATTTAATTATGAGCTTGCGAAAAACAGCGAATGCTTTGTGAAAGTCCACAAAATTGACACGTATTAACGGATAATTAATCTATCTCGAATTTCTTTCGAAAGTGAAGGTTTTCACCGCGTACATCGGTCGAATACGTCAGAATCGACATTTTTTTAAACAGGAAGGGAGCTGTAAATCTGCTTCTAATTGCTACCTTCAGTAAAATCGAGGTCGTGTAATCAATCGATTGATGATTTATAAACAAATTACATTTTTATTTTCTCGTGCAATTGTGTCTACTGGAATAAATATACACGCTGTACTGCGTTTGTACCCCAAATCGACCGTACATTGTATTTTACTCGAAATAAATTCGTAGCAGTATACATTTATTGTCGTGAGCAGAATACTTGCGTATATAAATAGTAAATTTATTTTACAAAGTTCGTGTTTCATATAAACCCAATTAATGTTACTCCTTTGTGCATTGCGAATAAGTTGAACAACTGTATCCTTTGTGTTTTTATTTATTCACAATTTTTTAGAATACATTCATTTATTGCTTTTAGAAAATTCTATATGCAATGTCGGACAACGAATTAAAGCATCCTAAAAAAGTTAAACATTGTTTCTGAAATATCAATTTATTCCTCGAATTTCCACGAAAATTCTGCCAGTATGTTTAAAAAAAATAATTTAACAAACCACGATGTACGGAGGAATAATTATATAATAAGACAAGTAGTCAACAAATAGTAACCAAGAAAATGTTAACTACACTCTGTTAATTTAATGAACCTACTATTCACTCCTGCTTCACACAGATTTCCACATGTGAGAACGACACGAAATGTATCGAAATATTTCCCCAGAAGATGGAAATTCGTAAAAGGAAATATTTATCAGCTCAGGCGACCCATTATACGCGCGAAACTTGCAGCAACTGTTAATATTCAGGAGAGAACATGAGGAGAGGGGACTTGGTTGCAAAGCTTTCTCGCAGTTCCAAATGCGAAAGGGACTGTTCCTCGTACTCGGCACGCTCACAACCCCGGAAGTTGCCGAAACGTAAGCTCCTCAGTCTTAGTTCTCCTCTTCCCCACCCTTCATCGTTCTTTTCTCGTCACTTCGAAAATAGACGAGCTTCCTCTTTTTGCCCTGAACCCCGGTGGAGCCGTCTCTCGACTACTTCTTGAAAGGTGAGGCGCCCTGGTCCGATGTCACGTCCTCCTAACTGCATTATAATTTCCTTGGAAAATCCCCCAGCCTGAAATTTGCTGGCAGAGTGCCCTGCAGGACGCAGCCTAGATACTGGGTCAAGGAGGGCGTAATGTCGCGCATGACGGCCCCATGAGAAATTTGTCATCCTCCATCAAATCTCGCGTTAATCAAGCGCAAGAAGAGAGGGGACTGAGGCTCTTGAAAAGCTCACTTGGGGAAGTATTCACGGAAGAGGTTTGTTTTAAAGTTGCTTCAAGTTCCTCGCTTCCCCTCGCGTATCGCTGCTTTTCTTCGTCGTCGTCAATCGTACTGTTCCATATCGTAGAGCCTTGATCGTTTCGTATGGCAATTGAGGTTGTACGAAAATTTCGTTCGCACAATTTCCTTTTGTCGTAATATTTTTCTATACATTTATCGCTCGATGAATTAAAGATACGAGAAGTAGTGTACAATAGCAGGTATTAAATAAATTATATTACAGCGTTGGACCACTTTCGTGGCATATTTTGGATGACCCAGTGATCTCCATGCGCGGTGAAACTTTTTTAAAATACACTCCCTTTAATTAGTTTAATTGCTAATGGCTTGCAACCAGCTCTCTCTCTCTCTCTCCCTCTCTGTGCTTTTTTTAAGTGTACGTTCCATCGGAATTATTGCGTCGTGAAAATTTGCCCCGCACAAAATTGCCTGCCTCGCGAAATCGTGGAAATAAAGAACCACGGAAACGTTCCTACGCGGTGCTTGTGGCAAATACAGGTCACCATTTTTTTAAATTACGTGCTCGAAATGATGGTTTATGGTTTAAAGAACGGTACACGATGCTTTTAAATCTTTTAAAGTGCAAACGTGTTGTTACATTATGCTGCTGTTCATACATAATTTTTTGTATCCCTTCAGTTCTTATAAAATTTATTAAAAAGAATATCCTTCGCGTGTTTATAAAACGTGACTACAGATACCGCATCTATCTTTGCGAAACTGTATATAAAAGATCTAACATACTTTCATCTGAATTTCAGGTTGCGTGCGGTGGAACTGAGTATCAAGTCAAGAATTTCTTCATGTCTACTATCAATGGTGAGTGATTCACTGAATCCTTTTATTCTCCAGGCCGCTTGACAAGGGAAAGTTGACGAGCTATCATTTTCTGTTGTTAATCTGATACTAAAGTTTAATTTAATGTCTGAAAAGTACCCTGTAACGTATATTAACTATTAATATTTACCGATTACATATTATAATTTAATATTTAAAATCCACTGTGATATTAAAATATCACCCCATATGTTCCTGCACATCTTCACTCTAGTTTTGCCTTTGTCCTTACTGATCTGTACTGCAATTTACATTTGACATCTGAATTCTAGAAAATTTGGAACTAAATTTTCCCACGCCTATACCACTTTAATTAAGTGACCAAATATAATCACCTCAGTACAATTTAGAGGAGCATGCGGAGACTTATCAACTCTGCCAGAACTTTAAGGGATGAAAAATCACCTATAACTTTTTTTCATCTAGGACACGCAAAAGTGTTTGTTCCTGAATTTATATTTCCTTTTCTGCCAATTATTTGTTACTTATCCAGAATATTTTATTCGACGACGAGACATATCGAGCATTCGTTTAAATATATTGTCGCGTAAGCAGCTTACAGTGACAACGAAAAACGCGAGCGACTGCTGATGCATTTGATCGAAAAACTCGTGCCTAGGCGTGATGCACGTGTGCGCTTATTTCCTCCTGCATTGCTGTAAGCTCCTGGGTAACTTTCTCTGCAAGCGGAATGGAGGTTGGTCTGTAAACTTCTCGTTAATTTCATGCAGATTCGAAAGGGTTAGCAGTGCGGGACTGTGAGCGGAGTTTAATCCTCGTCGGTGCCGTATACCGAGCAGTGACGTCTCTATGGTAAACGCCTCGACTCCTTCAACCCTCTTCGGTTTACCAAAAACTCACTGATTTCTGCCGGTCGCCCCCAACTATTCATTCAAAGAATATAATCCTGATACCTCTGTTGCGAATTCGTGGTACACATAGAAAGATAGCTCCATAATTTAAATAGGCAATTCAATAAAGTGTTCAATTTACCCTAAAATCGAGTAAAAAATCTAATTTAGGGTTTTAATTTTGCCATGTCCCTTAGAGATTTTAGATGAAATCTGCTTGAAAGTTTAAGGGTCGTCTTTTCCGTAAAAGATTAATAGATTTAGATAAAATAATTCCAACTCCCTTTTTTTCTGAATCGAGAGAAATCTTGGTAATTGCATTTCTCCTCCTCTCTTGATTGCTCGAAACCGATTGCCCTCCGTTTGTTTGTAATTGCTCGCGTGAAACTGCTCCTTCTTTCCTTTCCTCGATTAAGAGGCTTCACTTTCTCAAACAGTCTCTCGATTCCTTGCGCAAAGTGGATTTAGATAAAACTGTTCGATCCTCTCAACTCCTTTGAAATCGCGTTCGGATGTAATAATTGCTCCCCTTCTCCCGTGAACTCTCTTGTTCTAAGGGCTACGAATGGTTCAGCGATCTCGCCAACTTGGATCTCGAGTTATTGTTCCAATGATGCGGCCATAATGATGAAATGCTGGCTGATATCGTTAACGAATTTATTGCTTCTGCAACGTTTCATCGAGAAGTCTTCCATCCGGATATCCGATTAACGTTAAAATTTAATTAATATTCATTTAACTAACGAGTTCCTATTTATTATCACAAACATCTGATGATATGAGCCTCCAATTTTTGCGTTCGTTCGAGTCGATTTATGGTAAATGCAGTAACCTTCTGTACCTCGACTGCTTCATCAAGATTTCAGGATACACTGTTCGAGTTCACTCAAACAGAAGTGACTACGTTTAACTGACTCAGATAATTACGAGTACTACTTAGGTACGAACGCGAAGTACAACCCAGCAGTTGTTACTGTTTAACGTAACAGCGCGAGAGTTACGGAAATTTGCCCGAAGCTCGATGCACAAATTACGAAGCAGTGTGCGTTTGGATACGTTCCACCTCGCAACGGATGTAGAATTATATACAGCAAACATTAAACGGGAGAAAAGATCGACAAAGACAGAAAAACCTTCCAATTAATAACGTTGTTTGCGCACACCGGTAGAAAGGTACGCCAGTATTTTGATTTCCTGTTATTGGAAAAGAGGAATCGTCTTTATTAACTCCTGTCAAACATCTCTATTTACTAGAGATCGTCAAAAATACGAGGGTTATTCGATAAACTAGGACGCAAGCGTAAAATACACCTTGCTAGCTGGATCCAGCAAAATCGCAATTCCGCAAATTTTACTTTGGATACTTGGCACCTAGATTACGTAGTTTCAGATAGAAGAGTTCGATCTGTATTGCATTATGCCTAGTTGCCAAGATATCACCTGCACTAAGAAATGCATACCAGAAAGGGGGCAAGCTGTTATTCAATTTCCATCTGCCAGAATCGTTGACGATGCAACAACGTGCAGAAGACTAAGTTCAATATTACAGGACAAATTCAATATTATATATATTTGTATCAGCATGACTTAATGTATTTAATGAAAGCAAAGCTGAGGTAAATGTTTGCTACGTAGTAAAATTAACATAAACTCATTGTCTCGAGGAGACAACAATACAAGTAGATCTTCCTCTACAGAAAGACTATGTAACTTAAATTACAACACCATACACTAAAGTCTCGTTACGGGCTCGGTTTGGTGTACACGATACGGACTTTTCGCTATCCCCACCACTTCTGTCTCACTCTTGTCCGGCGAAGGCGAGAGCGAGATGGAACGAGAGTGAGCGAAGGCACTGAAAGGGAGTGAGGACAGTACGAGACAGACGACGCGTTGATATTTTGTCTTAGCAAATTCGGAAGCGGTTTCCCTGCTCGCCGTAAGCGCTTGCGACCATCGCGCACGCCCGCGCGCACGCAAAGCGGTCCATCTCGCTCCCACCTTCGGCCAGAAAGAAGCGAGACACTCACACTCGGAATTAGTGCTCCGTTCACGATACGGGCTCAACGCCGGTCCCGACCAGCGAGCGGCTAACGAGACTTTACTGTACTGTAAATATTTCCTAAAATGTCACCCCTTATTTATTAAACAATCTCACGTAGCGCACATGTTCACTCCGATGTACACGTTCAACAATGCATTTCGAACGTTACAACACTCCCCTCCATGTAAACCGTTTACAATGCAACTCTTTAATCGCGCGCCCCTACTGAATTTCACTAAGCGATACACACGCGTGATCGCGGAAGCTAATTCGATCACGAACGTGTCAATAAGTTCCGAAGCTTGGAAGTCTTCGAAGCGTGTTACGGCGTTGCGTAAACGTATATAAGCCGATGCTCCCAACTAGGAACTCTGCCGGCGCTAATATAATAGAATCTCCGCCCAGCAGGCACCATAGATGCGATATTTGTGCGACACAATACACAGGCGATCGTTAATCGCGAAAGCTGTAACTGCATGACATCGCTGTCGCATCCTGCGTCACCCTGTATTTATCACGGCCGGTCGCGATAATAATCAGCTAAAACGAAAGGCCGAGAGGCCGCGAAAATTATTTGCGTTATCCCTTCTGATAATTAATTGCACGCGACCAATTAGACAATGGTCGCATTCGAAATTATTGCGTGCCGCTATTCGCTCGCAGCACTCCTGAATACATCGATACAGATATACAAGACAGCTTCAATTTAGTCTCCAATGATGATTCAATCAATCGTACTCCCGGAGGTATTATCAATCGATTATTTGAATGTGGAACGTTGATCTATTATTCGTTGCCACAGAAAATATGCACGTAACTCTTGGTTTTTCGTTCGTGTATCTCGACACTGTTTCACCGAGTAATCGATATTCTTCTGAATTTTAAAACGAAACGTTGGATATTCCATAAAAAATGCAGGATGTTTTCCATATCAGGATTTGAAAGTAAAATAGCAGTGCAGTAATTATTGTATTCCAAATTCCCTCGATATCAAGCAATTTTTGTTGACGTTAGTTTTGCATAGAACGAACAGTTTACCAATGAATTAACTGGAGTGAATTGGTATCCCTTGCTCTGTTTACGGTCTCCTGCTTTCTTTTTTAACTTCAGAGCTCAAGGATGAATCGAAGAATGATTTTAAAAGCTGCCATTCATTGTATGTATTTTTATAGAATGAATAAATTAGGCAAACGTGTATAAACTGAACAAAAACTTCTGTCTCATCCTATTATGTCCAGTTCCTTGAATTGTGCCACTCATGTAGTGCAAGAAGTAGTGGCTAGGCTAACTTCACTTTCGTACCTCCGCACCGTCTCTTTTTCGCTGTGTTATTGGTCGCATCGTTCACGAAAACTGGCAGCCGTTGACGGTTATCGATTTATCGCGTACTTTGCGCGCGCGTTTAAGAGCTCTCCAGCGAGGCTGTAACGCATGTGACACACGATGGTGGAAGATCTACGAAAATTTTAATGCTGGCTTCGGGCGCACGTTTTTTCACCGGTCGCAAAAACGTATCACACCGCGACGATCGCACGGGCAAAAATAAAACTAGCGCAGGCAAAACGTACACTAATCCACAGAAACTGCCTCGCGGAATAAACTTTCTGTTACGAGGGAAAAAGATAATTACAAGCAATTTTTGTAAATAAATGTTTTACACCGGTTAATGCGGATTTATCTAGTCGTTATCCCGCAGTGTCACATTATACCAACCCAGTCGTACAAATATGGCGCAATTATTTCTACATACCTTTGCACTGGGGCTTTAAACTGTGGCCCATAATATCTTCGCCTAACAAATCTCAAATTTAATACAAAGGTGATAAAAATTCATGAAAGTAAGTTGAAAAATCGAAGGTTCTGAAATCAGTTGTGTAAATTGCTTCAATATAAATCGGCTTCAGTTTACCTTGTTCGTCTAACTACTGTATTCTAAAGCAATCGCTAACTCAATTCCACATAAGGGATTACATACCTTTGACAGGTCGGAAAGTAGGGTTATTTTTATGAATTTTTTTTAGTATAAAGGAACGTTAAATTTAAAAATCGATATATACACCCTTTTGTGTATAAATTAAGCTGTATTCTTTTCAAAAAGAAATTTGAGATATTAGAAAATGATTCCATAGCAGCCCCTTCATAGTTACAGCATTTGCAGTACCAAAAATATCTCAGAGATTACAGGATCGACTTCTGGATTCTACGGTTTCAACTCCGAAGTCGACCAAGAATTCCCCAAAATCTCGATGTTCAAAATCGATACCCAATATCCGCAGTCCAAGCATCTCCCAAAACGCTTTAATAATTGCGACAATGTTTGGTCAGCAGTATCGACCGCGGGCATAATTTCTTGCCCGAAATTAATTCTCGCTTTGAGGGGTTAACCGGCGACATCCGTTGATGTTCGGTCTACGTAAAATGGACGTCAGTCTGGTGTCGCTAAAAACGGCGCCCCTGATTCGCGGCCAGCGGGAGGGTGTTTCGGCGAGAAGAAACGGAAAGATGAAGGGAAGAGACGCAACACGAAAAGTGCATCGCGCTTTGATACACGGTGAACGACGCGCGATCAGCGTACGTGTAAATGTGTCCATGAAATGGAGTGCGGACCACGCCCGATCGACGGCGCGGGGGAGGGAAAGGTGGTCGGAAAGGATACCGAAGCGATGGAACAGAGCGAAGGAAACTAAACTCTCGAGTGCTCGTCTCTCTGCCTCTCGCCTGTTGTTTCTGCCATTTCCCCTCCCAGCCCCGAATCCCAGCGAGTAAATACGTTATTGACGAGCCAGACGTTACAAAATCGAACGCCAGCGTGGCTCCAGAAGCGCGCGAATCGCTCTAGCCAGGTCGAAGGAGGAAAGAAACGCTCAGCCACCTTTTATCACCTCCTTCCCGGGGCTCCTCTCGATGCGCGCTCACTATTTACACTGTACGATTTTTGTCCGGGGAGGAACGCGAAACGCCATTGCGAGACCACCTCTCACCCGGATTCTCGGAAAAACACGGGTAACGAGGGTGCCAGGGATCGGAAATGCTTGTCGAGGAGGAGTGTTTCCTTGTCACGCCGTCATTTCTCTTGCCCCGTTGCAATTATCGCCGGCTTACAATTTATGGAAAGGAATAATTGTTCCCTGCACGAGAGACGTTCACGTCTCCGTTCTTACGGGGAACGAAGAGGGGTTGAAGGGTCTGCTGTCAAATTTCTTGGCAAGTGGAACGAGTATATGCAGTGAACAACCAGATTGTAACGGAAGAATAGTTGGTAGAAAGGAATGAGGAGGACGGTATGTACACAGAAAGGTGGGAAGGGGTCTTGTCTGGGTACGACCGGTAAGTAGAAATGTTCGGTATGCAGTCAGACATAGATCATTGGTTCGCCCGAGACTGCACCTAATCCTTCGAATTACATTGCAAATCTAGCAACAGTAAATAGATTATTTTAATGTTGAAATTCATTATTATAGTGTTAAAATTTACGTTAAAATTAATCCTTTACGTTGTGAGCTTGGTATCACTTTCACTGTCTATTGCCATGTTACTCATTATATAATAGACTTCAGAAATAGGTATTTAGGAACACATATTTGTTGCCATTTAAAAAAATTATTGATTAACTTCTGCACGTAGTGTTCCCTTTGAAAACGAAAAATACCTAAAAGAAATTTCTATTTTTGATTCTCCCTTCAACTGCCTCTTACAAAAGAAACATAAATTCTCTTCTGTCACGAAAGATAGTTAAGATAACCTTGCTTCAAAATTAATATTTTAAAATTAATTTTATATAGGTATAATGATGAAATTACTAATTTTATTAGAAAATATAGATTTTGTTTATCTATAATTTAAAGGAATTCGGCAAATTTAAAGTGTTCACCTGTTTATCAAAATAAAGCATCTAATAAACAGCGGCAGAATGAAGTGTTCCAAACGGTACTAACACAAGTAACTCAAGGATTCAAATGCCACAGGAAATGACGAGAGAAATGGAGCAGAGAAGCGGGTGCTCCGCGGACGAATTGGCGAACACGTTAATGGAGGGGACGTGGCTCGTCGATCAAAAAGATAATGCAACCAAGTCGCTCAATTTGTCGACTCGCGGGAAATCGTGGGCGCACGACAATGTGTTGGGTCGATGCTCGATGACTGGCAAGGAATTCTCGAGGAATTCACGAGGATGGAAGCGGCGAGAGTCGTGGAATTCGCGACGAATGCACGCGGACATCCGTCTTCGGACGTTTCGCAGCCAGCCTCTGAGACTATTTGGTATTCATGCCGAGTTTGCTCGACTCTGCAGACAGAATTTGACGCATGGACAACTTAATGCCGACTTCGAACGAGTCCTCGCCGTAGCGACGCTTGGATTCTGCACGCCGGCCAGCTGGAAGACTCGCGAACTCCTCTCGAACGAGCGGGGCCCGTCGGCGTTGAAAAATTACGCGAGTGACCAATTTGTACGAGCCATTCGAACGCGATCGAACGTCTCGTGGAGGAAAGCAGCTGGGAATAAGATGAAAAACGAGGTAGATGTAGCGCCATACAGAAAGATATTTTCTCAAGTGCTTCTCGCGAGACATCACCGTGGGTAGAAATATTGGGTATCGAAGGGCGAGCTTCTTTTGCAGTATTTCGATTTTATTATGAACTGAACGAGGTAGATCTATTGGTTGAAATTTCATAATGGAAATTTCCATAAAAATGAATCATTTTTAAGTGGCATTGAGCATGGAATTTAGGAGAGGGGTTGAATTATTTTAAACTTCCATTTGACCGAACATTCTAGAAACAGTTTGTTTGTTGAATGTGTTTCTGAAGCTTGCTGGAGGTACAAAGTTAAACACGAATTTGAAGTACCCAGAAGTTTAGCAGGGTTCTTAAATATACTCAGCAACACTTCTACACCGTTTTCGCAACAATGTTCGCTACGTTAGCGAGTTATTGATAACTTCCTTCCCTTTGTGTTCAAAAATGCGAGTTTGCAAAGATCGATACTACCGATACTGAAAACTCGATGGAAACTTCGTTCCCGGTGCGGAACTTGGAATTAATATTCATCAATGTCCCGAGAAGTTTCCAACAGCATTTTCGAAAACTTGTAAAATGTTAGATGCATCGGTCAGCCCGCGGAATATTGTGATGTTTCTCGTTCGTGATTCCTTATAAAAGTGCATGCACATATAAGGAGCATGAGCTGGGGGCAAAGGAAGTGCAACGAAGTGTAATGCGAGATTTCACAACAATGCGTGGGGTTTTCATCCCCTTGAGGCAGTCAAGAATGCTGCCCTTTTCAGGAACAGCGTAGTGGAAAGACGTGCATTCTGAAAAAATCGACCGTCACTCTTCCATTCTCATCACTGCATGCATAAAATAACATTATGGTTCGTAGTTTCCACGTAGTTTCGACTTCTGAAGCTTCGGTTACGAATAAGTACCCTTAGAATAGTCGAGCATCGTAATTTTGAATTTCACTTAGGGTTAAAAGAATTCTATTTAATTATTTGATCGAAATGCTATATGGCATCCTCCTCGTACAATATTAAATTTCCTTATATTTGAAGTGGAGAACAATTATTATAGAATCGTCATAGAATAACATAGTACAACAGCCATCTGGACTTGTAACATTCAATAGCCATTTCTTATAGATAAATATCTGCAAAAATTGGTGAATTTCGCATGATCTTTTCCCTTTGATCGTTGTTTAAACATATTTAAATATTCATAATGCAATAATAACTTATATCGTTGTATTCGGAAAGGTTCATAGAATAATTTGACGCAACGAGCAACCGAATAACTATTACCGTTTCGATAGAAAAAATGTTCAAAGTTGAAAATTTGCATTTTTTTTCAAAATCGATTTTCTCAAAAACTGAGGGTGATGGCGACAAACGGTTTGTGGATTCGTTTTCGGGGCACGAAAACCTATAAGAAACTGCTATTGAATGTTACAAGTCCGAAAAAAAGTCAAAATTTGTTGTACTGTGTAAGTATTGTCGAATAATCGTTTCGTATAAATATCTTTTCAACCCATTTTTTTGCAAGTTCATTTTTCATACATCTCTTCCCTATACTTTAATATTCTTTATAATATTTTTATAAACAAGTTAAATTTCTGTAAAAAAAACTACATTGATTTCCTGTCCCATTAATCCAATACAAAGTCGTAATATACACTAGTGTAGCTTTCCTGCAACTGCTCTCAATCTCCTAAAAGAAACTCTCTCTCAGACATAGATAGCTTGCTTCCTGGATCCACAGAAGTCGTTTCTCCCTCTGCCACGCGCGAAACCTAATTACACGGAGTAAGAAGTTTGCAAATGTACGAATGTATGTTTTCAATCGAACCCCATTCCCTGGCCCGCCAATAGTAACAGACAAAACAACCGCAGAATTGAAACTCCATCCTTTAGTGAAGAAAATTCTAATTAACTATCACCAAACTCGGGGAAACTCCTCAGTCGATGCACTTCTTCCCTCTTCTACTTGTTCCATTGACCACGTCTGACCTCTATACAGTTTTTATCCGCAGTCATCCAGTATCGAGATCGCGAAACTCGGTGTTGAGAGCATTCCAGTCGCCAAATGCTGGCGTGTTACGTAAAAAGGAGGAGTCGCGGACGGGTTGACCCGAAAACGAGCCGCGTCGGCGTCGAACGTCGTTTTATCGTTTCCACCGTCACCCGAATTCATCCGCCGTTACGCGTCGTTCATCCGATCGAGCTCTTCATCCGACGATTCGGCAAAACAAATATTTTTCGATCGAACTCGCGCCAGCTGCGCGCAAATCTCGACCACCGTTTAGTGAAACCGACAACGCGTGTTCTCCATCACCCCTTTCTCTCGGCCACCACCCTTTCCCATGGCCGAGCATTTTGCTTAGCGGCATAGGAAGTACATATACAAGAGTGTCGTGCACGTTTAATTTCTATTTAACGGGTTTGATCGCGGATAGAGCCTCTTGCCACGTTAAATCACGGCTGCATGGCTGACCATTTCTGGATTATACTACTTGCGAAACTTTACAGCTCTGTTGTACTATTGTTATTGTGTACAATTTAATTTTATTTTTAGGCTCGCATGCAATCTACAGACCAGTCGTTTGATAGGTTAGTTATTTGTTATAATATTTGGACAATTTATACAATTATTTATCTGTTTACGTGCAAAGCTTCGATTTGTATTGTGAGCAGTGAATTTTTGGTTGCAGCACATTTTTTATGTAAAGTTGCCGATAATATCTTAGAGGTCATTATGATACTAGACGTGTTTCGATAACTGACAATATCATAGCAATGTTAATTATGATTTATCTATCGAACTGCGTGAATTTCACTGGTGAGCAAACACATTAAAAATCAACGCGTCGTGTTAGTAATGGATGATATCTAACGTGAGAAGGAGCAGTTAACCTTGTAACCGCATTTTATGCTCATTGAATAATTGATTCAGCAGCCTCTGTAATTTGCAACGGTCGCTGATCGCGAGTGTTGATACGTTCAAATACCGTGATCGTGGCTGATATTTTTGCTACACTGTAAAAACGCACGCAGCAATCGTATCGACTTCGATGGTATCTTTACAAAATGACGATTCCATGGATGTCGTACAAATTACCGGGACCTTAATTTTGAGAACGAAGTTACAAAGAATGTATTTGAATAGAAAAGGAAGCGCTATCATTTTTATTTCGTAAAATATACACCAGATAGGGGATACGCAGGAATAATTGATGATATTCGGTGGACGGATAGCTCGTGGCTGGTTCGTGATCGAAATTTAATCAGTGTTGATATTCAGAACGCTGTCATGACTAAACGAAGCGATATCATATCGACGTACCTGACAATCGTGCATGTGTATACTCTGTTAAATGTTAACCAATTTATGAATAACTCGTAGAACGGTGTTTAAATGAAAATGCTAGAATTCCCTTCTTACCTCTACGTACAAGAATAAAATACTTTACAATCAGAAGGCACTAATTCAATAATACTCTTTCACTAATGTTCTTTGCTATCAAGCTAACAGCAAACTTTCACTACGCATTAAAGAACCTCAAACGCACAATTAAACAGTATTAAACTTCTCCTACTTCACACACTTCAAAATCATGGAATATGTGCCAGAAGAACTTCACCTGCTCAGAATAAATTTTTCTTTATCCCATCTCAAAAAAATCAAATCATATTTCAAAGAAATCCGGTTTACTTATACTATTTGGTTTGACTAATAAAGAGGTTCCCGATCAAACCTGATCTTAACAGGGAGAATCTTAATAGGGCGCCTCGCCTAATTTATTAATGGACACGAGAACAGCGGCTCTCGGCATCTGATCCGCGGAACATTCGTCCTAGAAGGGACAGAGCTCCCGTGTAGATTGTCGAGCAAATTGAAACGGGTCAGATCGGAAATGTCGGAGAATCCGCATGCGCCGCAGTCGTCTAATCGTGGCCGCTTATCAGGCCAAACGAAGCGCAAAATCCACCGATATCGTTCCCGTACCAGCGCGAAATTTATCGAACTGACAGGCCGCGATAGGATCGTCCCTGCGTAAGATGTCACAGGGAATCTCGAGGTGCAGTATCGGTCTAACCTACTGGAGCTAGAAATTGGATGTAAATCTGTTTGAATGGGCACGCGAGGCGATATGCAGGCCCTGCAGACATCGGGCGAATTTTAGAGAACATGTTAAAATTATTGGCAGTAGTGACAACTCTGCTCTCGGATTCTTTTTATTAGTTTGGTTTGGCACGGGCAGCGTTTTTTCCCGGTTCCTGTCTGTCGCGCGATTTCCTGTTGTTCTTTCACTTCCCCGGACTTCCATGTAACGCGGCAGAATTCACAAGAGCGCACTAAATTTCTGCGGATTCAGTAAAAGGAATCAGTGCTCTTCGGCAAAAAGGAGGTTAATGTAATCATGACTGAAGTAATTCAAGAGCTTTATAAAAAAAAGGAAAACTGGATTTTATTCTTTAAATAAATTTTATAATCATGTAATGAGTTTTATTGCATGTGGATTAAAAATATTGTTATCCGGTCAACTCGGCTTTCCCAAGATTAAATCCCGAGCGCACCACTGGTGCTCTCCACTCTGCTACTTGAATAACAACCGACAGAAGCGGAATTTGAAGATGCACACTTTAAATATATTGTAAGCGTTCATATATGTAGATTTGTTTGATTAAATATTGTGTTTAATCTAAGCTCACATAGTTTCAATGATTTGACCACTTATACTGTTGTGAGATAAGTACACCTGTTTTGAAATCTCTCTGTGTCTGTGATAGGGGAGAGTGGGGTAATGGCGAACGCGGTGGTTACGGCATTTTAATAAATAAAAACTAATATTCCCTCTCCACTAGCTAATAGTTTAGGTGGTATCCAACGCCGCGCAGAAAGTAATAAATACAGAACGCTCATGCTACTCAAGATAAACACAATTTATTAGTTTCATCATGTTTCATGTAATATTTTGTCCATCTTCAATTGGATGTAATAACTGTTGAATTAATGATATAATTGGGATTTTTTTAAGTTGAAATGAAGCACTTTTTTACCAATATTTTGTGACCAACGCGTTGCTTGAATTAAGATTCTAACTTCTGAAATAAATTCTTTTTTATTTTTTGATGTCGTGGGGTAATGTCGAACAACTCGGATGCGGTAATCTCGAACCTTTGAGATTAGCAACGATAACCGATTTTGATGAAATTTTCAGCATGTATAAAACTTACTTAAATCTACAAAAGGGATTTTTGAATTTTCATTACAGGCTCAAACAAAAGAAGTTAAAAAAAGGACCTTTACTATTTTTTTCGATATTCAGACCAATTGCAATTTTTTCTAATGCCCAAGAAGAGGAATTTGAAAAATACATTAGGTAGAAGTTGTAGCAACGTTTTTTATTGGTTGACCATTGAAATCGCGCTTTCTGTGCGAGTTCTGCAATATTTAGCACTCCGTTCGTAATTACCCCACGGCAAGTCGGGTAATTACGAACACCAAGGGTTTCTCTTTTTCACTATAAAGTTGATTTTTATTATAATTTTTCAAAAATTCGTCACAGTACTTTATAGATGAATAGTTTAAGTTTGTCCGTAAATAAAAAACAAATTCATTTCTCACATAGTTTTCGTTTTATTTGCTTTTTGGCTTAGGTGTTCGCCATTACCCCACGCTCCCCTACACAAATTTGGTTATAGAGGCAATGCCCAAGTAGGTAGTTCTGCACTACTGCTTGCAGGATGAAGTAAAGCTTCTTAAGTTCTTAGTATATTATTATTAGAATAATTGCTTCTTTCATCGCTGTAGGCTTATGTGTTAGATCTAGTGCATTACTTACTACGCAGGTATTTTATCCACAGTACTTGAGTAAAGTAGTAGAGTGTATTAGCGAGTGGCGGAGATAGAAATCGATCATTGGTAGAGGGGTTTGCGGTTGAACCTGCTCGAATTGTAAACTTGCAGGGCTCTCAATTTTACAGCGTTATTTACGTCAAGCTTTCCACAGCCGAAGATCCGATGTAGATCTGGCTTACGCCTGAATTAGACGTGGGTTAGGTGGAAGCTTTCACGAGAATTGTGTTTCTCGCCGACTCGAGAAATACGCTTTCACGTGGATGGATTAATATTACAGATGGTGAAGCGTAGTTTTAAATCAAAATGGAGGAGAAGGAAGAGTGTTCGTTATATTTAGTATCACATTGTTTCAATGCACTTCTGAATGATTGCTTTTACTAAACTGTGTGTTGGCCATGGCGCTTCCCGAATAAAAAGGCGAATATCGTTTCCAGTGTGGTATCAAACAATTTAATACACGAAAGGTGGAAGTAGAATGAAATATTGATGAATGCTGAATGTTTCAGGAACGATCACAGATTTTCAGGTTAAATATAATTCCACAATTGATCGAAATCTTTCCTTCAAAATTTCTTAACAAAAAGGTCTGAAGAAAGATGTCAGTCTTTATTTAAAAAATGAACATCGCAATCTCATAAGAAATTTTTTAAATGATAATGTCGAGACTTTTAGTATGCAAGATATTATAAACATACACTACTCGTAAACTACCCCTCAAATCTCAAACTTACAAACTCTGAGAAGTTTTCGTAGTTTAAGCTTTAAACTACACATATACGTCTGCCCCGCGGGGGCTGCTTGCTCTCGGAATAATAAAACTCTCCGCTACTTTTTAAAACAATATTTAAAGTCGTTTCACGTAGTAGTAGTACCTGGCGTATCGACAGACGGAACGACCTCCATTGCTTTTACGAGCGCTCACAGCTCAGGCGGAGTGAGCGACTCCACGGAAGCACAATCACGAATTATTCCCCTTCAAGTTGGATAAACAAGTTGGAGCTGCGAGTTTTATATCCTTAATTCCGGCTCGGTGAAATCCTTGGATATTCATTCGCAGGAAATTCAAATGGGACAAACCTTGCTCTACTACTTTATGAGCCGAAAACTTAATTCCGCCGACCAATATTTACAGGAGCACGAAGTTTCCCTGAAAACTTGCTTCTTCCACTGCTGACTGCGACCTACGCGGAGCGCGACTCAGTCGACGCAGCCTTCCAAGTAGTAGAGTCGATATAGTGCTCGACGCAGCGCAACTACGTACGTACTTCTGCCAATCCTTTTTCTTCGTGCCAGGCGAATTCGTCACATTTATCGCGAGCATAAAGTTTGCAAATCAAAGTTCCACTGAAATGTGTCCTGATATTATGGATTCAGCTTGCATTACTTTCTGAATTCGACTTTCCTTGGCGGCTGAAGTGAATATCCAGTGAAGGGCATTAAATCTTGTAGATGCAGGTAATGGTAACTACAAGACACTCAGTTTAGTAGAAATTGTATAATATAAACAGTAACCAACAGCTCCGCGATACTTTTCCCCAATTCCCGCCGTGTCAAAAATAAATATAATAGGTAATGAAACTTGGATTTAGGTAAAACAAACATTGCAAGTGTAAAGAATTAAAGCTTCTCCTCTAAGAAACATATTCCTTGCAAAAATCCGACATTTACAGGCTCGTAAAGAAATAGCTGTTCGACTTCAATGAAATTCACCGTTTCCCATGAATTTCAATGTGATTACCGTTGCCGAAGGAAATTGAAAATTCCCAATACCAGCGCGGCCAGTCGCGCGGCACTGATTATGCAAATAAGCTGAATGAGTGTACAGCGAATTAGCAATAATGGACGGTACACAGCAAATTAGCAACAGTAATCGTCGGCTGTCGTACGCCGCGATGGCGAACGCGAAATACAGAAATTCCATGGCAAAGTATCGCGTGGCGGAGCTCGTCGTGGTCGGCGCGGCGTATGGCGTTAATTTATAGCGTGTGTGACACTGCGAAACCCATAGATTGCGTTGCCCGTTGCGCGTCGCGTGATTCACTATTGTACACGGCGTTATGGCGATAATATTCTAATCTGGCCGCGGTGTTCAACGGGGGAAGTTGCCGCGACAAGGCGTATTACGCGCCCCATAGTGGCGTAGGAACGTGAGGGATGTCGGCTGTTCGAGCCGTCCCATTGAAATATTGTGGCGAAGGGTATTGATGTCGCCAGCCATTGACTTAATCGTGATGCATGCGCTTTTCTGCCGGGACCACGCTAAACGCGAAATATGCTCGCCGAGGCCCGGCATGTTGCTCTGCAAACACGAGATCGCGAATGATATTCTTATCTCGAATGATACATTGTTCTGTTGGTCACTGTTTTCGTCTTAAGAGATGCGATTGTGTCGGGTAGCTTGAAAAATCATTACGTTGGAGTTAGGATAAGGGCTTAAGAGGTTACATCCACTTAGAGGTCCGGAAAATGCATACAAGTCTAGGATTTTTTTTTGGAAAAGTATAAGTGAAAAACATACACAATATTTTTTTACTAAAAAGTACATCTTTTAATTATATTATTCTAAATTTTCGTGAGATATTATTATTGACCGAAGAAGATATCGGCTTTTGAAAGCAAAAATTCAACCAGATTTTAAAAATAAATAATTCTCAGAAGTACTTGATGTTCTTCGAATTTTAATATTGTATTTTAGTAAAATAAAGAGTGATTGTTTGAAGTTGAAATATCGAATTTCGGTGGAAAATTTTTTTTTCAAGAAGGCTTTGCAAGTATTTCCATTATTGTAAAATTTAAAAGCAAAATTTAAAAATATGAAAACGTCAGGTACTTTTGACAGTTATTTATTTTTAAAATCTATATAAATGTTTGCTTTCGGATGCATCCTCTGGCCTAGGGAATGTCCATTAGCTAATGATTAACAAAAAAAATACAGCTCATATCCAAGCCGATATTTCCTATAGTTAATAATATCTCATGACAATTTAGAATAATATAGTTAAAAGATGTATCTTTTAGTAGAATAAGATTGTGTATGATTTTCACTTATACTTTTCCCAAACAATTTCCTGAACTTATATGCTCTTCCCGGACCTCTAGGTGGATGTAACCCCTTACGGGCGGATATGCACCTAGAGAGGCCTACAAACTAACGTTCTTTTAATTTTTTTTTTTTTGAAGAAAGTACTAACATTATTGCACCCGTATTTTTTTTATTAATTGTGTCACACCTTTGTCTATAATTGATAGGTACTTAATTTTTTTATGTAAAAATAGTAGTCGTCTAATACAGTTATAGGGGCTAGTTCAAAATCCGTCATTAGCTGCAGTGATTTACGTTATTAACAAATAATGTAACCAATTAATTTAACCAATTAAACAAATTTTACCTGAAAGCAAAAAGCAAAGCAGTTTCTTAAAATATATTAACAAATGTTGTTTTTCCCGGGGCGCATTTTTTATTTAATTCATAGTTTCTTTTTTATTGCATAGAAAGCAAGATTTTATGTTTGAAAATCGAGCGTTCCATTTAGAATGCTACCATTTCTTTAAAAATGAATTGTTAATACATTTGAAGAAACTAATTTGCTTTTTGCTTAACTACGACTACAAAAATGAGGTATTATAGCGAAAGATGTGATATAATAAATAAAAAAATTACGGATGCAATATTGTTAATGCTATCCCTTAAAAAAATCTAAAAGATCGTCAGTTTTTAGGAGAATCCGTTTTAAGGAGGGATTGAATGCATTCTGGTGAACGAGAAATAAGAGTTGTTTTATTTAGTAGACTGAAATAAACTGGCATTAATATTAAACATATCGTGATACTTGCTAGGTGCTTTGATAACCGTTTGTGGTCATTTGTCAGCATTAGTTCTAAGTGAATTTTGGCGGAATGTTTGTACAGATTAGTCAGAGTTTCGAGGTTACAGTAAACATATAGACACGTGAACGTCGATTCAATTTCCTTTGGCATAGGGTGGTCCTTTATCGAGTAGTCGCCTCATCACTACATATGAAAGCTAGAATGATCTCCAGCAATCATGAATAGTAACACAATAGCTTTCTGTATATTGTATTGTACCAACATAGTAGTTACGTCGTTCTCGCATAACATCTTTTTTAATAAAATAGAATTCTAGAATTGTAAATAAATAACATATGCCTGAAGGGAGTACAGAATACAAAGCACTCGCATCGACAGTTGCTTTCTGTACCATCTGCCAACAATTGAAAGGCTTATACGCCATGAGTACGTATTAAAGTAGCCAGGAAAAGTCATTAACGAACAATGAATACTCTGATGCAGCTGCGTTCTACGAAAATGGTAAAATACGAAGTGATTAAATGGAAACGAATTAATGGGATTCATTGCGCTGCTTCGTTGGATTGGAACATGATACCTGAAATGCGAAACATATGTTCATTATAAAATTATTGAATCGCGGCTGAAAAGCTACGAAAAATTCGAATACCGCGAGAATCAATGAGAGACGAAAGCACGAAAGTATGAAAAGGTGCCCCGTTGAAATCGTGATATCGAAATATTGTAATGAGGCTATTGATATTCCTATAAATTCGCTTAATCAGGATGCAGGCGAATAACGTTCAAGCGGAACGCATACGCAAGATATTTCATGTCGCCCTGTAGCTATTTATAAGCAGATATTGCGACAGATAAAGTAGAAAATACGTTAAGATGAAACATACCGATGAAATATTATTGGTCGTGTGTTGTCTCGCGTAAATTCACCAAAACGTGCGATACGCACGATCAAATCGATTCGAATTTATGCAAAGTATATCCGGATATTGCATCTACGATAATTCAATTACGATGTACGATTATCGTGAAACGCAGATTAAAAGTAAAACGGCGTTTCCAATGCATGTGTGAAAATTGTGGTGGTCCTTCTAAACATTGTCAGGCCGAGATCTTGTAAAAAATAAAATTTGAATTGGTATAAGGGACTTTCAATGGGAAGGAGCAGAAAATTTTAAATAGTGACATTTTTAACCCTGCACACGTGGGGCCTAACAGGCTCAAATGAACAGTTCTCATGATATTGAAAAAGACTCAGATGATGATGTCTGATATCTATTGCTAAAGAGATATTTGTTGAGTATTTCATTATGTTATTAAATATTTTTGTTAATAAGGACTGCTTGCAATAGATTACGTGCAGTCTAAAATTTTTTTCTCAAATATCTATGCATTCCTGGATTTGGAGAACGTGTGCAATGGTGTAGTTATAATTTACGTGTGCACTGCAGGGTTAATAAAATGACAAATTTCAATAAATTGATATCGAGATCACCAATGATCCATAGAAAAAAGTGTATAAGAGGGTTGATGAAGCACTCTGTACTTACGCCTGTTTATAATGGCGCGAGGTTACAAAATATGGCACACCTGGCGAATTTGCTAAATTCACGTGTTATCGCAATCTGATGAAGCTGATACATTTTGGTCAATATCGAGCTAATGCTTTGATTAGATTGCAGTAGCAGGGTGTAATTAACCACAAGTTGTATTGCATGTACTATGGCAGGACATCTCATAAGTGATGATTTGACAGATACAAAATTTGTGGGTACGAGGTAAATTCTTAAAGTTGAATTTATTCAAATAACTTTATTATAGTCCATTATATAGCAATTATAGTCAATTTACTCGTTCTGACAAAATAGATTTTCGTAATGGAATCGTGATACTGATCTTTTCATCGAGAATTTAGCACATCCTATTGAAACTGCAAGACCACGAACAATACTCTAATACGGAATTGGATATGCAATTTCCTAATAACGTGGCATATGTATATGAACACAATGATACCAGGATACCTATTGCATTCTATAGGTATGTACAGCTATTCCCATACGTTGTGCACTATTTGTTCGACAATTCTGACCTGCGTGATTTAATAATATTATCATGGGCACAAAATAAGGTTCAATAAATTTATCGTCGATGTTTTATTCCGTATTGTTTCAATTTTAATCCATCATAGAAATATATGAAAAGCATCCAGCAAAAATTGAAATCCAAATTCCTGTTCGCAAAATCCTATCAATTGCCCAAATGCATTAACGTAAACCAAAAAGTCTCTGTACCAGCGTGAAAAAGTAAAATGGGTAGATAAATTTCAACGGAAGTATAATGGTGGAAAAATAAAATTGTTAAAAAATGTATCAGGGGCGTGCTGGGCCAGCCAACCATAAACATCCGTACCTTTTAGCGGAGCATTTTGCACACCGTATTTCCCCATTAAAATTAATATCACCCAACCGAATTTACTGCCACCTCAAGTCCATAAAAATTATCGCGTGGGTGTGGGTTATCTAGAGACGTGACCGGCTGATTCATGAGAAATCGATAGTAATAATGTTCATAAATATGGAAACGCGATGGGCTAAGAATCATTAATATCACGGAGCAGTTCTCGTTTCAGTCGCGCGGCAATATTCGCTTAGCGTTAATTAATAGAGCTTCGATAATTAAGGGGGAAGGTTCGTTGGGCACTATTTGTGTCTCGATAAGACTCTCTGCCGTGCCAATATTTGCGCGTCGACCGTCTGCCAGCCGAAAATGAAGTATTTTTCTGCCACGGTGACCACGCATTAAAATAATCGCTACCCCTTGACGTCCTTTCCCCTTGCCTAGGAACGCTGTTAATGGTGACTTAGCGTCTGAATTTCGTTGAAATTATGGTGAATGCAACTGATAGATTCACTGAGCATAAGAATTATTTTCTGACTTATTAAGGACGTATGCTGATTGAGAGAAGATGAGAATCGCATGAATATTGCAAAAATTGGCAGTAGTATTTAGGGTATAATTATAAATGAATATTTAATGAGTATGGTGCTTATTGTTCAAAATATAAGGATTTTGGTAAATTTTATTTTATACCTTTAACAATAATTACTGGATGTTTTGGACTGTTGTTCGCAGTTTTAATTAAAACTTGGAACTTCTTCACTTGAATTCTGGGTATTCTTGTTATTTTGTTAAATTTGTTTTAAAGAGAACTGTAAGTGTTCTTTTTAAGAATGTAGTAATATTTTGAGTATTTAATTTTATCTAATATCTATGGCGTGAACTAATATTACTAAAATCCTTTGATCTAGTATTTTATCAATACACTTCGATCTTAACATCACAAAATAACAAAAAGCTATCATGTTAGATGTTTTCCTAAAACTTTGAAGAATAGATGCAGATTAAATGAATAATAGTATCAACACACGTACCTTCCGAAAAGCAAGGATTAACGATGTAGGTGGGGCTGCACAGATAAATATTAAAGTATCGATCTCCCAACTTTTTTCACGACCGTTGAGCTGCACTAGCGTGGATGTAGGACCACGAATAAAATACCTTGGGCTCATTTCTCGATATATTCATGATCATAGCGCAGTCTCGAGGTTCGTACATCAATGATAACGTCCTTATAGGATGGTTCGACGACATGGGGATTTCGAGTATCGGAGGGCTAAAGTATCGCGACGTTCGAGCACGCTCCGATGGGACGCTAATCCTTAACGGGGAGGCGTTCCCAGGACGAAAATTTTGCAATTTTCTGGGAAATTTCTTTCACAAAGGTTTTATCAATCCTAAAAGTAGGACAGTGGAAAATCCTTTTTTGAGGTAATTAAAATATTCAACGGTATTAACTGCTTCGCTGTCGTTAATCCTATTAGAATTAAGATTTTCGAATAACTTTATTACATTTTCTCTTTGTATCGCGATATATGAATATTTTAATTAGCATTGTCACTTCGTAGTTTATATTCGTAAAGTTTCTATTACTTCGATTTATGTAGAATTTTATAAATAGAAGTGACATAAGTTGGTATCGAATTTCAAACGACCAGAGAATATTTTTCTCACTAGAAGCTTGTAGAAAAATATTTCATAGCGTATCTCTCTGATAACAATTATCATTTGTATTAAAAAATTAATTTCCACTAAATATTATATTCTATTGCAGGTGCAGAGTGTGCCTTGTACGAACACACAATCCTCTACTATTGTTTCCAGTTGTCTAGTAATTTCAATTTCAATTTTCAACTAGCCCATCTTAAACTTTACATCGCAATTGCCATAAAATACCTTTAACTATTCACACCATTCTTCCAAATTTACTTTCAAAACACACATTCTAAACTCATACCAAAATTACCCAAAGAATTTTCACCTCTGCAATAGAAGCATCGACTTCCAAATTAAATTAAATTCCCCAACAACAAACAGTGATGAATCTACATGTCCAACGTTCCATTTTCACCACTCACACACACCACAACCTTGACCACGGTACATCAGCGCGGGGAATGGAATGAAACATTAAGCAGAATTCGCGAAAGCTTTCCCGCGCGAGTTCGTCGTTCTATCGTCGAACGATCTCAGCCACTATCCATTATGCTGATACGACATCGAAGTCCATGCATCAGTGATAACGTTCTTATTAACCTTTTACTTCGGACAACATGTGAATAAAGTATGACGACGTTAAAGTGGCTCCTGGCAAATTGAGCCAGCCACGCTAATTTGCCAGCAGCTCCTCTTCTATTCATCGATAAAACGGTCTACGCGGAATTGCATGTCCGCGGCGGCGGCGTGCGTGGCCGTGCAACGAATATCGGTGCCGCAGCGAAGTCCCTTTTTCCTCGAGTCTTCGCCCTCGCTGGCCCTGTTTTTCCTCGCCGTCGGGGAAACGTTGGTTAAGCGATATCTACGATAATGGCGAATTCAGCCGAGCCCGGAGCCATGTCGCGCGATTTACCCGCCGGGGGGAACGCTCCGTGGCGGCGAGGGGGTGGGATTCCGTTCGAAAAACGCGCTACGTCCGCTGCAAGAAAATCATTGCTAATGAATTTTCCTCCCCCCTTACTCCACCCCTGGTAATTGCATCAGGTTGGAACTGGCTATTTGTTTACGGCGGCTCGATTAGATAGAGCCCGTAAAAATGCAAACGCAAGTTACGTCGACTCTTTCTCATTCCTGATTGCGTGGCGCTAGTGTGTTTTCGTGGCTATTAGGCGGTTCCCTCTGTTACGTTCGACGACAGTTTTCTCGGGAATTAATGAAGGGATTTGCATTAATTAATGGTGCAAGTTGGTGGTCCAGGAATTCTTTCGTTGTTGTAAGGGCTCGTGTGTATGAGGGTCTACTGAGTTGGAATAAAGAGATCGGTTTAAGTGTAATTAGATTTTTGCTAGAAATATTCAATTCTGTTGCTAATGATATTGTACAGTAGTTATAGTTTACTCTCATTTTTTGTATTGAAATTAGGAAAATTATTGTATCGTCAAAAAGGTATGTAGAATTTATTGGAAACTTGTGAGCAATTATTATCAGCATTTCAGGAATTAGTTTTTCATTCTTCTCACATTCTTCTTCAAATCTGATACGTGTTTCCTGCAGACTTCGTAGTAAAGTGAAGTAATGATATTTTTTAATGAACTGTCAGGATTTTCTGCTGAATTTAAATTCAGTATCTTTGCATTTCATACATCTTGTCACCTTGCTTGGCTTTATATAACAACATTGAATAAAATGTGCTAAAGCATGTGCATGCATAATTTCTGTGAGTGACATTGATACATGAATATATTATTGATCTAGCAGCAGGACTGAGAAGATTGATGCAATTCTTGTATACCCATTTATTTGAATATTCGAATATCGTATATAATTTAAATCTTTTAAAATTCGTGATTTTGAAATGCTTATAATGTTTATTATTACTTGAATTCGTCAGCTTCATCAGTTTTTGGAAACCTAAATTTTATTTGAAGTTTTGTGCAAAGTACAACTTAGTTTTCACAACTTCAAAATTTACACAACATATTTATACAATGTGTTGATATTTTTTAGATATAAAAAGTAAGTGATAGTGGTTTCTAATCTACAGAGCTAGATTGACTTTATAATCAATTTTGTATTTACGCCCATGATAAATTTTCCAACAGCGCATGGAAGGCGAGTCGAATATAATCTTCGTAACAGTATTATTAGTTCTCAAACTTCGTAAAACTCAGGGCATAAAACGCGTTAGAAAAGTTCTCGTAACAGCGTAAGCTGAAGATAATCACAGTGAACAGAGTTCTGATGGGAGATTTACGTACGCCTTACAGATTTATGGGAGTTAAGGCATAAATTGATTCATATTCAGACATTATAAAGTATCACATACTGATACGCGTAGAAAAATACAAAAGGAACATTATAAAATTATTGAAACTCAACAACTCTGTACAACAAATAGTATTTTAGTACGTTTTATCCCAATACGAGTAAATTCTTTATTCTACCGTGCACCACATAATGTTTCCCTAAAAATAAAGTAATTTATTTTTATAAACTTGTACCTTTAACCACAGGGGTAACATGGGTATACAAATAGTTTCCGTTCGAGCTAGACTATTCTTTTTTCTTCAAACTAGTTTACATAACTGTGTAACAATTATTTTTGGCGCGATTCACAAATCTATGGGACACGACGAACTTTTAATGCATCCTCAACTCTGTCTATTCTCTTTAGTTTCGTGTACAACCCATTTGCAAGTTCCAACGCTTAGGGAACTCTTATCTAAACTCGTGAAGTTTTAAATAATGGGATGAACATTCCTCTAATAATTCGATATTTAATAGAGCATCCTCGTAGTTAACCCTCCGTGGGCACATCTTCTTCTAATCACAAATTGGTCACATGGGGTTCACTCCATCGCAGCGTCATTTTTAAGTTTCCATTTACAAATTTTTTAATCTTTTAACCTTTAAGTACCTAATAATTGTACATTAGTAAAGGACATTTAATTTCCAATTTATGTATACATAATCATATATTCGGCAAAAATATTATTGAGCAGTATATATTAACCACAAATTTCATTCTTGCTAATTAGTTGGTTTCACGAACAAAACTAGCCCAGCTACAATCTCAAACGAAACGTACAAAATTAAAGGAATGAACATTCAGTTAGAGAAGCTGGTCAAACGATTACTCCTTTACTGTTCTGGTAACGTTTCTGCTATGTAAATCTCAAATAACGTTGAAAAGGGCCAATATATCAACGAAGCATTGCAAGGAGTTCAGTGAAACACGGCGAAGGAATAAATAAAGCACCAATGTATATCTTCAAGGGATTTCAGTGTCAGGAATAATCGATGGCTGTGTTCCCCGTTATAGTTGGATCCATACATCAGGATAGATATAACCGAAACGGAAAGTCGTAGAGCGGCTCATATTTTTGAAGTTATCTTGGGTGCTACTGCATGTTAGTGAACTTTGAGTGCTTGTATTGAATGTTTCTACTGGGAAGAATATGAATCAAATCATATCTCACATTGATATATGTAGATATATATATCATTACGCGTGCTTGAAGCTGAACCAAAGGAGACCCGCCGGTCAAAACGCCCGAAAAAGATGTGATCTGTATGATTTTTTTACAAGAAGAGGTTATAACATATCCTCAAAAATGTTTTTAGCATTTATTGATATACTCGTTAGGGTAGAAAAAAATGTTGTTTCATGGTTGCAGTTTTGATGCATTTTCTGCCTAAACGGTAACTAGGATTTCATGCTTTCTTTTTTTTATTTGCACATTTATCCGTAAAATTTATGCGTAATGTTTTGGTGTTTAAAAGACCATCAATTTTACGGATAAATGTGCAGATAAAAAAAGAACCATGTTAACAAAATTTATGTTATAGGATGCTGCGATAGCGAGTCCAATTACGAATTAAATGGTTGAGAGTTTTTTTAATCGGTTCATTAGGTCTTCTGAAATCGAGGTTACCGTTTCGAAATATCGTGTTATCGGCTCGTACCTTTTGTTGCGGAATAAAATTACAGTCGCCAGAGCACTCCCGGGATTTTATACTACGAAAATATATATAGAAAAATCAATTTTTACCAGATCAATCAAAATCAAAAAATCAAATAAAAAAAATCAAATCAAAATCAAAAAAATCAAAAAAATCAAAATTTACCAGAGGGTCCCCTTAATTGGAAATTAAATTTCGTATCGGATGACGAAGTAAGTACTTAATTTACAATGGTCTACTTTTGACTACAGTGCAAGAAATATGAGGATAACTTGGATATAATGTGACACAAGGTTTAGAATATATGCATTGTTTTGCTTTTCATTTCTACAAGTAACCACTGGAGCCAGTTTCCATTGAAGTTATGCACAGTTGCAAGTTATATAAGTTCAGTCGTAATTTAAATTCATCCAGTAATTATATTTGAAATATGGTACAAGTTAACGCAATTTACAGTGTCAACGACATCCCTTGAACATATTTCACAGTACACGAACGAGTTGTTTCTGTTGCATTAATGAGAAGTAGAGAGAATACAGGAACCATTCAGTCTAACAATAGAAATTTAACTTTTTTAAATTGGGCTCGCATTAATACGTACCAGAATATTCCACGTGTACCAGTAAAATTATCCGTGTTATTTTTTTTTAATTCAGCTTCGTTGTTAACATTTCGAAGCAGATTTTTCGCGCAGCATGAGAAACTTTTCACGTAAAAAGGCTCGCTAAACCAAATTGTCATTATTCATGCGTAAAGTCGGATAATAACTAGGCTTCTGTGAATCTACTGTCACTGGAGTTATATCAGTGATATTACGGCGCAACGTACTTAAATGCAATGGAAACTGGGCATTTTGTATTTGTAAATGTAACTCGCGTATTTAATTTGGTCGTGACGCTGTCAGCCAAAATATTGAATTACTGGTTCAGTAGGAAGCTTGGAAACATGTTATGTTGCACAAGCATGTGTAATCACGAATTTCTACATCGACACATAAAATTTGATATTGAATTATAAGATAATTCAATTTCTGTTTCTACTAATTCGTAAAGATAGGTTGAAAACAGTAGAAATTGAGTGATAATAATTTTTAACAGATGAGTCACTATTATTTTATTATTCATAAGATTTATTAAAACTAATGTATTTAGAGGCTCGTTATATATTGCATGTCAATGACATAGTGCACAAATATTGTATGTCCATTTTTAGCGGTTTTGAGAAAAACAGGTTTAAAGATGCAATGGTACATAAGATTCAGGGGCATACAATGAACAAAAATATTATTTTTGACAAATTTATGATGTAAATATAAATGTGTTTTTTTATATAGAATAAAGAATCAGTCAGTAACTATTTGTTACATATAAAAACTCAAATTTCACAAAAAGTAGACATACAATATTTGTGCACTAAGCCATTGATGTGTACATATTTCTTTATTTCAAATATGCACTATATTTATTATTTTCTCGTAACAAAAATGAAAATAAATGTTGACCTACAACAAAGCAGTTAAAATATCGAATGTTACTGGGATGAGTGGCATGCTTTTATGCCATGTAAACGGTTTTTTCCTGGTTATCGATAATTTTATGTTTGCTGCATCACTTATAAAATTATTGACACAGAGATACGAGCGGCGGTTTTCTATAATTTGATTGAATAAACATTCAAAATAAAACGACGAATAATTTCTCTGATAATTTCATAAATACGTTCTCTCCACCGTTTTAATTAAAAGAATTCACTGTAGGATAAAATTATCATTATCTTGCAATATAAGTTACTGTATACTTTTCATTATCAACATAGCCTTCTCTCCTCAAATGCAAGTAGCGAACTTCCACCAGCCAAGAAAGTTTCGACGAAAAAGATATGGGTGTTAATTTCCCATAATTACCTTCAAGCTTCAGAAATTATTAACGGAGCTTTCATTATCGCATGATATATTATCCCTTGTACTACTTATTATCTTCTGAAATAACAATCCAAATACGACTCCCTCTATTTGCAAATTCAAACATTATTAAAAATGAAATCATAAGAACGTACGCCTCATTGCAAATTCGCGTTAATTAATCAAACTAACTCCCTCCTATTATCATATCTTCAATCCACTTGTTTCCACGTGTCAAACACGATTCAATTAAATTAAAACAAATAACTTCACACGCAACAGTACTTGCATATAGGGATTTACGTTCATTCAAGAGCACACGCGTCCTTTCCAAGTGGCTTTTAAAAAAAAATGGAGAAGCGAATCGTGGAAAAACGTGTTTAGGAAGCGACACTCACGGTATATGTACTTTGTTTGAGGGGCATGCGTAAGGGATCGGTGTATGAGGGCTCACAAGAACCTAATCAATGGGACAGGCACGCGAGTGTAGGTAAGTGATCAAAGTGATAGCGCAGCGCGCGCCGATCATTTAAACAGAATAGATACGTACATACGTGTCTGACGTGGAATGGTGTCATTACAGGCACGGAGCAGATGCGCTTAACGATCGGTGTGCATCGAGTGCATCACGTTATTGACCTCTAAACTGAAATACGTGCCTGAAAGACACGAGTTTACTTTGTTTCGGTAACAGGTGGGGGGCCGGAGCTTGCATTCACGTGCCGGCTTCGTTAATGCAAACGTAAGCTTATACAATTTATCGCGTCGATCTCTCGCATGATCCACGCTTATTAGGGGTACCTTCTCTTCGGGCTCTTCGAGCTGAAGCAGTAATGGTGGGAAGTTGAAATGAGAGATGTCTGGCTGTTTAGTTAGAGAAGTGAGCTTGTGTGTAGTTTGTCTATATTTGGGATGATATAAAAAATTATTGATTTGACAATTGAATTTAATGGTAATTCTAAGTAATTTGTGCCACCTGTTTCTCAATTTTAAATCCTTTGAATTGTTTGAGGAAATTAATGTTGTCAAGAGAGTATCAATTTCAATGATTCAGAAAATATTGAAAAAAAAAGATGAAATCCTCTCCTGTAATCGGGAGGCCTTAAAATGTTGATGTAGGTACATCACGAACTCAGAAGGAATATTATAATCCCAGCTAGATCTCCTTTCATCCTGAATTACTGAAACTCATAAGACTGCTTGCCCGCGTTCTTTTTATTCAGAGTTTCTCCAGTCGGGGATAAATTCCAAACATCCAGAAAATAAATTTTAAAGAAGTTCATTTCACAGAGATGGCTACTTTATGGAAGCCCTTTCTACATCATTCAAGAAACTTTCGACTTGAAAGTACTATTTTCAATATTCGTGAAAAAGTCACCTTCTTCGGTTCATCACTCAAATATTTCCTCCGTAGCTCAAATTATTATCTATTTTAATTGGATTTTGATACAACTGTACATCAAGAATGTAGATAATAAACTTGAAGGAACTCTTACATTCAAACTCACAGCAGAAATTCAGTTCTTATAAAACAACCCCTATGTATCTTATATATTACCCCTATATATCTTCGTCATCGTTTGCTGCATTTAAGCTGAGTGCTCGTTCTTTCATCCTCCTGCGGTTCCCTATGTGAATGACTTTTTCTTTTGCTGTACTTAGTGTTATTTGTTTTCTTTTCTGTTATCTGTCAACGACTTTTTAGGTTAGGTTGTAGAGCAGCAGTCATGCTGAACCTCGCCTACTCACCATTGTAATTTTTATTGTAATGGTGCAATAAAGGCATTTAATAATAATAATAATAATAATAATAATGTATATCACAATTTATTGGAAAAATGTATTTAGACTAATTATATTTTGAATATTCCTTTCCTCTAGGGAGCCACGTGTGGCTCTCTTCACAGTCCACTGCACAGCTGGAATTTTTGTTATTAAGGAGCACCTTATGATTGTAATGACTCTAGTGTAAACTTTGGAAATCTCTAGCCGTTTCCTCATATTATTATACTAAATACAAGTTAATAGACTAGAAGAGTGTTATTCATTGAAAAAGATCAAAACAGTGATTGATTGGACATTAGGAATCAAAATACCCTTAGAGCATATATACATGGAGGTATCATTGCCTTAGAGTGACTGCCTCGAAACTGTCGGGCAACATCACGCGAGAGAGAAAAAGAGAAGTATATGTCCTATTCGACCGATATGCGCATGCGCCGATATCGTGCGAGAGAGAAAAACATGTGCGAGCGAGAGAAGTATAGGAGAACAATCGGCCGTAATATACTTCTCTCGCTCGCAAGATGTGTTTCTCTCTCGCACGATATCGGCGCTTGCGTATTACGGTCAAATAGGACACATACTTCTCTCGCTCGCACGTCTTTCTCTCTCGCACCATGTTGGGGACAGTTTCAAGCTTTCAATGAGACCTCCATAGTATATGCTCTAAGAAAATACCATATTTCAAACGATGACTATTTCGGACAATACTGCTTCCGTTCAAGCCATCCCTGTCGAAGTCTTTTTTACTTGTGGTCGCTGGCTAGGGATTGCAAACCGGTAAATCGGTAAATCGGTTTAATGTTTTTTTTTCATTGATAACTTAGTAGATAACAACGGAATTATGCGCTACATATGTGCGATACATTGTTATAAATACAATTTTTACTGGTATTCGCCAAATTTTTACCGGTAATTCAATAAATTGTGTATTTCCCGATATTTACCAGTAAATCGATTTACCGGTAAATTGGGAGAAATACATAATTTATTGAATTACCGGTAAAAATTTGGCGAATACCAGTAAAAATTGTATTTATAACAATGTATCGCACATATGTAGCGCATAATTCCGTTGTTATCTACTAAGTTATCAATGAAAAAAAACATTAAACCGATTTACCGATTTACCGGTTTGCAATCCCTATCGCTGGCACATGGCAGTCTGCGTACGACATAGATGTCGAATTAATTGGTTTCCCTCGAAAAGGAGCTAGAACACAGTGTTTCGTGACACAACACGCCAAACTCCGTATCTCCTCTAATTGGATCCCAGTTTAAGTATACGGTGGGAGCCTTTTGAGGCCACGTCACCCTCTTTGAAGGGGCAGGAAGAACGAGGCGGGGGCTGCAGGGGGCGGTTGGGGAGCGGAGGCTAAATGGAGAGAGTCGCATTTCCTCCTTCAAGATCCTCGGATGCGATAAGCTCGCGCGTCTCGCACCTGAGAGTCTCGGGCCAAATGTATGATTATAGTCGACCCCAGCAGGGCCAATTTATCGTGAAAATAATGCGGACCTTGCCTTGAAAATATTTCAAGGGGAGCGTATCCTACAAGTAACGCGCGGCGTTGTGCTAAATGGCGATATTGGACGGAGGGGAAACGAACAGTTCAAAGTGACAACGCCTGGGCGGAATTGGAAGGACGTAAAAAAGTGTTAAGCCCCTTTCACACGAGGCAATTCTGCGTTTCACGACTGGTATTTCAGATATATTCACGTGACACATACTGGGCTGGTTAAAAATAGTAGACGATAGGAATTGTGTGCACGTATGTACATAAAATACCAATGATGTTTCCTTGCAAACAGATTATTGTCGGAAAATTATTATATTAAGGATTATCCGCAGTTAAATGTAAATTATGCTGGAAGTGAATTGGAATGTACTGCAGACTGTGTTTGTAATTAATTCCTGATAATTTATTGTGAGGTTTAACGATATTTACGTCATTTAGAGTGGGTTATTGATATAACATTTAATCTGCGTCAATATTGTGCTTGATCAATAGAGAGAAGTAATTAGGAGCTTTTTGAAGTCTTATGATGATGAATTATTATGATATCAGAAACCACAAGCCTAAAATTAATTTTGTCTTGCTATTTGCTGAGTTAATGTATGTCATAAAATAATAAAAGCAACAGAAAATTTGAATTTTTGAAAGTATCACGACATCTATTTCGCTCTGTTAGTATGGAAATATTCGCGTTACCATCGATCGTAAACGAGAACGTTAATTCATACACAGCCAGTTCCGTAAATACAAAGAAACTCGGCTTTTTTCGCAAACAGCGGATTGCAATGACTTTTTACTCGCTTCTCTGCGAAATTTAAATGAACGCTGGTTCCGCAGCCATGATATAATAACGTGCAACGATCGTAAACAGCAATTAACTTTTTCAGGCAGAAGGTATTCGACCAAACTGTCCTGTTTCGCGTTTAAATAATTGTAAGTCCTTTATCACGCTCCGTTTAATCCTTTACGATCCCTATCCCTTTATATGCGTCACGTTTCACAGTCGCAATTACATTTAGAGCAAAGGTTGCGTTATAGCATCAGCGAAGAAAATTACGTAAAATTTCCTTGGGCACGTAGACGAGTCGTTTTATCCTGTGCTTACTGGTTCATGAATATTCTACGGACCTTATTGTTTACGAGCATTGAATACTGAATACAGGTCCATGGTTGTGTCGTTAAAGTTACATAAGAATGTCTTCATTTTCCATTAGGCACGATTTCCACAGCGACAGAGTGGAAATTTGTATTCTATCGGTTGGCGATTAACGGTGCAGATAAAATTGAATAAATTGTGCTGTCTTAAGCAATTGATTGGGAATATTTTTAAAATTTCCTTCATGTTTCACCTTTCAATGTGAAATACTCATATAAATGTTTCTTTATTTCTACAGTTTAGTGAGTTCAAATTTAATTATAATATTCTACAGTATCTAATATTTTAATTATAGTATTCTATTTTTCTCCTGTTTCGTTTATCTGACGTAAAATGCCCATGTGGTTAATACATAGATTTTACCTGCAATAATAGAAGGTACAAAACAGTTCAAAATTTTTTATGAAAGATTCTGAAGGTATTTCCTTAATCTCGACCGAACAGCGGAAATCAAAGGAAATGTATCGTAAAATCATTGAGAAAAATAACACATCGTATTATTGTCACATTTCAGTTTTTTCAATTACCTATAGTACATTGCGTGACAAGGGAGAAAAGAAAGCGATTTTGACGAGCATGAAGTTTGCAACACTGCACGCGAGGCAAAATGGCATCTCTCTTTTGTCACGCAGAATACTTTTTTCAACACCTGCATCAAAGGTGTGTTTTTGAAAGCCCGCTGAACGATTCTCAAAAAAATATGCACGTTCGATTGCGTTTTTATTGAAATAAAAAGAAAGAAACTAAAAGCACTGCTTGCGATAAAGACTCCATTTTTGGGGTATCTCGCCTCTTGATAAATTTGTTGTGCATCGTTTACTTTTCTTTCGATTTCGACGGCAGCAAATATTCCTCAATCGCTTTTGCAGCTTTTGCTATATCGGGGGCGTGTGGTGTCCCGTATCACTATCACTCTGATTATCACTAATTGTATCTTCTAATGAAAAGGGGTGCTGTGACAGTTGTAATGTCAACATAAACACACATGGTCGATATCGATTAGTCGACCAATTGCTTCTTCATACCACAGGGTAACGCCATGTTCACTCAGCTCGCAAACTCAAGTTTCCTTAGGATTAATGTAAACAATCCTAATATGCATGCGCGCAAAGTCTTTTTCTCTCGGGAGAAAAGTAGAAACACGAAACGTATGAAATTTGCTGAAAAAAATACCTATTTTCATGCAGGTATTGAAAAAATTCCTTTACGTACTTAGCATTTTAGCTATTCTCCGACACAGATTTTTATTTTGTTAAAGAATATAGTAAAAGTGGGAGAGACGCCATAGGAGGAGAGACGCCATACCTTCGCGAGTTCAGTGTGTGGGAAAGAGATGTCTATATTTCTCACTGTGTTTAATTACTTATAGATGGCAGCAGTGAAAGTATAAGTAATTAAACACAGTGAGAAATATAGACATCTCTTTCCCACACACTGAACTCGCGAAGGTATGGCGTCTCTCCTCCTATGGCGTCTCTCCCAAAGCCTCGGAGTCGCAACTGTACTACAAGTGCTCCTATCTACCCCGAAACATGTATTCGTTTAAGTAAGAAGAACATGTCGTGATAACAAGATGAATCGCTATTTAAAGACGTTCAAAAGTTGCTTGCCTGATGGATACGAACTCCTTCTCTATCGTGCACAGATGCACGACGAAAACTGAACGTACAGGGGTGCAAAAGGGAACTCGTATTCCTCTGACACGTCTAAGTGCATGCCCAGGAAGCGCGTCTGAAAGCTTCCGCTGAAAAACCCAATTCCCTGCAACCATTTGTCTTGGTAATTTTGCAGGACGCGACGCACTGATCGTGTACATAGTGCCTACGAGATATAAGGGATGTTTCAGAAATTGTGGAATTATGGAGCGGGTGGAAACAGATTGAATTTTCTGGCGAGAAATACCGACGTTACTGTATAGAACAAATTGAGAATAGGTACTCTGTCCGTTACAGTTAGCAAGTGCCTCGCGCTTTTATACCCGGCAAACCTGTTGTCCATTACTAAGGCGACCCAGAAAAATTTATCAAGCACCCTTCTCAAGAATAATAGACAACTTAGAGAAACTGAAAGTTTGAATTTCCTTCTTGGTGCCATCGACACTCTGAATATTGTCTTAGAAAAATAAACGCGTTGGATTGTTAGGTGTGAAACGTGTACTTTTCGAAGCTTTCACTGTGCTCCAACACAGGGGATTTATTACTGTACATGGGCACACTTTAAATTTCAAATTTCTGAGTGGCTCCTCTTTATCTTATTAAATACGAACATAAAATATTATCCTCGATCCTTCATCACTCTACCGAATAAACAATGTTGAAATGGAATACTTGCAAAAATAGCATTGGTGGAGGTTTGAAATTTCTATACCTTCTGGAATAACAAAGCTATTGGATTCCTAATAAAAGCTCTAACAAGGATCAAGCTTCACATGCCCCATTCAAGCTTCACGGGTATGTATACCCGATAAAGTTTCAGAATTATAATTACACTACAGTCTCCGCCGGCCAGTCTCGTATTCTTGGAAATTTCTTCCTTCTCGTATTACATCGTCGAAAGAAATGTAAGTATTTATACCTTACATATTCATTACTCAAGAATCCACTCCATTCAGCGGATAGAATGAAATTACAGCAAAACTTGTGATCGACGCGTCTTAAAATAAAGCGAAGGACGAATACTGATCATTACTTATGCCGTTGCTAGCGAGAGGCGGATAGAAGAGGAGTAGAGGTGGAGCACGACACGGAACAATGCAAAAGGAAAATACAATAGCGCGAGGGAATGGAGAAATGCATTTTCTCCTTGTAGGTGCTCGACAATGCTGTCCTACGGCGCTGGAGAGCTTTTAGGGAGATATACGCTCGCAGCTAATTCCCGGGACGATCCTTTCTAACCTATGAGGTGAATTCTCGTGGAAAATTCGAAGCTGCGTCTATATAATTTCGAACGCAAATCTGCGGGAACCGTGGCGCGCTTTATCGTGTACCTGCCAAAAGATGGGAACGTTAATGAGCAATCATCTCTGTTCGTCGCTATAAATCAAAGTTCCTGCTGGCGTGTGCACAAGGGTTGGCTACGGGTTGCATATTAAAACACGAACTCGAAGAACTGTTTATTTAGATATTTCAGGACGTTCGGCATTAAAGTAACCGTGAAGTGACTGTGTACGTAACAGTGTTCGAATAGGGGAGACCGGGGCAAGTTGATACAGAGGCAGGTCGATACAGACGAATTATCTCGACACTGTATATATGTAGCTCTTTGTGGGTGAGATATGTGAAGCTTCTTGAACAATTCTTTAGTACGATCTAGTGTACGTCTGTGTACCTTGACTTTAGCAATCCATTTTTAACTGTTTTCGTTTCTATAGAGAAAAGTAAATAGGGTAGATGTCCCAATTACTGCCACCTTAAGATTATAACTGAACTTCATTTAATCATTTCACGTGTAGTTTAACCTAAAAATCGTTTCAGTTTGAAACATAATATTATTTAGCATCTCTTTTATTAAAAAAAAAATAGTTTTATGAATTAAATATGAAGAATTTATTAATAATTAATTAAAATTCGCGAGCGATCCTAGTGTACCTATAACTGTCACCTCACAAATTGTCTTGTCCGTATGATTTTTTCATTTTTTTATTTGTTTTATTTTTATGTAAATCAGAATCTCCGTTTAATAATAACATATTTTGTACACTTTTTTTATACTTTACGTTTTCATTACATCAAATAAATAAAGTGGCAGTAATTGGGACACTGGCAGTAATTGGGACATCTACCCTAGTTGTGTTCAGTTTCCAATCGGTCTTGAGACGGGATAGAGAATTTTATCACTGAAATTAATGGGGCATCACATTGAGTCCTTTGAAGGTAAGGTAATTACGTTTTGTTATTTTGTTTATATGCTCTACATATTTTATGGAGATGTTTGTACATAATGACTTCCTGTGGGGTAAGTTGATACGTTTTCTCTGGGGCATGTTGAGGTGATACCCTCCTTAATTGATACCCTCCCTACTCATGGGGAGGGTATCAATTTTTCCCCAACTACTTTTAATTGGAGTTTTCCTTTTATTTCTAGGAAAATGCTACGAAATTATGTCAGAAAATCGAATCGCGGAAAAATACCACAAAATATTTTTCAAAAAGCGTGTGTTGGTGTAGAAAAGGAATCACTGTTGTTACGGCAAAGCGCGAGAATATACGGAATATATAAAATAGCTTTATTATTAAAATACATTAATAAAAAGAAGCAAGCACCTCATGTTAAAGTGGGATATTCCAGACATCCATCTTTTACTCATTAAACGGATATTTTACAGATGTATCAACTTGCCCCGCAGTGGGGTAAGTTTACCTTCGTCCAAATAAGATTTTCTCATTCATTTTGTAAGTATTTTCTCAACATTTCATTTACAATATATTAAAGAGGAAGGACCAAAGTATATTTTAGCATATTTGTTATTAAGTAATTAATTCAAACAAAAATGTAAAAAATTGAAAACTGAAAAACGTGTCAACTTTTATATCTAGTGGGACATTTCACAGTAGGTAGCTTCAAATTTTCCGAATTCTGCACTGGGTAAACCTTAGAATTGCATAATGAAAGTGGAGCTACTTCGTGAAGTGATCACGATGCTAAAATTCGCGCATCTCTTGTGGACATTAAATTGTGAAATACTGTTGGTTTGGGTTAAAGTGAAAGTTTAGTTAGAAGAATGGCTACAAGACAAAGAGATGATATTAGGATTTGTGGTTTGTGAAGCTTCAAATTGAAAATGCTCAAGGTTTCACGTTCCAAATAAAATCTTTAAAATCCATTAGGTAATTACCTAAAATTTTACTTTATCTACAATTGCATCTTGGAATTCCTAACGTCCATTTCCGCGTACAAAATGCAACAGTTCCTCCTTCTAAACATTACCCATTATCTGTAACGCTATGTCCTAATTAGATGTCGCACAGCGACAAAATCGTTGTCGTCCAACCGACCGATTTCAGTCGGTCGTACGACAATGCAACAGTGTCCATATACGGCCGGCTGTAGAGTACTATTTGCAACCAACTTTTGCGGTTAGTTTACAAGATGGAGTTGTTTTTTCTTAGTGAAAATAGTTATCGAAACGTCGAAAGCTTTTATAATTTTTATTGCTAAATAGCTTGCTTTTTATTGTTTTAAAATTGACCGAAACTGTGCGTTGAAAACAGATAGATATATTACAACGAACAAATACACGGAAGAGAAATCGTCAGTTTATATTGTTCCATTTGTTCCATAAAATAGGCCGTTTTTGGACTTCAGAAATCAGTAATCCCACGAAATCCATTGATTTTTTGGGACGTCGTGCGTACGATACGACAAAAAAAACAAACTGGTTTGAAATTCAAACAAAACGACCGACATATACGAAGTTGCCGCATCGCATGCATTGCCAATTTGGACAAGCCCATAGAAAATCCTTTGTTTGTTTATAGTCGTGTTGGTCGGTCGGTTGGACGACAACGATTTTGTCGCTGTGCGACATCTAATTAGGACATAGCGTAAGAAACACAAGTTGATTCTGTGTCTATCATTCAAGATAATGAGTGAAGTACATTTACATGTATTTACTATACATGTTACAAGAATATGGAAATCTACTGTGCCTCTGTTGCACATGACTTGCTAATCCAAGAAACAGGACTCCCTGGCATCTGTTGCCTTTGAGATTATAACCAGTAGTCGTCAGAAAGTTATTTTCATTAACCGTCAACATAGTCGTTTGGACTTGCTGGATTTCAGAGCAGAAGATTATCTGCTTACGATTCGCCAGTCAAAGCTGCTGCATCGCACACGCGTGACCTGGAATTTCTAGCGACTCAAGTAAATGAAAGCGCAAAGCAACCCTTCTTGCTGCAAATGGCAGCCTGCAATAGGAGATACGGTCTTGATCCCGTCGTTACATGCGCCCCAAATTTCGACCACCTGTAATGGTGGTAAACCGTAAGAACCGCAGACACCTGCAATTACAATGTTCATTCTCGACGTCTACAACACGCCAAAACCAATTAAGCATCATCGATTATCACCCAGCCGTCTTCCCTTTTTAGCGATCGTTAATCTTCGTCTGCACGAACAGTGAGCACAAACGTTACACGCGTTTCCTCAAATACCCTTGTCTGTTAGCAGAATTTTCGACCAACCGCCGTTGATCCTATTGCACACGGTGCATTGTCAGTGAAATGTATTTCTGTGTCTCAGTGCTGGAAATGTATGAATATTAACGCTGCTACGACTTTTGTGAGAATTGAAGAGTCCGTTCAGTAGTAGAATTTAGTAATGCATTTAGAGTACTGTTACTAAATTCGTGCACAGTTTTAAAGATCTGGTTAATCTGAAGCACTTTTATTCGAAGCAATTTTTTAAATAAGGAAGGTATGAAAAATTACAGTGTGGTAAAATAAAATCCTTGCTGTATTCACGTATTGGTTGCAAGGGCCGTCTGACCATCCGTTGACCTCTTTCCCTTGCTCGCCTACCATTTTCACTGTATCATTTCAGACGTGTTTTATTTCGAAAAATGTTTCAAGTAAAAGCTTCTCGAGTTCGTAGAAACTTTCTGAAAATGTAGACAGTTTTAAAAAATTCTATTAAAAATCCTCAAGTCGTGTCACTAAGTTAATAAAAAAAAAATTTAAATGACAAGACCCTGGATATAATGAACTTTAACAGACATCGCACTGTCATGAATATATTCGTAAAATTGTATTATATCAGAAATACTGTGACCTAAATATAAATTGCATTATTGAACAGCATAGTGTTGTTAAGTACCAATTAATCGCACGAATAATTTTCAGATATTAATCCTGTCGATTATTGGAAACCACACAATAGTGAAACAATATTTTCGCAAGAAATGAAACGTACTGAAAATTTATTTATTGTTCAGTGAATCTGTATTATAGTATTTATTTCACTGTACACACATAGAATGAATATTCTCTTTTCCTCTGTCAACTCCTGATCGTGACACAGTAGTTCTGCTTACGTTACGATTGAGAATTATGGCCATTTTTTAAAGATACTTTTTCACTTTTTCTAATTCTTTTGGACAGTCGCGTTAAGTCGCTTTGAATTGTTGCAATTGAAAGCCATTAATGGACATAGTCTCTATAAAAGGATCGATTCTCTCATCCAACGGCGCAACACCGTAAATTTCGATTTCCCACTTTCTCTGTTACATATCGCATGTTCGACATTGTAATCCAACGGTCGTCTGCACGTGACAACCTCTCATGAAATCCCGGCCAGATTCTATCGAACAAATCGTCCAATCCATGGTTTAATTGCTTACTATGTCAGCTTTATTCCTTTGTTTGTTAAGCTGTTGCTTTCAACGAAATTGCTTTGGCATCTTTTCACGATTTCCAGGGTCAGAGAAACGATAAATTCAACGCACTCAAACATTTATTTATTTCAAACGTATATTGCATTTACACAGTAGTTTGTAGGTGTAGCTTGCAATTTTATTTATTTGCGTTTTTATATTACCTACGTCAATAAATATTGCGGCGGAAGTTTGACGCAATATGTAGAAAATGTTTGAAATTAGCATCACGTTGTTAGTAATATTTAAGAAATCAAATCCGAAATGAAGTCACACATGACAGTTCATAAAGTACAGTGTACCTTTGTGAATTCATTCCTCATTTTCACAGTATACATATTGTTTATAGAACGATATGATATCTTGCATTATAGACTGGTGTATCACTTTACTTTTATGTGACTAACAACTGGAATGCAGCTACTAAAGCTTCTCCCTCGCTATTAGTGATTACTGGAAAGTTAGCAAAGCAATCTTTCATGAGGAATTAACAGTTGCTCGCACACAAGAACAAAATAGAATTTTTTATGCCCGAGGAAAAGTGATACTGCCTATTTATTGGCATCAATTTTACGACACGAATTCCATATTGAAATATTCAAAGCAAGGTCAAACCCCAGGTATTATTAATTGAAGCTTAACTGAGATTAAAATAAACTCGAAGTTCATTAAACTTTACTTGGGAACTAAATGGATGACGCCTTGTCCGTGAATTAATTAACTGAGCTTTTATCACACATTTATACATTTGTCATGTATTCCTCCCATGATATACCTAATTGAAAATTTATTCTAACGTGGTAAAATATTATTGTATTGTTTTAATATCATAGAACACACCATTGACACACGAAATAACTTCGGAAATAATGTACAAGTGGAACCAGATAATTCAATTTGCATGAAATTGCGGACGGAGTAAATTTAATGCAGATTTCACTAACAGTACTTTGAATGAAACGTACTATAACTTAATACATTTAGTGTTTCCCTCGCTATTAAGGTAGCAATGCATCCAGTTAATAGTCAGAATTAAACAGGATCTCGAAATTTCGTCAATTAAACTATACAGTTTTAACTAATTAACTCATGGACCCATTGTGGCTTAAAAACCTCACAAGCAGAATAGCTTATCACTAAAAAATTATTTTGCTCAAAGCAAGGATAAAGCCGGGAATCCACATGGAAGCTAAACTATGCTATGCTTTTGGTGGAAACGGTTCCATAAAAATGTATTGAAGCTAATTTTTTTTAAAACATAGAATGGCAATTTTTAAAGTATAGCATATCACAGCATAGCTTAGCTTCTAGGTGGATTTCAGACTTAAGACATATGTATCACACATTTTATAGGACATAAGCATCAAAGACAGAAAACATTTCTTCTAACTTTTCCAATTTTAAACAAAATATTACTCACTTAATGTCATTATATAACACACATATGTCGTATTACGACGTTCTTTCCTATTCTCTATGTTCTTTTCACACAAGCCACTTCAGTTCCTCACAAATACTACGTCAGATATATTCACTTGACCGAGCCAGCACTGACACAACAAATACAGAAGACGATAGAAATGCCGTGAACATATTCCAAATACCATTCACGAGCCACAAAAGTGTCTGCCGTGAAAAGACCCTCACTGCTCAGAGATACTCACCCCAATGTGGGGTGTTCTTAAAGCAGCGATCCGTTCGTCTCGACAAACACGTGTTGGTTCTTACGTCCCCTGTAAACGTCCAACAGCTGACCCGCCATACATGCCCCGTGTAAACATCGTAGTAACGCCACCCCTTTCGTCGCGCGACGATACATCACGCAGCTTCCCACCAGGGGCCGTCAAACCGATCAAACTAAACGTTCGTCACCGCGACGTACCAGCGATATTTTCGCCGAGGCCCTGCTCCTATCCGAATTAACCGGTGCAACTTAATTATACCGTGCACACAGACCGAGCCAGTTCGCCGTCTCAGCGTGCAATTTTTCCCCACATTTAATGCCGCAACGTCGCGTCGGTCGTTTCGGTACAGTCCGACAAATAATGTTTTTTTTCTCGCGCGTAGTACGAAACACGGCCGCCTGTTATTTCAGCCGACGTGCAAACAGCTTTCATTTATTGGTCCATGTCGCCTCGTGCTTGAATAAGACAGTTAAAACCACCGCGCAGGCAGACAAGCATCGTACCAGCGTTTGACAACGTTCCGCTTTCACGTGTCACGGAATCGAATGTTGCGTTATTAAAGGATCTCTTTTTTCCTGCTTCTCCGCAGACGTGCCTGATGGACGTTTAATTCCACTTCTGACGTTATTTTCGCTCTCCACGAGTTTCTTCTTATTGTCGTAAATTAAAGTGTAATGAATATTGCTGAATGAATTGAATCGCATTTTATCAGCGAGTCTTGATTTGGGAATTTCGTTGCGGTGGTTCTAGCTTAGGGGATTATTAGAACTGCAGCGAAATAAAGGTAGTGGCTGCTTGTTCTCTTGCCACGAACACGCGAGCCATTTATTATAGGCCGCGCTTTAAAACTTTAATGTTGCACCCGCTGGTACTTCGAGTTTTATGATTTAAGATATTTTTTCCTAAGGCAGTTTGGAATTCCGTGGTAGGGGTTTATTGCGCGGTTTGTTTATCTTTTCAGAGAGGGAAATAGAATTAAGGCGTTCAATACATATGCGCATCGCATGGTGTTGTGCTTTTTTAGCTGTTGTCTTTATTGATTCGACTTCTATTAGTTTCTTTGAGTATCTTTGTATAGATATCCAGGTATAAATAATTTTCATTTTATTCTTTGTACGGGGCTCCTGTTAAAAGCATCGCAATAAACCGTTTTCGTGTTCATACTTCTAGATAGTAATGTTTTATGTGAGCTTTATGCGCCACTAAAAGGTTCATAAGATATGTACGAGAACTTTCTTTCTCCTTTCATTCGAAAGATATGGAGATTACTCTCTTTAAGTGGGTCACCTTACATTTTCATACAACTTCCGGTGTCTAATGGAGCTTCTTAAGAACATACTTCTTGTACGTTAGTTTTATGACGATACAGGGCTTAAATACCTTAAATCGCTTACCATTTTTTACTCGCAAATGCTTGTTAGTTCTTACGTAACGTATACCAATAGCAAAAAGTACAAGACCACCATAATCACTTTTACTGTAATAAAAGTGCAGTAAAATCTACAATGAAAGTAACTACTGCTAACAATTTATTTTATATAATTACAGCTATCATACAATTCGTTGTTAATTCAGGACTAGTAATATATAAAGTGTAATTCTCTGGTTATCGTAATATATACTGGTACTTTTCAATATATTCTTCATTACTAAGAATCCTTCCATGCATTTCATACAGATTTATACGCAATAAAAATTCTGCCCCAATTCTTCCACTAATTAATTTGTTATATTTCAGGAGGAAATCGTGTTCCACACAATTGCCCAATTTCCATGTCAATTCGAAAACGCCACTGTGCTCCTAAAACAGGGTGAGTAAATTTATTAACTTCCTCATCATTTTTATAATCGCTTGCATCGAGGTCTGACTAATTTCACAGAATATAAAGTCAGTCATTAGCAGTTAATTCTGGCACATGTGGCACGATCTTTCAATTCTCTTGGTACACTAAAACTGAAAACGCGTTCAAACGAACATTCACTTGAAATATTAACATACATTCTTCTACTCGCTTGAAATAGAAGATCCCTCGAAATTATCGGGTATCAGTTATTGCTCCACGAAATTAATCGTACATTGATATGCATCTTCCGTTTAATACGAATTTGTAATTCGCCGAATGCAATTGCCCACGCGAAATTCATTATTTAATCCGCTGTATTTCACGTCGAAGTCGCGCGACACAACTGCTTTGATTAAACGTCAAATTACCTTGATTGCGACATAAATTGGGGCATTAGAATCGACGATTAATCAGGGTAAAGGGGGTCGACACGTTTCCTCGTCATCTCCACCCCTCGTACTTCGATTTCGTAGTTTCCACCATGTATTTCCCTACAGGTCACTATTATTTTTTTGTCAATAGCTTTCTGACGATTCTATGCAACGTTCCGCCAAGTAATTAGAAAGTATACGTCTGGTAGCAATTAAACGTCGAATTGTATTCATTCCTTTGTTTGTATAACTTGTTTATTATATAAATTAATTTCAATTAGTCAGTTGGTGAACGTATTCTCCTGTTTTCTCTTCCATTCTTCTTATCCAACAGTAACGAACACTGTAATATAGCAACGGTAATTAACAATCTACATGTTTAGCTTTGGTAACGTTACATAAACTTCCAATTAGTTTCTCTCTCTTTAAATCTATCACAGCTGGCAGTTTTTCAGTCCTGACAAATATACTGTCGGTACAAATTGAGAATTTAAAAAGAATCTGTCGAACACTTCGATCTATCGCTCTTAATGCCCCATTAAAGTCGGTGGTGATTTCCATTTCGATGGAAATCGTGTAATTACAGGCCATGATGAATGACGTCGATAATGTCGAACAGGGACGCTGAATTGACATAATCGAATGCCTCTAGTCGCTTAAATTTTTGAAAGTGGGTAAATCGAGTCCTCGTCACTATCCTTCGACACACTTTCCAGCCACGTTTTTAATTAATTCGTGCATTCTCGTCGAGCCGAACTTGACTCAGTTTCTTCACCTTTAAGCTCTCCATTAATCTTCCCGTGTTTTTTTTCCACTCTGATCCACCACTGATTCACCGTGTTTACCAGCCACGTCAATGCAGAAAGGTTTTGTTTTCCCGTGGATATGCTGTGTTCCGCGTTTCTGTATGCTTTTTTTCAAATGTGCAGCTCATTCCGTGCGATACAGCTAGCTAGTGGCAGCATACACTTCTCGATATTAATTAGAGATGCGTCTTCTGTGATTCAATAACATCACGATCCCGTGGCACTACTGGTACACTCGCAGAATTTAATTAGCTCGAAAATACTGGATATGCAACGAAACGGAAAAATCACTTCAGAAATTCTTCACAAATTTTTCTGAAATAGAAAGGGATCATAGAAATTACCTCTCGCGCTAGTATTCTGTAAATTACACACCTCATAGATCCCCAATCAGTGCTTCAAAGTCTCCTCAAGGATCTTAAAAAGAAACCACAGAATGTAGAAGTGTATAACGGTGATAAAAACCGACAAGATATGAGTGAGGAATAAAAATTTTACAAACCTGTCACTGGCGTACAGGGGACTAGGTACTCGAGAAATCCATTTTTTATTGCATTTTTCGGAAGTGCTATCTTTTCTGAATAAAATGCCGCTGGGTTTATATTAAAGTTTGCAAAATTATTGATTTGGCAGCTAAAAGGGTCATGCGATAACTTACAACATCGCCTTTGTCCAGAAAAGTTAAACGCGTTTTCCTCGAATCTTTTTGGTTCAGATAGACTTGAAAAAATTACAGGTTGTATAAAACATGTGCCATTTCCCACGCAACCTATGATATGGTCCGTAAAAATCGAAATTTTCATAAAAAAAGTCGCGGATTTTTAGTAACCCACAAACATTACCGATTTTTTTTTAAACAATCGCCGTTTTAATTTTTGTTATTATTGCGCGGAAAACTACGGATGTAAAAAACAAGAATCACACCTTGAAATTGGATTACGTCACTTTTTATCACCAATATTACAGCAAAACCACAGAAGAACGTTTTTTTTCAATCTCTATGACAATAATAAGCTTTGGGTAAAATGATACATCTGGATTTACTTTCGTTTTTTTACAAATACATTAAAAAGACAGTGTTTCTTTCGCGGAAAACGACTGTCCAATTCCCTCAATGGAACAGAAAGTCGCTATAATACCTAAGCATTTCTTAGAACGTGTATTCTTACGCCTATTACGAACCTGTGCTACCTAAACCAATCTTAGATTCCAGTAATAAACCCTAACACTCCTCCAAGTACTTTCAATTCCATCCCGACTAAAAATTTGAAATCATTCTCCTCCCCTCAAATCGCTCCACAATCAGCTACCTTCGTATCTCGTCCCCTAGCCCATTGCAAACAAAAATGGAGAAAAAATGGTTTAAAATTCGCTGACCAGTATAATCTGACGGATCGACCCGTTGAATTTCAATCTTCCAATTTTGTAGGCGTCGCTTCGCGTACCGTGCACGGTAATCCGACGACCACCTGTGCATAGTGCTGCAGCAGATCATCCGATGTCGACTTCCGATACGGACTGTCAAAACAGCCTCCGTGCCTTGGGGCATCGTCGGGGTCCAATTACGTGTAATCAGTTTCCCCGATGACATCTTTGACCGTGCACGGGTTTAATTAGAAACGCGGATGTCGCTTTTCGATCTCGATTATCAGCGTCGACGGTAGAGTCGAGCTCGTAACCTCACGTAACCGAAAATCGGGTGCAGTTTCTGTCCATCAAAAGGCAAGCTCTTCGAAACGGAAGCACGCGTGTATCGTTCCAAGTGTTGAATAGATCCCCCATGCAAACGAGCCATTTTGCATTAACATTTTGGGGACCATTCCGGCGAGGCCGCGGATCCTCTAATCTCGCGATACGCGGCTTTACGAGTTTGTTATGAACCTGGTGTATTACGCGTCGAGGGTCTGATAGGATTTTGGCACTCGTTGCTATCATCCCAATGAGGTGGAGTTACGCAATTCACCCCTATTTCGTGGAGCGCGCGATGAGATTGTTGGTGAGCGGCCATACAAGTTCCACTTGATATTGAACTTCCATCCGATGACTATTGAGAGGATGTATGTTAATGTTTAGAAAGTATTGTGTACCTATGGTGAGCTGAGTAAATGGAAATTTGATAGTTTGGAGGAGTTTAGAAGTGGTTTGTGAAAGCAAAGGTAAATCTCTCACATTCAGCAGGAACTTGCACCTTTGGGAAGTAAGGCTCCTTAAGTGTCTTTTGGGTCTAGTGTAATCTAATTTCTGTGGAGTGCAAAAGCTATTCAAAATTTCATTCACGAAACTCATTGAACTTAATAGAAACTGAATATGTTTTCGTAGAACTCCCTATTATTCGACGTCGATACGATCCATTAACGCGTGAGATTGTTATAACCGGAGTAGCAACTAATCAAACAGAGCTGAGAAAAGTGTTTGGCAAGTCGGCGCTACTAAACCTCGGGGTGTTTAATCGAACGCGTCAATGCTTGTAAGGGGTGATTTCGTGGCCGCGTAAACAAGAGCTTCCTCACCCTCGTCGTGGCACACGCGAGCACGGCAACGAAAGCCAGACTGGAGTGGCAGTCTTGGAAACATTGTTAGGGTTAAAATCACTATCAAGTTCCCATTCACCTGGAACTTTCGCGACCTGTCCCGATATTAAATCAGCAATTACGTTCTCGCCGAGCCCCGATCTGGCCGCGAGATTCCCAGCCCTGTCGTTGCTTCAATTCAATTTACGTTTTTTTCAGTCGATCCTTTGAGCGATGGGGGCGCGGCTTTCATAAATATTAAAATGGGAAGACCCCCTCTGCTTAATACTGCAGCCCAGATATCCTCAATGACATTTAATCCTCTCCGTTGCGTATGGAATTCACTAACGAAGCGCAGCTCGAAAGGAATTCTCAGCCACTCTGTGCCGCGGAAAGATGAGTCGTGTTTTTGCGCCAGTTAGTACGTCAAAGAAATTACTCTGGAGAAAGCACATTTGGCTTCTGGCACGTTTAACCTGGTCGATTAATTTGTAAATGAAGGTCTTTCAATTCCGCGCCACGCTACAACCGTTACATAACGTGCTTTAAGGCGCGCAGGATCAAAAATCTTTCAGAAATTTATGATGCTGAGCGCTCGATACACTGGCGAAGTTAATGAGCAACGAGACCTTAGGAAAATCAAAGGGCAAACCAATTAATTAGCGAGGAACGTCAGACACTTTAAAGCGTCACCAAAGACAGCTGGCATTATCAGAGGGCGGATAAGTTTCGTTCCGCGTATCAACAAAAACGAGGGCGCTTGTTTTACAGAGCAAGATGCCTGAGAAAGCTGGCCCCATCCGACGTAGTCCGTGTTCCATTCGAAGCTGTGCAAGTTGGGCGAACTCCTATAAATTTTCATGCCTCGTTCAGATGGGCCGGGCCTATTCTTCGAGCTTTTACCATCGAACTCTCCCAAGATTACTCTCCCTTTATGTGGCTGTTTCTTAGGCCGTTCGTTAAACGGCCGCGGGACTCTGCGCCAAGAATATTACGAGGAATATCGCTATGCTAGAAGAGCCACTCGGGGAACTTACCAGGCCACGTTTCGTACGCTAGCGAGCCGATCGATTTTCGTTATGAGGGTTGATTCACGTGCTCGCCCTAGCGACGTAGGGCGGGAATCCGCGTCGTTTAAAGCCGACACAGTGTAATCCAAAACGCCCGGCGCGAAGAATCACAGGGGCTGCGCTCTCCTTGGGCGCATCTCGAACCGGCTCGTTCCAGAACCTGTTGGATTTACACCTGACAGAACGTTTCACTGGCACTGCGCTTTTATCGCGCCACACTTCACTGAAATTGAAACTGTCGCTTACACCACTGTAACACAAGATTTACTCTGGCGAACGATCCCATCCGCACGCAGCCCGACGACACCCTCGGCTTCGTTTCCGGGACGAGCTGCAGCTATTCACCAAATCCACGATCAGCCTATTCAGCGAGCTCGTCAATTAAACACGCACCGGTTAACTACTGCTTAATTATTCCTCTATTTGTCTGAGCTAGCCACTCGTTTCCTCTTAATTCATCCCTGCCCGCACCAACACGACGGAACCGTGGTTCCTTCAACGATCACTGACTACCCACACAGAGGAACCCTTCCTCCCCTGAGGGTTACCACGTGACAGTGTTCCCTTCGCTCCCAGTGCTGGAACTCCTGGTGTATTTAGAACCCCCGGAACACCAGCTTTCCACCGTGGAATTCACTTTATTCACTTTTGGGTCACGACTCACGTTCGGCGGACACCTCCCTCGGTGGATCCGCGCGCGTAGCAACCCCTACAACGATACCAGCCGCCGTCCTCGCGAGGACTGTCTAGCAGGGCCGTCGATCAACCCCCGCGTGACCTAACCTCGAATTTCGATGGCAACGTAGCGCTGCCTCGTGTTACGTCGATGCTCGCCGCGCTCGACCACGTGTTCCAAAGGACACACGTCTCCTGGCGGTTCCTTCTGTTTCGCGGGGGCGGTCCGCTCGCGTGCACCTGTCACGCTTTGACGGCCAGTGGACGCGGTGCAGCACTGCTGGCGATGTTCGAACGGGCGACAGACACCGAGCTTTCTCGCGCGCACGGTTCAACGGTACAACACTGGCGCTGGCGAAAAATCTGGGCACAACGAACGAGGACAGAGTGAAAAGTTCGCGACGGGACCCCCAGCGAGCTCGACGCAGCGTCGCTCGCTCCGGAACGAACGACGCCCTGTTGTCGTCGCGGCACGGGGTGAACGCACGACTTTGCGGATGACGATCCGCGCCCTCCACCACCCAGAAACTACCTTCCGCCGCTGCCGCCGCCGCCGCCGCCGCCGCTGCCACCACCACCGCCGGCGTCACCCACCTCCACCGCTTTCACAACCACCTCTACTTTCTCCACCAACACCACCCAGCCATACCACCACCAGTACCGCCTCTGTGTTGCGAATATTACTAATACCGGTTTCCCCCGGTTGGGAAATCCTGCCGTACTACCACTGCCACTGGCTGACCTCCAGCTGGACAATCAACAACCATATTAACAGCAACGTTGCCTACATACACGGCTTGTTAAGGGACAGGATTGCAGCACCCAGTAGCAAAACGCTGTTACAACGCTGTAAACGACGTTGTTTAAATTTCCCGTGCACCGCATTCGTCACTCCCCGGGTAGTTGGCGCTACCCTTCACGCGTTGCATGAGTAATAACCGGGGAATGCTTTTCTCTGCTTGGCAACTCTGTCGCGTGGGAAGTGGGGATGTTGTAGCTGTTCTAGCGGAGGTGTCCGCTTAAACCAGAATCGCTGACGCCGACGATGGAACTAGTTCTGTAGTCTTTAATTAATTACCATTGAGTCTGTACAGAGGCTATTCTGAATTCGTTACGAATATACGCTACAAACACTAACGGCATCGCCACTTGCACGATGTCGCGTTATCACCAATGCCTCCACCAAGACCACCCACCGTTTAAACATGGTCAACGCGCACACTTGCGCCCGCGTTTCTACACGCCCCTCCGCGGGCACGGACACCTACAACGCCGCGGATCCAACGAACACAGAGGAAACTCCCTGGTGGGTACAAGCAGATCCTGTGCCACACGATTCTGAAGCAGTGGTTCTCCTCGCGCAGGTCTGAATCTCCGTGACGGTTGACAAGAATCAGGGGGGAGGAGGGGTTGGAGGGGGTGTGTAGAGGTTGAACGGGGCGTCCTGCTCGCTCCCCTGGAGGTTCTCTTGGTGTGTTTACGGGGCGTCTCGACGCAGGCGCCACCACGGGGTTGGGTGGTCACGGGTGGAAGTTCCAACGTCGATCGAATCCCCAATTGGGTGGGAGATGTGGGCACCTGGGGGTAGTTGGGGCGCGGGCGGCTCGTCTCGAGGTTAGGGGAAAACGCTGAACCCCCCATACTAGCAGACCACCCTCTACGGTGCTCCGATAACAGCGTTGCCGCGGCTACGTGCGTCTTTGTGAATGGAGACAAAGCCGAGGCGATCCGTCGCGAGAGAAGGTCGACATCTTCCGTGGGATTTCAAACGGAGCCGGGGTTTAATGGCCACTTGGCCATCGCGATGACCTAATTTGCTAGTTCCGTTCGCCGAGGCCCGATTAAGTGGATGTTAATGGGTGGTGGAGTTCGTCGGTTGGTTTGTTAATATCGTTCCGTTGTCGAGTGTCGGGAAACGGATAGTAAGGAGGCCTCAGAGGTCCGGGCTAGAGAGCAATCGACCCTTCGTTTAAATGGAAATATTAGTAGCTAATTTTCCATTCACACTGCACTTCGTGAGCAATTTTTTCTCGATTTTGCTTGATTGGATTCATCTAGCGGTTGAACCATCAACGTTCGCCAGCAGGTTTCCCAGCAATTCCTGGTCTCCGCTAGTTCTCGCCTGGCCATCGATTTTAGTGTATAGATCCTTCATCGTTACAATGAATGACCTCGTGTCTAACGCAGGGCGTGCTGGGCATCCCACAAACCCAGTAGAGAACGCATAGTCTATCCTTACTAACAAAAGCGGCGCTCAGCTGCATACAGCTGCAAGTAAAATAGATTGAACGGGGAATACTTTTTCAGTTCTAAGAAATGTGATAATATATTAAGGAGGAGTTCTTACTGTTTTTCTGGATATACTGCAACTCAGAAAACACTTTCACGTGCATCAAAACGATGGCTTTTATAGTTAAGCTTCTTTGTTGATTTACATGTTGTCAGATCGTAGCTCCTCTAATAGAAATTTCAAGTAGTCACAGGTACATATACAAGCGCTGCACAGGCTACAAGGGTAAAGTATACAGCAGAGCTAGTTGAGCTCCTGTATAATGCATGTAAAAATAAAAAACCCATTACGCCTCCCAGCTAGATCGTGGTAACGATTTCTTTGACGGAAAACAGTTTCATGGCTCTTTTACATAAATGGTTCAGCAAATATATTCCGTTAGTTTATAAGCTGAAGAAAGATATTCGTCAGAAGATTATACAAAGAACACTTTATAAAGGCAATAACGGTTTGCAAATGCACTTAGGCCTGAGAAATGAAGTAGGATAAGCGGAGTATTACTAAAAATCACATTGGACTGTTTTGAAAATACGTTCGGAGTGGCGTGACTAATTAATATGCAGTAAGTACTGGATATATCTATTTCCCAAGTCAGTACTGTGTTTTTGAATGCGCAACTGAACAGACTTCTAATGTGCCAGACTGACAATCGACCCCAAAATTCCGGTGAAAACAAAGGGAAAAGGCTAACGAATAACCAAGCACGACGTGAAACCAAAAAAATGGAGAACATCGGTGGATTGATGAATTAACAAAAAAAGCAACGCCCCAGACTCGTGGTTGAGTGAATCAAGCTCTGGTATCGCGTTCCTCTTTGTTTATTTGCTCTTTGTTTATTCATTCAGTCGCTCTTTTCAGATTCTCCTGCTAATAGAGGAGCGGTTGAGAGTGTGTCAGTGGAACAGGTCGATGTTCAGTCCGACGGCTCTGAATTGAATCCATAGTTCCGTGGTAATAACAAAAAAAAATAGAGGGAGCTTCCGTTTGCTTGGCAGCTGATACGATGAGGAAAAGATTTCATTTCCACCGTGTGACCTGCATGCCAAGTTTCGCGTGGTTAGCTCAACTACGGGCGCGATCCATCATCTTCCACGGCCTGGTTTATCTTCCGACGAACCCCATTATCCCGCTATGATCGAGTTCCTAACATATTTTTAGGGGATAAGATTGGCCGAGGTGGTCAGTGGTGGAGGCCTTGAAAGTACTCAACGTTTCGCAAGGGTATCTATCAAGCTCCTATGCCAATAAACCTCGAGCTTTATGAATTGCGGTATGAACGTTTGAAAATTGAATTAACTAAATTAATGTTAATTGCTGCAGTGGAACTTGATTTTGTTCAGATTCCCTAGATAAATATACAGTCACAAAGCTGTATACCCAGATTCTAAGTAAACCTTACAACCTAATGAATAATCATTTCATTAGTTCCTTACAATCTAAAGTACCTCCTGGTACCTCAGCAGAGAATTATATAACACTTCTTCAATTTATAAATTCTCCAACCAACTCGTTCCTCGAACGAACTTCCTCTTCTCGACATCAGCTCGTCTCACATTCTCAAACGCTGTTCCGCCGATCAAGAAAAAGGAATTCGTCAGAGACGTAGCAGGCCAGGCTGAACCGTTCGGTAACGGATAACAGGGAGTAAGGAGCAGTTATTGCTCCTCGATTTACCAACCCTAGCGAGATAGCGAGCGCAGAGGGGTGGCGATTCTGAATTGCCAGCTTCCACGCTGCTGCGTCGTAGTCGAGTGCAGCTCTTACCTCAGAGGTAAAAGGGCCAGGAATCTTTGAGCACGGGCAAGAGAAGAAGGGGGATATATATCGACTTGCCCTAGACCTTCGTCCCCGACGCTTTACTTAGCCTGAGCTTGCAGTTCCGCGCCCCCATTACGGGACCTCGAATCACCTAGCCCTCCGGCTAGTTGAGCACCAGTGACCCACCCTTTTCCATCGCTTCGAGTGTCTCTCCTCTCCTCAGTTCTTTCCTCTCGAATCCACGATTCCTCCCTCGCGCGCTCTCGTACGTCACTCCCTAGCTTCCAACCCTCTGTAACACCCGCGCGCGATAAGGGTTGGAACAATGTGGGTTATTACAGAGGGAACGTACGATCGGAGCGCACGGTGCGCGTCAACTGTTTGGATCTGACGCGCTTAACGCAAACGCCGTTCTTTCGATTATTTTATTCCTCCTCAGTCGCCGTCTTACGTGGACATAGGGTAAAGGCAGGTAATATGGAACGGCACGTAATATGGAACTTCGTAATATTTCGATAACGAAATAACGAACACTGCAGGCAATCGTGTATATTAGATCCCTAGACACAATAGACGATGATACTGACGATTGAGCACCAGTCGGGCATCTATCATTGAAAGAGAAACGTTTATATTTTTTCTGGGGTGTAAAAGTTTCTGAAAAGTGCAACAAACGGTTCAATATTGTAGCGAAGGTATGTTACAAAGTATTATTTTGATATAATTTATCATTAAATATGCGTGGTCTTGATTATTCAATAATAGTTTACTAATAAAGTTACTTTCTTCTTAGAATAATTCTTAATTTCTTGTCGGAACATGTGTGTACGTAATATGGAACATACCGAGTAACATAGATGAGGTTGATAATGACGATGACGACGATGATGCGGAATGCTCACTTTACGATGGTAATTATAAAAATAATGGCAATGAAAAATAGACCCAATGTATTCGCTGCTTTCAGTGGGCACACGAAGAATGTGGAGCTTTCGACGTATTATTCACGTGCCCAACGTGTAGGAGACACAGAAAGCAGGAATAAATTACAAAAATGATGTATATTTATTTATTTGTATTTTCTACTTAATAAATCTTCAGTTTTAGTAAAAAAAGGTAAAGATTTTTAAGTTTTCTTTACAAATTTCCTAGGTGTTCCATATTAGGACCCATTTTTTCGAACGGACGATTTTCAGTCTTTTCAGTATTTTTATTATAACTGCAAAACCATTGGATTTTTTTACATTTGACTAGGTAAGTATCATTATGCATTAGTTCCTTCGTCCCCTCATGCCCGTTTTATTAAAAAACACAAATTCCCCTGCTTTTTGGAAAAGAAATTGTAGCATCGGTGTTTTTCACATTTTTGTCGTTTTATCCACATTAAAGTAAAGCCCAAGCAATTTAGGGTATATATAAATTATAGTGTGCGATAATTTGAAATATTTATTTTCATTTTCAATCAAAAACATTGGCACTGCGACTGGTCGGTCTCACTCGCATGTCAGGATTAGACCGTCCACCAACTACGAGTAATCAAGATAGTGATCAACTTCCTTATAAAAAAAATTAAAAACGAATACATTCGTATTGTTGGTGTTACACTGTAGTAATATGCATATTATATCCCCAATATCGGAAGAACGTAAATAAATTTACCTGTTTTTCAAATATCGCTCCCACTGTAATTTGGTCTAAAAACTTTCAGCCTCGCATAAAGTCTTAACTGTATCTTATAATTAAAATATGGATTTGTGATAATGGTCAATGTGAGATAAACAACAAGCGCCTTCATTTCTTTTGTATCAATGACACATAATGCTCTATCTTGCGTCAGTCTTAAAATATCAGCACTGACCGGACTCTCCCGGTGGTCGAACTCTCCCGGACTTACCCTATATAATAGCAAAAAGATATATATCAGTGCATCAAATGCTGCTTGAATTTCTTAAATATATTGATTGGTTATTGAGATATACGAAGTCAAAGTTGACGAAATTTCATGTTCCTTAATGTCTTGAAAATGGGAGCATGTTTAATGTGTCAGAGAAAGTTTATCTGAAAAGATCCATATGTGACACAAACGAAGTAAAATATGTTTGAATTTATCTACAATCTACATACATGAATGTAAAGCCAATGAAATACAGAATACTTATTGTTAGTACATAGACTTTTAATTCTATTTAACGTCACATAAGTTTTACTTGCAGCAGTTCTTTTTAAGTATCTTCGTGGGTATTCTTGACGATTCATTTCGTGAAATTAAGGTTCATGAAAGTTATTATATGTGTATAAAGAATGGCAATCATTGTAATCACTGTAATGAAGACATATTAGAATTGTAAATCTCTTTTTCTTGACACTGTGCTTAATTTTGAAGAAGTAGCTTTCCTACTTTCGAAAGGATAATTTAGAAAAATCGGCGGTAGTGAAATGACGACGTTAGAATGAGGTCCGTAAGTGTTTTTCGGATTTTCCTCGAGAATGAGGAGTTTAAATAGCCATCATATCGTGAATCAGCCATAAAGTTTTCTAGCCAGTTGAACACTGAATTCTTTCAGTATGTTCAAGAACCCCTTTCCATTATTCTTCCTTCTTTTCTAGACCGTCTGGCTTGCTGCGCCCGCTTATTGCATTTCCTTGTACTGCAGTTTGCACTCTTATATTGTACAGGACAACAGAGATATTTCTTGCTCGATTTAAAGTAGATGATTCGGTGGGATAAGGTATTGTTTCAATTCTGGTAAAGAGCAACTTCTTTTAGATTCCTTTGAACTTCTCAAATAACTCAAATACAGCCAAAAGAGTTACATTCAATAATATTTAATAAGTATCCTCTTTTCTCCTTTATTTCTAAAAAATTACTGTACTGAGAAAGAGTTCTGTTATTCTTCATGGCCTCAGAAAGAAAACGAAACTCAGCACTCAAAGTATTCGAAATACAGGACCAAAAATCAAGCAATCTATTCTGAACTATCTCCTCAATTGGTACCTATTCGATAAATTCTATAGAAAGCGTAAATTTGCTGAAATTAATTGCTAACAATTGTCCCCGAAATTGAACAGAATAGGATATCGAGTAGTCGTAATAGGAATCCTGGATACTGCGGATTTCGAATGAAAGGAGGATTTCCACAAATCCAACGTCCGTGACGGACGTTCGTTGGAAAGTGTCTTGGAGTGTTAAGCCGAGTGACGATATTAACACTCTCGAAATCCTTATCTAGAAAGGGAGATCGACCTGGTTTCCGTCGTTACAGAAACCACCTTTCGATGGCGCAGGTCTCGTTACAGAAGCAGCTTCCCGTTTCGCGAACTTCCTCAAACTTCGCAACCAGTAATTTGACATATTTCATTGAGGGTGTCTGAAACTTTGACTTATTGCATTCCAGTGGTGCATGCCAGTAAATTGAGCGTGAAGGGCTAAATATTGCATCACCTGCTGATAATGGCTATTAACTACAGACTAAACCACCCCTTCCACTTTCTGAAATTACCCAACAAGAACTACAAATGAATCGATGACTCCCAATGAAGGGCAGCTAATGAAGCTCGAGAAACAAACGAAAACGCCAGTCTCGACGGTGCAAGGTTTCCCGCCGGCGAAGAAAAGGCTTCTCGTTCGCCACGGCTGCAGGAAGTGGATTTTCCGGATGGGAGCTCGTTAACCAAGTCGAAAAAATAATCGCGAGAGGATTAGGGGAGACGTGGGAGCTGTGTTTCGGGCGCGAACCCGCCGGGGTGTGCAGCCCTCGTGGCCGTGGAAAAAGCAGGCCTCGGGAAAGGGGGAAGCTCGCGGAGGAAGCCCTCCCGAACAGCCCTACGCGTTAAAGTTCTCCCTGCATTGCGGAGACTAAGCGATACGACTCGGTGAAAACCCATCTTCTAATAAACTTCCTGGCAAAACGACGAGAACGACGCAGAACGGGGATTCGGCCGCGCCGTCTTCCTTCTGCTTACGTTACACCGATTCGCGGGCGGGGGTGGCTGTGCGCGCGGGCCACCCACATTCTTTCCGCGGCCACCAACACAGGGGCGAAAGTGCTCCGAGCAGCGGCGCGGAAATCGAGAAATTTTCTGGACAAAAGGCGGCTAGGAAAATGAAGTCGCCGGGGGATCGACTGCCTGACCGCCCCCCGTGAGAAGTTCGGAATTAAGAGCGAGTTAAGGTTGCGCGATAATGCTGATAATGGTGGTGGAAGAAAGGACGTTGAATGAGGAGAGATATGGAGCGTCGATGGGGGCCTAGTTGTGGGCAAGTTAAGGGTTAAAATTATGATTAAGGTGGGAGGAAATATTTTTTGTGCTCGGTTGGGTTTAATTTTCATGTTTGATGAAGTGCTAATTGATGATAGTAGTTCGCAGAGCTAAGTAAACCTAAATAAAAAGAATCGTGTGTAATGAATTGTATGTGGAGTTTGGTTGCTCCTTTGGTATTGGATTATAGTGTGTAACGGTTTAATATTTTGATGGGTGTTTGAAATTTATAGATAGGTGCAATGAAGATAATCAAATAAGGGAGAGTGGGGGAACTACGAACGCGGGGTAATCGCGAATTCGATGGTACGGCGTTTTAATAAATAAAAACGATGTTCCCTGTCCTCTAGCTAATAGTTTAGGTCGTACCCTACGCCAGGCAGAAAATAATAAATACAGAACGCTTATGCTATTCAATATAACACAATTTATTATTTTCATCATGTTTCATGTAATATTTTGTCCATTTCAATTGGATGTAATTACTGTTGAATTAATGATACAATTGGGTTTTTTTAAGTTGAAATAAAGCACTTTTTTACCAACATTTTGTGACCAACGGGTTGCTTGAATTATGATTCTAACTTCTGAAATAAATTCTTTTTTATTTTTTGATGTCGTGGGGTAATGAGGAACAACTCCGATGGGGTAATCTCGAACCTTTGAGATTAGCAACGATAACCGATTTTGATGAAATTTTCACCTTGTATGAAACTTACTTAAATCTACAAAACAGATTTTTGAATTTTCATTGCAGGCTCAGACAAAAAAAGTTTAAAAAACGACCTTTACTATTTTTTTCGATATTCCGACCAATTGCAATTTTTTTCTAACGCACAAGAAGATTAATTTGAAAAATACATTTGGAATAGGTTGTAGCAACATTGTTTATGCGTTGACCATTGCAACCGCGCTTTCTATGCGACTTCTGCGATATTTAACACTCTGTTCGTGATTACCCCACGGCAGTCGAATAATCACGGACACCAAGGGTTTTTATTTTTCACTATAAAGTTGATTTTTATTATAATTTTTCAAAAAATCGTCACAGGACTTTATAGATGAATAGTTTAACTATGTTTGTAAATAATAAACAAATTCATTTCTCATATAGTTTTCGTTTTGTTTGCTTTTTCGCTTAGGTGTTCGTAATTCCCCCACTCTCCCTTATATCTATGGGGTATTGATTCAGTTTATTTGTAAAAAGGTTTTATATTAAATTCTTTATGAGACTAAATTTGTCAATAGTGACATACAGTAGTGTATTTCTTATAAAAGATTCGATTAAATGTTACTTATACCTATTTATAATAAAATTAAATATCAAATTTCGACCGCACAATTTGACACGATGATATCGGCGCACTGATTCGGTCACACACAACAAATAATCAATCAGAAGCTATTTTGCAATAAAAACAAGAATATTCAACGTTTCGGTCCCTGATTTGGACCTTCTTCAGGAAAGAATATATATTGCATTTGCACTTGCTAATGAACGACGGTTCATTAGCAAGTGCAAATGCAATATATATTCTTTCCTGAAGAAGGTCCAAATCAGGGACCGAAACGTTGAATATTCTTGTTTTTATTGCAAAATAGCTTCTGATTGATTATTTGTTGTGTGTGACCGAATCAGTGCGCCGATATCATCGTGTTATACCTATTTAAATTTAATTTTATATTTACATTTTTCACAAAACAGAATTTAGATAGCGTTGACTATTTCACGAGAAAGGAAATTCTCATTTAGGGATGTAAAACAAGTAGATACACACATGAAAACAACGCGAAGCAGCTTTGCCTGCAATTAGCTTACGGCATTTAGTTTCATTGCACAATTACTATCATAATATCTATTCCTAATGCAGAATACTACCGCGTTTAATTCGCATGAATTTTGCATCCCCTTAAGCATTTACCTCTCCATGAATTTCACATAAGCGGGCTTCATTACTTTCTTCCTACGCCACCACGGACTAAATTTTCAGAATTTTATATAACACGTTGTTACACAATCAAAAATAATAACGAAGATAAGAAAGGTGTTCAAACATAAAAAGTATGTACACGATATAAAATTATGTATTCAACATTTATTTCATCAGTCCTATAACTTCTCTCACTTATCATGCCTTCTTCCATAATCTACCTACAATAAAAATTCAGTCCATCTAATAGTGGTTAAATTAATACATTGAACAACAACATAAACAAAACAATCGTTCATATATCTCATTCTGTAAGAACACTTACACATCCAAAATCAGTCACTTTCCATCAATCAATTGCTAATCCCCAATCATCAACCAAATCGATGAATCTTCAATCAATCAAACCCAACCAATCGATATTCGCCGCAGTTAAACGAATCAGTCAATCTTGAACTATCGATTCCTCTAATGAATCAATCTTGAAACCTCCCACTTCGTTTCTCACGATATAAGACGCATCGTCGATATCACGAGATTCTAAATTCCGTGGAGCTTGACATAAACGTGTGCAAGATGTACGAAGGCAGCGTTTAATAAATGCCACCTGTCTTGGAAATAGCGAGCACGCCAAGAATGCCCGTATCTTCAACCCCCATTTCGCTTATACCAATCTTACGCCACTGCACTTTCTCCCTCGCGCGCGTGCACATGTACACCTCCACCACCCCCACACGTTCGACATTGTACGGGCGCTTTTCTCGGTGTGCGCGCTGGGCGCATCCGTGCACCTGTGTGCGTTCACTTTCTCTGTTTTTCCTCCACTCCACATCTCGATGGAACTTTCTCCCAGCGAGGGTGTTGATACTGCTGCGTGAATATGCATCCGCCTCCTTGAATAACGATTCAATTAGGGCTGTTGTTTTGCTCGCCGCGCTTTACTGCACTCGATAAGGGCGAAACGGCCGCGGAATGTAGGTATAGCTTTTTCTGCGCTCGAAGCGCGATTGACGAATAATTGCACGTTGACCCACGGCTCTTTTTACGATGCAAATGTTCGTCGGGTGGGGCAATGGAGTTTCTTCGTTCACCATAATTTCGTGCTCGGACGGTTTGGATAGTGTGGAAAATAAAATTCTTGAATGGAGTGTTGAACGTTCTGTTAAGGGTTCTCTAGTGTAACTGTCCGTTTTTCAACGCCATCTTCGGGAATTTATTTAACAAAAACTATAAGTTTATACTATCTACCGTTTTGCCTGCATGTTAAGGTATGTTTGAAGTAATACTCAGAATATTTTTTAACATTTTTATCGCACATATCCACCGATATGGAATACATATACACAAAATGGAGAAACTGAGGTTCATTTTCATTATTATGTTTGTCGCTATGGTTATAACCTCTTACGAGTTTCTATTTTGTGTAAAATTAATTTTACAAAACGAAAACAGCTAAATTTATCAGCAAAAATCGAACATATTTTTAAAATGCTGTCATTCTGCAAATTTGGTGGTTCTAGCCATAACGACAAACATAATAAAGAAAATAAACCTTGGTTTTCCATTTTGGATGACTAAAACAGTTCTCACATAAACGCCTGTCGGAAAAGAACTTTTTTTAAGAAGTGTGCGCCACCGACTATGTCTATGTATACGTGCGATAAAAAGTTCAAAAAAATTCTGAGTATTACTTCGAACATAGCTTAAGCGAGGCTCTGCCGCTAGACGCAGCTCTCGTGCTGTATTCCTTCAAGACTTCTCGATAAAAAGAGAAAACTCTGTGGCAACAGCGCGGCAGAGACAGGGAGAACAGAACATGTGGCAACTATGCGTCAAAAATTCGTCTACACAGAGAACCTGGAGATGTCACCTATGTACAAACTCTTTTTATCGATCGTAGTAGTTTCAATAGGCTCCGTTTGTTTACTGGGGACGCTTCGATCGATTCGGATCATAACAAAAATGAGACGGGCCCCTTAACATGCAGGCAAAACGCCAGGTAGAGAGTACTCCCTTAATGTTCATTTGAAAAAATTGATAGTCTTTTTAGTAACTTATATAAATGAATGATACTACATAGTGGTGGAGAACAAGTAATTTAGTAATTTACCATTGTTTTACTCAACTACTCGATGAAATTGTGGTGCCCACACACAGTAAATTATTAAATTACTTGCTATTCGACTAAATTACTGAACGTGTCTGAATCAGCCTTCAACATATTCACTACTGGCATGTTTGGTTAACGTGGTGCTCGTCAAATAAAGTACATATCTGTTTCTATGCAAAATATTTGTATAGGCAAATAAGAGAAAATTCATGTAGTGAAGATCGTTCAGATAACCTTATGTGCGCCACCAAAAATATACAAAAATTTGAAGCTTTACTATTTAAAATCTTTTGCATAAATTTTTATTTCAAAAACGTATATCGGGGCAAAAGACCTCAAAGAATGGGGATTCGGAGCGGTTTTGCGATATTTTCACCAGAACATAAAAAAAATACTAAAGGAAAAATAGAAATGGGTAGGTACCCGGTTGCGCACATAAGGGATAAGAGTGTTTACAGTATCTCGACGTCAATTTTTAACGAAACTAATTGACAAACGACGATATGTATTCACAAATTCCACGTTCAATTTTACAAGATATATAGTACCGAATGATATATCTCCACATTTTTCAAGAATCACAACCCAAACAGCATTATTTACTTCACCAGGAGTGCAATGATCACACGTCCCACCCAGGAAAACATAACTGTCACGCCTAGTAACGAAGTCATCACCCATAAACCGCGAATCCACGAAATGTCAACGTGACCAACAAGTTCTGTTTCCCAGCGCCATGAAACCATAACAGAAGTTCTACACGGGCAAGCGTTTCGAGCATCAATCCAATTTCGCTCCCTCCGCTTCGATACGAGCCGCGCGACGCAACGCGGAATCCCACCCCCGCGCCCTCGCCCACATCTCAACTAACTAATAGCTTAATTACCGAATAATCATCGTGCCCGCGGAGAAATTGCATCCATCTTCAAATACGAGCGCGGCTTTAGACACGTCGTCTCACGTCAAATATATCCTTTATCCATTCACACCGACGTGCACGCGAACCGTGGTTAGCACCTGCGATGCGTCGAGCTGTCGACATGTCGATTCGACTTACGCGCACGCACACACGCGGCAACGTCACCACCCAGCCCGTGTCACCGGATCTCGATCCCACTGTTGCACGGCGCATCTGTGTCTGCTTGTCCCCGGGGATGCCGGGTCTTAGTAAATATGCACCCGTCTACAGGGATCGCGAACTTTTACCCGCCCTCTATCACGGTCAGCTCTCTTACACGGGTACAAATCACCCGGTAGCACCCCAACCTCGAGGAAGCCCAGGGGCACGAGTGGTCGAGGGAGGAGCAGACACGCGTGTCTCGTTCGTCGAGGGGCACGGGGTGAAGGAACGAGTGCGCGGGATGAAAGGAAATAGTGGAAATACCGGGGACGATGAAGTTGACGAAAAAAAAAGAGGGGTGATACACGAGTGAATACGCCAGCGCTTCTTCCTTTACTGGCTCTCCGATGGACTGTATCCCTGGTGAAATACGGTGTCGTTCTACCACCACGGATTTTTCCGAGATAATAATTATTCCCGCAGAGTCGCGTCTCGCAACCGTTTATGAGCAACGGTATTTCCGCCATCTTATGGGGAAGTCTCTTTAGAAAGGGTTGCTATGGCGCTACTGGTAGGTACTGGGAGTTTGCTCAAGTTCAAGCGTTCTTCGTGATGAATATTGGGGCGCTTTGGAATGGACGTGTAAAGTAACGGATTAGTAACGTCCCTTTTATCGGTTGTTTGTTTTTTCGTTATATACCTACTGAGGTGACGCAAGGCGATGTATTGCATGCGATAAGTGCGATAGTGATTGCATGTATTGTATGCGATAAAGCCAAATTGCCTCGATTGCCAAAAAGTTGCCTCAGTGGAATCCCACCTTAAGAAATTCACAAGTGCATTAGGTAGAGTGGTTGGGACCGCAGGTTTGAAATTATTTTATTTGTTTTATTGTTTAGGGATTGGTTTGTGGGCATATTTGGTTGGAGTTAGTATTAATATGAAATGCTGTAAATGGGTTCTAATAATATATGAGCACGTATTATTTAACCACTGTAGTTAATGTTTGAAGTAAATTACGTTACAAATGCAATACATTGAAATGGGTACGTGAGAAGCAGTTAAAGAATTCAGTATAATTTTGACGTGCAATATTATGTGATATTTCGAATTAATTGTCAGTTTTATTCGAAAACTAAGGGTGGGGGAAGGTGTCTAAAACGATCCCCTTAAGGCGTGATTCATATAAAAAAATACAAATGCAAATTATTTAAATAAAAGTAAAGTAGTTTTTGTGAGTTAGTTTATCTACCTTATTATTGGCTTAGATTAAATTTAGCTACCTGATCAATTATATTTTTATTCGCATTTTTGTGAAGACATACTAAAGGATCATTTTATACACCTATGTGTATAACTTTAGATAAAAGGGAGTAATTTTGATTTTTTCTTGTTTATAACATTCACAACCTTGATATTTACATGGCACTTCGTGCGACACATGACGACGTACAGGCTGAACTTTTGTACATCGATATGAAGAAATAGCAACACTAATAGCCACAGAACAGACAGGAATCATTTTGCCCCGAGGGATCGTTTTGGGCAGTTTTCCCCACTAAAGTTATAATCTGCAATCATCAACACTGTCAATAAAATTCAACTCCTGCGTATCAACTTATTCATAAAGGAATCTATACTTAAACATAAATTCAATTTAGCTATTTGGTGAGTGAACGACAGCAATGTTCACCAAATTCTCCTGTCTTCCGCATAAAGGCTATCGCCCACTAGGCCGAACGGAACCGAACCGAAGTTCGTCGGCGCTCTTCTATCATATGGGCGATGCATGGTCGCTGCTGTTCTATCATATGAGCGATGCGTGGCTGTCGCGCTTCGGTTCGGTTCCGTTCTGTCTAGTGAGCGACCACCTTAAAGAGAGGAAACAAATGCCCATCTATTTGGCTTGCGTCAGTTAGCATTGCATTCGGCTGCTGTAGTCACCGATTACACGCTGTCAGGGATGCTCCTGGGGTGCGACGCGTGGACAGCCCTGTCACCCTTGAGTCAAATCGTTTCGCTCAAACAAGTTGATAGTTCAGCACTCGAAACGAAATTGTAAGACTTCTTCGCAAACGAATCCCGTCGTCGGGCAAATAGACACAAGCGGCTTAAGCTCACTGAACAGATTGCTCGTGCTTTGCTCCATGAGCATCGTCTTTATACGTTTCCACCTGAAACATCCGTTTTTCTAGCTTAGCTGCCGCCGTTTCTTAGCAGCACTCTCTTAAATTCTGCTGAAGCCTTCGTTCCTTTCGCTAGATCCGAATACCGTTCCCATCGAGTTTTCTTGGCGCACCAAATTAAATGGAATACATACTGGCTAGTGTAAATACGCCAGTGCGCGGTTCAGTCATACATTTTTAGGTGGATTAGGGTGTGGGGAGGAAAGGGAATTTTAAGTGGTATGCTCTAAAGATAAGTTGCGTGTGCAGTAGTCTCTTAAAATGCTCTTACAATTAGCCTTGGTTTGTTTTAAGAGATTACGCCACCCTGAGACGCACAAACCAGCACCAAATTAGAGGATTTTTTTATGATACTATGAGGTTGGAAATTATTCCCATACTTCTTATGCTCAGGGAATGTATTACGGAATATAAATATTGTACAGAAATATTTTTTTTCAAATTAACCTGCAGCATAACTTGAAAAATTTTTATTCGATTCACTTGAAATTTTAGTAGTAACTCCTATAATTGATTATCTACAGAAGTACATACTGATTTTACGATTCATTAAAGACTTTCTTTACTACAGGCAATTTTACACATAATTTAGACTTAAAATTTTAGCAAATTTTTCGGCTAAAACTGTTATGTCCACCATTTTGACAAAAATCAATATTTTTACAAATCTGAATGTACTTTTGTAATAAATGAAAATTTTTGGTATTTTATCCTACGTCAAAGTACACGGGACCTCTACTGCTAGCCGTGAAGAGTGTTGTTTCAAAACCTGTAAGAATGGAAGAGGACCATCAACGTCAATTGCTTCAAAGAAAATAGTTTCAATTTTTATTCTATACCCTAAGGCAGGCCTGCCCCATCGGGTGCAAATACCTCTTGAATTTCTGGGACCCGAGCACACAAATCTCGCAACGGGTAGCAATGGAACAGTCCCGCGCTTGGCTGTTGCCCGGGTCCCAGAAATTCAAGAGATATTTACACCCGATGGGGCAGGACTGCCCTAAGGCATGTAGAATAAAGCCCTTCAAAAGTTTTTTCATTTATTTTATAATTTCGCCCCAGAAAATTCTGAAACTTACATATGATTTCGGGTTCTCAAGATGGCCTTAAGTAAAGCAGACTATCTCATAATTAGTTTCCCTCTTTGTCCATTCAAAGAGCACAGAACTCCTTATTCTCGTACTATTTCATAATACCTGCGAATAAAAGTGTTACTTTTGGACCAAACAAGTTTCGGTAGTTAAATTCACCTTAATAATTCCTGCTATATTGCAAAAAAGAAAATAACGGTTCAAATTGAAGTTCATGTTCATTTTTTAATAAATTGAAAGCATTTCCATATCTTCCGTATTCTAATTTGTTTCATTACTTTCGCAGATCAAGCAATGCTCAGAGTTCTTTTTATTTCATCGTACCTCTTTCTTATTAATTAATATTTCAAACAAAAACGCTCCAAACTCAACCCACACTTTAACTGCAACGCTTTCCCTCTTACTAGGAACGGTGCAAAAAAAATTCGGCGCGTATCGATGCACGTGCACAAAACACAAGGTAGGCATCGCCGAATTTCGTTTCCCATCCGTCGGGATTTCCGTGGCGAGAGGCAAAGGGAAAGTGGAGGAGAGCGTAGGGATGTGGCTTGAGGATTCAAACGACGAAACAAGTATCGCGCCGCAAAGCAACTCGTCGACTGCAGAAGCGCGCGACTCATTTTCGGAAGTGGTTCATTTTTTATTATTCCCGTTTCCCTGTGACTCGTGAAATGTCGTTCAGGGCCGTATCCCTTTCCTCGGGAACCGCTCGCCATCGCCGTGGGATATCGTGGCTGCATGCAGGGAGGCGTTCTTCGAAACTTCTAACGTGCACATTGAAATAGTTCCATTGAAACGACTCAGTGGGAGAAAGGGATTACTGAACGCGAAGGAAATAGGAGTATGCATTGTAATGTGGAAAATAAACGGTCCAAGTTAATACGTGTAAGCAGAGGAGAGACTCAATGAAAATGGAACGTGGAAAGGCGCCCTTATTGCCTCTATATACGTTTTCCCTTCTAGGTATGGAATAAATGAATGAGATTTGCTGGTTGTTGACGTTTACCCTGATGTGGTAAAAGGCTGAAGGGATTGTGAAATTATGGAATGAAAATACTCTGTGACTGGTAAAGAAAGCAGTAATTGTTTTTGATCACTTGTTACTGCATGATTGGATTTGTATCATATTTGAGAGGAAGAATGTGTCTTCTTTTCGTGTCTAAATCAGTTATAGTATATTTACACAAATTTCTAATGAGAAGATGTTTTAAAATCTAAAACTTATAATGAGCAAATAGAAATCGTGAAACATATCATGATATTGATGTCTCCAAAAAGGTACGAGGAATGGGGAAACTAATTTCCTAATTAGGTTGGAAACTAATTTAATATGTCTGGTACTATTAAAGGCAAAATCGCCAAAGGCAACAGAGGCTGAAACACTACATCCAAGAAACAAACGTCGAAGAAATGGCTAACAAAAATAGCGCAACTCATTTTCGAAAGTGCTACGTTCCCCGTGGTTTCTTTTCTCTTCCCTCCAGAGCACGCAATTTAAAATGCATTTGTATAATTTAGAACGCAAAGAAAGTTTATCGATACAGAGGAGAAAAATAATTTACAACATTGCGAGTGGAGGCATGGAAACTCGTTTCCCTTCAACATAAAACATCCCTTGACATTTATTCCATGTTGAAACGTTGGCCGCAAATACTCTTAACAAACGTAGAAACACGACCCCGAGTATACCCTTAGTTTCTGAGATAAATGAAGAAAGAATTGGAAAGGGACGACGCGGAAGAAATATCAAGAACTTTTCACAAGGTAAAAGTATGAGGAATAATCAGAAGATGTTTCATTCAAAGGACAGTATAGTTCGAGCAACCTGTTTAAAAAATTCTTAACAATTTTAAAACTGTAATCCTACTATGAAACGAGACTACAGACCTCCAATAGAGAACAAAAATTATCTCAAATACACAGCATGTATCTCTATCATCCACGACATTCTAACACTTATTAAATCAGTCTTAAAACTTAATTTCTTTAATATTCCCACAAATATACTCCAAACTTTATATCAAAACATTTAAATTCATAATAACTCCTAACTTCATCCTCGTCCAAGAAAACTATATTTCCATGATTACTCCGTACAACCCTCAAATCGAACACCGCATACGCGTCAGTAAAAAATCCCAGCTGGTCCAGCCTGAAAAACGTTGCGCTGTGTCAAGCACCAGAGACGAGCGCAGAATCGGATCGAAAACCCAGAAGCAGCGATACTCGGTGCGCGAAAAAGCGGCGAAAGAGAAGGAAAACAAAGAAAAAAAGGGTTGCAGAAAAAAGTAGCAGGAACGGGGAGACGCATAATGGCAAAGGATTCAAACGAGGAGACAAGTGTCGTGCGACAAAGGCCCACCGGCTGGGGTTGCGCACGACTCATTTTCGGAAGTGGTTCATTTTTTATTATTTACAGCTTGCTATACACAGACCAGGGTGCTTGGACTAGCATCCCCTCACGCGTAATTCGACGGAGGGAAGAAGAGGGGGGAGCGTGGTACGGGAGAAAGAAAGAAAAAGAGAAAGAGAGAAAGAGTGAAGGAGTGAGGGGTGATACAACGACTCGGGGGATGACAAGAGCAAGAGAGACACAAGAAAGACTTCCTATCGCCATGTTACAGGATGAAAGTGTTGGGGATCGTCGAACGTAGGTGCGACTGTAAAAGGAGAAAATGCCGATTGAACGTTGGTCAAGGAAGGATAGGCAACGCCAGAGTGTTCTGGTTTTAAACGTTGACGACTTTCAAACAGGGCGAGGGCACTCCGCGCGAGGAGAGCCTCCCCCTAGCTGAAAACTTCGAACTGTTCTTGGTCCGGAGGACCTTCTGAACGACTTTTCATCCACCCTTCGATCGGCAGTCGTCTAACGGCTAAAGTGGCCAATTCTGCCAAGTTTCGCGGGGGTAATTACTTGGGGCGGGGGAGCGGGGCTGTAACTGGGACAGCGAACGACGAGGGACCTCTGCCCGATCTTATTGATATAGTTCTTTCGTGGGAGAGTGTAATTAAAATTTAATTGGACAAGGGTGGGGACGCCTGATCTATAGGATCGGGGTAGTCTGATGAAGCGTTTGTTTATTGAATTCGGAATGAAAGGGAGATTGATATGTCGATGGTTTTGGGAGCTCTCTGGACGGAAAGTGGAACGCCGGTTCTAGGTTGTCTGCGGGGCAGCTTTTTGATATTGATGGGAAATGGATAAGATTGTATGAGCAAGTATTTATGAAAAGGGGGAGGGGTAGTTTGGCGTACAAGCGAAATGGTTGTAGGGTGGAAGCACTAGTAGTCGACCACTTAAAACTAAACTCGAACGGAATGTTTAAAAAAAATAAACAATCGATGTTATAAAATATATAAAATGTATTGATGCAATTCAAATGTATTTAATATATCGCTAAAAAATTTGTGTTAGTATAAAATTTCGGGGAAAATAAATAATTAGCGTTAAAAATAAAGTGTCCGAATGCTTTAATAATCGACTGCTTAACTAAAAAATTCGACCACATAGTACTTAATCGACCACATTTTTTTAATATGAAATTCAAAATAGGTTATCTGCGCATTACAAACTAAAATTTACTTTTAAATGTAATGTGCAACAACGGTAAACAATTAATAATGACAGGAATAATGCGCAATTAAAATATGTTCTTTTAAAACTTTATCAAAATTTTAATATGAAATAGAATTTTTTTTTAAATTTAAATTAAATTTTCGTTTTTATGATAGGAAGCAATAACAAATTTTAAGTTTCTAAAGTATTTGTATTCTATAAATAAATTATATCAACTCCGTAGAACATAAATCCATAAGAAACGGATATAAAATTTTATTTATCTTAAATATGATTAAATCCTGTCTTGTTTTATAACTCTCTGTTTTCAATTTTTATTAAAAATTAGTTTACAAATCATTTGAAAACTATTTATTTTTTACCTATGAAGAGCGCTTTTTGTCGTATTTTAAAGATAGAAAGTCAAAATATAATATCAAATTGTCATTTAATAAATGCTTTATTTTAGTACTTATTTCTTTAAGCTAAGCAATAAAAGTGGTCGACTACTATAGGGTGGCCGATTACTAGTGCTTTCACCCTATGTACGTTTACCGTGATAATCTTCAAGTTTTCATTTCTCGAATCTTTCATCTCGTGAGTACTGAGTGAACATGATAGTGATACTTAGACTCACTTTTCTGTGAGTAATCGTCTTCTTTTCGAGCGTGCCGTGGATGACACCTGAACGTGTAAAATCGTATAGAAAATAGTAATCAACGAGGAACGGTGTGCTTCTGGAGAAGGTAGCGTTTCTTTCACTAACTTTTTTAAAGATTGTCTGTTACAAATTACAAATTTTCACACAGCCACAGACTAACACGAATGGATACTTGACATACTTACGTGTTCTCCTTAAGGGGTTAGACCACCTTGGCCTTGAGATGTAGTAATAATGACGATATATCTCCATTGAAAAATTTTTATCGATAAAAGTGTTTTCTCACTTAGAAATAAATTCCCAAAGATGAGATATTTCATGACCTGGTCAAGGTGGTCTAACCCCTTAAAGAAAAGGTATTACAGTAACGTCGTAAAATTCATTTTGAAAATGAAATTTTCTTAAAAATCCTAAAGTTGTCGCTGCAAGGAAACAGATTACCTAAAGATCCAACACATCCAATAAACATCTCCAGTCCAAAAAAAGAATCATCTATTTGTTAACTCCTTCTATGTAATATATTCCACTTGCTCACTTCGTTCTATTAGTTACAAGTACAAAATTTCGACACTTGCGTATGAAAAATATTGAAAATAACATACTGCAAAAATATATATTCCCCTATTTTCCAAACTGAATGCAGCAAACGATTCTCGCGATTATAACTCCTAACACTTGGCTAATAAAAATTCATTTATGAGGAAACAATTGACCCACATCATAGTCGATCATTCATTTTGTACTCACCAACTTCCTCGAGTATTTAATTTCACGTCTCAAGGGAATATCGCATCACAGCGTCGGCGTAGACAGGCTATCGATCTTAATATTATTTTACAGTAAACGATGTTTAAAGGATCGAGTAAGCCTCCTAATAAACCGTGGACCTGTAGGATTCGACCTGAATTAAAACAGCCTCAAACTGCTTAAAAGATTACTTTTCAAGTTTATTAAAAGATTACTACCTCCTGGGCGCTATTTAACACTCCGCAGCAGACTAATGTTAAATCTGTCGTCATATTTATCGTTCCTAGCATCGAGCCCAATTTATATCCCCATTTTTCTCAGACATTAAAAATCAGCTCCGCCTACTGCTAATTGAAATGAGAAAGAAAAGTATGTACTGTAATACTGATATTAATTCCGACAAGCCTCTTTTCTGCCCCATGTTTGCGTTTCACCTTTCTCATGAAATAAATTTTGATATTGCGACAACTCTCATTTCCGGATGTGTATTAACAACGTTACATTAGCGGAAAAGTTCATTCAAGAAAATCTCACAACAGCTTATTCATTCTACAGGAAATGAATAAGCTCTTTGCATGTAATGATTATGATATTGTTAGCTTCTACAGGAAGCGGTTTTAAGTAGCTCTGCATTTTTCGTAACAAAGATGTACGTATCTATCTACATTGCAATGTAGTCGAGGATTCTGCATTTAAAAGAATATGTTTAAAGATATGCAGCCTTTCATTTAAAAGCAGTATTTACAGAGAAACGGCATTTTACCCGAAATTGTAGGAAATATCTGATTGAGAACAATATTAACTACATGCTCAGCTGCTAATAAGTCGAATACTGATTTTGAGGTCTCCTTTATTCATTTTCCTATTGAGAATATTTCTTATTAAACTATGGAAAAGATATCGATATGAACGTATTAAAGAACATTGCAATTTCTATTTGCAATTTTTGCAATAGAAAATCATTTCCTTGAAACCACAGCAATGTATTATTAATTCATTACAATAATTTCAACTAAAAATATCAAACACCCTTGTTTCATCTTTCAACACACCATTGAGGATCTTCCAGCAGGAGGGGTACTGCTTCATGTTTGACAGTTTTCGAGTTATGACGTGTAATATACCATAAAAAGAAAATTGTTTGGAGTACGTTTGATGCAAATCCGATAACAAATAAGCGGTTTATTGTAAATAAATAAAAATAGAAATAGAACATTACTAATATTACTAATACTAATATTAATATTAATATTTCTATTTTTATATAATACCTATCAATATTTTTATTCAATATCAATATTAAATAAAATTATAAAAAAATTATTATAAAATATTTTTTGCCAAAAATAGAAATAAAAACTTATCAACTCAATAACTACTACTTATTGTGTGAAAAAATATTAGTATTCTCTTTGTAATATTAAGCCAAAGCAATAATTTCATAAACAGTCCTTTCTACTTTATTCAAAGTTGGTAAAGATGACAAAGATAGTTTTTAATTCCACTTGCATATCTCCGCAACGAAAAACCTAAACGAAAGCAAACGACGCGACGCGTCGAACCTAATTCGTAATCGAAACTCGGTCACTGGAGAAACGCGTCTCGGATCGATGAAGCTTCATCTAATTCGTCCTCTTCTCAACTGTCATTACGAAAGACAGTAACCTCGATCAACGAGGTACTGGATACGGAGAAGTGCTCGAAGATGATACCGCGGAATGACGATTTCCCCATAAAACTAGCCGTAAAGCCTCGCCAAGGTTTCCTAATTCCACTTAACACTTCTACGACGTCGGTGTCGCGACGAGGCTGTCTTTAAAACATCTGCGGGATCGTAAGCATCAACTTTAAGGAGTTCTCCGTCCATCATGGTGGGCAGGAAGTTTCGGTTATGACATCAGCATTGTTACCCGAGCCCGTATTGCTCGCGCTTAGGAAGCTCGAGAAAACTTGCGCGAAAGTTTTCTGCCAACCCCCTAAGAGAAACACGGTCATTCCCAGCGAACTTTACTGTCCATCGTGGCTACCTTTGTTGAATGTTAATGCACCTTTTCTGGACTTAACAAACAGCTTATTAACCTGCGCCTCTTGTCGAAAAATATTTCGTACCCTGGCGTTTTACATTTATATTTTCTACTTTCTGTGATATTTATGTCGGCTGGAAGTAGCCATTGGTTAGGGGAGTAGTGAGTGCTAAAGGGAGTGTGAATTGGACTTCAAGAAGATCTTATTTTTTAAAAGTTTTGGAGAGAATTGAAAGGCTTTGGAATCATATAGTGGAGAAAATATGAGATTATGGAGCGAGTTTTGACAGGTGTCCCCTGAATTTTTCAGAAGATATACCTACTATCTGGAGTTATGTTGTCTTGAAGTTTGTGCAGTGAGTATATCTGCGACCCCAAAACTCATAACTAAATGATGCGACGACTTATAGCCATAGATTTCTTGAGTTTCCTTTTATGTATTATTTTATAATTCCCGCCCTAGTTAGGTACGCCAAACCACCCCATTCCGCGATTTAAACTATATCCTCTCTCCAGTAATATTCTGAACACTTTGCCTATACAGCACACACAATATCCTCACAGAAATTGAAGTATAAGGCGAACTCATATTTTACTTTAATGGTAATCTTCCCTTCCCAATTTCTGGAAAATCAGCCAGATCTTGTATAGAACAGATGGATAAGTAGATTAGGAAGGTATGTAATTTTGATTGACTGAAACAAGCCCTCGACGAATAGTACTTGGAGGTGGTAAGCGTGTCAATGATGGCCGCAGCTTTAAACGCGAGCAGGTAATCCGTGCATGATAATCGCAGCGCATAAATAATAAATGGAAACTGTAATCATAGCACAAGTTAATATTTCGGAAGTTAATCGAAATTACATCGCTCGTGCCTCGAGGAAAGTACACAATGTACATTGGCACGGATCTGACATTAATTTGCATGTCAATTAAGCGTATGCATCGATGCTCCGTCGATGACACAACGTCAGTGCGATTTAATATAATCCAGGAATTTAAATTGGTACACGAGATTCATGCGTGGCTGTGTTATTTATAAATGAGACAGAAATAATAAGCTTAAATTGACAAAGGTTAATGAAGAATAATCCGTCATTCAATAAGCGATTTATTAATTATCCGTGTATAACGCGATGGTTAGTCAATTAATTGGCACAGGTGTTGTAACAGTCATTAAGCTATGACCGATTATAGGTATATGACTCTATTCTGCCCTCTGTAGTTAAAACGTCCCACCTAGCATTTTTTCATTTTTCAAGATACCTAGATTTAAATATTGGTAATTCTACTTCGTCGGTCGAAAAAGAGGCCAGTTTTCACGAATTCTTTTTCAAGAACTAATGTTATTATTCCTTACCGTACCTATAGAATCGTATTTCCATGTTTTCAAAATATATTTACTGCGTTACTAATACATTATCTGCTGGTACACCTATTACAAAAAATACCCCCATTACTGATCCTCCTCATTTATTCCTTTCAAACTTGTAATCAGTGGCGGATTTGACAGGGTAGTCGACGAGCAGTTGCCACCTGGGTCCCTACATTGAAGGCCCCCCAGGGCTCAATATTTAAAAAGAAAATTATGATTATATCCAAAGTATATTTTTTTCTGTATTATTACACTGAGCCTGTTAATAAACTACCGCTTTATTTCCCCTAAAAATAGACCCCTGCTCAGATAGGCCCCTCTAGGGCCCTGTCTTAAGAAACACTTATGATTTTATCCAAGCACTATATTTTATTTTATACTTTTCTGTACACTTACCCCCTTTCAGTAAACTACCTGTTAATTTTCCCGAAAAATGGGCCCCTCAGAACGTTTGCCACCTGGGACTTTTTTCTTAAATCCGCCACTGCTTGTAATCTCACTGTTAAGCACTCCTAAAAGCTGTACATAATTGTAATAGAAAACTGGCAGTAACGAATTAACTAATAATTCTGCTAATTCCTTAATATGTACATTTCGAGTACACCAAATTACAATCTCCAATCTGCAATTACTTCATTATCACGAAAATATCAGCAGCACTGTTATTCCATCTGATACACCAAACCCCCGTCACCCCGAACTCAAAATTAAATATCGTGACCCTTTCATCCAGCAGATGAACCACCCAAATCCCTTTTTCCAATCTCTGTCACCTAGTGTCCTCCAAAGTGATACACTGAATTCTACGCGAAGAAAATTCAACAACACCTTCGGGGGCGCGTATCGTTTTCCTTTGCCCGCGATGCTGAGGTGAAATTGCCGGCTGGTAGGAGGTATCCGCAAGAGCCGTGGCAAGGAGGAAAATTAATGGGCGCGGCTTCGGACGAAATCACAGATCCATCTTCATTCCTCCCGCAGACACCTCATATATTATTGCGCCGGGCGTGCAACAATTTTTCTGACACGGAGATTACAAGCGGGTCGACGGTGTTTCGGGGCGTAACATTAATTTCCATCGTAATTATCCCGGCTCATTGTGGTCGACGCAGCATTTCATCGCTAGTATACCATCGTGATCTCGGGGCCGTGATAACAATACCGTTTCACACGCTGCGAACAAGATCTCTTGTTTATAATATCGGAAGCAGACTGCTAGGGGAAGATTGCAGCTTGAAATACGCAGAAGCAATGCGGCAAACAGCGTTGATTAACAACGGGAAACCTGCAACTCCAAGTCGTTAGCAGCGGCGGGTAAAATATGGCGTTAACTTTTATCGTTCCAGGCGGCATTAAAACTTGTCTCGCAAAGGATCACGGACATTTTTTCGAGCCACAGCTAGCACTTCGTAGGATGCCATTTCTTGCGGGTACATTTTCGTAATTAAAGTAAAAATTTCTGAGGAATTATGGTATGCCATTTGGATTTAGGACCATAGGAATACCAAATGCAATTACGTTAGTGGGAAAGTTCACTCACTGTCAGGTGATGTTAGGTATTTGGAAATGTATTTTTTTAGTACACATACCGACTTGTAGTTTTATCAGAAAAGTCGCAAAATCTTATAGCTATCCGAGGAAAAGACTTTGATTAAAAAGGCTGGTAATATATTTCTACTTTTAACAAAAACTTGAGTAATATAATTCTAGAAGTGAGATACCAGAGGGGCTAATTGTAAGTGCCAAAATTAGGTGGGTTGGGAATTTTTCTTAATTATGTACTACGTGGAATTATCAATAACCCTACAAAGGGGCAATGTTCCAGCAATTCACTACCGATTCAAAAGAGTGCCTATATTATTTTTAAAATACTGTTATCTAGCATTTAGCCCGTTTCGTACCTCCACTCTACAATTGTAGGAATCGAGTTTTTAAAACGAATAGATCTTCATTTACAATTCGTGACTTTATTAAAATTTTTTTGCATAATTAACCTTGTACGAACTAAAAATTCTCTAAATTCAAGAAACTCTCCCTCTTCTCCACTGCAATCAATCCAATGATAGCCACACATGTTCACTACTCGATCTACTTCGACATTTTCAGTGAAAAATATTCCCAAAGCGCGCTCTTCCAATTTTAATCTCAGTCCCTCAGAACGTGATATTTGCGTATTCGAAATTTAGTTCGCATAATTAGCCACATTTCTGTCTCCTCCTCCGATTTTCCTGTGCCACTTTCATAGGTTTCACTTACAAATAAAAATTCCTGCCGATCACATGCTCACATTCAACTCACCAGTGATATTAAAACGAATGGAACCAAGTTATGGAAAAACAATCCTAGCTGGACGTAGATAACCGAAACGCCTCGGCCGTTTCATTTGCTTTGCTTGTTGCTCCCATCGCAGTCTTGGACGGTGGTTGTGTCAAATCAGACGGGCAGAGTGAGCAAAGTTATTAACGAGCATTCATTGGTCGCCGAGGATGTTCCGCCATCGATCGCTTCGCTTCGAGAAATTATTCGACGATTCCGGTCTCGACAGCCCCTAGTTTGCCCACAGACGATAGTTATAACAATAACGAACAAGTTTAATCAGCGCCAGGAATATCCTGTGGACCTGCACGTCGGGCGGCGGCGGTACTTTAAATCCAGTACACGATATTCCGATCCGTGAGCACAGTTCGAAGGCAGCTCCAGACCAGGCAATTACAGGATTATTCCTATTGAATTTCCCAGGAGGGAAAAAGAGACCAGAAGGAACACAAATGGTTTACCGCTCCTTTCTTCCCCCTTGTCCCTGGCTTTTTATTCTCGTTTAACGTTTTGTTTAAATCGCGGCCATTGTTGCGATGAATCGCCGCGACTTTATTATCGAGAAATGCAGAACTACGGCTCCCTGCTCCTTTCCAAGCTTAATAGCCGAGAAGAAATGTAAAGTGGAGTTAGGTGACAATTCGGGAGAAATTTGTTCAAAACAAATAACCGATACACTCTTCTTAAATCAATAACAGTGATCACTGGAAGGTACAAAAGGGACAAGCATGGATTCTCTAAAGAACCATTAACACTTGACAATATTTCGGAGTTACTAAGGAATAATAACACCACAGTAGTTTGCTTCGTAGAATACAATCAGCATTAAAATCATTAATACTTGCGAAGTACCAAAGTATGCATAAATCAGCACGTTCACAAACCTGCAAGAATCTTCCATCGCCACACAAAATTCTTCAGCAAATGTCACGTACCAGCCACGTTATAAACCAAAGCACACATCTACACTAATTCCATTCGTCATCTGCACGTTCCAAAACGTTTCTTCGCCCAACCCGAGTCTGATCTTTCGTTCCATACCCCTCGTGCCACTTTTACAACTCTCTGTGAAGCATTCAGTTGTAATTGGCACCGCGAAACACGCTCCTAGGTCATAATAAACTTTGCACATATGTCTCCCCGTACCGCTTACTCCGCCGCCGCTTCCATTTAGCTGTTTGACTTGCTATGTCTCTGTCAGTTTCACGGTGTCCCCGTTGCGCTGCTCTTTGTTGCCCGCCTACCGTGTCTCTGTCGTTTTAGCGCAGCGATCTATATGGATCCTGGAGCAGGGGAGGCGGATGCACAAGAGTTAAGGCGGGACGGTAATAATTTTGAATTCGGTTAACCCGACTCTGACACCCTGGCAACCTTCTCCGCCCTACTTCGCGAACCCGTGGCCCAGCTTTCCTTCCATCGCCGGGGGTGTAAACTGCTGCACGCCGAGATAACCGCAATGAATCATCAGACCGATAAGCAGACACGCTCGTCTGTAAACGCTAACGCTGGCTCCGTGAGCCAATTGTATCGCGACGCGGTCCGACTGTGATGAAGACCGCTGGGCTTTGGGAAGATACAACGGAAGCACCGTGGAATGGGATCGTGGGAATTTTAAATTTTCATTGGATGTTGTTATTATCTTTTCGATTTTTAGGTTGCTGCGGAAATCGGCATTGCTTGGGGTTGCAGGGGAATGTTTGGGGCTCGATTGAACTTGCACAAAATGTTTAGAGTTGAATAGAGAAGCTTGAGAATGCTTTGAGTTGCATAGGATTGGTGGGAATTGCATAAGGTTTCTTGGAATTGCATGGGATAGCTCGGGGTTGCATACTGATCTTGTGCTTCGAAGATAATGTACCATTACTCTGGAAGATCTCACGCAACAATCAAAACATTGTAGTACTTGTTGATATGATATATTCTAATATTACATTAGAATAGCTTGTACAATATTTCACAGAATTTTGTAGAACGTATGTTTAACAAGAAAATTGAAGTGTACGAATAAAGCAACCTGAAAGAAGATGAAATTCGTTAATAATTTTAGAATTGTTCGATAACGCTATGAAAATTTCGAGCCTCTGTTGTTAAATTGCAATGAACTCTTCCTCTGAGAAATTATCCGGCGGTTAACGAGGGACACCGATTTACAACCCCTAGCGACGACAGCGTTAAGTGTGGAGAAGACTTACGATTCGCAGAGACAAGAATTATTATAATAAACATCGGACAAATGGGAGCCTAGCGTTGAAATAAATTTTTCCTTCAAGACTGAACCTTCCGCGACATAAATCAGCGCAAGACTGCGAAACTGCTAGAGGACTAAGGCGATAAAACTTTTCCATCGAGTTGCCCCACTTCGTCCGGGAGATTAATAATATACACGATGTGAACGCGGCTTAAGCGTCCGTGTTTTAATTAAATCGAAATCCGCAGCGAAGCCTGTTAGACGGTCTATTAAAGGAGTCTGGGGATGATAAAAAGGTATTATAAACCTCTAAACAGTGTAAAAGGCAGGAAGGAAGGATTAACCCATTCAGGAAACGTTTTTGTTCGTATTTCGTTGCGATAATTCAAAGATTGTTAAACGATCATTTACCTTCTCATCACTCAAACCTTTTTATAAATACAATGATGCATTTACAAAGTACTATGGCACTTTTCTACTCGAAAGAAAATAGAAATTTCTTTTTTAAATAAATCGAGGCTTCTGAATATTTTGAACTCTTCAATACATACATACATAAATTTCTCAATTAAACCACAACAAATACCCCAAAGCAGATGAATTACAAATATACAGTCTGAAACTACCAATTTCTATAATTTCAACCACAAATCCACATTCTAATTCTTCTATACGAACTTCATCGATTTAAGCGACCACAAACTCGAACGCATTAACACCAACGAAACGCTGCATTCTATTCAGATAATTTATTAACCCACGTCTTTCTGCAAGATCATTCCAACGTTTCTTCAGCATTGCAGCTTCAGCAGAAATCTCCGGACATCCTATAGATCAGTTCCAGCTGCAATGCTGGCGAAACGTCGCGACACTCTTCCAGAACTACACGACTCCCACTCCGAAGCCCCGGGCAGCCCATGGAAATGATAAATTATCGTTTGAATTCATCCGTAAGTAGTATCCTTCCCGAGAGCTTTCTGCAATCGTTTCATTCCCGGCGCGATTTTCACGATTCCAATAACTCGAAAACGTTGCCACGCTTTCAATCCCAGATCCAGGTAATTTCGGGCTCGGTCTAATCGTAAATTGCGCGAAATGCGAGCGACCGCGTCCCGCGGGGCTCGCTCCTTTGATCGTCGTTCATTCGCCCGGGCGATTTCAGCGTCGCGTAAAACGCGACTGGTTTATAATTATAGTTTAATGAATCGCCGAGCCGACCGCGTCGCGTCTATTAGGCAACTTTTTCAATTCTGTCGCTGCGACGCGGAGGAAGTTAAATAGAAAGCTGCCTCGCGAGGCTCCGTTCAGAAGTTTCCGCTTTTGTATGTTTTAATGCTATTGTACGGTGACCCGTGTACTTTGCGCGTGGGAGAACGAAAATCGCGCTACCAGCGGCGATTCAGTTCGGCGCTCGCGTTTCTGTCGCTACCTGCTTTCTTGAGCTCGAGTTCTTAATAAAGAGCCACCCTATTTACAGTGAATTGTAACTGTTCTGGACTCGACTGATTCCACCAGGAAAGTCTTGCGAGGTTTGTAAAGACTTGACGCACGCCCTGACAACGGTGGACAGCACTGAAGACGTCTACTCGTGAAAGTTTGTTGCAGGGCAATTGAAAAGTAGTACAGTGACCCTTTTAAGTATCGTTTGATTATTTCTCGCTTTTTAATGAGAAACTGATATTGTGTTGGAGACAGATCGTTATTTTCGATGCGAAGTTGAAATGTAGTGAGAAGGTGTATAAAATCGAGAACATGGGGGTTCTAGATTCTTTTATTATTGTCTCCGTTGAGACTTGGGGGAGTATTATTTCGTGGATATTATATCAACGCCAATGATGTTCTGGTGGAACAATGATGGAAACAAGTTCTGAAATTCTCCCCAAAGTTGATCGTAATATTTTCCAATATAACTACAGTGGGTACAGAAAGTATTCGTACACCCTTTAAAATCGCGTAACTTTGTTCGAATTAATCCAAAGAACTTGAGTTTTTTTAGAAGCTAGAGGGATTAGTTTGCTAAATGATGTGATTCGTCGTTTTGAGAAAAATGAACATGGTCGGAATAGCAAAAAAAGTAGTAACAGTGGTTATATACGTGCCTAAAATTTCATCAAAATCGGTTAACGTTGCTCTGAGTTATGAACGCTTAAAGATCGCAGAATAAGGTCGAAAATCGCGGAAATTCCCGAAATCAGCGATTTTCGACCTTATTCTGCGATCTTTAAGCGTTCATAACTCAGAGCAACGTTAACCGATTTTGATGAAATTTTAGGCACGTATATAACTTACTGAAATCTACAAACGGGTCTTTTGAATTTTCATTACAGGCTCACAAAAAAAAGTTTCAAAAACCACTTTCACTACATTTTTTGCTATTCCGACCATGTTCATTTTTTTTCAAAACGACGAATCACATCATTTAGCAAACTATTCCCTCTAGCTTCTAAAAAAACTCAAGTTGTTTGGATTAATTCGAACAAAGTTATGCGATTTTAAAGGGTGTACGAATACTTTCTGTATATACATCCCACTGTATATACAAACTTTCCTTACGACTGATGAAAACTCCAGGAATTAACGGGACGTCCCTATAACTTCAAGCGATTCATGGAAACTTTCGAAAACCTGTTTTGAGCCCTTTCGTCATAGGATGAAGCGTGCGTTTCTGGAATGATCTCGTTGCCTGGAAGGCGAGTTTCCCGTGGAAAAATGAACAGGCAGAGAGGAATCGCTGGAATGTAGATGGAGAAGGGACAGAGCAGGAAAAATGCAACGGCGCCAAGGGAGAGCGTGTTTCCTGCTGGCGTTATTATCATACAAACGTGCCGATGTTTCCTGTGTTACAGCGACGCCTAATGGAACGAGAAATGTAATCTAATTTCCGGCGGAGAGGCTGAACATGTGGATGGAAAGAGGCGGTAAAGACGAATGCAGTATTTTGAAATCCAGCGGGGAACTTGGCCGACAGGGCGAAGTTACTTTCGTGCTGGTTGGAGCTGAAGGAGAAGAATGCTCCAACATCCTCGATGATTTATTTGCGCGGAAAGAAATTCCCAGAGATACAGGCTCGCGCTCGAACTCTACGCATTAGCTGAAAACGGTGGAACTTTGGCGAGGCCAAGTAGTCTGAAACGGTTTAGAGCGTGAAGTTTTTTGGAGTGCGCCTAAGTAGGCGACTTCCAATTGTATTTAGACGATCTTTGTTCGTGAAATTATGGCGTGAAGGAAGATTAAGCATTTATGTATATATGACTATAGCTTTGAGTTTTGTATGATATAATAAATGGTTCCAGACTTAATTTTAGGTAATTTTGTATCGTAGGAAACGATTTTACGTGCCCATTTTGGGACTTAGAATTGTCAGAAGTGTTTTAGTTGGAGATCCAAAATACATAACAGTTATTTTAAACTATTTTTGGAAAGAAATCATTAAGTAAAAATTTATTTTTATTTCAATGGAAGACAGATATCATTAAATCTCAAAGAAAATGCTCAAAAAATGAAAGGATTAAAAAATATTAACTTTTAATTTACTCTGATTACAACTAATCATTATGAATGATTACAATTTTTTTGGCTACCAATAACCATTATTGCTGACCCGAATTTTATTTTGCTTACCGCTAACCAATATCAATGGAACAAAATCTGGTTACATTCCATCATTGTCTATTGGTATCAACATTACTGATAATAATTAGTAGAAGAAATAATTATAAAACTTATATATTTTATTAAGCAAAAACGATAAATTGTACTACAATATCTTTTATCCTATTCTTTGTTCCATATATTTTTATAACATTTTCTTTAATAAAATATATATGTTTTATAATTAATTTTTGTTCGTGTTGTCAATGAATACTAATTAGCAGTAATGTTGATAACAATAATTGGCAATGATCGAATGTAACCAAAAAAAAACTTTTGCCGTCGATATTGGTCGGTATACAAAATAAAATTCAGGTCATCGATAATGATTCTAGGTAACGAAAAAAAATCTGGTCATTTATAACGATTATTCGTTACTAACAGCATTTAATTAAAGATATTAACTCTCATACCGTAACTTTTAAAATTTGTCTTCTAACAATTATGATGTCTGGTTTTGACTTTAGGTATATGTTTATGAGATTAAAAGTTTGTTGAATATTATTTCCTTTTTGGATACGGAATCATTACTTATACTGAATGGGTAACAGAAAACGGGGAGTTATTCAATTCTCCTCCACATCACATTTCACACAATGTTCTACCAAACTAATAAAACTACAAAAAATTAAAATTCTTCAACTTACTCTACACTCACACCACCATTATTGAAAATTAGTACCTCGAGGTTACGAAATATCTTTAGTGAAATCAAAGACCGTAGCTGAATAGTACCTTCCCCACACAACACACCCTTCACGCAGCAAAATATCACAGCCAAGGACAAAATTCACCCAGCAAGGAACTGGAAGAGACAGAGAACCATAAGATGAAGACGAGGCACAAAGGGTGGCGTCTTCGTTTCTCGCGCGACGTCCCTCCTTTATTTCACGCTCGTTAACCTAGGCCATCGGCCACTGGCCAGCCCGTAGCGTTGCTTTTTAATTAAAAATTCTAGATGCTCTTGGACGGTAATTTGAATTCTGTAGGTCGCTGGCATTGTCTGGAGGAACGGCCGTGTTCCCTGGCACCGTTTAAAAGACGGCCACCAGCTCGAACGTGGCGCGATAAAAGGGGTGTGGAAGCTACGGGACACACCGACGATAACGATAATTATCCTTCTCGCGGTGACAGTCTTCCTTCGCCAATTTGGCTGCGCAATATGCCTGCCAGAACGTATGGCATTTTTCATTTGTTCGTTCTATGCCGTAGTGGTCTCCCCCTTACCCCCGCTCCTTGACCAAACAAGGACTGATCAGCCATTTTATTCGCGTAAAACTGCAGGGAATATGTTTGCCAGGGCGTGAGGCAGGGATTCTGCTGGTAGGTAGCGTATACGATAAGAGAATGACAGAAGAATCTGGTTTAGAAGGATTTTTATATCATTTCTGTGGCAATTCTGTTGCACCTAGCAATTAGTGAATAGAGGATCGGTTTTCTCGATATAAGGGTCGTTATATTAAAAAATCTATGATACTAGATTTATAAAAAGCAGAAGTTTCCTGTGAAGGCTGTATAACTTCAATGAAGACACCTTTCTAGTGGTACGATTGAAATATTTTCGTGCTCAATGTGGGTTGATATTGGTAGTCGTATTACACTATTTAATGTTCATGGATGCAACGCAAAATCTTATGAATACATTGTGTGAGAAAAGCAGGAGGGAGTTATTTATTTCAGATTGGTTTAAAGGGAGGTTCTGGTCTAAAAGTCGATTTTTTTTTATTTCATTTTTCGAATGTTCAACCTTTTAGGAAAACGTGTTTAAAAGGATTTGTTGAAATTCGTAAAATTCCCGAAGTTATAGGTATTTGAGTAGTGGCAAATGCATGGATAACACCCGGCGACTCGGCACTTACGTATAACTTCAAACGCGTTTTCCTCGAATCAGCGTTCTCAAATCGGTGGGACCTGTATCTCCAAAAGTTATTATCCGATTCGACTGAAACTTTTTTATTTTGAAGAATATACTTCTGGCTAGGGGGGGAACTAAAAAAAATACAAAAAGTTGAAAATTTATAATTTTCAAAGGCGATGAAAGGACGAAAAATACAGGGAAAAGTGATTTCAAACTTGAAGTGTCGTTATTTTCTAAGAAAAGTGTCATTTTTGTAATTTTTTTAGTCCCCCCTCCCCCTAGCCAAAAGAATAATCTTCAAAATAAAAAAGGTTTCAGTCGAATCGGATAATAACTTTTGGAGATACAGGTCCCACCGATTTGGATCAATTTTTTGATGCCTTGACTTTAACGACTCCCCAGGGCTGTCTGCAATGATTAATTATAAAACAAAAAATATATTTCTATAATTTAAGACATCCTTAATACAATGCAAAAAGTCCCATTAAATTATATATAGTAGTTTTCCTTTAATTAATTCCTAAATATCACCTATTTTTTTGGGCTGTAGACCAGAACCTCCTCTTAATGGGTCTTCCTAGTGTGCCAGATGAAAAAAAAACATAATTTTTCGGACAATAAAAAGAGAAACAAGTATTGCAGATTTTGCACATTTGTACCTTTATTCTATCAACTTTGAAGTCTATAAAAAAGTCTGCTTGTAAAAATACCAATTTATAACGGAATAGGAGCATCGTGAAGAGAACAATATCCTTCCGGATGCTATGCCCGATTTCCAAAATACCAAAAGTTCGATCACTTCAGATATATCAGGCATACTCAGTAGACGTTACTTTATCGTTCGAACTAGAATTTTGCAAATATTTGCAAAATTGAAATACCACGGTCAACAAAACCATTTGCTAAAATTGATACAAGTTTTTAATACGTTGCCATTCCTTTGTTTCTCAATATTTTATCATCATGCTACCTTAGTTCAGACGATAGCCATATGTCTGCAGATTGCCAATCTTTTTGAATTTTGTGTTTGGGATAACTACAATTGCTGATATCGTGTCTAACATCCGAAAGAATATTGTTCTCTTAAATGGATATTTAAATTGCAAATTTTTCTTAGTCTAAAAAGGTACTTACTTGTTTCTTTTTTTAATCCCCGAAAAATGAAGTTGTTTTCAGCCGTCACGCTAGGAAGACCCTTTAATCGAGTTCACCTGTATTCGTTCTTATTCGCTATTTATCTACTTCACATCGCGCATTTAATTCCCATCGTAGTTTCATTTCCGACGCTCGTGATTTACACAGATTTGGTAGCTCTGTGAACACAGGAAATTCGTTAATACTTGCATGGTGGGGTCCAGTGTTCCACGAGTCGCGTTCTTCGATATTTCATTTCTCCCGCCCCAAATATTCCTCCCCTTTGCGCGGCGTCTCGACTCCCGTGGTATCCGCCTTAAAAGCGTTGTTATTCGCTGTACGGGCATTCACTCGGGACGCGTCGATAGATATATTCTCTTCTTACCTTCCAGTTCTTCTTCGTTTCCTCTTTTGTTCTGTCTGCGCTCTTTGTGCCAAATGACAGAAGAGTTTTCTGTTATGGATATTCGCTGTCTGATACGCTCGTGTAACGCAGCCCTCCTACGCACAACGGGGGTGAATCGCGGATACGCTGTCGCTTTGAATGACGCTTCTAGAAAACACTTCAATGGCCCCATAATTTGAAATGCAACGCATGATACGGGGAAACAGATTTTCTTCGCGCCCTCTTGCTTCGAGGAAAGTATTCACGCTCCGAGTTGGTTATATTTCATTCTCTTTCATTAAGGGTGTAGGTTACCCTCGATAACCCTAAAACAGGCCTTATTTCAATCGCAAATTGTAAATTGATAAATAACAGTAGAGAAACGCTTTTTTTCTAGTTGTGATCGTTATTCTATTAGCTTTAACACAAAAAAAGAAAAGTCTAAATATCTCTATGTAGATAAAAGTTGTGAGTAAAAACGTAAAGTACGCAGTGCATCGTTTAGTGGTGAACATAAAATTTCGAAAACCTCTCCAATGATTTGGAAGAAAATTGAATGAGAGATGCAGAAAACCATTCCCTAGGATGTGTCGGGAACAGATTTTTTAAACACAAATAATACAATTTTTATGTTGAAAAATACGATTTTCTCGATTTCTTGTATGAAATCTTTTTTTTAAGAATTTCTCTCGAAAATGCTGAAGCATTGAGATTGGGGAGTGTATCCTTCAGTTAATATGTTATATAATTATGTATTTTCTTTGTTCGTGTGTTGGAAGTTGTAGGTACTTGATTAATTGCGGTAATTAGCGGTTCTAATAAATAAAGTGTTAAAATATTCTCATGAATTTTGTGTGAACCGCTGCGATTCGAAATGCCTATACTTTTATTTCAGTATTCAATCCCGTATCGTCGATTTTAAGAACAGAAACATAAACAAACTGATGATATGCAGAAGTCACAGTGTTTATGTGCACACTACATTACTTTTGGTTGAACCGAGCGAGCCCGGTTTCTTGGAATTTTGCTTCCTTGTAGGGAAGGCACGGCCGGCTTTTCGACCGCGCCAAGGAGTATTTAGTTATTCAACGGGCGGTGATCGAGAAACATGTCCAAAGTGTTCTGCGTGAAGTAAGAGTTATTTGTGATGTGAAAAGCAATGCTGGATTTGACGCAAGCGATGGAAATCTGCATCCATAGATGCATTGCCTTGTTTGGACCACGTTTAGCGATAGGTTAGTGCACGTACACTTCTTACCTTAACACAGTTTAAAGCTGTACATGGCGTCCACTTTTTCCAGAATCAAATTTGGAAATTTATTATTAATTATGCTTAAGTTCGTAACATCAAACTGCTGTTGCTCATCTTTATTAATATTATTATTAGTCTCAAGTACTAATACTTCTACTTTGTATTTTTATATGTAGATGAGAATTGAAAGTATAGATCGAACATTTTCTCATATTTTCAAATTTCTTTCAAATATGAAAGAAAATTTGAGATGTAAATGACCTAAGTAGTATGCAATTTATGCTATCGTTAAAGTTGTATATAAATTCTAAGATTCAGTAAAGGGGGAAAGATGACTTCCCTCGAGATTTTTCAAGCACAGAATATTTGCAAACTGTTAGCACAAACTTAACAGCGTCATCGAACTCATCAGAAAAACTAGAACTTTTGAATAAGCATAGGATAATAAACTATTGATTATTTTATATACATCCCTGTTAAATAGTATGATGTTTTTAAGCTTCCATAAACAAAACAAATTCATCATATCTCTACTCGAATGTACATAATGAAGATCCCAATGCCAATTAATCCATAAACCTATGTTTATTATGCGTTATTTCTTCCCATAATTTCTATCAAACAGTTAAAACTATACACAGTCCCGTAACAGCTTGTATAACTACCCAAATCGACCAGGATGGAAGCTCCTGAATGAAACAGTCGTGAATGTGTAAATTGATTTCGAAACGTGCTATAGCTGCATCCCCTCAGAGAGATGGAAACATTTTTTCGTCGAGTGACTCGAGTGTTGATTACAAAACTGGCTGTTGCGGTGTCTGGAAACTAGGTCAGCTCATACATCGATTGCTCATTAACTCTTTCCAGTGCGGACCTCGCGGGGGCTTTGACAAATCACACTCGAAAAATCAATTTTCTGTCACACACGCTCGATTCGCGACACGTTCGAATAAAATACTCGAAACGGGGGTCGTCGACGAAAACCGTTTTACGTTTCACCACGCGAACACTGGCCACCCCTGTACGTTTAATTGATCTGAGCGCGAGCTCGTCGCGTTCACTCGCGGAATAATAATTTACCAATATTGCCGTGAATTCGATTAATTTTTTTTAATGAAGTACACGGTAATCGTTCGCAGCTTGATTCGATTATCCTCGCGGCAATTTGTTTAACATGAAAAAGTTGCGCGTGTGCATGAAATAAAGTTATTTGGTTTATATATCTGTAGAAATTTTTCGAGGCTTGTGGAACGAATTGCGGGCGACTTGAATATTCGACTTCATATTCTGTTGGGCGAACATGGGACAATGATATTGTTTAATACAGTTGCTAGTTGGTGGGAAATGAAATGGAGTGTTGCATAAGATTTTTTAACAGCACCTTTACACAGATGGGAAAAAGAGTGTGATTTGTATACAATTTGAATGATTACACTTTTATCATAGAATTGGTTTTCATATTAACTCGCATTGCAAATTGATTTTTCAAATGGAAGCTTGTTGTGCTTTTATTTGCAGAGAAGGGTACAGTTAGGTAGTAGATTCTCGAATAATTGAATTACTGAACGTTTCTTCAAATTCCCTCCTAAAAACTACTCCTCTACCAGAAGAAATTTCATACAGAAGAAATTAGTGCCTCAAGCAAAAGATTTTAGTAGAGATAGAAACAGTGGCATTTTCACACTAGACACTTCTGTGTCTCACAACAGATATTTTAAAGATATTCGCTCAGAATAATATTAACAGAAAAGTTTATATTACAGAAATACCCTAAGTGTTGCTTTAGTTGTTGAAACTAGTAACAATTAATAACTGATGCGCAATCAGAAATTCGAACGCTCCTTAAACTCTTCGTCATCTCAATTAGAATGATGAATGGTCAAGATAAAGCAAAGAATCGCAAATGATAGCGGTGCGCATAAATCATTCCTCAGTTTCTGTACTTCCCACGGTCCCTAGAATAAATTACAGCGATACTGTAACTCGAAAGAACACTCGAAACACTCTGCTCTCCAGTTATTACTTTTCCCGGTGTAAGCACAATCCTTACAAGAGGAAATATATCGTTGCATTACGTAGGAAAACTTCAATCCCTTCCACGAAATTCAAATGCAAAAGGCAGATCAAGTAAATCGCATGTATTCTCACTATGAAACGTGGTAGTTCCCAGTGCATCAGACTTCGAAGTCGTACTTGTGTATGATGTACGAACTCTGAATGCAGATGAGAGCTTATGGATTTCTCATGTTTGAATAGTCGATTTATGAGCATACTGAAAATTCCGAATAAACTGTTTCATTCTTGGAATACACGAAGGTTCCATTTAAAATATTATAAAATACATAGTCGACCTATGAAGATTTCAAGTATATATATAAACATCTTCGGCATTCCTTAAGTTCTCTCAGAAAACAATATTCCATATTCAGCAAACACATCTGAAAGATTGTCAAATTTAAATTGAACTGCAGCGTGCTAAATGAAAAAAGGTGCCAACGTGGATGTTTAGAGAGCATTGATTTAGTGCAACAAAATCGAAATTGCAACCACGAACCGTTAGCGAACATTATTACGAAACTGTCCACGATTCTCCAATGTTCACATTTTTCTAATAGTGAAAGTATCTTCGTGTCTCTGTCGAAGTAATGTGTCTGGGCCAGGGTGCATTGCGGTTCCGTAATTGGACACCACTAATGCACCCCAACCTCGTTTGTCGAACGTGAAGGGAATGAACAGGGAAAGAAAGACGGGTAGGGTGAGAGGAGCGAGATGCGGCGGGTAACGAAAGAAGACAGGAAACCGCCGGGAAAATAAGACGGGGTAGTTGGGAAGGAATAAAGGAACCAAAAGGGAAAAGTGTTAAGTCGATACGGAAGGCGTCGTTATTTGGTTTATTCGTTCATCCGATCTGTTTCCCCTTTGGCTCACTATTTCCCCCTTACTGTCTTCCTTCCAACAGTCTTGTGTATTATCTGTATCTCCAGTTTCGTCACTTACCTACCTCATGCTTTGTCGTTAGTTACTTTTACCTTTGTGCTTCTCGTGGCGATTGCGAGGTTGCAAGTTTTCACGGCATTCGCCAAATATAAAAATATGTAATATTAAATCAAAATTTCATTGGTTTGGGTGATATTTTTAGTCCACTCTTCCCGAGTGCTTTAGCCTTAATACAAACAATACTAAATTCACGTAGCTAATCAAGTAGGAGAGTAGATAGGATTCATAAATCTGTAACCTGTGAAGACAAAGTCCTCGTGTACTATTAATGCAGAACCTTCACTAGCGATACCTACCTACCGATTTCAAATTTGAAACCAAAAAAGTATTCACTTCTGTTCATCGACTTGGCAGCATTCCTAAACACGTACAGATTCATTCTATTGCACCCCTGTTATCAAAACACCCTCCACCTCGAGCATATCCCATGTAGTTTCTTTTTAATTCCTCGGCTCAGCTGTTTTGTCTCTCGATCACGTCGCCGTCTACTTCGTTCCTTCCGTTTCATATTCCTCCTGACACCGTGCACCTTCGTACACCTCTTGCCCAACCCTATCCATTTCACCGCCCCAACGACACGGCCACGCTTTTTCGTTCGCGTCAGTCAATATATTCTTCGCCACTGTCTTTCATATTTCGTTCCTCCTGGCACTCACGGCTCTTCTTCAAGCTTTGTCATTCGTTTCGCCATTTCCCAGTCCATAATTCTGATTCGTCCCTAGCACACACTGGCTTCCTTGGGTTCCTTTATTATCCGCCTCGCGATCCGCTTCTTCGTTTCTGCAATTTCCTTCTCCGTTTTTGCGCTTCGTCATCTGGCAACGGTATACGTATAGTATTTCCCTATGTAAATACTATATACATTCCACCACCACTTCGACGTTCTTATTTCTCTCATCCAGCCTGGATTTCATATTATGTCCTCCATAGTGCGTTTCCCGTTCCTATCTGTCCCCTGTGCCCCATTATCCCTTTCCTGGTCGTTTCCTCCAGCTTCAATACGCGTCCTCGGTACACCGTTGTTTCGACGGTCCCCCAACATTTCGCTTTCTCATTTTCCGCGTTTCCGTATCGAACCCTCTCGCTTAAATTCCAGCTTCCAGCGCGATGGAGATATTTATCAGACGGTTCAATAGGAAATTTTAGTTCAACTTCGTGAGATTTCAATATCTGCGTAACATCTTGAGCCACTTTGTTACACGCGCCCGGATTGATAATATGATTTCTTCTGCAATGGGTACACTGCCTCTAATTCTCTGTCTATTTAGTAGTAGTACTTTATTAGTTCACTGGTAATGAACATATAAATTTATCTGTAAGCGATGAGGTCATTGTTTCGAAATTGTTATTGAATATTAGCAACGAGCGAATTTAATGAATATCTATGGATTAGAGTTATCTTGCAATGCTGAAGTATGTTTAACAGACATAAATCATTCATATTTATCTTTTGTACTTTTATTATGATTACTTTTAATAAACAGCGTAGATACTTTTATTAAAATTTCCTCAAACAAGGACCAGAATGAAATAGAAAAACGTAGTAAAATAAAAGAGCAGTATTTATTTATATTCGTCACTAATTTCACGTAGAGTCTCCTTCAAAATTCCTCTCAAAAGTGATATAACCCGTCATATCTCAGCCCAAATAGGTCTCCTCAGAAACTCGTATAACTCTCATACTACCAATTGAAAAGTAGCAAAATCATGACTCAAACTCGCCATAATTTCGCGTGCACTGTGTCATACTCCAATTCCATAAAAATCAGTGACGTCAAATACAAACCATGACCCATTTAACTCGCTACAAAGACACACACTTTCCCTCAAACTTCTTTGAAGCATAACCAGAAGCATTTTTCCCGAAGGAGATTACAGTAACGTTTAATTATTTCCTCGAAACCCAAGGAAGCCTTGGAAAAGTGAAAAATCATGCGGCTCCGAAATACGCGATTTGAAGTGGCAGGAACTCAGACCGAAGTTGCAATATCTGGAGCCAGAGCTTGGCCTTATCGGTGGATGGCTCGTTCTTCCCTCGTTCCAGCTGCCGGTTGCTCGTCACAGTCCGGGTCAAACCCCCGACAACTTTAGTTTCTCGCGCCGGCGAAGACGTCGAACCTCGAGATAGAGTCGCCGATTCTCGATTGCTCGGAGCGCTCGAGATGCCTGGCTCTCTGCGAGCTGCTCGAGCTTGCTCCTTCTCCGTCCTCGGCAAAGCGCGATAATCCGGCCAAACTTTCATTTGTCGAAGACACGCTGCCGCCGAACGAGCAAAGAGGGCACGGGAATGGCGGAGAGGGTGGGTCACGGCTTTGGGGCGAGGGGGCGGGCATGAATTGAATCTATTATTCCGAAGGCTCGACGACGGGGCGGCGAAGGGGACGATCGCGTAGCTCCTCGGCGTTCTCGTCGAAAGTTCGCCTCATTCTTTTGGATTGCGTCGTTACATTATTTCCCTGGTGAAACGAGATAGAGTTTCCATTGTCGGGCGACCGTTCGATGGGTTTCATGGACGTCGTGGAGCTCTCTGTAGGTCTTGCAGATTGATGCTACGAACGTTTTGAGAGCATAGCTTAGTTGTTTCGTGCGCGGGGAACAGATTGCTCGACAAGGAGGATGCAAACTAAGTTTGTTCGGCGAAGTGACTTGAGTAATTAGCGGAATGATCTTTATTGCATGATGGAATATCGAGTGGTTTAAAAATCTTCGATGCTGTAGAAGCCTGCATTAAATGAACGCAGCGTTACCTTCGTTGTTGCTTTTTTTATTATTTTTTAGCGGTATGTACTGTAGTAACTAGTTTGGTAATTTTACGTAAGCACACAACTTTAAAATTTACAAAATTCATTTAATATTAAATACATTTTCATCAAATTCAATTATCCCCCAATAATTAAATTAATTTAAATATTTAATATTTAATAAAATTACGAATCACATTTAGGGATTAGGAAATGCCTACAATTTTAAATGAAAGTTAACTTTAGCTAATCCTTATACTTCGGGTGTGTCGAATATTTTTTAATAAGCAACCCACGTGTCAAGATCTGTGGTCGTACCTTGCCAGTACGTAAAAAATGGAAAATCTGTAAATATATTCGAAGTACCAGTATGCCTTTAAAAATAGTAACAATTTATGAACAACCAGAAATCGACACCCAGAGTTTACCCAACAGACATTTAATTAACCAGCACACAATTGTGCAGTAAATATGAAATGGGACGTGCAGTTGCTTCGAACAAGGAAGATCATATCATAGAATTCCTCGAGACAGTGAGGGAAAAAGGGCCTTTCTATTGTTGCCTCTAGAGACGGTCGATCGATTGAATTTATTTAACGAACAGCCGAGTCATGTGGAAAATAGCGGAGGACGTTCTGGGGTTTCTCAGCCAGCAAATAATAGATCGCGTCGCGATGATCGAGAGGACCATTTATCTTCCTTGATTCACGAAAGGAGAGGAAAGAATAATGATAAAACGCTTACCTTGCCAGAGACCCTTGAGTTGCATAGGAGAACGCCAGCAGCGTGGATTCTGTACTCCTTGTCGAGTTGTTCATGTTGTCCTTGAATTTTCCTGTAAGATGAACAGAAAACGACACCTCGGTCAATGTTGTCCCTTTATTAATGCGCAAGAGTTTTCATCTTGTAGAGGGAACTGAGAGACTCGAAGAGATTCAAAGTTCGTAACTGAGGGAAGATCAAAAATTGGGATACAGGTCTAGCAATTGTGAATAATATTGAATTATTTCTTCTTTTATTTTCAACCCAAATGAATGGCACAATTAGAGGTTATTTAATCGTGAGGCTATGAAACATTTGCCGAATGATTATTGAATGTACGTGTATGCAGGTGAACTGCAATGGTAATTGGTCGAAACAGGTAAACACCAATTTTACCTGTTTATTTGCTGTCGAAAATGTAAAGGCGAGGATGGTTTCAATTTTGTGGTGAAAAGTATAGATCGTTTCGGTTAGCACAGTAGCACATTCATTATTTTAACTAATTGGTGGACCGGCTGTTTGCGCAATCGATTTTTCTCGAATAAACGAAAGGTTACGCGAACATTTAACGCGAAGAATTGGAAATATTTGTTGCAGAATATTGTGTAGATAAATCATAAACTACGTGAAAAGGGTAAGAATTTCCTTCGTTCTATTACGTTTTGGAACATTATTTCCTTCATAGCCCTCGCAATGAAGGTCACATTTAACTTCCTGTATCTTCTACCAAGACACAACGTTTCAAATAAATTCCCAAAGTAAATCCTTCAATTGATAACGCTATTAGAATAACCCAGTCCTCAATTAAATGATTACTAAGCATTCAGTTATTTCACATAATCAATATTCTACTGCACAATACCTCCCTAACGTATTGTACACTGGAAGTGATCCATCATATATATCATATTCAATATTCGCGGACCAATTTAACTACAAATGCAAGGGTACAATTAGCGAAGAGTCACCATCGCGACTTCACTTCAAAGATGAAACAATCGCTAGCGGATTTCATTCAGCTTGTTAGGTCAGGCTAGAGTTTAGTTAATCAGCCTCTGTGGATTCTCGCTAAATGTTTAAAGAGGTCAGCATTGGTTTCTTAGCGTTGCATTCGGTTTCGTTCGTTTTCTAGGGATAAAAAATTAAGCGCCAAAGCGAGTAAGGAGACGAAGGCGACGGTAGTCACGCCAGCGAATTCTTCCAAGCGGTTTCCGCACAGTGATTTAGGAATCGAAAAAGTTCCACGGATGGACGAACGTCTCCGCGAAAACTTGGGCAATTACGTGAAAGCAAACAATCTTACAAATTCATGGCACGAACCTACCGCGTTTACCGTTCTTTCCTCCGCGTCGACACCATTCGAACCTCAAATCCGGAAGGAAGCTATCGAAATTAAATATCTCAAAGTGTTCGATTCTTTTCTTAATGTCTTTAATGTCTTTCATAGACTGTTATTCTTCTTTCTTTCTTTCACGCCATAAATACTTTCTTTGGCAACATTGGCCTTTGCAAAAAGAATCTAAGCCCAGGGGCAATTCAGAATAGAATAATCTCCGTAGAAGTGTATCTCAAAATTTTCAAATGACATCAAAAGCTTCATCAAATGTTTACTACAACTCCTGTGGATTTGAATATTGCTAGTAGATAATAGAAAATGAAATGTCTAGTATTCTATTTTGTAGAAATAAAAATACAAATACGTACTTTTAATATCAGGCTGTATTTGCAGAATGAAAAGTAAATTTTTCAGTTATTTTTTATTCGGGAAAATCAAGTGCTCGCAGGTTAATAGTACGCATAATTCTACAGAGAGAATTTTCGATTCTACAAAACTGGCGAACGCAAGGAGTTACATATTCGGATCGGATTTGGATTTCATCCGTGACTGTAATTTTGGAATTCTTCGCGAAATTAAGCGTGCGAATATCGCGCAATTTAGTGCCCATCAACGAAACGACCCGGTCAACGTGGAGCAGTGGTTTCTAAATTAGGCAACATAAATTTTAAATGAAATTCTAGGAACATTAAAGACCAAAATTTTCGTAATTAAACTAAATTCCACGAGTGCACGCATAGGCGACGAAAGCACTTTTATCGCTGAAACTTGCGGCGATTTCATTTTGCCGATATAATTTGTTACAGTCGTTTCTAAATGCTTCGCGTTATAAATGCTTCTTGTATTTCAATTTTGATTTATGTTTCTTTAGAAGTACTCAAATTTTATAACCATGCCTGACTGAATATTTTTATATTTATTAATACTATAATGCATAGATATAAATTTCAGTACTTCTAAAGAAACATGAATAAAAATTGAAACACGAGAAGTTTAAAGGAATGTTGAATGAGAAAAGGAATCTTTTTGTCAGAAAAATTAGGATTAATAAGAAGAATTCTACAAATTACAACTTAAATTTCTACTTCCATAATACCAAAGAAATTCATGCAATGACGTTATTAAAACGTTGCAAGCAAAAGCTACGGTACTAAGTAATTAACATGCAGAAAAGTTCAGGAAAATGAAGTTGGACAAACTTTTTCTCATTTAAAAAAAATCGTCTGTTGCGTACAAATGTTTCAAAGTTACGCATCCCTACATCTGTCATCCTTCCTTCCATTCTATTTAACATTTCTCATTAGCAGTTTTGCATAGTACATTAAATCTCGATGTCCAACTCAACGTAAGTAACACTAAAAGGAAACCTTCAGTTCCTTTTTTTCCAAAGTGACATAAATTTTTAAATAAAAAGCCACATTTTTTTATTCCATACACAACGTCTCCAACAAGAAAATCCTCCTCGCAAAAATTATTAAGAAGTCATATACGTTTCTCGGCACTAAAACGTGGTCAGTGTTTGGGAGTGATTCCGGGATAAACTATTAGTCCGATTGGTTTAATTGTTTCTGTCTTGTATAGGTACATGTTAATAGATTATAAAACAGGTCTGAGAATAGGAAAATGGTTAAAAATATGGCGTCTACATACAGTGGCGTAGGACACGAGCGGTCTGAATAAAAAATCTCCGATTTTTTAACAATCTTTGAGATCGTAGTTATACCGTGACGTCGCCATTTTTCGAAAAAAAAAATGAAAAATTGTAACACATTGAAAAAAAGGATTTTCGTTACAAAAGTCGTACGTTTTTGCTTATTATTAAAAAATAGTTCAATTTAATTGAAAAAGTTCACCGTCATCGGATAACGAATCTTATGTAGAATATGTTTGTAAATAATGAAGTTAATCGGATGAACGGTGAGGCAGTTGTCATGCCCACTGTTTTGGAAAATGATGTTTGGTGAAAGACCTACAGTTTTAAAAATTCCCAATTCTTATACCTGAGATATATAACCATAGTTATATAAACATATACCTATAAAACACAAAAATAATTAAACCAATCGGATTAATAGTATATCCCTGAAGCACTCGCAAACATTAGCTACGTTTTAGCGCTGAGAATCGTTTATGACTCCCTAAATTTAACGTAGAATATATATATTAATCCTAAACCCTACGCTCTAAACTCTCTACAACCCCCAAAAACTCCTTCCAAACTCACTGAACACACCCCCGAATCCAAGTACTCTCTAAAACTCGCTAAATTCTCTATCAAATTCTCCGTAGGTACACATGTTCCTAAAAACTCCTTATACTATCCGAAATAAACCCTCAAAAATCCACCCTCGAACAAACACACAACCACCAGCTCCCTCGACCATTGTACAACACCTACACACGACTCTACACCTTTCCAAACCATTCCGTCACACTCGCTCAAAAAGCTCTGGCGTCCACATCACCAAGCAAAGCTTCCCCGTTACTTGATACTGCGTCTTTATTTTCAAGGCAGGGAAAGGAAATCGCAGGAAACGAGCGCCAGGCGTTCATATTCCGTGAATAATTCCTCCCCTGTCTGTCTGGTTCCCAGATTCAATTTCTCGGTTCCCGTTCGGGCCCGAGGATCGTCAATTATTCCATTGTTCCTCGCACGTGTTCCCCGAAAACGTGACGCGATATCCCGCCTTCGCAGCGGGTAGGGAAAAGAGGTCGAGAGTCCAAGGAAAGAGCGCGGTGCCCCCGAATAAATAATTCGACAGCCGCGAACAGCCAGAGACGGCTGGTTTATGTATCGCGCACGGAGAAACGAAGAAATTCCGCGGCGCCTGGGATCTCATAAATTTATCATTGCCGTATAATCAACGAGGCACTGCCGCCATTTGCAAACATGGCCGAAACGCCGCGAGCCACGGCAAGGAGTTACGCAAACAGCGCTGAAGCGCGAACGTGGCGCGCGGCGAGGAAGGAGGGGCGGAAAAAGTGGCAAGAAAAAAAGATTGTCAGGCTTTACATATCGCTGACTTGAAGCTTTTTCTAGCGAGGCGTCGGAGGAGACACTCCGAAGTTCCTCGAGACGCCTCCGGAACGCCGACGGCGTTCCTAATTTTCGGGATTCAGGAAATCCGCGTGCACCTGTTAGCTGGATCCTGGCACGCCGGATTTATGGCTGAGGGGGAAAGGAAATTGGGTGCTCGCCGGTAATACTCATTACGGGAGGAGGGTCGCCTTATGGAACGCAAGGTAGAAGTTCATGGGTTCGACTGTGCTTGGAGTAGCTATTTCTTATGAGGGACTGATTAAAATTTTTGGACATTCGAATTCAACGCTGGGGAGTCTCGGATGGTTGGGTTAACCTTGGCAAAGTGGAGTTGTTAGTGGGGAAAGGAAATTGGGTTTTTGGGAATGATCTTTAGGGGGACAGAATACGTTTGCGTAAGCAAGAAGTGGATCTGAAATTGTATAGTGCATCATTAAGTTTGTTATAAGTAGAGATGTATTCGTAACGTTAGGATACCTTTTGTGTAATGTAGAATAATTATATGGAGACCTATCATTTTGTATCGAAGAGAACAGACGTTGGTGTAAGTTGAAAGTCTCAAGTAGAATTCTCTATGAATGTACATATGTATACGACGTTTCTGAGAATTTAAATAATGACAGTTTTCAAAATTATGTATATTTTAAAGGATACTGTAGGATATGGGAGGTATGTAATTTTATTATTAATCCTTGTGACAGCAGCGCGATGCAGAAGTGAAATATAACGCAGCAAGGGAAACAAGACGGTATGTGGTCAGACGCAGGTTCTCTGCAGCTAATATGAATGGAAATACATATATTTCTCTGTAACTTTTCATACGTGTAGTATTTTGTAAATTGTTTCGAACAAAATTTATCCAAACTAATATGGACTTTAGAACCTTGTACAAATTTTGGATAAATTTTACTTAAAATTTTTAATTTTCATTCTTGTTTGCTTCGCTTAAAATAACCATTCTGTTTTCTTCTCCATGCAATTTAGAAGACCTATGTATGATTAAAATTCTGTATAAAATAGTGAAAGATCCTGCATTTATAATAAATATTTACAATAATACTGATTCAAATTGTTAGGTATTTTATCTGATGCAATTATTTATATTTCTCCACTGGAAACAGCATACCTCTTTATTGATATTGTTGAATAAATGTAATAATTTCTTCTACTTTGAAACTCTCTCGCCTGTCACGTAACACATTTTATGAACACTTTATTAATATAGGGTCATCTATCAAAGAAGAAGCACTCTACTTTTGTCTCCCAGTAAACAGGGTAAATGTCTGTAGCATTTTATTAATATTTCAATATTGAAATGCAAGAAGTAATTCCACTGAAACTTACATCAGAAGTAGTGCTTTATTTAAACTTCGTAAATAACTTTCAAACAATGTTATGCAAATGATCTCTATTATTGTCGACCTTTCTAAATTTAGACATTATTCCTAACATAACATGGGTTTGAATGCCTGTATATTATGCATCATTGGCCAATTAATATGCCCACTATCCTATACATTCCAAATAATTATTCGATAATATTCATGAAATATTTCTTTACGTTTCAGCTATGGTTTCTAGTTCTATTCCCAATTGTAACATCCATAATTAATTATAGACGAAATGCAGAATACAGCGAATTCAATTGTTATACTATCTCTATCTGTTTTCCATTTCTAAATGAAAGCAAGGATCACCTGAAACATAATTTAATCCTACAAATAATCAACCATACCAAACATATAAATTCTCAAATTACCTATACTACATATATCTACTACTCAATCAGCCCTTACTCAAACACTCCTTATTTACACAGCAAACTGTTGACAAATAATTCCCCTCTACGATTAATTTCGCATCCACGTACGTATTAAATATTAAAAATATGCTATTTCTGCGTTAACAAAGGTATTCAAGCTTCCGAGCAAAAGTTGTGTGCACAGTCGATACTCCAAACTTGTTGAGACCACGTAAAGCGGAATTGCTGGTGGATATATCATCCGCTAATTTGTTGAGCGTGACCGTGGAATGAAAATAATTAATCGTGGCGTGCCTAACGCGAGGGAAAACGATAGAAGTTCGCTGTTTTGGCTCGGACTTCGTACAACTCGCGCCGGAAGCTACACGAAGCTGCATAATTCCACGGTAGTTTGATCAAATTGTTAGTTCGCCGGAGGACAGGCGCTAATAAATCTTGAACGAGTTAATCCTCCCGCCCCCTGTCCCTCCCTTTCGGATGGTGGGAACGGGAACTCGGGAGCAGAGCTACGAGAGTCCAGTGCCAACTTGCAAAATATATTATTCGAAAGTCACCGATATCCAGGGGAAATCGATGTTTCCTTGACGGGCTTCTTTCGACCGCACGTTTCGATTGTTTCGTGGGGAGTTTCGATGTTCGAGTGCATGCAACCGTGCACAGCTTCCGATAGAATTATTTCTCTTGCGAAACACGCAATACTGGGCGAATGCAGTTATTAGAATATGTTTGTCTCGTATCAGAGTATGCTTCCCGCGTTGATAGAACGTACTTCGTACTCTGAGTGGAAATGAAACATTCGATATTTTTGTTTTCCATTGTGCTCTGCTTCGTTTTTCCTTTCTATGTTGACCGAACGCGTTTCGCGCATTGAGTGGAGGTGAAGCGTTTTATATTGTGCCCCATTCCGTGTTTTGTAAGTCAAATAATTTGATTGGGAGCAGAATATTTGAAAATTGAATTTATTTTCTAGGATTGAAAATTTTCAGAGATGTTTCGTGTTATGGTGGGGCTTTCTTGAAGGCTTGCATATATAGTCTATCGCGTTTTATAGAAATTTAAATAGAGTTGCACGTTTTTAGGCAGAAATATAGGAATTACACAGATAGTATTGAAAAATATATCGATAAACTTTGTACTTACGATATCGCGTGCAGCAGCTCCTGTCTCTGTTTTTCTTTAACTTTCACACTCCCCCCCTCTGCAAGTGCGACTTGCAATTCTCTTTGCAGAACTGCGAGCTTCCGACGTTCACCCTCCAAAAGCAGGGAAGTAACCTGCAACAAAGAATTTTAAAACGCAAAATTAAAAAATTAAACTTCAAACTAGATCCATAGAATGTTGAAAAAGTTACGCAAAACCACTGCACATAACGTCATCACAACCTAAATTTTTATTAAAAATCAATTCCTTAACATTTGCTAACCGTTTAAAATTTTCATTTCGAATGAATACATAACTCCACCGAGTCACTTCGCCTAACCGAGCAAGCAGCATATCCCACACACGATACAACATCTCTATTTCATTCCCAATTATCCACGACATACCTACCCACAGACGATGTCTGTGAATCAGCAGCCGAAAAGTCCAACGAAACGCAGCTCCCCCTTTTACCGGTAACCAGTCTTGGAACTCGATCGATCGTTCACCAACAGCCGATAGGAGACTCGTTGTGGCCGCAAGCGAGATACAGATTAGTTCTAATATCTAATGAGAGTTGTATCACGCGAACTGAACTAACGACATCGTGAAAAATCAATGGTGTTAATGCACACTCTATGTTTAAGAACGGTGACTCTGGGAACTATATTCAACTCCATCGTTAAAGTCGATACAGATAGTACAGTGCTATTTTTTCGCATTGAACAGTATTCCCTCGCTGTAAGCTCGCTGTAAATCAGGGCAAGTAAGAGAGACTATAAATGGAGAAAAGACAGTGCGAGACAGAATAAGTATGTTATTTCGTACCACTTCGACCATCGTGCAATTATCTCTGCTCTTCGCGAGCGAGCATGTACGAAAAAGCTACGAAAGAACTCCCTAGCCGGGGGAATAAAATCTGTATTAGACGTCTATTATTTGATTCGTGTATTCTGCGATGTACATTACTTGGGGGGTTATGGCTACTGTGCAAAAGTTTAAAAACCACCTTTTAAAACAGAATAACTTGTTGAAAATTGGTCCAAACGACTTGGGTTTTTTTTTTGAGGAGCTAGAAGTGATCCTAAGTGATTTCCTAAGAGGTTTCTTAAGTGATTTGTCGATTTAAAAAAAATGAAATTGGAAATAGCGGAAAAAAATAGTAAATGTCGTGTCTTTCAACAGTTTTGTCTGTGCTCGTAATGAAAATTTAAAAAATGCATTTTGTAGATTTGAATAAGTTGTATACATGCTGAAAATTTCACCAAAATCGGTTAACGCAGCTATAAGTTACAAATAGTTAAAGTTGGTAAAAATCACGCATATCGGCCGAAAACTGCCGAAATTTATTATTTTAACAAAATACGACATTTACTATTCTTTTCGCTATTTCGACTAATTGCATTTTTTTCACAACGACGAAACATGCCACTTAGCAAACTATTCCTTTTAGCTTCTCAAAAAAACTCAAGTCGTTTGGACCAATTTTAATAAAATTAGGTATTCTGTTTTAAAGGGTGACCGAATACTTTTGAACGCCACAGGACAGGTACAGGTTAGAATAAATAAAGGTTTTATTAAAAAAGTTTTTTATTAAAAATGTTTTTCAGATCTCACAGATAAGCATAACCTCTTAAGTAGTCCCTTAATTTACGCGGAGTATTCAATCCATAATATATATCATAAATGAAATCTGAGAGTACAAAAAGAAAATGAGTAAGAGAAAGGCCGGTGTATGTCGTATAAATATTTATTTCACATATTTGCACAAAAAAATTATAATGAAAGTTCAGAAAAACATCTTTCAATAGTATTCATTAATACTGTACAGCACAGCAGTCAAGCATTTCTTTTTAATTGCTCCGAAGGTACCATCCTCGTCACCGAAAATATTTGGCACTTTTACTTCAGTTTCCTATAATAAAAAGATATTTTCTGGTCCCTTAGAAAACCGCGTATAAACAGTAGCGCGTCGAGGGATGATCCTCGTCCACTAAATTTACATATTCACATATTCCGTGAATCAATCATACAATTTACATATTCTGTTGAGAGTGAAAGAAAGAAAGATGGAGGCTCATCCATGAGGCGCCATATCGAGCACGAAACGGGGATCACCCAGCGTGGCCGTTGGAAAATTTACTTTGCTGCTTAACGCGATAACAATCTCCTCTTTCTCTCTTCCTCTCTCTTTCTGTCGCTTTTCCCGAGGCACATGCAACGCGCGCGGTAATGCACCAGGCGTAGGTGCATCCACGTGCGCGTGTGCGTGCGGGCTTCGTACGTGGAGCACGGCGAACCTGCATAGATATATTTCCAGAGATAGGGGAACGAGGGCCGCAAGACGCGAGCGAGCCTGCATGCGAATGCGCTCCGTAATTGGCTGAAAGCGCTGAACTTCCTACGATTAAATGAGTTATTATTCCGGGATTATGCAGATCGCGGATGGATCGAGATCGAGTGCGCGTCTCCTCTACGAATTCACGATGATTCTTGGGTAACGTTCGCTTACAAGATTGTCCTTGCAATTGGTGACAATCTTCTAACAATAGATAAGGAAGTATATGCAGGAGAGTTGTTGCATTTGATTATTTCTTCATATTTTTACGACACTGATTCAGGAGCATGGAATTCTATTTGGGGAAAATGAAGAAACTTTGAGAGGATCGGAAGGAATTGATGAAAACAGCTTTTTGTTCACTATTTTTTAAGACACTGAAGAGAACTTGCACATTTTGGTTTGTGGGGAGAACTCGAAATGCAAGAGAAATTAAGTAACGTTTCTTTCAAGAATTGTTGGTTTAGAAAATTGCAGGGTCTCACATTAAACTGTGATCTCATGAGACAATTATATTATTATTTTTAAAATTACCCTCGTGATTTTGTCATTAGTTTCGTGAAACTCGACTGTCATAAGACAAGATTCATAATATATTTTCAAAAATACTCATCTCTCGCGACTATTTTCATTATTTAGTTGTTGCTGGCATTTTTGTCTGATAGTAGAAATGTCTCATGTAAAATCTCATCGTGGAGTTGCACCTTTAGAAATCTTAGAACACGCTCATCTGGAAGCATGAATTAGCTATAAACTGCCTAATGAATCCGAAAAGTTAATTTCGTTGCTTCTTGAAAAAGGAAGGTAGACCATGTAATGTTAATATTACCAGAATCAAGCACCTGCCCTAGCAGCATTTATTGTTGGCATTTTGATGGCCAACTACTTCCCAACTTGGGGATACCGCGGGCCAACCAGAAATTCTACTAGGGTGAGTACTTCTGGTTTGCAAATGGAACTAAAGTGTGCTCGATATACAATAGATAGCCAAGATGATCCACTGCATCGATAATTCTATAATTCATAGTTTCCATTTCTGTGCTCCATGTACGCTACTTATATTTTAAATAATAGAAGAACTCCAATCGTCGTGGATGTCCATTGACGTTCTGCACTGTATGAAAGACAAGCATCGTTCTGCGTGGCAAGATATCGATAGTGGCCAGGCTATCGAACCGGTGGTGCAACTGATAACGGCACGTCGATCCACTCGATGTGAAAATTTAATGTCACAGTAAAGTTACGCAGATTATCGGGTAAATCAAGTGTTAGCTAACCGTAGGAAATGATACGATATCGGAGTTGCTTGCCAGTTCGAAACTACCGACCATCCATCGCTTCCTTTTCCCGATTGCTGAAATTTCACGCAGACCCTCTGTTCCTATTTTTTCTTTTTTCAAGGCCTCCTTGTGGTTTCCCTTTCGACTGGGATAATAACGTCGTGTCGTAGAACGTTGTGCCACAACGTGGTTATTCTACTTCTACGAATCTTCGTTGATTATAGTCTGTCGTAATTTATACGGCTACGTCTACGTTTTGATACTTTATTCTATGACAAAGTGCATGAAATTGCAATCAATATATATTGAACAATCAATAGTTTCTTAATTAAAATATGCAATGCTTCGTAGCCGTTAAAATACTATCGATATTTTAAAAGAATATTATGCATATTCCCCCTTTCACTTTTTTAAGAATAAGATTGAAGGATTTGAGGATACCTTATTTAAAAAAACAATTTTCCACAAGTCACAATTCACGTCCATTATAATTGACAAAGGGGAAAATAAATTTTCTAATTTTCAAATTGACTTTCAAGTTTCGTGCTGCACATCCCACCAATACACGAACGAAATCTTCCACTGGGAAGACATTTCTCGCTGGGGCTGTTGTTACGATTACCTGACAGTTGACTGACGTTACGTAGGTATACGCTTTATTAAAGATTATAATTCGCCGCGAGTGATGTTGAGCGTAACAGCTTCTTCTCCTCAAACTAACGAGGATGTCCGATTACGACAGACAGGATAATAACTCAACGCTTCATAATCAGCTGTGTATCGCGGGCGGATCTTTAATAAGCACGGTCAGCTTGGTATTACACAAACTCACCTTTCGACAGACATCCTGTCGAATCGAGTCGCGGTTCCGCGTTCGCCTTCGCTGTGATGGATAAGTCGTATCGATCAAACCGGGAATATTTTATATATCCATGCATCCACCTTTTAGTTTGGTGTCGTTTACATTCTATTTTGTTTTCATCGTTGCAACGATGGACACTCAAGTATGTAGTAGAAACTTGTTCACCAGTATTTGTCGACAAAAAGGGGAAAGGATTTGTGATATATAGAATACTGAGGGTTAAGCTTTTGAATCACTTTAAATACATAGTTATTTAAATTTTCATATAATCATAATCAAGGAGAGCACTCAATTTTTAAAGGCAGAGCTCTGAAAGTACTTATTTCACAAGTGGAACTTGGAGTAGATACATAGGTATGAATAATACTTATCTCTTCTGGTATTAGATTATTATATCCTTGAATTCATTCACTGAACTTAATTTTAGAAAAATTATAGGTACAGATATTTCTTGCAAATTTGTAGAATTTTAAAATTTCAGGTCACAAGATAATTAATTTTAGTTTCATCGCGTCTTGGTATTGCACCCAAACACTCCAAAGTAAGTGCATTAGTAAACGTGAAATTCACTTCATTTTTCATCAAAGTCAAATCGTTTCCTTTTACTATCCGATTGACTGTAAGTTTTGATTCCAGCCGCAGAAAAGCTGCTACAAGAGAAATCACTCCGTGATTACCCTCGATTAAGGTGTACCATGCTTCCCTGAACGGTTTCATTTCGTTGGAGCCAACAGCGGAATCTTTACCATCGATGCGGTCACGACGATATAGGGTACGACTGAGACGAATTAAATTATTCGCGACGAAAGGAATGAACCCGTGAAACGCCAACACCAGAACCCGCGAATGGGCAAAAAGGCGGTCGATACGGGCAAGCCGGTAAAAAATTTCCTCAACGGTTAGACGATCGTTTGCACGTGGATCCGCGGATCCATTCCTTTTTGCACTGTGTACTGCAAGTGTTGCAAATAACGGATGCACAGTGTAATGGAGACGTGCATGCACAGTGGCTAATCTAATTGGACATGGGATGGATATCACACCACTTTTCCGAACACGTAACAACATGTGAAACTGTTGCATTGCTGTGGAAAAAAAATGGTGAAGGGATTAAATTGGGAATTAATTAAATTTTGGGGGTGAAGAATATGTAGTTTCTATTAATTTGTGATGTAGATTTTGAATGGGTTTAATATCGATCTCAAGATTAATGAGAAGGGGCTAGTAAACAGGGGTTTGGGAATCAGTTGGCTGGTTATGAAATAAATATGCTTTTATATGCATTAATGGCAGTGGTCGATATATGTGTAGGTTAAGTGATTGCATAATTTTATACGTCTTCTTATTGAGGATTGCTTAAGGGGAGATTCTCGTCTAATGGCCCCAAAAGTAACTAGTATTTATTTTTTTTAATAAACTCTTTGGGGATATAAGGAGGGATATTTAATCTTGCAGAAAATATCTTTCTCATGTCGATCTTTCTTATTATTTATTGATTATTGTGGAATCTTGTCCACCTCTTCGACGATGTAACTCCTGGCGTTATGTGTAGCACCTATCACAGTTATGTGATTGCAAAAGTAATAGAAGTTTCTTAATGTTAGATAGTTTACGCTGGGATTGGTCTACTTTTAAGAAAAAAAATGAAAAAGTGAAAGAATTATAGCGTTTGGAGGGAAAAGTAAGTTATTTCCTTAGACAAAATTTTCATATTATTCTTTATATCAATGAAAAAAGTTTTATAAATGAAAACTAAAATTAAAATTGTAGGTCTAGGCCAAGTGCAAATTAATTAAGTTTAAGAAAATTTTCTTCTTTTTGCAATCAAATGACTGTGACAGGTACTACACCTGACGTCAACATCGTCGAAGAGATTCCACAATAATTAATAAATAATAAGAAAGATCGAGAAAAAAAAATATTTTCTGCAAGTGTAAAGATGTCTCCTTATATCTCAAAAGAGTTTAATACAATATTAACAACAGTTTTTTAAAATAATTCCAAATTCTAAAATTCTAAATCCCCTCTGAAACAGAAAAATAGTAGATTTTTCGTTGTTTCTTGACGTCGTAATTTCAACCATCAATGTGTTCCGCCATACATGGAACTTCACGAATTAGAATTCTAAAAACTAAATTATAAGAAACTCTTTTTATTGCGGAATTATTACAATACATACATAATTTTGTATAATAGCATAATAACTAACTTTTTAAATAGAATATGTACTTCTTCTTATAGACTCTGTACAGTATTCTGCTGTGACCAAGTAGCTTTAAAATGTAGCTACATTTACTAAAGCTATTAATTAAAATCCACACCACATCAAATCACAAATAAAAGCCTCCAGCTTTGCTCAGGCAATTCATTAATCAATCACTTTCAACGTGAAACTAAAAATAATTAGTCGATCGAAAGGACATTGTGGGTAACGGTAACATTCACCTAGCAACGCCATCGTCCCCCTATCTAATTAATTGCAGAAAATAGACCTCGTTAATCGGATAATTGGCAATGAGATGTAGCCGCGAAACGAGTCGTCGAAGGCTTCTAAATGAAAATTTCCAAGCAGACTTCAGTGGAAACGTTCCGTGGATGCGATTAATCAATAGTCGCCCGAGGAGTACAGACCTGTTTCAGTCTTTTGCGAAACGACATTTAATCGAATCTCGTTCACGCCGACGGAAAGGAAAACGGAATTAGAGCCAGCGACGGAAAAAGAAGTGGCAGACGGATTTCGTAATTTCTTTCGTCGGTGCACGCGCGTATCGGTCGCGCGCATTATCTGGTTATGCTTCCATGGTTCCGGGACCGTTTTCACTTTTACGCTAAACGCGTTGCATTATCGTAAATGCCTTCTATTAAAATTATTACCCGCCGGCCAGGAAATCAGCGTCAAGCTCGATTTCAAGTTTTTCTACGACCATTGTGCGGTTTCTGTGTCCCTGATCCGTTCCTTTTCCTCTTTGTCTGCCTCGCGGCGCGGAGGACGTTTCGAAATCGCGAGATCCGCACTAGTGCGACAAAAAGACAGAGGAAGTTTAATTTGTTCCATTGGAAGATTTTATGAGCGAGTTAAATTGCAATATTTAATTATAGACATGTAGCAGTTGAGTTACACTCTTCGTAATTTCAGCTTCTTTTTCTTCTACTTCGATTTTATCTTGCAATTATAACACACGCGACGCGGAAAGTGTTAAGTTACACTTGAGAATTAATGGGGAAAATGTTGCATCAGGCAGTGTGCACTCTTTGCAATACAAAAAACAGGTTCTTTGACTATGAATCATTATTAAATACAACCATTCAAATGCACTAGAAGCTTTTCTGTTCGACGTGACTTGGTCACTCAAGTTTAAATTAACATTGCACGCTAATTAAACCGTGCAAAAATGAAGGAATTCGCGATTCGTAGCGTTAAATAAATTATTCACCGTGTGTTAATAAACACAGCATTGAGCAAAAGTGGTACATCGACGCTCAAATAACTTGGGAGCGTAAAGGACTAAAGGTTAATTTCTATAAATATCTTGCATTATCATAATGTCTCTTTTGAAATGAGTTATTTCAGAATGATCCTCATTCAGTGCAAACAGAGCAAACGAATCGAGTCCCCGTATACCGAGCGGGGGCCGATTTAATGAACTTGTGACTGAGTATCACGGCACGTTTACATTGACGCGATTAAAACGACCAACTTCAGGGGGTCGGACTAAACACGATGCTGCTCGACCTCTGGACATTAAGCTGTGTCATTTATAATGAGCCGCGGGCCGATTAATTAGCCTCGCGCCATATTGCCGTGCAATTAATAAACCCTCATCGGTAATTACGATATAAGCGGTGGGAACGGTTTCGTGCTAGTCGTATCTCCTCGTGCGATCAATTTACATTAGGAACAGCAGCACCGCTGCCATAATAACATCTGTTTGTTCGATAATTCATGAACGCTGGCTGAGTAACTCTCTTCTCTCTGCTATCGTTAGTTTTATCCTTAAACGAAGGATCACGATATTCTGGGTCGCCGGTACGTTGCCACTAGAAATTTCTGCTGTTTAATTGCACCTTGTAATGCTCAGGAGGCGTGTCCTTGATTTAAGAGGGAATTTCGTAATTTTGCTGCGGCCTTCGGTTCGAGTACTTTTAACATAATGTCAAGGAATGAAGAGACACGTGTCAGTAACTGCCTGATGTCTACCTTAAAGTTTTTAAAGTAATGAAAATACAGTTGGGTCGAGAAGGAGCAGATGGTCGCAATAGCAGTTTTATTCTCACAATTTCTAATGCGCTACTTACAAGGGAAGATTTCCAAGCCGGAAATTCAAAAAGTTATGAAACTTTGGGGATATATAGAGGACATGTAATTTTTTTTGCCGCCCAAATTCAGTTCGCGCGTTATAATACAAAATGGGAAAATAGCCGGAGTTTTAGGTGTCAATTTCATTCCTTAGAGTGAATCCCCAAAGTTTCATAATTTTCTGAATTTCCGGGTTGGGGATCTTCCCTTGTTAGTCTATTACAATATAATCCTACAGGAAGTCCTTGTCTTAGTCTCAATGGATTAACTACTCTCAGTTTCCACGACAATCTATATTATACCAAGTAGACATCCTCATTCTTAATTCTTCAGTTGTCTAGGTACTCTAAGAAAAATTAAACAAAGATTCTTCTCCACAGACATTTTCTCGTATCATCAAGAATCAAAGACATTTTTCCTTCTAACGTTTGATGACTCACCGTGTATAAATTTCGACATATTCTCCGCTGCTTTATCACGCATGTTGACAAAGAATTCTCCGATACTTATTGCCTTCCGAAGGATGCACACTTGGGAATTCCTAGCCGTGTTGGAATTATTGTTCGGCGCGTTTAAGCGGTTAATGAGAAATTCTTGCAACGAAATGGATAACAATCGCGCGATCTGTAGTCAGCTAAAAGCGATCTGTTTTAAAAGAATTAAAGGCGCCATGTTGATCATAAACGAAATGCTAAACGTCGGGGTTCTAATCCTGGAATCTTAATATACGCGAGATGGTTGATCGTTATGTTCCCTGGTAGCGGATTATTAAGAAATCCCCGGAGAAAGGCGAAATTATGACAAAATTATCTGCCCCGGCTCGTTTAGTCATGATTATAATACACGCACGGACCAACGGTGCTGCTTTTACGAGGATTTATCTTCGGTAGCAAAAACGGATCACAAAAAACGACGCTTTAAAAGTAAAAAGTGGCTGCAAATATAAAACAATATCCTTACCCTCTTTTACCATTTAATTACACTCTCGGAGATTAACGACCTTGTAATCATTACATATTTCGTAAGAATACATTTCAATTTTTCCCGGGGATAATTACCCAGTGAGAAAACGAGTCGATTAAAAAGAAACAGATAAAATTGTTTTCTATTCTTCGCGAGGAAGCTATATTTTTTTATAGTTGTAACCAGTTTCGCCAACTACTACCGATCTATGCCTGTTGCGCAATCGCGAGAAAGGTGAAACACTGTGAACGAATTTTTATGTTCGATCGAGCGTGCAATGACGAAAATAAAGCCTTGGCGGAAGGATTGGAAATGGGACTACTTAGATAAAAATCGATCAGCAGGTGTTCAGAGCGGCGCGGAAACGGAAAATCGTGTTCGACTGATAATGCGTGACTGTAAAGCTTTCCAATCTGGGTATCGTTTTCGTCGATCGATAGGTGCAGCGAAAGGAGAGATCTTTCTAAGGCGATCGACGGTGCCTTTCCATGAAAATCGATGCAAGGAATGCGGAACTGGAAATTTGAATCGAGCTGCCGCAATGGTAGTGTGCAAAATTGACCTCAATATTTTCGAACTATACTTCTTGCACTTTGCATAGAAAAACTTCATTATTGCGTTTAAAAATTATGCGTTCTATGCGAATAATCGCATTGTTAGAATAATTTACTTCTCCATTTGTTCTTCATCAAGTACAAGAACAATGATATTAATTAAAACTATAGGAAATCAGTTTTTAATTATTTATTAAACTGAAAAGACAAATAGAGCAACTTTATAAATATAACGTGCTTCTTATGTTGCGTATTTTTACTATCAGCTTATCTAATGTGTAGGAACTTAACTTACAAATAAAACATTGCCAACTGAATGTATTACCAACAAATAAAACAATTTTATTGGCTTTCTTCACAAATAAGATTTACATATCTAATGCGATTAGAAAATTAATTTAGTACAATCCTGAATAAAATAATCAACACAGATAAATTAATGTATTAGGCACTATCAGCTTGTTGGGAAGCAAATGTAAGTACGTATTTCTCCGAGGAAAATGTGATCAATTTCACGATCGAGATATAAGATCCCAAGTCCAATCGTGATCTAGAGTCTAGATCCCGCGAAGAATCACCGATAGCATAGACGAGGTATAGGATAGACTTCACATTTTATGAGTTCGTGTCACACGAACTGAAATACCAACTTCGTGAAAAATCAGTGATTATTTTATCGTTTCTGCGCCATTTACGTATACATTACATAGGTATACCATTTCCATACCATTTCAAAACGCCTTCCACTTCTATACACCTGCAACAGAGGTCCATTTGCATCTCTGTTCCACCAGTAAGGGGTGTTATAAATCGGTCCGTAACTTTGGTACAATTGGGACAAGTTATGCAGAAACCTACCAACCCTCAAAATGACTAAAAATTAGTTAAACACAGTACGGATCCCATAATTTTGTAATCTTTATTTTGCAAAAGATTACCAACCCATAGAACAATTCCTACATTATACAATTATTAAAATTTTAGGCTTAAAATGCAAAAACTATACAAAATGTAAAACTCTCTACTCACTATTAAATAACTCAATCAAAAGCATTGTAAAACAATAATAAGAAATAAAATATACCGAATAAAAATAAATCCTTTTTTCTTTAACAATTAAAATCTTCTAACTTTTACTCAATTTCAGATCATCATGGGTTGGTAGCTTTGCATAACTCGGCCCAATTGCGGGTGATATCAAAACCCATTTGCAAAAATTAATTCGCAACATCAGGCCCCACTGTAAAAAGTTAAAAAAACCGAACTTGCGTGGATTCAGATGAACTTACATTTGCGTTGTTTCCTAGCAATTTTAACCATATTTAGTTTCAATTGTAATTGCTAATAGGATTGCGATAGAATTGCACTTGGATCGATAACGCTGCATACGGCACGAACGTGTTAAAGAGGCTCTAGAGCCACCGATCTGTGTGACAAAAATCTATATAGGACGTAAGATCCATTCTATACCTCGCTTGTGCCGATAGAGAAAGGTATGGCTGATGAATCGATCGGTCGAAGAAGGAAGAGAGTGCAATGGACAGACTTTCCTTGGTCGTTTTGGTGTCAGGTAGCCGTTTGTTCTAGCAGAACCGACACCGGTTTTCTGGGTCGCACCTCTCACTGCTCTACACTCGTGCTACTGGCAAAAGTGGCTATTGAATTTGCAACCAGCACCTTGTCCGGTGAATGGGCTATCGATTCCAGATCGAATTTGTTTCTGACCTCGAGAGGGATAGGGGGAAACGGTTCGCGTTCTACGCCCTTCGTGAAACGATTACTGCGTCCACGATCGGGGACTGAAGTCTGTTAACACATTACCCTTTGGTAGAGGTCCTTTAATAGGTTTTAGTTAGATTTAAATGTTTCAGAGAGGAAAAGGTATTTGTGTGATCGTCCTCGTTATTTTATGAAACACCTAATTTTGAATTTGTTATCACGAGTATTTGCAACATGCAATGAATTTCTTGAGTTCAGAAATCAGACAGAAATCAGTGGAAATTGTATTGTGGAATTAATAATTTTGCTTTCAGAAATATTCAATTTTAACACTAAGACTGACACTGTTTACTAAAATTATTAATGTAAAATACTATTTATATAGAAATATGGTTATAAGTATTACCTCGAGTTGCACACCAAAGAGATCTCGCGACCTTTCAGGTCTTGGTGTTTCTAACTCCTGCATTTCGGCTTCTCTTTCGGCTAGTCCCATTTCTTTTAAATATCTGAAACGATAAAACCAATAATCATTACTTCTCGTCTATATTTTAGATCTATAATTTAATTCAATCAAAATTATAAAGACTACTAATTATCAGTACATTAATATTTCTCGGTGTGTATGCATTTATCAACAAAACCAGCTCATCGCACAAGTAAAACCAAAGAATTCACTCATCCAGAATACACACTCCCATCTAGCGCATTAAAATTAAAAAACTCGCCTAACAATTCCACACTAAAATAAAAAATGCAATCACGCTTTCGCTTTAAAAAGCATTTCGCTTCTCCTATGAAATGAAAAATCGCATTTCAACGAATCACAATTATTATGCTATTAAGTTCAGATCCAGTGATCACAGCGTACGCATAAATATTTCAAACACCGTTAACTAAAACCACAACGTAGTAAATTCAAGACACCTTCCAAATAAATCAAGATAACACAACAACTCATGAGTACATACATATAGTTACTCCTCCACATAGTGCGAACAAATTCATAAATCACTGCAGACATAACTTATATATCAAATCTGCGATTATTTGCACGCACACAAAACTATCGTTAAAAAGAGAAAGTACACATAACGAAACGTTTACGTTTACCAAGTCCCGCTGATGACCGCTAATGCCGTGCCCAGTCATGATCATTAGCGGAAACGAGCCCAAATCATTGTCCCTCTCACCCATTTGGAAATATAGAACACAGGAGTCAATAAAAAACGCGTAACGGGTCGAGATTGAGGAGCAAAAGGTTAGGGGGTTAAAGTGTACAGCGCCGGAGGTTTGTAGACATTGTTTTGCCGCGGATGGCCGTGAATCATAATAAGCCAGGAGAACAATTCCAGACGTCTCCAGGTGCAATTAAACGTCTCTAAACGTTGCGCGCCAAGCGTGGCAACAAATCAAGCTTCTTCTTCTTCCTCGCTTTTTTTCTCTCCTTTCATTAGAACACCGCGGTTAATGCAATTAGAAGGAGATTGCCGCGAAACCCACGCGAAACCCGCAACAATGCCCCTCGCTGAAACAATGGACGCACTTGGAGCTCCTCGTACGCGCAACGACCTTAACGATTCCGCCGACAGAGATATTATTCGATAATTATTCGCGATTAATCACCGAGTCGACACTCGGTGCTTCGACCCTGCCGATGGGTGCTGGTAAACTATTTTTGTGTTACCCAGATGAGAAATTTTTGAGGGTAAAATTGTGGGGAAAGTGGGGGTAGAATGGTGATTCTTTTGATTTATCAGAAAAGTTTAATTGGTGGTGTTGATTTTAATATTTTTTATGTACACTTTATAGATTGTGGGTAGAAAGATTGGAATCGTATGTTGAGTTTTAGTAGAATCGTATTGTGATAGATTTACTTTTGCTTCGGAGTTGAATTTTTTAATGATGAGTACAGTATTTTTTGTTTCGTCAAATTTGTATGTGTTATCGAGGGAATAAGTTTATTTTTGGTTGTTGCATTTATAGAATGATTCTACAGTTTTAGATGATAGTATACACGATGTCTGGGAAAGGAATGGTAAAAGTTGTAATAAAAAGTAGTAGGTAATAGATGTTTCTGTTTGGTTTTATTATTTCCACTGAATTTTTCAAGTATGATAAATGTAATTATTTTCTTCGTTGAATGTAGTTTCTTCGTTTTCTAGTAGGTGATCCGTTATTCGGAGTCAATCACCTATGATTGTTCCTCCTCTTCTGATATTATTTTTTATTTCCTATCCTTTTAGAAACGAGTTTCGAGGGAATATTGCATTACTCTCCATTCTTGGGAGTGATATTAAATTTTATACTTTCTAAAGGTTCAATAAATTCAAATCTCTTAAATTAACAAACATATATAAAGAAATATATTGTGTCAAAATTGTGCAATTTAAAAGAACAAGTATTACTAAATTAGCACGTAAAAGTTCAAATTATTATATAGATTCAAATTTATAAAAAACGTGCGGAATTGCAATTTCCTTGCTTTTTCTATTTTATTTTCGCATTTTATTTTTTCAAGCAAAACCACTTTACCATTCAAATCGTTAATTATTTAAAGGCAATTTTTCCGAGACAAGTAAAGAAATATGTATTGAATTCTAAAGTGACAAGTTGTGACTGTCGTTGAGAAACCTTCACCGCTTAACCTACGTCATCGATTGCTTTTACAAACGATACACATCAGCAATTACCTTTCTTCACGCGAACACACGTGTGTTTATTTATCATTTTACGTTGGACACTTTTTATGATGCAGTTGCATACCATTATAGTACCCGCTTCTCGCTTAATCGCTAGAAAAACATCGACTATCTTAAGCATAGCGTTTTATCAGTCAGACGATGCTTATTATATTGAAATGAAGCCCTCTCTCTTCCACTTTTATCGCAGAGCCGCTTTTTACCAGGTAATATTTTGCATGAAATATAAGGAAAAGAAAGATCCCTCTCACAGGGAAGAGTACAAGGAAATGAAAAGAGCTTGTTCGCTTGTCAAACTCAAATATTTGAAAGTGAAAAGGAATGTGGCGATATCGTGAAATTTTAATATGGAATTTAAGAACGTCAGAAACACAGAAAATTACTTCCTGAAGTAAAGGAGACGCAGCAATGTTGTTGATGTATATTCCACTCGATTTCAGAACACTTTCCTTTGATTTTAATCACACGTCTAGAGTCGTCTTTGAAGAAAGCGAACATAAATCCCAATTAATTGCCAGAAATAAACGACGCTCCTTCGAGGGAAATTGTTATTTCATTTCTTATTTTGGGGATAAAAATTCAAACACATTGAAATATCACAGCAAGTCCCCGTAGAAATTCACGAATAATTTCATTCTATTGTTGGTTATACATCAATTGCCCACTGCTTTATTTTTAACTCCAAGCACCAGAGAAAAATAGAGTCGAGTGACGAAAAGCCCAGTTGAAGCCTGCCACGTCGAATCGATCACTGAGTGCACTCTGCTTCGGAGATTTTGATGAAATTGAAATATGATGTAGTCCACGTAAAATTGTGACGAGTTGAAGTCACCATTTGGCTTTGTTAAAAAAATACAACCAAAACTCCAAAACTATCAATCGTATAAATTTCGTCTCACTTTTATTTTAATCTCGAGGCTTTCTGTACAAACTTGCATTTTGTCAAAAAATCATGTTTTTCCAATATCTATAACGGAATTTTTTAAAACATTCTCTCCAAACGAGACTTTGCTTAGCATGGTCACTTTAAAATTACTTCACAACCAGCTGTTAAATACCACGATGCACTCCATCGCAGAACAACAACTCTCCTACCTGCGTCATAAGTCATAAGTATCTACCCACTCATCTACTCAATATTTCCTATTAGGTACAAGCCGCAGCGCAAAATAAACCTCCCACCCAAAACGTAGAACAAAGAATCTCGAACTTATTAACGATCACCCTTCATCACTAATCCTCTTGATTCCATTTTCAATTTACATTCACCTACATTTCCATCTCCCACCTTTAACACCATCAGAACCAATCGTCTCAAAATAAATCCCTTGCCATTTCTTGCTGTCATCCTCTCTCATTCGACTTGCACGATGATTTACGCGCAGACGAAACATTTTTCTACTTAATAATAGACTATCGTTAGATGTCACTGAACTGCGAGTCCGGGGAAGGTGGAAGAAGGCTCTAGCTGCGTCGGTGGAAAGAACGTGGGTTCGAGGCGGAAGCAAAGGTGGTACGGAGGTGGCAACGCTAACGGGATCACCGTTACAGATCATTAGCGTTCCTCGATGCTGCAGCGATCGTTGGAACACGGCCACGAAATCGTCCAGGTCGCGGATAATCTGGAAATCGAGCGCCGCATCACCGAGAGGGAATTTCCTTGGTTTCGTTTTCCACGCTGCGGCGCGGTGAGTCACGCTGCGACCAGTTGCGAGATCGACGCCCGCAATTGCAGCAAAATCGCGACCGTGCGCATTAAAGCGATTTTAGCGAAATTCCCGCAGGCTTCTCCCATTCTGCCCCCTCTCGCCGAGCTGAGGGTTATGTAAATGGCAAGCTAGCCGAGATAATCAGCGAGTACGGGCTTTGTTCAGGAGCCTCCCCTTTCGAGTGCACTGACTGAATTTCACGGTAATTTGGCGACTCCCTTCAAACAGGTCATCCATCTGATCGAGCTCGTGGCAAATGTTTCGCATTTAGGGTCAATTCAGACGAGCGATGCGGCGTCGCTGCGATTTCGCACTGGTACATGTATTTATAGAGAGAGATTCACACGTGTTGCAATTTTTTGCGGCAGTGTGATATGACGATACTGCCGCAAAAATTAAGTCACGTGTAAATCTCTCTGTATACGTGTCTGAAAAGGCTGTTTCGTGTTACTCTTTTGGTGGTTTGCAGGTGTGCTCGCCATTGGAAGTGTGTGGTTTAAGGCGGTTGGAACGTGTTGTATTTGTGTTATACTGAAAAAGGGGTTTCAAGTGTAAGGAGTCATTCTACAACCCCTGGCAATAATTTTTGGACCAAACGCAGTGGTGCGAAGTAAAGAAGAAACACCGCAATTTTTTTTACGTAAAACAATGCGGTATCAGTTTAAGACTCGTGGTAATGTTGAATTGTTCTAATATGCAGTACATACACAAAAAATAATTTAGACATTCGTTTATTATCTAATATGAAGTACATACACCAAAAATAATTTAGACATTCGTTTATTATCTACTAAAAAAAAATGAACAAGCAAAATGTTATTTGGAAAAATGCGTTTGGCCAACGAAAGCTCTAGAAAAAAGTATTCGACCGTATAAATTTGTAAAGAAATGAATAATAATTTACTTAAAATTCATATTATCTAATATTAAGTTATATTTCCTCGTGCACGTGTACTTTGATAGGCCGAAAAATTGAACTATTTTTAAAGATTTTTCCTCAATAAATACAACACATAATGAAGGAATACTAAAGGGAGAAGAAGCAGGAGCGGAGTGGATGCGTATGGTTTTGAAAAAAGGAAAAGAAAAGAAGAACAAGATGAAGGTAGAAGGCAAAACGAAAGCACAATCTTGAGTTACAGTCCCAGAAACACACAGACATAAAACATGTAACCCCATTTTGAGGTCGAAAGGCAAAAAATAAATCTATTTACTACTACAACACATAATTAAATAAATCTGTTTGGTATTGATTAAGCTTATCTTACATTGCACAAAAAAAATTAAAACGATTTGTTTCAATTTGTTTTAAATGTTTCTTTTCAGCGCTAATGTGGCACCTCATATACGAGACATGTCAGTGACGCAGGTGATCTCCCCACTCGGGCTTATCTGAAACAAAAATCCAGAAGATTCTTAATCTGTATAAGTGCCGTTATCTCTCGTAGCTCAATTAACAATTTCTGTCAAAAAATAAAAACTGGCGCCGGCTTGAAAAAAGTTTGAGCAAAACAAACAAAGAGGTGTTCTCTAGCGCGTTCCCCGAGAAAAATCTCGGTTATTATTCGACAAAAATTATTAATTGAAGTACGGGCGATAGCGACACTCATGCTTATTAAGAACCTTTTCGAATTTATTGTTACAGATAAGCCTGAGCCGGGAAATCACCTGCGCTACGAATCACCTGCGCTACGAATCACCTACGTCTTTTTTTTAGGTGCCAAATTGTCGGTATAAAAAATATTTCAAACAAATTAAAAAAATCCTTTTAATGGTTTTTTTATAAAATAAGAGTAGATTAATAAATTCCAAAAAGATCTATTACATTATATGTTGTATTTATTCCGAAATAAATCTTTAAAAATAGCTGAATTTTTCGGCCGATCAAAGTAGAATGTCCCGTCAATCCTGGTTTCCCTTTCTCCTAATAAAGTATTACAATTTTCCCTTCTCTGAGTCATCATCTTCAATCTCTCATTCTACCTATTTCATCGTCACAGTATTCGAACATACCCTCCCTCTTCACCAGTTTCCTCTCCTCCCTTAGACACACTGAAATTAAAATACCAATCTTTCAATAAATTCCTATTCAGAATCAAAAAGCACCCAGCACACCAAAAAGCTCCCCAGAACACCCTGACATAGAACCAGAAAAGAACCATTCTTAAAACCACCAACCCCTCAATCGCCTCTATAATTTTCCATAAATTCTTCTATCCACTTGAGGCGAAATACGATGAAAAGCACGCGAGCTTAACGCGCGATGTAGCTCGAAGCAACTAGCTTCAGCGAGGCACGCTGGGGGTTGGATGTTGAGGCGTGAGCTGAAAACACGCGTTGCCACGACGCTCCGGAAGCGACACAAGGCCTCGTTATCGATTACAGGAAAAATTCTTTGCGGACGGTGTCCGATATCAGGACGCAGCGTACCTGTCCCTGTTTCTCCTCTTATCACGGGCACGTGTCAACGAAACGTGACGGCTGAACCGGACGATGTCTCGACGTTGGCCGAGCATCGATCGGGGGAGGCCGGTCCACCCGCCAAGAATAATAATTAACGTTCCAGGGGCGTCAATGGCGTTGAGCGTGTTTCCCTCGTGTAAACAGGCCGCGAACGAGGCGCTCGTTTCGAGCCGCCCCCGCGATGGATAAATAATAAGCGGCAATAACAACCTGCCAAGGTAGAGCGCGGCTTGTGCGTTATTACGAGCGGCTCTATCTGTCAGGAGGATCTCGACGAGCTATATCGCGCGACCCCTCTTTTTGTTTCGCTTACTTATCAAGTTTTGCCACGAGTGAAGCCAACCAACACGCCCGCGTGGCTGTTTATTTTACAGCCGAGATTCGAGCGGACGTGTGCGAGGTATTTTTTAACGGAACTGGGCAATTGTTACTTGGTAGTGGGAAACGGCGATGGATCCAATTTTCCGAGGGACTCCCGGGGGTTTAAGTTTCGCAATTCCAAGAACGCAACGGTGTCGCGCAACTCCGCTCCATGGGCTGGGGATCTTTGCCAAAAAACTTGAGGGCGAGGGCGCTTGGAAGACTGATCGAGGTTTCACGTGTCAGGAGTATAAAGTTATGCCTGGGAAGGGTTGCTACTGATGGAGTAGAAATTAATTCGTTGCTTGTGATCTTTAGGGGGGTACTTTAGGTGGTACTAGTGTAACTGCCCGTTTTCCAACGCCAACTTTGGGAATTTATTTAATAAAAATTATACGTTTATATCGTATGGTGTTTTGTCGGGATATTAAATTGTGTTTGAAGTAATACTGAGAATTTCTTTGAGCGTTTTTATCAGATATATAGATACAAATAATACTGCAAGTTGTATACGTGCTGAAAATTTCATCAAAATCGTTTAACGCAGCTATGAGTTAAAAACAGTTCAAGTTGATAAAAATCACACATTTTGGCAATTTTCGATCGATAACTGTGATACAACTTATTTAAATCTACAAAAGGCATTTTTTAAATTTTCATTACGAGCACAGACAAAAAAGTTGACAAACACATTTACTATTCTTTTCGCTATTCCAACCAATTGCATTTTTTCAAAACGATGAATCGTTCTAGCTTCTAGCTTCTAAAAAACTCAAGTCATTTGGACCAATTTTAAACAAGCTATTCTGTTTTAATCGGTGGCCGAATACTTTTGCACGCCACTGTATGCGATAAAAAAGCTTAAAAAAATTCTGAATATCACTTTAAACATACCTTAACACGCAGGCGAAACTCCAGACAGTATAAACTTACCGTTTTTGTTAAATAAATTCCCGAATATGGCGTTGAAAAACGGGCAGTACCCCCTTAAGTTGAATGTAACGAATTCAGACAACGAGATTTAGCATTTAGAATGGACGGCTTCACTGTGGGTATCTTGATACAGTCCCGGTGCTTTGAGGATTTTCTGATTTTCGAGTTCCCCAGCTTGTGGTAGGTGGCACGTGTTGTAGGAAATCGATGGAAATTAGTAAAGCTGGCTTCAGATCGCGTATCGGCCTCTAAAATACCGAATTTACAAACCACACGAGGGCCTGGTTATCGCGATCCCCTGTCAGCGTAGAACTTCTTGGAAAATGTAGGAAGGTTAGTAGTAACAGCAAGGAATATTTATACCAGGAATTACGGGAGCCGTATTAGCGTGCACTCGTCCAGGCAAGTTCCAAGAAGGTGCATAGGCTGCCTGGATGCACGCGATGCAGTTCGTTACGTTAAAGCAGAGCATGTAAATGAGTCTATGCATGCTCGTTTCTTTCTTCTTGGGATAGTAGAGCCCATGGAAAATAGAAACCGAAATGCGTACCTATGTGAATTATTCCTCGCATTGCGAAACAAAATTTATTGGAAAGACAAATAAAATGGAAAGCAAGGAATGTTTGTAGTAAATTTTGTTATACAGTGTGAGTTGTTTTAATTTTATCACAGACACAAATCAATTTTCATCATTCCCAAAAGTATTATAAAAAATTAATTTATTCCTGCAAAGTTTATTCGAATTTCCAGCTACCTAACCAGTTTAATTTCTAAATCAAATATCTATGTTTAAACCGTTCTGTCGGAAGTCCTGCCAAATCCATCAAATTAATAAACGCCCATGCTCCATTTATTCAGAATTCAGTATCGTGACCAGTTATCCAGATATATCTACAGACCTGGGCGTACTTTTTGGTACGTTGCTAAATTAATGAGAAGTATGATCGATGACCAGGTTTGATTAATCCCCACTTGCGCGAGAATTCGCTAGTGCTGGAGGATGAGTCACCTATCTGAAATCATGTGAAATGACTTCCTCCCGTTGCTTGCAACCATCCATGTTTCTCCGCGGGAGGATCGCTCGAGTTTCGATCAACGAACCGATCCTCTTCGTGATTGCGAAAGGTCGCTCGCATAAATTCAAAATCCCAACTGTTTTAATCGCTGCAATTAGAATAGAAACTAACGCAATAGTTGGTTTCGTTGCAGGTCTACCAAGGATCAACTGGAATCGTGCTCCTCTGGAAATCGTGTGCCCCTTATCGGGACTTAATGGATAAAAGATCTGCTCGAATACCGGCAATTAAGAGGCTGCATCATTAAACGCTGTAATTCTCGCGGGATACAGAATTGGAAGAGAAATCGAGGCGAATGGACTACGTAAGGATAATTTAAACATATAGGATTGTAAACCAAATATAAAATACGTGGTAGGGTAGGGCGGGGCTTAAAGGTCCAATTTGACTATTTCAAAGTATACTGTGAAAACCGAGCCTACTATATCAAAATATACAACACTAATCAAACAAACAGTTATCTGACTCAATTTTAACTCAATTTTTGGTTGAATTATCATAATAGAAATATGCCATTTTACAATTTTTCTAGACCTTGTCGTCTGTCTCTTTTTGCCCCATAGCAGGGGTAAAAAGAGACAGCCAGGAGGCAAAAAGGTCCAGTATTTAATTTTAATTTTAAAAAGGTTTTATGAAATAATAACAATATTTGATTAAATGAAATTCAAAAGTTTATTTTTATTCCAAAAACAAAACGTCAAAAGTACTGTAATTATTAACAAAAAAATCTTTTTCATAATTCAAAAAGCAAAAGATATTTTTATAAACGTAACACAAAAATAAAATTCTTCTTTAATTATAACTACAGCGTAGTAACTTAAGTAACATTTTTTGATATCTCTATTTTATCTTAATCAGACTCATCGTTTCCTGAATCACAATTATTACAAACAAAGTAAATGCAATCTCTGTTTGAAATACATTTTTCATGGGCCCATTGTTTACAAAGAGTGCATTGAATCCAACCTTCACCTGGAACACTGTCACTGTACTTCTCGCAACAAATCAAACAGAAGTATTCATCATCAGAGCTGGAATCACTGTTAACCTCTTGTAAAATAGCTTTTTTTACTTGCTCAAGTTTTTTATTTGCTTTGCTTTTCTTGTTTACACCTTTAGCCTTTTTCTTGTTCGCGATTTCTTGTTCTTTACGTAGATTTTCTTTTTCGGGTGTATCCGTTAAAATAGCAATTTTACGGCGTTTTCTATTAATAGTTGACTTTCGTGGTCCGGCTTTAGGTAGCGGTCCACATTGGACCTTTTTACCCCAACCACGTGTAAGTGTTTTAAGAGGTTATAAAAAAATTACCGTTCAAACTAGCTAAAAACTAATAATAAATCGTGAAAAACAAATCAATCACGTATACTAATAAACTATGTTTAGGCATGGTAACCGAAATAACACTGCTCGAAACTAAAAAGAATAATAATGAAAAAATTTACTAACGTAAAAATTTTAAGACGCGGTCGTGTATCTCCTGCTAGCGGCGTCGCTCGATTGTCAGCGATGCCTCATTACGCCTCCCGCGCCCCCTTCTCACCCCTCGTATAGTTAGAAAGAACAATACGTCACTAGTTTTACGATTACTTATGGTGGACCTTTATACCCGTGGGCCTTTAAGCCCCACCCTACCCTACATCATACTATCTATAACTGTTTAAAGTTTGCACACGTGTAGGACTAATCAAAATCACCAGGCTAATATTAATCAACATAATTACAAAAACTCCAGTTCGCTAGTTGCAAAATGAATCCATCAGAATGCAAATAATTTGGCACACTTCCTTTAGCTTCCAATAAAGTCAAAACTACTAGATTATTCCTCTACGCCTCAGCAATAATCAAACAACAATCAGAAACAATAGTAAAATTTTTACTTGCTCTGATGAGCACTGCACGCGTGCAAAATTGACTACACGAGTCTGTAGACCGCCGTTCATTATTCGCAATTAACTGTTTTCTTTTACGCTAAATGGAATGTTGCGTGTTTGAAGCCATTGAAATATCGATCATTCACGTATAGACAAACCCTGACATATATTTCGGTGAACGCGTTTCTCTGCGAGTGAAAACGGAAGATCGTTCCGCTGGACGGTGACGGTCGATGAACGGGCGATGCACGACGAGTGCGAAATAAGAGGGAAACGACAGGGAATCGTCCGACTTCTCGAATCCAGTCAGTTTCTATGTCGTTGGTCTCGATTCCGCTGTACTAGATACCTAATCCTCTCTCCAAGTTGTCTCTATTCCGCAGGTCAAGTTTCATCGAGCAGCATTTGCATGGTTCCTATATAGTTCCGTCTTTGACTCGACGTATCACTTTTACGCCTCCTTTACTTTATATTTCAGCAGAGTCGAACTCCCACGCTAACATTTACCACACGTGCTTCTATTTTAATAACTTAACATGCAGAGAATGTACGAGAAACTGGAAATCCTGTTTCCCCATTACATTCAAATTAATTCGACTGCATTGAATTATGATCGGAGTTCTACAGTTCTATGACGCCTCGTGTTTTCTAAACATCTGTTACTTGACTCAGTCTTGCTGGAAGTGTACCTGTTCATTTTTGCAGTATAATTATGTCATCTTCAATTGCTCCATTTGTCCATTTAATCAGCTCCTCTGTCGAGGCCCTTGTGAAAGTCTTAGGAATCCAGGACAATCGTTCACGAGATTAAACTAGGGAACTCATGCTTACAACACCTTCAATGATATTTCTTGTAAACAGGTAACATTCCACAAACTTAAAAACATGAGAGTCTCTAAAACAAAACTTCACGCAACTCCAATGTGATTCCATAAGAGTGTGCCCCCTGTTTGCAACAATCTTTTTACAAAAAGCTTCCTCGACGAGTATGCAACGGAACGAGCTATTACGTTGACAGATAAACATTGAAAGTGCAACGATGTCCATCGTAAACTCGGTCTCCTTTGTCATACTCGGCATCCCGGTGTCTGATGATGGTGCTTTTGTCCGTAATTAAGAGTAATTAGACGGCGTGGCACCGGTGTAAGTCGGTAGGCGCGAGCGTATAATTACCTGCAAAAAGGCACCTGGAATGCCGGAGCTTAATAAAGCATCTCCTTATCCTTCTCTTTCGTTCCTCTCTGGACCTTTCCTTCTCTCGCGAGCGCTCTTTTATTTCCGCCAGGGCCAGGCGTGCGAGACTTAAGACGCCCTAACGGTCACCACCCTTTTCCTCCTTCCTTTCCCGTTCGAGGGATCGTTAGGTCCGGCTCTGACATTAACAACCCCCGTTTTGGAGCGGAAGAACGATAGATGGAAAAGACCTGTCGATCGTCCTGGAGCACGATGAATTTGTGACAAGAACTCTTGGCGGTTTTATTAGGTTCGTTAGAAGAGACTTTATGAAGCCAACTTTGTGACTGGGTTCTCTGTTGATTAGGATTATAATTTTTTAAAAATCGCTCCAATTGACACCTTAGCTACCACATGCTGGTGACGATCATATTTGGCATCCTACGTCGATAAAAGAAATGAGATTTACTTTTTTAACTGACTTCAAAAAGGAGGAGGTTATAGATTCGACCCGTATGTAGGGGAGAGTCGTGCAGTACCGACCAATGTTTTTTTTATGTTTGTTCCCTCATAACTCCTCAGCATAAGGACCGATTTTGATGATCTTTGTTTTATTCGAAAGTGCATTAAAAAGTAAAAAAATAATTTTTGCTTTATTTAATCTACGACTCTCATATTTTTCAAGTCGGTGCCTCGTCATTTGCACTGTGTAAATCTGGCACCGACTTGAAAAATATGAGGGTCGTAGATTAAATAAAGGAAAAAATTATTTTTTATTTTTTAGTAGCATTTTATTTTTTTTGAAGTCGGTTTTAATTTTTAAATTTTTCTTTAATATTAGAATCAGATAGTCTAGGGCAGCGTTTCCCAAATAAATTTTGCCTTCCTAACTCACTAAACTCTGGCGGAACCTCCAACGTGAACAGGTTTCCTTTGCATGAGAAAGGTTGTAGCATCGAAATAAATTTATAAATAACACTATAAAATTATGAATTTTATTAGAAGATAACTTTTCGTGGACCCTAAACTTCGTATTACCCCCAGGGTTCCGTAGAATAGGTTGGTACCAGTTGGGAAACGCTGGCCTAGGGAGTCGCAAAATACCAGCTTGACCTCTTTGCTACATTCTTCGCATTCTTTACGAACGAAAGAATTAATGGCAAGCTTCTCGAGAATAGAATTGGGCATTATTTGAGTCAATCTTCTTCCATCCCCCGATGGGGATTCTTCTTGTGTCCCCCGTAAACTGGGGACACATTGGCATGTTTTTGGAACATTTTGCTATATAGTATATAATATAAAAATTAAAATTTTTACATTTGCAAAGGAAAAATAATCGTCACAGTTAATCTCTGTTCTTTAATTGGGTATAATTTCAGATATTATTCCGAATGGCCCCAGTGGCCAATTGACTCGAGGTTTGTGGCAGGGATGGGGAAGGAGTCTGAACCATAAATCTAAAATTGTAACTTCAGCTATTTATTAGTTTCCGAAATAGTAATAAAAAAATAAGAATACTATTAATACAAAATTAACAATAATATCAATACTAAATTCTGTTAATTTTTTATTAATATATAATTTTTTACTAATATTTCAGTAACTAATAAATACCCGAACCTCCAATTTTATATTTAAGGTCCACAACTCCTCTTAAACCTCATGTGGATCGGCCAATGAGGCCATCCGAAACTGCAGCCAAATTTCTAAATTTTTAGCTTCCCTTTGCAAGTTATTAATGTCCCTACCCTAAATAATGATAAACGCAAAAATCTTTCCACTGTGCAAACTACACCTACTTCTTGTCTTTTCGAGGTCCCACTTTTTACAGGAAGATACAGTCATGGTCGTGTTAGATAATAGACGCTAATGATGACATAAATACTACGCGATTCAGATCAAGAAGCTGCTACTGTCCTTGGTCGCTCATTGATCGCCTCCAGTTATCACGGCCACGAAAGGACGAACAGAAGAATAGGGTCGAGTCGGGTTAATGTCGTGCCGTCTAGGTCATGGATCGGTCGGTGTTCTTGATCGGTCACTTTTATCTGAGTGTAGTCGTGACCCACTTGCTGTTACCGGTAATGTTAATCGCCGACCGGCACGTGCACTGCACAGTTATGCACTTTTTGTTTGCCACGCGGCTCGCTCCAAAGACAGAGTCGTTCGTCGTTGACACCGAGATTTTGAGGCCAATTTTTAACAATGTTTTGACATTTCGAAGAGTTCATGTAGATGAGGAATCGTAGGTCTGATAATGGTAGCAGGCGAAGATCCAATTGGCATATGTTCTTAAAATATAAAGGTTGAGAAAAAGGTGCATAGTATTAAAAATATTCATTCTGAGGTATTTTCGTTTGCAGTATTTCGATATTTTTAGTTTGTTTGTTAGAACAAATTTTATCACGGATTTATGTTGCATATAATCTGAGATACAATTAGCAGACCATATGTTTGGGAAGCGTCAGGGAGGAAATAAGTACTGAGATAGCTGTAGAAAGAACACCTCGGTTTCAAGTTAAATATAATTAACTAAAAGAGATGAAAAATATTATTGGATTAGGTAGCTGCAATTTGTTTCAAAATTGATTCACATACTAATTGTAACTCCACTCTACACTTTCCCTCCATTTTTATAATTTCTAAATGAGGCATTGAGATCAAAAATAGAATAACCCACATTTTTGTAAAATTGAGTTAGTAGCAGTAATGTATTCCAATAGGCTGTACTGATCATATAAAATAGGATAGATTAATTTTTTTCAATGTTGGTTAGTCCATTTTGGTTCTCAATGAGTCATATATGACCCTAACTCTTTAAATCTGCATGTGATACCAGTCTCATGTAAATCGTTCGCGTGGATACGCGTCGCGAATAAAGCAATTCAGTCATTGAAACTGAATTTAGTTTCAAAACAATGCAGAATCTCCATAAAGTAATTTATCCAAAACACTGTGTGCATGGATAAATATGTTGTGTCAGAATTTAGAAAGAAAACGTTACAAATTCATCGTGTATGCACATTTTTAGGGATTAATCCTTGCGCAGACGTTACGACATAACATTCGTAACGCTTGCATAATCCGAGCACGCACGATCGATCATAAATCACTCACCCTTCCCGTTGGAGATATTATTTATAGCCACCCCGTTGTATTTTCGCGGAGGTTTATAGTTCGTTTACACCTACAAGGGCTCGGCTATCGATCTATGTACTGGGTAAGATCACGGCGTCGCGACGACCGTCAATAAAAAATAAATATCTGACGCATCGTCGAATTCAATGACAATGTTCCCCTTTACAATGAAACCATTACTTTACGACTTCTGATTCAATAGTAGTCCATAAATGATTGCTTGTTTAAATAGATGTCAACTTATGAGTGTTGTAGGTATTGCAAATGTTTATACTTATATTGACTTATTTTTGAGGGAGAAATTTTGGGTACATTATACCAGAGATGGGTAAAATTTTTATTTAAATAAAATTTCGAATATCGAATGAAAGTTAAGAAAATTATTCGTCACGTGCCGAATAAAGTTAACTCGTGTTAACGAACGAATGACGGCTGAATTTTTAAACTTTTATGCGTGATTCGAAATTTTATTTAAATAAAATTTTGCCCATCTCTGCATTATACACATTTGTAAGATTAGATCGAATAGGTTTTAAAATGTTAAGGGTTGCAGAATTATTTGTCAACTGAATAATTGGCTCTTTTTATAAACGAATGTGTTATTGTTGTGTTCGATAGATTTATTTATTCTTCTTTAAGTAGCTTCTCTTGGTCCTTTGACAGCTCCTACTATCTTAAATTTGAGAATGTGAAAATAGAATTGCACTTTATCGTAATCATTGCATTTACATATAGGTAGCAACTGTAGGTACATTAAATAGTTACCCCTATTTCTCTTAAAATAATATGTTAAACGATTACATTCATTTCATATTCTTATTATTTTCAAATATCGTAATAGCGATACATATTAAAAATCTCTCAATATATTTATGAACCTAACAACATTCTTTAGAGCAGGTTTCCATGAACATCGATAAACTTTGATTCTAAAAAGCAGCTAAATCCATAACGAAAGTAAAATCTCATTAAAATGAAGTGGTAATGAAATGAGAGGAAGTCTAATGCAGTATAAATGTTACATCATGTTACTAGTTCTCCGTAATGGCGGTTACATAGTGAACAACCTTTGTTCCTCCACCGTTTCGTTTCGTTAATTTGGTACGGGCCACGGATTGGCCCGTCATTTAAATGCCAACGAACCCTCAAGACTGCCACCAGCACCCCTGAAAACTGCCCCATTCGCAAACATACGGAAGAATCCCTAGAAAGGGTAGCTGCTAACAATTCGTGGAAATGCCAGTGTCTCATGTAATCATCATTGTTCCATATCCGTAGACATTCAGATAGAAAAAAATTCAAATCACTCCCCCTTCTTTAGAAAGTGAATGATATCTTAAAAATATCGACACAATTTTTCCGCGTTCTTAAAGGGTACTTATTCATCTTTATGGACAATAAATTTCGTGGGTCTCTTTTATTGAAACGTCAAAAAATCACTAACGTATACCTACCTGAAGTTAAAAAAATTAGGAGCTATTAACATCGGATGATGACTTTTACACCACCTGTTATATTATTAAGATTTCTTGTTTCATTCTCGTGACGTTTCGCCAGCCAGTGAGTTAGCACCTATAATTTGAAAAAGAAGTGTTGTAGAAACGATTTGAAGTACAATGAATTTTCCTTCACGACGACACAAGTCTGTCTTCCAAATGTTGCGAATACCACTTCAGGAATGCACAGTATTTTACGCGAACCAACTATCAGTCACTCTGAAACCGAGCGGCCGGCCTGCAACTTCCTGGAGGTGACTCGGTGCCAATTTTCGAGGCATAAATCTTGCTAAAAGTTCGCAGTAAACTCCTCCTGATTTTATTCCGCTGTATTGCGCCTGTTGGTTAAAAAGTATAGCAGGAATACCTGTTTGGATTTTCACTGGATATACAACTTATCTTGGCGCGGCAGCGAGCCAAACTTTTAAATCTTCAATGAATCACCCTCGGGTAATAATGCGGCGCGGGGATGATGGAAAACGGAGAATGAGAGTTTCGAGGAGGCTTGGGAACGACAGATACTTTTCGAAAATTATAATTTCATTAGAGCAGAGTAGAAACGGAATATAAAGGAAAAATGTTGATTATTAAGAGAAAGAGAAAGCTTTAGGGTTTATGAAATCTTTTATTTTAAATCTTTTACTGTGTATAAACCTTATCAAATTATGTGAAAGTTTGTTTATTATGCAACTGCCCCTCCTCGAAATAACTTCTCTCTATGTCATCATTTATTTGCAAATTATCCTTAAATTTCGCAGTATGTACTTTGTGTCACAATATTTTAAAGTAGAACTAGCTAGGGTTGCCAACTTTTTGTCGAAAAAAATATAGTACTTTACGGCCAAGTGTGATAAAAAATATAGTACCTTGTGAAAAAATATGCACAGAACTTTGTAGAAGACAGTTGTCCAAAATAAAATTACATCAAAATAACGACATCTTATTTTTTAAAGGCATATCTTTTTCTCAAGTTGCAATTTACTGTCTCGAACGAATATGTAAAAAATTTGATTGCACTGAAACTCAATAGTAACATATATGAGGAGCTCATTTTTCACGTTCAATACAGATAAAATCGTCTCTGTAAAAGCTGAAGTGATGAAAATAGAGAGAAAGCATGAAATTATTTTATATAAATTTTGACAAACAGAACATAGACAACACTTTTTTTTAAGTGAAGTTCAAAAATTTGAAGTTTAATTTCGCAAATTAAAGTTTTGAAATTTATCGATGAATCAGAAATATAGTATTTTTACGTACTATGTCTTTTTCTATATATTATACTATAATACTATATATTATAGTATGGTTGGCAACCCTGGAACTAGCATACACAAAATATTACACTCGTTTTCATGAATATTACTCAATATAGATATTAAATTAATTAATATTCATTTACATATACTAAACTTGGCAGTGTATAGTCACCCACCCCTTACTTTCCACCCCCTAAATAAGCATTAGCCACTCTCCTCTAATTTTCATCATCGCTAATTAATATGCCAAGTAAATTCACTTGACAAAAACAGCTTTGCTTGAAAAAAGATAAAACATGTAAAAAGTGAATGAATAGATCCAACACACATATCACGAGCCACAGAAGTGATTCTCATGAAGAGGCCCTTACGATCCATCGAAAGCTTCATCAACCCCCGAGCGACAAGCGACTGGGTAAAGCACGTCAAGTTCGCTTGAGCGCAGAATCTGGAAAGGTTACGTGCCCGGCGAAAGGTCTCTCGCCAAACGAGTGATAAGTGTCCCTTCTTTTCACTTTCCTTCCTGCAGTTCGACAGGACATTCGATCGTGGGCAGGATCCCGTACATGCTACGGGCGAAGTACAAGCCGCGCCAGACCCCGAGCAAACTCGCTTTATATACGTTTACACGGGGCGGCGGTATCGACACCTCGTAAACCAAGAGGAAGTCGTACCTTTCTCGTGTGTACACGCCGTAATAAAACGAGCATACACGCGCCAGTGTCGCCGTACACGAGTCATAAAGCAATATTGATCCGTCGTACTTTCTAGGTGGACTTTTCTTCGTTAGGAAATTCGAGGCGGCGAGACGGACAGGGCATGAGCGAGCCGTCCTGCATACTTGCGATAATATTTTGTTAAGTCCGTTCTCGAGAGAACGATTGTCGCCAACCTATCGAAAGAGGGAGACTTTTTAACCTCTGCAGCACGAGGTCGGTGCATCACATCGACCTGCATAGGTTTTGTGCATAGTCGACGTCGGTGTAGCATGTCTTTTCCATGAATCTCTGTGCGACTGTTAAGTAGATCTATAGTACCTACTGAAAATATTTATCGCAGTAGGCTCAAATCCACGTCTTAGGAAACAATCTTCATAGGTACATGATTGATAAAGTGGTTGGTATTCGACTTATTTTGACAAAAATATCAGGCAGGCACTATATGCCTAGCCAACAATCGCGCAATAAATATTCCCAGTAGTGTGCTATATTGATTCGTATTAGGGGTCGTCCTTAAGTTACGTGAGGGTAATTTGGGCGAATTCTTACCCCCTCCCTCCCCCAGTATAAGAATTCGTAAAATTTGATATTCCAATCCCCTCATTACGTAATATTATTTACATTTAATTTTTTCGGTTATTAAAATTCTTTTAAAGCTTTATATAATTCGTTTAACTCGGTTTCGGGAAATTTAAACTAAAACTACTTTTCTGGGATATTAATGATAGCATTTGTATTTATTGAAAATTAAATTTAAAAATATCTACCTGACTCCACCCCTTGTAAGAAAACGTAAGAAATTTGCGACCCCCTCCGCCCAAAAAGGCCTTACGTCATTTAAGGACGACTCCTTACTACTATTTTTATTGTAGACTTGGGTTTATCAATTGCGGATGAATCATAGTCAGTTTAAAGTAACCAGGATGTTGGAGGGATTATTGGTAATTGGAACAGCTGTGTTGTATGGGACTTGAGGATTTTATTATACAATTTTGATAACTATGTTTACTGCGTTTATGTTTTAAAGGATATGACTTAAGAAAAGTTCATGAGCTGGAAATCATTATGGGGAGTAATCGAAGTGTTTGGGTCCATAAAGGAAGGGCCATCGCGTAATATTTAGAAGAGCAACGTCGTTCGTATGGATTTATCGATGCACTATGTATATTCGCACCTCGTAAAATAGAAGGAAGTCGTTTCTGTTCCGTCGGGTCGCAATAAAACGAGCGTGGATCGCTGACGTTCGTTTCGTGCGCACAGGTAAAGTAACGTTAAGAGGCCCTCTGGTCAAAACGCCGGAAAAATAGGTGATTTTTAATATTAAAAATATATTTTTTATGTCGATCCTTTCTATTATTTCCACCTCTTCGACGATGTAACTCCTGTTGGCGGGATGTGTAGCACCTATTACAGTCATCTGATTGCAAAAAAATAGAATTTTCTTAAAGTTAGATTACGCTGGGATTGGTCCACTTTAAAGAAAAAAAAATGAAAAATTGAAAGAGTTATAGCGTTGAAAGAAAAAATAAGTTTTTGCTTAAACAAATTTTTCATATTATTCTTTACACCGACAAAAAAAAAGTATTATAAATAAAAACTATAATTAAAATTGTAGATCCAGGCCCAGCGTAATTACTTAACTGCAAGAAAATATTCTTCTGTTTACAATCAGCTAACTGTGACAGGTACTACATCTGGCGCCACATCGTCAAAGAAGTTAAAATGATTCCACAATAATGAATAAATAATAAGAAGGATCAACATAAAAAAAATATTTTTTGCAAGTTTAATGATGCCTCCTTATACCCCAAAAGAGTTTAATGCAATAATGGCAATAGTTTTTAAAAACAAAATTTGGGTGCTTTTACACCCTTAATTTACCTGGCGAACCTCATCAGCGTTGAATTAGTAAAATAATTCCAGTGGTAGTGGATCGATTACCCTTAATAGGGTGATTCACGTAGGGTAAGGGAAGTTATTTCGCGATAAACTTAATATTCAATTCGAATAAGGTTCATAAATAGTTACAACCCTCACAACTATAATTTTTCACACAGTGTACACCTGCTGTCAAAATGATAGCAAATTCAATATTCAATCCCCAATTCGCTCATTTCGAATTACACGCCTTTTCGTCACACTTCTGATTCATATCACAATCCCACGATGCTACAAAGAGATGATTAATATAATCTTCAATCGTTCGAATAGGAATCCCTTCCACGAATCCTACACCAACCTAATCCATAAAAAGCATCGAAATGGCCCCAACGAAACATGTTCCACTTCTTAAATCTCAATTTCTCTTTGCCCAAAATAAAGAGAGTGACTGAACAAAATGCACTTATTAAATCACGGAACAAAAATTCGTCCACCCCTCTTACCCTAAAGAAACATCGCATAGGCAGCTCGTAAAGCAGCAGGAAGTTGTAGTCGCAATAAACTCGGCTCCTCTTCTTCGGCCCGTGTACCCTGACAGGACACCGTGACCCACGTGAACACCTTGCTTTGAAAAACGCGGAGGTTGTGTTTAGATAGCGGTCCTTGCTCGGTCTAGAAGCCGGGGAAGGGGAAATAAAATCACGGTTCGTTTAGGAAGACGTGGTGTGCTCGTGGCGGCGGTGGTTTGCGTTTTCAAGAGATCCTCTCGACGCGGAGAGCGTGAGAAATTCGAGTGGAGAGCCAGGTCGATGATCCTCGAGGAAGTCCTCGACGACCTTGAATCGGAAATGTCTGCTCGCGTTGACGGCGCTTTGCCACTCGCTACCGGAAGTTCTGCTTATGACAGGTTTTTCGAGGAGAAAGGAACAACGATTACCGCAAATGGAAGTTTTTGCCGCGTTTCCTTGGATGGCTGGGTCCCTTTCTTTCATCCTTCTGCTTGACGCTTGTTTCAAGAGCAATTTCTGATCGCGGCTATTTTTGTGGTAATTTTGTATTTCGAAGAAGCAATTCTCTCTGACTGGGGATAACTGTTTTTAGTGCAGGCACTGAGGAAAATGAAATAATCGAAGCGTTTGGGGTCTTAGAAATGTAAGTGAAGTTATATATGTAATGAGGACGAAAGGAAAGTGTGTAGTTATTAAGGCAGTATTTTTATTGGAACTATAACTCGCTGGCCGTGCTACTTATTCAATAGAAATAATTTAGTTTCACTATTTTCAGTTAAACTCATTCAAGCACACGCTTAACACAAAATGTTTGCAAATGCAGTCTTCAAATGCGAACTCTGACAGTACTGATTTGTTTCGTGGTATAATAAAATTTACTTATAGTACTTTAAATTACATAAAAGCTATAACAATAATATAGACAATATCATAGGTGGAGAGAGAACAATTTCCTATAAAGCAAAACTGAAAATATGAAGTATCACACATCTAATCTCAAATAACAAAATATTACACTTTATTATATATCTCCCCTTTCTTCACTGAATAATGAAGAAACTAAATTAAAACCTGCTCAGAATTTGAAAGTATAAAATACTTGAAGAGCGTCCATCTGCAGAGATGGAATTTTGTAAAAATTAAGGCCCTTTCACACGACCCACTTCAGTGGCTCACTCTACAAACATTTCAAAATACTCACATATTTCTTATCCATTTTTATGTGCATGGAACATGGAGCACTTTTACCAAATGAACATCTGTATCTGAAATACCAGCCGTGTGCGACAAAAGTGTCCCGCGCGAAAAGGTCCTTAGTGGAATATTCATCTTCTTGCGCGGGGACTTCTCGGCCTACCGCGAAGTCCGAGTGGCGAACGCACCAGAAAGGGGTAGGAAGGAAGTTTTCTATCGATCCGTGGGGATGTTTTGAGGTCAGGGCGCTGCGCCAGCACTGCGGCGACGGGGCACCGCGATACCTACACCGAAGTTCGTCACCAGCGGCACGGAAGCCCTAACGATGATCTCGGCGATGATCCATCTCGTGACTGTCGACGAACGGGGGACAGTTCTTCGTTGGATGTTCGTCGATTAACTCCGCTGCGATCCCCCCATGTTTCCCCCCCTTTTGTTAGTCCTTTTCCAGGGACCGCAATGCGGACAGACACTGTTGCGAGGCGAGTCGGTGCTTCCATTGCGGTTCTTGCAAAGAAATCGCTGTAATTTCGATGTAGGCCGATGAAACGCGCAATGTATTATTGTGCTGTGGAGTCAGCGACAGAACTCATTACTGCTAATTTTGGGCATGTGTAAATTCTTCATAAGTTAAACATTTCTAAGTTCCATTTTAGGTAAAGTGGTGGTGGTTTAAAATTAGGAATAATGCGGCAAGTTTAGTTTTAGTTTTGGTTCTTCATATTGTTAGACCAAATTATTTATTTAGAACTATCCACGTATCGATATCTCATTCTCGATATCTCTTCAGAAATTTCACATAAAATTAGAGACACAAAAATAATAAAAATTTATCATAACACTTGCACTTACAATTAGCCTCATCTCCATTAAATCCACGTAACTTCAAAACAACCGCCTACCCACAAAGATTTCAGTGGGTCCTGTCTTCTACTTCGAATACTCATATCTATTCATTCATCCTCCACCTACTACCTCACTCCAACCCACAAACCTCACTGTCTCTGAAAAGTGACTACATCTGAAATACCAATCAGAAGACACAGGAGTGGCTGGCGTAAAGTTTCCCAATTCCCTCAGAAAACCTAGCGAAATACGAGCAAGCTATCTCTGCGGAGGCTCTCGATATTTCACGGAAGCTAGATAGAGGAGATGAGCCCTCCGACAAGGAATCCAAAGGAAAGAAGCGGTTTCCGGTGTCCATCGCTATCAGCTGTCCCTCGAACGAGGTCGGCGGCGGCAGGTGGGCGTCACGCACCATAAAATCCCTGGCCTTTAACGTACTCCCGTCGCTATCGCGAAAACCGACGAAGATAAAGAAGCCGCGTAGAGAAACCACGGAGAATTACGCGGGACCGCAACGAAATTATCCGAGCCGCAGACGTTGTTAATGCCACTCATAACGACGCGGCGGAAACTGCAAGGCACCACCGGGGGGCAAAATGGCCATTATGTGGCAGCTGTTTTCTTCCCCCTGCGCGTCTGTCTTTTCCACGGGCGAGGGTTGAGGCGGGTGCGCGGCGATTAGACTTGCCGCCCCGTGTCTTCTAATTTCCCTTCTTTCCTCTCCTTTTCAGCTTTTATCGCCCCAGCGGGGCATGTTGGCCGAGTTCGAAGGTTTGTGCATTAAATCGCATGACTCGGTGTTCCGGCGTTTCGAGCGCTCGTACGTTGCGCGGTGGTGATTCGATTGACGGGTGGCTCGAGGGGAGAAGCGGCTGGTTGGCTGGCTCGTTTGAGAGTATTGCGTTGGCTCGGCTGGAGTGAGATTAAGAAATTTAACGATTTGTTGGCTTTGGGTTGTTTGATTAGTGCTGGGTTCCTTCTGGTGATAGGGTTATGAGGAGTGGACGTATGAATGAGTTTTTGCGATGTAGATTATGTAATTACGTATTGGCATTGAGTGTGTAGAAAGGTGGTGCTGAACGTTAGAAGGGCGAGAAAGTGTGAGCGATTTTAACAGAATATGAGGAAGTTGTTACTTGACAGGATTAATTCTAGTCTAGTATTCGGCAAGGGCAAGTGATCGGAGAAAATACAAAAATTCTCCTGAAAGTTTACTGCAGAAACTGTAGAATACCTCGTATGAAGGGTAAGGGGGAGAAACAAGGAATGTAAAAAAACAACTGTATTGAGAAAATCGAGTTTTAATACTTTAGTCCAGCAGTACAGAAACAAGGTTCAATGAACTTAACATGAACTAATTAGGTATCAGAAATGAACTGAGCAAAAATATAATTGTTTTACATTATTTTGATATGTTTCAAGTGGAACTCTTCAGAATACTGTAACAAAATAAATGTGCCCTTCTATTAGTATCGAAACAAGGATATGTACACAGTGACGTTCGAAGGTTCCTGACGCAGTGCAAGCTTATACTAATCACAAATACATAGTGCAAGTGGGAAGACTGGGGACGTTCCTTGTTTTGTGCCAGTGTAGGGTGAACATTCCCTGATTTTAACGTAGTCTTACAATGCCATTTCTACTTTATAACCCTTTGTGATTCAACAGTTCCATGACCCCAGTTACCACCAACAAAATACATTACCCATACATCGCAGAACCACTAAAAATGGACATTCCCGTTTTCCCTTACCCTTCATAGAAAACTTGCGTACTTTTGCGCAAATGAACAACTCTCTAAAGTTCTACTGGCAACAAGAAATACATTTTCAATCTAAAACGACGTCTTTTCGCTTTCCAATAGTAATAAACCTTCAGCAGTTTGCTCCCTCAGATCAAAGCCCGCCGATCGCTGAACAAAACGCTTCCTCGTCCAAATAGGTAGCTATAAAATGATAATCTCAAACTTACAACTGCTTAGTTCCATCAACCTCGTTACAAGCGCCCCGTACGAGCTTCGAATAACGAACCTTACCATGAATCGAACGGGAGAAAAAATAGAACAGTTTGTGGCACAGTGTCTGTAAGTTTTCTCAGCGATCCAGCGCAAGCTATACCATCGACGAGCTTTCTAGAGCTGCTTCTTAACATTTAACCGAGTGTAAAGCAGGAGCCGCGGCTTATATCTGAGCAGTGATTGGTGGCGCGTAGACGAGCCACCACGTATCTATCCGTGAAACTCGCGCACACGTGCGGACACGGGGCGCGTTTACGTGTCTCACCGAGTATATACGTCAGAGAGGCTACGTGGAGCATACGTAGACATGAATGACCGCACGGCATATGGCGTCCACGGGCATCCCATACGGCGAGTGTTCCATCATTTCATTCCTCCTGGCCGCTATCTTTGCCGCTTCTGTCGGGCTAGTCTCGTCGCTGCCTTTTCCCATGGCACGCGATATGTATTGTGGTTAAATAATGAGTCACATTAAAACGGCTTTCGCCTGCGTTTCGTTGAACCCTCGCCACCCTTGGGTGCTCTGACCCGATGGAGAATTTCTGGCAGGATTTTAAACATCGCTGGGGAATTTTTAGGGCTGTGGGACGGTGGAAGAGCTGACGAAGAATTTGTTTCTATGATTATTATAGAGGGCAGATTTTTAGAGCAATTTTTATAACCTTCAATGGAAAGTAGTTTGAGGAAGGCTTTATTTTGGGACTTTGCATTTGCTAATTCATGAGAAATAAGGTAAATGCACCAATAAATGAACACTTAAGGCTAATGAATGAACACTTTTATAAAATTATGTTTGCAGCGCCATTGATTCCACGTGTTGCAAAAATTGTTTGGATATGGAACAAGAAACTAGAAGAAGACTCTAATTACTTAGTTGTTTATTTTAATAAACTATTTTACGCATTTTAATAAAATGATACGTGTTCACTGGTACGTGTTCACTTACTGGTACATCCACTCTAGATGAGAAATATTCCCTTATGCTGCTAGACTCTAGAGAAAAGCAGCAGGTGAACATTATTTTCTGTAATTTCTACGTGGGTAAAGAAATGGCAACACACATCAAGTTCCATTGAAATTGACTCAATCTTCTGATACATGACGCGTTTTAGGCTGTTGGTGTGTCTTTGGAACCATCTTATGAACCAAAATTTGAATCTATGTAATCAAAATAATAAGCGTTCGTGAGGGCGAATTTGCACGAACCTACTTGACAGCTGTGCTGACAGACCTATACCTTCGCCTTTGTCAACAGCCTCAGTTCTTGTTTCTTCTTACGGCAAGTAAGTCATTTCGATTCTCTCGAAATGACCGTCATCATCTGGTGCACGCGAATCATCGCGTGGCGCGGAGAAAAGTGTCGATGGAGAAGAGAGACAATGTTATAGAGGCAAAGCTAATGACGGCCCCCGTCGAAGCGATACTCGTAATATATTCCGTCGACACATTTCGTACATTTCCACTCGTCAATTACCCTCTGCCCGCAGTAAACCGTTTCTTCGTGGACATGCAACCTGGAATTATGCGGGGTAAAATTCTAAAGCGACGTTATAAGAATAATTTTAACGATTTATACGCTCGTGCCAGAGCGCTTGAAACGCGTTAAAGTCGCGGTGAAACAACAATGTTCAACATAATTTAGATTTCAACAGAACTGATGGGTTATCAAATAAAACAACTTGCCACCCACTCCTTGCATTCGAGAATCTAAAAGTATATTACAAGGTAATAAACAGAAATTATACAAGGTTCACTCTTGGCACGCCGTGACGCCATAAGCCACGCGACTCGTACCAGGGACTGTTACAAAAACAAAACGCGATAACGACGCCTCGGCAAAAACAAAAGAACAGCGTAGTTACGATAGTTCGTTGCGGACTATACCGTGGCAAGACCGAATACATGCACCGGGTGTAACAGTTGTAACAAGAATTCATTTAACCAATTTGTACAGATTTTGCTAATACTTCAATAAAAGGTACATCTTCGCAGAGCCGAATTTACTTTTCAAGGGGCCCTAGGCTGAATATTTGGTGCGCCCTCGGTTAAATATAAAAATAAAATGACGCTGATTTGATTTTTTTTATAATAATACTCGTATAATCTAAATAAGAATTTAATTTCAAAATTAACATTGAATATTAAAACTAAACATAGCATTAACATAAATAAACATTAAAGATACAAGTTAATAAAGATAATATAAAAAAATGCTAATTTTTCGAAGAAAATATTTAGAATTCGAGGCCTCCAGGTAAAGCCCACACAGCACCATGACATTGCAGCAATGCCTCTGCAATGATGCGGTGCAAGATTGTAATGTTGCATCGCATCATTGCACAGACGTTGCAGGTTCACTCCTATGTCCGCCTTAACAATATTGCAGGAGAGTATTTTTGCAAAGTTGCAGCAGTATTACAAATATGTAGTCCTGCAACGTTCCGGCAATGATTCTGCAACGAAACGGCAAAATTGTGGCAATGGTCCTGCAACTCTTCGGCAATATTACGGTGCAAGATTGCACGTTCACTCCTATGTCCGTCTTAGCAATATTGCAGGAGTGTATTTTTGCAACGTTTCGGAGATTTTATAGCAAAAGTCCCGCCGCAACGTCTCGAGCAGTGAGGGACGCGACGACATGAATGTGTCTAGTCAGAATCGTAGTAGTATAACGCCCATGTGTATTTCTCACATTGTTCGTACAATATTGCAGGAATATTGTAGGATCGTTGCCACTGGAACATTGCAGTGGCAACGTGTGTATAATATTACAGAATACTGTTAGGGCGTTGCCACTGTAACATTGCACGTCAATGTGTGCGCAATATTGCAGAAATATTGTAGGATTGTTGCCACTAGACCATTGCAGTGGCAACGTGTACGCAATATTGCAAGAACCTTGCCACTCAAAGATTACACAGTAATATTGTGGCATCTTTTCTGCAATATTGCAATGCAACCTGCAATACCGCAATATTGCAGCAACGTTCCTGCAATACTCCCGCAACGAAGTGTGCTGTATGGAAGGGGGCCCTAGGCTTCAGCCTTGTTAGCCTAAAGGGTAAATCCAGCACTGCATCTTCGTTCCGAAAGAAATTAAGTAATTGCGTTTGCGACACAGCATTTTCAATATCCCTTATTTTCCTAATCTATATATAAAAAGCCGACAACTACAACCATAATATGTAGCAAATCTTTTTAAAATTCGCTAAGAATACCCCGTTGCGCAAAGGTGTTAAGGAGACATCCGTGTTTCTAAGTCTCCCCCGAGACTCTAAACTCTAAACGGTCGTACAAAGAGCCCAGGGGGCAAGGAAGCACGTAGCTCACGTGACACGCGTCTAAAAAGCTGCAAGCCCGCGTTCCCTCATTTTTTATTGTCATCGCAGGGGGGGGGGGGCAGAGTCGACGATAAAAGTCGAGCAGCCCGGATCCGTTTTCTTGGTCGGAAAAGCACTGGTATGCTTAATGATATTCTCGTGACCCGAGGCTGGTTAACGGGGAGCCCTCCGGTTACTTATCGATCCGTGAACCGAGTCACGCCAACCGACAAACCGCCCCGAAGACTCCTTCGAGGCAACACTAACTCGGACTTCTTTCCCTCTCGCTAACTCGTTCACCCCCGCGACGAAGAGGATCCCAGCCATGTACACGCCAACGGAAACTAAAAAATCCTGCCCAACTATGTGTGTCTGACATGGATAGTTTTGGAACTTCTACGTTTGATAAACTAATTTGCCCGTGTGAAACGTGCTGTATTCGCGTACTGCATTGCAAGTGACCTGTAATTGGAGGATGTATTGGGGGAAGCAGTTTAGAGGGTGCAGATTATAGCGTTTCGATTACTGAATTGCGATTATGAAGGGTATTGAAGCAGGGAATAATAAGAAGCTAGAGTGCGTTGTCTTCCGTTGCATCGACGTTACTGAAAGATGGATGACTTCAGGGTGTCAACAGAAAGTTACAATCAATTTCCTTACACCGTTACCTACTTCTGTTTTAAGTGACGCTTCGAGTGAAGTTGTCAAGCTTATACTAACTCTAAATACAAAGAGCCTCTATAAGCCTCTACCAATAAAGTTTCTTCTGCTTCGTCCTAGTGCATAGTTCCCGATTCTCGCGTGCAATACCTGAAGAGCAAGAAATAAAAAGGCTGTGAAAGAATCCAGTTCGGAAGTTTATCGAACCTCCACTCTAGAGCGCCCAAAAAAAAAGTAGAAGAAAGGTTTCGAAGGCTCCCTCGCGATGACCACGGCGTAGTCGCTACCGACTTTAGACCTGGGGACGGGGGTGGCGGAGGGTTGAGGAGGTAGGTCACGCGAAGAATGGGCGGAGATTCCAAAAATAGGACCATTACCGATAAGACCTAACGGAGGCGCTCCCGTAGGTGGGTATAGAGCTTGAGGTAGCCGATGGCAGGTGATAAAGCGGGGGGAAATAGGGTGAGTTAAGGGAGAGCTGGTAGGTGATGATGGCGGTGGGCAAATCGGTGAAACCGACAGTGCCGCTTTTCCCTGCTTCCACCCCCCTTAGACGCTCGTGGCGAAACAGGCGAGGGCTGGCCGCGGCGATGACGCTGTCGAGCGGAATGAAATAAAAGGGTGAGGTTATATTCCTAGCCCGATATTGCGTTCTGTCCACACCTAGCCGTGCTTCCTGTTTGAGAAGCTTAATTGGATAGGACGGCTCGGGGGCCGCTAGCCATCCGCAGCGTTCTCTGGTCGTCTTTGGGATGCCTGCTCTACGCGTGATTTGAAGTCAGAATTGAAGGGAAATGGCGATTGGGAAACAATAGAAGGTGGCTTTTAAGTTTAGATACATAGTATGTCGGGCTTAGATATGTGGATATGTAATTGGGTCTGAAAGTATTGGACATGTAGGAAGGTTGTGGTGTGTGAAAATTTTTTTATGTGGAGGGTGCAATGCAAGGTGGTGGGAGGAAGGGAAGGGATGAGTTTAGTGACTATGGTACTCGTAGATGGAGTTTATTTGAATTTTATACAGAAGGATGTTAGCTTTTGGGATTATACCTAGTCAGGTGGCCGAAAAGGGACGAATGTTTGTGAAATTTTTTAAAAAAGCGGAAGCATATATTTTTACAGAACGTTTTGCACTTAAAAGAGCTACATTTAAAGAATGTTTAATAATGTACAACGTTTATAATAAAGTAATAACCGATATTCAAGAAGCCTTTTTAAAAATTTGTTTTGCGGCGAACACTGCCGTTTGGAACCAGACTATTCAAAATCAATTTCTCGTGCAAAACTCACGCGAAGAAATCAGGAGTTTTCGCCTCTTTTCGACCGCTTGACTAGGTACAGTAATTCGTCGTAATAGCCCCGACAGGAGGTGGGCAAAATGTAATCTAATTACAACCTACAAATTACGATTAAAATGTAATTGTGTAGTTGATTACAATCGTACATTTTTGTAGTTGTCGAAACCAAATGGTCAACTACTTAAATGAACGAATTCAGAAAATAATGTGTAATCAACTACACAATTACATTTTAATCGTAATTTGTAAGATGTAATTAGATTACATTTTGCCCAACTCTAGTACCGACGAACGGGGCTGGCGGCGGGCGTACGACAGGATGCGGACACTATTTCCGAGAAGCAAGCGAGAGGGAACGAAACAGTTGATACGAAGTTGCCGTCGACTCTTTCGTTCTCTCACTCTCGACCAAAGGATTCCAAGAAATAGTGGGGATAGTCATTGGGCGTACAACCCCATACAGCACACTTCGTTGCAGCTGTATTGCAGGAACGATGCTGCAGTATTGCGTTGTTGCAGGTTGCATTGCAATATTGTAGGAACGTTCCCGCAATATTGCCATGCATTATTGGAGTGGCAATGATGTTATAATATTGCAGCAATATTGCAAGAACGTTGCCGTGCAATGTTCCATTGGCAACGATCCTACAATATTTCTGTAATATTGCGCCCACATCGAAGTGCAATGTTCCAGTGGCAACGTTCCTACAATATTTCGGCAGTATGGCGCGCACATCGACGTGCAATGTTCCACTGGCAACGATCCTACAATATTTCGGCAATATTGCGCGCGAATCGATGTTCAATGTTTCAGTGGCAACGACCCAGCAAAATTGCCCACATATTGCCGTGCAATACTGTAGTGGAAATATTGTAGAAAAAGTACAGCAATATTCTGAAGCAACTATGACTTTGACGAAATTTGGAATATGACGTCGAGTAGATTCTACAGCATGTTTCATTTAACTGGATATGCTAGAATTTTTCGCTGGCTGTTTTTATTGCCGTTTCGTTGCAGAATGATTGAATGATTGAATGATTGCACAATGATTGCCGGAACGTTGCAGGACTACATGTTTGCAATGCTGCCGCAACATTGCAAAAATACACACCTGCAATATTGCGAAGGCGGACATAGGACTGAACCTGCAACGTCTCTGCAATGTTGTGGTGCAACATTGCAATCTTGCACCGCAATATTGCAGAGACGTTGCTGCAATGTTATGGTGCTGTGTGGGACGCATGGTAAAAACGGGACAATAACGACGAATTACTGTATAACCCCTTAAGAAACTTATACATGCCTTTCCTCGACTTTTAAGAATCTCAATTACGACACTGATTTGAAGAAGAATGTAATCCTTGTAGGAAGTGGTGAAGTTTGTTCTGAAGAAGCTCCAAAGACATTGACCACTCACTTCTACTTAAAGCACAAAGCCCAAGGAAAAGACGTCGGCTCTGAAGTCAACAAATTCTCATCATTATTGATCATTTTGACGATAAACCATTCACCATTGTCTGCTGGAACCCGACGCCATAGGCAACGACCCAGCTCCCACAAAACATTCAACAGCGAACCCCTCCGTCAATCTTATTTATCGACACAACTTGCCATCGATACCTCGCTAACTACAGAGTCCCATACATAATGAACCACCTCGAAAGCGACCTTCGTGGAGCCTCCGTCGATCAAACGGTTTCTCCAAGTCCGCTGAAGGGCACAGGGGCGAGCTTGACTGGCAAGAAAGGCAAGTTGCACGAGCTGCACAAAACAAGAAGGTTCCCAGCCGTGGAACGCCGAGGGTGGCGCGACCGCGGGGGTGGTAGTAAAAAGGCACAAGAAAGGCTTGAGTAGCGTTTGTACGAGGGAATCGCGTGACTACTCACGGATCAATAGTTTGCTCCTATACGTGTGCACAAGAGTCGACTCGCACGAGACTTCGTTTAGGCGGCGGCGTTTGTGCCGACGGGGGTTGCGAAGAACAAAAATCGGTGCTTACTGTTCGACCGCTTCCGAGGAACGTCGGAAGAAGTGTACGGCTGTTTGTATTATTCAGCCGCTCCCAAGTGTCGCAAAAAAAATCTACATCGCGCACAACGAACAAGCCTCACATGGGGGGTTTAAGCCACATTCGTAATAGCACTAGCTTGATGCACAGGCTTTGCCTATCGATTCCCGGTTTGTATAAAAAGAATGACAATTATAGTTTCGTATTTGACGATTCTTATGATCAGTTATCTACATCCAATACTGTACAATATCCACGAAGTTTCATAGAATTTTTCAACGGGTTTATAGTTACCTTAGCTTTCCCTAGAGCTTATACGCTCACACGATGCCACTTCAAGCATCGTTATATTTTTGCCCACTTCTCTAGAGATTAAGATACGGATAGATTGACTGGAGAAATCCATCAAGCATATAATACCAGTAATACGGTTTTATTATCAACCAGAACCTCGAGGGACCGCGTAAAAATGGCAAAATCATAAACTGTAAACTCGAAGGGGGCCATTTGCAGCGCGATTCAAAGACCGGCGAGCAGGAAACGAGGGCGAAAATCATTCTCCTTGTGATTTCAACGTCTGCCGCGCGTTACACCGCGGAACAACCCTTATTACCACGTGTCGTGCGAGAGGGAGGCTCGAGCGGAAGAACCGTGGCTGGAAGGGAGACGGAAGAACGCGGTAGTAGAGCCTATCCACCAGCAGTAATGGCAGGTAGTATCGATCGTAACGAAATGTTCCTGGAAACGTGACGAGCTTCGGGCTGCTTTTGCTCGTCCATTTATCGGCACCGTGGCGTGCGTACGGGCTTACGAGCTTAAGAGCGCCCCGCCTCGCGAAACTTGTCCTCCGCACGAGGAGCCCCCCTTCACCCTTTATTTTCCTCTTCCTCGCGAATTTTATTACACACTCGCGGAAGTTTGGAATCTGCTTCGCCGAAGTGCACTGAACCCTCGAAGATCCCTCGACGTTGGAAATTTGTTAGGGAGTGAATGTTCCTTTTAATATCCTTTAACTAATTTCTTGCCGATCTTCCTTGAGATCTGAGTTATACACATATTGTAACAGAAAGATTCTCAAAGGTGTATGCTCTTAAACATAAACACAGCAAAACTTAACCACACTAGAGGAAGATTAAGTTGTTCTGTTGGGGGATATTGGAAGTGAGTATTACGAAACCGAGGATTATATACATTGACCGTAATACTTGTTCCAAATCACTGCTTCGCGAAGCTCGTGCATCGATTTCAAGCTATTCATTATCCCTCCAACTCGCCCACATGGAGCGGGAAGATTTCGCGTTTCCTTTATTCGCATCGTCATACATCGTAGCGGAGTCAGTCGATTCCTGTCGTAATGCATAAATAAATTGCCCCGAAGTCTCTCCTTCTCCCTTCCCTTCTTTCTGTCGCTTTGGCCTGCTCGTGTATACACGAGACGCTGCTGTACGCCGTGGTACGTACAAAATGATTGATGGACTTTTTCGTCGGCGTTTTCTCGGTAAAGGCGTATCGATTCGCCACTCATCCTTATGTATTTATTCGCCTGTGTGTTCGCGTATGCAAAGAGCACGTATTTACATACGCGTGCCTCTCTGGCTGCGTGTACTCTGCGCAATGGCGTTAAAGAAAAATGTTTTTGCAATTAAGCTAGTGGCCGCGAGTTGAAATGCAACTATTTCGATGTAAGCCCCTTGCGTTTCAGAGCTAAAGGTTCAATTATAAGGTCTATTTTTGCTTAACACTTTGCTGATCGCCCTTGCGTACACGCAAGCTTGTAATTGTGACCTCTTATCGGGGTTGTATTTAAAAATTCAATGCCACTTCGGATTTCCTATTGGTAAGAATATGTATTTGGATTATTTAGATTGAATTTATAAGAGGCTGTTTTTAAATATTTTCTAAAATCAATGACTACTTAGTTTTTCGTATTTAAAAAATTTAAAAGTGATCGATGGTAGGTGAGTTCGTTCCAAAACGCGTAGCTGATGGAACGTTAAAAGGTTCTATCGAGTGCAGATTTTTTTAAAACATCTTGATAGGTTAACAAGCAAAATATTCTGAAATTGAATTTGAACAACCGTTAGCTATCCATTCTTAATGGAATAATAAAAGCGTGAGGAACGCAGTTGCTAGTGGAAACATTCGTCATTTCAAACCCTTTTACCTTTCTCAATATTCAGCCATATAAGAAGAGTGACATTTATTGAAATTTGCCCCCACGTCAACACTTCTTCTCACCAGACTGGTGTCTTCTCCCAAGTAATTTTCTTTAACATCTAAAAAAATACTTTCATGCTAACGTATCGAGTGACAAGCACAAGTCGCCGAAGAGTTCGACGGGATCAATTTACCTTTACATCCCAGAATCTCTTCACCTCACCTCGGAAACCTTGTCCCAGTGGAACCATTTAAGCGCCGATGCAACGCGCGCGGCACGAAGCAGTTTGCTCTTCCAAATAAATCTCGACAGTTACTCCACTATGGAAAGAAGAATAAAGCAAGCTGTCTTACGCTGGGAACTGGAACGAACGCATTAATAAATTCCATCCGACCTTGCTCCCTAATATGGATCTTCTTGCGTCTCGAGAGGTCTCCGTGTGTCATTTACCAGATCTGGCTAGATCCTGACGAGCGATTGGAGAGGAAGATAAATGGTGGAACAGAGGAAAGTCTTTGTTCGCCGGATGCCTTTGTGACCGAGGTTCTGACCCGCAGGTCGATCCGGTTTGATCAGACGCGTTCCGGAGACCTGTGCTCTTCTCCTCCGGATTACGCTGTACCCACGGAAATCTGAAAACTCAGGATTATCCCTGCCGCGTGGGCTCTTCAACTCGTTTCGTAAAATCCGGTCGCTGGAGCTCGTTTCGCTGCGGTCACGGAACTCGTGAAATTTTTCTTTCGTACCGGGCTACGCGTCGAGCTTCAGAGGTTTCCACAGAAAGGAAGCACAGCTCTGCAGTTGTGATATTAAGCCACGTTCCCACGTGTGCAATATGGAACAGGGGATACTTGAAACGCCTCTTTGCTTTTAGCGTTTTACCTGGAAAATAATCTACCTGGCTGCTTCAAGTTTACTTTGACACTATACAAGCATACATAGAAGAATGGGTCATAGACGAATACCATATTACTAGAATTAATTTTTCACGCGTCTACAAGATATTCTAAGACAACCAAAAAGTCATAATTAAGGGGTCCACTGTGGCGGATTGAAAAATTAAGCTTCTTTTAGATTTTTTCCTCCATAGATACAACATATAATGAAATAAATCTTTTTGGTATTTATTAAGGTAGGTACTCATATATTATACAAAAAAATTTAAAAGAATTTTTTAATTTGTTTTAAAACTTTAAACGCGATTATCTTGAAAGAAGATAGTTTCAACTGGTGCAAATAATTGCAAAAAACTATTTGACCAATCAATTTGAAATTTTTACACTTTATTCGGCACATCAGTAACTATGAGCAGGACCACGGCTTTTCATACTATTTACAAAGCAAACTGACTGAAAAATTCACCGAATTTCGACACTTAAACTTCAAACCTCCATCACTGTGTTAACTTTTTATCAGTAAAAATAATCCTGGTCCCGGCGATAACCACACTCATATTGATTACCACACACTTTGAATTTTTTGTTTCAAATGTGTCGTTCAAAAACTGTTAAAAATTTAAAGTAGATTTTTTATACTGTCAATAAGTGATATAACTTAATAAGTAGATAAAACATTATTTACATTGAACATTCCATTTACTAAAAAATAAATCCTAAAAAAGGCAATTTTCATGACGTCACAGTAGACTGATTGACCTCTTAAATATTGTCAAGAATATGGGAATAATGAAACAAAACATCTGTCTTACGTACCACTTCAGAAATTTCAAATATTATAAGATACAGTAGTTTTGTGAATTCCGAGAGGTGTGCCTTAATTACGACAGCTGTGCGTAGATTTTTCTACCCAACTGTACACGTGCACTCGTTGAAAAACATAGATCGACGAATAATAGTTGGTTCCCCATGTTCGTCTATCATTTGTTATCCAAATTAAATCCCGCCTGTTCGGTTGGCGAGCGCAGGCGGTAGAAACGACTGCAACGAAAGCAGGCGCGAGCACGCGGATGAAAAAGAGAGGACAGGAGCGAATAAACCGGAAGTACGGCCGCGTGGTCGCGCAGTTCATTCAGACTCCGCTTCCAGGTTCCAGCTTGTGTTGTCCTTCTCTCGTTTTCTTTTTCCCCGGCGTTCCGTCGCTCGAACAATAGAGCCGCGATGCCGTAATACACGCCAGAGGGTGATTAATAATTCCAGGAGCAAGCTGAGGCACGAAATCCGAAACATTTCCAGCGAGCGCGATCGCGATTACACGAAACGCGTGCCCCTCCGAGGAACTCCTCTTGCGTGCACTTGGCGACGTTGCAATTAAATAATTACCCGCTACGTTACGTTATTTCGCGCATCGATCGATCAAGGCTCCTTCAAGATCACAGATCGATCTCCGGAACAAACGGGAGTTTCCAACTTAAACACTGAGGCGCTTGGTGACGTTAATTTGTCATGATATAAAAATCAGTTAAAAAATGTTGTAATCTATAATAATTTTATGCACAAATGTACATCCGGTTGCAGAAGCGTTAGCGAAAAATGTGGAACAATTGGGCCAAGTTATACAAAAAGCTGCCAACCCTCAATGCTGTGAACTTGAGTTTTAGTTTGAAGATTTTAATTGTTAAAGCAAAGTACCTTTATTTGAGTTGGGTATTCTTTATTTCTTGTTGTCGGTTCCCAATGCGTTTTAATGGGTTATTTAATAGTAAGTAGTGTGATTAATATTATTCTAAATTTTCAGTAACTTTTGTTTTTTAAGCCTAACATAGAACTGTGGCTCGGTGGTTTTAATAATTGAATAATGGTAGAGTCGTTCCATGGCTTGGTCATTTTTTACAAAATATAGATCACAAAATTATGGGCTCCGTGCTGTATTTAACTAATTTTTGGTCAGTTTCAGGGTTGTTTGGCTTCTGCATAACTTAGCTCGATTGAAATTCTTTGTCTCAAAGGGTGTCACTTTGCCAAGCTTCTAGACGTCTTGTACCTTTTAAACCACTAGGGCCAGGGTCAAGAGTAAACAATAACAACGACAATTATCTTTAATTGCACGAGGCTGCGGCAAAATACGTTTCACGAATGGACATTTCGAGCAGTCGGTCACGCCTCAGACAGACAGACAGAATCGTAAATTTACGGTTGGTGTGCCACGAGACGGAAGCAGGGGAGCATCAGGTGCAAGCGGAATTATGGACCCACCTGCCTTTGTACGCTCGGTCCCCTGTGTTATTTCTATTCCGATTCTAGTTTCGTACCTGCCCGTAGACGTTCTCGAAAGTTTACACGTTGCTGCCTAGTGAAATATTCTGTACACGGTGTTGTTCTATGGAGGAACGTGAAATAAAATGGATTATAAACAAGTGACACAAAAAATTAAAATTGTAGAGTGTATATCATAGAAGTATTATTCGAATACCTTCAAGAAATCGTTTTAAACAATGATTAGTTGAAACTTTAAAGAAGACACTGGAAATTTATAGATAAGCAGCGAGAAATATTTCAGATTTAATGTTTTATATTCATTACTGTGTTTTTTCTGAGTAAAATAATTATTATTAATCTGTTTGACTATTAATTGACCAATACTTTTAATGCTCCTCTTACAATGCACGGTAATTATGATGTGAGCTTGGGCCACTTCTTTCATTTCTACTTTATGAAACGTTTCTGGGAACTCTAACTATAAATAAAATATTTCCAGAATACTTCTTATGGATATACAGGATAATTCTAGCCTTTTCCATAAATCTCAGATACCTATTGCGTGAGAAATATCTTTCTTCTGTCGAGTAAGTACGTACCTCGAATCTCATTAAGCATCAAGCAAATAACGAACACTAAATTTATTTCCGTCGTGGAAATATTATTCCACAGATGCACGATTAAGGAAATATTTTTCCCTGTAGGGACTCTACACCAGTTAATAAAATAAATATTAATCTTTCTTGCGAGCGTTTTATCGTTGCCTGATTTTCACGCAAGGTTGCATCGTTGAATCAGTTCAAGTGTATAATTTCCACCTTGTTGAATCTGTTTGAAAAATTTAAAAAAAATGTCCCCTTTTTCATTCGTCTTTTCTACATATTTTCCTATCAACGAAGTCGTACAAATTCGCAAACTTATTAATTGCACTTCTCCCTTAAATCCTCAACGCGGGACATCGCAATATTAACATAATAAGATTCATTTTCAGTTCAGACTAAATTTTGAATTTCATTTCTCGAGGAAAACTATCACTGCATCAGAGAATACAAATTTCCTACTCTACTAAAATATCATCTAAACAAATAACAAATTCTAAACAAATTCAGCGACAAACAGGCACTTCTCCAATAACAATATATCCCAAGGCAAAACACATTAGCTGCCAATCAATCGATCTAAAAAAACACAACTGCAAAAAGGTGGGTCGAAACTCGTCCACACAAGCTACAGCGTATCTCTATCTCTCGCTTTATCTGGGCACGAAACGGTGTACGTAGGAAATCGCGTTCGTGCGTCGCGTGTTTATTTCCAGGATTATACCGTTCACATAATATGACGTGTGCCATTAACAGCGTAAGCTAGCAAACTTTGCGCTGAAAATCCCACGCCTCGAGTAACTTTCAGCCCCTTAAACGCAGAAAGATTTTTACAATTCGAAACTGAGGCCCGAGCCAGCTCGAGTCGCCCATAAAATGCCCTCGCGATCTCCTAAAAAAGTCACAGAAGAAAAAACAGAAAACCATATTTTCCTTCGCGCGGCACGCGTTGCAGAGACCCTCCAGCGCCGTTTTCCCTTGATTGATCTCCCAACTCGTGCACCAGATAAACGTTCCCGGAACCCTTTCCACCAGTCGCTATCAGATCCTGAACGAAACGTGATAAATTGCTAGGCGAGAGGACGGGGGAGCAGAGGGAATAATCATAATTCAGCCGCGGCCATGTCGCGGTTATCAAAAAGTCCCGCGAACCAACAGATAGAGCAGCCTCGTCGCGTGTCTCTGCACGTGGGAGGAGGTTAAGGACAGTCACGCGGGACACGGAACAGTTAAAAATATCGCTGGACGAGGCAGACGATCGATCCGAGGACGAGGAACACGCTGGGACTTGGAATATTGTTGGCTTGGCGAACCTTTGGATTTTTGCTACTCTTTCGCGATCAGGGCGTCGAATGCCACGTAGGCTCCTGACATTAGGGGAAAGGTGGTATACTATACGCGGAAGCTGGAGTTTCATGAAGGGCGAAGCTAAGGTGGGTTGAACATTGAAGTCTCGGAGGAAAAACTGAAGATGGAATTATCAAAAGTATACGATAGATATTTTTGTAATTACTTTTTATTTTCCTTGACGTGGGAGTCATTGGCCTACTTTTGCACGATTCTAAAGTAGAGCAATAATTATTCAAATACTCGAATACTCGAATAATTCGAATAATTCGACAAATTTCGAATAATTTCTTCGAATATTCGAATTCTCTGGTATTCATTCGAATATTCGGATGTTCGAATTCTCTAATCTCTGGTACTTATTCATTCGAATATTCAGATGTTCAAATTCTCTGGTATTCATTCGAATATTCGGATGTTCGAATTCTCTGGTATTCATTCGAATATTCGGATGTTCGAATTCTCTGGTATTCATTCGAATATTCGGATGTTCGAATTCTCTGTTATTCATTCGAATACTCGAATATTCGGATATTCGTTACAACCCTATTCCAGACATTCTAGACCTGAAGCATTCATTTTCCATATCTTCTTCGATAGTCTACAATTATCAGATCATAGAAACCAGATTTCTTAAATCACCTTGACTCCTCTATCATTTCGAAGTTGAAAGCTGTAAGTCCTCCTGCAGGATACAGTAGACGAATCGTTGCGATATTCAGAAAAATACACCATAATAATACGTTCGTATTACTTTTCAATGAAATAATGTTTCCACAGAGAAGTCTTCACCACACAAAAATCCTAAATACGTATACTCCGAACAGAACGCCAAAAAACAGCCAGATCGCTGTCTCGCAGGAACCACCTGGTGTTCCTCCTCGTTTCCCCCGAGCCTTTTTCATTACTCGAACGAATTCATACGGGACCTTCATTCACTCTACGCAGAGAAACCGCACGAAAGGGAATTCCACACTGGCGAGCCACAATCCGGCTGGGTGTCTGAATAAAACAGCTCCTCCCTGACCGTTTGTACCTCGTGTCGCGTTCACCTGCTGACGAGTATGACTTCGGATTGAAGTAAACGCCGACTGATAGAGACCAGAAGTCACACGACACATCGTATTTTCGAGTATCGAAGGGAATACACGTAATACCGAGACGGCAATGCGGGTCATTTCGAATTCTCGTTCGTCTTAATTCTTTCATGGTGACCCTGCGCTGCCATGGATATTGCATGCCGTTGCAGTTTCTGTGAGTTGGGATGCTATTGCTGGTCACGTGGATCACTCTGTACGTGGCACAAAAACGATTGGTCAGAAATAAAGAAAAGTGGTAGAGAGAAGTGTTGAACAAAATTATTTTACGAGAGACATCATTGTTAAAAACTTTTAATATCAATTCCGGGTTCCAGGTTGGAGGGTGCATCAGCCTCATGCACACCTGATTTAAGCTTCCATGTGACTGAAATAAAATAATAAAATTGAGCAACTAATTATTTCAGGAAAGAAATGTAAGAATTATCTGTTTACTAAAATGTATATAATCATGTTTGACAATGATGAAATCGATATACTTAGATACTATATAATTTTCGAGTTTATCATTGTCAAAATTTTAGATTGGAAAAATATGTAATTGCTTCCATTCATAGCAATGCAAAGTATTTGACGAACGTGATAGACAGCACCTCGAGCGCTTCATTATTCCATATGCAACGTGGCAGAGGGGTCGAAGCAGAATAGGATATTACTTAGTAGTTAAAGGGTTCAAACATGATCATTGATAATAATATACCATTACAACAGCAACGCAGCCCTTCAGCGTTTCTCGGAAAAAGAAAAGGACTCTTGCTTCCCCGTAAAACGTTCTTTAATTTCCCGCGCACATTCGCTTAATACCACCCTTCTTCATTTACGTTTGCATGTGTATAAAACATAAGACATCCTTCCCTTCTTTCATCTTTACGAAAACGTAATCGTAGGATCAACGAAACAAGTCCACCGACAATAAAAACAATCGTCCATTGCGTGACGTTCGTGAGCCATTACGATACGGCGGTCGTAAATTTACGTATTACGCGCGATCGTATTACTCGAAATTACGGTACACGAAATGATCGAACCGCGAAAGAGCGCGGGGCCACCGTTTCCGTCGATTCGGTTAAACTTTTCGCCCTCTCTATCGCGCGAGCACATCGCCAGGAATAATACGGTTACAACTTTATATCGAAGCGTGGCACAAAGGTGTGTTGATTAAATTGTAGATTGCGAAAATTATTTAGATTGTATTAAGTGGCGGTCTCGAATAATTAACGGTTTGGAATACTAATTCTTTAAGATACTAGATAAAGGGCGCGCGAGCGCGTTTCAATCCAATCTTAATTTGCCCCTCTTTACAGAATAGATGCGTATCAGCGTCCATGGGAAATGATAGACGAGAACAATACACGGAACAGCCTTGCTCGCGCTAAATATATTTCTCTAAGTAACTCTACACCCTTCAAAATCATTTAAATAATCCCAGAACTAATCGACAGTATATTTCTAAAAGCAATCCACCTTAGTAAACGTAGCCTTACGTCCCATTCTTCGTAATACACGAACCTACCCTAGTAGCATTTTCGGTTGGCCAACGGTAGCCAACAGTTGGGAATTAGTTGGGATATAGTTAGAGTTTTGCCTACAAATTCCCAACATAGGGCCTACGGCAAAAAACTTACGACAGTTTGCCAACGAATATTCAATGTTGGGCCTACAATTATTATGGTTGGTTAATTAACAAAGAGTTACGACAGTTTGCCTACGAATATTCAATGTTGGGCCTATAATTACTATGCGTAGTAATGCCAACCATGGTTGGTTAATTAACAAACAATTTACAACGATGATTAAATGTCGTCTTACAAACGTCAGAAAATTTGCTACATCCAAAAACCTGTTATTATATTCCAAGTTGTGGTTTTTCTTTCCTTATTTATAAATACGTAAAGAGGACGTCTGTCTTAAGACGAATGTGAAATCTTAAGGAACGAGTCTAAAGGTCGAATGATATTTTGTAGAATATTTCGCGTCACTGCATAGTTTTTAGAAACACTTAATACTTGTTATGTACCTAAAAATTAGAACTGTTTACAAGTAAGTGTATTGGATAGTTGCAAACAGCGGTTGCTTTCTAAGCGGAAAGTCTGAGTTCAATTCCCCTCCTCAACGCGAAATTTTTTTTTCCTAATCCAGACCTGAAGAAGACGTCTTTACAACGTCTTTTGAAGTTGTTTAAGACGCCTTCTGGAAAGAAACTTTCAATGGGGCTTTTACGGTAAGCCCTATAAATAGTAGGGCAAGAGTAGGAAAGCCTACCTTGGCCCTCTGTTGTTGGCCCAACCTGAAAAAAAAGTGCCAAATCTAACTATTGGCCAACTAAAATTATGTGCGTGGCCCAACTGTATGCCAACAACAAATGCTACTAGGGATATTAACCACAGAAAACGAGTTAATTAAGAAAAATATGTAAAACCAATCAACTCGTCTCAGAAGTTACTAATTAATAACTACACAGCCACAGAATACCTAAATGTGCCATTTTCCGCGGACCAACACTCTTCAACTACTCCTAAATTCAACCCGAATCCTGTCAAATTAAGAACCATCCAAGAATTAGACTGACCATCAGCAATCCAATTCACGGATCTACCGAAGATGAAGCAAAGAAAAACGTGATCTCCGCGAGGGCAAGAGGGGATGGCGTGACTGGTCAGGGTGACGCATCGCTGAGGACCATGTTCCTTCTAGGATCGATCGTTAGATCACGGGCGTGCATAGGGTGGCCGCGTAATTTCGTGGATGCACGCGGCCGGCCCAGGCGACGCACAGAAGACGCAGGTGGTGGCGTGCAGAGGCGATAGGTGCACGGCCTGGACGGGCAGCGTGATCCATAATGGTGGCGGGTGGTGGTCTTGTGTACACGAGGGGCTGGCATGGCAACGGGGTCGATAAATAGCCCGGCACGGCACCGACTTCCGATTTCATCGTGGACGATGCCGTGCCACGTCGGTATCGCGGCCCTGCGCTGGCATTCCCAGCGATCCCTGTAATTCGGCCCGGACGGCCTTTACGTAGCCGTGCTGGACGACGAAGGAACCGCGCCGGAGCCTCCAGCAGTCCGCCAATCCCCGTGCGATGGCTGCCTCGATGGCTCTTCGCTTCGAAATCGCTGTAATATCCCATAAAACACCTCGTGCGATAGATGGATTGGCTAGTTTGCTTTCTATGCTGACTTATACCGCGCGAATGTTTTCTTCGTACGAGTCGTATGCAGGTTTTGTTATGGCTGTTTTATGGGATTTATGCGGGGCGTGAGCTTTCTGCTGTGGAATTTGTCTGGATAAACCTAAGTTTAGGTCTTTATCTAAGGATCTTCATAAATTCTGAAATTGAAGGGCTAGAGAGGAAGAAAGATGGGGGATGTACTAAAAGGAGAAAGGATGAGATAGTTCTGTAGTAGAAAACCAGAATATCTTGTTTCTTTAGTTCTTGTAGTTTTCTTCGGCTAAAGTAATTGTCAAATGCTTGTAGTTTTTCGTATTTGTTGGAATATTAAAATAAAAGAAAACTGCCCACGCAGTGTTTTTATAGTTAGAAAGGTTTTTATATTAAATGAATGAAACTTGGATAATAAGAGTGACAATGAAAAATAATTGTGTAAACTCTTCAAGAAGAAGAAATTCACGCTGGGAAGAAAACAAAAGACAAGTCTGGTTGTCAACCGTACCTTTGGCAAAATTAAATATATACCTGGTGTAACTTTTTAACTACTATTACCTGTACCAGTTCAACTTTTCAGCATTTCCTATCATATGTCTTCAATGAACCCTTTCTTATGATCCCTGTACCTTTTTCTTCTTGTTACTTCTTCTACGCATTCGTTAATATGTTGGCTCCTCCATTTATCCAGCGTTCAGTTATTTTAAATTATAATTGGGATTATTTGTTTAGTAGCATTATTGCCTTTTTGGAAGAAAGCCTCCTTTTTTATAATGATAATTATTAATATATTTGTGAAAAGTGAAAATAATTCCTAGTATTCTTTTGATTGAAACTTTCGTTGCATCGTAAATTCGAGTGAAATCCTGCATAAGTATTTCGTCAGAATTGAGCAATTAAATTGATTAAATAAAGAGTACAGCTGAATTAATTCGTTTCATAAAGTAAATCTGGAGCGTAGAATTTAGAGTGTTTAGACGCGTGTTTGGAGCGAATAAAGAAATTAGCAGGGGTTGCAAAAGTTTAGTATCCAAGGAATTGTAAAATATCATTACATAATGATTTATATCTCGACATTCTTTGTAAAATTTTCCGCATTGAATCCTCTCTTTTCATCCACGACCGAATCACTTTCAAAACGTACACCAAATAATTCTTTCGCATAATGCAATCGAGTAGAAAGTATTGCAGATACTCGGTTCAAACATTCAATCTGAGAATAAAAATTTATGTAACGTGTAATTATAGATTATACAACGAAACTGCATGAATTATACAACCCTAAATTAAACACAAACGTTTACGGCGTTTATTTCCTTCCCTTCTGGGCTCAATAATTAACGCAATATTAAATGAGCAATATTTTACAATCCTTTACACAATTTATTACACTTAGCAACTTCTTGTTTTCTCACGCCATTAGTTTCAATCTCGAACACTGCGAGTAACACTCAAAATATAAAACTTCAAATAAAATACCAATGTCTCCTTTACCTTCACCGAATTTACATTCATCAATAGAATATCATTCCCCGGGTTCTTTGTATTTTATAGAACATTTGAGTGCATAGTTCCAGAAATCTGTGCAGCATGGAAGTATTAATCCTCTCCTCTATGTTGAAACGTGGAGGAACAAGTATTCCTTAAGACCAGAGCAAGAACTCTAAGCGCTCGCAGTTGTCGCTTCCTTATCCTCTCAGGACTTCTCAGGGAGTCGCGTGACGTATAATCCAACGTACCAAAGCTGGGGGGACAAAAAAGAAACTGGCGGCCCCCGCATTTGCAACCTGTCGCGATAGGGGCTCCTTATCTGCGGCAGGTGCGCGTCTCTGAGGAAACGTGGCCGCATAATGAAACTCTTCCTAGCACGTTCCAAGGTGCCAGCCGTTTCTTCCTTTCAACGGCAGTTGAAAGAACCACTTTTAGAAATGTATGCATCGAGCGTAGAAGTAAGAAAAAGTACACTTCCCTTTCATAGCAATTGCGGGAACCACGACGAAGTGCATTTGTCTGCAGCTAAACTTTGAAAATATTGCCCTTCTTTTCTCGTAACCGTAGATTGTTTGTATGAAGAATTCAAGGCATCTATTCTTCCTGTGGGTATTACGTAAGGGAGTCATTTGCAAAGCGTATTTCTTCTTTAAACTTTAAGTGAGTGAACCAACTGTGAAATATTACTTGGATAAAGGGAACAAGTGAAGTAAAATTTATGAAAATTGTCCTTAATGGAATAGGTTCCTGAGAAGAGTATTTTGTGGTGATTTAAATTGAGGATGTTGCTGTTACTTGTAATGTTAGTCGAAGCTGTCAGTTGAAGAAATATATTCTTTAATTAAGCAAAGGGGTCAAGGAAGTTGCAATTTTTTCGTGTGTCAATTAAGCAAACCTCTTCTAGAAGTATATTACTTTTTTTAAAGAAAGAAACGAAGAGTATTGACATTCTTTTTTGTCTCTTATCAGATACTACTATGTCTCTATGAATTCGTAGGGAACAGGACGAGGAGCAATGAATGTAACAAGTTTTAAATAAAACATATTTTTATTCCTTTATTCATTCGATTTGTTACATGCTTCACACATTTTAAATATTTATTACATAATACACATATTATGGCACACTTAGAATAAATTGTTAGTTGGCCTCTGCAAATTATGATTACCTGTAATTATATAAAATGTGCCTTAGTGTATTCACATTTATTACAATACACATTACAAATTAAAAATCTGTCTAACAGAATAATCTGTTTCGGTTACAGATGCCACGAAACAGAGAAAAATTTGTTATCCACAACGAATTAAAGCACATCATAGAATAATTTTTAGGCAAGTCCGCCATTCCTAAATAATTATATTTTACATAAATCTTACCTATAGGAAAGGTAAACGTATACAAAAAAAAGAAATGACGAGAGCAATTAAAATCTGATTCGTATTAAAAAATTATAAAGGTTCAATTTGTGGAATAAAGAAGAGAAGCTGCAACTCACAGGAAGGGAAAAAGAAAACCATTTCAAAGTATGCGAGCAGAAATTTTTTCACCCAATCTCTTCCCATTTCCTTATCAAAATACGCTCAACCATGAGATCGCAATTAACATCATTTACGACGGCAGTAATCGATTCGATACATCGAAGCAAATTGATCCAGATCGTGAATAATCTTCAGGATCGAGAAAGCAGGCAGTGATTGCCACGAAATTTGTTAATCATTAACGCTGTGAAAGGATCGTAAACCTTTTTCTCTCTTTAACGCTGCTCTACATAATTTTTTGCTTGCTTAAGTGTAACAACCACTATCTAGGTTTCAGCGATTAAATCGACCCACGATGTTACAGTTTACTCACCATTTAATAACATTTATGTAAATTAATTAACTCGAGTTTTCTCAATAAATTTTTAAATCTCTATAAATTGTTCCATTTTCAAAATTCAATTCACAACTGAATACAGTGTGGAAATATAAATGGTCTTTCCCAAAAAGGGTTCATCACACAATGCAATTTGCAAATGCTATTTAAATTTAAAGTGGATACTAAGGAACTCGAAAACTGCACACAAGAAAAATAACGGAGAATCAATCTTTAAATTAACAACCTCCCCCCGTTAAAAATTGCATCCCATTAGATGTCCCTATTTTGAGTCACCTAACTCATTTCTACTTTCCATTGAAACAGAAAAAGAAGCATCTTACAAGATGAATGCCTTTTCTCTCGTGTTACTATGCGGCTCATTAACTGCAAAAAGAAATTTATCCTTTCAGCTGGCGGAAATACAAAACGCTCTTTTCCTCGAAAGTACGAGGTTCGATCGATCGTTGGAAAAGATTCAAGCATCGCATTTGTACGAGCAGAAGGAGCTAATCTTCCATCGACAACAGGAACAACACGCTCCACGATGCAAGTGGATGCACCAGAGAAGTGACTCTTCTCCGGTGCATCTACTTTCACCGATTAAAGTGAACAGTACGCTCGAGTGATTCTCTAACCAATGATTTGCTCCGATAGCCAGTTAGAGAAGTCTTTAGCTACCAGTAGTCTGGTGTCATGAGATTATTGCTTTCGCAATTGACACAGTTAGGGACACCATCGAACGCCAAGTCGAAATTTGTACCACTCTCTATGGATTACAGAAAAATCACTCGGTATTCCGTATTCTCAGTGACTAGAAAAGAAGATTTCATTTTTTCTAAAGTAATATTCTTCTTAATAATGCTAAAATTACTAATATTTTAGAAAATGGCTCTATAACAATATATCACTCTTTGCTATAATTTGCAAAATTTTCAAGGAACTAGTATAACGTAGTGCACGCCTTAATATTCAACTCGAAAAAGTTTCAAAGTTGTAGTAATAAGGTCTATAAAATTCAATAATGGAAGACGCAAATTAGGGATAATATGTTCAAGTAATTAAATCTCGTTCCACCTATTACGTGAATAACTCCTACTTTTTCTATTTTCTACAAGTAATCATCGCCTCAGGCGAAATATTTTGGTCCTTTAGGTCACGTTAAATAATGGCTGAGTCCATAATTTCGAAAGGTTCAGTAAATCTAGCACAATTAACCCCTTCTGTCGATGCTCACGTTGAATCGGTATCCAGCAAGTGATGGCATTGCAAGATCCACGATTATACACTGCACATCTGTGAATTCTTCCAGTGCCAAGACTCGCCAGAACCTTCCTGGTGTCCTTGATCTTCACTTCCACCACTTTTCCCTCGTTCAGACGTCAATACTTGCACAATACGTATTTCCCTTTCTCTTTCCTTTTGTCTTACGTTTTACACGATGCACGTGACTCGCTGCTCCACAAATTCTTTGTCGTACGATGTTCAGCAATTCTCCGAAACAGAAATTTATTCTGCATAGTTGCTACAAACGTTAATGCAAAGGCCAATATTTTTTAATGGTAATTAAAAGGGCATAGCGGAAGAAACTTTTAAGGAAACTATTAATTTGACATAGGTAATCAAGTGTAATTAAAAGATATATAAAGTATTTCCTATTTTAAATAAATCCCCATTTCCTTTTGTATTTTAATTAACAGATTCAGTGTAAAATCTTCTCATTTGTTTTCTATTTTTATCACAATAGCTTCTATCAGAGAAATAAGCATATTCCAACTCTTCCATCAAAATTCAATCGTATGATACAGGAATTTACATCCCTTGGCAACAACCAAACCGTATCGAGATTTGCGAAACGAATTCAGAGGAGACAAAAGAACGAGAGAGGTGGGCTTTTGGTTGGCCACTTTCTGTGTGGGCCACGAGATTTCACAAGTGATTTGTAAAACGTGTTGACCCGAGCCGCGTTGGCGAATGATTTAGTCACGAGAACAGAATAGATCTGAAATTGAAAGTCAATGGATCGACTTCGTTGCGATTTCGCAGACTCGATCGTTATCGAATCGGTTTTAATGGTAGCTTTAAACAGTACCTCAAGCAATGAAACGTCGACCTGCCTCGGAAATTTTCTGTTTCATCTGTAACGCGTTTGAGAATTGACAGTAATTTTATCGAACCAGAAATAATCATGATTCTTGGTATTTTAATATACATTTTCTTTTTCATTGGATTTTTTGACAATTTCTATAACAGAGGATATGCGTAATTTTATTTTGTGAAGGAACAACTCCTCGCTAATAATTAAAATTTATAAAGCTTAATTTACTAAAATCCTAAATAATATTTCTCCTACTCTACTCTGTAAAATTGGGAAAAAATCCCATTAATCAATTATGAATCACACGTAATTGAACCTATAAAAATGTATCGAAAGTGTCGAATATGCATTTAATCCTAAGACGTGTTATGATCCAATCAGAAATGCCAAACTAAATTATTCTCGCCTATAAAATCAAAGTTACGGCTTCAAAATCACGCGGAATTACGGCGAAGCTAATTGTTTCTTCTCATTAAACGAGAATCGCGAGTGTGACGATTCAATTGTGAAGTGTATCGAAATCGAATCAATTATTTATGGAATTATCACGATTGCGCAAAAGTGGCCGTTGAAGGCCGCTCGTAGAATGTGACGACTTCAAAATTATGGAAACTTGTCAGTTTGTATAAAACGTGTAATAAAATATTACAAGAGATAACTGAGTTCTGTTTTTCCAGTGCCTAGCTACACATATACCTATACAAATAAATTAAATGACCGAAATTCGAGACAGCTGATAATCAATTCTCTTCTCTAATCATATATACACTTTCTGCAATTTTGAAATATTTTTATAATTACTTACATAATGTTTTTATTTCAGAAAACAAACTTTCGAACTCGATTTTTTCGCAAAATATTCACTAGTACGTCCCACGCGTTTAATAAATAATTATATGTAATATGCAAAGTTTTAACCAAATTGGTGACTGCAACTTTGAGAGCTCCTCTCATTTACATGAATGTTTCTCTGAATCTATAAACTCTGTATTTCTAGCAGCGAGGAATCAAATTATCCTGGCGTTTATTTTACCTTGTCAATTGAGAATAGTTCTCGTCGGCTTATCCATGAAATTTCGCAATGGTTCCACGGTAAAACGAAGCGATTCGTGGAAATTATCGGCGAGGATCGACGAAAATACAATGAACGAGGAGAAGCGAGAGAAAATGGATTGTTTCTGGCTGACGTTGAAAAGAGCGATGGTGCGACAGAAGGGGAATTTATAGTGTCAGCAGATGAGACGAGTAAGACGAGGCCATTCGCTTTCGTGCACCGTTGCAATGACGTTTTGCAACAATTTGTTTAGCTCATTGAATGCATTTCCCGGCGCTGGCAGCCTGATGCGAGCAATTTATTTCTTAGAATCGATTCAGCCTTCGATTGGCACTTATCTGTAAACCTCAAGTCAGCGTTTGAAAAATCTATTTAAAGGAAATTCCATTTCTAAGGATCTATCGGTGTTGTTAAAAAAAATCAGCCATATGGCAGACGTTCTGTAACAGTGAAATGAATGACTCTGAACGTCTTTTCTACCACGTGTCTGCATTCCACGCGGTCACGGTCAGTTCTCTTCGTTGCACCGAACGATCATCCATTTTAGTTAGCAAAATTTTTTATTTTTAAATTGACGACTCCAAAGCTTTGATCATCGTCGAACAATGTTCTATATCGATGATAAGCAATTTGTTAATTAAAAACAGAATCGAAGTGAAGTTTAGAATTCTAGTGAAATTTCACTGTGTTCAAGAAATAACGCGAATAATAAAGCAAGTGTTACATAATTTGATATCTCACTTATATCATATCAGCCACTATCAGTGCATATCAAACAGTTAAAATAATTCAGCCATATGTGATAACAGAATCATATACTCTTCGACTTTGTTTTTCAATAAACACTACACGATTTTACTTGCAAATATTTGTATTTCAAAAATTCTATTGATATCATTTGCAAAGGCCCTTTCAGTTCTACAACCTTAATCCAGTGACACTCTCAACTTTACACCCCTAAAAATATCATAAAAGAAGAACCGTTCAACTCAACATCTCTGCCCACTCCTTCCATCCTTTTCTCCCCTCAAACACGCTGCTTCAGCATAAACAAATCCACCTGGCAAAGCCAGCGTGAACATCTTCGAAAAATACTCAACTTTCTTCGACCACACCGTTTCGAAAGGAGAAAAAAACCACGACTGAATCCAATGTACAAGAAGAGACTCGAGGCTCACAGGCGAAACTCGATCGATGATTATCATCCTTCGATCGTCGCGTGTTCGAGGTACTTCCGGTTCGTGGCGATCGCGATTCGACGAGCAGCCGAGGGGAAACGCGCCGTCGATCGCGATACTGTTTCAAAGGGAGCGACGGCGTCGAAACGAAACGAGACGAGGCGAGGAACGGTGCACGGGCCGAGCTCGACACACGAACTGAACACGAAAAACCGAGCGGAGCCCATCGCGGAACCTTGCCGCGTTCCACCGTGTGCGGCGTTCCATTCGGTTCCGCTCGGTTCCGTCCAGTTCCACGGAAACCACGGTACTGATGGGCCTCGAGTCACTCCTGCGCGCGGGGTCCCTCTTTCCTGCCGTCCTTTTGCACGCCTCTCTCGTTCCACTCGTTCCTCCCCTTCATTCAACCACCTTTTCCTTGCTCGCCACCCGGTCCCTACCTTTAATTCGTTTTCAAGGCGAAGGTTCTTCCTGCGCGCCGCGCAACCTCCGTTACCCGAGCGCTCTGTTATTCGAGTGGCCTATTTACCAAATGGAGCGTGCGTTCACGTGGACTGGTCCAGAAATCATTCGGCGAACTTCGGCAGCCCATTATGCTGGTCTTGTGGGCGAAGAATGATTATGCGGACATGCGAGCAGAAACGCTTTCTTTTTTCAGCTGTAAACGACTTTTGTGCGGGGTATAGGTTTCGTCGGATGTTTGGGAAGGTGGAAGATGAGACGATGGGTAGTTTTGTATTATGTGACCACTTCGCGGAGACAGTGGGAGATTAAAATGATTGGGGAAGGTAGAAAGTGCGTGAATATGCAATATGAGTCGCGACTAGGGAATCCAATCCCGGGATCCCGGCTGTTTTTTGGATTCTAAAAATTCTTTGATTTGATATATCAAGTTATAACTTATCCCGAGAATTTCGAAAATTTTTAAAAACGTAAATTACGTTATGAACAACTGAAAAATATAAAAATGGAATCCAAAAAGCAGGCGGGATCCCGGGATTGAATTCCCTAGTTGCGACCCATAAAATTGCCTTGTGGGAAAAAAGCGCCGTTATCTGTTTGGAGTTTTAGTGTGGAGGTCTGATAATAAGCAAAGTGTATGGTGGAATATCGAGGGAGTGAGGTGGGGTGATTGAAAAAAATGAATTGGAGTTGCGTCCTCCAATGGTTTAGATAATGGAGCTTCTACTGCATTCGGTCGTTCAATAAGTAATAGGTTTCTTTCAACGAGCGTGCAATGAAGCAATGAAACTTTGTCAATATGTACTCTCATTCATTTGACATGAAGAGCAATGTCTATTGTTAATAAATACCCATTTGACGTAAATAGACAGTTTCTTCGACGTCGTGCCAGAGTTTAATAATTACAACTAGAATACTTTGTTCGTTTTTTGAGTTTCACCTTGAGTTTCAAGTCAAAGAGATGGGTATATCGTGCTGCAGAGATTTAAATGAACAATGACAAACGTTTGCAGAAAGAATATTATTAACGTAAGTCCAAAGATGATTTAGAATATTATAATTTCGAAGCTAAGTGTTTTACTCAGAAATCTGCGAAACCGAATTAAGCAAGAATTTGTTACTGTTGAAGAATTCGCTCGGGAGCTGATTTCGGCTCATTTTACACTCCATCGTTATTTGAAAAAATTGAAAAGATATTAATGCGTAGTCAATCGTCAGCAAGAGGTGAACATGTGCTTGTTTCTCCGCTGTGGACTCTTTATCCACCCCTCTTTCCTCTACCCTTATGTTTTTCCTTCGCATACTCGAATAAACTTTTACCTTTTCGTAATTGAACTTACCACTTTTTGGGTTCTTTCTTTCCCACGTAGCTCACACTTACGTCTTACCCTTTACTATCTTGCAACCCCTCCGTACATTTTACCTGTTTTACAGTAACGCAGTATCTTTCCTCCACTTTAGCGGCCTCCCTTTATCTATCACAAATAATCGACCTAATGCCTTCTGATACCTTGCCCCACAATTTCCTACGTCCCTCTATGTCAACTCGCCACCCCTTCACCGCATCCCTCGCGCGTACCCTATCTGTTTTCCCATGTCTACATCATTCTTCCATCGATTCTACACCAAATTCAGCCGCCCCATAAATCTTTATCTTCCAAAAATCTAACCCCATCTCCACACCTACTTCCTACTCTTTCCCTCGTCTTCACCCTCGTCTCTATTTTCATCCTCCCTTCACTTTCCCAACCAGCAATTCTCTATGTTTTCCTGAGCCACCTAACACCTACCCTACACGATCTCACCGCATCATCCCTCCGCTTCTTACCCCAGACATTCCTCTTCCACGCCCCCGCCATCCTCCGTTCCCTCGCCACCGGTGTCTCACTCGATTTTTTCCTCCTTTCCTCCCTTGCCTCTCTGCTGCACGCGACTTTCGGCCGCAGACGACTGACCGAGACTGACGAGGCGGCGCGCGAGCAAACGTGCAACCCCGTGGGGGTGGCCGCGCGCCGCGGCTGCGCCCCTTTTTTCCTCGCGACCATCCCCCTCCAAACAGCCCCCACGGCCACCCGCGAACCCTCTACGCGCGCCTCCACCGACGGCACTGACTCTCCCTCGTCCCTTTCCCTTTCCCTGCCGCGGCCCGACGCCCGCGATAATTTGTCGCGCGCGTCGATGTTGCGAAATTGTTTGCAATCGCCCACCCCCTCCCTACCCATTAAGGATGTCACTCGAAGCTCCCTCGAAGGGGTTCATACTTGAGTGGCGGGGAGCGAAGCTAGGGGAACGAAAGTACAGGCGGCCTGCGGTATGTGAGCGCACTCGAATGATATGTTAATTCAACGCTCTTTACCGGGGGTGAAATCTGTGAAATCCCCTCTGTTTATTAAATCGACGGTATCCATGAAATTGGTGTCTTGGTCGAGGATAGAAGACAGTAGGAAGTTTCAGGTTTTCAATGCAACATTAACGCCGGAATTTTAGAATACTAAAATTTACGTATAGCCTGTCATTACAGTAGTAGTAGTAGTAATTCTTGGAAGTGTTAGACTTGCACGTAAATTTTATGCAAGAAGGTATTCTAGGGTTAAGGGGGAAGATCAATGTGCTGGCTGGAAAATTCAGATTAACTTTGAAAATCATTTTTTTCGTTTTGTAATGGTTCTTTTTATTGGATCTTATTAATTCAAAGTGACATTCTTTAGTGAGTAAACGGGAATAAAAGTTATTGCGAAATGTTAGTCTTAAGGAAAGCTACATGCCATCGAAGTCGTTGCGTATGATTAATGTTATATTGTGGTTGGTCAAGATTTATCTGACTCTAACGAGCAAACTACCTTCAAATTGTGATAATACTATTATTCTAACATGTTTCATTTATAAAATTTCTTAATTTCGAGGTTTGGGATTAAGTACCCATCCATTAAATCACTCTGAAAATAGATCATTTTTAGGATATCATTTATAAAAAAAAGTAAACGTCTACACTTTTTAGACTGTATTAAAAAATATTATCTTCAATGATGAACAAATACAGCCTAAAAAGTTTTACTTGCAATCACAAATTGGTCACGCGTAGTTCACTGTACCCTAACGTCATTTTTTAATTACCATTTTCGAATTTTTCATCTTTTAACTTTTGAGTGATAATAATACACTCGCAATATTCATACAATCATGCTCCAGCAGTTTTTTCCTAGAAATGTAAATTATGACACATTGAAATGTGTATTTGAAAAAAAATAGTTCCGCATAAAAGCAATTTTTTTATATAAAATTCACCAAATTTTTAAATATTATATTAAAGTCTAAAAATTTACAGAAATATGAACAAAGACGTGTCTCAGGGTGCGGTGCACTCTGTGTAACCACGAAGGTTTAAATAAAATCCTAAAAATTGCCTATTGTTGGAGTGATTTGATAGTAGAGTGTCCTTAAGCTGAGAATTCAACTGCTACGTTTAGTAAGATATAACTATCCTCCACTACCACATTCAGTGAAACGTTTGACGAAATCGACATCTATTTCAAAACACTTGGAATCGTTCGTCTGTCCTCCAGCGACGCGGAACATTCCAACAATCCTCACGATTCAAATGTTCCCACCGAGTGGAGTACGATGCCGCGTTTTCGAGCGACTCTGAACGATATGGTGTCACGACGGCAGAATTCGTGACAAATGCAAACGAGCAGGAAGAAAAGAAACAGGCAATACCAGGTCGAGGAAACTGGAACGTCCACGTTCCACCCACACCTTTATCGCCGATCGATAGTGACACGTCGCTCGGACTACACCGCTCGCATAATCAATACGAGGCGATATATGCATCTGTAATAGGAGCGAAGGGACCGACAACCTGGAGACGGTAGAAGTAGGAAGAATACCGATGATAGATCGTTGGTGACGGACGAGCACGATACACAGCTTGTCGTGAAACGTTTCTCTTCCCCGAGAAAACCTAATCGTTTTCCCCTGGTGGCGCGCGCGGGAAATCGAGCACGTGCCGCCGCGAGTCGCTGTCCAGTTCCACATGAATGTCTGAGAGTCCCCGTCACTTTAAGGAGACACTGATCCAGCGAATTGATATGTTCATTTTTTCTGTGGAAAACGTTGGTGTGTAAACAGTGGAGGGGAAAATGGAAATGTTTTTGGACAGAAGGGTTGGGAAATGTGTGTCATAAATATGGGAGTATATGTGCTGCTTGGATTTTTGGGTAGTTGTTAGGTTTCGTTGATTGTAATTGAGGTAAATGAATAGAGTTGCCAAGAATGCAATTTTCCCCTTGAGAGTTCAGGTTTGGTGACATTTTTCCAGTCTACAGTTTTGCTGGTAATTTCTCTAGAAATGTGATAAATATTATCCTTTAATCTTAGAAAGCAGGTAATTATTCTGCAGCATGAAATTACGTGGGTGTAATAATTCTTTCATTTTTCAAACGCATCGTACATCACTGAATGGATTAAATTATTTATTTTCTGATAAATATACTATATACCTATACTATGCACTATAATAAGTAGTATATGTACATACTTTTTTTATGTAGATAATTCTAAGAAGCTTAATTTATTTTAGTTATTTTATTTGGTTAAATAATATAATTTGTGTTTCTGGAGAATGTTGGCAACCCTATAAATGAAGATGTAAGAATTTATTGAAATTGATGATGAGGGTTCTAAATAACTTAGTTAATGAAATTAATGTACAGTGTCCTGATGTTCAAATGGCATTTCATGCAAAATGAGGGTTCTATATTTTAAATTAGGTAAATCCTGTAAAAGGAAAATTCCAAATTGGAAAACCTGAAGAATTGAAAAGATACTGAATATTTTCATCCCCCTTCTTACAACCAAAGAGACATAAAGCTGACTTAAGATTGCCGTTCTCCTGCTTCGCTTTTATTTCGCTGTGAATGCAACGTATAACTATCAAAAATATTGCGTTCTTCAAGAAATTTATTACGCTGTGAAAAGGTTCACAAATGCTCCACTTGCCCAAGCAAGATGTTTATCAGAAAGAACGCTACACAATTCTTGTCTTACTGTTAGTTCGATATTACCCCTTAATCGCCCGTTATACGAAAACTTCGCGTGCTCTGCAGGAAGATCCAATGGGAAAATCTTGTTTAATGTATACGAGTGGTCTCGTGTGTCTAGAAAATCCCTGCGAAATTTTCTGTACGATACCCAAGAGCAAGATTGCAGAAATATTTCGCTCTGAATAATAAGAAAATCACAGTGGAATGAAATTTAGTGTTGTAACTTCTCGAATTCACAAATGAAATAAAATCTGAATAAGCAAAATTTTAATATAAACCTTCAATTCCGAATTGTATAATGGAAAGATAAATTGGAATTTTATGTAGTTATCCGAGTTAAATCTTAACTGAGTTTTAAATAATGAATTACACACTTTATTATGTGAAAGAAAGATTCCGCAAGAACTGAAATAAACTATATTCGTTGAATATATCGTACAGTCTGTATAATTTAAGAAGTAACAGATATTAAACTCAATTACGGGGGATCTTTAATTAAATATTTAAGGTACTTGTGCACTCTGTTTTATATAGATACAGTTGCAACGGACTCGTGTAATGATATCAATAAATTAACTGCGATTGCATACCCGTTGAATTGATTTAAGTGCAATCAATGACTTTACAATGACATAACAGTTTATAGAAACACACACAGTGCAGTTATAAATGCAGCATAAATGTAACTCAAAGTGGTTAGAATTATAAAAATTAAGCTTTGAAGTAACAATCGACGGACGATAACAATGAAGCTTTACCGACGACAGGTAGATTAATAATTTTGTGTATTATAAATATCAGGGCTTCCCACAAAACCACGAAAAAGCGAAATAAACTATACTGATAAAATAGTAAAAATTGCAACATTTCCCTCTAAGAAAATTCAATGAATTTCAGAAATTTCTCTAGATACACAAAATTACATTATTGCAGAATTGAATTCCCACAAATGACTTAGAATTCGATGCAAATGTGAAAATACCAAAATGATAGAAATTAGTGTGAATAATTTCCTGAAAATCACGTTACAATCGCAGAAATTCATGGGAACCGTGAAATCATTTGCCACTTTTTTTGCTATCAGATTCTCGTATTCCAAAATCTCCATCTTTGCTAAAATACTGATCCAAAACAGCCATCCCTATTTCAAAATTCTTTACTGATCATACCAAGTTTCACGAGCTCACGAATTACTTACATAAAATCCCTCTATTTTCCCTATGCATGCTTACTTTCCCAATCTTTTTCCATTTCCTGTTTCACCACTATTGAAAAATCTAGAAACACTGTTAACAAAGCATAACACATTTCATTTACATTCAATACAAATTTATTGAAATCTCCAGACTTATACTCTACACCTTAAGAATACTTTATAAAACATTAATTACATTTACCAGTCGTAAATTTTTCCTAAAAACATTCTTCACCATGGAGACCCTTTTTTCATTATGAGAATCAAACGATTAACCAAATGCTACATTTTATACAAAGGAGACAAAGATGCATCTTTCCCATCGTACCCCAGAAGGAAGGAAGATCCAAGAGTAATGGCGGATTTCATTTACTTGCGTCAGGCGGTTCTCTTGGAAGCAAGAAGGCCTTTATCTTTATCGGTGGTTCGCACGGTCTCTAACGGTGTTGAATTCTCCAGGGATCGCTCGTGTTAAACGGCGATCTGCGTGTACCTCGTGTGGGATGCAAATTCTGTGGACTTGCCCCCGGAATTCGACGACACTTCCGGTTTCTTCGTCCCTGTTCACCGTGTGTATACAGAGTTCGTGGTGCGTCTAGTTCCATTTACAACAGCCTGTGAGAGTGAATTCAACAATTGAGGAGTTGAGGTGGTAAACGATTTAAGTGCCAAACAAATTGAAAATTAATTTTTTAGTGGAAATGTATTTAGAATAATTTATTTTAGTTTCTAGCTCTGTTACAAGATTCAGCTGAAATGAAAAGAAAATGCTGAAATGCTCCTCAATTATGCTTACACATGTCACTAATTATATAGCACTGTGCCATACTTACCATTTAAACCAACATTGTCATTAGAAACACCATCTATTGGAAAGACTATGCTATTGCTATTATGAAAAGACGTGAATAAGAAACTTTCTTGGTACACTTTTTATTCACTATAATTGATATGGGTCAGCATTTTAGATTATAATATATACACTCCACGTCAAAATTAAAGGAACACTATAATTTCCCGAAAATTTTGATCGTTTCAGACAAGATTTATAAAATGTAAGAAAAACATTTTAATTGCTTCGAGTGGTGCTAATACAGTTGTCGATGTACAGTTTTTCTCACTGCGAGGAGTTTGGATAAAAATGTTTTTCTTAAATTTTTGAAATCTTTTCTTTTTACTAAAATGACATTGAAATAACAAGAACAATATGGAACAATCGTTCAAATGGTGCAAGAACAGAAAAGGGGTTTTGAAGGGAAACAGGTGATCCTTCAATTTTTTAGATCATATCGCATATTTGACCATCGTGGACATACAGAAATAAAAATCTGACCGGTCTGGCCTTTTGCACAATGTTTAAGGGTAGTTTTAAGTCGCAAAAAATGTGGACACTTAATTATTCCGCGATTTTCCTTAAAGTGGCATCATGATTTCTAAAAAATGGAAAATATATGTACCATTTTTGGGATCATTTTAAAATGGATTTAATACGATTAAAAAAAATTCATTAAATTGGCAACTAAAGGTTCTAAGCGGAAACTTTCTTAGCTTTCCAAAACACTCATGAAAACTTGTCTAAAATCATGAGTTCGCAAGTTATAGGTGTTCAAAGTGAAAAGTTTTCTGCTTTGATCGCTAATAACTCGGTCAATAAAAATCATACAACAATACCGAAAAAACGAAATTAAAGAGAATTGTTTGCTCTATAAGAGCTCTTTATTGAATATCCCGGAAAAAAAATTATTTGACCCGTGGATACGTTCAAACTAAGCAAAAATTTTTGAACCTTCCTTTCCTGTGTTTCATCCTGATAAAACACATATTTTTTTGCGACCATTATTTGCAGAGAAACAGGTCATTCGTAATTGTCCAAAATTTTCGGGAAATTATAGTGTTCCTTTAATGTTGATGCGAAGTTTATAATTGCAGTTTGTTCACACTTGTAATCACCCTGTAAAAAATGTATTCAAATTGATTATAGGTAGTATGAATTTGAAAATTGTAGCAGAATCTTTTCCCAATTTGCATTAGAGCTTTCTTTTTAATATAAAAACACTATAATATATATTATATAATCACGATCCTTTTACATTTAGAAATCACTAAACCTAGAATGCATTTCGCTGTGTGTACAAAGCTGAAGCATGCAACACTCGTAATTAAAGATCCCTCGAGTCAAAGAGTCTTTGCGAACCTGTTCGACAAAGAGGTTGGCCAGCTTTCCGAAGAAAACCGTTTCGAAAGGAAAAGGAACGCGTGGACCATCGTCGATTCTCTATTTCTGTGCTCGCAGACGTCGATATTGATCAATCGTGTTCCATATCGGAACGGGCGCAAGGATCTTGCGAAACGCTTTACACGGAATCGCAACATCCAAGTGGCGCACTTGAAATTTCTACACATATAAGACTTAATGGATAGTAACGAAACGCCACCACTTAACTCCAATTTCTACTCACTCTTTCGTTAGGAATAACCCACCATTGAAGAAATTACACTAAGTGTTTCGAAATATTCTGCAGCAACGCATTGCCAAAATAAATTCGGTTCAACATCATCCTTTCACCAAAATCAAACATCAGACCACGAACGACCCAATTAAATTAAGACAATATGGATAAAAGAATTCTATGAATTCTAAAAGAATTCATTCAACTATTTAAGTAGCTCGGTACAAGATCTCAGGAAATTGAATTTGTAGTTTATGGAGATATAAAAAAAGAAAAGTGTAATGATACTAAACACGTAATATTTCATCTGTCCACCAATAAGAATACAAAATTTTACAGATCCTTCTGATATTACGTGGTTGTTTTCAGGGCACCCAGGAAAGAACATGACACTACATAACTGATTGTGAGTATTAAATAGTTAATATTCATTTTCGTTTGGAATCACAGAGAAATGAATTATCGTTCGTGAAAGAGTGATTTGCTATTTCCCTTGCGAAACAACTGCAGGTGGAACTGCAGAAATCTACGCGTGCACTGCTCGCGAAGCGCAGAAACATGGAGCAGAGTGAAAGAGAGCTCGATTTGCATAACGAGCCGCCGATAAATCGATCTATTCACAAGGGAAGGTGTCGCGACGTCGAGACTGAACGAAAACGAGTATGTGATTTTATTTGGCTTTCGACCATTTTTGCGGAGGATTCGCGCTGATATGTGACGAGGTCGTTGAATATTCAGTGATCAGACGCTTTCTGACGGTGGGTACGTAAAAGGGGAGAAAAGCGAAGCAGAGGCTACAGGGAAATGGCAACGTCGCGAGATACGAATTGTTGAATGGATTATTTATATCATATTGATGTCTGTCTAATACGAAGATAATATTGGCATTACGCTACACTCAAGCTGATTGGGTCAGGCATTCATATATTGAGATGTTCTACTTCGAGTTGCTTCAAGAAACGCTAGGCTTAATAAGATGTTTGTGAAACTGTCGCGTGGTAATCTTGTGATATTATTATCGCAAAATGCGTTAGCGTAATCTTTCTAATCTTTTTTGTAATCTTCTAGCACTATTTCGTAGAGTGCAGAATGAATTCTGTGGGGGTCTAGTGGAATCTCACATGCATTGAAAATTTAAAAATGTTGATTGGTATTATGTTGATTGATTAATAAATTTTCTAAGCTTTTTATCTCCTATAACTTAGAATCCAATTAAAGTTTTATGCTATTTATGTGTAATTTCATGTATTATGGTGGTTGGATTGGAACGAAAGTGAATTTAAATAATCACGTGTAATTCTTTTAGAATTTGAGTTTGAATTTGCTGTAAGTGAATTTAAAAGTACCTTGAAGCAGAAATTTTATATCATTGAGTCGTCAAATAGAGGTGCACGTAACGCAATCATTAATGGCAATCGAAAGAGAAAGTAATAACCGATCAAGCAACAAGTAACATTAAGTGTCCTAAATACATATACATATTCTGCACAGTGCGTCGACTTACCAAACTAAAGTAGACGTTCAGTGAACGTATTATTGCACTGCACATATGACATTTCTTCCAATCCTACACAATTATTTACTCTCCACATATTTTGAAAATGTAATAACATAATTATTTTCAACAGTCTATTCTTCAAAGCCATCCGCACAGAAATATACCACATCGTTTGCTTTAACTAAGCATTACACTTCAAAAAATTGAAACTTTCAACTTTTCTAAGAATCCTCTTCAAACTTTTAATATTACAGGGTTGTCTTTTAATATTACAGGGTTACTTCTAGTCGCTATACAGGGTGTCCCAGAATAAATGGGAAATGTTTTAGGGATGACTTCAGCACATTTAAATAATAAAAGAAGCAAATTTGATTTTCAGCAAACTGTATCTGCTTACTTTCATAAAATACGTTCGAAAGGACCTCCCTCCTCGCATCTGAAGAGTTTCAATATTGTCAGTAGGCGATATAAAATTCGCTATAACTCGAAAGCAAAGCCAATTAGGACATATGATTATACGAACATTTTTAATTATTTAAATGCGTTGTAGTCACCCCTAAAATATTCCCCACTTATTCTGGGACGCCCTGTACATCTGAGAGGAACGTACTGCATGGAATCATTTATATACGACGAGAAAGAGGGTGCAAAAGTGGAACCAATCAGTTGACAAATAGCCCTCGTCGTGCAGGAGATAGTAATTTCTCCTGTCGTCTTCCCTAACATGGTGCAAAACTCTGCCACAGAGAGAGCAAAACGTTTCCACTTTAGCATCGCTACGGGCAGATGCGTACGAAAGGAACAACTGGATGCGAAAGTTCGCGTTTTATGACCGTGGCATTACGTCGACTGAAACGCTAACGATCGAAACGTTTTCCTGTCTAAAGGACGATGATTAGACGAGTTCCGTCATCCACGGCTGAAACATAATGATTTCGAACTTTCCTTCGCGCGCCACCAGCTGATCTTCGATGAAAGTCGTGGAAAGCCTAAGGTACCTTCACTTTCATTCATTTCCATCGCGTTTTCTCGAGTCAAACATTATGCTTTACACATAGAGAAGAGGGTTGAGTGGAATCTTGGAAGTTTCTGGATATTTCTCAGTTTCTAATATATTCTCGTAAGTGTGACTGTATGGATTCATATTTGAGGGGTGTTCCAATTTTATGAAATGATTTTTAGACAGCTTAGCCTTCTGCAAAATTAAATAAAATACAAAAAGAGGTAGTGACTAAGATGTTCCTTTATAAGTCCCACAAAATTGCATTGTTTCAGAATTAACAAGACCACTGGTATATTCGTTGAAATATCTCAACACACACATCGAAATGATAATTCTACCAGCATCTACATTTGGTTTCCATTATATCACGAAGCTCCAACAACTCAATCTCAAACATTCCAGCAGTAAAATCTCCAAATACCACTGTCCTATTCATTTCCACAAACAACCAAGAACTGAAAACATATAATCATTAATCTAATTCTTCTTTCATCGCTATTAACAAGCTAAAAACTCCTAGAATAACAACACCCAAGTCCATAGATCACCTGGATCACAGCGCGCACGAGATGAAAATCCCAGTGGACCTATTCATCTGGCAGCTGCCCACCACGTTCTTCGACCGCGACAAAAAGAAAAAAGGATGAAAAATCGAGGAAAAGCTGCACATGGAAAGCGCTGAAATATTTTCTCGCTCGAAGCTGAGGCTTAATTGCGCGGATACCGTTCTAACGAAGTTGCGGGAAGAAGTTAATAAACCCCAGTCGAGCAATCAACGCCGATCCATCAGTTACCCTCCGCTGCGCAGAAGCGTTGCTCGAAGAGGAACGAACGTGGAACCGTCGAGAAATCTTGATCTCGCTCGCCTTTCGATCGCCGATCGTAGTGTCCCTTCAGAGACGGGGCTCCGTCACCTGTCGCTATCGCCCGGATCTCGTCGATCCAGCCTGGGAGATCGCGAAATCTCACGAGTAGCCTTTGATCGACGTGAGCCCGGGCAACGGTGATCGAACGATCGATCGCGGAGAATAGGCGAAACGATCTGGCTCGCTGGTTTCCGCGCTTTCGCGGCTTCCATGCCAGCCAGAGAGATGTGGTTACTTGGTTACTCTACTCTTGCTCATAACCGAAGTCTGCAAATTGCTCCTCACGAGTGGCTTTGACTTGTTATTGGGGAGTGGAGCTGGTTCTGTTTGATGGAAGTTTCAGTAGTTCCTTAGGTTTGTCTTTGTGGGTGTAAACTGAAATGTGGTTCTGAGGGGAGAGTGGGTGAATTTTGTGATGATTTTAGGTTTGTGGACTGCGGCAGCTGAGCTTTGATAGAATTAAGGGAGGAACCTGGTTTAGGACGCTGAAAACACGCTGATTTTTTAAGAATTATTTTCTGAATAAATATAAATAGAATCTTTCCAAAACTTTAAGTTATAATTAAAACTTAAGTTTTAAGTTTTAATGTATATTCAGACAGCAAATAAATTTTTTTATTCAATAATATTTCATTTCATATTCCAAGTTTTACCTGAAATAAAAAACTGAAATTTTCTTAATTTACATGAATTTATATCGTCGATGAATTAAAAAATAAGAAAAAAGTTTAAAATTGACAAAGTTATGGGACTTTAAAGATAAAGTTACGATTTTGACGGAAAAATTTCGACGTTTTTATGTATAAAGAAATGGTTTAATTTAATTTCTGTATAAATGTTTTTCATTCATCAACTAGGTATATAAATTCATGTCAATTAAGAAAAACTTCGGTTTTCTTATTTTACGCAAAAATTGGAATATTTACTGAAATATTATTGAATAAAAAAGTTTCCTTGTTGCCTGAATATACAGTAAAACACCCTTACAGTTTTGGAAGGATTCATTTCAATTTATATTTCAATTTTTTATTGTGAGTGGAACTTTTAGGAATTAGGGTTTGAGAGTTGCTTGTCAGTAGAATTTTTGAAAATTGCAGAGAGTAAAGCTTCATTCTAATTAGATATTTGGGAATATTCTTTTCGGTGAAAAGGATCTTACAGCTTTCGCTTTTCGAAGATGTACTGTCAGATTTCCCTTCTACTTGTGATACGCTCAAATCCATCACTACATAGTACACCTGCTCCGAAGAGTTTCAAATCACTATTGTCGAGTTGCTTCGAAGTAGGTACATCGATTAACATCGAGGGCCTCCCTATTCGTCGTGCTCCTCCAACCTCAGAACGATCTGGATAACGATCCTAGCAATCAGGGCTGCTTTCCTAGACAAAAACGACTGATTCGCGCCACTCCCGGGTCTGTTAATCGAAACGCGATCGAATCTCGAAAATAGAAGAGTAGAAGGGCGCATCGCGCTGCTCTTCCACTCGCTTAATTGCCGTGTTAATCTTCTAACGAAGCGGCTCGGCACGTTCGCGCAGTCCATCAACGACAACCCGTTTCTTATTTTCACGGGGGCAGATAACGTTACGCTTTTCACTAGCGATGGGCATCGAAGAGTCCCGAGTTACTTCAAGTCTGTGAGAGGAAGTCCAAATTAATACGAATTTTATTCGTAATTTCATTCAAAATTCAAAAATATTTTTTACTTCCTTTTTCTCAAGTGGAAAACTATTTCTACTAAGCGATGGGTATTCAGTCACTTTGGATGTGTGACAAAAAATTTGCATCGTTTCGAATTTCATTCAAATCTGGAGAATTTTGTATTTCTTATCTAGTCGTGGAAGTTTCAATGACATTTGAAAAGCTTTATTATCGGTTTTTTAAAACTTAAAGTTTTGTCAAAAGTTAAGAACTTTTCTTATTAACAATTTTTTGTACACTGAATGAAAAACGAAATGTTCGTGAAAACTTTCGAGGCCCACTGAGCCTCCTAAAATGATCTAGTTTCGAATAATATTCCAAGTGCTTCAAAATACGAAACTGATTGAATTGTTTGAGATTTTGCATGAGATAGTATTAAAGGCCATCGCTACTTTCTACCACGGTGGTAAGTTGTTTTCCTCCTTTTTGTTCGTTTCCACGGTGTACCTTTTAAGAGTCCCAACCTTCCATCGACTACGGTGATCCTCTCGATCCTTGAATTATATCCCGATCAACCAGAGCGCGCTTATTTGACCTCCTTTAATCGTCGATCGTTCATTAAAGAAGCACCGAAGAAACAAGGGAGGAGTAATTCGTCTTAATAAGTCCCTTCTCGATGCTGTTCTTTCTTAAAATCTTTCGTGTCACAGGAAGAATATTTAAAACCTATTACGATACCTACATTTAGGAGAGACTCGGGCTAGTTGATACGTTATTCTGATTTCAGTTTTTTATTTTTATTTGAATTAATTGCTTAATAACAAATATGCCAAAATATACTTAGGTCCTTCCTCTTTAATCTGTAGTAAGCAAAAACTTGGGAAACAGATGCAAAATGAATGAAAAAATGTTATTTGGATGAATCAAATCTATTTACCTTTTCTCTATATAAACGAAAACAGTTAAAAAACGATTATTAACGCTGAGGTACACAGACGTACACTGAATCATAGTAAACAATATATCATAGTGTCGAAATAATTCTTCTGTTTCAATCTGCCCCTGTACCAACTACCCCTGATCTCCCCTACCTACTTTCCCCCAATTGATTATAATATCTTATTACCATTTCTCAAAGAATCTACTTGACTGAAAATTGAATAATCAACACGACACAACTTCAAAATTATCCAAGCTGAAACACCCAATTGAACTATAATGTCCCTATTACTGTCAGTGTCCCCATTACTGCTACTTCATTTATTTTGCTTAATAAAAATGTAACGTATAAAGAATAATGCACAACAATAATATTATTATTAAATTGGGACTGTTCTGATTATTATTAATATTATTGTTGTACACTATTCTTTATACGTTACATTTTTATAAATCAAAAATAGGGACATCTACCCTATATCCTCTCCAAGTCCAATCAACTATCCAACACTTTCATCCATTCCAACACCTTCAACAGATTAAAATCGTGCCTACAACCCCCAAAAAATCTTGCAAGTACTCACCACCACTGTCGTCCCCCGCTGCCTAGATCCACTCACTTCTACTCCCTCTATCGATTCTATCCTTTCGTCACTCCACTGAAAGGTCCACTTTTAGACACTTTTTAGTCACACTTTTCGAGACCACAAACTTCGCGGATGAACCAAACACGCCACTATGAACCGATCGTCCTAACGAGCGCGGGATCGTTGGATAAACGCGCGCGATTAATCGAGCAGTGGCAGTCTGTTATCGTCCCCAGCGTTGGGACGTTATCGTCACGTTGCGCAGATAATGACGGCCGTCTGCCGGCCTGCTCGTCCCCGAAGCCCCGGCGCGTTAAATCGTGCAGAAATCCAGGTTGTACGTGCACCGACCTGAAGCCACAGAACCCGCGTCCCTGACCTGCTCAACCGGCGGCCTCGATGAATCACGCGACCGGCGAGATCTTCAGGAAGACAATCGAACGAAGTTCTCAGAGGGCTGGACAGCCTCAAAGAAACTGCTTTGGCCCCTTTACCCTTGATCCAAACTTTCGGCAACTCCCTTTCAAAAGGATCTATTCAAACTTCCTGGGTATATTGATTAAATTAGGAGTTTAGTGATTGAAATTTGACTTCTTGGAGCAGAAGATAGAAGAGGAGTGCAGATTTATTTGGAATTATGCTGTTAGACGTTTAACATTACAGGGTGTTTTCGAATGATTGCCGGGTGAGTCAATTTTTAAGTTTGCGTGTTACGTTTTATTTTGAGGGGATTGTGGTAGTTTCTTTAGGATTATTGGATTCAAGAAGTTATATTTGTAAATTTGAGTTTTGTGGAAATTTAGATAATACTTGAGTTAATCTTTTAAGAGAGAGCATGCAATTTATTAGAAATGATAAAATTAAAGGACTGCTGTTCTCAGATCCTACAAAAATATTATGAAATTGTTAGGCTACCTCTATTTGGCGCAGACACTGTTACTACACACAGACGATTACACTTTTATCGACCCCACAATTGATTAACGAACGCGAGAGTACACCCAACCGTTCACCACACGTACTCTTCTCGACATTTCCCAGTTCACAGAACTTTAAGTCCCGCGTACATACGTTATCAGTGCATCGACATTTCCATTAGCATCCACCACTATTCAGAACCCTTCCCCAGTATTCTCGTCCTCCTCAGGATTGACGGATCAGAATCAGGCACTCGCGCCAGAAGTGCCGATAGGATCCACCGTCGAAGATCATTGGTTCACGTTCCTGGACACTTGCTGTCAAGATAATCGACTCCACAGAGAAACTGGCAGCGTCCTATCGAGACGGAGAACCTGTTGATCCTTTCGACGACTCTCAATCGGCCAGCCCTCGAGGACGGTGGACTGCCATCGAAAGGCCAGTAATTTGTCGAAGAGCGCCGACCAGATTTCATCAAACGATATTACGTATTCCCCCGATCCTGCCCCCACGGTAATTTATTTGCGGCCTAGAGGAAGGCTCCGCGGAACTGCCGCGATAAGATCTGCGGTGACGTTCCCGCCGCGGAACGGGATTAGTCAATAGCAGTTTGAATTACACTTTCCAGCCCGCTCGTCTAGAAACGGATTCGTTGTGACGGCCAAACTTGGTCATCCAGCTTCTCGATTTCCAACTCGGAATTCGCCCCGCGGAACGCGCCTCAAAGGTCCTCCCAGGACGCTCGGTGAACCGCGATGCAAGTCAAATTGCACTGGAAACTGAGATCGCCCTCTGTCGACCTTTTACCTTCAACTCATTAGTTCATTAACCGTTTGCCACGAGACGAGTTGTCATCCAAGACATTCCTCACACCCACTTCCCTATTCCAAACTTCTCTCAGTGACACTTTCAGAGAATCTTCTGAGGAATGAACGGAACGTTCTTAATCTGTGCAACACAGTCAATCCTCCTATTTTCAGCATCAGCTATTCAGACTGACGAAGAAGCTTCTCGGAAACTTGGTTTACTTTTCAGATAGAGAGCTATTAGTTCTTCAAGCTTCCGCCTTGAGTTTGCAAACTTGGGCAAACTTCCTCACAGTTAAAACCCTCACTAGCCTCTTAAAATGAATCTTGTGTCGGCCACCAGCGACGAGGATCCACGCTGGATCTTCCGAGGGCTCCCATCAGAGCATCCTCCCTCCGCGATCTAGGTATTCTTCTAGATCCTCGATCGTATCTGCGCGCGTTTTCGAGCGTGCTTCTAAGCCTTTGGAAGGTATGCTCGTGGAAACTAGTCGATCGATAAGCGACGCGCGTGTACGTTGGCCCCCGGCGCGGGCAACCGAATGTGCCCGCTACCAAAATGGCGGGAGCGCGGTTTGGTACCCGGTGAAGTGGCGATCGCGAGCCGATCGGAAGCTTGCCGAAGGATGAACCGAGCGCAGAGCGCAGGTAAGAGAGGTTTTCGAGCAACTACGAGCCGGTCAGAAGGCGGCGTGTCTTTCTCCCCTGCATCGTGCATCAGCTCGCGGAGAGAGGGAAATGGCGAAACGATGGGAGGAGGTGGAGTGTAGAGCTGTACGAGTACTTGAATATTCGGGTAGCTTGAAATCCGAACCAATCCGGGACTCGGTTTCCGAGCCGAGCCAGGTACCCGAAAAAACCGAGCGGCTCGAATAGAACCGAGTACTCGAATTTTTTTCAAGCGGCCCGAAAGAAACCGGGCGGATCGGATAGAACCGAGCGGCTCGAATAGAACCGAGTACTCGAATTTTTCCAAGCTGCCCGAAAGAAACCGGGCGGATTGGATAGAACCAAGCGGCTCGAATTTTTCCAAGTAGCCCGAAAGAAACCGGGCGGCTTGGAAAGTAAGCGAGCGGATCGTAAGAAACCGGGTGGCATGGAATGAAACGAGCGGTCCGATAGAAGTTCGAGCAGATCAAAAACTATTTGTCCGATTTATTTCAAGTTTGGTATATATGTTCTTAATGATATTATCTAAAACGTAGCCTATCATTTTTTTTATACGATAACCCATTCGTATGTAATAAATGTTTTAAGTTTGCCTTGTTAGGTAAAAAATGAATAGTGATATTCACCTTGCTCTCATTTGTAGAATAAATTTTTTCTTCTCAAATCCGTATGCTACATTGTATATATTTTATTAATGAACACTAGAATCATGGTCTTTCTCATGTTAGATAAACCTGGGCATCATAATTTGATACATAGCTCGCGCGCATAATATTTATACAACATATGCCTTAATACATGCTCTGCACATAAGAATTAACGAAATAATTTTCAATCTCATAGTATCTGTAAAAAGAATTCGTCTAGTTTAGTATTGTTTCGAGCGTCTCAGATTGGCGTAACACCTTAATAAAGGGTGTTGCCTGTTAATGGCTAAATAAGTATAACTGAATAAAAAAAAAGAAATAGGTATAATATAGACTGCGGAATTTTATGCAAATACATGTTTTTGTAGTAATGGATTAAACAAGTGGGACTTTGACCGATCTATATTTCAACATTAAGAGGATTTTAAAAATATATTTGTAATTTTGCATATTTCGGGTATTTTTCATGGTTCTCGCATATATGGAATTTGTTTACAAATTAGCTCAAGTAATTGTTAAAAGTTGCTGAACCTCGCTTTTAAAGTTTAATAGCTTCATACCTATGTTAAAAATTTTATGTAAGTGTAATAGTTACATTATATTCAAAAGTTTAGTAATTTGTATTGAAGGGATTGTTGTGCTCTGGAACGCGGCATATCAGACTTGCATTAACTTCCGCAGTCTAGGTGTAAATAAATAAACGAATAATTTTTAAACAATAAACAACTAAAATAACGTCCATTTTTTTATTTAATTAATACAAGGACGCAATACCAATCCGTTTGAATGAGGATGGGGAATACTTCTGCAAGAGCGTATGAAATTACAAGAAATAAAATAATTGTATTTAACATACATTTGCACAGCTTAATTATACGCTGTAGCATATTTCGTACATTGGATTACATACATACTTCATACATGATGCACGCATACTATGTACATACTACATACACACTATATTCATGCTATACATATACATTACTTATTATATACATGGAACATACAGTATAGGCATACAATGTACTGTTAGCCCTACGCACGTACTAGATGCTACTATATACTATTACATTATATTACATGAGGGGGACATATAGTATTGGTATTTGTTTCACTTTCCGATGACTTTTTTAAATTATAATTTCGACCGTAATATTTAGTATGATTATTTGATTTCGGCGCACAGGTTCGGTCAATTTTAAATCATTAAAACACAAGCTATTTAGCAATAGATAATAAAAGCTTTCGACTTATTAAAGGACTAATTGATCGTGCGATTTTACTTTCGAATCCAGAATTCCGACCAGCTAATTTGCTTCTTCTAAAAAACACCTTAAAACGTAATGGATATCCTATAGATATGGTTTCTTCTATTATTAAAGAACGTACTTTCGAAATTTACCATCCATTATTAACAGAAAGACAGAAAGAACTAAAGAAAAATGAAATAGGATCAATTAATTGGAGAAACACCGTTGTTTTACCATTTTGTAATAATGTCTCCAATGACATAAGAAGAATCTTTAGAAAAGTTGGAATTCATACTATTTTTAAATTACCGTTTTACACGAAACAATTGTTCCCTTTAATTAAAGACAAAATACCTCTTTTAAAACAATCTAACGTTGTATATTCTATCCCTTGTTTGGGTTGTAATCAAGTTTACATTGCACAAACATCTAGACTTTTAGCGAGACGAGTTTATGAACATAAAAGAAATATTTTCGTATTCTCTATACAACATACTGCTTTAACTAAGCATTCATTAGAGTTTGATCATAGACTTGATTTCGACAATATTAAAATTGTTTATAAGGAAACTAACAAGGGAAGATCCCGAACCCGGAAATTCAAAAAATTCTGAAACTTTGTGGATATGTAGGGGATTTCCTCCTGATTACAACGCAATTTTTTGTTGTTGCCCAAAATCACTCTAAGGGGGTGAAATTAACCCCTGAAGATTCGACCCCTTTTCGATTTTGTGTTATAACTCGCGAACTGTAAGAGATAGAAAAAGAATCTCAAGACGAAAGTTACTTCTTTTAATTAGATCTATCAAATAGTAAAAGTTAAACCAATTGTTTAAACAATTAGAAAAAAGTTATAAACAAAAATATTAATAATGTTTTTTACAATTCGTTGTTTCGCGTGAAATCTGAAAAATATAGCCGGCACGTAACAGTGGTTTAAATAATTATGAAACAGCATAATCCAATTTTTTTCAAACAATTTCAACTATTGTTGTATCGCGGAACTGTGCTCCTCGACAATCGAAGAACTTTTGGATCCCATTGTAACGTGCCTTAAGCTGCATATCGAACAATGTTTTTCTAACATTTATTAGAACAATTTTTTATTTTTTACAACAATAGTTTATGTGTATGAAGTTAGCCCCACATTTTCTGAGAAATTAAAAAATCATTGTTGTACTAGTTTTGTACCGCATTGTACTGTCGAGAATTTTCAAAAATTTGGAACCGTTTGCGAAAAAAATTGAGAAAACCAATTTTAAAGGTAGCTCCCTTTTTGAAAAAAAATCATTTTTTTTCGATTGTACAGCACTGTAATAGTTGCACCGAGCATTGTACCGTTCAAAGAAAGGGTGTATCAGTAGTTTGCAAAAGAAATAAAAAAATGTAGTCTGTCCCAAGTCACTTGTTATTTCCTAATAAATGTTAGAAGAACATTGCTCGTCCTGCAGCTTCAGGTACGTTACAATGGGATTGAAAAGTTCTTCGATTGTCGCGTAGCACAGTTCCGCAATACAACAATAGTTGAAATTGTATGGAAAAAAATATGGATTATGCTGTTTCATAATTATTTAAACATCCAGTTCAGATTTCACGCGAAAACCCGAATTTTAGAAAACATTCATATTTTTGTTTATAACTTTTTCTAATTGTTTAAACAATTGATAAAACCTTTACGCTTTGGTAGATCTAATTGAAAGAAGTAACTTTTGTCTCGAAACTTTTTTTCTATCTCTTACAGTTTGCGAGTTATAACACGAAATCGAAAAATGGCCGAATATTCAGGGGTTAATTTCACCCCATTAGAGTGATTTTGGGCAGCAACAAAAAATTGCGTTGTAATCAGGAGAAAATCCCCTACATATCCACAAAGTTTCAGAATTTTTTGAATTTCCGGGTTCGGGATCTTCCCTTGTAAATCAAGATCGAAACGTCGAAAGCTTTTATTATCTATTGCTAAATAGCTTGTGTTTTAATGATTTAAAATTGACCGAACCTGTGCGCCGAAATCAAATAATCATACTAAATATTACGGTCGAAATTATAATTTAAAAAAGTCATCGGAAAGTGAAACAAATACCAATACTATATGTCCCCCTCATGTAATATAATGTAATAGTTTAAGTAGCATCTAGTACGTGCGTAGGGCTAACAGTACATTGTATGCCTATACTGTATGTTCCATGTATATAATAAGTAATGTATATGTATAGCATGAATATAGTGTGTATGTAGTATGTACATAGTATGCGTGCATCATGTATGAAGTATGTATGTAATCCAATGTACGAAATATGCTACAGCGTATAATTAAGCTGTGCAAATGTTGGTTAAATACAATTATTTTATTTCTTGTAATTTCATACGCTCTTGCAGAAGTATTCCCCATCCTCATTCAAACGGATTGGTATTGCGTCCTTGTATTAATTAAATAAAAAAATGGACGTTATTTTAGTTGATTATTGTTTAAAAATTATTCGTTTATTTATTTACACCTAGACTGCGGAACTTAATGCAAGTCTGATATGCCGCGTTCCAGAGCACAACAATCCCTTCAATACAAATTACTAAACTTTTGAATATAATGTAACTATTACACTTACATAAAATTTTTAACATAGGTATGAAGCTATTAAACTTTAAAAGCGAGGTTCAGCAACTTTTAACAATTACTTGAGCTAATTTGTAAACAAATTCCGTATATGCGAGAACCATGAAAAATACCCGAAATATGCAAAATTACAAATATATTTTTAAAATCCTCTTAATGTTGAAATATAGATCGGTCAAAGTCCCACTTGTTTAATCCATTACTACAAAAACATGTATTTGCATAAAATTCCGCAGTCTATATTATACCTATTTCTTTTTTTTATTCAGTTATACTTATTTAGCCATTAACAGGCAACACCCTTTATTAAGGTGTTACGCCAATCTGAGACGCTCGAAACAATACTAAACTAGACGAATTCTTTTTACAGATACTATGAGATTGAAAATTATTTCGTTAATTCTTATGTGCAGAGCATGTATTAAGGCATATGTTGTATAAATATTATGCGCGCGAGCTATGTATCAAATTATGATGCCCAGGTTTATCTAACATGAGAAAGACCATGATTCTAGTGTTCATTAATAAAATATATGCAATGTAGCATACGGATTTGAGAAGAAAAAATTTATTCTACAAATGAGAGCAAGGTGAATATCACTATTCATTTTTTACCTAACAAGGCAAACTTAAAACATTTATTACATACGAATGGGTTATCGTATAAAAAAAATGATAGGCTACGTTTTAGATAATATCATTAAGAACATATATACCAAACTTGAAATAAATCGGACAAATAGTTTTTGATCTGCTCGAACTTCTATCCGACCGCTCGTTTCATTCCATGCCACCCGGTTTCTTACGATCCGCTCGCTTACTTTCCAAGCCGCCCGGTTTCTTTCGGGCTACTTGGAAAAATTCGAGCCGCTTGGTTCTATCCAATCCGCCCGGTTTCTTTCGGGCAGCTTGGAAAAATTCGAGTACTCGGTTCTATTCGAGCCGCTCGGTTCTATCCGATCCGCCCGGTTTCTTTCGGGCAGCTTGGAAAAATTCGAGTACTCGGTTCTATTCGAGCCGCTCGGTTTTTTCGGGTACCTGGCTCGGCTCGGTTTTTCGAGCCGAGCCAGACTCGGCTTGCTTTTTCCGGGTACTCGTACAGCTCTAGTGGAGTGTAGCGCAAAAAGCCAGCGGAAGAAGGGGGACGTTGGTGAATGTGATAGATTCGAGGTCCTCTGGAATCGGGATCATCGGGAGCCTGGCGATCGAAAGCTTAGCGATCGATGAACGTGATTACCATTTTCAACGTGCTTTTAAGGACACCGAGGGAGTTCGAGTTGGAGGAGAGTGTTTGAATAATTGCGGGGGTAAGCTTAGTTGGGTTACTTGTGTGAGTAAGTTAACCCTTAGTATCATAGTGTAACACCCGTGTTACAAGAATTGAAAAAATTATGCACACTATTTGGAGTCATTTTCATGAACTTTAAAGCGTTACTTTACTATTACCATATGTAACAATTTTCCTTAGGGCAGAAATACATCCGTAGAAATTCTACTGTGATACACTGTGTCATATTATTTATTACAACTCTTAATTTCGCCAGGACCACTGAAAATACCACGTAAATGCTAATTTTTCTCTCAATTATTTTGGATTTCCTTTGTGAATAAATTTGATGTTGGACATAATAATGTATGTAATACTAATCTAACATTCCGCAAAACCGAGTATTGGCTTAATATTACAATATATAGGTATCTTTATACATGATTTTACATTAGTGTTAAATCCATATTTTTTCATTTATGCAAAAAATTGTTACACTAGGTATTTTTTGCTTATTTTTACGATGAAGGGTGGACAAAAATGGACCGATAAGAATTTTTCTAGGTAAAATAACAAATCATGATACTAAGGGTTAAGGATCGTATAGGATAGGAGGCTCCTATAATAGTGAAGTAGAACTTGGGAATCTTAATATATATAAAGTAGAAAGCTTCTATATGTTTGTGTGTTTGTCTTGTCGTTTAAAAACTTTAGAATGATAAACTCTGGGATCATGGAATGTGCCTCAGTCCATCATGTCTGACTAATCCAGATGATTTTGACCATCTCCACAAAAAACTAAAAGAAATTTTGTTGTAGGATCAGAATTTTCGGGTCGATACCGAGTAGTAAAGCTAGTTAATAATAAATTGAACGAAGGTGTGTTTGAACAGTAAGTATTCTTTACTGAGAGATAAATTCTTATTGAGTACAGAGTATCTTGTAATTACAATCAGTGGTATTAGTATTATTTATTTAAAGGGGACTAGCCCTTAGAATAGTAAAACTTTTTTATCCTACGTCGAAGCACTTAAAAAGCAATATTGAAATTCGCACACCAATGGCCTATGAGTTTTGCCCGGCGTGATGCATAACTCCTATACTTATTACTAAAAATTAATAAAAAAAATCTGCAACTTCTTCAAGGATGCATGAAAACATGGTCAAAATTTCAGATGATTCGAAATGCTAGTTTCTTAAAAAAGAATCCTAAATTTTGCTATGTTTTTAGCCCATAAAATAGGACTCCCCCTTAACTCTTTCGTTACGAGCGCCGACTATAATCGACACCCTCGTGACGACTTATATGTACGAACGCCGACTTTAGTCGGCGTCACGGAACAAGCTGTCGATCCTAGCGTCGACTTCAGTCAGCATCCCCGGTAATTTCAAAAATTTAAAAAAAAGCATTTTCGCGGAAATCTACGCCGTAACGAAAGGGTTAAAGAGGCTACTACTCCGCTCTCTATAAAAATATCATAATTTTTTTCTGTGACAATATAAAAATGGAAAACTTTAGTGCAAACATAGAATAATGAAATGTAACAATTTTAATCCAAATATCTTGTATAGTTATTTCGAAAAAAATCCTACGAATTGTAGCATTTTTAGGCGTTGAACCTGCAAGTACCCCTTAATCTGTGATGGCAATTTTATGCACCGCAGTTTGAAAGAACGCTAGTGGCTTATTAAAGAAATCTAATACAGAACTATATTTGTTCGCTAAATTAGATATCCTGCTTATTGGATCAGCATGTGTCATCTTTAATATTTAGAGCGTGGAATTTAATAAAGGAAATGATCTTATTTTTCATTCCAGCGCATTTAGGCAAATTTTGCTGAGGATAGCAGGGCAACAGATATGACCATATAAAATTTTGAAAAGATAAGTCAAATCAGTCCCTACTCTTGCTTTGTGAAGTGAAAAAAATTGGAAACTATTTATTTTGGAAATTGTGTAATATAGATAACGTTAAAAATTCTTCTTGCTTCATCTTTGAAGATTCAGTAAAATTCTTTATGCAGTGTGGGTGGGAGTACTACTTAAGACAACGGCGATAATCATCGTCTCCTTCCTTTTCCTCTTTGATACTCGTTTGGAACATTCCATTCGTGTAGTGTAGCAGGATAAGTCCTGTTAACGCGAGTGTGAGTAACTAGAGTGAAAAGAGAAAATACATAATTTCAACAGTGCTCCTCGCATTTTAAACAGATTCTTCAATGCTAGTCAACAGTTACGCGCTTGCTATCGCGCTATCCGCGTAGCGCCTGCTGTTATGCAAACAAGAAAACCTCAGAATAAATTTAATTACACGGCGCGATCGTGGTGGTAATTTAACTTTACAATAGCGTCCCATTACTCACTGGGAAAACGAACAAAGTCGTAATAGTTCTGAAACATCGGGTCTAAAGATATGCTCTGTTTCCGTGAGCTGTTGCCTCGGAATTGCGCGTCTGATACTAGCTAAAGATGAGCATTAATTACCTTTACGTAGTTGGATGATTACGAAGTAAGACCTTGACTGGTAATGGAAATACGCGAGATTTAGATTATGTACTCATTTCGCTCAAATTTTACATACAATTAGCGCGCACTACATGGTAATAGTAGGTATATTGAACGCATAGGGAGCAATTCCGTAGAAAATTAAGTTTATATATGACTTTGAGAAAAAGACTCTACCATATGTCTGATCATAGAAATAATTAACTTAGGAAACGGAATTAATTATATCGAATGATAATCAATTAAAGCAATGAATGGTAAATGGCATTTCGGCCATCGTATTTGTTCACGTGCCAGGGTAGTAATCTAATTATCGCATTTGAACTGTTCATACAAGAGCTTATTAAATTTTTCAATAAACTATCTGTTAACTATAGCTACTTGACACGCAAGCAAAGGCCGTCTGTGTATAAAGCATCAGATGTTCAATAAAAGCATAGGATCACTAGTACCCGAATAGTCAATGATGCTAAAAGGAACAACAATGGTGTTAATGATCTTAATAATATTATTCCACGGGATGTGAGATGTAGGGGAAGCTCGGGCAAAGCGAATACCCTGGGCAAAGCGGATAGTCTTTCTTTTGCTTTGCTATCAAAGATGGTCCCACGAGTTTTTCCTGATCTAGAAAGCGACCGGTTGTAGACGCCATGACAATGCAATAAAGTATGTAATTGCTGTGGTGCGTCGTTTGTGAAGAAAAAACGAAAATTGTGCGTTTTCTTACACATTTCGCTCAGGTAGGTACGTGGCTTGATTATTAATAGTTATCGGTACTTACCACAGTAAATATTTTTTATAAGAACTCTGTGTTCTTAAGATTCTATTAGAGATTAACATTTTTAATTTGTTGTTCATACTTTTATCAAACATTACAAGTTTCCACCAAGTGGGTTCTTTGGGCAAAGCGGATGGGGGTAAAGCGGATCGTCAATCCTCTGCCCTGCTAATCTCGCTCATATTATTATTGTTTTATTATTGTCATATATTATTGATAAATTTGTATTATTGATATTGATATTGATAAATATTATTGTCATATATGTGTGTTTTGAGCCATACTCCGACCCCCCATCCGAAGACTGGATCCAGTGCAGCCAATGTACCAGATGGGCCCATGAATGCTGCACTGTATATGAAGGATCTGGCAGTGACTTCTGTGACGAATGCCAAGATTGACTTTGCGTTATTTAATAACATCCGCTTTGCCGACCCCCTAATCCGCTTTGCCCAGGGGGGTAGGGCAAAGCGGATTGATTGACTTATTTACGTTTTTCGTTTTAAAATGCTTTAAATGTTTCAGTTACCCATTTTTTCGTTATTGTATCAGAAAGCTGATTAATTTTAAATGATTATTAATATAAAAAATATTTCTCATCTTAATTGTAACTATGTTATTTTTCTCACTAAACCTTAACACAACCGCTTTGCCCGGGCTTCCCCTAGGTGCCTAACGTTCAAACGTACGAGATCTAATGGAGGAAAGCTCATACCTCTGGAAATAACAATCAGGGATATGGACGAAACATCAATTGTGTACTTTTAACATAAGTTTTATTTAATTATTTCATTTCATTGGCAATGATTGCGAAATAAACAAGTCGTTGGATAAAAGTTCCCAAGAGTCTGTTCTCCACGTTACTAATGACGTTTGCACCAAGGGTGCGGGTCGAGTGGGTAGTCACAAACTCCCTCGGCTGGATAGAATTCTGTTCCTGGGGCGCAAGACTGAATGGCGCATTTGAAGCGGTCGCAATTCATGAATTTCGAACAATCAGCTGGATATCCGCGAATGTCTCCCTGGAATTAATAGGACATATTTATATATAGGTATCTCAAATTAATCACTAAATATGTGTTTACATGTTAGTTTTAAGAGTTGGTCCTTAATCTTCTTTTTTGTGAATACCCCTCGATCTTCCATTTTTATTAATATCCCTTAATCTTCCCTTTAGGTAGTTCTACCATTACGCGGTTACACTCATGAGATAAGTCAATCTTTTTATTACGAGCGTGCACCACCAGTGCACCGAGCATTTCACCACTTTTCGCAATTAAATTAATTTTTAATCTTACTATATATTTGATTTTTCCAAGGTTATACACGATCATGCTTTTATATTTCGAATGGAGCTGTTCGTATTACGAAAACGATGAATTTTATAACACAAGATTATTGTAAAATCACTTATTTTTTCGTGGTACTTATTAATTATATATGATCCGTGTCACAGGTCGAATCATCAAAACAATCATCTGGGTGCATTCTCAAATCTGCCTCTAATGACTACTACACAATACGTATACCTATGTATGTTAATGTACGATAAAAAGAAATTTACTTTAAATGATGCCAATGCAATATTCCGGTACAAGGGTGGTGACAATCGTTATCAAATTCGAGTTACATTTAACATCAATAATGGTAACATTAATTTTGACTGTTTCAATATCTTACCTTTACTTTAATTTTCAATTGGCAATACTACATATTTAAAGTGAAATCGTTTATTTTAGTAACCTGGCAATATTTGTAGCATAAAACTACAGATAACACGACTGCGTTTGGATAAGCGTAAAAGGTTAGAAAAATCAATTTACCTGTGCAGACCCTGCGAAGAGGGCGACGAAGCAAAACACTGCGCACAGCAAGACCGTGGTGAACGTGAACTTCATGGTAGCTGCTGGTTCAATTGCAAATTTGTATTTCGAACTGAATTCTGTTCGCCGAAAAACTCGTATTTATACTTTTATACTATCTAATATTCAAGAAGCACCTTGTGCCAAAGTTGAAGTGGTACATACTTGAACGATGTTTTTCTACGGTGCAGAGATTATCTTATCATACATTTTAAATAGAATATATCCAGTTTGTTCGTCTACAAGGACTTATGTTTGTAATTATCGAAAAAGCCAAAAAATAATTCATATGCAAGTGGTTTGATTTGATGGAGGAATCTTAATACATCATTTGACTGTTTCTGAAGAACATCTCCTGTCAGAATTTATTGGCATTTTCATCTTCTGAAGCTGCAATCATTTATTTTTATTATGTTACACTTTACTGTACACTCGAAGACACTTGATGGAGTATGTAAGTAAATTACGTTATTTATCAACTTTTTAGGTGTAATGTAAATACAATGCATTTACGGCCGATTTCTTCACCTTCAGTAATCATACAGTTAGTTATCTTCCACATAACTGTCAAATGATAGCATCTAACTGGTTGTTCATTGGCCGGGACTTTAGTCGGAAATGAAAAATACGGCCAGTATATGTAATTCGTAGTAATAATACCTACGAAACGATTGCTGAAAATTGTGGGTAATGATTGAATTAAAATAATTCTCAGCAAGAAATGATGTAAATAAAAATAAATGCCCAAATTTCATTGCGTAATAAACACTTCATTAACGTAATCACCTTTGATTTATTCGACATCGAAGCCTCAATGATATAAGATATAGATTCCAAAATAAATAAGTAAATTACTTCGCGTGATAAAGATATCGCTAACCTGGTGGAGTATTAATAGAATTCTAATATTTTAAAATGATAACCGATTAAAGCAGGGAATGGAAAATGTCATTTCGGTCACGGTACCTATTTATTTATATACTAGGGTGGTAATCGAATTATAACATTTGAACCGTTGGCAGAGACACCATACTTCCAATGATCTGATCATAAAGGAGCTTATTAAATTTCTTAATACACTATCTGTTAGCTACTGTATAGTTGAAACGCAAGCAAAGGTCGTCATAAAGCATCAGATATTCCATAAATACATAGGATCGCTAGTACCTGAATAGTTAATGATGCAAAAAGGAAAAGCAATGGTGTGTGTTGATAATCTTTATAATCTTATTACGCGAGATTTGAGATGTGGGTGCCTAATTTTTAAACGTACGAGATCTAATGGAGAAAAGTTCATAAGTTTTGATATCAGAATCAGGGATAGTGACAGGAAACGTCGCACACGCAATTATAATTTGAAAGTTTACGGATGAAATAATACGAAACATCGATTCTGTACTTTTAACAATATATTTTATTTTATCATTCCATTTCGTTGGCAATGATTGCAAATGAAACAAAGGCTCGATTCGCTTTCACTTTCGTTCTGGTACATGTCTGCCTCGCAAAATCTAGTGTTGCTGATTTAATGTCGTCTTTTTGGACGAAAGCTCCCAAGACTTTGTTCTCCATATTAGCCCCGATTTTGGCACCCCTTGCGGTCTGGCAGAGGGTAGTCACAAGTTCCGATGGCTGGATTAAATTCTGTGTGCCGGCCGCAAGATAAAATGAAGCATCCACTAACATCACACTGCTGGTACTTTGTACAGTCAGCTGGATGCGGGAAAATCTGCTAAATAGGTATCTCAAATTAATCGATAAATATTTCCAGTTTTAATATTTCGTTCATAATCTTCTTTTTATTTAATATCTACCGTTCAATCTTTTGGTAGTGCCACCACTGGCGACTATATCTACTTATGAGATAAATCAATCTTTTAATTACAAGCCTGTGGATGACAACCGGAATTAAACAGAACACCGTATTTGACATTTTTCGCTATTATAATTAATTTTCATTCTTTAGTAAGATATTTAGTATTTGATTTTTCCAAGGACTCAACCGGTCATGCTTTTATACTTCAAATAAAACCGTTCGTGTTATCAACGCGATGAATTTTATAGCCCAGAATTATTGTAAAATCGCTAATACCTATTTGCGTTAATTATTAATCATAAATAATCCATGTCACATGATGAATCATCAAAACTGTCTTTTTAGTAGACTCTCAAATCTGCCTCTAATGACGACACATATGTAGATATCTAATATAAGAGAATATATTAATTACTTAACATCGCTTCCTTATACGGTAGACACAGTTTCGGTAAAAAGTAATTTAATTCAAATGAGGACACTGGTAATACTGCCACTAAGATGACAACCACTATCCAATCTAGTTACATTCAGAGTCAATAATTGTAACATTAATTTCTACTGTCGCAATATTTCGCTGTTATTAATTTTCAATTGGCGATAGTTCGTATTCAAAGTAAAATCGTTAATTTCATTTCAGTGGCAAAATTGGTAACATAAAGCTACAGAAAATACCCGCGCTCGGATAAACATAATGGTTTGTAAAATGCAATTTACCTGTGCTGACACTAAGTAGAGAGCGGTGAGGCAAAGGACTGCATAGAAAAGGAATGCAGAGGATTTCATGTTAGCGGCGTCTGTTGCAAATTTGTATTTCGTACTGAATTGTCTTCACCGGAAAAATATCGTATTTATACTTTGTGTTATGTATATACTATCGTACTATCTCACGTTCAGTTTCAATAAAATTAACAACGTAACCAGCCTTGGCTAAACTTGTTAATGTTTCAAAACAGCTACCACTCACTTATCTCTTCGGCGGTGAATCATGCATTCGCGATAGTTTAGAAACCGCGCGACTCCAATACTTGCAGTATCAATTTTAATTAACCGACATATGACAATATAGCTAAATATATTAGTCTATAAAATATCGCAAGTTTCAAAAGTTTAATTTTTTTAAAAATTAATCGTAACTATAAAAAAAAGGAATCTCAAGCATCAAAACACATTCTAGCTTGTGATCTGTGGGCCTCTGGCATCGTTGCGCGAAGCAAATCTATTGCTCTGCAATACCACGCTGAATTTTTAGATACAACAACTCTATACATCCGCGCTTAACGTCGTCATCATTGTTGAACCGCCACACTTTTCAAAAAAGGACCATTCCTCAAAAAAGGCGATCGTCAGACGAAGCAAGGTCTGGACTAGTAGCTGAGGATGAAGCATCATCAATTCACCTTTTTACGCGTTCGAACTGCAGTGTCCTGTTCAATGCTCTCATACTGAAAAATCAGGTACATTTAACTGATCAGAGCAGAATAAGCATGTGAATCTGGAACCAGCTCAAACTACGCTACTCCTTTGAAATTCGGCCAAACACAAAACAAAGCCTGCTTATCAAAGCATTCTGTTTTATCTCTAAATCTGCAGAATCTTCGCGATTCATACACTGAATTGTTTTGTTAAAATTGCGATAAGAAGATCAGCTGATTAAGAAATCGCTAATTGTCAAGAAGGAAATCGCTCACATAGTCATTTTTTTATCCAGATTATTCAAGAATAGGCTTAAGTAATTAATGAATTACAATAGTCTCTCAGCAATTCAATTTCGAGTGAAAAATAAGTTGTAGAAATAGCAGTGGAATACAAAATAAAATGAAAAAGAACAAATAAGAATCCAACACTCTAATTGCGCGCCAACTGATAACGACCACTAGCGACTACTGTCGAGCACAGTGAAAAAATGGTTTACGAATACAGTACAAAGAACTCTTTGCCAATCCTTTAGTAGCTCGTATATTGTTCGATAGGGATTTTACAGGTGTACATTAATGGGAACAACATCTATGTGTGACTCTTGATAAATACAGCCGGATTTCGTGTCCGTCGCGCTACAAATTGTTTAAATACGTGTTCGATACAATTTTAACCATCTATCATAATCGGTAGACTTCTTCTTCCTATACATACGGTAGACAGATATACAAAAACATTGTATCGTACAAAATAGTAGCAATACTATCACCACCAAGTTCGTTCCCACGGGTTACTCTCTTATGTACGGTACTTCCTATTGACCTTCAAAATTTCAAACTGATTCTCATAACGAATCTCACAAAAGCACAATCTTTTAACCCTTCACTTGGCCATGCCCATTGCTCGCCAGGTTCTACATTATTCCTTCAATTAAAATTATCTATTCCCGATGCCCACGTGGCATGCAAATAAAATATTACGTACAATGCACACTTTATTGCCAACAGCAAAATACTTTTAAGCTGTTAATTGGCAGTCTTACTGAATATGTAATTAGTCATACGTAGTTTCCCTAACGAATATACATTCTGTAACATCTGTATGAAAACTAAACGCTGAAATGATCTTCAGAAACGAAATTTAAATTCATTTTTGCAGAACTTTCAACACACTAAAGGACTACGCCTGATTTAAATATGAAATATTGTACTACCTATTAATAGTATCTCAGGAGTTAAGAAAATATTTAAATTCTTTAGTAAAAAGTAGAAGGAATTCTGAACCAATCGACTATTCCTTTGACTCTACATTTTGCCTAAAATTTGAAGCCTTGAAGAAACTAGCTACTGAAAGTGAAATACTCGTTCTGTTTTTAATTAATTGAAAGAGCTTAACACGCGAGAGGACCCGTTTCGGTAAAATATTCCAGCAGCTCGGATTTTGCATCAGTCGCCAAGTAAATGGTTAAAATACTTTCTTATCGGAGCAAAATGGTCGAAACAATTACATTGGCCATCGTTGCTCGCGTTTCTACTTCATTTGTGGCTCTATAAATGGTCAATCGATTCCTAGGGAGAATGTAGAATTATCGTACAAAAAGATCGATGTTACTTGGTCAACAACGTATACCGTACGAAGAGATCTGTCGAAAGAAGAAAACAAGTGGATGGGCGTTGGGCATTTTGCGCGCGTTTATGTACAAAACAAAGGTGAGGGCTGGATATAACAAACGTGTCTGCGCGGAACCTCGCTCGCGTTTCATTTCCTTCGTTACCCTTTACTAATGTTCATCCTCGTTTTGTACTGTTTCGCCCCATTATCGTTTCACCTCGAAAGAAATGTGAACAGAAACAGGAGGGGACAGTATTCGTTGCTGCACCCCCACGACTAAGAACAACGAAGAGAGCCGTTTCTTCTTTTGGAACGCGAGTGTTTCACGAAAACCAAAGCAACCAGTCGGAATGTTGTACTATGATCCAAGTTTTATTAAACAAATTAAATACAAAATGTTTCCTGTTTCTTGTTGCTCGCTGGACCGCGATTCGCAGTCGCTCCATCTCGAAGTTATAAATAATTAAAACAACAGGGGGGACGGGGCAGGGGTGTGGGCTGTGTGGGGCATAAATAAAAAATAAAAGAAGTCAGGGGAAGTCTTGCGGAAGAAGAAAGGTTTCAAGGCTTGTCCACATCTTTCTTTCTTTCCGTCTGTCTCTCGCACACTCACTCTTTCCTCGATAAACATTCTCGCACGCTCGCATCGTTATGCGCACTCTACAAGCTGGATCGTTCCGTAAAATTAAGGGAAGAAGAAAGTGGGGTCTCGAGCTTCAGCAATTCAAGGATTAAACTAAATTTTACCGCTCTATTTCGACCGCGCGCCAGCGCTTCCGTTCCTCCTCGAGGCTTCTTTCTTTTTTCTCTCCCATCGAACACATAAGATCGTTGTTTGATGAAGGAAACGCGACTAGCAAAGCAGTGTCGTCATCCGTTTGGATAAACGACCCGCTGCTTTCGAATACACCACGTTCGAGCTGGCAAGTATCGCTACGGAGGCTATTGGTGCGACGTGACTGAGAAATAACAGCCTCTGACAATCATGCTACATCGGCGAACACTCAAGAGGAACGGGCACGCGGTCACGTTGATCCGCGACGGCGTAAATGCTCCCTGGAATGGATCGTGCGCTCTTGAACCGCCAAAGGTACGAAAAGGAAGAGCACGGAGGGCCGTTCGAACGAAACGCAAAAAAGGAAGGGTTGCTCGTGTCTTACATCCAAAAAACAACAGGGGGTAAAATGATAACAGAAAAAGAAGGAAAAGAAGAACCGTAAAAGAAGTCGTTTATCGTGTGCTCGTTTCATTTTCCCTTCTACGTTCGAGTCGCGAGGAGCCTCGATTTTGAACGGATGCTGGACACAATGGGTTTTAAGAGTTTCTTCGAGAACGTTTTGGATTAATAATATTTAAAAGTCATTAGGATATGTACAAAGAGATATTAATATGAATATGCAGTAAATGTTGGGTGGATCCAGATCGCCGAGGGATCGAGCTCGAGCGACTCCGCTTCCCATCGTTCCAGCTGGATCCCTCGGCTGTGGATCGGACGTGGGCGAGGATCGGACACGGTGCTCGCGGACATCTGACGTCTTTCGATAGAAGGTACGCGGTTATTTAATAGTATATCTGAGAGCAGTCTGTCGCACGAGCTGGGTGTCGTGCGAGGGAAGCATGGTTGGCCACGATTCACGGCAAGACACAGTGGAATGTCGACAGCAAACAACACACGCCTGCGAACGCTCGGGAACGTCTTGCCAACCTCCACCCTCCCCCAGGAGCGTTCGAGCTGAGGAGAGCACCGCGCCGATCCTCGAGACACCGGCCCGCTTTCCGCGCGCGCGTTTGGCAGATTCTCGCTCGTCTCTGCGAATGGAGATGCCTTCGATAATTAGGCCCTCTCCGCTGATCGCGTCTCCCTTGCGCATCCTCCTCGCACGCGAGATCACGGTTCCCTCTACAATAATACTTCGCCGATAAAAGGACTCGGGAGGCTCGTGCACGCGATAGGACGAGAGTACATACGAACGTTACAAGGTTGCTGGGCGTGTTACGAGTCGTTCATACGGGCGAGAAAACCTATCGTTCGGTATCGATATAATGAAACCAGCCGACGCGACTATTTGCGCTCGCGGATCACACCTCGCCTTTCGGGGAGGCCTCTATACCCTTCCTTTCTATTCGCTTCTTGCTCTTTCTCTCGTAGAGAGACGAATCCTGGCTTTCTCGTGCCCCACTATCGCACGGGCGCGGATATACATATAGATATATTTATATTTATATATTTATATATACTTTATATAAAACTAAAAGTACCGTGATACTGATAAAATTTCGGAAAATATGAGAGTTCGACGAATCGTTCACAGAGCTTCTTCTTTTTCTTTTCCCATCTTCGATACGATAGAGCGAAAGTCGAGAATATAAGTTACACCAGATCTAAAATTCGTTCCCGTAATGCGTGTGTATATATATAATATATGTATATGTATACGTTCAGTAAAAATAAGTTGAGCATACGCGATGCATAAAGATTACCTTATCATTTCATCCTGAAACGTTAATACCTTGTTGTGTTCGCTTCTCTCTCTCTCTTTCTCTCTCTCTCTCTCTCTCTCTCTCTCTCTTTTCTCTATAACTCTCAGACTCACCACACGCGGTACGCCTAGCTCCGATCACCATTTCCTTCGCATTCCTCGTTTCCATTCCAACAGTCGCTCGCATACACAATCTAGACACCCCCAAGCAACAGCCAACTACGAGCGCCGCGTGCACACCAGCTCGTGCACACCGCCTAAAAATGAAAATTTCAAAAGCCCAGGAACAGTACTTTCGATCGTACCCCGTTTCTACAGCGCCGCTCTCCGGTTAGTCTTTGAAAACTACTTTGTACTTGATCGCGTCAACGGTAAAATTCAACACACATCGAAGCCGTAAAAAATCCTACTACGAGAATCATAGAGTTAACAAGCGGAGAGAAAAAGTATCCTAAACTCTGATACAACTGGGATTACGCACGAGGCTAATTGCTTTCTCTAAAAGAAAAAGAGTTTGAAACATGATTGAGTAGAAATCGTTGGATATCCCGGCACCGACGGACGCCGCATGCCAATTAAAAAAAATTGAAAATTCGGGGAAGGGGGAGGGGGGTGGGGGAGTATAGAAAAACGATCGACGCGAAGTCTGTGCGATCGTGTCGCGATAGAAAGTCCTCTCAACAGCGTGTGTCCGTTTCGCTTTGCACTGAAACTCTCTCTCTCTCTCTCTTTCTCACTTTCTCGCGTCATTCTTCCTCGCCGTTTAAAGACTACATTATTAACGCTACGCTATGTACACCAACTTAAGCTACGGGGCGTTTTGGGATTAGCCTAGAAAGTATATAATACAGGAAACGCCGTCATTCGTACTCCCTGCGACGATACGCGGTATATATAACATCTTTGGACTCGATTTATTACACATTTATATAGAATATTATAATCTTACGAACGTTCTTGCGCCCCAGTCCCGCAACGAAACTCTCGCGGCACCTCTGCTCGAGAGATTCCCCTGTTTTTCAGTCTGATAGAAAAGTCGCTTGTCTTTTCCACTTTCCCTCTCCTTCTCTCCGTCTCTCCATACCTCCTCCTCTCCACGGGCTCCTTCGCACCCTCGTATTCTAAAGGGCGCGCCTTTCGAGACTCTCAGTATCCCTCTACTTCGCTTCGTTTTGGTTGTCATTATGGAAGACGAGCGCGCTTCTCGTTCGCTTTCCAAACAGCTCCTTAGGGTTTCTCGAACCGATTGCGATCCGAACTTTCGACGTGGAAAGTGGCGTCGAAAGCACTGTGCGTGTTAATCGTTTGTCTCTGTGCCCCTATTTTGTACCCTTCTCAAAATCGGCCAGCTTCCATCGCCAGCGTTTATTGAGACACCGGGAAGGGTATCGAGCTTTGCGATTCGTTGCGATTCCATCCTCTGAGGGAATCGTTCGACGTGGCCGCGTGGCAACCAAAGCGTCTTCCTTCGTTTTAACAAAATGACAGGCTGACGAGATGATGTAAGGATGGCCGGGTGAACTCCTTACGCGCCATGGACCACCTAAACCGCTGACACCTGGGCGTCCTCGTCGTCTGGAAAATTGTAACGTTTACTTCAGTTATGGTGGATCGTGGCTCCCTAGAGTCGTGGAAGTGTTCTGCCGACTGGTGTCTACTTTGGCTGGATTTTAACGCATTCACACGAATACTTGAAAAACATGGAAAATCTCGAGAACGGTGAAAGATATCGAAAAGAAGTGTAAACAAAACTTGTATCTTTTTTTATATCCACAAAACTGCGTCAAAGTAATTAGTGAATTAAGGATTAGTGGTGGGGTAAATTGAAAAGTATGGATTTTTAGATAATTATTTAACGGAGTTTTGTAGATGTAAAAAAAAGATGGAACTTTTGTTTATACTTCTTTTCGATATCTCCCACCGTTTGATTCTCCACGAAGGTTCCCCACGAAAAAGAAAATTCTGCATTTTTTAATGCAAAAAATAGGTTTGTAATTTTCTGAATTTCCGGGTCGTCTAACTTCCCTTATCAGTAATATAATACTACGAGCGTTTCAGTGACAACTAGCCCAATACAATGAAAACTGAACAAATCAATAAACGCTCACAAATAAAACAAAGCAAATCCCCCAAAGTAGACTCGAGTCTTTCGATCGAAAAAGAGGGGGCACGTTTATCCAATTTTCCTAGAAACTTCCCTAGAAAACTTGCTGTAAAAAGTAACGTGTTCTATCGAGAGACATCAAATGAGTCCAACCAACAGCAACAAAAAAAAATGAGGGGTCTGGGGGAAGATCGTGGGAGCGTGACGTGCAAAATGGACACAAGCAAGCTCGATACATGCGCTCGAATGACGAACAAAGTGATGTGAGGGCAAAAAAAGGACAATAACTGCATTGCAATCTGTTGGAGATCGCATGATAGTTTGCGGCAAGCCTCTAGCGAGTGCACGAACACCGGCATCGTATCACGTGTAATTCGGCGGAGAAACAATAATTTTTGCTCGCTGTGATAGGATGCGTATTATCGGTGCGTGGTGAATGAATGTGCTGAACACAATGCTCACACGGATAAAAACATAGGAGCACGAGTTATGCTTGCAACACGTGTGTTACGCAGGCATTTTGCGGAATGTACAAGTGGAAATGCGCGTGGAAGTGTGTGTGTGTGTGTGTGGAACGTGTGCGTCGTTATTTACAATTCGCTGTTAATCAACATGTACATCGAGTAACAGACAGCAACGACGATCCTTTTGCGGACTGTCCATACATACATCGTAATTCTTAATCGATACACGCGGGGAGCTCTCTTAAAAGTAGCTAGAGATCAGTGTGTGTAATCGTTGCATCGGTTCATCTATCGCGGGATTAGTTGGGGGCGTTTCGCGGTTGTTTGTTAAGAGCTAGGTACTCCGTGCCGCGATACGAGTGATTCGAATGGAGGAGAGAATCGAGTAGGCTGCGACAACGGTAGGTATCTTCAATCGTCACGGTGAAAAATTTTACGCGGTTAACCGGGGATAAGATTGCTCGCGAGAAACTGCGATCGAAACCAAAAAAAATTCAGTTCAGGTGCATCCAACCGTTTCAGACATAACGCAATTTCAGGATTAAAATTTTGTAGATGATACTCCACGTTTGCTTTTCGAAGTGGCATTTATTCTGAATGATACGAATTGGTAATTAAAGAAATTGAAGTACATTAAAAGCTATATAGCATTCTGAAAGGTGCGTATAAGGAAATAAAAATTATTATTTGGATTAAGTCTAATGATTTTAATGGTAATTGATGAGTATAGGAATTTGTTAGGATGTATACAATTTAAATGGAAATTTGATTGATATTTTGTAATAAAGGAAGTTTAATAATTAGCCCGAGTTTGATTTAACGGAGTGGTTAAAAGATTTGTATAAAGTTTAAGTCTAACGCGGAGCATTATGCGCATGTCTGAAAAGGTAAAAAGCGAAAATACACCAAAAATATCCATCAACGTCACGCGCGCAAAGAAGCCATATGCTGATAAAAATGAACATTTTTCTCCGTGCATTATCGATAGTTAGTGATGAGATTGATACAGTATTTATCGACGAGGCTGTAATTCAATCAATTCACTTGTTCGGGTCTAAAATAATTACACGACATCGAAAGTATAGTATCGAAAATGGTACAACAGCGGCCTAAAAACTGACTTACAGTTTGAAAATCGCATAATTGGAAATAATGCTATTACCGCAGTAAAAAATCTACGCTACTAACAATATGGTGAAGTCTTTAAGGGTATCCTCCGGTCCAGACGTTTGAAAAATACGCGATTTTCATGAATTAAAAGAAAAGTAGCTGAACGACATTTTTTTACTGTATGTTGTTCAGTTTCTTTTTTTTAATTCATCAAAATCTACTTTTCAAGCGTTTTGAGCGGAAGGTACCCAGTATCTTACGAATGTAGTATAATTAGTCTGTCCTTTTATCATAGAAATCACACTTTCACGTTCCTTGTATCAAATAAAACAACGTCGTATCTCCAATATGATCTAAGCAAACATATTACCTACAAATTATTCACTAACTCAAAATTAATTCCACTTGCAAATCATACTTATCCCCCCTCATCAATAAAACTATACATACGATTACATACTGTTTTAACAGCCTCGATACTATACTCATTTCACTCGCGACAAATACACACCAGTGGCCCGTGAAAACTCTAGTCGATCGGTATAATTTCGATTTAAATAAAAGATCGTATTAGGAATAACTTGCTGCAGATTAACGCGAAGTACGAACGATTAAATATCACTCCCATCGCTATCGATAGTGGCAGGGAGCGCAAGCCTCGGAGAACCATAAACTCGAGAAAGATATATGTAATAATAATATATATATATATAAACGTGAGGTAGGAGAGATTGTATGTATGTACGTAGCGATTGCTTTGTACCATCTTCATGGTCGGTCCTGTAGGTAACACCCTCGTGGCTGTGAGCACGGCCAAGCCTGTGCAACCTTGCCATCTGTGCTGCGACTTTGTATGCAGGCGGTTGACGGCACTGAGTACTACCGACCCCTGGACGCATCGTCGTCATCGACGTCATGGTAGTCATGGTCGTCATCGTCGTGTTAGCCCCTGGGGGAGGAAGACCCGCCGCTACTCCGAGACCTGAAAACCCTCGACTCTCTTTCTCTCGGTCTCTCACACCACCGGCCTTCTGCTCCTCAACACTTGCCTCCCCATTTATCCTCCGCCAAGTAGCTCACCGCCGCTGGCGATTCTGAACGAGTACGAGCTGGCCGAGCACCGAACCAATGCAACGTGCAGTTGTGGAGAGGAAGCCTTGGAGTCGTAGAGAAACAGTCGTGGAGTTGTAGAGAAACAGTTGAGGCGTTTCAGCGAAAAGGTCACGGGGTTGCAGAGGAAATGTCGTGGAGTCGTGGAGAAAAAGTCATGGGGTTGTAAAGGGAAAGACGTGGACTGCGAAAGTTGTAGAAATAAATGGTAAAATCATAGGGAACAAGCTGCAGAATCGCAAAGGAAAATGCAACGAGCGCAGAACCCATCGATCGGCGAAGAACTTTCCACGTAAAAGTTTGCTCTTTTATTGGTTTACGATTTTCTTTCATCGCCATAGAATTTCTTGATAAAAGAAGCAGCGAGGGGGCCGATCGTACTCGTTCGGAACGCCGGCTTGCGAGAGACGAAGAGTGTTTAGGAGGAAACTGTGCAAAACTCGTTATTCACCGCTAGATCTGCCCAAGAAAAGGAAAGCACAGGAAACCAGTTAATATACCCTGGAAAGAAGCCTCGGCTCTCCGTTAATCCTGAGGAGGCGCGACACCGCGAACGGCACACGATCGATGCAACACACACAGTTTTATTGCGCACACACAGGGCACACAGGTAGGCAAGCAACGATACTCACGTGATTGTTAGCGTGCACGCGGCAACTCTCTTCGAGCAGAGGATTATAATGTACAGATTAAGCTTATGCATCGCCATACGTGTCAATGGATGACTAAAGCTCAACCACATTGCTTCCGGCGCAGACTTCTAGTGTATAATATCCTCGGTTAGTGTGACCATTCTACGTGACATCCGATATTAGTAGAACTCTCATACGCCACTAGATAGTTGGACTAATCCGTCACCGCACGAAACTACGCCATGCCAATGTTTTAACTGATTCCCAGAAGCAACGTTCTAATTCTACCAAAACAGACCAGCAGCCCAGTTGCAGGAGAGAAATCAAAAGACAGGCAAGACAGTCGCGGACTCACCTTGAGGATTTTGGGGTTGGTGATGGTGATAATAATGTTGGTGGTGGTGGTGGTGATGATGATGATTGTGGTTGTGATTCTGGTTGTGGTTGGCAGGAAGCGGAGGTAACACTGCTACCGCGTGAGGAAACGGAGGTGCGCCACCTCTCAAAACAGACCCTGCACCACACACAGGCCACATACGAAATGTTTCTTTACAAAATGTACAATGTTACGCTGTGTAACGTCGGCGGTATTTCTCTTGGGCGAACGAAACGATGGAGTTTACAGAAGACATTTCGCTGCCGGAAATTAAGCTCGAGTTCCTCGACGAGAAGGAAGATTCCTCGAGTGAGTACCGCGAGTGCAAAGATCGCGAAAATTTGATGGAAATATTGATACACAGGATGTAAAATTACGAGTGCTGTAGGCTAAAGCTTCAACAACTAAGGAAGATGGGAAGCATTTCTTCTTAGAATTTGTTTGATCTCGAGAAGGGTCTTGCTATCGAGTTATTTTCCTCCCAACTGGAAATATGTAGGTTGTATCAAGATTATCTCTATTTTTACGAATAATAATGTATGTTCTTAAATACCTAAGTGGAAACTGGCCATTCTTAGGAAATTCTTCGATCCTTTTTGCGAAAAAGAAACAGTGAATTTTCATAGTATTCTATGTTAATTATTAATATTATAATATACATTTCTAACAAAATGTTCGATATTAAAATGGCCTATTTACTCGAGACATATTCCCAACCCAATTCGAAATGTAGCGATAGAAGTAACCGCGAGCTGAACTACTAGGTCGCGTCTGACTAGATACGAAGCGTCTTTACTTGACAAGAAGGAAACACCTTGGTCGAATGAAACTGTTAAAATTTACAATTAATTATGAAATAAACGTAATTTCATGATTAATTATTTTTTTCTGTCCTGAGAAAACTGTTATAAAATGCAGTGTATTAATTGAAACTTTCATCCCATACATTTTTGTATAAATGAGAAACTTTTATTTTCTTGAAAGCAGAAAAAGATCTAGTTAAATAGGAAAAGTTGAAGTTGTGATAAACAGATGTCCTGAAACTGTTGTGGGGTAGATAGATTTGAAATTGAAACCTTAAACCGTTCGGTGAAAATAATTGTATAAAAATCATAATGTGCTTTCACTTCTATATTTATCCTGCTTTCAATTTCTTAAATAATAATAATTAAAAAATACTCTTAACTTTTATATTTTACCAAATATCTGTTCAAAAGTAATATAGTATATAAAATAACTGTTACAACTGAACTCTTACAACAGAGTTAAAGTGTTAATATACAAAGTTAACTTAAAACAGAAAACAAATTTAAGTGATAACAGTTTCATTTGAACCCCGCAAGAAACGCTTAAAACATACCATTTTCTCACTTTTTGTTCACTATTTCTTTGTTATAATCTTGATACAGCTTCCACGATGCATGATCTTTATACATATTCACAGTTTCAATAATATAATGACCATAAAAAACTGAACATGAACTTGATACAACCAGTTAGTTATATAACCTTTCCTCTACAAAATAATTCAGCTTTCCCAGGGAAAGCGAAAATTCCTCGAGATCAGAATAGCCTCATAAAACAATTCCGTGTCTCCCTCGGTTTTAAAGATACCCGCCTATGATGCTCTTAATTTTACACTCTGTATATGCGTATGCATATGCATGAGGTGCCCCTGCGTAAAGAAGCGAGTCTCTGTAAAGAAGCTTTAAGCGGTAAATGTATGTACTGAAGCAACTGGAACTTCGAGATAAAAGCGGCTATAAGCACGTTTACCTACGTTATCGTTGCAACGCTCGACTGAACGATAATAAATATAAAGTACCGGGGACGGATAAAGAGCGTGCCCGCAGCTTAAGCTCCGCGGAGCGTTTCAACTACCATAGACGAGAGAATGAAGATGAGTGGCCATGGGACATACGTATATTTCCAACCCGTCGAATCTGATTAACAACCCGCGTGTGAAACGAATGATTCAGGGGAAACGGGCCACGATTCTAATAAAACGGAAATAGAAGAGGGAAAGGAAAAAAATGAAAAAACTTAGAAAGAGAGACACACAAACGTAACAGTCCTTCCAAGGGAACTCACATAGTGATCAAAGATGTACAACAGATATCACACTTTTCCAATGAATCATTCTCATTTACCGAGCTACCAAAGGAAAATATATCACGCACTACTGAATAAATCCTTCCAGATATCAACAGTTTTTACGATCACGCGGTTACAAGCAGAGACTTCAAATTAACGCCCAACTGTTCAACGGTACCACGCATTTTACTGTTCAATCAGGGCACTCGTAAGGTGTACACGTCGTTGTCTCAGAAATGGTAACTGGTTAGAATTAGTGTCTACGCCCCGAACGTCGGGCTATTCATCGTTGGACCACTCCAGATTCTTTCTTTTCTCTACCTTCTAGTCTACGGTCTACGGAGCGGGCAAATGGGAAGAGTAGGTATATGAGCACGAGCTTGTGGATGTTGTTGGTGTTCTCTCTATGGTTACGTACCTTGCATGGCGGAGTGCCGTCTTTGCGGTGGCGGTGGACTGCCACCAGCTTCTACGCTGCTTCCGCTGTGGCTGTCCAGCTGTGTACTGTGACCACTGTCACTGCTCGTCACCGAACCTACGCACACGTCCCCAAAGACACTTCTATCACTACACATATTCTAGCCCAGTTTCGCCCTGCTGCTCTCCCGCTAACTGCTAATAATCTAATCAGATTAGTGGAGTTCGTCGTAAGGACATCGTGACCACACAGTAGCTGTCTGTCTAAAAAAATTATCGGGGGGAACCAAACAGACGTCTACGCTTTCAACTTCGTCGCAATCAGGTAGCGCTTGCACAGCGTTCGCATTACGATGCACGCAAATCGAATCCTTCCGTAGGCGATATTACTACCTATGTCTAGAGAAGAAGACGTAAACTGAGCACCGTGGAGCACCGAGCACCGTTGGCAGTGGAGTAATATCACTTGCATTGGTAGGTTTCATAACGCGTGCGTTTGGATTCTGTTTCCGTAGCAGCACTGTTTATGTGTGGTACTGGAGGATCTCCTGCTTCGAATTGAATAACTCTTTCGACTATTATAATTCTTGATGCTGTACTCCAAAGAGCCGAGTGCTGTTATGAGTATTTCAATGCATGAGAAAATTGCAGATTGCACAATATATTATTACGTAAAAGTGTTTTTTATTTAATTCTGTACGGAAATCAAAACTAACTGCCACTTTTCGAATTATCTCTAATTGTTTTCGAGATGACGCGCTTAGAAGCATCTACAATCTACGTCTTCAAAATCCAAACGAACTTATTACGAAACCGAATTATTAAATATCGCTTCCTGGAAAGTGAACATTGCTGAAATGAGATTCCCAAGAGTGATATAGCCTACAGTTGATCACTGTTTCGTTCAAGCTTAGAGTAAATAATTCATGAGATTTGATAGCACTATCTATTCAAGTCGTTCAAAAGTGGTTGAAAAGTAAGAATCCCTTGTAACGTGGAATCGTAGAGGATTGCCGTTCACGCGGCCGTATGTCCCATGGAGAGTGATCTAAAAATTGAAGCCAGGCGTGCTTCGCCCTGGGATCAGAACCGTGTGATATACTCGGGACGATAATATTGATCGGAGAAAAGAAGCGCGAGCTACGGTAATCGGCGTACAAGATGCGTGTAAATGGATTAAGCTAAATATAACATGGAACATTTATGAATTGCGTAAACGGCTGTGCAGCGTGCATAAAATGATAAGTATCTGTATTGCGAGACCTGACCAATGGTGTGTGTATATCACGAGCAATGAAGGTGCACACGATGGTACTTTCACGAGATGTGTCTGCTATAGTCGTGTAGCAAGATAACGACAATTCAAAATAAAACGAAAGAAGCACCATGTCTGTGTATCGTCGTCTAAAGCTAGCAGAATGTATAATAGGAACACAGAGTATTCGATAATATCGTAAAGACTGTTTACGTGTGTAAAAACACGTGCGTGTGTGTAATGTCTGTGTCGAGGCTAGGTCGACAGCATCTCGTTTCGGACCATTTTTACGCATCGTATTCGATCAACTTACCGCTGGTCAACGTTTTTCTTAACGGCTGAAGATTGCTCAGGCTGGTCACGCTACTACTTTCAGCGCTGAGATCGACAGGTGGCGGTAAACTGGAAGGAGTATCGCTATGGGATCTCTCATGCATAGGAACTCGGCTACCAGATCCTACTCTCCTAGGTGCGCCAGGACTAGGCTCCAAGCCGCTGGAATGCAACGCTAATCCTGGCACTGGAAGCGGTGGTGGACAGTGTTTAGGTTGGTACGGGCGAGTTTTGTGGGGATCGGAGAGCGCCAACATTTTTCGCACCGCTTGCGGCGATGCTGCTCCGAACTTTGTACCTGAAAATATTCAATAATCGGGGCTTCATATGACATGCAACTCGCGGAGGGTTTATATAAAATAGATGACTTAAATTTAGCTAGTAAATCTCGAAGTGAGGCGAGTATAGAACAAAAGTTATTCGACTTGAAAGGGTAGATGCAACATTGGACTTGAAATTTTTGTGATATTATTACTTGCGCGCAATTTAAATACTCTTAAGACGAATATATCGTAGATGAGGATCTTACCTTGTATACTCTTTCTACCTTCACTGGTGCTGCTGGCACTACTCGTGGTCGACAGTGTAGGAGAAGGATGCCTTCGTCCTCTGCTTGCACTAAGCGGCACAGCCGTAGCCACTGCAACGGCTCCTGCGTGAGGCTCACACTCCACGGAAAGAGCGTGCAATCGCTCCTCGTCCGTTATTACTTTCATGTTCGCCAGGTACGCTTTCACTCTTCTGACCATCTGCGCCTCCTCGAACATCTTCTTCGGGTTCGGCGCCGCGGTGGACTTCTTCCGCCGTTTCACGGTTGCAGTTTGCCCTCCTGGACAACGCAATACTGTTAGTAGAAATAATAAACAATGATATGGTTGATCTTGTTTCTCGCGAACGTTAGACTACTTTACCTTGATTGCCAGTGGTCATTTGGTTCAACGCAACCATGGCCGAACTGGGTGGCTGACCACCCCTTTCCAACATTATCGACAAGTCGTACGGCGAAGAACACATGTTCGTTAATGTTCTCACTTCTTTCGCGATCATTCGCAGTTTCTCGAAGTTTACCAAGCTTTCCACCCGCGAGTCATTACCGAGATGAATGAACGTCAAGTCTTTCTTCACTACGGGATAAAAGGGGATCTGGGAATGGGAGAAACGGAGCGTTTAACACGGAGATACATTGTTGTAAAACAAAACTGAGACGTTGAAATGAAAGTAAAGGGTGTTAACTCACTATAGGAGGCTGTGTTTGCTCGGATGCGACCAATTGCCTGTACTTGCTCATGTTGCGACTTGGATCCATTAATTCCTGCAAATCGCTGAATAGCCTCTGATATTTGCTTGGCAGTTTCTCCCAAGAAGCGCGCAATCGCGACACAGCTCCGTGACCCAAACCAGACACAATAGCGAACATAGAATTGAAATTTTTGCATTCCTTGCACTGGCCTGTTTTCAAAGAGAAGCATTAGAATACTCGTGCCAAACGAACCATTCTCCTCAAATGACCAACGAGCGAGAAACTCACGAGCTATTTTTATGAATTGCTTTATTATTTTACTACGTCGAACGAGGTTGTGCTCGGAACAAACTTCTGTCACAACCCAAAACATTTCTCTGTTGACTAGTTCTGCAAACTGCCTGAGCATAGGCACGCCGTATCTACTCTTCAGCTCGAATAAATCGTCCACGTACTCCGTAGATTCAATTTGCCTGATAATAATATTTAAATGAATTCACTTCTCATCTCTTAGTTTAGCGACAAAATAAAAACTTTAGACGCTTCCAGTTTACCTGAATATACTGAAATCTTGCAGAGTCAGCTGAATGGCAACTTCAACCGCGTTTAATTGTAGGAAGTGAACCTGAGACTCGCGAATCAGCTCGGGCGCTTGCTCGTCCGCGACGAGCGTCTCCGATATACCGTTAGTTTTTAAATAATATCGAGAACTCAAGCCGATCCTTTCCGCGAGATTTTGCAACTGGTCGGGTAACCTACGTTGTTTAATCATGCCCCCTTCCCCAACGCTAACTTCGGCTAAAGAGAAGTTCGAGCTGCTCTCGGTTATACCGAACTCCTGGAGAGCAAGCATTACCACCTGAAAGGATGCATTAGCATATAAATAGCAGTCATCGCGGATAAACGTTGTTTCCCAGGATTATATGTACCTACCTCGTGCGCCGTTGTTTCTTTATGAATAAGAAGATATTTACAAGTTTGATCAGCTTTGTAAACTTTCAAAACGTGCTCGGGATAATCAGGCGCCCTTAAGTCCTCGTAACAATACAGCGACGTAAGGTCAGGGTTACTTTTCGAGTGATAAAGGTTTGTGGTGGTCTGTGAAAGTCCTGTCCCCGGTGGTGTGTGAGGAGGTGCGAGGGGATCGTCTACGTGTACACCGTCGCTGTAAAAAGAAATACGTTTATTAAAATATATCTTCAACATCGAACTCGAGAATATCTGTACGGTTTCTTGAACTTACTTAATAGTATTCTTTGGCAGTATATTCATCTTCATGAGAGCTTTCTGTAATCTCCTTTTCGGACCGAGAGTCATGAATCCCTTGTGCTCCTTTTTCGCATCTTTACACGGAGAGACGTTAGAATCAGGAATTAATAGTGGGACACCGCCCACTAGTGGGTTCAATGGGTTTACGGGGATTATCGGGTCCACATGCGTGGACAACCTTGCACGTGGATCCGTTTGGAGTCTCGAAATTTCGGGTTTGTTCGCTCTTCCCCGCGGCCTCGGCGAATCGTCTGGCATCTGAAGCATTTCTTTAAACGCTACAACAGTAATTTATTGCTCGTATAAAAGAGATATAACGTACAATTGTTGTTTCTAAGGGATACCACATACCAAGTAAATTAGATTTGACCGTTATACTGAGATGCGTGGATCCTCGTAAAATCTCCAGAGCTCTCGCGTGACTAACGTGCTCGAAACTTTGTCCATTCACTTCTAAAATCTGATCGCCCCGCTTCAGACCAACATCTTCGGCCTTCGACTTTTTATCAACCTTGGAGATGAAAATGCCGAAACCCCTTTCGTAACCGCCTAAAATACTAAAATGCAGAACCTCGTCCCTACTCGGCCGCGCTAACGTTACGTTTCGCGTTCTCGCTTTCGCCGCGCACGCAATATTCAGTAATCTGAAAATTTAATAAAACAATTTTAGGTGATAATAACGGTCTGATGATTGTAACGTATAAATCAGAGAATTCAGTTGATATCTACCTTTGCTGCCCCTGCATTTTCTCCCTCTCCAACACGGCTTCGAATGCTTCTAAAAATTCCATCATAGCTGGATCAGTTTCAAAGTCCGTAAAATGATTGTTCACCCAAAGAAGCACTACACGAGCAACTCTGTCTCTGACTTGCGCTTGATCGAACCACTCTAACAATTGACTCGCAACTAATAAAGGACTATCGATGAACGTTCGATGCGTTAATAAGAAATCTTCTATATAAGTGGGATCGGTAATACTGTTTTCTTCTATGAGTTGTAACATTAAACGCTCGGGAGTACCGCGAATAACCACATGACCCCTGCGTGCCCCTCCGTCCAAAGCTCCCCTCAGTTCTGTTACTAGAATCACTCTTCCATTTTCTTCGTGTCTCCTTGTATTTTCTTCGCCTTGATGTTGAATTCTAAAGTAATCTGCTTGCGTGACACACACAAATTGGCAGTCATCGCACCTGGAAGAACGATATATTTCCTTAGCGAAAAGTATCCTTTATACTCGAAATATCGCCTCTTGCGGCGCCATTGACGCGCGTGCCTGCAACTAGGAGCCCTACTCAGTACAATGGCAATGTAATACTCACTTTGTCCTCATAACGCCTCTATGCAAAAGTCTTTCCATAGTCGGCAAGATTCCAAAACTGTCCCCGAGGTGCAGCTGTTCAATCTCTCCGTTGCTATGTTCGATTTCCACAGCACCGTTAATAAGCACACTCCAGCTGTCCAGTTCCTCGCCGTCATTTAAAACTATCATACCAGCGCGTTCAACCACGGCGAACACCATCACAGCGCACAGCGCTCTTCTTACTGCCAGAGTCATGTTTGTGAAGGCCTTTAACTGCTGCGTAAATTCTAAAAGTGTTTCTATGTCATCTTCCGTTCTTTCCATAGGGTCTTTCTCTAAACATTCTCTGACTGGATCGCGGACAGTCAAGCTCTGAAAAGACAACAATGACAGATTGTAAATTTTATCTAGTTTAATTAACTTTGTTTGAATATTCCAAAAATTAAAGTGTACCCTTACATCCATGCTCTCCGCAAGGTCTTCCTCTTCATCGCTGTCCACTATGGATTCAACAAGCCCCGAAAGATCAACTTCGTCAGCATCTGCGTCCAACGAGCTTTGTACAGACGTCATTGTGTCCGAGCCGCTGTACGCCGAACTCGTGTCACTCGAATGGCTGCTTCTATTGGATTTTTGGTACAGCTCTGGCCTGCCAGTCAGGCCCTGAGAAAACTGTGGCACAGAAAAAATAGTCTCCGGTTAGCTGACATGCAAATTTCTTAATTCTGCTCGCTTTTGAATATCGTTAAACTGCCTCGGACAAAAGGTTTGCAGGATTTGTTTGTTAATAATATTTTCTATTTCTCGCACGATTTAAATATGCTAACTAAGAATGTTTACATTAATTTTGGAGCCAGTCGATCTTAATATAAACCGACGGCGTTCCTCGCCTTAATATATCGACGTAATCATAATTGTAAACAATGGGGCACGGTGCTATCAAAGAGAATATATCAATGCACCGTTTTAATCGGAGTGTCCCCTTTACGAAAAAAGAGAGACCTACGAGGGTAACGTCTAACGATCTATCAGTCATAGATCGACATCGATCTGTCAATCGCCTAGGAGGACGCTGCAAAAGAACGGGATCGAGAGACATGTAGGACAAAAACACGGTTTCCACGAGCGGTGCTCGTTTACGGAATAGTACCAGGAATGGGCGTGATGGGGGACAGGCTCCGTTCGTAAGTTAGGTTAGGTTGTCAGACATGACATCACGCACGCAGCATCGAGCGACCACACGAACACGCACGGAGGGACAGAGACGGCAACAGTGGCACTTATATCTAAACAAAAACATCGTGACATCTGTCATCCCACGGCAATCATCCAGCGGCCGATCGCCAAGGATCGTCCGCGGCGACGAGAGGTGCGCGGGAAATTGCGGGCGCGAGGAAATCGTCCCGATTAAATCAAGGCCATTTTGAGACCGCGGGAGATCGTCGCTCGCCCAGACTCACTTGGTACATGCCGCAGGCGTCCATCCTACCCTCGCTAATGGCACTCGCTCCGATCCTCTTCTCTTCCGTGTTAGATCACCGCGAACAGACGTGAAAGACAAACATCGCCCGGCCACATTCCCGCACGGCTATTTCACCAGGATTCGACTGGACTCGGGCAGGTCGCACCTTCCCATCCGCGAGCGCATATGCGGCAGTCCGCGTACACACGCAGCGCGACGTGACCTTCTTTGTGTGCGTTTACGAAGCTCGTGGCGCGTCTGGCGTGCCCCGTGTGTCGTGGGCCGTCAGCTTAGCGGAGTAGCGGACATGGGACTGCCTCTTGTCCCTCCCCCACCCTTCCTCCTGCCACCGGCATTCCCTTCGAAAGCGTAGGGTCACGTGACCCGACCGAGCGGCAAGCTTCAGGTCCGTCTCAACAGGGGGGCACGCGTTGGGGGGCCCACCTGTAGCTTCTGACCGGTGCCACTAACAAAAACACTTCTACCTCTCTCTTGACAACGCACGGAAACGTTTGTCGAAATTTTTTCGCCCCTTTCCCAGCCGTTCACGCTTCGTTAATAGTCAATTATTGGCCACATACTGGTCCCCTGCGCTGTCGTATTATGCATTCTACTTTTCAAACGATGGTAGCGTGTTAGAAAAATTCTCTCACACACGCCATTCAGGTCTAATTCATCACTGCAGGAAATACTATCCGCGGTAACTTTTAAATTTCTTTAACGCGAGGTAGACAGGCCAGCATCGTAGGTAATGTTTTCCCATGAATATTGAATCAAGGACGACCAGTCGACCGTTGCATCGATCGGTAATTTATCACCTACGATTGCAACGCCTTGTGATTACGTTAAATGTCTGTAGTCGCACTGGATCGCGCGGTCTCGTGCAGCGAGTCGATGCTTCGCCGACAGCGCGTCAAGCTGAAGTTCGATCGTGTGAATCGAGCTTAAGGAGTCGACGGTCGGTCAATCGTCAGTCGGTAAGGGAATGAGAGAGAAGGAGGATGCACGGAGAAGAGGAGTACCGGTCTGCTCAAAGCATCCAACACAGCGGATAGTAACTGCTCAAAGGCCACTGGCCGACCCGACGGATGATTTATACGACCCGTTATGTCGTGCCCATGTCTCACTTTTCCTTTTGTCCTGCTCCACAGACTTTCCAAATTGCTTCTCCCATTCAGTTTCTTCCTACTCCGACCGAGAGACAGCGAACATACCAGTGCATGCGCCCAATGTGCATTCCAGACACTCTTTAGGGCGGACGCTAATGTAGATCGTCTTACTGCGACTTAACAAGTATCGATGCCGAGGGAACAGCGGCGAAAAATCCAATCTAGTTTCAGGAGTTCTAATCATACTTTATTGGTAGTAACAATTTAGATGTAATATTATTTGAGGTTTCAATTGAAATGTCGGAGATGCTTTTTCAAATTTAGGCAACGCTTTATTTATGTTTGTAATGACTGGGGAAACATCGTATGATAGAAAAACGGAATTGTACACAATGCAAAGATGTGTATTCTTTATCTTATCTCCAGAATTTTCTTATCTCTAAGATCCTCGGAGGGAGTTTGGAAAAACCTATGTTTTGCTAACGCAATGCACTCCAGATAAATGAGCTCCCACTCTTCTAATAGGTACTAGAAAACAGCACAGGGAGAGAGTGATTAACGGGCATTCTAAGAAGTTAAATGTCACTGCGAAATACATAAATGTTAACGAACCCAAGAAAAACTAAACGAGCGTCCGTCTCGCGCGGGGGAAAAAAGCAATTTTCTCCGACTGTACACGCGCATAAATCGCGATCTGCGTTACGTTCCACTTTCCAAGCGAAGCAGAGGGAGCCTTTCTCGCCTTTACGACGATCGCTATTTACTCTCCTCCCCAGAAATTTTCCGTATATTCGCGGCGACGCAAATAAGAAAATTCACGGGCTGATAAAACTTCCCTTCGACGGTGGAGAGAACGCCCCGTTGCATTTGAAATGCATGAGAAAGTGCGACCAGGAAAAAGGCTGCTCGAAAACTTTTGTAACTCGTCTGCATTCGCGGTATCCTCGTTTTTCTTCTCTCGCGCTCTCGCCCCGCCTGATTGGCGAAAACGCGTGGGTGACCCGCATATACGTCACGGATCGACGGCATTAAACTTTCATTTTTCTAGCGTCGTGCCTTGATGACGTACGATAATTGATCAGCAAAAGTGCACGCTCTGACCTAACGACGGATAACGGAAATGCATCTCTGTCGGGTTGCATGTGATATAAATGCACTTCGTTCTCGATCATAATGGACCGAAACGAAGTGCATGCTTATCTATTTTCACGATTGAAAAGACAGTCCTCAATACAAAATTACTTTTTATACGTACAATTTGCAACATAAAAAATTGTGATTTTGTGGATTTTTGTATAACAACAGTCATTTCGAGTTAGTCAGACATTGACACACAGATTTTACTTATACAAATATGCAGAAGTTATGTTCTTCGAATTTCAGAATACATACTACGTTGAATACTGCGAGACTTTCAAATCTTTCTAATGAAAATTAACTCGAACCCTTCTATTTCAGAATAAATGAAATAATTTCCATGTCTTAGCTCTCCACTGGCGTCGCAAAATGCTTTAGTAAATTTAGAAACAAGTATATTTCTGACCACGTCGTTGGAGCGCAAGAATTTACGTCGAAAAAGGAGCGTCAGGAAAATGCGCCCGACAGTATTGAAAGTACGGTGGTTTCTACCTGCAGAGAGAAGTGTTTGAAAAACAGATGTTTACCGTGTCATCGAAGACCAGGTTGACCTGTCGATGGTCGGTTATGGGATGAGGGTGCGGTGGTCGATGCATCCTTCCTCCGTGAACTTCCGGGTAGTCGATCTGCAAAGGAAAAGGAAAAGGGGCGGTTATGACAACTGGAATGTCACGTTTACTGCGGACGGCACCTAAGCACGCAGCGTGCAAATCGCGTTTTATCGATAATCCCTACCCTGTGCCCGCATTTTCTGGTTCACGGCAACCTTTCACCTTTAACGATACACGGAGCGCTGCAGTCGACACCCTTTTCAAGCTTAAAAGTGCAGGAACGATTGGAGGTGTGCGGAAGGCTTAGCCGAGACGCTTGGCTCAAGTTTCGAATTTATTCAGAAAAGTTTCCCTCGGGGCCGGAAGAAATACAGAAGCGCTCGTTTCCGTGGCGATCGAGCGCCATTTGTTGTTTAATTAGGTTATTTCCAACCGGTAGCAGAAGCGCTCGCCCGGGTAAGTTGCTGACCTAGATAAGTTTCTGAATTGTTAATTAACGTAAACGCGAGATATTTTCAAAAAATTTAAGGGCATGTGCAAAGTTGCGGAATATTCCTAAATTGGTTTATCGATTGCTATGAAAATTCTGTCGTGCTAGTTTTTCGTCGGGATTTCTTAATAAAATTGTATTTGTGTAACAGTTTTTTAAAAGCTTTGTAGAGTATTGGGAAGCTAACAGGCAGCGTGATTACCATATTAATAACTTTACAATGTTTTTTAATCACTTTGTGTCTATATGCTTTCATTCATAATGATACAATTAAAATTTTAAATGCAGTATCGGTTTCGTTATACATTTTTTGGAGAAAAGTTTTTATAGGGGTGTGGTTTACTAAGTCTTCGTAAAAAAACTAAAACATTTTCCTATCACTTTTCTAAGCAACGTAGGCAACCGCATTATAGTCTACAAATCGTAATAACGCCACTTCCACCAATGTCCCATAAATATCCCTCTAATTTCCCTACAGAGAACACGGAATAACAATAACAGTCTAACCTCGGTGTTACTCAATACTGAACCCCGGAAAAATGAAGAAAAGTCATAAAATATTCACTAAAATCAACTTCAACATCGAGCGAGTTCAGTGGCGCACCCAGAGGGAGGTCAAGGGGTCCTGGCACCCCCTAAAGAAAACTGAAGTAATTCAAAAGCTTTGCAAAAATAAAAAAAACTCGGTTTTATTCATTAAATAAATTTTTATAATAACCTAACGAATTTCATAGAAATTCCATTAAAAATATTTTTATCCATTCAACTCGGCTCTCCCCAAGACAGGGGCGTATTCAGATATCGCCCCCCCCCCCCAAGAGTAACAAAATAGAAAAATATTATTACATTCTGTATTATTCTGTATAAATAATTAATGTGAATTTAATTATTCTGGATATAGTACCAGATAGAGATATTAAAATATAACCTCCAAGCAAATTTTAAATCTTGTAAATGAAGGTTAAAAAATGTACTTATATACTTTTACATATTTCGCCCTCTTCAAGAAAAGCTCCTGAATCCGCCTCTGCTCCAAGATTAAATCCTGAGTACCCCACTGAGCGAGTTAACATACAATCACCATTTAATAAAAAATCGTTCCATTCCTCCAAAAACCTGTCGACTAATATTCCAAAGTTCCAGGGACTTAACTACCGTACAAAAGAACCGTACCGAAGCGACCATGTGTATCAGGAATATCTCGGGCAACGAACACGTCTCCTGCAACGAGCTACAACACCGTGTCGCGGCCAACAAACGACACCGTGTTGATAATCTAATCCTGTTACACCTGCAGATGCGCCCGACTCCGGCAGCTGCGTCAACTTCTCGTCTCCATTACACATAGCCCGTGCCTTTTCCTCTCGGTCAACAGGCGACGGTACACGCTCGTCGTTGAACAATGTGCATGCGAAAAGGACAAAAATAAAAGGAAAGAGAGGGAAAAACGGCACACAGGAGACAACGAGATGAGCGTGCCTCGACGGGCCGGAACCCGTAGGCCGGACTTCCGGTAGATACGCCAGTTATGCTACCCATTCACAGAACCGCTCCCTCGCGACTCGATTGTTAGCGCGGTGGAGTATTTAGCCAATTTCGGGATGAAAGTTGAAATTTCCAGTGGCCGACGATGCGGTGATTCGATTCGGAACAGAACGTGTATATCGTTGATCCGCTGATGCGAAACGCGTCGTCCGGAGAAAAACCGGTGCTCGTCGTTCCGGAAATTAACGAAACAGCTTTCGCACAGGAGGGCATCGCGAAACCCGTGTTTCTGCTATCCCTATCCCTGCTCGCGTAAACTCGCGCTATACGCGGCGTTGGGATAATTGAAGCGAGTTTTTTCTTCTTTAATTAGCAACAATCGATTCCTGCTAACTATGCAGCGTTGCTCCGTATTGGAGAAATATATTTCATGAGGGAAATCGTGGCAAAGTTTTATGACAAGATGTGTAGGTAACTAAGACTAATTAGATAAGAGGGTTTAAAAAATTACTGGATATTCTGGGTATTGGCATCGCTATAAAGTGAGGTTTAAAAATTGCTTGCACGATTGTAGTGAATGGAGGTATTTCTGTGGTGTTCTCGATAGTGGCGTGGAATTATAAGCAATGACTGTGAAATAGAATCGTATCAAAGGCAGTGCTGGTGAAAGTATACTGCAGAGATTATTTCAGCTTCTGATTGCAAATAAAAGAGAAGGTAATTCCGTTGCAGTTTCGACTCGTCTGTTTAGACGAATCGGTGTGTTCCTAATTGTACCAGGGTTTTCACCATATCCTGCTATGATCATCAACCTACCACTGCTGGTATTTCCGCAATTAATTTGAAAAGTCACCTCGTTCCTCGCCGCACTGAGATTATCATTGCAATCTATAATTATCAACGACCTATCAATCCTACCAGCGTTTCAACTTCTCTTACTGCAAAAGTCACTATATTCCTAACTGTACCAAGAGTTTCACCGTCCACTGCAATTATCGCGAACCTATAACTGTCATTTTCCTGATGTTTTCTGCAAGGATTTCCACGATATCCTACAATTATTATTTCAATTTGTTTTACTGGGATATAAAGCAATACTTTTGTGACTATATTCCATCATTCAAGCCTGCACAGAGTGACAATATTTGGAGACTTATTTTCAAAAGGATTACTTTATTCCCGACTGGATGAAGCGACCTTTTCACCACAGTCTGCGATTACCTTCGACCTTTTAGTTACTTTTCCCCTAATTAATTTCTCTGTATCGATGCATCTGTATTTTCATGCACGCCCTATGAGCGTCGCGGATCCGATTTCTCAATGAGAGGCGCGCAAACGCGTAAACAGCGCGCAAAAGGGAAATAAAGTGGATCACACGCTATGCTCTGTTTATCGAGAAGCGAATTATAAAGCCGCTCGGTGGAGTACGAGAGCCGAACGGTCGCGAAATGCGACTCCCTGACGCAACCAGTAAACGGCCAATGCAGAAAATGTGCACGCGCGCTTCTCCGTTACGTAATGAACGAATTATAAACAATCGTTTCGCCTGTGTGACGTGGTGTCGCCAACGCAGCGTATTTTTCATTGTCTCGTTATAAAACGTGAGCAGTATACGACATTTGCCCCCCTCCCATCGACCCCCTGGATCGGTTGGTAATCGTTGACCATGACCACTGTGGAACACTTTGATTGTTTTTGATGATGGGTCAATATTCTCTGGCGTAGTTTCTTGCGGCGGTCGATCGCGTTGGTCGACGCGTTGTAAGTGGGATTTATAGACGAAGCGTTCCGAGGAATATTCTTTGAATTTGCTTTTCAAGTTTCTGATATGCTGTCAGTGTTTGAGGATTTATCAGACGTACAATATTAAACAAAAGTATATGAAATTTGAAATGCTTGAATGTCTACATGTCACGCATAGTAAATCTAGATGTAAGGAACTCGAACGACAGTTGGAGTGTTATTTTTATTCCTAGAAAGGTGTTTCTCACTTTATAAATGCTTTCTCAAGTATTATTTGCTAAACTTTTGGCATTAAAAATGCCCTGAATTCACAATTTTCTCAAGTTATAATTTATTTCTTTAAAACGGTGTAGGGAAAAGAATTGAAACTTGCAAATATTTTCATCTGCCCATATGTACTACATGTAAAAAAAACTTTGAGACATTTGTAATATTTCTTCAACATTTTTTTAGCTGTTGTATTTGTCAAGATCGTCTCTTTCCGTAAGAGTACGTGTAAAATCAGTGAAAATTAAAATCGTTATAACTCAGCTTAGTGAATTCGTTAAAAAAATTTGGAGCATAGGGTAAAGGACCCAATTATTGACACGTAACCAATTACTGTCACCTTACGCTATTTTAGTTAAAATAATGAATAAATAAAATATAGTATATAATCTATAGTTTAGATTATAGGTTGAAATACATCATTCTTTTTGTGTATGACTTTACAACGTTTATTTATTCGTTATTTTAAGTAAAATAGCTTAAGATGACAGTAATTGGCTAGGGGTTAGTAATTGGTTACCTATGAGTAATTGGGTCCTTTACCCTATCAGGAAGATTAGAAAGAACAATGTCACAAATTTTCATCAACTGGGTACCATTTTGACGAGGTCCAATACATCCTTAACCCTTCGTTGACATTATGGGCGTGAGCCAACCATAAGCTGATTTTGACGCTCTGTATCTTCTACATGCAAAATAAATACCTTTTTCCAAAGCCGACTTACAAATTATTTTTTCTCTGAAAATATTATATCTGAACAACAACTCTGTAGACTTTTAGCTTCTAATATTAAAATTTGTAAAAGTTATAATTTTTTGAAAATTTTCTATGTTTTTTTCTCGGCATATGGTAATCTAGAATTTTTTTACAAAAACTCTGATAAAATTTCCATAAAAAAACTATTGAAATACATTCTAGAAACCTTGAAATTGACCCATGATTTTTTCCATACCGATTGGATTCTTTAGATAAGAATGACAGTCGTTCAAAAATTGCTCTGGGCGTGAGGCATCCAAAGTATCAAAGTTGATCGAAAGAAGAGGTGCGTCAACGAAGTGTTAAAGGTGAATTATAGTATTTCCTTCTATTTGCTGGGAATGTGTATCTATTACTATTTCATGATTAATGGTTATTTAATTGAACTGACTATGCAGGTAGTAAACAGTTACAAAGTCATGGGGGCGGAGTTAGTAAATATAGCTATTATGAAAGAATTGAGTAAAGTGAGAATCGTAGATGCTTCGTAAAGGGAGCTATTCTATACAATTCTGAAAAGGAAACTGCTGTTCAACCTCTGATCCTGTATTATAATGTGGAATAATCAACGCTGACGTTAATTCTACAGTTATGGCAAGAGAAAATAAAATAGGAAAGTAACTGACTGAAAAATAACACAAGCAGAATTATGTATTCAATTCAATTCGAACAGCATGAGTGCCAATAGTGGATTCCAAAACATAACAATTATTATCCACATCCATAAATATCTACGTAGATAAATGGAGGTTTCTATCACCCACACAAGAGAGCTACTCGATTAATCGAAACATTCAAGTCCATACAAAACATTCGATTATCTCACATTTCACTGACACTCCTTTGGTTTACTGTAATTTCATTCCAAATCATTTAGTTCGCTCCAACTATACTCAAATTCATTTAACCTACAAGCACCTCGACTCTTTAATCATTCGACCCAAATATACCTCCGCTCGCATTTTCATATCAAGTAGTCAAATACTTCTATCTAGAATACAGGTCACCATCAATGGCTTAAACGCTTGCAAATCGCTGTGGCCGTAACTAATAATAAGGCTCTTTTCATACGAGAAGTTTCTGCAGTTCGCGATTGGTACCTCGAATACACTCGCTTGGTAAAACTATCACTAATTTGCAGAAGGTAAATTAATGATAAGCAACGCGTGGATTGTTCGAAAATACGAGTCGCGGAAGTGTCTCGTGTGAAAAAGTCCTAATAGCGCGCGAAGGCAGAGATCCATGCGAAAATTTCGCCGACGGATCGTTCGATAATAAACGATCACCTCGACATGTCTTCTCGCATTCCTTCCTCTTTATCTTCCGTCCGTCCTCGTTGTATGTATATTCATGCTTTGCGTGGGCCCTTCGTGCTGGCTCCGCGTGGGCGATCGCATACACGCGTGCAACTGAGCGCACACGATAAAACAACGTTCCCATCGCGACATCGACGACGAACCGTTCCATTTCATTTTCAATAAACTTTAACGACTAAGGAACAAGGTTATCGGTGGCGTACGATAATTATCAATATTAAGTATAACCGTTTGGGTGTCAAAGAGAACGTATATAACTCTTATGTTCCTTTTGTCCATTCTTTTTTTTTGCAATGAGTAGAAGAGTTCGCAAGTGCTTTGATTTTTTGATAGAATCACCAGTGGAAACATTTTTTGACTTTGATAGAGTATGAAATTACTGGAAGTCGTATTTTAACTAACAATCAGTATCTTCCACATTTTTAAACGCTATTGATATGTAGGTTAATAAGTTTGAGTTTCATAATTTTCGAATAAAGGTCCAAGAGGTATTTAAAGTGTCAATTACTGTAATACTGTTTCAATAAATCAGATAACACTTACACTTCGGATCTACGATATTGTGTTCTACTTTGGAAACTAAAGATTATCGTCTCATCGAGGGCACTCGATGTAAATAAAGCGGTAAGCTGAATTAATTTCTGTAGCTCAGGCGAAATATACATAAAATACTATCTACTTCGTTACTCGACGTGCCATCTTTCGTCTTCTATTTCGAATAACTTTCGCCGAAGCCAGTCGCGACGCTACACGAGCGCTCGGGTATGTAAATAATTCCAGGAAACATTCGCGAGGTGTTTAAGTATAGAGTTCCGTGCCTCTTATTTGGTGAAGTTTCACTGAAATGTCCCTATTTTTCTCTACAGATACGCGGCCATTGAGGCACCGAGTGGCCATTAAGATACGAGTGTACACCAGTCATCGGAGATAGAATAACTTCCCTAATTACGAAACAAGTCTCTTTACCTCGCTGGAAACGACCGATAAGGGCCTCGGTGTTCCTGGCCAGCTTCTGGACAACGAACGACCTTTTCTCTTCCTCGCGACGACCCGAGGTCGCCCGGTCCGATTCATGTGTTTCAACATGTTCGTGAATCGAAATTCTTCACGCGTCCTTCGCCGTTGACCCACTGTTTCCCACTTCCATCACGGTGCACTTTCGAACACACTAATTCTTTCTCCTCACATCGTAGCCCTCTTCCCAAACTTAACCTCACTAGCAAGCCTCCGTACCACGAACTCGGGTCACCAACAAAGCCACTCGCACAGATGCCACAATTAATAGAGTTTCTCTTCAGTTCCCTTTCACTGTTTAATGCCTAGATCGCACCCGTCAATCAACCGAGAACTATCAATCGCACCGAGACCGCCCTTTCACGTGCTTTCACGTTCCCCACCTAAATAGAGGGGCATGGAACGTGTTGGTCAACTCCAAGGGGATATCTGAATATCCTGTCGATCCCGGGAAAGAGGCGCATCAGAAAGTAAAATTTTGCGGGCGACGCACACTGCCCTACTTGAAATCGCACACTTGAGAGTCGTCACTGATAAGTCGCCGATCGTTTATACGCCGAGCCACGGCAAAATATTTGCACAGACCGGTCGGGTATCAAGGTCAGAGTATCGTTGGACTTTCCCTGAAAGGAACGCGGTCGTCGCGAGCCCAGACTGTGCGTATATCGGGGATCTAGCGGTCGGCGTCTCGAGCACGCCGCGGGTCACGATAAACTGAATCGTCCACGATCCTTCAGGGCCAAAGAGTGACTCGACTGGTGGTCACGTGACTACGCACGCAGTGACGTAGGTGAGCGGTACGATACTTCGCTGTCAGATCGCATTGGACAGGAGGGAAATGGAAGATGCCGGCGATACTGCTATCACGAGCCAATGGGACTGCTCGGGGAACGACTTCGGGGCTATTCGGGCATGTTCGACAGTTTCGCGACGAGAAATTTTAAATTTAAAATTGTCGCGGGTTTAGGGGGAAGTTTGAATGAAGTTGAAGTAGAATTAAGGGGTCAGAGCACTGTGATGTCGTGAAAAAATTGCCATTGTTTAGAATTTATTTTTTAGTAGTACGGAATGTCCAACGTAAATAATGTTTTATTAATCTATTTTAAATTTGAAATAATAAATAAGTTTTTAATTGATATTTATATAATTATATAATTTTATATTAATTATATAATTTTTAAATAGGTTTTTTAATTATTAAATAAGTTTTTATTAATCTATTTTAAATTTTGGACAGTTTTTTTTAATATATCGCACTGGAGAGCGACGCATTTGAAACAAAAAATTCAAAGTGTGTTGTAATCATTGTGAGTGTGGTTATTGCCGGAACCAGGATTATTTTTACTGATAAAAAATTGACAAAATGGTGGAGGTTTGAAGTTTAAGTGTCGATATAGGGTGAATTTTTCAATCATTTTGCCTTGTAAAAAGTATGAAATGGTTAATCAAAATAGGTTTCCGTAGTCCCGACCATAGCCACTGATGTGCTGAATAACGTGTCAAAATTTTAGACTGATTGGTCAAATACTTTTTGGCAATCACCTGCAACAGTTGAAAAAAATGTTGTTTGGAGATAATCGCGTTTAATGTTTTAAAACAAATTAAAACAATTATTTTATTTTTTTTTGTATAATATAAGGGTAGCTTAATAAATACCAAAAAAAATTATTGCATTATATGTTGTATCTACGGAGAAAAAAATCTTTAAAAATAGCTTCATTTTTCAAACCGTCACAGTGGACTGACCCCTTAATGTGCGAGGGATACTTAATTATAAAGTGGCGATACTTGTGGAAATTCAAATTGAGAATTGAACAGTGTTATGGTTTGGTTAAGAGTTAGTGGCGGAAATATTGAATTATGGACTGTCGTAATTGTTGAAACTTTAGTTACACAAGTTTGAATACTAGAAATAATATCAGAATCGAAATTGAAAAATAGCACGATTTTGGGATGAAATTTAAACAAGGCCAAGGAGCAAAACGAGCAAGGAGAAGCCCTGAATTATGAGCTGATGATACATATACTTCCTTTCTTACAAATGTGCATGTATTTCGAGAACGAAGAATGGTGTAAAGGGTAAGCGTCAAATATTATAATTTGGATTATTCTCGCTTACGTAAGCGGTATTCGCCGAGAAAAATGATTTTTCCAAAATAGCAGAGTGTGTCTATATTTAAATGCGGAAAATCTGAATTTCTGTAGACGCGTGTATCTTCTTGAAAACCGAGGGCACAGACACAATTGGAGTCACGGTATTAAAAAGAAATATTTTGCTGCAACCTATCTACATATGCACCCAACACAGTACAAGCATCAAATAGGAATTCACATTGCAGTTAAAGAAATAGAGAGAAAAAGGAGAGAATATGTCGCAACCTATGTATCCTGTTCTCAAACATGTTATTACAAAATTCAGGCTGCATGTGATTTTTACAAGAGTGTCTAGAGTCGTAACACATGGTCAAACACGTGTCGTATAGAAAGCGACGTGGGTCTAGCGTCGCGGTAGCTGGGAAAAATTCGGGCCTCGGACCGAAAAGAGCTCCACTTGCAAAGGCCCGACTTCTCCTTGAGAGTTTCGGGACCATTTCTATAGAAACCCGTGTCAGGTGGCCTGTGCACGGTCTGGACCGATCAGTGGGAGAAATAAAAGCGGAGAGTTGTTCAAAAGTGCAGCCACCACGTAAGAGGGAATTTTAAGCGAAGGAAGCTTCGTCTACGACTGTACAAGGATCTGGGACAAACGTGACATTCATGTAATATTTCAAATTTCAGTACGAGTGACTGCGAATAAACCATTGCGAACATAATACACGGTTGTGAAAGAAGAAAGCCGCCTTGATCCACTGTAACTTCACTTAATTTCCCTTTCTACGATATCAAGGAATGTTTCCTTGTAAAGAGTCACTTGTAGGTAGATTGTTGGAGTTCTAGCGCAAGAGATATTGTACCTACGTTGAATACAATTATTATGCATCACGAATCATTAAGGAACAGACCACGTGTAATCCTCCACCTGCCATAGCGTAATGAATCGATGATGCATTAGCGTTGGCTAACGATGTTAAGCGGCTCTAAAGGAATCCTAACTCGTTATCCATAACAAATCACCGTATCCCATGTTACGAGATACGTTTACAATTTAAGGTCCGCTTAAGCCGCCAAAGCCTATTAAAATCGCGATTTAAAATTCCTATTAGAAACTATTAAAGGGTCACAGAGATTTCACTTGAACACAAAGAATAACTTTAATCCCAACGATCCTAAAACTCCTCTGTCCCCATTATCACAATAAAAACCGATAGAATCATTGTATCACCTCTGATGGAATTCTTCCTACAAACCGACACTTCTTCGCGAGGCAAAACTCCGTACACAAGCAATTGGCGGAAACCATCTAAAAGAAGCGACCAACCCTCGGAAATCAGGGAAAGCGAGTGCGAGAGGGTAGAAAAAATTTTCTCCTGGGTTACGAGTGGCCAGTAGCGGCGAGAGTGGCCCTCGTAAAAAATTCCCCTGAAATATTTACACGGCAATCTTGAGTGGCCGGGCGCCCAGAGAATTATTAAGATGAATAACAGGGAGAGGCGCGCAGAGGAGCGCGGAAAGGGTAGCCAGTGGAAGAATCTAGTGACGGATGCAGTCGCATAAACTGTCTCCGGGGGCTGCATTACGAGGATTTGTACGGTCGCTACACGGATGTGCGAGCTAAAAATTTCCTACGGTCGGACCTCCTCCGCGGGCAAACAGGGCGGAGGGCTGGGCGACGCATATTCATACGCGCGCTCACGGCGCCTGTCTACTTTATTTTCGGTTCTTCCTGCGGCCCCTCGTCTCGGCGCAACCGCTCGGCGTCACGCGAGCCCCGAAAAACTCGTCGCAAGAAACAACACCCGTGAAATTCCGCGTCTCTCGACGCCGTTCCACAGGCAGAAAGCGAAAGAGGGGCCCCGTTCTCTTTTCGCTTCGCTCGAGTGCAAATCAGACGGGACACTGGCCGCTCCTATCGCGGACGCACACACAGCTACGCGCAGATATAGTGGCTAACCTGAGACTTGATCGAGTGCAGTGTAAAGCGATATTCCTGGCTTCGCTAGCTATCAAATGTGGCTCTGAAATCTGTTTACATTTGGTCACATTTCAACACACAATGGGGCTTTCAAGAATTCATGTCGTTGTGAAGGTTCGAAGACCTGTGAATCTTTGAATTTGCGGGGCGCTAAAAGTCCGAAATGTTTTATAAAATATTTCAACTTTGGGCCTTAGACACAAGTCTGAGTTATACTGTAATTAATTGTGAAGCTTCTCGTATTTTCGCATTCCTCGTTTTAGGTTGACAATGGTTTCGGGGATATTTATAACTTTTATTGTTTTTGAATTTTTACACTAATATTTAGACTTTGACTCCGAGGGATTTGTATACTTGAAAGTAGTATTGACTGAGAGTCCTGGAGTTTAGTTTGGAAACTATTACTTAATTTTTACTTAAAGAGGCATTTTCAAGAGCTTGTGCTACCGAAAACACTAATGTGGAAAAGTATGCGGAATACGTCCCTGGGCCCTTGACTTGTCTACGAGATACTTAAGGGCGCCACCAGCCTCGCCCCCTACCGTGCTTACACCACTGTGTCTCTGCGAGGCACAATGCAGAGAATTTTCAAGCTGCGGGCTACTAACGGCTAGTGAAAACTGAGTAGACGTGCTCCGGGAAATTCTGGGCTCAAGGGAAATTGTGGAGGCGCCCGAGTTTTAGGGGATGCGACTGGGTGTTGTAAAGTTTGGTTTGTGTGCCTAGGTTGCGGAAAGGAATTCACGATTTCGGAGTACTTATTGTCATTTCGAAATGATTGATGAGTCCCAGCGTTGGGTGGAAATAATTGAGTGGAGAAGTTTAGTGCTTCTGGGGCCTATAATTACGATATTTGCTTGACGAATCATTTGTGGCGCATTTAGTGAGGTAAACTATTGTGAAGGTGAAGAATAGGATATTTTATTTAGGACAGTTAATTACAATTAATTTAAAGAATGAATTAGTTGTAAGTTATTTGGTTGTTCAATTGAAAATGAAACTTCAGGGTGATTTTTCATTAAATGTCCATACTTTCAGGGATTTTTGGATCAGAAAGTAAGAAAGGATATTTTGTACACTGTGCTTTCCAAGTTGTAATGAAGCAAAGAAAACTGTTGATGTATATTATATTAAATACATATCTACCACTTCAACATAAGTGCACAATCAGTTACTGCGGCATTTTGTCGGTTTAGATAGTAGTCATCTGTGACAGTGGCTCATAGAATGTCTAATAGCTAATTCAACGCACCGCAATTTAGAAAAGATAGATTGAATATTCTTTCTTATTCTATTCTCTAAATATACTTCCGTGAAGAATCGATATTTAATTACAAATCACCCTATATAGCAGTACAAATTTGGAGGAATCGATATAGACCTGAGAATACTCGATAAAGGAATGCAATCAGAGATTTTTCATTAAAGATTTAACAGTGACGGTCTGTTCTTAACCGTCCACGGAAATATATATTTGAAGAATAATTAGAAAACAACACAATCATAACTAATTAGTCTCGAGTAAAATTTATGAACTGTGAACTCTTCAAATCTATAAACTCTTCTGTATTAAGTATAAGGGAGAGTGGGGGAACTACGAACGCGGGGTAATCGCGAATTCGATGGTACGGCGTTTTAATAAATAAAAACGATGTTCCCTGTCCTCTAGCTAATAGTTTAGGTCGTACCCTACGCCAGGCAGAAAATAATAAATACAGAACGCATATGCTATTCAAGATAACACAATTTATTATTTTCAACATGTTTCATGTAATATTTTGTCCATTTCAATTGGATGTAATTACTGTTGAATTAATGATACAATTTGGTTTTTTTAAGTTGAAATAAAGCACTTTTTTACCAACATTTTCTGACCAACGCGGTACTTGAATTATGATTCTAACTTATGAAATAAATTCTTTTTTATTTTTTGATGTCGTGGGGTAATGAGGAACAACTCGGATGGGGTAATCTCGAACCTTTGAGATTAGCAACGATAACCGATTTTGATGAAACTTTCAGCATGTATGAAACTTACTTAAATCTACAAAAGGGATTTTTGAATTTTCATTGCAGGCTCAGACAAAAAAAAGGTTAAAAACGACTTTTACTATTTTCTTCGATATTTCGACCAATTGCAATTTTTTTCTAACGCACAAGAAGATGAATTTGAAAAATACATTAGGAATAGGTTGTAGCAACATTGTTTATGCGTTAACCATTGCAACCGCGTTTTCTATGCGACTTCTGCGATATTTAACACTCTGTTCGTGATTACCCCACGGCAGTCGAATAATCACGGACACCAAGGGTTTTTATTTTTCACTATAAAGTTGATTTTTATTATAATTTTTCAAAAAATCGCCACAGGACTTTATAGATCAATAGTTTAACTATGTTTATAAATAATAAACAAATTCATTTCTCATATAGTTTTCGTTTTGTTTGCTTTTTCGCTTAGGTGTTCGTAATTCCCCCACTCTCCCTTAATCTAAACGACTTGCAGTTCAAAGGAACGTTCAACAAACGAAAATAAACAGTGGCAATGTAACTATTAAACGACCAAATATAATCTACTATATTACCAATATCGACCACTTCTATTTGAATTCTAATTCTGAGTTTACGCGCGAGAAAGAATTGCTTCCGTGGGACCAGTGTACACTAAGCCTATCTACCAAAGTCATCATGTTTTCCAAATTTCCGACAACTTTCGCCTACGTTAGTCATCTGCGCATTTGCCACTCGAAAACATCTCTCGACCATTGTCCCTTACTCATCAACCCATCGACCCTTCATTAAAACCTTAAACCGTAAGCTACAGGTACATAACTTAGTCAGCAGCATTTCTCAGGCAACCTCGGTAGGACCGACGAACCTCCAAATGGCATTAAACATAATTTATTCCAACCTGTTGTCGCTTGGCATATAATCCCTCACGTAAACGCTATATATAGTGACGGTGTTAAAATTTTAATTCCTGAACCTCTAAAAGTGTCTACGGATCCCAACGCCTCACGCCTAGACCATCACAGATATCAATAAAACTGTCTCTTAGATAACTGCAACTGATTAAACAGATAACATAGTCAGAGATAAGCGATGACCACCAACAGAGAAAAAAGAGCGTTTCCCAAATCTCCAGAGACTGAAATTACAGTGTCTAAAAGTCGAAAACCACCGTCATCCGATACCATTCCCTCAACACAGAATATTCCTCCACCATTTTTAATATTCTCAGAAACTACGTGTCCCCATAAAAGACGGCTCAGGGCACAGACATTCTGTGATCCCACCGAAAAGACCCAAAGAGTACGAAAAACAGTGCCTGTTCTAAATTCCAAGGAACTGGCGGAGCTCTTTTTTCTACCTCTATTCTTTCCGACTACCAACTCGCTCGCAATGGTACTAATTGTAGGATCAACAGAATATCCAGCTGCAAGGGTGCAGGCTATCCAACGGTTTGCATTCGATAAGAGCACGGTCCACTTATTCGCGGGCAAACTTGAAATTCACTTCGATGGATCGGTTTCGAATGAAGTTCGAGCACGTTCCCAATGACGGATCGATGGAAAATTAACGGCAAGACTTGACCGCATCCCCGGCACGATTCCGTCTAAGCCGATCAAGAGACGAAAGGCGACTGGTGCCGTTCGTCCGGCATACAGACGATAAGCCCGCTATCTTCTCCACGGATGTTAATTTTTCTTCGTTTTTCTCTTCTTTTCCGTGTCGTGTGCGCCATGCACTCTCTCCTCCGTGGACCCAGCAGCCGGGAGACGCTTCTATCTCCTCGTGTATGTACACACGGAGCCAAGTGTCAACCGGAATGAGATCGGGAACGACTTAAAATACCATCCCTTTCGTGGCTGGCAAACACCCCCCGAGGGGGCGGAGAGAAAAGTTCGTCGTCGGGGCGCCGAATTCGATTCCAGGGAATTCGAAAGTGGGAACAGTGACGTTCCATTTGCGGTAAATCGTGGAACGTGGAGTGGCCCGGGGGCTGATACGTATTTTGAGGAGGTCTTTTCACGTGGAACGAATTGGCGTAGATTTCTTTGAATAATACACGAGGCACATGTGTAAATAATATAGAAAACTCTTATTTTGAGATTTGAGGTGGTAGATTGTGGTGATGGTTAACCATCTCCTTTAGGCGTGGAGTTTGTTTATTATATATATGTGTTAGGGTTATTATCAGTATCTGCTGCAGCCTCTCATTTACTCTGTTACTATCACTCTTCTATATGGATTACATCATTCGACGCTGAAAACACGGTGATTTTTTAAGAATGAGTTTCTCAACAAATGTAAAAAGAATATTTTCAAAGCTTTAAGGGTGTTTTACTGTATATTCAGACAACAAGCAAATTTTCCTTTGTATTCAATAATAATTAATTTAATATTGTTTTATTGGCATATCTACGTATTGCTGTGCTGCCGGAGTTGTCAAATTGTGTGCATCCTAGCGAATCCAATTTTTGCTCGAATGAAAAAGCTGAAGTTTTTCTTAATAGCATGAATTTATATCGGGTTTTCCGCGTCCTAAACCGGGTTCCCCCCTTAACCTAGAACCGTGAAATTTGGAGGGTAGGTACATTATTTTCATGACGTAGATACTCACTAAGAAAGAATTCTTGTAAATTCAATCCCCATGGGGGTGAAAAGGAGTAAAATGTATTTTCTCGGACTCCCTAATATTTCTTACGTCCGATTAGATATCAACTAGAGCTGTCGATTCCTGGGAGATCAGGTACCCGGGTACACGTACCCGGGAAGAAAAAAATTTCCCGGGTGGGAGCTACCCGGTTAAACTACCCGAAATATTCGAGACATAAAAAATTTAATTTCTTAATGTTATTCCAACCCAAAGCCATAAAATTCGGTGAGGTACCGCAGGGGGTTGACGTCGCCACGGGGTGCAAGGCGGCATCTCTCTGACAGGCGTCGCTCCAGAATCACCCTCTGTACTCTGTAAGTTCTCGGGTATCTCGAGTATCTCGGGTAGTTTTCCCGGGTAGCGCCTACCTGGGAATTTTCCTCGTCCCGGGTGTCTCACGAGTACCCGGGTACCCGGGTATCTCGAGTACCCGGTCCCCACAGCTATAGCTCTGATATCAACTTGATTCTTACTCACAAAGATTACCCACACAAATGCCTAAAAACCAATTTCAGAATTTTCCCTAATCAACCCCTAAGGGGGTGAAAAGGGGTGAAATGTATTTTCACGGATTGCTCAAAATCTCTTAGACCCGATTAGATATTAACTTGGTTTTTACTTCGCAATGGTTTACCCACATTAATGCCTGAAAACTAATTTTATGATTTTACCCTAATCAACCCCTAATGGGGTGAAAAGTGGTGAAATGTATTTCACGGATTGCTCAAAATCTCTCAGGCCCGAAGCGAAGCGCGAAGATATTTTACTAGTGAGTAATAAAAACGTAATAATAAATAATAATATTCACGAGTTCCCATATTTCAAGCTAAATTTGGTTAATCAAAAAGCTTCACCCAAGCGTTGACTTCCTTCCATAAGACTTCCCTCATGCGCTATTGATGCACCGAGGGTTCAAGGCTTAAGCAACATTGCCGATCCTCGATCATGAATAATAATCGATGCATGCCCACCAAATCGAAGAAATTCCAATATCCTGCAAGATACCATTCACACAACTCCCAAACACTGTTCTATCTCGGTCGTTCCACGATTGTGGGCACAGCTTAACCCGCTTGCCATTCTGTTCCACAGCGAACGATGGGCCCCGGGATAGGACGCAATGCACGAGCAATCCTTAATGTGTATTGTGCGCCTGGCAAAGCGTAGCCTGTAATCAGTGGAGCGTGTTGCGATAGTATTGGCCGTCCCGTCAACGCGCCGCTGCAGTGTGGGCAGGTTCTGTCCGACTGCAAGCTGCAGGTGCATCGAGAGAGTTGTGCACCGAGGAAAAAGATCTGGGTCGAGAGCGTACGCTTCAACGGCGTTCCCGTTGCAACGGCGGCATGTTAAACGCGCCATTTTTATTGTTAACGCCGTTGCGAAACCCCGCGTTCCGCGTCACATCGTTGACCCCACGACACCGTGCGACTAATTTTCCTGGGGAAACTCTGATATTTGCATCCGATGTTTCCGCCTTGCTGCGCTCGGGGCTCGCTGGAATTTCGAGGGGGCACTCGCGCTGAGGATGCAGCGAAAAAAATACCGCTTTAAGGCTCTCCAGACTGTAATGGATTGTTAAACGGTGGATTTTACAGTGGCCAAGCTTTCTCATCGGAATATCGGAATTTGGGGAATTATGAAGAAATTGCAATAATTTGAATTGAAAAACGAAGACAGGCAACAGGGGGTTTTTAATGTTCGACTTTTATTTGACACAAGTGTAGTGTTAATGATTACTGTGGATTTAAAAAATGGGGAAAATTATCTATGGACATCTCACGTGAAAAGTCCTTTTTAATAATATCACGAACATCTTGCGAACGTTTCGAGTGAAAATTAAATCGACATGCAGCTTCGAGTGAAAGGGTTTGTTACGACGACGAAGCGTAAGCAGTTTCTTGTCCCTCGTGATCGTAAAAGATTTAATTAAAGGCTCGAGGAACGGTCAGCAGAGATTTTGTGCTTGCTCAGATGGAGAGACGGAGTAATGTGAATTTTATTTTAAATAGCCTGTGAATAATTTGATTTTTTTTTTAGGAATTTTATTATACATTACTCTAAATTTTTCAAAGAAAGATCATGTCCTTTGCACCATTCAGATTTCTTCTTATCGCTCTTTGTATATTACGTACGATGCTAATAAAATTGTACATTTTTGATGAGCTATGACGTATGACTCATTGATGAGGAAGAACAGGACTCATCGTTCTCTGTATGAAAGCACGCGACTTCCGAATCGCTGGTTCCGGTGCTTCCGGTGGCTAAGTTGAGAAATATCCGGAAATCTTGCGGTGTACGATTCCGCGCTGAACACGTTAACAACTTAGGTCATTCCCTTAATTAATCTTCTCATCGCTGACATAACTATTCCTCTCGGAATTCCAAGCATTCAGATAACGTTCGTAGAAAACCGAATACCTCTTCGTCAGTTCGCGGAGGAACTTTTTTGTCCAGATTTCGAAACTGAGATCTATAGGCGCATTACACACGGCAGAGAAATCGTTTTTCGCTCTCTCAACAATTGGTAAATATTTTTACTTAATTATAATGAAGCTGCCCCGATTGTAGACTCAAATTAACGTTCCTTTACTCAGGTATTTACTTATCTTAGTATTATTTCAGATTTCGAAATTGAGATCTATAGGCGCATTACACACGACAGAGAAATCGTGTTTCGCTCTCTCAACAATCGGTAAATATTTTTACTTAATTATAATGAAGCTGGCCCGATTGTAGACTCAAATTAACGTTCCTTTACTCAGGTATTTACTTATTTTAGTATTATTTCAGAAATATGTCTTATAAAGTGAAAGTGATAATTTCGTAGTTTTTATATGTGCAAAGTTTATAGAAGATCCACGTCAAATACTCCAGGAAATTATCTTGAAAATTACTAACTAGGAATAACAATTCAATGTCTATTACATTCTCGAAGATTAAAGAATAGGGTAATCTTGCCTAATTCATACCTGCGTCTTAAGCGTATTCCCGCTGTTTCTTTTAACCTAAAAGAGTCAGAATCAGCCATAGCGATAGAAAGTGTAAACAAGAATTAGTCACAAGCCATTTAACAAGCCGAGTCACCATGCCGTCACAAAAAAAAAGTAAGTTTTTCGGGTATTTTTTACTAAAATTTTCCCATGATTCTTAAGGATTCTGTACAATTACTATTTGCGAGAATCAGTGCAACAAATTTCTATTGTGAAACTACGTCTATTTTCAAGTTTATTTCTTGTTTTGACATCAACGAACAGTGCCCTATATTTTAGCGCCATAGATTTAAATTCAAATGGACCTATGTGCCTATTTCATACCACCGTGTGTGAGCTTAAATCGTATTAGTACGAACAACCAAAAACAATTTAGAAAAAAAATTGAATGGGGCTAAAAAGGAAATCATAACCAGATAAACCGGTACAGCAAAGGAAACTCGTAAGAGGAAGAATACCGGCAAAACCAATACACAAAAGAAAGAAAAAAAGAAGAAGCACAAGAAGACGATGAAAATGAAAGCTGGTTTTGTAAATTGTGTCAAGAAAATAGACAGGAAAATATGATACAATGCACATAGTGCAAAATGTGGGTACACGAGCTTTGTGCGGGAATAGATAGAATTACTTTTGAATATGTATGTGATGATGCAGTAATTAAATTTGAAAGTACGAATTAGAATAAATACGGTATGATTTAGGAACATTAATCCTAAATCGCAGTTTTGTCATATTAAAAATAAACCGTTTTTAAGAATCGATTATTTTTATTGATTAATAGATTAAGTTGATTATTTTTTGTTGTTTGAGTTTATAAAGCTGTTTCTTCTATTAATAAACACTTGATTACCACTAATTTTGTTTCATTTTCCTGTTATTTTTCATGTATTAAGCACTTCTTCTTAAGGGGTACGATTTAGGCAAGTTTACCCTACTTCAAACAATTTCGGATATATGACGTGAATCTGAAGTAATTTCGCATATCATTCGAATGCATGCAGTTTTGATAACAGGAGAGCAGGCTACTAAGGTAAAAGACCCAATACGTGGACACGTCCCGGTAGCTGGACACTGGTGCAAAAATACTGATTAGTACATTTAATATCCACTTTATCCAAAAAAGAACTATTTTATTCAATTATTCAAATATTTAGTAAAATATATTCATATATATATATTTTATTAAATATTTTTAATAATTGAATAAAATAGTTCTTTTGCACCAGTGTCCAGCTACTGGGATGTGTCCACGTATTGGGTCTTTTACCTTACTACTGCATTATTTAACCGACCCAAAGACCTGAATTCCATTTTTTTTTAAATATAACTATTTTCTGTTACGGTGCACTTGGCCTATCTTGGAAGACGATAAATATTTCTCAACCCTTTCACACCCCTACGAGGCAGGCAGAGAAATCCCCTGCCCTAACCCCTATTTCAGACACCCTCGCTTCCCATTAAGCTTAAATGAGTCTGTGGCATTCACAGAACGCATCCAGTCGAGACTTCTTCCAGGTCTTAGCGCGCCTAAGCTAGCTCAGGTACCCCGGGATCGCTAGTTCCTGTCTTGAGGACCTGTTCTTCGGAACAACCCACTCATGAAACAATCCTCAAGCCTTAGAGGTAAACTGTATCGACAAAAATGGACACGCGAATGCTGATAAGTTAGAACTGACATCAAGACTAATAACTCCCACTCGAACAGTCTGAATCTCTGTTCCGCGATCGCCAGAAGCCACGTAACGAGGGAACCTCGCGGCAAATACGCGAAAGTGTCTCAATGAACGCGCGCGTACACGTAACTCGATCGTATCGCGTTATTCAACAGTCCGCGTCGCAGTCCCCGTGCCATTTTAATTGGATTCCAGCGAGCGAAACACAACGGGCTGACTTTCCGCGAACCGCGTGAGTTCAAAGAGCGCGCCGAGTGTATAAATGGCGCGAAGTCGCGGCACGGTTCGAAAGAGCTGCTGCTCGCGGCTGTCTGCGTGCTCTCTGACGAGCAGCTACGACGAATGGAGAAAGGAAGCGGGGACGTGCCGGGGCCTTGAATCCGAATGGTCTAGCCGTGCACCGGAAGTTAATCGTCTTGGAACGTGGCTTCAAAAAGAAGAGGAAATAGGACACCCTCGGAGCGCTCTGATCCAGCGGAAGTAAACCGGGTCAGAGGTGATGTTGTTGATCTGAATCGTTAATTAACGATAATTAACTCTATCATTACGACGAAAAATGCCAATACACGCTGTCAATTAAATGAGTATTTAAATTTCATTGTTTTATAATTTAAATGGGAGATTTCTCTTTGAAGTTGAAGTGTAGCAAGGGAAGTGGAACTCGTGTAATGTTTCTGGTGCGTTTGAAAATAAGAAAAAGTGATATAAAGGATGTCTATGATTAGTAATCAACTACTCCAAAGAACATGACACAAGGAATACTTACAACTTGTATGTATACAGGTACAACGTTCATTCCTTCGAGAATGAGTGAGAGAACTTTGATAGTGGAAGAAGGGCTAGCACGTCTAAGAACAATTTCTAATAATTACAGTGGTAATACCATCTTTTTTAAGAATCTCTAACTTTAGAGGATCAAATAAGACTTCACTCTGTCACATTGTGTAAACTTTTTCCTTCATTATTAGCAAATCTGTGGAAATACAACTGGCTATCTCCTCACTTGACAATGGCTAGTTCTTCGAACCGATACCATCTCGATGAATATGTAATTAACGGAGAACAGACAGGCACCGCGGAAGCGCGCACGTATCTGCACGACAAGTGTAAACGTTATCGTCACACGGAAAAAATGCTTGTTCCGTTCTGAAACGCGATTGTTTCTTCTCTCCCCGTTGGCTGCGACTTCATTCATAATTCTGCGTATGAAAAACGCAGTGGCCGACGGCGGAGCGATAACAGAGAATTCATGGACACGTACGTGCGCGAGCGGCGTGGCGAGCGATCGGCGCGGGAAACGTTACGTATTGGCAATTTAAAAAAAGACGTGGAAAAGATATGTGGAATACCGTCGCCGTGGGACCCGTATAGACCTACGACATTTTTGTCTGGGCGGCGGATTTATTTTAAGACCGTGCCCACCGACTCTTTAACTTTCTTTTCCCCTCTTTCCATTCCGCCAGAAGCCGTTCTCTCGCACGTGTCTTCGCGTGCAAAACCTGAGAAGTCTTGTCACTCTCCTAGAGGCCATTAACCATAAGGAACTATAAACCGTATTTACGTTTGGAGGGAGCAGGTCCCTTTGTGCAACCGAGGCACGTTAAATCAACCGAGTGCGGCACGCATAATCGATGCGTGACAGCGAACAGAGATCCGGTGTTCTCCGCGACCCTTTTACTTTCGACGATTTGCTCGCCTGCCACTGACAAAGAATGCTGTTCGTCACTTTTTAAATGGTGCGCGTTAACACGAGCACGAGGAGTAAATAGTTTCGTTCCTGACTACCGTAGAATACACACTGGCAGCGGGTTGGTTTGAGCGTCGCCTTCTTTACTTTGTCATTCCTGAGACAATGGGCGATTCCGATTTTTAAGCGATTTAAAAAACGAGGAGGTTATAGATTCGACCCGTGTTTTTTTATATTTTTGTCGTCGCATAACTCCTCAGCATATGGACCGATTTTGATGATCTTTTTATTCGAAAGAGGGCGATGCCCCGGTGGTTCCAACCCGTACTCCATCAATATTAGCCAAATATTTTGCCAGTTCTGGTTAATAAGGACTGTTTTGTCAAATTATTGAGACATTGTTTAATTATTATTAATTTATGTACGTAAGCGCATATCTACTCAGTATCTATGTTGTGTCAATATGTATATATAAGAAACCATCAAATAAAAAAATTTAAAAAAAGTAAAATCAACTTCGAAGGCACTAAAAGTAAAAAATAATTTTTCCATTAATTAATCTACAACTCTCAAATTTTTTAAGTCGGCGCCAGATTTACACAGTGCAAATCATAAGGCGCCGACATAAAAAAATTGAAAGTAATCTCTACATATATAAAGTGGAAAATATTATTGTGTTTGCAACGGGTAAACTCGGAAAGTACTTAACCAATTCTTCTGCAGTTTCACAGATGTGTAGAGACAACATTTGGGAAGGTTTTAGGCTATCTATCATCTCGATATTACTAAATGGGACTGAGTAATAAGCGAAATAGTGAAGCGAGGCAGATAAATCTTACGTGGCGTCCACCGCGGTGCGCATAGGGATTACAGTTGCCAACGATTATTTCGAGAATCTATTAGTTTTTCAGTTAATTTTAAAATATTAATGGTGCTCTTATTAATACATATGAGAAGCCCGGGCAGCGCCGGGCACCTTAAGCTAGTTTTATTATAAACGCAAATATTACTCTACGAAGAAAATACCAAATGTTCTCTAAATGTTGCTCCTTTAAGTACAAAAAGTTCTGTAAAAATATATGCTTCCGCTTTTTAAAAAAATTCACAAACATTCGTCTCTTTTCGGCATCCTGACTACATATAACCCCTTAAATTAATTAAAAAACCAAATCCATATTTCCACTTTTACAGTCTACAGGCAAGTGGGTGCGGGTAACAGTAAACAGATTCAAACAGATTCAGAACCGGGTGCTGCACCGAACCTCGTTACCACTAAATAAAGTAACGCGGTAACAGAGCGAGTTGCGGTGAGAAATGTGAAGCCGGCTTTATATTTGGCAGCGTGAATGTGCCAGCTTTATCGACACGGTGAGTAAACGATCTGCAGCCGTCTACATGACACGAGGCCACCGTGAATGGAGTTGTATTTCAGGGCGAGGGATCCGAGCGCATCGACAGATAAAATCGAATTCCAGGGAAAGCCTCAGCGAGTCTTGCGGTCGGCCGACTCATGCAGTCGATTTTATACGAGCTTCCTGCCACGCGAAAGATCCTCGTAGTGAATTCTTACCCGTAAATGCTTACGCATGACGGATGTGGCGTTGCACACTTGGCCTGTCCCGTAAACGGGCGTTCAACATCCTCCTGCAGCACGAGACCTCGCCATTCACGGCTCGAGAATGAACGGTGCCGTTTTTCGTCAACGCGAATCCCCATATGCTAGTAATTAAGGCCAAGTGGACTACTTAATGGAGTAATCTCCATTTAGTTTTTTCTTCTCGTCGAAAGGAGAAATGAAGTTTCTTCTTCTTGGACCCTTTGTGGGAGATTTCTTTGTTTCAGCACGTCTTAATAATTGAATCGCAGGGTGAGGCATGATTAGTGTATGGGGGATTATAAAGTTACTTTGTTCAAAGTTAAGCATGGTGGATTATGCAAAATTAGGAATTATTAAAGGTGGGCTTCCTTTCTTAATGATCATAGTAATGATGTTTTCTTTGGGGAGGAAAAGTGTGGAAGGAAATTTAACAATTCTAATTTATGATCGTTATATAGGGTTACCAGATCCATAAATGGAAAAGGTGGACAATCTAGTCTGAAATCGTTTGAACAGGAAGACGTTGTAGAATAAAACCAAATTTTAGATATAAAATTGTATTATGTAAATAGACATTAGAATAATCTTGTAGCTACTATACATATTCAAGCCCTATATAATAGGTGGTGGATATAAAGTATGCTTATTTAGGCATACTTTTCGGAGCTGTCTATTTTTGATAAAAGTTCTTCATTTCTTAACAAAGTTAAAAAAGTTTTATAATTATAAAAAAATATATAAAAAAAATTATATTAAACGATTTTATTAAAAATGCACTAAAAACTAAAAAATAATTCTTTTCTTGTACTACAATTTCGATGGTGATATACTATGAACGCCTGCAAAGTTTTAGTTTTACTATTCGTATATACGTGACGGATCATTTCTCGATAAATTGTGTATTTTCGGTAATCGCGATGCGACTAGCGTTCTGCACGCAGCGACTTTTTGTCGTTTTCGTAAAGAACATTTGGATTTGTGCTTATGGGTTATATTTATTGATGACTGATTGATCATGACTTTTTTTTAAATATTGTATTGTCATCCAAACTACGCACGCCTACAAAGTTTCAAGACAATTGGATAGTTGAAAGTGGGTTAAATTTGAGTTGTCAGATTTGAACCATACATACAAACAAACAAACATACAATCAGAGGATCGAAGCTGAATAAAATCGTTTAAAAATACATGCAGGTCATATATTTGAAATTGTATTGAGTCAGTATTTAATACCTAACCCAGATATATTTAAGGCCTGAATATGTAGTAGCTACAAGATTATTCTAATGTTTTCTTACACAATGAAATTTACTATCAAAAATTTGATTTTATTTTACATCTTCCTTTTCAAACGATTTCAGACTAGATTGTCTTTCTTTTTCATGTTTAAATGTGGTAAATAGGAATTAAATTTTGTCGGGTGAGGCGACTTGTGAAGAAAACAAACACGAAGCATATCTTTAGGTGATAGGAGGACACTGCATTTCAGTAAAAAAAGGAGGACATGCAATTCTATCCTTATGAGACTTGTAGAATCTTGGTTCAAGGAAAGTAAAACTGAAGTGTTAAAGCTGCACTCAGAAACAAGAGACCAACAAGATAAGAAGTAACAATTTTCCGTCTTTAATATCAGAAGACAATCCTCCACTTGAAACACCTGCTACCACAACGCAACCATGAAAGCACTAACGACGATAAATAAAGCAGAACAAGAAACTATAAAATATGCGAAATCATGTTTGACAGAGGAATCAATTAAATTGCCGAAGGACTTGCATTAAACTTCCAACATGTTCTGCGATACATATGCATAATTTGAATAATTCCAAGGGATTCGAGCCAGACGGTGACGCTACAGCGAGGCGCCCGACGACGATTCATCAGCGTCGATAAGCTTCTTGAAAAATGCATCTGTCGTCGCGGACGGCTCGTATCGAGGATGAAGCGAGCACACCCGTTACGCAATTAACGCCCGCATCCTGCACAACAATCTACTTAAATTTGTCTCGGGTTTCTCGCCTTATTAGCGCAGCACGCTGACGCTGGCAATCGAGAGATCAGCGACAACGGAAAGCCAAGAAAAGATCCTTAAGAGGTGAGAGCAGAGTGCAAGGTTTCGATCAATGATCGAGAAGCCACTCATCAGCGAGTGCGGCGTGTAGGTATCAGGTCATTTAAAAAGTTTTCGCGTCCGTTTCTAGAAACTTCATTACGAGAGCAACTATGGAGAAAAAGAAACTCAATCAAGAAAACGACTTTCCTTTTTTAAAACAAGTTTCGCGCATTGCGAAATGCTTTCACGAAACACGTCAAGATTTTTAATCTGACCTGACACCATCTGTGTTTTCATGATTTTAACACTGATGAAGGAAATTTGATAACCCACAAATTCACATTTTTTAGAAACTTTGCAGGTTTTTAGGGGACCTCGATGAAAGTATTAGATAATTTTTTTACTTCTACTTTTTGGTTCTTCTGGGTGCAAACATCCCTGAAATACTAATCTGTTTTCCTATTTTCCTGTACATCTTGAAACGTACAGTAGATATAAAAAGTTATTAGAATGACAATTTAATGGTTTCATATGCTCTATAAAACTATGCAATCGAGTTGTTTAAAATTTGTAGTTTAAATAAAAAAAATTGTTCCCCGCTACGCTTTGATATTCCCCACTTTGAATTTTTTATTAACCCGCAGTTTGCTGATAAACAAGTTCAATAATTAATCCCAGTGTTTGTGGTTCACTTCCGCGTAATTGGTGCGCTGGGCCATTCCTTTTTATTTACTGCACTGTCGGCCAATGCCAGACGCCAGAAACTAAATACGCAGATCGAGGAATTCTCGAAAATCCCGTGTTTTCTTCGACTGATGGATAACATTGTTCGCTCAGTGAGTCAGTGGGTTTCGTCGACAAAGAACGGACGACTTAAATTGCAATAGTTTCAATATGAATCAACTGCTGATGCGGTGCAACGTATTAAGTGTCCAGAGGATGTGCTCGACTTAATATGTATATCGTGTTATTGCTCGCGTAACAAATAAATGTGTCACTCGTATTTTTCTGATACGGGGAGACATCTCGTGACTCATGGTAGATTGATAAAGCTTGCATCGAAACAGTTAATTAAGCGATATCGTTGTTTACACGACCGTGATATGAATCTAAAGGGAATTCAATGATCGACGATATACGTATTATGAGAAATTATAAATAGCACGAGGAAATTGAATTTGTGATCCACGATTTTTAAGAAATAAATTACAAATCTATTCAATAAAACGTACTCTGTGCAAGGAATTTTTTACAGTTACAAGAATTTCATTTTTTGTGTATTTTATGTATTCGCCAATTTTTTATGTAATTCTATGAACACGGTTCAAATAGTTTTGTATGCTACCCTGTAATACGTCATTGAATATAGTTTTTCATCAGTGACAATAAGAACGTCCCTACTACAAAACTACACAGTAGCTATTTACAAAATTTAAAGAACCTCCCCACAAAAAGACAGCAATTTAGATATTCCACAAATCCCTGAAACAACTTCAAGCTACTGCTTCAGAAGTTTCCTCCTTCAATTCCACACAGATAATGTTAATTCAGATGATAATTTTTAGCCATTTACCTTATATAAAACCAACAAATTACCACCCCCCAAAAATACCACTGTTCTGGAATTTTCTAAACCTTTCATTATGGAAGAGAAAATATCGTCATTCGGAGCCGGTATTAATTAAAAATCTATTGTCACCGCCAATATACCTCCACCTGTGCACGATTTATAAAAACTCCATTCATCTGCATCCGAGGAACTTCTTCAGGCGGGACGTCGAAATTAAATCAACAGCCTGTTCTAAACACTTCAGAAACAAAGTGCTTTTGACGTCACGATAATAATGGGAATAATTATAAGCGGATCTTCATTGTGCGGAGGGGGAGAGCAATTTACATGGATTTATTCGTGCACGAATTCTCCACGGTCGACCGACAGTTTCGGAACTATAACCGAATTCCGCGGCGAGGTAATTTACAATACCCAGTTTGTTACATAGACCATGAACGGAGGTGCGTGTAAATACCGTGGACAACCAGAAAATGGAAAATAGTGATAGAGGAAAACTAGGATGACAATCGATTTTCGAATTCTAATACACATGGTACTATGCTCAAGTTGCTACGAAACTTCCAAAACCAAGTTTACACAAATTTTAGAGAACAAATGATTGCCTTATCCTATATAATAAGACGCTTAAGGTGGATGTTCGTTTGTTAGCAAAATCTGTCCAGAGGCTTTTTTTCGTACTTCCCGATGACCTACAAAATTTAGATTCAGCATGCAGTTTCTTCGGAACCCAAAGATACCGTAAAAAATCAAAACCTTGGAAAATTCGATAATGGGTTGTACCTGTGGCCTAAAACAGGTATTATGTACAATGTAGAATCCGCTACCGCATTGTACATATAGGTAATTTTGGTTACCTTAGGCGTCCTATTATACACATAAGATAGTAATGCCTGGCGAAGACAGGTTAAAAAAATAGTATATAATAACTGTGTATAAACAGTGCACCTTTTTTAATAATTTTCAAATAAAATTGAAGTAAAGTGATCTAGTAATTTCCCCACCTTAATACCTAGAGAATTGTAGTATGCAGAGTAAAGTTATTCAACAAAAATTCTACTGTATATGAGGCACCATCTTCGACGTTCTTTTAATAACTAAAGTGCTCTTGACTTTTTTCAAAGAGACTAATACATTTCTTTTTATAAGTTTGTAAGAGGTAATCAGAATCTTTTCTTGCTGTTCTAATTATGGGGATACGAAGGTGATCCTCATGAATATTTATACCTACACGTTTCATTTAAATTATCTACTTTTCAGTATATTATATAGTCCAAAATGAAAACTAAACTATACAAGCTATCTACCAAACTTCCCCGCATATTTATCGTTATTCCAGCGTATTTGTTGAAGTAAATTAAAAATTCCGCTCCGCGCCATGTACATCGAAGTACCCCCGCATAATATAATAAATCCCTGGCACAATAGAACAATTTGGTCTTTCAGCTCGCGAGCGTAAATACGCGCGGCGTGCATCGCAGCCGATTCACAGATCAAGACGAGGTAAAAGCACTCGAAAGAGAACAGAAATCGTTCCATTCAATGTTAAAGAACCGCGGGGCTTGGTCTTTCACAGACGCTCCCCCGGCAGACTTCCGAAAAGCGCGAAATGTAAATCGCGTAGGAAGATTAGCGAAAGCCCTCCCTGCTTCCGTTTCTGCTCATTGCGATGCCCGTTCAGCAGCGTTCGCGCGTCGTTATTATTCGCAGATGGGGATTCAGAGGAATGATTCGTTTTCATTTGATGCTCGAGTAGGCGAGATACTCCATATAATAACCTAGAATAAGGTGCAGCCAACGAGGAAAACAGAAATCGTGATTGCTACCGCCATTCCCTTAATTCGCCATAATTCGCGAACGTATATTTGTTCGTGTAATCATTGTTTCGTAGATTCAGTGCAGTTATTTTAATGCTAGGTGGATGAAAGAGGAATGAAACGTATGCAAAGTGAATAACATAGAAGTTTATAGAATTTTTGTTCTCGGATTAATTATTAGTGATGAAGGTGTGAGGGTATTACGAAGAAACAGTAAAGTATCTAAAGTACATATTTACAATGTTTCGACTTCACCTGTTCAGACAAGTGGCGAATTGCAACTCGCGCGATTTCGAAATAGCGGAAAGTGAGACTATTATTGTATAAAAGAAATATAGTTTAGTTAGTCATATACCACTTCTTATTATTATTTAAATAAATCATTCTTATTATTATTATCGTCCTTATTATTATGAAATGACTATGTTTACCTATTCTGTTTATTTCTATATTTTCCAGATGTTCATAAAGTAATTCACATTTTTAAAAAATTCCGAAATTCTCGGGATTAGTTGTATATCGAATCCCGGGATACCATTTCTAAATTTTCTGCCGATATAAGTGCTCTACTACTCCACATCATATTTTATTCCACCCACAACGCTCACGCGTGAAACAGTTTGCCCGAGACGAAGGGCAGAGGAAAGGCAGCGGGACGAGGACAAGGAACACGACAGAATGAAAGATGAGAGAGAAAGGAAAGGCAAAGGTCAGAGGTGCAATTGTTAGTACAGGTCACAGAAACGCCTGGAGCCTCGCACGAGCCCGCGGTGCCATCGACTACTGTCGTCCCAATATTTTTCTACCTTCGACGGGGCAGAGAGGAAAATCCTTTTACCGATGTCTGAACTATCCCGTGATGCTGCGATTTCCAACACGTCCCGTGACGATGGAAAACGTCCGTTGGAATCACGAGAGGAAATCTGAAGCGAGCCGAGCTGGGAAAACGTTCCTGACGTCACGAATCGATCGCTACCCTTACCCGCTTGTGTGGGTTGTTTTTAGAAATTTATTTTTTAAATGCACGTACACAGTCTTCTCAATGCGCTGCTGCTGGTTCTCTGAACTACTCGCGATGACTTCGCGAAGAAACTTGTGGGTGCTCCAAGTTGGAATCTTGGAGCATGAATAAGTTGCATCGATGGGAGTCCCTGAAATGCTATTTTGCAGAGGGATATTGAGGAAATCGTAGATCCCTATCTGAAAATTTGCGAGGGATATTGAGACGAATTCGATAAAAATGTAAGTGATATATGGCCTTTTGCTATTGGATTTTAATGAAGGTTTGTATTAGTAAGTTATTTAAATGAAAGTAATGGTTGATATAAAATTTATATTCAAATAGGTGCTGATAGCTTTGGATAATAATATATCAGTTTTATTATGCAGGTTTGATTATCTGTTGATTGGTTTTAAATATTTCAGCGTCTACGTAAATTTGTAAATGGTTTGGAAATTATTCGCACTGTTGAAGCAGGCACCAAATAAATAAATGATCGCATTAGTGATACCGATCACAGTGGCGTATATAAGGCTTCATCATTCTATCATTTATCCTACAACAATAGAGATGGCAACCCTGGATATTTAATCACAGCGGCGTGATTAAATTTGCCTAATTACCTGTCACTTTCCAGCTACACAATACCATTCGAATACTCATCAATCACGCAGCACTCGTGTCATAAAGAAGAAAAATTGACGCAGGCTCGTGAAAGCAGTAAACTTTAACATCAATTAGAAGAGGAGAATTCCGATACGAAAAAGTGGTCGATAATATTTCTGTTATCAATCACGAAGTGACGAATACTTTCGACACTTTTAGGCAATAATATCCAACGAACATTCAAGAATCAAATCGAGTAAAAACACAAAGAATGAGTACCTAATTGTTGTTTGAAAATTCGTAGCAACGATCAAAGGAAATCCGAGAGTGGCATTGTTGATTCATTATAATGGGCGATTCCACTTTTCTCTCGGTGATATGAACATGACACGCGCTAGCTGATCATTATTGTGGATCGCGCAGTTCGTCAGACAGCCCTGGAATGGAGGTTGAATTGGATTTCCGCGCGATCCGTCACTGGAAGCTAAATCTAATCGTAAGAGATATCGAGCGGACGAATTACGCCGAGCAAACCCGTAAATTCACTATATTATTGGCAAATGCGCTGCTCGACATGATTTGTCAAGGTGGAGTGGAGGAAACTTGAGGAGTATGTACTTTGATGTGCTCTGGAAGACAAAAAGTGGCATAATTCGAATACAATGTTCAATGCTGATTTTAAAAATTATTGACTAAATGTTGGAGGAACTTTCTTTTTGGAAGAAAGAAGTGTAGAAGTAGAATACAATTTCCAATGTCGATTGCAATAATAATCGCAGACTGAGTAAGGTACTCTGGGGGTCATCCATGACCCATCAACGACTTTTTGTGTTAATTAATATTTATTTTATTATTTAAATATGTTATTGCGAAATACTTCATATATCTACTGAATCGTGGATAATTAATCAATGTCTGAGGAATGGTTTTGCACTTGTATTTTTTTATTGTCATTTAATGAGTCGTCGATGACACAGAGGTGGCTTAAAAACCGCGGTCCCATAATAGTAATTTAAAAAAAGAAGAATCTTTACAGAATGAAGGTAAAAAATTCCAAGCAAAATATTTAAAAGCTTCCTACTAAATTTACGAAGAATTCTACGAAAGTTACTACACATTTTTTATATTCGAACCGAAGTATCGAAGCACGTTCCTCCACTGAAAAACGAATTAAATCGACGACCGTGGATTATACATATTGAATTTTGCTGCATGTCGCGTATTCATGCAGCAGCTCTTCTTTTTTATTTTTGTCGTTTCGTGGATATGATAGAGTCAACATCATACGCGCGCGTAATTAAATTTCCACCGATTATTATCGGTGGGCCGCGCGACGCGAAGAAAAAAAGCGAAAACGACGCGACAGCGGGGCCTGCTACATGGAATTAATCCCGATGAAACAACAGACAAACGACAGCAATTAACGCAACGGTGCTACGTAATGGTGCGCTGTCAACCGAGAAACCGAGATAAACCTAGAGAAAGATTGAAGCAGACAAGAACAGGAAGGTAGCCTATACAGGCTGTTTCCGAAATCGTAGTACAGTCGAAAAAGAGGCGATCTCATATAAAACTAAGGCGAAGAAAAAAATGAAATTTTTTCCTATAACATATAAGGTTCCATTTTCAGGAAAATCGAATTTGATTAAATAATTGAGCAGAGTAGAACCTACAGGAGTAAGTTTGGAATAGTAATTTTTCTTCGAACGTGGTTTTATTTTTGAGAAAATCGACTTGAAAATGGAATTCTTATTAAAATATATAAAAAAGTTATTCCATAAATTCGAACTATTTGCATTTCACAGTTTCAGCTTATTTACTGATCAGTTCTGCAGATTTTTAGTCAGCTGCGCGCGTTTCGGACGTGTTTCAAAATCCATTTTCTTGAAAACAAAGCCTCGTCTGAAAGGACTACATTTTTCTCTGGTTGCACCGCGATTTCGGAAACACCCTGTATACGAATGCACGGCACAGTGGACAGCGCATTGCGTAACACAAAGTGTATTCTGCGGGTCGACATGTTCCTCTGCCTTTTAACGCTCAAAAATATTCCGCGTTTTTTTACTGTTATTTTTAGAAATTATTCTACGAATCCAGCCACTTGCTCGTTTTCATTGAGTAGCTTTAGAACGTCTTATCATGGCTGGACCGTCAGCAGATAACGAGTTTCTGCGAGTCTCGCGCTGCACAGTGGTGAATTATAGCCCAAGTTTCTGAATTTTTGGAAACTCGATTGGACGTTCGATTCTGTGGAGACGAATACTTTATAAGTCTGAGGAAGATTGGAATTTTTCAGAGTTGGATTGATAGAACACAGTGTGTTATGTTACGAGAGAGAGATTGTTTAGGGAAAAGTTTTAGATGAAAGAGAGCGAAGAAATGCAAATGACATAAGAATCTTTGAAAGTCTTCTTCTGATATCAGGTGATTCTGACTTCAGTGATAGTTTTCCGAGTATCGATTTGTAATATTTCTCATTTTGCACTGTGTGTTTTATAAATGCGCCAGTAACTTTTGTTCGCAAGAAAGAAATGGAGCTTTAAACTTTCTGAAAATATCAGTAGACAATATAACAGCTTGCTTAAGAATACGTGCAAAGAAAAGATCATGGGTCGTGAATAAACATTTCCGCCCTTCGAGGGTTCAGGAGGGAAAGGTTTCCTAACTTCAATGATTTTAACAAGTCGATAACTTCAATAATTCATAATCAAGAAAATTGAATTTTAAATCGAAAATTAGAAGTAATTTAAAAAAAAACGAAACCTAACGCCGCTATTTTTGTTCAGACGGAGAAATAGCAGAATTTGAAAAATTCTCAAAAAAATTGTACAAAAATTAGAAAATTAAATAAGCCGGGGTGCAATTTTGAGATAATCCGAGTAGATCTATAGATCCTAGGGATCCACAAAGATTTGCATAGTCGATAAAGCAGAAAATGCTGCCGCAGATGGCAGCACCAGCCGCGAGTCTTGTTCGGCGCTCGTTCCCGAATAATTAGCGACGAGAAAGTGAATCCTCCAAACAGTTTCGAGCTCTCGCAGAAGTTTGAGGAAATTTCAAAGCAGCTGTGTAATTAGAATAAGCTTTCGCGATTTCGCGGAGTCGCTGGGCTCGATTAAATCGAGACAAATGACGGGGAAATATATTCCAAAGATAAATTTGCGTTCGTGTCTTATTAGCACAACTTTGATAAAGTAATCGAGAACACGCTGTTTATAATCCTGAGAACTTCGAATGCGTTTAAAAATTACTAATGAGTGAGGTATCTACATTGAAAGCTTAGCAGGCGATAATGAACCAAATTTATCAAATAAATGCTCGGAAATGAATTTTCTGAACGTAAACTGTATGTATTACTTATGCGGAAAGATTCCGAAACCAAAAATTCAAAAAATTATGAAACTTTAGGGATATATATTATGCATTTTTTTGCTGCTCAAATTCACCCTACGGGGGTGAAATTAACCCCTGAAAATTCAGCTAGTTTCCGACTTTGTGTTATAACTCGTGAACTGTAACAGATAGAAAAAAATTCAGACGAAAGTTACTTCTGTTAATTAGAACCATCGTTTGGTAAAAAAAAATACTTTACTGTTTACGAGTTATAACACAAAATCGAAAAATAGCCGGATTTTCAGGGGTCAATTTCACCCCCTTTTACTAAATTCGGACAGCAAAAAAAAATGTGTGATGCATACTTATATATCATGTACATATCTCCAAATTTTCATAATTTTTTAATTTCCGGTTTGGGTATTTTCCCTTGTTAGACAATTTTTACTTGAAAGGGTTAAAAATATAAAACTCAATTGAAACTAAACGACAGTTCGCGTTGCAGACTAGGTACAGCTTAAATACGAATAGATTTTTTAAATTTGTTTCAGAGGAATTCAACGGGAAGAGTGAAAGCTACATTCGGGCATCATAAAGGTATACGATTTCTTTAGCAGAAAAAAAGATTTAAGATAAAGTTATATTAAAACCTCTGAAATCAAGCAACTTTCACATGAGCAACTCTTTTCCATCCTCAGCACGAAGAAAAGCTAGTAAACATCACCAAAGTGTATTCTGTCTACGCCACATTTAAAGGATTACATATATTCCGCAGCGAAAATAATTATTATTGCCAGAGAAATATTTGCTCTTCCATCAGCATCAAATTAATTAGTACTTCGCCTCACGTCACGAACTCGACGGTTCCAATTTCACTTTAATCGCTGGGTGCCCGAATAAATTGCAAACGGTGATCGCGATACGGCGAGCAGCGAGCGAATCGAGAAGCGCAGCGATGCAGACTCGAAAACTCGACGCGAACATAACAGGAGAGGAACTATTGATTAACTGTCTAGCGCGTTACGTCTCCAGCCTGGACAGCATTGTCTTTCATTATGCGATATCACCACTATATCCGGAATAGTTGGCGAACGTACCAGCAACGCGAGCTTCAACGAGAGATGCCTTTGCAAGTACACGGCGAATGTGGGACAAACCACTCAGGAAAAAAAAAAGAAATCATGTGTTGTTCGTCTGTGACGATTCTTCGCTTCCTTTAGAGTCTTTCTATAACAAACAGAGTCGTCCCTCGATTTTCAATAAATCAGTCGGGGAATTGAAAGAACAGGATGGCGAGCTTTGACGGTTCAACCTTCTGAAGCAAACTTACGCTCACTGTCAATCGTTTTCAAATTTCCCAAATATTCTCTGGTTTTTTAAAACCATCAAAACAGTAGATTCTGAATGGAATGTCAACCTTTGAATGGCTCAGTGCTGTCGGTGGTAAATGTGAAAGAAAAATGATTTCTATGGCTTACAGAGGGTAATAGTCAAAGGAACTGAATATAGTGACAAGGGAGTGAATTTTTTCGCGAAATTTTGAGCAATGTGCCAGATAGTACATGCTAGATACTGACGGTGTGTAGAATTTGAGGCAAATTGGTGCTCTGAAGCCTTTTGATTTCAATCAACAATAATTCTTTTTATACCTCACCAAATTAAAAATGATGCCTGTAATGATATAATCAGAAAATGCTTATTTTATAATTAAGAACGTATATGAGAACGGTTAGTAATTTCCTCTAATCCTACTGCTTAATTATAATTGTTATCTAGACAGCACTGACGTATGAGCCGTTTTCTAATCATTTCTGTATTCGACCGTGATATTTCTTTTACATTATTCAGTGAGTATATTTTAACTCAGTGTTGTGTACAAACAATTATTGCTGGTTGAAGTTAATAAAGGAAGAGGAAACTTATACACCGAACGAAGTTTCTACCCTGCGGAAGTTTGTGAGCGATTTTTTTAACGTTGTAAATTGAAACACGACCATAAAGTTCATGCCAGAAACCTCGCGAAGTGGTATGCTGCTGCTGTTTTAATTAATTTAATTAATTCACTTACGACGATCATCTCGGAGGGCTCGAGAACGAAGCATTCGTTGGGTCTCCTGGCACTGCCACCCGTCCGCTTCCCAAAGCTGCAACAGAAAACAAAACCAAATTCTCAGAGTCTGTTCTGACGTGATGTCACTGAGAATGAAACCTTTTTCAGGCAGGCGCTTAAAATATTCAGGCATTTCCTTTCTCTCTTTGTTACAAATTCAGAGAGCTGATAAAATCTGTCGTAGATAAAAGAAGCTAAACAGAAAAAAAAAATACAAAAGAATTTACCTGTTTGAAAAAATTTATATCTTTTTGCGTATATCTCCTGGAAAATATAATTAAAATGGGTAACCAAAATAACCTGCAAACATTCCGAAATGACACTCCACATTTGAATGATCGACGACCCAAAAATCACAGTATCACATATGGCAATCTACCAGGGCTTTCATTGCTCTCGCGCTTTTCCATAAATCATCGTTTTCAAGATACATCGCATCGAACGCCATCCAACATGCGCGTTATTTTTTTATGAGGTTTAATGGACCGTACCGCGGCCACTCGAATTTCACAAACTTCAAAAGACACTGAAATAAAAACGTGCCCAATTTACACGAATATCACAGTAATTCAACCCCCAAGCAAGCTATTGCATAGATTCCTATAAAAATTAGAAACTGAAGCAAAATCAGGAAACTAACAGTAAGACGAGTCTCAACATCATCCCCAATAAAACCTGACTTCTTTTGGCAACCCCGTACCAATATTAACACCCCATACAATAATCAACTTATCCTAAGCACACAATGACAGTTGTACTCCCTCGACAAGCCAAGGGCGACAGTGCACAGTGCGGCACGTAATGCACAAAAATCGAAATAATCAATATTATTTTTAAATAGTTTTTGTTATATTAAATATAGATAATTTGAGCAAACGTATGGATAATTATAATTTCTAAGGAAAAAAAGTAATTTTTTGTAAAAAAATGGGATTTTAATAAAAACCGTTCAAATCATCCAGTAATTTTTATTGTTTTGTATCAAGAACCTATTGTATCACATTGCCATATAATTTTTATCTGCTACACTGATAGTTATTTATATTTTTGTCAGGGAAATCTATTCGTAATAATTGAAGATAAAATCAATAAAAGGATGTTTTTTAGTATTATGATAATACTAATATTGCCTTCTATTATTTTATTATATAGTAATATAATTTTCATTATGTTTACTATATTTATCTAATAAAACACGATTAACATAGAAGAACTTTTAATACATAAATATGAATTATTACCACATTCTTTTATTTTCTTCTCAAATCCCCATTCAAGCGCCGCACTGCGCAGCGTCACGAAATGAAGCAACTTCTATCTTACAGTGAATGGTAAGTGCGCCCTTCGTTGAGCCGTTAAAAGCGATGATCCGTGGCAATAATAACAGGGAGACAGTGGACGAGAAGGTGAGGAAGGGAAACACTGTACGCAACACGGAAGTCATCGTTGAAGTACAATTTATCACTCGGAACGTGCCCGTTACCCTCGAGCGTCGTATCAAGACTGGGGGTGCCCCGCGCGCTCCTGTAAATATACCTATTGTTGTGGTATCTGGAGGACTTAAATGTTTACGATCGTCCGAGAAACGAGCTATCGACAGATGTTCCTTCCTTCCCCCACCCCTGTCGTTCCGCCGCGTCCTCGAATTAGCCAGGTATTCCGGCTTCCCCGTCGATCCAACACCCTGTGGTCGCAGGGGAGGCTAGAGGGTCGAACAATGGCGCACCAGACGCGTCGATGGACGAGTATTTTCGGGGTCGAAAGGATCGTTGGGGGGTGAGAGATGGCCAGGGCACGGCGCACTTTCCCGCAGACGCTAATCCATTTGCGTTAATAATAAATGATTTCCTAGGCCGCGCGGGCTCCCTGAGAATCACGCCTCCAATTAACGTAATTAATGCACGGCAGGCACGCAACGAGTTTTCCTCGGGAAAGGTCGCCTTTTAGACGACACGTTTCGTTGCTGGACGACTGCCGTCGCGTGGAGCTTAACCTCGTTGGAAACGGGGATTGAGTAATAGTGCATAGGTCATACGGAGTGAAAGGTTTGTAGTGTGTTTCGTTTTTCTTGTTCGTTCTGCTTTCTGGTGAGGTGATTGGGCTGGGGGGTGTTTTCCGGGAGGAAGTAAGCAATTTGTGAATGAAATGTGTAGAAGTTTAATGCCAGTTTGAGTCTTTCGTAAGAGTTTTGTTCGTTATTTAGTATGTGTACGGATGATCGCCTTATAACGAGGAATTAACCCTTAAGTAGGGGCATGAGGTCGAGGCCACTTTGATCGCTAAAAAAGTACAGAACGCATAGGTTGTTTTTTTTTTGTAATGAATGTTGATTAACAAATATACTTGTTTTTACTTTTCAATATCTTTTGATTTACCATAAATATAAAAAAGAAGTTGGGGTCACTGCTGACCCCATGCACCCACTTGTGTGATTTTTGCCAGTGCGCCTACTTAAGGGTTAATGTTGGAAGTGGTAATCAAACTTTTAATGTCAAAGTCGTATGTTTTACAAGTGTATAACACTCTACCTCCCTCACGAAACTCTTTATACTATTACTTTGCCATCTAGGAAGTTATGAATGCTACAATCAGAGTCGTGCCAAAGAATGCAACATCGTGAGCACTGCCAAGAAATCAGTATCGACACGTGCTGTGCCGTGGAGAAATATAATGACTAACCTGAGACCCACTCAGGTGGTGTGCGCAGAATAATTCTTGAGGGTATATTAATCGCATTAGGTCACATTTCTACACACCTAAAGGCCTTGAAGCACTAATCCTAAAAAAGTATCTTATATTCTTAGATCTTCGACTTGTCTACAAGAGTATGTGTGATTTCATATCGCTCTGTTCTTACAGAGGGTGACCAAATTATTATACTAACATTTTCGTCAATTTTTGGAATCTTTTTAAAATGGATTTAATACACAAATTATTTAAAAAATCTTGAATTTGCAACTAAAGGGTCTGAAAGGAATTTTTCTTAGCTTTCCAAAACACTCATGAAAATTTATCTACGATCATGAGTTCGCAAGTTATAAGTGTTCAAAGTGAAAAGTACCTTGGTTGCTTTGATCGAGAATAACTCCGCCAATAAAAATCATACAACAAAACCAAAAATAAAACGAAATTAAAGAGAAATATTTGCTCTATAACAGCTCTTCGTTGGATTTGCCGGAAAAAAATTGTTTGGCCTGTGCATACGTTCGAACTAGGCAAAAATTTCTGAAACTTCGCTTCCTGCGCTTCATCTTGATAAAGCAGTATCATAATGGATGAAAAAAATGTTGAGTCCCTGATTGAAAAACTAGAAACTTCAAGCGTTAAAATACGTTTTCTAAATATTTTTATAAATCGCTTAAACCGACAAAATCTCAAACCTTTTCGTTTAAGTATAATAATTTGGCCACCCACTGTATATCCCTATATTTATTTTTCATACCTACTATTTCTTTGCTTATATTCTTACATCTCTCCTAGAATCTAAGTCAACCATAAAAGAACTTAATAAACGATTAACCATTGATCAAAATGATAGAAGAGCAACAGCTTAGGCTCAGGGAATCTTTTGACACCACTTTCCTTTTTTGTTACTTTCATTTCATTAATACCTACCCATTTTCATTAAACCTCCAAATACTGTGCAAAGAGCACAGGAACCTCTCCCTCCGCCAACTCCTCAACTCCCGCCTGAATGCATAACATCCAACATCCTACTTCAGACGACGAAAGCTTCTTCGAGCTTATCCAAATATGTATACCTGCTCTCAGCGCATAAGTAGAGCTCAACAGTAATACAGATGAAGGGAGTATATCGACGGCTGCGAATCGAACGTGGACAAACGATGAACGAGGATTGACTGAGAAATGCCGAGCAGAAGGCCGTAAGGTTGCCCAAGGTTCTTGACCCCCATGGTGCATCCATCCTTCGGCTTGTATACAAGAGGCCGCGCGATGCGTAACACACGCGTAACTCATGCGTCACGCGTGCATCGCGGAAAATTCAATTCGACGCGCGGCACGACGCGCCCTGGCTTCACCGTTCTGCAACCACCCTGCACCAGTTAACCCTATAACGTCGCCCCCACCGATGCCCATCCTCGTGATCATAATTGTTTCATTATGGACAGCGAGCTGTCGGTTTCCTTGCTACGTTGGGCTTCCCTTGTCAATTTCCAACCCTTCCTTTTTAATTCGTCGCTGAAGGTTTCACTGACCTCGTTTTCAATGAGGATTAAGATTGCTGTATGATAGACTCTCTTGTGTGGAATCTGGAAAGCGTAGAAAGTCTTTGAGGAATTTGTAGGATTAACCTTTTAGTTGCAATTTTCCCTGGCTGTATTTTTTAATTTCATTGGTGAAAATTGCCTCCCTTAAATTAGATTAAATCTTCAAAGTTAAAGCCAGAAAAGAGACTTTGTTAATGGGAGGATTTTGAGGTGAGTAATCGCTACAAAGACAGATTATTCTTTTGATTTTAAATTAAAGTGTATTATTAACAGCGTATTGTTGTTTTTAAAATTCAGCCAGCTCGAATGAAACTTCTACTCGGTTCGAGTAAAAAACAAGCCTTTCAGACAGATTTATGACAGAAGTTACTTCACCCCCTGCCACTGCAAAATTACTTTCCATCCCGCAAGGAGCACCCTATAAAACTTTTTACAGTAAACGTCATATCCACCTTTAACGTTAAAAATATAAACATCCCACTGTTTTATTGTCGCTTATCTTACATTTTCCATTTTCGTCTTTGATTTTCTAAGATCATTCGATGGAACGAAAGAACTGCAGATAGTCTCCAGCGGCGCAAGTAATGTTTGAAATTGAATCTGCGTTACACGGTAGGTACTGTATTTTCACGTAGAATTTACGAGCGGTTACACCATCGCTGCAATCTTACAGAGATGTTAGATTTAATGATGCTTTACGATAGTTAGATGAAACCCTGTAAAATCTCCTGATTACGAGGTATGTGGGCGGTATGCGGGATTTACCAACGGTTGCCATAACGATGATATACAGTTTCGAGATCTCCGTCAGTTCACTCTGAACTCGGTCCCATTCCACTGCTGTTAATATCACCTACCACAGCTGCTCCTAATTTCATATCATTTACCGTTCAATTACTACTCGCCTCTGGCACGTTATTCTCTAAGTAGTACCTAGCTTTTCGAAGTTACAGAAAATAAAGGAAAACATGTATCCTTAATGGGTTTCCCTACCTTGACGGACGAAAAATGATGCGAACTTTGGAATTTTTTTAAAACACAACCATTAAATATATTTACTTCTAGCTTGGTGGGCTTCATTTAACAAACTTTAGAGAACATTAAAAAAAAATTGTATGCAAAAATAGTGTTCATATTTGGAGTTATAATGCTTCAAATAGAACGCTTTACAAAAATCATACGCGCTTTGTTAGTATAAAATCAGCCGTTGTAGTTGTGTAAAATAGAAAATTTAAAAATTTGTGTAATTTGTATGAGTGTGGCTATCGCCTGGACTAGATTAAACGAGAAATACCGAAAATTAAAAAAAATGGCAGCGATTTCTGCAAAAAAAATCGCTGGTTTTTTATGTCGCAAAAATCTAATTTTGCAAAAACTGATTTACTTTTAGTACCAACGAGAATGGGACATCTACTGAAAATATATACCAAGTTTGAAGTAAATCGGGTGATTGGTTTTTGAGATGTCATGCTAGCCAATTCGAAAACATCGTTTTGAGAAAAACGCATTTAAAATTTAGGTACTTTTTTTTAATTGAATTTTTTTAAATGTTGTATAAATATGTACAAATATAGATATAAAGTTTTTAATTAATATAATTTGAGGGTTTCTGATAAAAAAAATCCCAAGTGTCACATTCTTTTCGGGCTGTCAAAGTAAGGACACCCTTTAATGTCACCAGTTGCCACGCAGAAGATAACTCTGAAAAACTTCCCTTATATCTTTTACTATCCACTGGAACGGTGAACAGCAAATCTCGCATTCCCTACTACAACTTTTAGCAAGTATTTCATGCAACATTTAATGACAGCCATCCTGCATCTTCGTGTTCACAAACGAAACCTTTTTGTAGTCCAAGCACCAGTCAGGCTGGAATATCAAAATCTTAAAAAATCATCTTCTTTCAGTGCCCATCACCAAAGTTGGTCACTTGGCTATCCACTGCCATAAAAAATCGCCAGAGGCTACACGACCACCGATCGGTGACAACTTTCGTTCCCTCCTTGTCTCTCCCTTTTTATCCCCACTTTTTTAAATATTCCTAAAGACGAGTTGCAGCAATTTTGCTCGGAAAGTGGCTGCTTTGTATCCGCGAGACGCGCCTTAAGCCATTTCATTTGACGCCGCTCGCATGCCAGGACGTCTTTCCTCGGCCACTTCGTGGAATAATGTGCCCCATTTCGCAGGACACGAATCTACTCGACCTAATGAAATATTTCAGACGGCGCCGTGTTATCTAATATCAGCCTCTTTCCCATTTTTTCACCTTTATCAGCGCTGTAACTGTTCTTAGACACGGTGGCTCTAAAACGACGAAACTGTCAACGGCTTGCACCTTCCCATGACCTCGTGGGACAAGCTACGGCGTTCGTCGCGCACTGTGTGAAACTGTGTCGCAGTTTCGGTTAATGTAGTTGGAGATTCAAATTGATTCATCGTGTAGACAATATTAATGCTCTTAGAGGAATTTTATTGATTGTCTTTGTGGAGGCTTTTAGAAAAGAGTAGAAAATGTATTCTTGATGGATTTGTATTGTAATTATGTCATATGCCAGGAGAAATAAATAATTAATTTCGAATAATAAGATCGTTTCTACTTTACCATAAAACAGATAATTACTTTGCGCTATCAGCTAATCTTTTTACACCACGTAACACGTGCTTCCGATTTAAAAGTACAAATCCCTCAAATTCATTAACACAATTTTTTTTTAAATTCCTCATTTGTACTTTTCAACATTTCGATTACGAAGTGTCCACGCGAACAAGAATATAATATTTCTCGCTTCTCCATCTCCTTGCAATAATTGCATAACACTTCTGTCCCCAAGCAGGAAATTGTACTTTCGTTACGCACAGTTTGTTCGAAGGAACATTCTAGCGCCGGTCCAGTAACCAGTCGGGAATCGACAGATATCCAGCTCGAGGGGTGCGGATAAAAATCTGAAAAGTATGCTCGTTTATCGTCCGCGAATGCCTGCGCGCGAAAATGCTGCCCCACATGTTCGTCTTTCCGTGTCATTTGCTTTTATTTGCCAGTGCGTATCGGCCGTGTCTTGGTAAATTGTCAGCTTATTTCGGGACCGACGATTTCAATCGGCGAAACGCCAGATATATATCGGTGAATTTCAATCAAACTGTCGCTGAGCAACATCGTAATTTAACGTGCCACTGTGTCGCACGTATGCCGAAACACGAGCGACCGACAGGGGGGGAAAGAGAGAGGTGAAAAAACTGCGAGGATACACACGGCGCTGTCCCGCTTTTATGGGGATTAATTGAAATATATTCAGATTGTAACGCACGTCCGTTCGTGAACGTGTTACAGTGATTTATACGTGGGATAAATTTTCGTTACGACGCTGCATCAATAAAAGATGCGCCGTCGGTGTGCACCGATTTTCAACAGCACAAGCTGCATCAGTTCATGTAACACCGGGAAGCATTGATTTATGCCTCCACTAGCTCCAGGTTTATCATACTCGAATTCTAGTTGTATTAATATTGTGACTTGCGTGCTACACGGAACTAAGTAGACAAAATAATATAATAACAGAACATGGGGATAGTTTAGAGCATGAGTTATGTTGGAGCAACGTTGATTCCAAGAGTGGTTTGCTGGGAGTAGAGGTGGGCAAAATTTTTATTTAAACAAAATTTTAAAAAATTATTCGTTATTCGTTCCTTAACCTGCAGCCAACAAATATTTTAACTTTTATTCGTTATTCGAAATGTTATTTAAATAAAAATTTGGCTATCTTTGGTTGGGAGTTAGATTTGTAACTCGAATAATAAAATGATTTTAGCAATGTAGTGTAATGGTAGATAGTTTTTTTAATTTTACGAAGTACGCCAGAGAAGAATCTAATATTTAGTAATTATATGGATGATTTACCGAAGGTTAGAAAAATACCAGTGGGAATAGAGTTTTGGGATATTTCGGAGCAGATTTCAAGCATTAATTACTTAATAAACCCCGTTCGCTAGATAAAGTATTTTCTATATTAGGAATTACCGACATCTGGCTTGTGCAAATCGGAGCACAGTCCATAAGTCAAATCCCGAACGCTGCAAGCTAATAATTTCAATCTTGAAAGGCAGTAAAGGGGAACAGAAATAAGGTTCTTTTCATACAAGACATTTCTACAGCTCGCCACGAGCATTTCAGACACATGTACTCATATATCTACTTGCTATCTCTTTCTATCGTTATTAACCCTTTCGCTGCGCCAGTCGAATGAACTTGATTTCTGATTTTTCCTTCTGTACTTCATTCGGCGATGGACGGATGAAGGAAAGGGAAAGAGGGTGATCAATAGTGCGAGCGGCGGATGAAGGGTAAGGGGAAAAACAGGGAATGTTCATTTTTCGTGATTTTGCGATTTATGGCATAGGTACTAGCTTTACTACTCGCCTTTGCCCGAAATTTAGATTATGATTTTATACATTTTTTGGGTGAAAATAGTCACATTCATCTCGATTAGCAAGGCATAATGAGCTGGGACACATTTCGTGACCCCAGAGTTTACCGTTCCAAAGTTTTTAGGCAACTGACAAACACTTTCTGCTTTATATATTAAAATTTTGTTGGTGGCAACTGGGACTACTGAACTGTCGAACCACAAAGGGTTATAAACTTCAAATAGGGTAAAGGACCTAATTACTGGCAGCCAACCCAATTACTGTCACCTTAAGCTATTTTACTTAAAATAACGAATAAATAAACGTTTAAGTAAAATAGCTTAAGGTGACAGTAATTGGGTTGACTGCCAGTAATTGGGTCCTTTACCCTACCCCCGTAAATGTCCATAGGAAATGAAGAAGGAGAAAACCAGGAAATGTCCACTCTGCACTGGTACAAAATATGGCATGCTCCCACTCTTTGCCTAAGCAAGGTACAACAAGCAATTATTTAAGAAGACAAATATATAAGAAAATTCATTAAACTTTGTTTCTTTACTGATGGATCAAAGTATTAAAACTTAATTTTCTGGATAAAGCTGTTTTTATTAAATTCCCTGTTTCTCCTCTTCCCCTTCAAATAATAAATCAGGGGAGCAACATCGACACAATATTCTGAAGCCGTCACAAAGTCGGGCTACAAGCGAAAACCGCTGTAACTATTGCAACAAAAGGTGGTTGACCAGACGTAGTACCTACTTCCATTAAAACTGTTAAACAAGAATACCATTCAAAATACTATAAATTACAATCCATCAAAAATCTCACCCCGAAAAGATCTTAATACAACACCCTTAAGAAACAGAAATTCAAATTGATTGTCCCCACAGCAGAGCTGAATATACCATCAAAGAAGAAACAGTGAACAGAAAACACGTTGCACAGAAGTAGCGACGTATCCCATAATGTGAAGTTTCGAGACTCACCACACGGAGAACCGTCTTCGGGGGAAGGCAGGCGGGGGCGGTGGTTGTGCGCGATGGCTCCTATCGACGGACTCGCTCCTCAGGGCCTGGACGGCCTTGGGCATCGCCCTGAACGGCTCCTGGGGAGCTCTTGCGATCATACCAGAGGGCAGATTGCCATTTCCGACGGTGTCGTTGAAATTACTCGCGCCTCCGCCGACGCTCCCGCCGCCGTGGAAGCTGTTCCACCGTCTGACAGGACCTCTATTAGCGACATGGTGTCCGCTTCCGGGGCCGCTGGGGCCTCGTAGCTGGCTGGTGTGCTTGTGCATCCTCGCCTCACCCCTCGGTAATCCTCCAGGACTCGAACCACACCTCCTTCGCCGCCATCCTTCGTTTTTTCTCCCTTTATTTTGCCATTCGTCGTCGACGTTCCTCGGCTGCAACGCTGCCCCCCCCCCCCTGCCGCCCCGCTTGGCAGCGTTTCCTCCTAGCGGCTCGGTGTACGTTCAATTAGGGGCTGTCACGCGTTTCCTCCGACCCGTCTCCGAGTCCTCGCGGAGGACGCACGCCACGACAGTGGGGACGGTCTCTGTTGAAACGAGTTCGAATTTTCGAGTCACGGTTAATAACTTCTCTCCTAGGAAAATCCGTGGACCAGCTTCTCTCTCCCTCTCACTCTCTCTCTCATCGATCAGCGTTCGAGCACTGTTAAAAGGCAAGTTTCCCGAGTCGCTCGTTGATCGGTTTTCGATGGAGGCTACCTGGCTGGCTGTGTGTCCAGTACTTGGAAGGCACTCGCTGACGTTCCATTCTGACGCTCGCAACTCTTTCGCGCGAGGCTAACCAATTTTAAAGACCCCTCGGAAGTAACTCTTGGACCCTAAAGGGCCGAAACTCGCTGAGCCAGCCAGACTTTCGCCTCTCGAAATGAATAGTTCAACCGCTTTGTTTTATTGCGTTACTCTAATCACAGTTCCTTTACATTTAAAACCAGCATACCTTAAAGTTTAAACCTTACGTTCTTTTAAACTCGTAACACTTGAAAGACTTGCGAAATACCTACATACGTATTTCCTTAATACCTATACAGTGGGGAATAAAAGGAACCTGCTGGTAATAATACAAACACCTAAATAGGGAAAATAGATTCGGAAAGGTAGCCACCACGTCTTAAGATTTTCCGCGGAATTTAATGAAAAGGCTAAATCAAAGGGACCAAGGGTAAATGCTGCTGCCTACCCTTTTAATAAAAGAATCCCGCGAGCTATGACACGCGGGGCGCGTAATTCATTGCGGCCGAGAGGATTACGAGGGGCTCGAGAATTCTCACCTGGGCTCGATCGTAATTAAACTGAAATGCAGATAGCGCCTCCGCTTCCGTGTAGCCTGGCGCGTAACGGAAGTCATTGTGGGCGAACGTGCAGCGCTCGCGACGCAGTTCCCGGGCTAGGGCGAGCCGAACGGCGCGCCACCTTTAGCAAAGCGAATCCCTCGAACGGAGCTGACACGATTTTATTACGTGACTAATCTGTTTCCGCTGTATCGCCGCTCGACCAGCCGCACCGCTTGTTAAATACGGCGAATCACGGCGTCACGATGGCGTCCAGACACCACGTTTCTCATTGCAGGAATGCGCGCTTATCAATTTCCACAGTTTGCACGACGATAGCAGCGGGAGGGGGTAGAAGGATGGCCGATAAAATACGAGACAGCCATAAAGGAGTCGAGTGTCGCACGGATGAAAGCCTAGTATCGCGCCCGACGATAAGTCCTTTGATCCTTCTCGCGATGTCGTGAGAGAGCATCGACGATAAACAGCTCGATGCTTCTTTGATAACGTGCACAATGGAATCGAGACGGGGGAACGGGCCGCCACCGTCATCCAGGTCTTTTTCAGTGGCTCCAAGGGGGATGGAATATGAAATTCGCAAACGATGGAATGACGTCGTTCAAGGGAACTTTTTACGAATTCATTGATATATCAGTCGTTTGTGAATAAGAGTGATGGTTTGTTGGTGTGGCGTCGTTTACATGTTTGTTAAAAATAAGGGTGCAGCTTTTTTCTTCAACTGCCAACGTCACTTTGAAATGGAGGTCCATTTGATTTATATAATTATTTTAATGTTAATGAGGAGAAAATACTTCAGTTCTTGTATTTACAGTTACTTTTAGCGCGGGCAGTCATTTTCACCTGACCAGTTGAAGTATTTTAATGCTGCATCGATAGATGACAGTACTTAAGAATAAACAAATATATTAAAATGTTTTTAAATCGAACGAGTTATAAAATGCACTAAAAAGTAACAAATAATTATTTTCTTGTTCTACAACTTTGATGGTGTTTTCTCAATTTAAAGAAAATTGTGGTGCAGTATTAAATTGATTCATATCCTGTTAAGAAACATCCCGCGTCACGCTTTTGTTTAATGTGAGAAAACACCATCGAAATTGTAGTACAAGAAAAGAATTATTTTTTAGTTTTTAGTGCATTTTATAAATCGTTTAACTTAAAAAATTTGTTATATATTTTTTTATTCTCTAATTTTGAAAGTTCAAGTTTTATTTGCGACTATAGGCTGATTTCAAATCGTTCGAATTTGTGGTTATGGGTCATATTTATCGATGACTGGGTAATTTTTTAAACCCCTCGGGATTTTTTTATGTCAGCGTGTTCAGCACGAAATTATACATTTTTTATTTTTTATATTCTTTTTCTTTTCATTTTTGACTTTTTTGTAAAAAATTGTCATCAAACCCACGCACGCCTACAATGTTTCAAAACAATTGTACTGGCGAAAGTGGGTGAAAATTGAGTTGCCAGATTTTAAACATACACAGGATCGAAGCTAATATAAATCGTTTAAAAAGCAAGACGAATTTATCAACTCGATCGCGTCTAATATTTTCACAGGAGGAAGACTGTTTTCCCATTTTATTCCCAGCGTCATAATTATTCACTTTATTATCATGTGCCTTATAATTGCACGGAGCACCACTGTGAGCTTATTATTTTCCTAGCTGATTACAAGGTTCCCTGTCACGTGAACTACATCTAAATTACATTCAGCAGAGAACACGCCTACCAACGTAATAAAGTCCAAACAATTCCAAGCGAGTTATGTTAGTCGAGGCTCAGAATGTTAACTACGCTCTCGTAAAACCTTCAGGATTTCGTTCCATTCCATTCGAACGTATTGCATTCACGATAGCAAACTCAATACCCATCAGTGGAGATTCCCGGAGAGAGCCCCTCGATGAAAAATGAACAAGCCAACTGTTTTGTGAAGTAATGGAACATCCACCCAAAAGAAGTCTCGGAACCCTAAACCACCACGAACCCCCAAATTTTTTACGACCTGTCCTTCCCACGATTCTGCTGGAATCGATTTCTCGACGGTCTCTCACGGTTCGACACAAGCCGAGACTTTCAAAGGTTTTCATCGCGAAACAATTTGTCAGGAGCGATTGTGAGTCCATCGTAGGAGAGATTTAATCGCTCACGGGCGATCTATCTCACGCCGTTACGAATAGGTTCGGCTTGTTTCGGTGTCCGAGGCACAGTCAAGTATTTCAGAGATTGAAATAACGTAAAAATAACTCTGGAATACGTACAGTGAAATTATTCTTGCGTTGGTAAAATATCATATACTCCTGTTTCATGGTTCGATTTCAAGTTGACTTAAGAAAATTGATTTGATAGATTCAGTAGAATCGTGGTGAAGGAGAGAAAGAAATTAATTAAAAGCGAAAACGGAGTAACCTACATTGAAAAATATTTAATTTTTCCTATTTTATATGATTAGTAGGTACAGCTTGTTGGAATACATTATTGCTACTAATTCAATTTCAGAAGAAATGTGAGTCAGTCCGTTTTGCTCTCAATGCCTTAAGTGTTGCTTAAAGATACACAGAAACAGTGGAATCTGCGTCAATCACAAAAATATCACTAACATCCCTTTCTTCACCCTAATCTTCAAGACCGTTCACATTCTACCAACATTTTCGACTACTTGCAAGCAAGTACTTCAATTCCCAAGCACAGTGGCATCCCTAGCTAACTTCAAACTTCAATAAAGCCAACAAGAACGTTTAACATTACTTGCCTCTCTCCCCCCCTCTCGCTCTCGCTCTCTCTCTCTCTCTCTCTCTCTCTCTCTCTCTCTCTCTCTCTCTCTCTCTCTCTCTCTCATTCCCGAATTAGATGCATCACCTTATGTGAACCTAAGACACTCCACAGTATACAAACCTCTCCATTAGAGCTGTAACAAATATTCGAATACATAAATAATTGAAGTATTCGAATATTCGAATACATAAATAATTGAAGTATTCGAATATTCGAATACATAAATTATTCGAATTTGAGATTTGAATAATTATGAGTATTCGAATATATTCAGAGTGATCGAATTTCGAATTGTACCGAATATGAATCCGAATATGAAATATTTTTTGTAACGTTACTAAATTTATTATTCGAATATTCGCATATGTAAAGAAATTGTTCCTAGGTATTCGAAATTATTCTAATTACAAGACGCAACTTTCCCAGAATCAATGAGCGGCTAGAAAATTTGCAAAAGTTCATCAACCCCATCTTTGATGCAGACCATCCGGTAGATAAAGTGTTACCTACATCCGACATGTTAGGTCGTCCGTGTCCAGGTGCCAGACTTGGCTCGCGAAAGATTAATCATCCAGCGAGAGGAGAAATCGAAAGGAAGAGGAAGTGACGAAGCACGTCGTCAAAACTGTTGGCGCACGCGTCTGGAGCATCTTCTTTGCCTCTGCCGAGGCAGAAATCCGAAAGACACAGAGATTACCTGGGGGATACACCGTGGGAATGTCTTAGTAACGGCGCACGGTGAAGTGCATAAGAGGTCCCCGAGGAGGAATAGGTTTAAGGAGAAGGGTAGGAGTAGGTCTACCTCCTCGAGCGGTGTATAGAAATTCAGTGAGCTTGCAAAACCTCTTGAGCACGCGCTCGAGAAGCGGCTCGTCTTCCTCTTGTCCCCAGCGCGGGGCGAAACGTACGAAAGAAGAGGCGGACTTCTTTGCACGAGCAAAACGAACGGGCGACGGGCAAATTGACCGAGGATGAAATAAAAATGTCCATTCTGACTTACTCTTCTTCTCAGTCATGTTCCCCCAGCCACTCGAGACTCCACTGCCTCTCGAGCATCGCGGCCTCCAAGTTCGATGCAGAGATTGTCGCGTGTATTGAGAATCTAGGGGTTTTGGGGGCTTATAGATAATTGATGGTCCAGGAGGTTCTCTGATAATGTGTGTGTTAATTGGTTAAGTGCTTTTCGCGTGGAACTTTCTCTGTGGAAGGTGAAAGGCAATTTGCAAAGGCTGTAGGTTTATAATTATTGAGGAGTTGAAATGCTAAATGATGCAAGTGCTAGAGGGGAACATTTTCAGTATTTTATTCTCAACCACAGTGAAGTTGGTATATTCTTATGATTTCAACTTTATCTTACGACATCTGTAGAAACGGAAATAAATTATTCTAACACTTACAACGTTTCACACAGTATTCAGCATGGAATTTATGTTTTTCCACTAAGAAAGTAATTATTTTTAAATGGTGAGGAACTAATTGTTGGTGATGCTAAAGGGCGTTGTAATTGAGGGTGGAATTGGGATGTTGGTGAAATGCGAGATACATTTTTGTGTACTTCATCAACTTACTGACTTGTATTTCGTAATCGAAGAAATGCAGTAAGATAAAATATCCAGTTCTGAAGAATTCTAACTTATTAATTATGAACACGTCTGAATACTCTTCATTATTGCGTATAACCAAGTCGATGGAACAATGCAAAGAGATAATTCCCATGGATGAAAGTAAAGCAGTAATGCTGATGCAGAAGAAACCATAGAATCAGAATTATTTACAAATGCAAGCATGAGGAAAAATATTTTTATGATAAATCTTCGAAGTAATATTTCTCTGCAACTAAATCTCATATGAAAAATCTTTAACCTACATCTTCGACTTATTATTTCATTCAGAATCATCTACATCCTAATTCTACCACCATCTACAATTCACCTGCGTATTCTTGAAAACGATTATCCTAATCATTCAACCTATCCACCTCTTCAACACACTTCAACCGACTCCCAAACCTTCAAGAATCCTCGAAAAAGTGGCCTGACAACTCAGTTAGGCGAACTGCTTGCGAAACTTCCACGAAAGGCTTCACTTCTGAAAGAGACCCTAGGACCAGCCGTGTTCGTTTTTACCGAGGCCCCGTTAGTAGTCGTTTAAACGTTCTAGCGTGGGGGTGAAGTGTTTGCAAACGCGTCTACGTAATCGTGCCCTGTAAAAGTTTCACGGACTCCGCCAACGAGACGTGGATCGTCATCGACGTCGTTTTAACTGGAACTCGCCTGGAGGGGAGACCCGCGGAAAATTCCTGAGTTTGCAGCCCCTACCTGAAAGGTTTCTAGGGTGGAGAAACGATCCCCAGGGTTGCAGCCAATACTCAGTTTTCAGGTAAATCGACGACTACCCCACCTGTTCCACCATAGATCTGAGGAATTCTTGGTCTCCGATGTGCTAAAAGAGAAGATTCTCGAAGAACAGGAGAATATCAGTCTGGAATACTCTTCCAGCAGATTTTGTTCTTCTACTGAAGTTAAGAAAAAATTATAGGGAATGAGTTAGAGTCAGGTTTCTGTTGATGGATGTATGAGAAGTTATGATGGGACTTAGTTTCTTGGTATAATTTGATTTCGAGTGGGCTGAATTGTTGTATGAAGATTGATCTATTGGAAGATCCCATCAAGAAGAAATTGATTTAATTTCAAGCTCCATAGAATGAGTAAAATACCATACAAAAATTTCCCTACAATTGTATATCATTTAAAATGATATTATCCTACTTTCTTAATTTCTACACTACACTAACTTCCAAAAATCTCAACCACTCCACTAGAATTCCCCATCCTTGAACGGCATAAAGTTCGCAGTATGTATCACACGGCCTCGAGCGCCAATACGTCGCGCATTTATCATTCGCGACTTCGTTGCAGGACAAAGCACTTTTGCGTTAGATATAACTGCGCTCGAAAGTTCCGCGAGTCTGCTTCCCGGCCTGTGTCCCTGATTACCGCCAAACTTTCCGGACAAAAGGAATCGCGACGATAATGAAAAGTTCGCCGCGCTCGCGCGACTAACAAGCGAGCCAACGATACGAGTGTGGAGGACAATTCGAGGTGATACAACAAACGTGAGACCGTGGAACGGTCGGTGGAACGATAAGCTGCAACTACGAAGAAGAAACGTCAATTTTCAGCTGGAATACACGGACCGTGCCTTCCGGTACACCGATCCCGCTGGATTATTACTCCTAATTGTGTTTTGAGGGCTCGTTGCGCCACTTCTTTTTCCACTGCGGTCGAGCAACGTTTTCCTGTCGTTGTGGGAACTTAGTTGAGAATCGTTGAATGAATTTATCGAGTTCGTGATAAGATTCGTTTGTTGCTGTGGAGGAAATGGACTTGTTAGGCTAATGGGGCGTTAATTGAATATTATGCTTATGCCGAGGGAGATGCGGCGCGAGCAGTCAGAGAAAACTATGCTACATCGTTTGCGTATTTTCGGGGGGAAGTTGGTGTTGTAGTTGGGTGTATCATAATGTCCTGGACACTTTGTACATTAGATATTATACAGGGTTAACGAGTAGTATCGTTACCTACTACTACCTCTTTTTTTTAGGTGTAAAGACCTTATAAAGTGAGATACATTTGTGCCTAGCAAGTGATATTTTTGTATCGCAGTGTATTTGATGGAGCAATGAGAGCAACAACGGACTAACCCACATTTTTTTTTAAATTGAGTTAGTCGTAATAATATATTCCAATAGGCTCTACTAATTATATAAAATAGGGATTTTTTTAATGTGGGTTGGTCCGTTGTTGCTCTCACTGCCTCATTTAATATATTCAATTTTTTTAAAAACAAAGCAAATATTAAGGGAAAGTTCCCTGACTTGAACCGGATCCTAAATTGAATCCTACCACGGATTCTATATTTTATTTTTTTGCAGAGTAAGTATATTTTTAAATAAAAGTTCTTACCTAAAATAAGGAAAAATAGATATGGTCCAATTTAGGATATCCGTTTCATTAAATTTATATATAAATTACAATCCTGATATACATCTCAATGTTTTCTGCTCAAAACTATGAACACGTTTCCGATTTATGCAGGTACTGTCTTAAGTGGTTCAATACAGGAAACTTTCTCCTACCTGAAATACTCAGTGTCTCTAAAAATTATGATAACCTGTGCTAACATCAAAATTGAAATAAACTACGCCTCAGAAAGAAAAGTTTTTTGCATGGTCATGTTAATTTAGACGTTTTTTTTTTGTGAATTTAAGGTGTAGCGCACGCTTGTAAATTTTGTGTTACTGTATGCTGCACGCGGTAATTGAGAGATGTGCGGGGAAAACATAACAGTTCCGCAACTGTTGCAGCCAGCGCAATACACTAGCGTTGCACTCCACGCGTCCTCGACGAAACAGAGTGTAACTTTATTTCACCGTTATCAACGATCCCAGGTCCATAAAACTGTGAACGGCGCTTGTTATCTTTTTCGCCATAAAGCTGCCGTAATATCAGCGATAGTGTTCGAACAGCCTCCCCACGATCCACCGCGTAATCCTCGACGACGCGACCCGCAAGTTTCCCCACGGAAATGGATGACCCGTTACTTCGGTAATTATCCTACGGCGATACAGTTCCGTATTATGCAACAACGCAACAGAGAAACGATGAGTACGATGCTTCCGCGCGAAGAAAATGAGGGAAATCATTATTGAAACCCTTGATACTGTGCAACTAAAAGATATTTATTGCGGGTGCAAGATTGTAATTCTGCCTTCAGCTCTTACTTTGGTTTCCGAAGCCGATCACTATTTTGAATCAGTTATTGGTTATTTCATAAATTTTCAATACCACTAATTAATTGTATTCCAATCATTAACTACTCGTCGCAGAAATGCTGGAAATCGTGCAATGTTTCTTCTGAAATCTAGTACCTATCCCTGAAGAGATCAAAATTCTTCTTCAAGCACGCCCAAGGAGAATAGGCAAGCCCAGCCAACAATCACAGACTGCACGGGCTGCTATCAAACACCCGCCATAAAGGCGTCCAAACAAGGACACTTGGTCCTATTTCCGTCCCGAATGTGCCAATAAGACGCGCGCTAACCATTCACCCACACCCTGATTCACCAGATATCCATTCCTCCGCGTCCCAAGAAACGAGGGAGCGACTGGACAGGCTACCCACGTACTTCCTCAAGAAGACGCATTTATTGGCGTTCGATCTGCCATCGAACGTCATAGAATCCCGATTTACGCAGCGTGGTCGAAATATTTTCGCGAGAAACAATTGGCCAGCGGCTCGTGTCTCTCTGTCTTCTATTGTTGTATGCAGGACATCGTTATGTCGGAGCGCTGCTCTCAGGGAATGACAATGCGACGTGGCGACAAAGGAGCCGCGAGATCGAAGAAAACGGTAAAAGTAGGCGCGAACAAAGAGTCGAGGAGCGAGCAGGGGAACGAAGAGGGCAGAAGGAGTAGGAGCGAGTGGACGGAAAAAAGGCCAGTCAGGAGAGAGAATCCTTGCCGTGCAAGGACAACAGACGTGGCCCAGACCCTGGCTATTGTTGCTACGTGCCCTAATCCCGACGATCCTTGCGACTCTCTCACCAGCATCCGCTTAACGAGCACCATTCCCATAACTCTGCCTGCTCTATCCGCTGGAAGATGACCTCCCGATTCGTTACTGTTTTCAGGGATTTCCAGGGGTGCAATCTTTGACGAGTTCGACTGGTGGGATTGTAAAGGGTTGTAAATAAGCTATCGGGGTCAGAGCTGGTTGGGGAAGAGCCAGTGTGTCATGGAAGAGGGACGTTTGGTGGATTTGCAAGAGCGGTGATGGTGACGTCTTTGTTTGGGCTGCATCTATCAATGTCCCTCAGGTTCTGTTTTTAATACTTTAGTTAGCGACTACGCTGCGTACTTGTGATAACCCAATTTCTCACGAAACAAATGAAATCTACAAGTCTGAAATATTAAAATCAGATTGCCCAGAGGAACTTAGGACCACCAACCTTCAATTAAAAATATACATTCTATGCTTTAACCTGTTAACATTTTTCGATCGAAGATGCTATCTAGCTGGGTAGAAGTACCTAACTGGGAAAAGACGAGTTAACTCTTTAACTAATTAAATTTTAACTATGCTAACTAATTTTTATTTTAATTTCCTAGCTATATCTGTTACACAGTCAAAGAAAAAACTAATAAAAAAACGGAGAAACATAATAAAGTTGTAATAATAGAAAACAAATGATATCTGCATTCTTTTGCAACGAGCGCAAGGAAAAGTTTACTTATTCTTTCAAACGCTATAACTCTTTCATTTTTTTTTTTTAAAGTGGACCAATCCCAGCGTAAACTATTTAACTTTAAAAACCAGATGACCGTGATTTCCGCAATAATGAATAAATAATAAAAAGGATCGACTTAAAAAAATATTTCCTGCAAGTTTAAAGATGCCTCCTTATATTCAAAAAGAGTTTAATCCAATATGACTAACAGTTATACCAAAAAATCTTAAATCTCAGTTACTTTTGGATAATCCCAGCTGTAAGGGAACTAGGCAGTCGTTCCTGTCTAAAATGAAGCATTTCTCTTTCCATTAATTAATAAGAATATAATTGAAATTGAGACTTGTTCTTTGGCATTAAGTTTATTAACATTATAAGCTTTAAAAACCTTGTTTGTTTAGTGAAAAAATATTCATTATATATGACGCTACAAATGGATCATTACAAATCGAAAAGAAACTAAGACCTCATCTTTTGGGGCTTGGGGCATGGTAGAACCTCATCGATGGGGTCTCAATAGGCTTTGAGTTTCTTTTCATAAAAAATAAAAGTTTCCATTAACTTTAATTTAGGTCTAGCCCAAAATTGCGCATTTTGTGAAGATGTTCGGATTTGTTTTGAATCGATTGGAACTTTTTTTAAAAAGCATCTTTAATGATCCATCTGTAGCGTTATATATAATGCATATATTTAACTAAACAAATACGTTGTTTAAAGCTTACGATGTTAATAAACTTCATGCGAAAGAACAAATCTCAGGTTCAATTTATTTCTTCGTAATTCATTAAAACTGAAATGCTTCATTTTATACAGGACCGACTGTCTAGCACCCTTAACAGGTTAAACCTCATCCTCCATTAATTCACACCCTAAATAGCCAATCGAGACACCGAAACCATGAAAACGAAACGCAGAGCAGAGTATCCATTAACAATCCCCAACAACCCCCAGTAAGAACGCTCGAAGCGTCGAACTCTCCGCTCGGCTGGCAATTGCACCCCTTTCACCGACGAATCGCATAAGTCACGCGTGGATACGCTAGGATCGCGCACAGACTGTTCCCGCACAGGTGGCCGTGCTCGAGGACCGGCGAGCACGGCTTCGAGGACCCCGATTACGAATCGAACGGTGCGTCAAAGGCGATTTTACGGGCGAGCATGCATAACGCCGGGGCGGAATTACCCGCGTTGTTGCACCGCCGCGACGATCATGGAAATCCGCGGGGGGGACGGCGCGGGGCGAATCGAGCCGCGCGCATTCGTATTTATGGCCGCGGTTCTGAATTACGATACGCGCGTTTCCGTTAACAAGAACGGGCCTAGTCAAAGGGAGAAAGATAGCAGGCCGGAGAAAGAGGGGGTGGGGAAGGGACAACGAGGGGGAGAGGAGCAGGCGCACACAGATTTACAGCCGACAAAGAGCCGTTTCATACGCTTAGCACGGTGGAAACCTGGTCGAACGAGGGCGGCGACCAGCTTTATGGCTTTGCACGGTGGCCACTGTGGTGTATGCGCTTCCCATGCACCTCTGAATCGCTCGTTGCCGGACTCGCCTCTGACTCCTGTCTGCATCGACAAATTACGTGGCCGAATAGATTCTGGAGAGGACGGGGAGGAAGGACGCATCGATCGGCCACCCTCGTCTTTCTTCCGGGGGAGGAGGATCACTCCAAGGCGCAGTGTTTCGATGGAGGAAAATTCTGTCAAGTAAGAGAGAAGCTCGTGGCGCTTGCCCTGATGTAGATGGCTCGGGAGAAACTGGGTGAGGTTTGTTGGGGATTGTGTTTGTTTGCTGATGGCTGAGTAGATTGAATGAACGCGTGAATGCTGGGTCAGTGGATGTTTCGCGAATTCAATTGGAAGAGGTCTGGGGTTCTGAATGCACGAAGTTTGCGGCAAGGGAAATTGATCTATGTGTACGACTCTTAGTATTTGATTATATTAACCGAGCCGAGGAATCTTCATGAAAGCGTGCGAGAGTTTAGAAATTCGAAAATCCACTGTGTACTGTGCAAGAGTATCGAGGGAAGTAATGAAATTCGTTCAAATTAGACAGATATTATCGTTATTAAGCTTAATTTCGACATGTACATCAGGAACGAGAGCGTTCTTTAACTCGATAGCGTGAACACGCAAGAGTGAAACGCCAGGACACGCAATGCATCTCTATTGAACGCATCACGTTTGGCCTAGTTTCCTCACGAAGTGGACACCGTTCCCATTCGAAGATGTAAAAAAGAAACGGGGAAAATTGTTCCCTCGCCAGGCGGCGTTATCCTAGAGCAGTAGAAAATCTCATTACCGCGTGTCTCATTACGCCCTCGAATTACCATCTTCGCGCTCCTTCAACGAGCAAACCACCGACTGAATATTCAGTGTAGCCTATTGCTTCGAGCGACAAAATTCGCGACGAAGGGTGTAGACTGTGTAGAGTGTAGACCAAATGATAAAATTAGATGCACGGTAAAATTTTCTGGGTCGCCGTGACGCGTTTCGTTCCATCAAACCCGCAAGTAGGTCAGCATTTCGTGCACACGAATCTATGCGCCACGAAGATGAAAAACTGGATTCAGCCGCGTCAAAGATAGGTATGCGTGCACGCTCCACTCCGCTTGGGAAACGTGACTGAAACGCAAATCGAACCGCAAATTTTGAAAGGTAAATACTACCGACGAAACCTTTCGTTTACTGTTTACACTGCGAAGGGAACGCGAATGTGGAAACAAACGCGATAAACAATTTTTACAGGCGAGTACCAATCTGACTTTGCAAATGGAAAATATGGGAAGGCTTTTTAATTCCATTGGTGCCATTAATTAATGGCAATCAGAAAATTGACAATTCTAAAAAAATTGCAGCATGAAATCTGTTGTATACCCAAACATTTTAATAAACAAATTCAGTCTAACAATTTTTACCAAAAACATTGACTTAGGACCTATAGATTGTTTCCAAGTTCACATCTTTCTACTCTAACCACAATTCCACAGAAAAATTTTCACAAAACTTTATCCCTCCTGTGAAATAAAGAAATAAAATATACTGCAATAGTTGATGAAGGACTTCGAAACAGAGAACACGGGGAGAGCAGAAGCGCACGAGCACATCGAAGTGGCCCTCGAGAATCGATTACAGTCCACGTACCCACACGTATGCACGTGAACCAGAGGAGATACCTATTTAATTTCCATGAACCTTTCCGGAGGAACGAGCAGGGAATGCAACGAGGTAGTGCTTCTTTCTCGTATGCGGAACATCAAAATCATGTGATTCGTTGATTCCGATGGGTTCACTCGTGGGTTCTGCGGTCACGTTTCGAAAGTTAAGGTCACGGGAGGCAGTTGGGGCGATGGAAGACGAAGGGCTGCGAATAGGGCAGCGCCAAGATACGAAAGGGATGAGATAATGCTCCACGTCGGGACCCTCCGTGAGGATCTGGAGGTCTGCTGTTCTAATATTAGATCCCTCTACTGCCTAATGCGTTTCTTGCTCTATCGCGTTTGCTAGCCCCTCGATGATTTAGGTATTCTTCGATGCCTGGGCTCTGGAGTTAGAAGACGATCGCCAGGCAAGAGACTCGGTGGGTAATTCGAGGAAATGAGAATCGCGGGAAAAAGAAGCAATGGAATTCTGCACAAGTAGCGGGAGATTGGCGATAGAATGATTGGACGGGCGACGATAGCAGTGGCGGTTGAGTGACGAATAAATGTTTCTGTGTGATGTATGTCGTTACTTGTTCTGAGGTAATATTGGATAAATATTGTAGTTTTTATGGAAGTTGTAAAAGGAGGTACTACCTCCTATAGGTATGACAAGATGGAGTACTTCGTATGTATGGGGGAATTTTATTCGGGAAATATATAGGTAAAGCTTGAAGGAAGTTATTTCCTTGAAATTTCACTAAAGGTGGAAACGATATTTCGCGTGCAGCAAGGCAAAGTGAACAAACTGCTCTGTGTTTTTGGTTCGTCAGCAGTAGCAATGATGTACAACCTCATTTCTCATGATATTTCTTAAATTACTGGACCACGTTATTGGAAATCGATATTCTAAATCAATATTCTTGGTAGGCAAATCTTACTGCTGTCATAGTAAGTATTTTTCGAGGTTAATGAAAATATACAAGTTCCATAGTTTATTGCCGTGGATGGTTACATTCCTCTCGCTTCATACAAATCTCAAAGTATTTCACAAAGCACAGTTCTCTACCCTCTTCGCATTATGAATTTCACTCCAAAGATTGAGGACGAGGCCTACTTAGAATTTTTTCGAAAAATCGATATTCGATTTTTATATTTTCTTGAAGTACAACATCCTGAAAATATTCCCAGAAAGTGCCAAGTTAATCTGACTAAAATTGACAAGGTTATACGTATGTAAGTAGGTAGGTGTTCCTCGGTGTAGCGCTGAGATCCAAAACTTTAAACGCGTTTTCCTGAAAATCAAGTTTTCAAAGTCGGCGACACACAAATAAAAAATTAACTTAAACTTTTCCTTTCTTTTGGCCTAAATTGGTTGTTCTCTCAAAAAACGAGCGATTTTTTGCCAAATATCGATGCGTCAACATTGCACAGCTGCAATTTTGTCTCAAAATAATTTTTCCAAAATCGGGCTAAATAACGCTTAGATAATTTCATGTGTTATCTAAGAAAAATCGAATTTTCAATTTTGGGTGATCCTGCAAAAAACTATGGTTGTCACCGCAAAGCGCTTAAAAATGGACGTATCGGGCAACGCCTATAAGTCACAAACCACTAAATACTTTTTACCACAAAAAATACTGAAATATCCGTAAGATATACTCTTTTCAATACACCAATGTTTAATAATAAAAGTTTATCATTTTTTTTTAGAAAAAAATCCCAAAGAAGCATGTTCTTTTGACCGTTCTAGGTAGCCCTCTCCCTTAAACACGACAAAATATCACAAACATCTTCCTGTCCCTCAGGGCTTCCCAAATGCAACAAAATTCTCGTGACTTGTGTCTCGATTAGATATAGCAAACAAGGAAGCCTTAACTACAAACCCACAAATCTGACGTTGAAAGCTCTATTCCCATTGTTGTAAGCCACAAAAAATATTCCATATTTCGTCCCACCCCCATTTCATCACATTCCTCCATGCCTCAACACCAGTCAACACCAACTTCCCAAAAGTCCCCTGAATACCTCCCTGAACTCTGAACTCCTCTGCAGACACTCAAAGCCCAGAGGTACTGCCAACTCCACCCCCACTGCCTTTACATCGCTGCATCTCAGCGAGGCACAATCTGATTGACCAGCTAATTGAGCAACGCATTCTGCACGTCGCATGTCGTTCTACATCGCGCAGAATTTCCAGAAACACGTGGCCCACGGTAAAGGTTAACCACAAGCGCGACTACATTGGCCCCAAGTGTCCGCGCGGCGAGTGAAAGTGTCCGCGCGCCGCGAGTGTTTGCTCCGCGGCGGGTGGACGCGTGTCTGCACACGCGTGAATCGTGAGAGAACGACCCTGGCTCGCCTTGGGACCGTGTCCCCATTGAGAAAAGTGGCGATGGTTCCCACAGCGTGGCCCACAGAGCCAGTGCACAACACGGAACAAAGTTCAACGCACCTGGCCAGCTATGGGGCCCGTGTGGCAGTTGCGAAACGACAGTCCTCCGATTTGCCTCCGAGTGACTGCAACCGCGCGAATCGAACACGATTACGTATTACAACGAGTGGGATGCAAATTACACCTTGGCAGAGTCGATGGAATTATATATAATTTAATGGAAGGGATACACCAGGTGTACTTTCTTATGTAGCGAGGACTAATTAATTTTTCTTTGCGAAAAATAAATTATGCTCTCTTAACACTTCGATGGCTGTTATTAATTGTCACCTAAGCGTGACTTCATGATTTCTTGGTCTGTAACTTCCATACACCTAAGAATGCAACTTTATTTCGTATTAAGTATGAAATTATGAATATGACTGTTCACATTAAATTTTATCCCCGATGAATCTATACCATTCAAAGATTTCTGTTCTATTTACAATATTCTCTTTTGGTGGTTTTCAAAAACCAAGGCATACTTTGGGTAAAGATCGACAGTAGACATAGGGTTGCACCAAAAGGTGAAAAGCAAAAGCCATGGAAGTGTTAAAATGTGTGGGAGTGAGCTCACAAAGGTTCAAGGAGCTATTGTTAATGGTATTATAGCGAACAATTTTTTAAGTGGCTTCTTTGGATGCTCTAGATCAGGAGACGCTTTAAGTGAATTATGGAGAATTGATGTTACGCGATTTTTTTTGCTGGAATTTGTATTGGGGGCACTGATGTTCATTTTGATATTAAATTTTGTTAGGTCGAGTTATGATGGACGTTCTCGTATAAAAATAATTAGTATGGTACACATACCAAAAAAGATCCGAGAGGATTCAAAGCGAGGAACTTGATTTAACATATTACTCCTACAGTGGTGCTTTGAAATATGGAACACGGAAGGTATTTCGTTAAAAAATAGAATTAAAATAGCGAATACTTCGCATTCTAAACAGTGCATTCCGTGCGGAGTCCATAGCAGTGCACCGTTGTGCCTTTAATTCAGTGTTTCTCAACCACCTTTGTGTAATAAAATATCTCTTTTGCAGTATACATGCTTCGAAGTAATTTGTACAAGTTCCTAGTGCGACTAATTTTTTGGCGATTTCATCGGTTGAATGCAATATCATTACTGCATCTGTATCACAACAGCTTACTACTCCAATAACGATAACAGTATTACGCTACATGTGACTTAGAAATCTGTATCACCTATGCATTTTAAAATGCAGAATGTGCTTAAAATGTGCAGTGTATGTGATATGCTAAATGAGGCTCTGCAGAGAGTAAATATTTAAAAAGAACCGTGAACAATAACATTGTTGATAGCTTGCGTGTAATTCAGGCTTGCGTAGCAACATCAGAGTTATCAATAATAATATACTCGTTATCGCAGTCAATGTAATACCTTACTGATAAAGCACTATGCTACACCTCCCCATGGCAAATACGGTGTCTATAAAAAGATAAAATGCTGGGATATTTATAGTCAAGATATTAATAAAATACATGCAAACTGGTACAATCTTCCCTAGTTGCTTTATCGTGCACGATATCAACGCGAAGTATGGAGTCCTAGTTAAGGATGAATTTCAGTGACAATCATAGTCAAATGTTAATTAATTTCCAAGGTATTAATAAGGCTTTTTCCTGTGATGAAAAACAGTCAACAATGGCAATGGTGTATTTTCCGGAATCTTTGTGACAATTTTGATCAGTGTTTGATCGAAAAAAAATGATGAAAATTTTGGCCTATTATTTCACTCTTAATTTAAATAATCTAAAAACTACCGAATCAATTTTTTAAAATTTTGAGGAAGATTTTACTATTGCATGAAGATTCATTCCCCTAATTTTCAAAGATTTTCGCTTATTTTTAATGTTACCGAAGTTCATCCTTAAATGTTCCAAGAGAAATAACGGAATTTGGCAAATCCAATGAAAGATAATCGCCCACCCATGGCAATCTATCAAATGTTACACAAAAACCACGAGAAGGTTCAACAATCTCAAAAGAAAATCCACCGTTTTCATCTTTTTAAGAATTTTTCTAGTTATTAAAACAGAATATTTTTCTATCAAGAAAGATTCAGAAAATTACCTTCAATAACCTAATACAATTACTTTACATCGTCACACATCATTTAAATCACCTTTTCAAGAATGTCGCCGTGTGATCTGGATAACGCCTCGAGTTACGGCCGAGAAAAATTGACTGAAAGCTAAGCTCGTAAGCAACGAAAAAGCTTTTGTTCCCTCGAGCTCGTTTCAGAGTAATCTCGCAGATCGTCGGTGGTCGCGTCAGAACGCGACAGAGGAAAATATATAACAGGCGAAAAAGAAAAGAGGAGGCTGAGGAGGAAAGGCAAATCGATAAGAGAGGAAGAGTCGACCTAACGGTGAAAATCCACCGACTTTATCTTTCGCGTTAAGCCGTCTGCTCAGTCGCGTTAAGAAGAAAAATGGAATTACCTTTTTCTTTCCCGATTATAAACCGCTGAAAATCTCCATTCGAAAGTTCGCCAGTGTTCTAAAAAGCTATAAAACTCGCGTTCCCACCCTCGCAACTTGTAACTCCACGACGCCATCTGCTTTTACTCATTATTATCTTCTTCTCCTGCCTTTTTTCAATTTTCCCTTTTACGAGCAACGTGGTATTAACTGTTTTAAAATCTCTGGTGACTTGTCTGTATCTTTATTCCTGTTCAAACAATTTCTTTCTCCAAGAGAGATAATTGTAGTGGCTTGAGGTTGTGTAAGAATTTAATGAAAAATTCTGTGTACTTGGCAAACGAATTTCCAACTGAAAGGAGAATTGAAAATTGAGTTAAAGAAAGAATCAACCTACTACCTTCAGTGTCCCAAAAACTTTCATCCAAGTTGTTCACATATTTCGCGATAAATAATTTATAGATTAATGTATTTCTTATTCGTCACCTAATAAAAAAAAATAAGCAATAATTCCTTTTTAATATCAAGAAACCCAGAAGTGCGGTATTTGAAGAAACAACGTTGAAATAATAAAATTGTGTAATGATCCATGATCCATAAAGTAAACTTTGAATCTGGGGAATTAATCGGTTTATCTTAACTTTCATATAAATAATGCAATTCTACAATAAATCTTTCCCTAAGGTACTTTTGCTAATTTTCTTTATACACACGAATCGTTTTGTAAATGCACGACGAAACTGAGAATATTAATGCGATTAAATAAATTACGGTGCATGCTGTAACACAAATAAATCGTTCCATCGGAACTTTTAACCGGGTAATAAAAATTTCTCTGCCTCACGCCGAGAATCCCCAAGTACTATTTGCATACAAGAATCTGCAGCTTCGCGAGGTGATTTTCCTACATTTCAACGAGGACTTCAAACTTCTCACAAATGAGAATTAACACTACGCCCGGTGTGCTCTCAGAAGAGAAAGCCCCTTGAAAAAGAATTCTAACCGATTTATTTGAAGTACGAGAAAATTTTCTATTACACAGATACCAACGTTGCAAACTGAACTTCGAGCACGTCTTTTCTCAGAATTGTGGAGAATAAATTTTAAATGAAATGCTTCGAGCTTCACAAACTTGAAATTCCACTGCGAAGTGGAATTTCGAAAAAAAAAAGGTATTGAAATGCCATTTTTGCCAATCACTGACACGATGATGGAAAGAGGCAAGAAACTCAGGGAGAAGTTGCTCGACAAAGGCAGAAAAGTCGTCTGGGGAACGAACGGAACTTTTTCACGAGAATGGAATATCAGAAAAGCTTCGGTCCGGAAGCGGAAAGAGACAATTCAATGCGTAGTCTCAAAGTATCGCCACTCGTTTCTAATGGTATTGCCACTCGATTTCAATTTCGTCTCAACAACGATTTCCATCTGTCACTGCCTCCGCTGGGACCGAAACTTTCTAGAATGGAAATTGAATGTACTCCACAGACCTGGCGAGCATCGACAAATTGAATAAGGATTTACCCCTAATGGACATCGAAATCCTGCGAAAAATAAAGTACCAAAGACGCATCCTCGTCGCCAATGTTAATTACTATCACGAAACTTTTGCAAAATCTTTTCCCACTGCGATTCTGAATAACACATACGAAGTTTGCGAACACGATAAATAAAGAATCACAGATCTGACTCGACTGAAATTCAATTTTCTGAAATTTGAAGTTCTTCCTCCGTGTGAGTGTTTAAAAAGTACAAAATATACGAAGCTAGAAAAAAGTTTATGTCTTCAAAATTTCACTAAAACAAGAAACGATATTTCATGTATAAACCCAATTGTTGGAACAATAATATCGCAGCTGATGCCTGCCACGCACGTTCACTTGACTTTGCCTAACTTGGAAGACGAAGGAGAGTTCTCAACTCTTGCACACCCCTTCGAGGCAAACGGAATTCCCTGGTCTAACCCCAATTCCTCTCGCCCCCCTTAAGCCTGGGCGGGGCTGTCGCGTTCATAGAACGTTCCCAGTCGAGCCTCTGCAAGGTCTCGGAACTCGCGAGCAGGTTCAGGTACCCCGGGATCGCCAGTTCCAGTCCTGAGGACATGTTCCTGGAAATAATCAACCATGAAACAAGCCTCAAGCCCCCGAGGCGCTCGTTGATCACATTAAAAAATTATCCTCTGTCAGCTCGATCGAAATCAGCATCTCGTAGGAGTTAGGAGACTACAGGACGACTAAAATCGATGGTGTCTTTTAGGTTGGATTGCTTAATACCAAATAATCACGATACAGGTACCTTGCAGTTTTTTATGCACGCTTTTTTGCAATTTAAAAAAATTGTCTTTAAAAAGTTATTTAACGCTAAAGATAATCCTAACTAGCGCGAAGCTCCACTCCGTGTACATAATTCCAGGTAAATCAATCGTCTAAAAGCAAAATGCATTGGAGTCAGTAATTTCTATACTAAAAACTAAAATGTGTGGAACTTTACTGGCAAATTTAAATTGATTTTTCCCAATATTTTTACGGAAAAAATCGTCTTCAATCGGTTATAAAATGTTTTACAAACATTCATTGTTGATGCGGAAGCTCCACCCTGCAGAGAAAGGAATTGTACACCTCCAGTGAAAATTTCAAGTGAAAATATTCATTCGTTTAAAAGTTATGGTGTTCGCGGTATTCCATAGCACCTATTTTCTTAAAAAAGTACATAATACCAATGAGAAGTAACAAAATCAATTTAATGTACGTTTGAATATTGACCAGCGAGGTTTGAAAAAATATTTGTTTCTTTTATTTTAAATAAAATGAATTTAAGGCTTAAATTTTAGAGGCACATTCAAGGAAAAGTACGATATTCCATTATATTCAGCGATACGCGGTACTAGTTTTACGTGACAGACACCGTGTGTGCAAAGTTGCGCGGAGACCGTAATCACGAGGGAATGCATTAACGTTTAATCGCTGCAGCAACAGGGCGAAACGTGACACAACCTGATTCATCGGCAGTCCTCACAAAGCACGGGCGAAAGTAACTAACAAATCGTGACGAATCAGATCCAATGGATTCGCAGTTGGAATTCAATTTCATCTCGCTGAAAGTTCCGCCACAGAGCGGCGCAGATACCAGGCCGTTCCCAGCCAATGGCGATCGTTTTAATGCGAATCGATCACACTTTCCGCGCCAGTTGCAACTCTGTTATCTTACTGGCAGACTAGGCAACGTTTTTCAATTGGAATCGCGCCAGCCCAGCTCCAAAGAAACCTCGCTCACCCCTTTCGATCGCTCGACACACTCCACTTTCAACAGTGCGAGGTGTAAAAGAAAAACAATTACTCGTCTGGGTCGGCGGAGATTATGTAAAAGAAACTTGGTGCGAATATTGAACCTAAACCTTGCTTTTTATTTCTATTCCATCCTGGTCGATAAAAGGAGAAGTACAAAGGAAATTTGTGTGAATGGCGAATGATATGCTTTCTTGAAAAAGTGTTCTAGTTTTAGTCAGGGCGATAGAGGAAAGCTGCTGTTGGAAGGAAAAGCGTTTAGTTGAGAAGAATACTGGTTATTGACGAAGACCTTAATAAATGTTTGCGAGGACATGGTGTGTCTTTAAATTAGAAGGTTGAATGAGGACAGTAATACAAGGAAATAAACGAAGAGTTTTATCTGTGCCTTCTCAAACTTCATTCAGTATTAAACCCTCCAAATTTTGCTTATATTTTCATAGGTCAAATAAAAGCAAAATAGATCTTCACGTATACCCATGAACACACATAAATCACGCCGAATAAATCTTGTATTTGAGATTCCTAGCTTCCAGATTGAAGTTAAATATTTGCCTGAGAAGCATGCACAAGCTGCATACATCCCAGCAAGTGCTTTGAAGATGCACTAGGTTAGAAAAAGCCGACAATATTGGAATACAAAAACAGATACAGACTTCTCTATATTTCTTATTCAAAACGTGAATCCTACAAAATATTCCCAAGCTTCGTCAGTAATAGAAACACATACTCCACCATTTTTATATTACGCAACGTACTACCTACCAACGACTGCAAAACACGAATCAACATCGCGGAAGGTGTAACCACAGAAACCAGAAGCAAGAACAAATATCCTGTAAAATACCAGTGGCTTTGTTGGCCGATTTCACAGACAATATGATTGGAGAACGCGTTCCAAGATCGATAGGTTTCTTGTCAGAATTCTATTGCAGACTCCGACAAGACAGGATGCGAGGGGTATCAATCACGAGCGAAAAGAACGAAAGATGACTAATGCAGCTGGCGTTCCTACCCTTTAGAAGTCGCGGAGGGGATCTGTCGGTCCCTTATTCGAATTCCAACTCTATCTCGTCTCGATCTGGGCTTTTCCATCAGTTTTCAGCCTCGAGGCGGTGGTCCCGCGAATCCATTTGAAATTAAACCACCTCCCACAACGAAACGACCTATCGCCAGATAGCCTACGTACCTTGTATCACACATGCATTGCACACGCACTGGTGTACGCGCTGCGAATCGAAGATGAATACGCCCTCTCATCAATGCATTCTCGGTAATAACAAACGAGATTGAATTGCAGGAAAGTGGATCTTTTCAGGGCAAAATTCAACAAGTCCTGAGTTTCGTGAAACTCTGCTTTTAGGTGGTTATAGTGGTCTATTTATAGCGAACGATTGGTATTTTATGGCTGATTTTTAATAATAGTTTTGAATATCGGTTTTTTGTAGAACAAGGGGGGGTTGGATATCTAATGTTCTTTAGAAGATTCATTTGGTCTAGAAGAAGTTTGGTTCAAACTCTTCTGAAAATCTGAATACCTAGGGTAAAGGACCCAATTACTGACACCTAACCAATTACTGTCACCTTAAGCTATTTTACTTAAAATAACGAATAAATAAACGTTGTAAAGTGATACACAAAAATAATTATGTATTTCAACCTATAATCTATGCTATAGATTATATTCTATAGTTTGTTTATTCGTTATTTTAACTAAAATAGCTTAAGGTGACAGTAATTGGGTGCCTTATCCTAGGTATTTTGAACAAAATTGTCTTGTCACGTTAATTCTGGACGGAAAAAATAATACCTTGAGATTTATAGTTATTTGAATCTAAACATTTCAAATTTACTAACGGGTGGCAAGTATATCAGATTTTATTTTCTCAACTTGGTTTCAACTTCTACTAATTTTCCATATATTTTTCTCTCATTAACGAACACGAACTTTTAACAAGCACCCAAAGCGAAATGACATATACTGCAAACATGCGCATTTAATAACCAAAATAATTATTCCCGCTGTCTTATTAACTTCTCATACCGAGCTCCGTTTACATCGGAATATTGAACGTAAAGCATGATAATATTAAGGAAATAATAATGTAGTATTTATTATTGCGAACAAATGTATTAACCACCTAAACATCGCGCGAATAACGCTGCATGTGCTCAGTGGTGTTTACATTTCAGTGCAACCCCATTCCTATGCAGGCAAACCCGGCTCGTGTGCATCAAGCAAACCATTATCATCGACGAACAGCTGCAGCGATACACATTACGAAGTTGATGCGTTTCGAATCGTTGGTTGCACTGTAAATTACTGCCAAATCAAACCACTTCCTAATAAAGCACCGACGAACTACGCTTACACGACGTAATTTAACGATACGACCAAAAGACCAATGAAGAGATTGGGTCAAATATACTGGAAAGTGAATAGCCATAGAAATTTAAGTCGATCTTGTAAAGAAGAACAAATCCCTCCATTCTTCTTTTTAATCCAGTACTCCTATCTGTGAATACAACCAGAAACATCTTTAAACTTCTCTAAACATGACTAATTAAGTATCTTTTAATCATCCACGTGTATCCTCGCTAGGGTGGAGTTTAAAAGTTAAAAAAATGAACTATGTATGTTTAGGGGTAGCTCAAGTGAGGCAAAGATTATAGAAATTATGAAAATTCAACATATAATTCACAAATATTTTTACATTTATATTTGATAATATGTTAAATTTATTATTCACAGAGGTTCAGACATCAGACAGTGTCTGTTTGTTGCTGTAAGAGATACAATCCACTAATTGCTTTACTTAATTATACGTCAGATGAGGCATAATGATACGTTTTCCAAGTTTCTATTTTTCTTAACGAACAAGCAAATAAATTTGAAAAAATTTCTAGTGTTCCATGCACTTCCATATAATTATCATAAAAATTAGAAATTTCGCCAAAAAACGAACAAATTGAAATGGTAAGATCACATTTTCACAGTTGAAAAATAAGCTCCACCCCAATCCTCACTTATATTCTCGACAAAGTCCCTGCCTTCAGTATAACAATAACACAAACCTTATCAGCTTCCTTCAAACAGAACTACGAATAAAAATCCAACCCTTCCATTGGACGTAATCAAAGGCTTCAGAAGGAGCAGAAAAGGAGCAATTTGACCGGAGTGTCCCAAAGAAGTATCATTGGAAACGCCTCGTAGCTCCATCGAAAATTACCCGAACCATTCGCCGACTCCCTTCAAAGGTAACAGTAGCCTATACACGGTCTACACTCTCCTGTGCTTCCATTCAAGCCCATGGCGAAAAAGGGCAGCGCAACATCGCCAGCCCCCGATTGCCCTCCAACTCGAGACTACGGATCGATTCGCAATTAAATCGCCTCTTAATAACGACACACACACGGATTACACACGGTGCACGTAGAACTGGTGGGTCTGCGTGCTGGCAGGTCTGTGTGTCGTAAGGTCTGGGCGCGTGCAGCCAGTTAATCAACGGATGAACCGAAACCCAACCGGTCAAACTGGAGGGTGTGTCATTCGTGCTTGCACCCATCAGCTACCGCCCGCGTGTGTGTGTGCTCTCTGAGTGGTGGTAGGACTACGAGCGTGGTTTCCAAGACCCAGCTGCTATTTGGAGCAATCTGGAGGCCATAAATTGCGGACGGAATATTGGAAGAACCCGCAGGCTTACGGTGGCCCATCGTGGGAGGACATGGATGATGAATTTTGTTTAATAATTGCGAGGTGAATGTGACGCGTTCAGCGATGTGGCTTGGTATTAATGTAATTCGTGGTGAGCGGGTGATATCTGTGGTAAATATTTGTGGTGAATGAAATTTTCATCGTAAAAGGACATTCTTGGATAAAGTCAGAGAAAATGATGTGGTAAAGGGGACAATATGGGGTAGGTGTTGGTTTGTTATGGTGAATCTTGTGGAGGAATGGAGAAAACTGGAAAGTAGGGGATGTGGTTCTGTTTCTTTTTTGTGTGCTTGGTTGATTTGGATGTTGGGGAAACAAATGATTATAAGCTTGTAGGCTGTCAGTGGAAGCATAACCTAAATGACTCTATTATGAGAACATTTTTCAACGCTTTATCTTCCATTTCTCATTCTTCAACACGGTATTGAATAGAAGAATACAGAGTTATTAAAATTGAAGAATGAATTTATACACTAGTAAATTACAGAATTTTACTCGTGGCTGGAATAGAAAAATGCTTAAAATCTTGATTAAGGTTGAATGTTGGTATAAAATCCTCTATAGCTACTGTGCCACTAAATAATCCACGATTCACTTAATGATACACATTTGCTTTATATCCAAACGCAACCAGCAACATTTTAAAAATGGGTTTCCATATTAAACTTCCTACAATATTCACATTCCTGAAAGTCCTGTGTGAGCATAAAGTATTTGTTAAGAGATGCAGTTCCACAGCAAAAAGTGTTACAAAGGATAAACGTGCTCTGGAAATTAATTTCCTGCTGGATAAACACTCGTTGCTTTGTTTCGTTCAACGATACCAACGTTACCTAACCAGCCCTCAGCTTTTGATAATTGTGGCGCGTAACAATCCACGAATGTTATACCAAGTTTGCACAACGAGTAACCCGAATAAAGGGGAAATTAAATAACACTACGTCAGGGGAAATTAATTAACAGCGCACATTGTTCTACAAGTCACAGTGGGATTAACAATTGATAAACAAGATAAATATTACTGCACTAGAATATTGTGAAACTCATGGCAAGTAAAAATGTCTTTGTTCGTTGTTACTTTTATAATTCTTCTGCTTTCGCGTTCAGAATGAATGCGATTGTGAATTTACACGTGTATTTATATAATCAGTTTTAATTACGTTGACGAGTGAATTTTATAAAATATTTCTTTGATATTTTTCTATACAACCTTCCTATATTTAGAAGTGCAAAGCCTAGGATTAATTAACACACCTTCGTAATTGCTTAGCAGGGCAGCCGCATACCTGAACGGGCATGCAAGGGGGGTCGAAACTTTTAATGAATAAAAAATAGACACCGTTTTTATTACAACGGGTAAAGTGCCAGGTGAACAAAGTATTCTATGTAAATCGCGAGTAAAATTCTGCAATTTCAGAGTTCGTGAATTCCTTCGTGAATTATTTCGAAAGCTGTAGCCTCGAGGGAAAATAGGTTTTTTGAAATTTCAGCACGCGCACGGTAAAACGTGTAATAATTTTTCAAAGTAATGGGTGTTAACGTTTTCTAGGTAGAGTGTTTCCATTTGTTAAAGTGAAGGAAGATGGAGAAAATTTATACTGACTTTAAGATTGAAGAATAATTGAAGATGATGAAACTTTGAATATTTGGCATAAGTCAATATCAATTTTCCTAACTTTCCTCGCAAGATTAAATGTCAATTTTAAAATAAATATTCAATATTTAGTCTCAGACAAATATCACGAATACAGAATATATTTTCCCACTGACATTCTTTTTCACCCACTTTCTGTTACACTTTGACTAAACTTAAAGTTGCACAGCGCGAGGAGTTATCGAAATATCGATTATCCCGTTCGAAGAAGCAAGGTTGCGAAAATGCATCGGAGCAAATGGTACTCGTTTCGATTAAAAATCGTCGTTCTGGCAGGAATAAAGTACCTACAGTTGCTTCTAGCTGAAAATCGAAAATGAAAGAGGATGCACAGAGCGGACACTTGCTGAATTTGTTACGAAGCTCGACTGCGTCGGGTTAGAAGGGTTCGACGAGCATGGAGTTGCTAAAGGGCAGCTGCCCTTCACGGTCCTCGTCGAAAATCGTTTCGATGAGCCCTAATATTTACGTAGGCGACGTAACGTTGCGATTTTTAACGGTGCCGCGATCGTGAAAAGCGAACACGGCCCAGTTGCAAATATTTACGCAGAGCATCAGGGAATTGATGGTGTATCCGTCTTCATGCTCCGACGCAGATCCTCTCCCTTGACAGGGCACTGACCCATCGGGGAATGGCGGGAAAAATAGGCGCGAAAATCGATAATACGACCGTTTCGTACCCCGCCAACGTTGGTTAGAAAATTTACCCATTATCATCGGACACTAATTGCTTGAGAGCATTGCTATCGACAGAAGACGTGGTCGTCACTCAAAATATATTTAATTAGTGCTGGATGCCTTCGTGATGCTTGAATACCGCAGATTTTATATTTATATCGTAACCTAAGCTTACAATTAGAATCTTGAGTGACTTGTAACTTAGCGAGTTTCTTACAAATAGATGTTTTGCGAATTTTTTAAATTTGGGATTTCGTTGATTTGATATGTTAATCTTCTTTTTAGAGTATAAAGGTGGATTTTAGGTTTGAACAGTGATGCCCAACCGGTGAGTTATGGAGTGTTTTTTTTTAGGCGGTCAATTTTTTATATATTATTAAATTAGAATTATATTCTGAAATACCTATTTTTAATGTGTTTTCTTTACCTTATTAAATTTACCTTCCCTTATATGGGGGGGGGGGGCGTAGGTTATTTGAATATTATAAAAGGGGATCGCGACTCAAAAAAGGTTGGGAAACACTGGGTTAGAAAGTGGGATATTTGTAGAATAGTTTGGGCGATGTGTCTTCAAGGAAGCACGGGAATTCCTTGTAATATTGATTGAATGTTGAAGAATATTATTTTTGGTTATTTGATTAATTATTTCACTATTTCATCCTGTTACGATTCAAGTATGTCAGTGTTTCGTTATTACAGGAAGTTATAACTTGGAATGAAATCATTTCTGCAAACATATCAATTTAATTCGTTCTCCCAAAGATAAATAGAAAAAGTCGCATTTAAAATTTGACTAGCCATTTCCCAAACAGCCTATAGCTGGGGACCAATAATTAAACGTTTAACTAGCAGAATCGGTCAATAGAGGGCTTTTGCAGGGCTCCACTTATGCGGTTCCGATGTCAATAATTAATTAACGTAGAATTAATGGAACCGATTAAGCAGATACTTGCGCCCCGATCCATCCAGGAACAATTTCGAGCGATTGTTCGATTGCAATTACACTCCCAAATGATTTAAACCCCTCGCGTATTTTTACATAATTTATATCACGAGGCATTGATTTGAATTTCACAATCGTTGCGCGGCGAACGAATGATGTGGAGGATGGTTTATTGCAAGCCAGAAGAAATAGTGAAAAAATTATTGCAAGATAGCTCGCGTTGCCTGGGAAATAAATTCGCAATTGTTTTCACTCATGTATAGAGTAAAAATATACACAACGTATTCAAGTACCTATATAGAAGAAGATATACGCTATTCTAATTATGATCGCCTATTTGCGAGTCACTACGAGTATATAGGGGAGACCGGGGCTAGTTGGCTAACGAGGTTAGTTGACTAATTCCATTTAATTGTTGTATTATGGAATAAATTATTCGGCGATTCGCGATATTGAAGCATATGACTGACCAGCTTGCCATTTAATGTGTCGCCGTGACAAAAACTTGCGTATTCTGTCAGTGAGAATGAAAAATCTAAAAAGTTCGGCGGGAAGTAAATATTTTTATTTCGACTATTTATGAATTTTTGTCCACTAAGTACTGCTTGATGTTTTTTCATGAATATTTTGTGAAAACGTGATACCTTGACTATAATTTGTGGTATTTTATTTTATCCGGTGTGTGAAGGTTTCGTACGTACGGCCCTTAACATGTTCACAATGTCGGACGGGGTTACTTGACTAAGCATAGGAATACCACTATAGTCGTGTTCAGATTTATTGGCCGGTGAGTTCGGTTTCTCGAGCAGCGCGCAAGGAGAAATCAGCCACCACCACCTGACGATCGTGGATTGGCAGTTAGAAGCTTGGTGAGGATCTTAGGATCTTGGTGAGAAGCTAGAGAAAAGTAGCACCGAGGCAAGCAGCAGGTGGTGGGAGAATACCCTTCAGGAAACTCACCGGCCAATAAATCAGAACACGACTATAGTAATTGCATTTTTATCCTCAAGATGCAGTCGAGGCAAAGAGTTTAGCTGCTCAAGTCCACTTCCCCCACCATAAAATTCTTCCAAACTCACCCCAGTTTCACACCCTATCCTCCCTTCAAACTCTCAGACCTTCCAAATAGAGCATAACAAATAAGTACAAAATAATTGCAGTATCTGACACCATGATAATTAATAAAAAAATAACACTGTGAAGGAGTGAAAAAAATTTTAAAAAATTATTGGTTGTAGTATATATATGTGCGCGTTTCGTATAGTATATTGGTGGAATTGGCAGTGTATATATACGTTTTTCATATATATTGATGTACTGTGACAGCGTATATATATATGCCTTTCGCAAGCAAAGGTTTAAAACTGAAAAGTAAATGTCAAGTCAACTAACCCCATCGTATTTGTCAACTAACCCCGCAGCCGGGGTTTGTTGACTCATTCGTCTCACTACTCTAAATACCATAAAAACAACAACGTAGACTCAATTAAAACGATTTTAAAAATTAAGCCTGTATACCTAATGAAATTTGTAAACTTTTGGTATGCAGTAAGTCAAAAAAATAACAATGATATATTTATAAAAATTAGGAATGTAAAAAATTAGTCAACTAGCCCCGGTCTCCCCTACATACATATGCATATACCGAATAATTTATACGCGAACACAAATTGTGGACATCTATTTCCGAATAAGCTAGTAGATAGACATACACTCGAGAGTGGTTGTACCTCATATGCTGACCTACACTTTGATCACTTATTCCAGAATCATACTTTACACAGGCACACGTCTAAGCAAGTTGTACTGTGATCTTTAGCCACCTATTTTAGAACCACCCCGCGTAAAGGTACATTTTTCACCCTTTGCCTTAAGGATTTTCTAAAGGTTGCACGAGCCAGAGTTAACTTAAACGAAAGGGAGAGATAGACTAATTAATCACCTAAATGATGGAGAATTAAATTAATGCATTAGCGACCCCGAATCTAAGACATAGAATATAATTCAGCTATTTGGACGCGAGGACAAAGTTACGCAACGATTAATTACTGGGCCGTTCTTAAATTATTTAAGGGTAATTGTGGCGATTTCCTACCCCCTCCCTCCCGCAGTATAAGAATTCGTAAGATTTTATATTCCATTCCCTCCGCCCTTCTAAAAGTAATAGTTTTTACATTGCATTCTTTCCAGTTATTAAAATTCTTTTAAAGGTTTATATAAATCATTTAACTCCGTTTCGTGTGTGCGATGAAATATCGTTTCTAAGCTGCTCAGATTGAAAATTAGGTTAGAAAAATATTACGTAAGACGCTACTCCCCTCCTCCTCTTGTAAGAAAACGTAATAAATTTGCGATTCCCCCCAAGCCTTACGTAATTTAAGGACGAGCCCTACCCAACGTAAGTAGGTATAAAGCGAATCTGAAATTCATCACTGCCCGCTCAGCCCGAAATCCCCCGATGAAAACAAAGGTTGGACGTTCGAGCTGACAAGAAAGGGCGTATAGAAGTTCTTCGATGGAAATCTACACCCCCTGTGCGTTCGCAATCATCGGAGAAAATACGAAAATTACGAAGTTTGAGATTATTAGAAGCTTTAAGGCTCGATTTTAAATCAATGTTCGAAGCTTCAGATTTGTTTGATATATTTCAGGTGACTGTTAGTTATATGAGAAGCTACTCGGAGAAAGAGGAGTTGTATGAGATTTTTTATTTTGTGCTATTATCTATTATTACGCTGCTGGTTCGCTGATGCACTCAGAAATTCTATATTTGGACTCGAGATAGCACAAAGTTTACGAAAGAGTTACCTTGCACCACAAAAGAACGTTGCACTTTCGCTTATACCCAAAGAATGAATCACACACTCAGCCTCGCGGACTCTACGTGTTTACAACTGTCTTTGCGAGCGCTTCGAAATGAAAACTTGAGCCAAAAACAAGGTTTTGCACGTATAAACAATTACGAAACAATGCAATCCTGAGGATCCTACACATTTCTACTATCGAAATTCAAATAGTTTTTCAACATTGGAGATAACATGAAAACTAAACAAAATATTAATCCATTTGAAAACTGGAAAGAACAATGTTCGCGATAATTCAGATCTGAATATTAATAAATTTTAATATCTTTTGAATCAAAATATAAAATATTTAGGGGTTATATAAAAACCGACAATTGAAAGAAGCGGTTTTTGAATTTTCAAAAACATATATATAGTTATATTATTGAAACTTTAAAAAAATATTTATAGTTATTTCAAAATTTATCACTTTAGTATTTAATACGGAATTACAATAAACTTGTAACCAAATAAAATATACTCTATCCATACAAAACTAAATAAATAAAAACTAAAATAACTATAATCATTATTTCATTTGGTATTTTTCTTCGGCAAATAATGAATTCATGAAAGTTAATATTACAGTAAACTTTACAACAATATGCTTGTGCCCGAGGTAATTTCAAGTAAAAATGTTTACGTTTTTAATTAAATAATGAATTAATTTTTACATATTAATTCTAGTACCTAAAACCGTTTTTTTTTAATTTAGGTATAACCGGTTTTCGAATTTTACAATTCTCCCTCCAAAAACGGTTTTTAAAACCAGCAACTTCTAAAAATATTCCTTTCTACACAATTATATCCTTGCACCCCAAACAATCTATAATAATTAACAATAAACACAAACATGCCCCTTTAATATACCCAGCATTTACGAATTCTCAGCAATCAATCCCTTTGCATGTATCCATCGCCACACTGTACTGACAAAATCTATTTATTCCTGGCACTACAAAATATTAAAAGCCTACCGTCGAAGGGGATCCGCGACCTAAAACCTTCATTTCATAACGAGCTAAACTGGTCCATCTGGCTGACCGAGTTAATTTTTCACAAGCGGTTCCGATTGTCGCGTCCATCCAACATCCGCGCCTCAAGGATAAAACTCACCCATCGACCAGAGAAGAATTCAAGATAACACTTTCTACCACGTCAGAAGCAAGGCGAAGACCGATCTAATCTGTTTCCGTACTACTGGCGAGTAAACATTCTAAATTAAGTGGCGAGGAAAAAAGAGAAAGCAGGGTGCATCCGTCTCTGCCTTATGTAACTTGGCTGCCACGGGCTGACAGGAAAGAAAGGATAGCTTGGACAACTCGAAATGCTTCCTGGAACCTGGTCACATGTGCTCGCCCTTCGGCAGGAAACAAGGGGGATAAGGTGCTGGACGCTGCCGAACTCTTAATTGCCGGGCTCTCGTGCGAGGCAGAAGCCTTGCGACAGATCCGAGACACGTGTCCGGGGTCCACGTTCCGCCGCTTTCCGGGGTGAACCGGAAAAACGGAGGAGAAAATGCGACCGAAATCTAAACACGGTTAGGTGGCCTGGCCGATGCTTCGAGGCACGAATGCTGCAAGGAGTTCCGAAGGTCGTGTCGAGTGGGAGGAAAAGAGGACGATGATGGGAAAATTGTGGATGTGATTTTCAAATCGAATGGAGGATTAATTGGAGACGTGTCTTGCATTTTACAAAATATGTGGAACACTGACTGTGAGTGTAACTGTTCTTATAGGTATCTTCTGTACTAAAGATTATTGATTTTGTGAGGGGGCTAATGTCATCATTGACGGTCTTTTAAACGTGCAGTAATTTCTGCTCTTCGAGGTTTTCTGATGGGTTTATTCCGTAATGACCACTACCCAACCTTTTCTGTTTTATATTTTCTGTAGGACTGTTTCCTTGTATTTCTATTTTATTTTCCTTTCATGTTCTCCTATTGTAACTCCTTTGTATATACTGGGCTGTCTCGTGAATAAACAATAATAACAATAATTGATGACTACTAATACTAACTCAAAAACTTCGTAAATTTTATCCTCCGTCGTTTTCATTCTTTACCAAACAAAAACAGTGTTTCCTCGAAGAAACCTCGCGGTTCGATCGATGCTATGTCCATAATTCACGCGGTCACGAAACAGACGAATTTCTGAAGGCTTCAGCCTTGACAATGCACGCAGAGCAAGTTAATTGCGCCGTAGAGACACACGTTACTTCGTTACATAAGCGCGCGATACGATTCGGAGCGGACTAATTTGTTGAGCACACGTGAAACGCCGTATAAATATTTCTCCAGTTACCTCCAATTTCGAGTGATTCGCAATTACCGGCATTAGGATCGTCGCGACTCAGACTCGCCGCGCAATTGGTGGATGCTCGTGCGCCCTCGAAACGAGCGGAATTGATCGAGTTTGAGAGACTGATCGAATCGACTTTGCCCGCGAGCACGCTTGTCGAGAAATCTTTTGACCCTCGCCCCTCGTTCCGCGATTTTATTCATACCACCATCGATGTATGGACACTGTTCCAGAATCTCCAGATATTCTAAAGAAATTAGATTCTATTAATTAAATTAGCTGAAAGTAGAATTTAATGGATATTTAAAGATGATTCTGGTGATCAAATCGAGTGGAAATCTTATAAAGAGTCATCGATTTGCTTCAAATTTCGCGTATAGTTAGAGTATATGATAAAGTATCAAAGACACAGAGAGGATTAGTGAGAAACTTTGAAAATGGGGTTCAAAGTGTTCCTTTTTCCGCATAAAACCATAGTTCAATTGGAGTGCATATTTTATACAATATATATCTTTACTTATTATTCAATATTTCTACGATTAGTTATTTAAATTAGTCTCGTTCTGACACACACATCTGTAGGTGTAGAATTTGGAAAACATTGAACTTAATTTCGTGTTCTCTTTCAATCACTTCGAACGTACCAGGAGCATTTTTAGACAAAGAACAACCCAGCTAACAGATTCTGTACAAAGTAAAATAATTTTTTACAATCACTCTCATCCGGGGATTCAAGGCACAAGATGTTGACAGTGAAAATACAATCACGACCTCATTGAACCGTTCGTGAACTCCTACGACACAGAAGATAGCGGCCTGGAAAAATTGATTGCGAACAGCGCACGAGCTGTCGAAGTCGAATTTCGCGTGGACCTTGGAGCGTTCGTGGCCATTGTTTACCTTCGGCAGAAATAATTGCAACAATGAGCGTAATCATTCTTCCCTAGCGGCGTGTACCTGCCAGAACCGCAATTAATTATTGCAGCCTGACACGCCGTATTGTCTCGCATGGCCGTCCGACAAACGTTCCTCTGCGCCTCCGGCGAGAGAGGCTACGCGCGTACTCGTTCGTTTGCGAAGCGAAAAAGCGAGAGAAACGAGGAAGCGGAGCAACGACGTGTAACAAAACGCGTAGCCGAGGAGGCAACGTGCACAGTAACCAGCGTTCGCCAATCGCACAGCTTAGAAAACGAGTCGTCCGCTGACAGAAGCCTTTCCAGCGAAATCATGAGCGATCTGGTTGGTTTCCGAGGGGAATTTTTATGAATCGACTGGCCCTTTTCATTTGCAAGATAAAGGAAGGAATGGCGCGAGGGAAAATAAGTTGGGAGTTAATGAGACACTTGGAGTATAGAAATTAGAGTGCAATCGTTGGGAGTTTAGGTAAAAATAAATATTTTCAGCACAGATCAGTGATTAGTGTAAATAGGGAGGGGGTTGGGAATTATAGTGTAATAAGCGAAATTATTTACTACACTGTTTGATGACCTTGAGCATAATGATTGCTTGGAAAACATTTTATGCAAGTAGATGAATGTATTAAACCCTTGGGGGATAATATTTGAATTATTATTGTATGATTAAAGAAACAGAATCTGTATTCTTTGAAACCACTAGAATTTTTGTACCCGTAACTCTTACAAGTACTTACCTATATTCCCTTCGTATAAAGCCACTTATTTATAAAGCCATGTATTTTCAAAAGTCTACCCATCCGCGATACCATTACTTGTACCAGATTGGAATAGATGAGATATCCGCTTATATTATAGTCTGGAAACGTTTATATGCACGAATAAAAGTTCCATTTTCTTCAACGGTTTTCTTTTTACGTCAGACTCAAGATCAACTTGCATGTTTCGGATTTCATCATTTTTCATCTCAGAGGAATGATACAGTTCTAATATAACGAAATATTACAGTTTCACTATGATGAATGTACACGATACTCTGCATGTAATGTTGCCTTTTGAAAATATAGAGGCCATAAAAATGAAGAACAATATGGACAATAAGTATTTGAAAAATGGTTGTGAAAAGACTTGACCTAGAAGCTGAGCGAAATTCAAGAACTAAAAAAGCGGATTTCTTGTAAGATGGACATAATATTCAATATGTAAATGCACTCCATACATTAGAGCAGTGTTTCCCAACCTTTTTTGAGTCGCGATTCTCGTTTACAATATTTAAATAACCTGCGACCCCCTCCCCCATATAAGATAAAGTAAATTTAATAATGTAAAGAAAACAGCATTAAAAATAAGTATTACAGAATATAATTATATTTTAATAATATTAAAAAAAACACTTTACGACCCACCGGTTGGGAATCACTGTTTTAGAGTCATGCCCAAAATACTTTCTACTCCAATTTTAACCTAAAGAAATAATCAGCTATCCTACCTGCATTTATCTTATACCAATTTCAGCAACCATATCGATTGCTTGCATTATGCATAACCAAGAAAATTTAATAGTACATATTTACAATCACCGTTGACTGCATCTCTAAAATTGCAAAACGATCTAAAGTACGAACGAAAGGAGGAAGGTGAAACTTGAACTCTACCTGATCTACAATAATATTTATTTACTGGCAAAAACACCACAATGCAAAGTACTGTGAAAAATATTCACAACTAACTGCCACTACTGTTTCTCCATTACTTTTACAGCTCTAAATAAAAAATAACCACTTCGTGTCGAAAAGACCGATGAAGAACAGCGGAGTTAAGTGACTCGCTTGCGGAAGACGAGAAACAGTTCAATTTTCTGAGAACGATTATTCCCATCGAGCTCTTGTACGCGCAGACAAAGATAATAACTCGAAACGACGAGAGTTCCCAGGCAGAATACTCTGATACGTCGATTCGAACGAGAAGGTGAGCTCTCCTCTCCGAGACGCGTTACGAATATTGCGATGACCGTGCACAGAATTGCATGGCGATGATAAAAATCGCAAACAAGGGGGAGCACGGTTCTTTCGTAACTTCCGTTTTCGCGTTACGCGTGTTCGAATAACGCTCGTAACCAGCAGGATGATAGGCGAAACGCGTGCAGAAAGTGCTATGATGCCTGAGCTACGTACTTCGAATCGAGATGAAATCTACGGGAAAAGCGCTTTCGCCGGGACTAGATTTTAATTAGAGACGCCATTTCGCGCGTAGGATAGGGAACAGTCGATCGAAGTTTTATTTCCGCAGATTACGAGCCGTGCAGGCAGAAATTTCTGCTTAGCATTCGTCTTTTTTTTAATAGAGCGTAATAGGTAGGTAATGTGGAACTGATAAATTTAAACGAATGCAACACTGATTTGTAGAAGAATATAATCTTCTGTAATGATACCGTTTCTGTGACGAGAACTTCAATTGCTATGCAGAATATCACGGACGAAGTGAATTTTGTGATTTAATTTAGACCATGTTCAATTAGACCGCAATTTAATACTAAAGCTATGAAAAGTTAGGGTGAATGTTGAAACTTTCACTAATTAATTAGTCGCCTACTAAAGGCTAGTCGAGAGAGTTATGCTTTATTTGGTGAATTCCCGTAAAATATATATTAAAATTTTGTTGAATAGATACTTAACCGAAAGAGCTGCTGTTGGAATTCAATTCTAATTTTATTATAAATTATAAGGCTGAATAAACCATTAAATTTTGTATAGAATCTATTCTAAAGAATCCCAAATTTTAAAGTAATTAGCTTTAATGGAACAGTTAGCTTTTTGAATTCTATAAATCCAAGGTACATGAGGTGCAACTTTTCCAAGGGATGAATTAAAATATTTAATAAATAAGGAAAATGATGAAGTTACAAGTCTAATCCTTCTGAAACACTGAATTTCAGGTATCTCTTTCAATAATCTTCTTTGCTTCAATCAAACAACTTGGAAACTCTAAATAGAATTGCTGATAAATTTGTACGTTTTACAAATTAAATAATACATGTAGCATTAAATGCAGGAAGTTACAATTAGGCCTAGTTACGCAGAAAGCTACAAACCCCAAAACGACCAAAAAATGAATCGCGATTGGAACGCGAGAGATACGCGACTTATGGGAGAGCAAGGGAACGGAGAGTTGTTATGGTCAGACGCACACTGCAAACTAATATGCCTGGATGTGTATCATTCCATACCTTTTCAGCCGAGCCTTATTTTAAAAATTGTTTCAAGTAAAAGTTGTCCACACTGCGAGGAACTTTAGAAACGTTTGCAAGTTTTTCAGCAGTTTCATTTAAGATTCTCAATGTTCACTTTTTTTCACTCTTTAAAGTGACGATAAAGTATTTCTTTCTAAGTAGTACGAAAAGTCGGTTCACGCCATGAAACTTAACAAGACAATTATGCTGATACCACTTTGGTGGCCATAAAACGAGAATAGATAACCCAGGTGACCGTTCCCGCATCCTTAACCACTAAGCTTGCGATTTAAGAACATGGCGTCTGATATCAGAGTTAAAAAGACCACTAGTTTCAAGTTGGTGAAAGACATAGTAGCACGTTAACGATTATTAGCTGTATCTACGATCGCGAAAGTGGTATCAATAATAAATTCTCGACAAACTCCGTAGCAAAGTTAGGGAAACACACTTTATATACGTATATAGGGTAATTTTATTATGCGCCGCAAATAATTTCGAATGCGTGAGTTCTGTGCAACGCACACACTAACGATACATTCGGCTTCATCGGCAAGCAATAAAACTGGGGCGTAACTTAAAGCCCTCTGCTTCGACTCAAGGAACACTTTTATTACGAAAATTCAGCCGTAACAGCGAAAACTTGGGTGAAGTTTCTAAAATGAGCAAGTAAAGCGTATTCGTTTAAATTTATCTGCCTTTGAAGGGCGTATTATTGCTCGCTGCATACTGACGCAAAATGAATCCTGCTCTTTTTAATTTAAAAACAAATTTAGAACATGTTTAAAAGGTTTCATCTACCCACTCTTTGATTAATATCGCTTCGATATTAAAACGAAGCACGCATGGAATATAAAAATCGTATCGAAAATCTCGCAACTGCTGCGCATTTATTTTCCGCCTAGCAAAAATTGCCAATTTTCCCCCAATTGCGTATTTTTAATTCCCAAATTCGTTACCAAATGTATTTAGACTCACGTAGAATTTCACGCTAGCCGATTAATTACTTATCGATTGACGCATCGACAAGGCGTACCGCGGCAATTTGGATTATTTCATCGTTCACGCGCATGCGTGCAAGGATAAATATAAATGAATTCGTTGCGGCACTTTGAGGGAACTAATTCTAGGAAGTATCTGGCTAAACGAAATCGAACGATACTGGACGGCTCATCGTAAACGCCTTTCATACGCTCGCGTCACGCTGCTTCCCGTCATTCATTTAGTCGTTAAATCATTCATAAAAAGCGGTATACATGAGCCACGTACTTTCTCGAAAGTGAAAATGTTGACTAAGCGTGAAAAAAAAACTCGGCGGGCGCAAGTGCGCGACTGTAAACAAAGAAGCCGCGCTGTCTTTGTGAGAAAAAGCGTTTGCAAGTCGACCGTTTAGGGCACAACTGAAAGAGAAAGTTTAGAGAGACACTTTTGAAGTCCTTTTACGACAAATTCCTGGCGGACTGTGTACGATGAGAAGCTTTAACGTAATCGGAGACTTTTGTATTGATTATTGTCGAAATAGAGTTGCATTCTTTTAAGTCTCTGTGGTTTTAGTTTTTAGTAGTCGAATGGGTGGTGTATGTCCCCATAAACACACCAACGGTTTGGGATACTTTTAACCAATTTTTTGTGAATGATAATGTGAAACCTATCATATGTGGTTTATAGTTTTCGATGAATATTTTGTATTTCTAGTTAGCATTATTGATAAGAAAGTAGAAGACTGGCTAAGGAGATGGAAAGTTTTTTCTTCTGGTGTATGAATAACCAGTAGGATTGAAAGTAATTAACCCTCATCCGTCCCTTGTGTCAATTCGACACAGTTTTCCCGTAATAAGTTATACTGTTTTATTATTTGTGATTCTTGTATCAAGCAGTGTGTCCTGCACATCGTTTTATTTTATGCGAAAGTTGTGAAAAATATAAGATGTTACCTCATTAATTGGAATAAAAAAATATGGGAAAATAACTGTTTACGTTGTCATTTCATCGATCTTTTACCACTGTGGCAATTTGAGCGACGGATTCAGTTCGTGAAATGAGGAACTGATGAGGGTTAACGCAGTTTGATAAGGATATTTTGTATTCTACGCAGTCAAGTTATTCACGAAAAATGCTCCATTTTGATTTGCGGCATTTTTAGATAACGTATTAAAGTTAGTTTTGTTTGTAAACAGAAGTGCGATGACACTTTAGATAATAAATAGGAATATTTCGAACGATGTCATTAATATTAAAAGTTTTATTTCGTATGCTGAATATTTACCAATCTAATGCTGGTGATTAATAATTCTTTGGAAGAATGTTTGGATAATAAGCATTCCTATTAGCCCTAATAGTCTTTCAAGTGTTTAACGAGAGAATTCTACTTGAAGTGTAGGTATTTTATTTTCCTCAATTCTTCATAGAATGAGATATTTTTATTAACGAATAGCCACTTTGAAGCTTTCTTTGTAAAAGAGAATACGTTCATACGAAATAAAAATACACATTCATTAATTTTACAAAGGACAGCTCCAATTTTTTAAACGAACTCACGTTACTCCAAAAATTCATCTTATAATGCAGCTCAAAACGAATTTAACGAGATAAATAACCTGTACTCGTGATTACAACTTTGAACATAGTACAATAGAACGAGGCAGTAAATGTCAGTTGTCATTTTGAAAAATAAACATTATACTTTACATAAAAAATGACTGACACATTTACCATCAATCGTCATAGTAATGTCTCATTAAGATTCAATCAGACATCGATATTATTTATCTCAATGAATTCGTCCCCAGCGATCAATACGATGAATTTAAAGTGTTCAGGACCCAAAGCTGTTAAGATCCATTGTTAAGGTCCAAAGATAAATACTTTAAATAATATAATAAAATTCAAGTGGTCGGCAGAAACAATTTGGAAATGGAGAATTAAAAACATATTCATTTAAACATAAACATATATTAATGTTACTGTATAAAATTGTTCTCTTCGATTCAATGAGAGCTGTTACATCGACGTAATTTTGTATAGAGATAATACCTCATATAGAATTATAACTGTACAATTTGTATACCAAGAGCTAGTCCCGTTCAGATAAATGAATAAATCAAATATTATTCATAAAGAACACGTTTTCAATTAAATATTTAATATACGAACGACTAATAAGTAATATTGATTAATATTAATATACATTTACATTTAAACTAATATATCCTCAATCATTAATTCCCGAATTGTTTCTACCAACCAATGAAATTTAATTCCAATCATTACCATTCAGATATTATTAATAAGAAACAGGAATTTAAACAAAATTCATTTCGATTTAGTATAATAGCAACACGTAACAGTTCAAAGTTCGTTAATATTACAATGAACTGAATACACGGATCACCGATCAACGAGCATTAATTAATAAAAACTACATACTAGATGTAAAATAAGCTGCCTCGTAAAGAACAATATCATATGAATTGCAGTAAACTCACCGATGATGACTTCATGACTTCTCGAATCAACCCTCGCACGAGTCCATCGACAATTTTATCGCGAATATTTGTAAACAGTACGACCTCGTTTCTCGAGCGTCCACTTTCAAAGATTGCGCATTTCGAGTCCCCAATTACCGCGGAACGCATTTGCGCAGCGTTGCAGCGACCCCTTGTAAAGAGGCGCATAATTACCCTGATTCAAAGTCGAAGCGCGTTCCTCAGCCTCGTGTAAGGGTTAATCATCGTAAAATCACGAGAGTTCATCCCTCACACTGTATACACTCCTTCCCCCCCCCCCCCTTCCTCTCTTCCCAGCATCGACGAGGTAAATATAATCTCGAACGACGATCGATGAGCCTGGTTCACGGATCGTGGATGCACGAGGTGCGTCCAAATAACCTGCTCGCTGCAGCTGTTCCAGGGCTAATCCACAGATGATCGCATTTCTCCACGGGGCAAACAAAACACACCGGCTCGTGGTCGATTCAACAAACCGCCGCGATGGCCACGAAATTTGTCACGGGATCGCCACGTAAAAACCGTCTAACGAACACGTGCATGTCGGGTAATCGGTGGTACATGACAGCGGGCACAGGTAACGACAAAACACGGTGACCAAACTGTAACAACAAACGCCGCACACTTTCAACCCCGAAGCACGCGCCACGACGTCCGAAACTATACTGCCCCACTCCCGCGCTGCCGCTCACGCGCCAGCCTGGCGACGCATGCGCGCCCTGCCGCCTAGCGACTGTACTAACCTTCGAAATCCTATTTAGGCTCCAACTTTGAAATCTTCTTTACGTAATTTTGCTTGTTTAGAAAGGATTCTTGGGGATACGGGCAAGAGGTTGTGATACTTAAAAGGATTCGGTTAATAAGTCGTGTAATCTGTTCTTAAAGGGTTACATACACGTGGAATGGTCGAAAAAAATCGATTTTTCAATGAAGAAATCGCTGAAGCTTCAACATCAATGGAAGGTCAATTCTATGGCTCTGGAATCGATGATTTTCGGAAAATAAAAAAAAATTAACTCACTTTAACATGTACCTCAAATCGGTGCCAATAATATTGCAAAATATACTGAACCGATTTGAATGAAACTAAGATTATTTATCATACGCATTTTTTTGTACATTTTTTGTACTTTATAGTAGATTTTTCTTTTTCCTTTTGATGACACCTAGAGAAGACATTTTTTGCACCTCAAACACTTTACGTGACGACCCTCCTTTGTTCAACAGCAGCTACACGACGAACAAGACGAGTTATTTCCCTCTTTTTTAAATATTCTTTAAATTATAAGCTTTCAAGTGTATATTACGATTTTTGGTTAACAAAATTACATATAGCTCCCTATTTTCTCGGCCCTGGCTGTATGTGACTGGCTGAGTTAAGGAAAATTAAATTTCATTAGTTTTATGAATGTTTAATTTAGTTAAATATGGTCACGAAGTGTGGTGGTGTTTCCAGAAAGCTGTATTACGATTTCCTTGCTTCAATTATTTTCAGGGTCACATTGAGGTTCTACTGAGGGGTATTGAATAGACGTAAGTAATACGATATTAACTGTGCTTCCTGCGCATACGTGAACCATGGTGCCGTTACGTATCAACTAACAGATCATTTTATAAACTAAAGAATATTTTACTAAAATGTTTCATTTTACTTTACTGAGAAGGTAAACTAAACCGCCACAGCTCCCTCGAGGAAGTACAATTTAAATTTTACGTTTATTAAATAACCTCCAATAAATGTTACTCAAGTATTACTAAAAATTATCTCAATTTCCTTCCACAAAGTGACCTACTCCAAGTGCCACCCCAATTACCAAGTACCCATTCAGTTTTATAAAATCAACTTCCCCAGATTCAACAACCCCATTCAACAACCATACACCCTCCTACCATCTCAAAACGCTAGTAGTAAACGCAAGAATATCATCGCGCGGCTTCTTCCGGCCCTCGCGCTTGCAAAAAAAATAGCGGAGAGTATGCAAACTTTCCGCGAGAGAATTGAAAGCACGTTAAAACGGCCTTGGAAGGAGCTTTTGTCCACGGACACTGCAGCATCCTCTGCTTAATCACTTTTTTAATTGCTCCTTGCGGTGGTGACGCCGGGCCAAGACCAACCGGTTGTGTATCGAGGGAACAACTCGGTCGAAACGTATTCTTCTCCCGTTTTTTTTTTCGTTTCCACGCTCGCGAGGAACAACTAAAACGGGGAAAGCAAACAGCGTCGCGGAAGGCTTTCACGTATCCCATTTTTTCCTTCGCCGCTGGTTTAATCGCAGACCGCTTCGTTGGAACTTTTATTTGCAGTAGAAAATTTACTCATTCCCGCGCGACGGCGAAACGTGGCCCGCCGTCTGGTAACAACGAAATCACCTTTTCCCCGCTTTTCCACAAGTCCGTTTTCGTTTTTTTTTTTTTTTTTGCAGACGTTATGTTAATCGACGGGAGCACGCCTCGGCACTACTTGAAATTATTCCCACTCCTGAATTACTAACTATTTGCGGTCGTATGTCGAGTTCGAGTCGACGCCACATCTCGTTTCAGCCAGACCCGTGCAGGCCACGGATTATTCTGCGTTCGCGAGTCTGCTAGATATATTTAAATTAGATATATGTACTTATGCATTTCGTCGCTCACTACTCTGCCGAGGTACATAGGTATATACATCTTTAGAATCCTACTACCCATTGCAGAATTACTAGCAAAGGTTATCTTATAATCAGAGTTATTAGCAATGTGACTCTCTCCCTCTCCGGAGTAAATCAGTTCAATGTTAAAATATTGGAATAATTGAATGTTACACCACACTGCTCGAACCTCAAAGAGCTAAAGTTTCTCGTTAAAAAGGAAGTAATTAAAGTTCATTATATCATTGTAACATGTTACCTACTCCAGCTACAATTTTCTAAGGATATACCCACATTTAAAATTGTGTATTTAAAAACTTATGGGACCCCTGCTTTTACACTGCCATTTTTTATTCCATTTATTATTCCACTAAGCAAGTAACGGGAGAAAGGTCTAACAAACCCCAGGGAAATGTAGCTAATCAAAACCAGAAAAGAAGGACATTCGCAGGTAGAAAGACGGATACCATGGATTAAAATTTAATATTGACGTTCAATGGGCAGGATTAAAGCGACGAGTCGTTTGATGCAGATGAACAGACGCGGCTAGAATAAACGGTGACTCGTAAAGATATGAAAGTTGCCCCTCGTTCCACGTGACTCCGACGAAAGTTCCGCGTCTCGCGAAATTAAGCTCCACCTCCGTATTTCCTGTGGAAAATTTTAATATACACAAGGATCCTGCGAGGCAGTTGCGCGAAAGCACGTTTTTCAAGTTGGCCCTTCCAACGCCTCAATTATTTCAGGCTCAAGTTCGCGACGGTTTCCCTCAAGGCCGAGAAACGAACGAAATGAAATTCTTCCGAGGCACATTTCATTAAAAGACATTAAGAACGCCCCGCACCTTGCAAATGAAATTGCAATCATGCATCGTAACTTATAAACGCGAAAGGGCTGATTCGGCCGCGCTCTCGAGCTTTCTGTAAATTACCAGCATTTCGCCTAAACACCGAGCGTCTATAGTTAACAGCCCGAGGAAACTCCCTTTGTTATTCTCTCACAATCACACCAACCAGGCAAAAGTTAAAATTCTTAATTGCTTTTATCTACCTTACGTGTTTGCCATTTATATGTGCGTGTTGGACAGTTGCAATTATGTTACCCTAATTACCACGCTAATGAGAATAATTAACTTGCTGTCTTATTATTTTCATTTGTGACTGATATATTTTTCAGTGATCACTGCACATTGTTTATATTTTTCCTCAAAACGTTTTGTATTACAAAATAACGTGATCAATATTACAAAAATGAATGAAAAGTATTTTGCATTGTATTTGAATATAATAAAGAAAAATTCTCAGAGCAAAGTCCTGATAAAAAAAAAAGGAAGAACTGGAAACTGTTCCAAGCAAACAACTGATAATTCGATAACATGAAAACTACATTTTACAACCCCTTTCCTAACGAACGCATCTTGCACTGTACGTACTCGTTTGCTAGTCCCTGATCCAATAGACAAAGGGATTTTAGAAAATCTCGTCGGACCTCTGGGAACAGGGAGAGCAAGTGCAGAAAATAACAGGGAGAGCAGACAAAATAAGCAACAAATATGTGCACTGAATATGCGTGCGTGACAATACCAGCGAACCGCGGCGTTAGAATATTGCACAGGGCAAACATAATCGCAATCACGGCTGTTGATTGCAGTTTGTTCGTGTCGGGGCAATCAGGGGGCCGTGCACGCTCTCCAGCGCCGTAAAATTCGCGTTGAGCAACTCTTTTTTTCCCCTGTCTTTTCCCTGAGAAAGCTGCAACGGATTCGAACGATTCCCAATGAGTTGTCGAAAGATAAGACGCGCGTGAGAAAGGGGAAATTAATTAACTTCGCGGCGAGTGAGATGGAGAAGGGAACAGTTCTGATGAGTCCACAAAGTTCGGGATATCTCTGCACCCGATCCTTCAGGAAACTATTAGCGCTGATAAATTCTGCGCTACGGGAACGATACCATAACCTGCTCGTAAACGATACCGCTGTAATCGATCAACCCAGTTATTCTGTGGTAACGATCTTGGAATTCGAGCATTCCCATCGCTGGAATCCTCGCAGGACTTCATAAATAGTTTATAAATTGAACGGCTGTTGTTCGCGCAACTTTTGGATCGGCGATCAAATTTTATTTCGATTTAAAGTATTCTCGTACTTCTTCGACGCTAAGTGCCTGCTACGTGGCATTGCAATTTCTTAGACGTGGAACCGTTGCTTTAATTAGATCGTAAAATTCGAACAACACCCATTAGATAGAAAGAAGGAGGAAAATTACGGTTAAGGGAGGAATAAGGGCGTAGCGCGTTGGTGTGTTCGAAGAAAATTGCTTTTAATGTGTCTGAATGTTTAAAAGCCATTAGACGAAAGACAAAGTGTTTGAATTGCTACTATTTTGTGGATGTAGGTGCAAAAATATTATGAAGTTTAGGAAGTGACTGAATATTTGAGATAATATTTTTTCGTTTACATCGACAAAATTGATTTTAACACCTACCTATGTTGATTAATTTAAATAAAAAAAACTGTGATAAATTTAATAATAAAAAACCATTGGAACACATTCTAGAGACCTTGAAATTGACTCATGATTTTTTTCATTTACGACAAAAATTGCTCTGGGTATGAACCACCCAGGTGCCTATGTAAAAGTTTATCGAAAAAAAGAGGTTTGCGAAAGGTTAAGGGTTCATTCTACTTTGCCAACCGAAAAAGATGCCTATTTTTCATTTATTGTTTCTGTCAAGAACTCCTCAATCACTTCAGCAGTCTTCTCACAGGGACACAAACATTGTGACTTAAATCCACACATTTGTAATTATATTTTAGATATATGACAAATACAATTCTATACAGTAAAGAATAATAAATATTTAATACAAAAATATTAAAATCCGGGCAATATGTAGTTCCTGGGAAAAAAATCATAAACTTAGGCCTCTTGTTCGACCGTCAAAGTAGAATGGACACTTAAGAATCTATTACTACCCTCTCCCCTCTAAAATTGTAGACACTTATTTAAAAAACCTGTATAAATTAAATATCAGTAATTACGAAAGTGGCCTAATTGTGAGCAAAAGTCCTGTAAAAATAAAATTTATGAATTATTTTTATGACATACTTAGATCTACAAAAAGCAAAGATCGAAAATCTTCAAAACGATCAATATAGCACACGAGAGACTTCACAATAACAAGTAAAAATAAATAAAATTTGTTTCTGTCCTGTAGAATCACTACCTCAATAAATTAAACCAAGCTCCTTTCCTCCGTAAAGAGTAAACCTAAATACAGAAATCTGTGAAACAATAATTTCCCTAATAGCATAGCTCTCGAAGGTTAATTCGGATAACTGTATAACCGTTCTGCAACGTTACACACTCTGAAGTGCCGTGCCTCTGAAAGGTCACACAAAATAGCAGACGATGAACCTTTCCTGTACGTTCGACAGTCTGCTCCTTAGAAAACGTCCCCCGCTATACACTCGAACAGCGGTTCCCTCATTAATGAAGGCTTAATTAGCGTGCTTCGCCTTTTTATCCGAACGATAGTCGCTTCCTGTTCCGCTTCCTTGGTCTTCCGCGCCGAGTAAACGAGCGAAGTCGAATCGCTTGGCTATCGTTACTCGAGAACATTATCCTACTGCTTGTAATCACGATAGGAACCGTTGAATCGATAATCGACCATTCTTAAGCATTATGCGATTAATGGATTCCAGCATTCGCGATAAAAGCAATCGAGTGCCAATTTAATAATAACACGGCTGCAGAACTGCGAGATAAAATTTGTTTTCATATCTCTTCCGGTGGATCGACAGACGCGGTACCAATTTCATGCAAATAATTAAATTTCTACTTGGAGAAATCTGATGGAGGAATTTTGTGTGCATTCTGCGTGGTAAGATTAAGTAATAAGTCAAGATACATTGGATTTTGATCGGTAATTGTTAATTTAATTTACCTATAATTGATGAATAGGGTGATTCGGGAAAATGTAACGAAATTTACAGATAGGTGTATATTTCAGGTTAAAATTGAGAAATAAATTATGCTATATTGATAGAAATTTAAGTCGAGTTCAGTTTCAAGCCCATTTGCTTGTATTGAAACTTCTCATATTCTTGATTTTATAGATGCATGCTTCTATAAATTAAAATTTCTCCTTGCTTGACTGGCAGAATTTCAGACTGTTTAGCTGTTTGAGAATTAATCTTCGAGTAGCCTCTCAGCTGATTTATTTAATTTTTAAACATACAATCCCTTATATATTAAAAGCTGCTGTAAATTATTACACTACGTTCTTCGTGAAATAATCGATCGAATTACAGTCATAAATGATCATGAACTCCAAAAGTAATTAGCTATTCAACCAGTATGCAGATGTTATCTTTATCTAGATAATATCATGCATAGCAAACAGATTTACTATATTCAAAATTCTCATTTAAATTAATAAACAAAATGGAATATACTGTGTAGTATTATATCATTAGGTACATCATATGAAGCTTTTCTATTATTGCGAATATTATTCTATATTACAGTTTCAGCCTCTCGTAATTGTATTTAACAGAGAGTAGGTACCAGTAAAAGTTGAGGGAAAAAATACCTGAGGCCTTCTTTATCGAAATGCAACGCTGAAATCGTGAAATCACGTTTTACGTCTAGGAGAAGCATAAAGGGATTTTATTTCCACTCGGCGTTCTCCAGTTTTGCTTAAGAAAGCGGGTACTCTTGAACAAACTACTGATAACAAAAGTTCCATTAGCAGATCCATCTTTGCTTCGGCAAAACATTCCCTATAATCTCCCTCTCTGCTTCTCTACGCGAATAAAAAAACTCATCCCCTTTGAATCTCGTGTAAAGAGCACGGACCACGGTCGAACATTTGGGAGATTATTAAAAGCACAAAAGACTCTTATCAATCTGTTTTCAGAAATTGCTTTTGGAATTGCAATTGGAGAAAGAAGGAAATCGTGAACTCGACGTTTTGTAGGTAATAATACAAATCGCAATTATTTGAAGTGTTTAAATTATGTACTGTAGAGAACTTCGATCAATGACTTTTAATAAAATACTATTCACGAAATATTGAAGAATAGAATGCGAGGATACTTTACGAATAATACAGAATTGGTACAGATTTTTTCACAAAGCAAAGGGTATTAAAATATTGATTTATGGATGGAACATATATGTGCATTTGAGTGCAGAGAAGCTTCATATGTGAATGGTACGAATTACGAAAATATTTAATTTCCAAAAATAAGTGTTACTGAAAAAATGTATTAAAAAATGTTTTTAGGAAATGAAAATTTAATATTGCGGAGGGTAATTATAATTGATTTTCATGACTAAATAATTCCAAATTTAGAAAATCTGTACTCACATTGGTCTTACAGCATAATTATATCTGCAAATCTCTGTGCTCCACTTACCTGAAAAGGAAAAAATATCATAATTAGAATACGATAGTGAAACGCTAATTGGGGCATTAACGCAAAAGAGCGTCGACAATCAATATGTAATAAAAATCTTGATTGGATCTCCCTCATGAATAATGCAACAGAGAGGGGGAGATTGAGAGAGAGAGAGAGAGAGAGAGAGAGAGAGAGAGAGAGAGAGAGAGAGAGAGAAATTTTAATCTGAATATTTCCTCTTTGGAAATAATTCAACGTGGGAATATTAAACTCGTCACTGAAAGCTTTATAAAGTCTTACTCACGAATCCAAATAGCAAACAAAAAGATGAGACGGATCAGGTTTCACAAAAACACGGACATATTGTCCTGAAAATTAATATATTCAATTCCAAGTAGGTACTGCTACTAACAAAATAGCTGCAATTCAATAAAATATACAATCTTTCTCTTCCCTCCACCTCAACTCCCCTTTGATATCATTTCTGTAAACATAAATCATTTCATATTCATAAAATACATTTTCATCTCATCGCTGTCCACGTAATTTTTAGAAAATATTTTTCACACTCGATATTCATGAAACGTTTTCTGTCCGCACAGTTTCCACTATTTTTCGCCGTCAATATTCATGAATATTCTTTCCCCATCATCGGTGTTCGTGTGAAACGAGAAAACACACCAATACACAGTCGATTAAAGTCGAAGGAAACTCCGACGATTCCAAAGATCTTGATAACGAGAATCTCTAAGGGTATCCGTGAAAAATCTCGCGATCTTCCATTCAGCTTGCAGCTCAAACACGAAGAAAGGAATAAGTGATTAGCTCATTAATAGACGCCACGAGGAATTGCGTATATAATTGCAGGACTCTTTTCACGCCACGCTGACAGTCTTGGTAATTCATACGATATCTACGTATACATAGGGGCCGAGCGGCGCGGGCGTGGACGAATTTCGCAGGTGTGGAGAAGCCATGGAACTGTACAGAGTGTTCAGAAAATCGTGATGGTGATTTTTTACCAAAAAAGAAACAAACGAAAAGTGTGGAATGTGTTCTTACATAGAGAGATATCAGAGCTGAATTTCTAGTATTTATAGAATATAATTTATATAATTTATTTATATAATTATATTTATTATATAATTTATTTATATAATTATATTTATTATATAATTATATTTATATAATTTATAGAATTAGAAGTATTTAAAATAAGTTAGGAGCAGGATAAATTATTTATATGTTAGAGAAACTGCATGGCTAGGGTAAAGGACCCAATTACTGGCAGTTAACCCAATTACTGTCACCTTAAGCTATTTTACTTAAAATAACGAATAAATAAACGTTTAAGTAAAATAGCTTAAGGTGACAGTAATTGGGTTGACTGCCAGTACTTGGGTCCTTTATCCTATGTGGTTGATTTCCTCAAGTTTGATTGCATGAAGAGAAATTTTCTTTCGTATGCAGTTAATAGATGGATCTTTCGATCCTACACTAAAAAAATTGTTTTTATGCGTGAAACAAGTGTGTCTTAATTCAGAATGTTCGTACAGAATAAACTGTAAAATTACCCAGTGACGAGTAAAATTTGATGGCAAGATTCTTTGTATCTTCTGCTCAATTTTACTGCACGCAATTTCTATCCATCCTTCGTGTTTCTCGATTTGCTTATATCGTATCGCATAATTTACCGCTTCTTTTCTCTTACCGTTTCGGTGTCTTGTTACAAAAGGAACAGCACCGGGTGCAATTCCAAGTGAGATTATTGCAACTTGCGGTTAAGAATGCAAAGTGGCCAGCCATATAAAGCAGCGGAAGATTGCAGCAGTGTATAGAATTAATGCGATTTTCAGCAATAAAATTTTACTGTGCACCATAGCTAACACGTTCAAATTGCCAACGTTTATTTTTCAAGCGCGTTTGGTCCAAATTTATTCCTACTTTCCTTTTTCCATTTCCTTCTTTCGACAGATTTGTGCAGAAATGTTGCAAAATTATTTATACCCGCAGGATTAATTTGTTTCTCGGGGTATTTCACTTTTATTGCGTTCTTTCGTTTCGAGCGAAATCAAGCATTTCATAGGAATTTAAAGAAAACTTGTTGATTAATACGAGAAAGCAACAGCTCACGAGCTCCGGCACTTTAATTACAAGGAAGTATTTTTGCCCGACGATTGAATTGCCTGCGATCAGAGGATTTCCTGGAGAAATTCAGATCACAAATAGTACCGCCATAAATTGGAGAATCGATCACTTCGTTTACTTAACACCATTACTTTTGCAGCAGCGCAGCATCGTTCTGGTAAAGTTATCCAAGAGTTATACAATTCCTTGCGTTGCATATTAATTTCTACCATTTCCCGGCTTTCTCCTTCTTTCTACAAACTATTGTTTTACTTGTGCACGAGTTTCTACAGCAAGTAAAACGAGAAAAATTAAAAAATAACCTTTTACAAGTTCTGTAATTGCGCAGTGGCAGTATAATAATTTTAGTGCGATCTAAAATTGTCTGTTATGAATTAAAACTTACAGAATGTAAGTATTCAATTCCAACGATATTTCCTTTTCATTCTGCATGCGGTATTGTTACACTCTCCACCTTTTCCTCAGGCTTTCGATTTCTGCCGTTTCAAGGCGCGACAGAAGAAATGGTTACAAGGCAGGGAGAAAATTGTCTGCAATTTATGTTGGGCTCAAGGAACACCATACTTGTCGAGCACCGTATCTACGTGGTACCCTTGCAGACAACTGAACACGTGATATGTACGGATACGGGCATAGCTATGAGGACATTGTACCCGAAGCTTTTGAAAATTTGATATCCGTATATCGTTCTACTCTCCAGTGCCCCATCACTCTATTTCCTGGTAATCGAGATTCTACTGTATCTCGCCACGGTAGAAGCTCCACATACCTATAACTTCATATAATAATTGAAGGATACAGCGGCTGAATAATTAGCCTTGAGATAATCAAATTATTAGATATTCAAGTAGAAAGGGTCATTACAAAATACCTACTGTGGAATTATGTGCATTTTGTGAGTTAATAGGACATAACAATTCGAATAAGAAAAGGACAATGGTAACGAAACTGCTTGGACAATGGTAACGGCTGGCAACGAAAGTTTTTTACACGTAATATGTTTCTACAGGTCTTATGGAATCCGAAATGCATAATTGTTTACCCTGGAAACGTTGGGAAAGTTATACAAAATAAGCGTAATGTTCGGAATGACGTCGTTAGTAAAACTCCGTTAATAAAAACACTTGCAATAACAGACAATATTTGTCAGAAAAATAATAATAATGTTAAAAAACGCCGTTTGAGTTAATGTTTTATTGTGTAATGTCATAATGACCGAGTATTTCTCTTTCCTCGTTTACCTACCCCTTTACTTATGCGTTTGTAACTCGTAAATTACAAAAGATATCCAAAAAACATTTAAAGAAACGTTACATCATTTTTGAAGGTTTATATATCTGTCGGAAAGAATTTTTAAAAAAAATAATTGTTTTTAATATTCGCTTATTATTTACAACGTTGCCATCGCCTCCGGGGTAAACAGTTATGCATTTCGAATTCATTAAGACCTGTAGAAACATATAAAACACTTTTGTTGCCAACCTGGTAAAAAATTGGCCAATTTCTACCATTGTCCTATCCAAAACAGAACATTCATTTTCCTTTCGTTTATCATTCTACTACAAGTGAAATATCATACACATGATTAGCAGAGCAGAGGAATTTAATACTAAGCAATAATCCATTTACGAATATATAGATTCTACATATTTCTAGCTGTTGTATCGCATGATTGAAATTACTATAAATTAGGAAACAGATTTTCTCGCGCGTGGCTGGGGATCGCGTCGCGTCGCTGGCAATCAGCCCTCATTAGCCCCGAACGTTAATTGTCTTAGGCTTCGTTAAACAGAACGTCCAAGTAGTAATTGGCGATCAAGCCAGCCTCGCATTTCTACGAGTTGACGTCCACTCGAAATTAAGGTGCTACACGATTAATTGGATCCCAGTTTCGCGCCACTCGCTCTAGCACTTTGAGTCTGGATTTTAGGCAGCGGAGCAGAGCCGCAGAGATCCTCTTTCGAAAATAATCTTTATGAATCGTTTGCTACCGGATGTTTTCAAGGGTAGAAAAAGACAACAACTAATTGTGTTAGCCGGAACGTTTCTCAGTTCGTTAAGCTAATAACGTTGTGAGCGACGGGAGATGATGCCCGTGATTATGAAACACGCTGTTTCTGGATTATGACATCAAGCTGGCACGAAAGAAACCGTAGTGAAGGCGCAACCCGACCGAGTGCACCGGTGCATTGCAACTAGATCGATGTGCATAAATTATCAAGGTTTCCTAACAGTGCTTTCAATGTATCTGCTCCTTCGTCCCCGCTAAAACTGCATCCACCACAGTGGCATGTGCAAACATCGACGCGGGAACCGTTTAAAAATAGTTTAATTCTAATGGTAATTTGGAATTTCGATTAGTGACGGGATTGAGTGAGTTAATAGGCGTGTGAAATGTTTGTTTGCAGCTTGTTTAATCCGGGTTTGAAAGTCTAATTGAATTCTACGCTGCTCGAAATAATTGGAGAACCTGTTGAATCGTATATCGACTTCTCAATGGGAAGTGTAAAATATGTGAAAAATAGTGTGCGCGCGAGTGGATAGCCTGTGCTGTTTTTAAGTTCATCTGTTTTTGTAAATAATAGGCTTGTTGTGTTATTTTAAATATACAAAAATATAAAAATTCATGCTTTTTTGCTAAGACACTAGAGAAAATTGCAAAAATCTGAAAATATTGAGTGTCTACAAATTTACTAAAAAATTTTTACAACTGTCATCTTCAAATAAAATTAGTACCTTTATATTATATTTTAATCATTTCTAATCAATATTTTAATCAATATATGTAAGTAGAATAATTAACTCTAAACCAAAAAGGCTATTTACGTTGTATTTGTTGAGCTAAACAATTCACTCGTGCTATATCACGTCGTTTCGATCTAACACAAATTCTCCCTCCCTTTAAGCCCACTTCATCGATCCCAATACCGCGCCAGGACCTGTACCCCTTTCGTGTGTACAGGCCATATTCGTGGACCGTCACACGATCGTTGCGAATACACCTTGCTTTCGTCCCTGTCTTGTCTCCCTTCACCGTCCCAGGTTGCTCTTCATGGTGTTGGTGGCCATTTCACGACCATGTCTTGCGGCCTCCTCAATGGCGGAGGTGCCAGATATCGACCTGCCTACTGTCTAGACTAGACCTTAGCCAAGCTGTGTTACCAGTGACAGTACCGTTACGAAAGTCACGTTTTTTCGTCCTGGATACGCAGAGACGTCGAAAGCCAGTCGAGCGAGGAACACTCTGCACTGTTTTTGCGAAAGGTGATGGCACATAGATCACTTCCAGCGAGAGAATATTCAATTGCACCACTCGAAAGGTGTGAAGACCGTGTTTGGAATAATTAGATGAGATCACGAGAGAGAACTGGCGTATTGTTGACGTATGATTACTGGATGCACGAAAAGTAGTAAGGGCCTTTTTACGTGAGATGTTTTTGTCATTGATGAATGGTACTTTTTATATGTCAAATAATAAATACCGAGTATAGAAATATTTGGTGTGAAAAGATCCTTCGAGGAAACTTTAATGTGAATGTGTTATCTTGATAAGAGACAGTTTACTCTTTTGTTATTTAAAACTGAGAACAGAAAGAGAGAGGCATATGGAAAGTGTATGTAAGATTTAGTTACATGCTTCAGGAGTTTCATAGATTTTGTTACATTTATAGCTTTGAGTGAATTAAATGGTTAACTAATAATTTATTTGTGATAAATATTTTTTAATCGTGCTATTCACCAACGTGTGAATTTTATATTCTTAACAGTAACTTCGTGTTTACTCATCTTGCAAGTAAACTATGAATGCCTCGATAAATGCGTCACTGTAAACTGTGTCTCCGGATTTAGCCAAGTTTCGTTGAATTGTCATGAAAATAATCGTCAGATCGAACAAATTTCATTCAATCATGAATATATTAGATATAGCGCAGCCGCGTTTAAATGAACGCTAGCCGCAAATTTTCCGCGTAATTTGCTTCTCGCTTTCGATATAACGAGCCTGTCGATAGCAGAACCGCGAAACCAACGCGATGCAGAACTAGGTGAAAAAGAAATCGCGGCATGATTTATCGAACTGATCACCCAGCGTGCCAATAAATCTCAGGAGCTTCGCCACTTCAACGCATCGTAAAACGGGGGCACAAGTAAGTAGAGGAATCAAATAAAAGAATAGTGCATTGCGTGACAAGGGAGAGAAGAAAGCGATTTTGACCAGCGTGAAATTTGCTGCCCGAGCGCAGCGAGGGCAACACTTCATGCGAGGCAAAATCGCATCTCTCTCCTGTCACGCACAATACTTTTTTCAACACCTGCATAAAAGCTGTGTTTTTGAAAACCTGCTGAATTTGGCCATTTTGCTGCCGCTCAGCAGGCGTAAAATACATCCATTTTCATGCAGATATTAAAATAAATAATTTGAAAATCCCTTAACAGAGCGAAGAATAAAATGTGTACAAAAATAAAATACTCCGATATTTGGGTAAAAAATTCTTTAAAAAAGAAAAGAACATGATTCCACAGACAGGAATATAAAACATAGAAGTGTACAAATAAAAAACTAGATGTTAATAAAAATATAACTTTCCTTCTACACGACAGCTTTGAAATACCTAATCCACTCTGTCATTTGTTATCTTAAAATATTCAGTTGTTTAATTTGTTTAACTGTCCCAGTGCTACGCACAGAAATAAACTCAACAAGTAATTCCCCTCCCAACCACTCCAACTCCAATCTTCCCGCCACTTTCCACCCATTCGTTTTCATTAATTATTTTCGACCTCCCACGCAGGATAGTTCCATTCTCGTTAATTAATCCACGTAGGACTTTGATGGAGAAAAGCAAAAGGGGTTCGCACACAAGATCCAGCCCACGCGTTTCCAGATCGATCGTGCAGAATCTGTATCCCCACGGGGTGGTGTTTGAAGAGACGCAGGAATATGAACAATCACGGTGAACAAATTTGCTTTTCAGACGTACCCAGCGACGCCTTCAAGTAGCCTGACTCCTGTCACGTCCTGGCGTTCCCGCGCCGTTTCGTCGAAACACCCTCAGGAGAAGCAGCAGCCCGTTACCGGGAGCAACCCCCCGCGAAAGATGAAGAGGAATCCAATCGATGGCCGAGAGTACGAAAAGACGCTCACGTCGAAGGAAGTTTAATACGCACGCTTTCCTCTGACCTTCTGAGAAACATACCCGACGACCGTGAAGCTTCCGCGGCGGGATTATTTTCCAGCGGAAGAATCGGATATAACGACGTATTACGACCTACGCAGCCCGATATAGTATATCACCCCTAAGGGTACACGGTACGTATAGAGAAGGGTGACTCCTGCGGGATGCAGATGGCAAGCACGTGCCCTGCCTCTGATATTAGGACTTGGAGGAACGTTCTCAACCCCCTCGGACTTTTCCCTTCGACTCAACTGCGGCCACCGTCTATGAGAAAGCCGATCCCTTTCTTTATAGTGAGTTTTTCTCGGCCCGAGCGCTCGTTCGCCAGATAATAGGATCGAAAGATAAGTATACTCAAAGTCGAGCCACTGATCCCTCGTGAGAAGGACGATCAAAATGGAGGGAAAAGTGGCTGGGTGGTTTGATAGTTTGAGGTTTTAAATGGTTTTTATGACGTGATGTATGGACGCGTGTATTTTGAGTTTCTTTAGATTCTTGTGGCAATGGATGTACTTGAAAGTTGAAATGTATGTAGTTTGCTTTGGGGGATGTAAGGGAGTATTTGTAAGTTTGTTGTTTTAATTAGTATATGATTCTATGTGAGGGGAAGATTTATGCTTTCGGAATATAGCGTATAAAAATATTAATTCGCACTTTAAGCTAATTTATGACAAATGAGATGAGGTGGTGCGTCGATGCATGCATGCGCTCTGTATTCATGTAATTTCACGTGAGAATGTAAGATCCACTGTAAGTTATGATACTGATTTAAGCAGTTAAATATCTATCAAATTTATAACGCATTAATACTGCAATAAAAATCAGCACCGTTGCGTATCGCTAATGCGAAGAATGTATAATATGTCTATCTGGTAACTATTTATAAGCGAAAGTAGCGAGTAACAAGCAACGCGGTAGTGAAATTGAAAACCGGAGAAACGGAAAGCAGTGGAACTCATGAAAGTTGAGTAGCTCTCATCAACGGCAATATTAACTTCAGCGATCGGTATCATAAAAATTCACAAGTCCATGTTCAAAATCCTCAAAGTGGTTCTTCAAAATCACACAGATTACGGCTGAGAAATTCTCGATTAATAATAAGAATAATATATATAATTCTAGCAGAACTCGGACTTAAAGTACACATCTAAGTGACAAGAAAATCGCAACTTTCCCAGCTTTGTGTATTTTAGATTTGAGACGTTCTGGGGATATATTCCTCGACGACCATTCGACTATTCTATTTCGTATCGAGTCGACGAGGCTCAGGGTGGCTTGATGCAAAAAAGAAAAGGCAGGGAAAAGCACATACGAGGCCAATAAATCGCGAACTTTCCTAACAACGCGTCACTCGCTTCGCCCCGTCTGACGCATTGAATTTCGAAATTGAGAGACTTCGAGGGGGTCTCGAGTAGCCGTGGAACACACGGCGCAACACTACGCGCGGCCCAAGAACGCGTGTTTTTTTTCCTTTTTATATCGGGAGAACGGAAGAGGCAAAAGCGACGTCGTGAAAAGCGGCTTTGTGAGGCGGTTCAACGCGAGGGGTTCCGAGTTTTCTAAAGGCACTCGACGTGCACTCGATGCTGCTACGACTACCCCAAGGAACGCCTCGTTCGAAGATGAATCGTGCACCTCCGTCATCTTTTTTTAAAAATCGACCTTTGCGCTTTTCTTCAGATGGAAAATATTTTTGTCACCTTCGAATGTAAATTTCGCAGACAGAACGCAGAAAGAAAAACGAATGAGAAGTTTCAGATTGGGAAATTTTAAATCGAAGATGCGAGGATGCTGCGGAATATTTGAATGCGGGTGGTCGTATGGCGACGCCTATGGTTGCATTCAAGAATTATGCAACCTGCGAGAAGCAGTTCCCTTCTTTATCGCCACTAGGCAAGAGTTTTGCATCGGTTGATGATTGCATTGCTGTCCTTCTTACCGACGGGAAATTCGGATTTTTTGGGGAAGGGTGCGTGAATGTGGAGTTACCGCGAAATTTTGAAGATGTGAAATGGTAAACGAATATTGTATCGGAAATATTGTTCTAATAAATTGTACTTAATAATTGTACTAAATAATTGAATGCTGCGTAAATATTCATTAAATGGAGAAATATACAGTTACATTTACGAACAATTTATTAGAATCTCCGTATTTCTGTAATTTACTATTGCAATACAACTTTTACGTCTGTTTTTAAAGTTCTACCGGAAACATTAAATTTTCCACGGTGCTGAACGTGTTAATTAACTACATTCATATATTTTTTTAAAAGCAGCTTTTTTATGGACATTACAAGATTACGAGATTCCGCCAGATTCTAACTGGAATTTTCCAATAAAATCACTGTTTTTGAAAAAGATCACAATCCAAGAAAATTAAGTTCGTTCACTTGAAATGACAGAATAATCTCGACATTACTATTTATAATCTGTCTAGTGACATATCTCGAATAATTATTTCCGCGTAACAAAAATACGAAGAAATGGAAATTCAAAACTACTATTTCGCAGAATAACAATTCAAATGCTAAAGTTCGCCAATGAACGATTAAGCAACACAAGAATCTTCCTACTTACTAATTAATAACAATCTACACCAGGACTCCACAAAGATGATTTCTGAGGTGAGCACGACCACATTCAATGTGAGTCACTCGATCATATTCCTGTCCGCCACGGAGCGGTTTCACGAAGCGATTTCGATCGCCATTTCCGGGGCGAGGCACGCGGGTGAAATCGGAAAGAGAGGAGCCGAAGAATCAGCTTTTCGCTGCTGTTATTTCCAGTTCAAGTTCCAGTTCCAGTTTCAGTTTCACCGTTGGGTGTCCAAGGCTGACATTCCAGACCCGATATACCTCTCGAACGAGGAAACCTCGCCGAGTTAGATTACACACCGGAGTTCGCGTGCAAAACACGATCCCTTGCAGATGGCGATCCTCCGTTGGAGGACAAAACAAGAGAACAAACGTGTAGCTGAATTTCGAGTTTCAGAGACACATGGCGTTGCTCGATGGCCCATTTTTTTCACAGATGGGTGGCTATTTTTGCTGCGGATCGCGAATTCACTTTTTATGGCACGGTGTTGATGGAGCAATGAGTGGGCGTTACTGGAAAAGGGTAAAGGATGTTGCATTTAAAACTGAACTTTTGAAAACATATAGCCATGGATTCATATGCATAAATCAATCATTGACATTATTGTGTTAGGTGTACCGTGTTTCTTTGATCCTCAGATATTTTGCTTGTGAGTGAAATTTTGAAAAAGTTTAAATACATTGGATGTATTGGGTTTAATTTGATCGCAAAGGGCCAACAAGATTCCCTGTTGATTTTAACCCTGTTTAATTTCGACGATAATTCCCAAAAGTATGCAACAGAAGTAGCTTATCAACTTGTAAGTTTAAGGATTCATTTTGAAGAATCTGAATTAACATTTCCTTGAAACATCCCATACCCACTTTCATCATCGTGCTACATATTCTAAGTCCCAAGTGAGCCACGATTTCTTCTGGTGCAAACATCGAAATACAGTTCTACTGTAAACTTAGCTACCTTCCCACAATTCTAACACCCTCTTCCATCCCTCACGAAATATACTACTGTAACAAATATCACTAATTCAATTCTTTTTCCATTTTCCCCCTTATACTCCTACATCGCCAGCCATTCAGTATTGATGGGGAACTGAACTAAGAAAACTACAACTGAATTCCCTGGCTATGGACATCGCAGCACAACTTCCTGATCCATTTCCAAGACCTTGCGCGAAGTGTACCTCTGCTCTTGCGCACCGTTTGCGCTACTCGATGGCAGATAAGAACGCGTCGAGGATTCCGTGATGTCAATGTTAACAGCACTCGGAACCACAGCCACCGTGGACCGATTCCAGCGATCCTGTTTGCGGTAAATGCCGTTGCTGGGGCCCAGAGCTGTTGCAGCGAGATATGCAGCAGGCCAGCAAACGCAATAAGTCCGCCAGCTACTTTCTAGCCCGCGGCCTGCTGCCACGGAACACGACTCGTTCCTTCTCGCAGAACCTCAGCTCGACGAAACTTTCCTGTGCAGGTACAACGTTCCAGTCTGCGTCGTCCTGAATGCACCGTCCGCCGCGATTCATCGACTCTGCCTCTCGTGACCGCTAAACCAATCGCCACAGCTGTTCCTCTTTCTCTGATCAACGAAATAATAGACTCAGAGGCGGATTCTTCGAATTGTAGATCGCATTGGATCTTTTACGTTGCTTGCAGGTGTTTTTCAAATTAATTGTATAGATTTTAACATTGTGTTATGTAGGTACTCAGGCGATATTGATAATTTTGCATTCCACGTTGATAAAAGAAATGAGCTTTGCTTTTTTTGGAATTATGAATTTCGGTGGTTTGAGTGATGTTCAGAATATCGGTTTGGAGTCTTTGCTGCATCATTTTGAAAATATAATATTGTCTATGGGGGAAGGATTTTCAAATACACAGTGGTAGCGAACGTGGTAGCATTGGTATTATTTTAGAATAGGGTAAAGAACCCAATTACTGGCAGTCAACCCAATTACTGCCACCTTAAGCTATGTGCTACTTAAAATAACGAATAAATAAACGTTTAAGTAAAATAGCTTATGGTGACAGGAATTTGGTTGGCTGACAGTAATTGGGTCCTTTACCCTATACAGAATTGCTCGTATTTATGGAAATACACAGAGACCCTAATTTTGCTTTAGATGATGTATTTTTTTCCAAATTATACTTTCCTTCAAAGATAAATGTGTGTTTTACTATCCCTATGTCATGAATATGTGAAATGCAACATTTCCTGAAAAAAGTTTAGAATGTTATATTCGATTTAGAAGAAAGGTTGAAGTGTTAGCGCATCCCTTGAACTTTGGACATTCTATGGTCTATCAAACAGCAGAAGCAAAAAGAGTTCGCGTTGGTATTTAAAAAGGAGTTCAAGGGCCCTCTGCAAGTGGAGCGAGCGAATGTCACTTGCAGTTCTGGAGGCAGGACAGACCTCTCGGTAACCCGCAGAGATAATTTGGTGGAATCATCGAGAATCTATTTTATCGTTCACCATCCTATCAAATGCACGTGTAAGTCTGCTATGTGAAATTACCTATTTAGAACTACGCTGTTTTTAAGATGAGTTCGACGCTCAAAGTATGAATTCCCTTCAAAGAATTTTATTTGAGATCAGACTCTGTTTCAAAGAAGTTAAAGAAAAAGAAAATATTTAAGCATAAAGATTGTACTACTTGCAAAAAATAAGGCGAAAAGGTTTTAATGTCCTCATTTCGAACAATACACTGACTGGAAGTGAGGTTTTACATTTTCAGTGAACCGATTTCATTTTTCAGCGATTCAGAGAAACAGATAAGTCAGTTGATTCTACCACAGGTGCCAAAAGTTGCCGAATCTTTGAATATGGTCCACTAACCTGTCGTTTTTGAATACACGCGTTAAATGAAATTTACTCTACTATACCAAAAATACTAAAATACTTGACCATATCCTGCTTCAGGAAAGTAGACATGATAAATACTGTCAATCCACTCTCCCTTTCTATTGAAATAAACAAAGTTTCGTTACTTCCTATGCTCTAACAACTGTTAAAATTAACGATTTACAAAAGAATAATTTAAAATCTGTATCAAGTTTCACATTGCCTCCAACAAAACAGCAGGCATTTGACTTGCAAACAAATCAGAATTACACAACAAATTATACAACCAAGAGAAATCATAAAGACTAAAACTATTTAAACGAATCGAACAAACCAGTAATTCGTCAACAAAAATCGTTGTGCAAAAGGGAAAATGTCGCTCGAGAAACTTGTAGCATGTGTAATTCGTCAGACAAAGGCCTACTTCTACAAATTCAACTTAATGTATCGATGGGATTACGTGAACATTCCCTCAGACATAGTTCCTCGTATTTCTTCGCCATGGAAAATAATTACGCGGAAAGTAAAAGAAAGTAGCGGTGAAACCTTGTGTTTTTTCTTTAGCACGCAGGCTGGCTTCGTTTCTTTTAGGAGAACGGTCCTTTCGAACGAGTTCCCATTCGATTTTTCGCCTCTTTTCTTCCTTTTTGAAGAAATCGACGTGGCCACCGACGTGACAACAGATATGCAAGGATATAATTACGAATCCCTGTTGGGTGTATTTTGTCGCGGTCGTTGCGACATCGAGGGTTTTAATTAACTTTTCCACGGCTCGGTTTCGCGGATATAGTTTCGGTCGCTGCAACCGCGATGCAAAGGAATGTATGCATTAATTCTCGGTGGCTCGGTGTTCTACTTGCGCGCTCGTGGATAAATATTCTTGGAAAAGCTTTAACGTTACCGCAATGGCAGTTTTTCATTATCACTATGAAACAAATCCTTCGCTAGCGATTTTCTGCGTGTCGTACGTGGAACTTGTTTCATTAGCCTGTTCGTTTTCACTATTGCAGATAGAAATTTTTTTGTAATATTAAATTGAAGTTAAAATTCGTTTATTATTCGTCTATTCTAGGAGTGATAATGTGGTTTGGAGAATGTTGTTTTTTAAAAGGCATAGGGAACCGGCTGCACGTATGAAAAGTTTGCTAGTATCTGTGACAATTATTTATTTTCATGTGATATCATTAATATCTGCGTATTAATCTAAAATAATTGTTGTATGGTTAGATATATTGGAATACTAGCTTTACTACTCGGCTTCACCCGGAATTTAACATAAACTTGTTTAAATTTTAAACCGCCAATTAAATCTTAATAGATTCTGATTTATAATTTATTTATTTTATTTTTGTTAAAATAATCACATTCGTCTGGATTACCCAGGTACCTATAATGAGCTGAGACACATTTCGCGAGGTCACCTCAGAATTTACCTTTCGAAAATTTTTAGGTGACAGATAAATACACAAACATATAAACTTTCTGTTTACATATTAAGATTTTTGGCCAGCTTTTACTATACGACAATGTGTATGTCAAGTTATGATTTCATTTTTATGAAATTCTACGATAATTTTTAAAATTGTCTCGATAAAATTCTGCATTGATTAATTTTCTATTAATTTCTTCCTCATTCAAAACTATCCGCTACGTCAACAATACGATAAATATTTTTTATAGATTTTTAGCACGCGTATATAAAAATGTTCGCCATCACAGTACTAGTGTACCTATTCATGGAATATTTATCTGAAAGTGATATAAAGGCTTGTAGCAATTGTTGTGTGGGTAGGAAAAAATGTGCAAGTATAAAAGTAGAACAAACTAAAAGTACGTAGATGTGACGTAGTATTTATTTCTTTTCAGGAAAATCTTCCATTGCCATACTCTCCCTTCAATCTATTTAGACAATTTTCATTCCTAACTCGGTCATAAATGCACAAATGACAGAAATATTCAAGTGCATCCCTGCACTTACTCTCTGTATGCACTCACATCACTAAGAAATTTGAAATTTACTCTATTTCACCCAAATACATACCAACTTTTCTAGTACACATAATTCCGTTCTTCCCAACGTTTAACACAAAACGCTTACCTAATCACAGAAAACAATCGAATTGAGCACGTTGCAATAAGAAAGCTACAGCTCCATCTTTACCAACTTCAAGCAACTTCGAAAAAACTGTTTATAAAATTATTGCTTTGACTCGACATTAAAAAGAGAACACCAATTGAAAAATATATTTATCACACAATAAATAGTTATTATATTAATAAATTTCTATATCTATTTTTGACAAATTTTTCAAATCTGGAGCATTCGTATTTCGCAAAATTTGCAATAAATCGCTCATTTGTTATCGAATTTGCATGAAACGTCCACCAACCGATGTAGAATTTTTTTACGTATATTACACGTCATAACTCAAAAACTGTAAAAAATGGAGCTGCACCCCTCTTGCTGCAAGGTTCTCAATTCTCCTAAAATCACCGGTTACACCGAAAAAACAACCGTCGCAATAAAGAATTTCCTAACGATCATTCGAACGGTACACTCTTCGCGTTCGGTACATTGCTTCCTGGAACAGTTCCCATTATTTTTGCAGCGACGCGGCGCAGTGCCGTGATCGTATTAGGCGTTTTATCGCCGGCAAAGGGGAGGCAGCATCAAATATGCATTCGGGATCGCGCCGAGCAGTCACGTTTCTACCAACCACCGTTCTTTTCTTTCGCTTTTCTCCGCACGTCCCGGTCGCAGGCCACCGAAAGTAGGATGAATGACGTCCCTAATTTCGTTTCATGGGCGAACACCGTGCACCCGCGTCGGTTCTCCTACGCTTTCATAAGCCGCACCGTCATTGTGCACCGAGGACGCGCGATCGAATTGAAAACGCAGCTGCGCCTCCGAACGGCGGATAATGCGGCTTAATTGAGAATAAGTTGATAACGCACCTGATAGCGTCTCCCGATTTACGGAGACACAGCTTGTCACGGCAGGGTGTATTTATGGTGTTCGTGAGAAACGATGAGCACGAGAGATAATGTATTAGGTCGGTGCAAAAGTTCGCTCGCTTATTGTTAGGTGATGTTAAGTGCACGGAAATGGCTTTTTTTAATACACCTGCTTTGCTTGTACTTTTACCAGAAAACTGGTGAAAGGTCAGAGGTGACCAAGGAATATAAATATACTTTGATTAAAAAGTAAATAGATATCTCTATAATTAGATAATTGTAAAAGATTTTAGGGGAATGAAATATTCATCGAGATGAACTCTTTAAGACGGTCGATGAGCGTGCATTCGGAGATCATTCACACCAAATAATAACTTGACTAGTAATATCCAATAATGTATTAATACTAAAGTGTAGTCAAAATGTTTTATTTACGAAATGTGTGTTGAAATTAATCCTGTTTTCGACGTCCAACGATTAATGGACTTCATTCATTCTAATAAGCTCCGTTAGAAAATTGAGAAAACTATATAACTAACTCTTAATCGTGTGAAAAAGACTACTCACTCATACATACAATACCTAGAGAAAATATTTATTGCATTACTCGAATATTTAGCGTGTATTAATTTGCACCTCATTTCGTATTAATATCCGGAAAGTACTTTTACGCGATTGTCGACTAAGCATATTATTTAAAATAAATTAAACGCCTACTCTTAGGGTAGATGTATGTACCTTTTGTGGCCATTGCACTGTTTTTGTCAATGTACATAATTATCTTATTTTTAAATTGCTTGCAGATCATTATTATGTGGAGAATTTCACATCATAAATATTTTGATTTGTGTATCGTCAGAAATATAAAGTTACATTTATTGTTTACACATTTATAGTATTATAATTTTTAAGAAGCAGCCAAAACTGTTACAATATCTTAAAGTGGCCACAAATGGTACATCTACCCTACATTATCAATCTTGTAGTTAGGAAGATCATTTCATAGGATGTGGACTTGGGGGTGATAACATTTCCACTACTGTACATGCCTAATAGAACAATCAAAGTGTCAATGAAGTAAAAGCAGAACCATCAATGAACCCAAAAGTAAAAAACGACGAAATTCTTTCAGGAATCAACAGTTTCGAAACAGAAGTGTTGAAAGTACCAAAGAACCGCGCATTAGGTAATTCTCCAAGGAATCCCTGCAGTGTTCTCCGTGCCACGACGAGAGGCCAGAGCATCGTGCAGCTGGTGCCGCCGGTACAAAGCAAAAGTGCATCGAGGTGCAGCGAAACGGCCGATTGGCTCCGAAGCCATCGTCAACGTTTTATAGTGTATCATGTTCTACCCCGCAACTGTGCCTATACTACAGATCCACGTGCGCCGATTCACGCCAAGGCCTGGTTCGCGAAACCAGCCTTTTTACTTATCACGCAAGCCCACGCCATCGCCACGAAACCTGCGTCGAACCATCGAGAAAGTGTCACGCTCTTTTCTCGATCCAGGTGCTCTTTTTCTGCTGCCACATGACGGTTTTGCCACGCAAGTACGGCCACCGTGAATGGGACTGGAAAATTGCTGGGTCTACGGAGGACGCTGAGGAAAGTCGTCACCCTGCTGAGGATCGATGCCACAGTTTTGGAGCAGAAAGAATTTGCGGGAATTCGTTTTCTGGTGTGCAAGGGCTGTCGTTTAATTAATAGTATGTCTTGCGTAACGAGGGCTGAGTGACATTGGGGTAAATGGGATCTTTTGGAAGCAAGAGTTTTTTATGGACGCGTTGGTCATTATATGTATGAGTCTTTTGATTCTGCAATTAAGTTTATTTTTAGGAAAATTAATTGCATTGGGCGCTGCATACTGCTTTCCATCCTTTTTATTTTTTTATCGAGATTTGCTACTGTGGAACTTAAGAACTTATTGCAACCACTGATTCTATTCCTCGTAGAAATTTTTCTTATTATTTTTACTGTACTGAAATCTACTTCATGTTATTCCAATTAGACTATTAATGAATTCTATAACACATCGAATTATGATTTAATTAATCGGGAAGATATACTGAATTTGAAGTTTCAACCGTTTCGCTCAATACATTTATTCGTCACTTTTTATAGAAATATAAAAGCAAGTAGTCAATAAGGGGAACGTGGTCTCTAACGGGGACATTTACCTCGTGCAAGGATTGACGTCAGAAATGAAAAATCAATACTCTTTATATATTATGCAAACAAAATCAGTCTTGTGATCGCGTTTAATTTTATGTACATACAGCGAATTTCACGGGATCGATATTTCGATTTGAATTAATCACGGTGGCTAAAATGACGCTCGAAAGCTCGAAATAATTTGCTCTTGTAGGATAAATCGATAGAGTGCATTCGGCTATATTTAAAAGTAATCGTCCAAGTTTTAGTATTAACACGCAGCTTGGATAAAAGAATTGTGTGAACACGGGGTTTTAAAAATTTGATTACTATTATAAAAAATGTATTTCGATACAACAGCTTGTCTAACCTCTCATCCACAATTTTTACAGAATTTCAATGAGAAACTGTGAATTATCGTGATATAATTTCTTTTAAACGTGAATGCTTTTCATTTCATCGGATCAGTTGGATCTCCTGAAAATCTATGTCTTGAAAATGATTGAATGTAATTAACAAAACTGTACTATGCCTTTCGTTCCGGAGAGGCAGTTCTCAAAGGTATTCTCAATTATAACGCTTAACCCACGAATGTACCGTGTCTTTGTCCCTGATACCCGCTTTTCAGAATTCAGAAATTACTCTCATAATGCCTTCGAGCTAGCAGTAATGTGTTCCATTGGGGAAATTATACCGCTGCATTACTTCCGTCAGTAAAGTATCCGTTAGCCCTAAGACATAAATACATATGTACTATGTGCACATTGCCTGCAGTTTGCTTTTGTTTCACTATGTACTCCGATCTACAAGCACACCTCTCGAGCACTGAATGGTAACAAAAACGTTCCAAATGCACCGAGTGTGCGCGAAATACGCGATGAAATATTTACTACTAGCACCTCTTTTTAAGTGACGAACACATGGAAAATATCAGAGCTTGATAAAACTGAAGGATTCTGTTCGTATTCCTTTTCCCATTCTTTGGACGAATCGATTTGTTAATTCGAGTCTGATGTACAATAGAATAGCAAAAATTAATCCCAACGCTCTGCGCAGTGAGTCGAAGCGAATAGTTTCCCTGATCGGCAGCACTAAATAATAATTATTTAAATAACTCATTATAAAGGTCCACAAGAAAATTTAACAATCCAATCGACTAATTTCAGTATTTCATTCAATGCTCCTCAGCAACTTATGTACACAGATACACACAAAGCCACAGTGAGTTAATGAAAACCCAAAGTTTCCTCTGGCCACGTTATTCATGTCCGTGTCACAGGCACGGCCGAGGACAGACAGTTTCGACAAAGAGCTTTCTGAATATGAAATTTGTTCATTTCCCGCCAGGCATTTTTCCAGCCACCGTGAACGCATTCCGCCGCGCTCTCAATTAACAACGGCGAACGAGAAGCGTACCACGAAGTAGAGATCCCCAGGAAGCCTCCGCCGGTACAGCGCCGCGCTAGAATTTTCCTCGAGTGTGCCACGAGTCGCCTCGAGAAGAAAGGACTCATTAAGTGGCCATTGAAAATTTCCTTGACTCCACCGTTTGCCACCAATTTCTCGAACGCATCGAGCACCGTCCCCCAGCTCTCGTAACCCTCTTGGAAACTTTCCCTCGGATGCAAAATAATGAGACGAATAGGCGGGCCGGGTGACGGGGGACAGAGTTTCTGAAGAGCGTCGCATGGGTGCCACGAGGATAGCCCGAATCCTTATATTAAAAAAGTTTCGGCCGGCCCACAACCCTCGCCAAACTTGGTTCGCGGCTCGTTTTCCACCCTCCGAGCAAATTGCTAGGAGAAGTTTCCCCACGACCGCAAGAACCTGCTTGCATGGAGATTGTGCTCGCGTGGCTTGCTTTCCCAGAAGAGGCAGTCTTGAAATCTTATATTCCGTATTTTGTGACTGGTCACGAGGATATTATTGGGGGCTTTGGGATTAGTGCCTGTGACACGTTTAGGTAATGAAAATTAGCGGAGAAGTTCAAGTGTAATATGTAGAGAAAGGTGGTATGGTATTATGCTCCCTACTGGTAATTCAGCCCCCTCGTGATTTTTATATTATGAACAAAAATATCGTACATTTTATATTATGAACAAAATATGTACACAGAGAAAAACTAAACTTAATAATAAGCATAAATAACAACCTGCAAAAAAGAAAGTTTTTCGTCGTCTCCAAGAAGAAGCATTTCTTGTAGGTCAAGAAAGTTAAATATATTTGATAAAAGGTACTTAGAATCGATATTCATAAGGTCACTTAATCTTTGATATTTTCAAATATAAACTTAAAGTTTCCAAAACTGTGCGTGTTGATATATTGACCCCCATAATGGAAGGTAATATGGTCCCCAGGTAATGAGCCCCAAAACTCATCCTCCCATATTTCAGTCACCGAAATTCCTCATGAAGCTTCTGATAATATCGATGCAATATGCATGTTTTGTGGCGGACGTTATGCCATGGACCCACGTGGCGAAATATGAAATAAATACATCAGTTATTTTTTTATTTTATTTTCATACAGCTATTTTTTTATCTTTCATGTTACCAAAGAATTATGTTTTATGATTTTTCTTAGGGGGCCATATTACTCTCACTTTTGTAAGAGCGCCGAAAATGACACTTTTTCATAATATATGTTAAATTCAATTAAAGTGTTTTTCTTTTGCATCCACCTTTTATCATACATAAGTTTATCTACGTTTTAACCAAACATTTAAAGCAATTTAAATTATGGATCAGATTTTAGGAAATTATCCTCAATTTCCTTCTTCAAAAGTACCAATGATTACAATTTAAATTGTATCCTAAAATGTCACATAGCCTAAACTGAAAAACGAGGTTCGAGGTTCAGCATTCCCTGGCTTTACGATACTTCAATTCACTATCGACAAAAAGAAAATGACTTCCAGCAAAAGAAACCCTCCAAGTCCGGCTTACAATCTTTCCATATCCCAGCCATAAACAACTAAACTAAAGATGTCAGAATACACTTCGTCCCAAAAACCGCCAACAAATCACGTCCCCGTCATAAACTAACTTCTCGCCATTCCCGGAAAAAGCAGACAATCGAGAAACTAACCCTGTCGCCCCTCGCGTCCAGCTGAAAACTACGGTCAAACAACGGTCGTCCGCCGCGAAGACCCGCAGGAATTAACCAGAGACGACACGCTATAGTACAATACCGAGGAACAATATAATCCCTTCCGGTTGGCGCGGGATCGACGAATGTTTGCAATCGGCTGCAGGCCACTCGAACGAAACAAAAGGCCTGGTGTAACGACGCTGAAAAGGTGCTCCAGGTCGTAAGTGGCTGCAAACATTTCGTCGGATTTGACGATCCCGAAGGGCCTCCTGACAACGACCCCCTTATTGGGGCACAAAGGACAACTGGCGCGGGGCAACGCAGCGCCCGCGCAAACCATATGATCGCCCCGGACAATGGCCTAAAAAAAGACCCTTTTCTCCACCAACTTTTATCCCCCCTTTTAACCGACGTTTCTCTCCCCCTATTATCACGTGCCAAAGGATCAGCAAGGCCCTCGCGTTTTGTCAATCGCGGCACGTGCCCGCCGCGGTAACAAAACCGCGAAGAGGACGCTCCGCCACGTGGCCCTGTTCCACGGACACGTCGCGAGAATCGAGGACGAGAATCGCGACGCAGAATCGACGTGGCTTGTTTCGATTTTAAACGCATACGCAGTGACAGGATCGTGGTGAATGGTGGAGAAGCATGGGCTGAAGGATTGGTTTGTGGGAGTGACGTGGGAGTTTCATGATGGTTGTTAATTGGATTTGTTTTGAAATGCTGTGGAAGGACCATTATGGAAAATGATAGGGAAATATGTATAACGGTTTGAATAGAGGAATTTTGGGAATGAAAATTTGTCGTCCAAGGGTACTCAGTTTAGTTGGATTCGTTATTCAGGGAGGCTGTTATAGGATGTGTCTTTTTAATCAAATCCACGTGAATGATTTGGTTTGATTCAAATTATACGCCAGCAAATATTGCAGCATTTGCTGGCGTTTGACGTTATAAACGACAGCTTTAAATTCGTTGAATTTCTCTGTGTAATTTGCCAATGCAGAGTGGAACGCGAGACCTCCAACTCTGAATATTACACATACGCAATGGAAATGCGTTTAGCTGATAGCGTGGGTGGTAATAAATTGAGGGGACTAATTCGATAGAAGTATCGACGCGGAAATGCAGAATACCGCGCATCATCCTGCTTCATTATGGAATTTTGATTCACGGCCTACGGTTAACTGCGCGCTGCAGCCGTGAATTAAATTTACGTCTCAATGAATCGCTAACAAAACCGCGCAGGAACAAATACGGCTACGTAAACGCGTTTTACTGCTGTGGGGCATTATTCCATCAGGCTCGTGGGGGTCATTGCAAGGTTTCACGAAGGGAATCCTTGGATTTAAGGGAAAGAAAGCCTTGACCCTTTCTTGCACTCTAGAGAATTCAAGAAACGGGACGTCTCGGCGCCAAAGCGATGCTATTATCGCCATCCATTTTAAATCGCGATACTGTGAGTGATTCCTTTTGGCAATGGTTGTTTCTGCATTGCGGATAAGCTTCATTTGGTAAGAAGTCTGCGACTCGGCGTCGTTATGGCCTCGGAGTTGATGGGACTTTCGTAACGATTCGACTTTCGGCACCGAAAACTGGGGCACTTTTTTCAATTTTTGTTCAATTAGATTCTGAGGAATATTAGGGAACAGTGATTATCACACAGTGTCTTCTGATGAAAGAAATATGAGGAACTGAGAAATCTTGAGAAATATTGTGAGTAGAAACGGAAAAATGATGAAAGATGTAATATTCGAAGGAAGTCGTACAGAAAAAAGAAGATGAAAAAGAAAACTGTATTTTATTTCGCAACGAAATATGAAAATAATGTAGCGAGTCCAGAGAATGCTTGCATTAAATAGAATCTGGGATTTGGCAGGTCGAAAGAATTGCGAATGTAGAATATACAACGAAGGAAATTATTAATATTTTGTGTAATATTTATGATTGTAATATTATCTAATAAATTATTTTCCCGTTAAAATGCAATTATCTGAATACTGTGTCCACCAGTTACTCCAAATTCAACCATAAATGCCTTTTAAAAAATACACCAAACATCCTCAAAATATCACCACAGAATACAAGACCCTGCTGCCCTAAATATATCACATAAAAAAATTTACACACGTCATAAATGACCCAGTTTTCACAGCATTGGGCGACGAACATTTCCGTCTTTCAAGCATGAATACATCACTGCCGAAGTCTCTTTCCTTTGTTCGATAAAAAGCAGTCGAAAGCAACACTCTACCCTCCACCCACAATAAAAAACTACAGTTCAACACTTTATATCTGACACGTCTGCATGAATTCACGACTTCGATATATTATCGCTCGTGAACCCAACAATCCAGTCCCATTCCACATTTATCACCAACAAAATGACACGAACGAATATTTCTATGCCACTTGCAACACGCAGTTGGAAATGTACTCCAAGAACCAGTTTAAAATTGAGCTCTGGAATTGGAAAAAATTAACTAGAGCAAGTTTACAAGAAAATATCTGAAACCCGGCGGAAGTACCAAAGAATGCGAGTGACACTGGCCAAGATGCACGGTGCACTCGTTGCAGCTGTGAAAATGCAGAAAATACCGTTGCGAGGAAACGGGCTAGGAGAGGAAGCACGCGGATTCCGCGAAACCGCGGCCGTAAAACGATCGAACCTCGAAAATTAGAACCCTAGAAGAAATCGTTCGGCGAAGAGTGCACACCTACGGAATGCACTCGATAGCCTTGGCTCGTAAGACGGGTTTCAGTTGTATGCGGCAACTGCATCTCGCTGCATACGCGCTTGCCAGCGCGGTATACGTGCAGCGAAATCTTGACCGAGATGCAGCAGCAGCATCCTTTCTTCGAGGATTCTCTCGTCACCTGCAGCAACGAGGCTGACAGTAAGGGCCTTTTCGCACGAGACACTTTTGTGCCCCCCGGCTGGCATTCCCCGCACTCTCCATTACAGAGGGTGAGTCGGAAGTTCTTGGCCAGTTAAAGCGTCAAATTAATTTGTTCTATAAAGACTCGTGCTATTCGAAATGAAGACCACTGCGAGTAATTTCTGCGAATGATTTATGACTAACTCGTAATGGAAAATTCTTGCCAACTGTACGACGCTTTGGGCTTCGGGGGTGCGGAAAAGAACGCGGGCCTGTGAACTGGTTAAGAAGTCGGTGATTCGCTCGTGTGGAAAAGCCTTAACTGGTCGTTTCGAGTTTTCGTAGCAACTTCGTTCCGAGACAGACAGTAGGTCGAACTGTCGAAAGCACGTCGCGAACGATGAATAATACATGTCACGGGGCGAATGTAGTTCTTCGGCGAAAATTCGAACCCGTCTCTGTGCTCGCGGGATAAATTGCTTCTCTTCTACGTTTTTTGGCGGGGTAATTTACTTTCTTTCTTTCTGGCGGGAACGGCGAAACACGGTAATGGCGTTTGGTGGAGAGCATTTTAAGTCGGGGGAGCAGCTTTTTCTTACCGGCCAGACGAAATGAAATGGTCGCCATAACTGGAGCGAGATACGATGTTGAAAGTGGAGAATTTTCATCCGGTTGATATGCTTCACCTCGCAATGGGGTGTGGAATATTTTCAGAATCTTAGTACGTTAATAAATGTGGCAGTGTGAATGTTATTACATTAAAGGCACAGCATATCTTTCTTGGAAGACTTCATTAAAGGACGGTTTTCTCTGCGCAAATTCCTTGCGACAGTTATTGCGGCAGAGCAAAGGATCGTTCGTTTTATTCAACCAAAGTCTTCATTGAATGTAAAAATATATAACACGCCTTTTTAATCAAAGTATTTGCCTTGGCTTTCTGTGACCTTTCGCCAGTTTTCTGGTAAAAGTGCAAGTTGGCGTAGTAAAAACAATATAAATTAAATATATATATAATAATAATAATAATAATAATAATAATAATAATAATAATAATAATAATTCGTCTTTATTTATCACAAAGTTACATGAATTAAGGGATAAAAGGGCGAGGTTCAGCATACCTGCTGTTTTGCAACCTAACCCCAAAGCAAGAAATATTAGAAATAAAGTTAGCTAGATAAAACAGAATACCTAGAACAGCGAGAGAAAAAACATAGGAAGGACAGGAGACAAGGGGAGCTACACATAGTAGACAAGGATAAAAGAACGGGCAGCACATTTAAAAGCGGGAAAAGAAGACAAAGAACGAATTTCCATAGGAAGAGAATTATAACAGAAGCAGGATAAGTAGGAGAAAGATGCCATAAATTTGACCATATATATATCAATAATACAATGTATATCAATTAAACGATTTTATTTAATTTCATAATAAATTCCTACAATTACGATGGAGATGTGTCACTGTAAATATAATTGTGGGGCGGGATATTTCATCGCTTTTCCTCGCTCATTTGAAATTGATTCATATCTTGCGCCACGGTTTTATTTAAAGTAACATATCGCCATCGCAATTGTAGTGCAGGGAACGAATTGTTTTTAGTTGTTAGAAAATTGATATCTATTTTTTAATATTTTCGTTTCAGCGTTTGAGTTTTGCAACTAAAAATAAACTAGAAAAATTGAACTATTTATAAGTGATGCATCATTTCTCGATAAATTGTGTATTTACGGAAATCGCGATGCTACTACGTAACGCAGCGACTTTTTGTCGTCATCGAGAAGAACGTGAGAGGTTATTTCCAAGTCGATTAGATTTATGGGCATAAGTTAAAATTGTAGGGGATGTAAATTTTTGGTAGAAACGGATGGAACTGGGTTAAAATTGAGTGATTTGGTTAAAGTGGATTGATACAAATGGGTTAAAATTGAATTACAAGATTTGGACCAGAGAAACGAGGGAGCAAACGAATGAAGCTAAATAAAATCGTTTAAAAAGATATTTACGTACATCTAATATCACCTAAAAGTAACCACACGAATTTTTCACCGACCTAATACATGTTCCATGAAATGCAAAATTCTGCAAACGTATATTCAATATCCTGCCCTTTTTCTTCATCTGTTATGAATTTGTTAGTACACTGTTTTCTGAACTCAATTCGTAAAACTTGTAGCATTTGCAACGACTCAAATATCCTAGCATGAATGGGCGAAAGAAAATTGCATGGATCAACTTTCCGCGAAATTTGTATAAGACGAATAACAGTACGCGGTAAAAAGTAACAGTGGAAAGAGACTCGTGCATTGCCTCCAGGGTCGAGGGTTGTTGAAAAGCAAGGTTAGGTGGAAACTAACGGCTATAAAGTCAGCTGAATCGCATGATACCGTTAAGGCGATTAACAGGCACGATGTCAAAGAGGATTCTGTTGCGACAAATAGTGCAACGTCGATTCTCTTTCAATGGCTGGGCAATAATACGCCGAGCATTTTAATTTAGTTAGAGATCGATAGGGTGTGGAGCAGCACGTGCTGACGGCAAACAAGGTTTCCTCGATAACCCTCCTTCGCATTTACGCGCACTCCGTATCCACGAACCCTCTTGTACAGGGCGATCAACAACGTGCGCAACTATTATTAGAGAACCCAGGGAGCTGTCGGTTTAGCAGTGTATAGAATGCCGAAGATCACAATCTAAATTGGCGACTTGGTACTCCGCCGACTAGAGACGGTATCTGATTTAAAAAGTTGATGGTGACAGGAATTTTAACGTGACAATAAATTTAATTGAGATAAGATAGGAGGACGGAGGTCTTAACTAATCATTGTTAATCATAGTTTTTATTAATCATTGAAGAAAAGTTACTTTTTGGAAAATACAGATTGTTCTATTGAAAATATTATTAGTGTTTGATGTGTTTGGAAATATAATAAGGCTTGTACTTTTTTCAGTGATAATAAATTTTGATCTTATCCTTGTAGTCTAGTTATTTTCTGGAGCGATAATTCTGTTCTTGAGTAAGAATTTATTACTATTTAAGATTTATTCTAGGATAATTAATTGAGATGCCAGTGTTGTTTTTTGTTATTAGATATGTTTTACTCGCATGTAGATATTTAATACCAGATGATTGTTACGAGAATTGGAACTGGACTTCATCGGAATCACTTAGTGCTTGCTACCCTTGCGCTTAAATTTATCATGCAGAGTGCGAATTATTTTACCTTGAACTAGTAAAAATTCAAACCCATTTTACATTAAAAACGCACGTAAAAACAACTGTTATATATATTCAAAAAAATCTACAAACGATTAAAAATTTCCACTCGCATTTGGCTTGAAATAAATTTACTAACTGAAACTTTTTTGACGACCCTGGCGATACGGTTAATATAATTATTACGATATTACAGGGAAGCAAGGTTAACGGTAACGAATGCACACTCGTGCGTGAACGAAATCTTCTTGTTAACCATTTTCTATGCTAAATTTATTCGTTCATCCTGTGAGAAAAACCGTGCGCGTTCTTGTACAACTAAGTTTCGCCCCGTTTTCTTTTTTTAAGTCGCCACGAGACATTGATATAAAGTGAAACACACCGCCTGAGTCGACCAATAGGAAATCGATAAGTTATTCTATAAACGTTATCAAAGGTGTCGGAATGGTCGATAGACTGATGCCATTAAAATATACAGTCAAAAGCAACGTGGATTCCGGCGTTAAAACACAAGGGTGGATCCTCGATGAACAGCTTCTCCCTCGTGGCAATTTAATTATAAAAACTGACAGGAACCCTCGAGAGGGTGCCAGCACCCTTTATCGAAATAGGAAATTGAGGATGCCACGTGGAAATAATGAAAATAGGATTGCTTCCACCCCTTCGAATCTCCCGATGCAATTTACCGGCATCGTTCGACAGTGTTTCTCCTTTTCCAATTTATTGGCGAATAAAATGTTCCTCTTTCTTTAGAAGCACGTGATATTTTGCTGTAGAAGGCGGGACGCAAAGTAATTACTAATTTCAGCAACTTTATACACAAATTACTGACAATTCCGCGGTGCACATTGCGAATAGAAATATTTCACGAACAAAATACCGTTTTCTTATGTGGACAGTTATGTTCCTCGAGATAAAGTATACGCTTCGAGTAAGAGACAGGTTAAAACGTTTACCTCATACTCGTGGAAACACGCTTGCAATAGAATCTACTAGGCAAGCTATCCTCGAAAAAAAAATTCAGAATGCACACAATCGATGCTTGGTGTCGCTTCGTAACAGGTTACACAATCGACCGGTTCTTTCCTTCTTCAAGAATTACGTGAATCCTTTATGTAAAAGCTTCCTTTGGAAACAGTTACATCAAGGTGTCAGCAGACAAGAGTGAAAATTGATTATGCAATGAGACAAAACGACTCGGAGCACGCCGAGTCGATATATAAAATCAACGAATTAAAGGTGCAATATTTTTGCAAGCACTTGTAGCGAGTGTCGTAGATTAAATCCAGCAAGAAAGACTCGAGATGCGAGCGAACAAGAAAGTCGTGAGAACGATGAAAAGGAGAGGCGAAGGGAGAAATTTCGCGTGGAAGTGCATTCGCGAAACTTAAACCGCGATCACGAGCGATAAGATACTTCGATCTCGATATTTGGAGCAGAAGAGACATGACATTGGACTCGATTTCCAGCGAATCCACAAGCTCCCCCGTGATGCGATCTAGTCGCGCGTGTTTATCGAGCAGGGATTGAAACGTGACGCGTTCTATTGACAGTCCTGTGTCACGTGCACGCACGCGTGACAGTCACCGCACAACAATACCCGCCGAAACCTCTGTAATCAATAATTCTATAGAACCGTGTGAGTAAATTGTCCTCGATTTCATGCGGAACACAATGATTTCACGAAATAACGTGCACGTGTGTGTACAGAAAGCTTAAGGCGTGAAGATGAATTGACACTTTGATAACAGCTCGTTTTGGAGCAAAAGCCTCCAAACTGTTTCTTAGCGCTGAACTGTTGAATGTAAGGTTGTGCGAATATTAAAATATTAGCACTGCGTGGTTTTTGTAGTGATGTTTATCTGATTGCATGTACGCGCACCGATATATTGCTGTGGTATCAATTTTTTTTATTCTTGACCGTGTAAAGAAGGAGCCAGTAAAAATAAATAAACGAATCACTTCGTTATCTTTCTGTGATGAAACACTTTTGAATTATGCATTAAAGTAATTATAGTTTGTACTAAGAACTGCATTGAAGTTTTGTGAATTTGTGTCAATGAATTATTAAGTACTAAGTGAATTGAAATACTTTTTTGAAGTTTATGATTTTGCAGGCTGAAGCAAAGCTTGTGAAAATGTTGGGAATATTATGTAAAAATCCTACGATAATTTGCTCGAGCAAGTCGTTACCACTTGACAGCGGTTATCAACGTATTAAAATAATTGGGGTCCACTTTTAGAGACTTGGATTACGTTTGCTTAGTTAATAAGCGAATTTCTTTGAAAGTGTCTTGGCAAGGAATGTACAAAACGACGTGATTTGCAAACTTTTTACTTTCTTTGCCCATTACACACCAGTTCTCGAGCAAAAGATCCTCTCGCTGGTTTCCCTGGCCTGACGTTTCTTCCTAAATTAGAACCTACACTTGACACGGTTATTACTTTTCACTTTAATAACCTGCCACTCTCCCGTATAATTATATTACATCGGGTAATTCTAATTTCTCTGCAAGTCCTGATTATTTCGTTTCTGTTTTCGCCAACGTCGAAACACGATGCTTAGAACGAAAAGGGTCAGAAAAGGTTTGTCGTCAGAACAATGCAAGCTATTAAAAAAAATGAACTCATTACTGAAGAGAAAGAAACGATTTTACACGGAGATTTTTGTGTATCGAGAAACTCCTACCCACGAGTTTCTTTAAAAATATCGTCACCGATAAAATTAACGTCAAGTTGACCTACTGCAGCAAGTAATCCTGACATTTTCGGTGTTACCAGGTCTGAGAATTTCTCCTATCTATGTTTCTATAATTATTCTAAACGTTCTACATATCCTGTGCCTCAAAATCTTGTGCAACGATCAAACTACTTGCCACTAATTTTAATCTACAAATCTGTATTGCAGTTGTTACTGCACTGTTTGCTAGCTAAAGCCAGCTATGCATTAAAGGCAGATTTTAATCAGGGACACTACAATAGTTTTCAAGTTTTTTACAGAATGGGGAGTTTTCGATTTCACGCTTCTGGTGAACACGATTTCTCTGAGGAACATTGTGACTTGAAGATATTCTATTTATTTATGTTAGTTTGCTGCGTAACTTACAATTAGATGAGACTTTACTGCGTGAACAATGCAGATACAGTGTTAAATAGGCGATTAAAAAACAGTGGCATAAAATTTGCAAATCTAATCTCCAAATGAAAAGAAAAGTGCTAAAAAGCATCCAGAGTCCACAAATCTTGTATCTCTGAAATATCACTACTCCATATAATATCTATATATTCTAGCACATTACAAAATTATTGCATTGCTACTTTACAATATTTCTTTTTAATTTTGAATTGCATCACACGCGCTGCCTATACACTCTCACAAACCCTGCAAAGTTCTTCCCGGAACAGAATACAGCCCAGCTTTGAAACGACCCCACAAGTAATCGATCGAACTTAAATCCGTCAACTAACAAGGCCACGTGTAATTTTTATCACAGAATACGACAACTGTATTCCACAAGCAACGATCCTGCAGACCAATATTTGTCAAACCTCACTTCTGAACTGCAAAACACACTTGCAAACTTTGCAACGCCATCCCCCAATCACCCCAAATGCAACTAAAATTTTCTTCCATCAATACGATCAGCTTTCAAAATACCAAACACCTTTCAGTAGCAGTTCCTCCAATTATTTCGAAGCGCTCATTCATTTACAACAAGTGCACGGAATTCATAGCATAGAAAAATCTGAACAATGCCCTACCACGTCGCTGAGCACTGTCCCAGGGCAAACCACGCGTATAAAGTTAGACAAAAGGGTGCTCACCGTTCATCTTGGGTGACAGTGATGTCAGGCGGGGGCGCAGAAGGCGAGGCACCGTCTGGAGCATCCAGTTTGCCGGCTGTTTCCTCGCTGTTCCTTGTCCTTAAATTCGTGCAACGAAACGCGAAGGAGTGACGAGCGCGCAAGGTTTAAAACCACGGATCCTCACGGCGACGACATCGCGGTATTCCCTCGTTAATCCCTTTTCCTTCCCCCGACTTCCTTATGAAAACTCGATCCCGAGGACCTTGCCCAAGATCCAAACCCCGATCCTCGTCACGCGAACCGAACACACTGGACTTTCAGCATAACACCAGGCAATATCGCTTTACCGTTTGCACACCTCCGTCCACGCTTCAACGTTCTCTATTTGCCACGATACTTTCAAACATTCCCGCGCCACTTTCACCGTCCAAATCCGTTTGATATTCCAATCCTCGTAATCTCTTTCCAATAGGTTTCCAATTAAACGGGCTCTACGAAAGACTACCTATATCCCCCGATTAAAGTTTGCGATTCACCGTCACGTGCCAAATATGATTCCGTGTGATCCTTCGCGGACGGTTTTCACCGGGCGAGCCACAGGCTTCTACCAAACTTCTTCGACCACTGCAGGTCCTGCAGGAGTGCTGGGGCGCCTCCACCCCGTTTGACGCAACAAACTTGCCTCCGCGTCTCCGGCGCACCCTCCTTCGCTAGGTACGGACCGTTAGTTCGATTATTAGATTTATTACAGAACGCCTTGCTCCCTCTGAGACCCTGCCTGCTTCTTAGGTGAAAGCGAACGGCAATTATCGTGGAGCGTGGCCAAGTGTACCTATAGTTTGCCCTGTGCTGGATCCTGTGCCCTCGTAAACACACAGGCAAGAGAGGCGTCTCCGTGTACCCCGGATCGGAAACCAATCGCCGATGGCACTCTCTCGCTGAGTAGGTTCGAGTGGCCCCGAACACCTAGGCGGCCGCTGCTCTCCCGCACAGGTCACTGGTCCCACGATTTCGGTATGCGGGGCCCTGTATTCGGAACGTGTCCCCTTCGCTGATCTGCGCGCCACTTTTTTTCGCGATGTGAAAGACCTGCTTTTCACTCGGAGCTTGCGTTAGACAGACTAACCGTTCCGTCTATACCAAATTGGTGTCTTCTTGAATATCAATTCTGTCTCTCTTCTCTATAACCTTTACGGAAGTACAGTCTGAGAGTCTGACGCAAGTGTGTCCTCCAATTGTGCGAAGCGCTCGGACAGAGTCAATATTAACGAAGCACTGGATTCAGTAAGCTGGTGTTTCTAGAACTGTGCGAAGCGTGCTCCTAACGCCAAGTCTGAGACGATACTCCGTTTTGGTGGGTTAGCTTGCGTTCCAAAGCCCTCATCATCCAGAGCCCGCGAGATCGATGGGCCAGTGGATGAAGCCCGTTCGAGCGAGAACCTCACGCTCCGAAGCGTGACGACTTGGAGGATACACTGACGATTCGGCCGGCGGGCGAGGAATGACGTCACCGCGGAGGTGCGATGAGACTGCATCCAACGAGGACCAAGGGTACGCTACGCGCTTTCGCCCCCGTCGTATCACTCGCGCTTCTCGGTGCGAAAAGGGAATCGGGGTGGCTGGGGGGTAGAGAGGGCGGCGCGCACGTGCAGTGCCGGAAAGGCCACGTTCTTTTCTTTCTTATCCCGAAAATCGATCGTTAAGACACGCTGCATCGAATGACACACGCCGAGGGGGTGGCGGGCACGCGTGCACGGCTGACCACCGACGCACACTCTACGCACCCTCTGCGCCGTCCAATTCTTCCTGTCTGCTGGCCCCCGAGTCACTGGAGTCGCCTGAGCCGAGTCGATGCGAATTTTCGCCAACGCCACATCCCCCTCGGGCGACTCTGTCCCTTCCTCTCTTTTTTCTCTTCCCTCAGAGAAGGAAACGCGGACCGCTATCGGCCGGATTGGAATGCGATTCGCGGGTGCAGCCGGTACTAATCGCAACACTCGCCAACCGCCACGATGCACTCGAGAAGACTGGAGTCCCTCTCGGTAGGTGAGGCCCCCCCCTCTCCTTTCACCCTTGTACGCTTTCAGTGTTGTACCGAGGTGCTCGTGGCCACCGGTGTCGCGTCGAGTGGCTCGTGCTCGGCGTTGATTCGCGGGAAGGATACGGGAGGGGAGGGGGAATCGAGCTTTCGATTTAATTGCCTCGCGTGAAATGAAATTGGAGGAGAAAAATTGTGGCGGATTTGTTTACCGCGGAGATGGCGATGCGAGCGGGGAAATCGATTTGTTTGGTAGATCTGGGATTGGGGCGGAAGTAAAGTTTTAATTTGAAACACCCTTGGGGTCCCCAGGAGCGGAGAAATGAATTTCTTTGAAAAATTTCTGGATATATGCGGAGTGATTCTTAAACTGGTTCTTTTATGTGGAGTGGAATTTTGAAAGGGGGCGGATATTGGTGAATGGGTTACTTTAAATAAATCTTATAATCAAGCAGGAAGGAATTTTTAAGATCTACTCTCACTGAAATTAAATTCCGAAAGTATAGCAAAGGAAAATTTGGGAAATTAAATGAGTAAAGCTTCTGCTAGTGACACACTTTTTTCAAATGTAAATTTACGAATGATACCTCTACATTTACACTATGTACGCCTAATTTATAAAAGAAGATTCTTCTGTGAAAAATAAAAGAAAATTACAAATTTGTAAAACGTGAGAAATTTGTATCCACGGGCACCAGAGGCTCCGCGACCTTGTTACGACCCTGCAATCGAAACTTTTCTCTCTCGCGGCACCCTCTCACTCCATCACGTGCTACGTTACTCCTCGCTTCCCTCTTCGTCACCCCAGAGAGCCTCTCTGTTTATTAACTCCTACGTCCGTCCTTCTCCCTCCCACGTCCACTCGCGAGTTGCTCCTCCGTCGTTGCACCGAGGACACGGCTCGGTTAGGTTCGTAAATTCTCGGCACGAATATACAAGGTATGAGGACGAGGAAGAGGGAACGGTTCGTCGAACGAGAAAGGTAGCCTCTGATAGGTGCGAGAGAAGGATAGCCTAGCGGTGAAAGAAACGGCGTACAGATCTGAGAAGGAGCGTGCACTGAGTGAGTAAGTATGACGAGAGCGTGGAGCGAGTGAAAGAACGTGTGTACGAGAAAGCGAATAAGTGAATGGGCGTGAGAAAGAGTGAGGACTTGAACGAACGTAAAAACTAGAATGAGGCGGCGCTCGATGAGAAAGAGAGGCCGCATATACCTCCGCTACCTTGCTCTAGCGGGCGTAGAAAAAGAGTCGGGACGTAATTATGAAATTGCAATCCTTGGGGCCATTTTTAACACCTCATTATCAAAATTAGATTTGTCAAAATTTACCTCGAAGCCACCTCCCCCTTATCATTTTTACTTAAAAAATTAAATGGTCATTTAATTTGTAGAAGGGACAATATTTGCCACGCGTGTATGAAGACAATTTGTGGGAAATATAGGCGTTATGCATGTTAAATTTGGAATGGACTGTTTTAATGATGCTGTTGGTTAGTTTTTAGCATCAGAATGGAACCATTCGATTCAACATTTTTTCTAGTGTGTTTCTTAGGTTAAATAGTCCCCGGAGATTTAAGTATTCCTTTATGTTCCCAGAATTCGTGTAGGTGCACACTGCACGTGTATTTCAGAACGTTTTGCAGAGGAAGTTCCTGCGTCCAGAAACAGGTAACGAATTCACGTGAAATGTTAAAGGTGGTATGACTAACAAGAGGGGAACGTTTCTGCGTGGTTATTGCCATATTAAACGGACGATCAACTACAAACAAGCGCCGAAAGGCATCTGATTGAATGAAAAACCACTGAAATGTCGCAACATCTAACATTTTCCATTGGGAAAACGAGAAGTCTGGCAAGAAAAAAATAGTTCTGATGTGCAGTAAATTAAATCACGCATTACACGATAAAATGCGGGCAATAAATATAATTGAAGAGTCCTTGTAAAAAACACTGTAAGTGCCAAAAATCAAATTCTCTACCATAGTATTTTCATTCATTCAATTTTTTTACAAATTTGTCCATTACAGTGTTTTCTACAAGAATTGTTTAATTGTTCTTATAGAACATAAACTTGGATAAAACCTCAGTAAAACATATCGAATCGTAAAATTGACTCCACTTCTTTCTAACCCGTGTATAAACATTGCTAAAGAATATTATTTCCTTTGAACTTTCTGATAATTGCAATAGCTTTTCGTAATTCCTCGAAACAGGGGTATTCTATAAATCCTTTAATGAGTGATTATACAAGGAGGAAGTATGATTAAAAGTCAGCTTCGTAATAACTGCTCGAAGTTTTATAGACGGAAAGGGGAGGACGGATGCATTAAACTGATGCAGTGAAAATTCACTTTTCCTTTCTAGAGTGATTGGATTTCATTAAAAGTAGATTATCTAATACATCTGCCGTTACAGTGTCCCGACGTGCACACACCTCCAGAGAACGAGGTTACACGATTAATGAGAATTTCCGTGGTTCGAGGGACACAAAGAGAGAAAACTGCGACCGTAACCCTGGCACAGGACGATTTATGAGAGAGCACGATATGTACGTACCTAATATATACCGTGCTCACGAAATTCAAAATCGATTCGACGCTGCATGGAACATTTGCATTTCAGTGATACTACTCTGTATCAAACTATAGAAGCTATTGATCAACTTATCGTCTAATATACTGCTTACGATTATTTATCAATCATATTCTTGGATAATTTAGAAAACTGAACTAACAAGGAAGCATTAAAAACTCGAAAATTCTGATTTTAAAATCAGCCCTTAAAGTTGTCGGGTTTTTAGTTTTTTTTTTAATGATTTTATTTAACTTATGATAGTGTGATATAGCATAAAAACTAATTCATATATTTTAAGTTTTGTTCTACCTCGCATAGTTACAAGGTTATAACTTTATATGAATTTTTGTAACATTGTTCTGCCATTTGAATGAATTCAGTAATACATTTTATTCCCAACTTCCCATTCAGAAATATCTCAATAAAAGATTAGCGGGGATTGCTGATTAAATTCGTGGGAATCGCGTTTCACGAAATTATTGGATATTCCACGTAACAATTCATAATCGAATTAATAAATCCAATTGACTTCGACTTCTTAATTAATTTTCCTCCTCACCATTCCTATTATTAAACAATTCCACAAGGAATATGTTGTACCTATTATCTTCGATAAGAACTTTGAAACTCTGATCAACAACTTTTTCGTACACCCGGTACGCCTGCAAACACTCTCCAAATATACGTATCACGATCGATTTCTATCTGAATGTGAGCAGCTTCTTCGCGCAAAACGAATTCAGTATGGTATTGAAAGCAGGACGAAAAAAGGACGACGAAACGACGTTGTTGGAGTGATGCCACGAGGAATGGACCCGCGCGACGATAGAAATCCGACCTAATTGCAATAAGCTGGACGCGATCAGTCGTTAACTGGATCTGAAACGTGCTTTTGAAAAGCAATTTATTGCGGAACGGCGTTGGAAATCGAGATGAAGTTACAAGCACCGCATCGATTTCGATAGCAGTGTTTCACAGACGTCGTTGCGATGCTAAAAAAAGGCGGGTACATAAACCTATCGCGTGCCAAGAGTCACGAGTTGGAATTTTGAAATGTAGATGCTACGCGAAATTAAATCGATTCTACTACGCCAGAAGTTGTTGAAATAAATCACCTCGAGTGATTTATTTGAGAGAAACATATTGCTTTCGTGTTTCCTCGTGAAGGACAAAACGATATGAGGTTTAGAAAGTATGGAGTAAACATTAATGATAGAAATTCAGGGGACGCTATAAAACAAAGTTCCTGGATTTATTCCTGTGAGTGATATTTGTGTATTTCTACTGTTTATGCAAGTGGTTCGATGCAATTATATTGAAAAATTCAATGAAATATTAGTTAAATAGCAATTGAATTTAGCTTGATTTGATTTAAAAATACATAGCACAGGATCTTGCGTATTGGTTTCCTCTAAAAAAAGATTTGTTTGGGTATTTACGAAGTAGATTAAATTTGAGAGTATGTGCAAATCCTACCTTGAACGAGGCAGGAACATGGAGCCATCGATGAACACAGAACCGGAGAGCAGAATGTACCAGCTTGTGGCCAATTCGCCAGTGCTGAAATATTTCAAATAATATTCGTTTAAATTTTTAAACAGAAAGAAAGTCTTATACTTAAAGAAAATATTTTACTCCTTGAAAATTGAACACATTGTATATTAAACTTATCGTCTATTTAAATTTGTTATTAAAAGTTTTTTGCAAAAGCCGAACCGCCAAACTACATTTGTCTAAACAGAAGAAATAATTTTGTAACTAAAAAGTAAAATTTAGAGAATAATAATGTAGACAACAAGCTTACTGTATAATTAACATGATGAAAGAAACTATGAGATAACTGTAACAATAGAGTAATATCCGAATTGCAGTTTCATGAAACGATATATCGATTATGCTAATAGAGGAAATTATTAGTGTACTAATCCCTATCGATTAATAGCGAATTCTTCTTTTCATAGCTGAGTGCACACGGCGGAAGTTTCTGGTTCCGTTAGGAAAAAATAGCGAATAATTACTTAAGCAGTATTTTAAGAGTGCAAAGGAGCTTGTTATTTATAATTATAAGGTGGATTATGGTGGATAATAAATGCATTCTAGGCGTGAATCATAGATGCACAAGCGAATATGGGATTCATAAATATATAGGTAACGTGAGAGACTAGAAAACGCACGAATATTTCGTATAAATCATTGACACTAGGATTTATATAAAAAACGACTTTTGAAAAAAAAACAATTTCCGAATTCCACTATTGTCAAAAACCGGTTTGCGAATTTTCGCAAGAAATATATAAATAAAATAATAATATATAAGTATATGTACGTATTTATTTTAACAAATTTCAGTTTCCTTAATTTTTATAGAATTACAAAAATATAACACAATAAAATAGACTGCATACAAAACCAAATAAAAAAAACTAAAATAACTAAAATCCGCACAAAATATAAACCTTCTAGCTAGAGTGATACCAAAATTATCAATCTTTATTTCATTTAGTATTTTTCTTCTAAAAATATGAACTCGTGAATGATTAGTTTTACAGTGATCTGTTACCTACTATTTACAGTATGCTTGTGTTCGAGGCGATTTCAAGTCAAAATATTAACCTTTTTTAATTAAATAATTAATTCATTTTTGCATATTAATTCTAGTATATAAAACCGGATTTTTAAATTTAAAACACGGTTTTTAAAAATTTAACCCACGACTAACCCTAATTGACAGTAAACTGTTACCTACTACAATATGCTTGTGTCTGAGGCGATTTCAAGTCAAAATATTAACCTTTTTTAATTAAATAATTAATTCATTTTTTAATATTAATTCTAGTATATAAAACCGGTTTTTTTAATTTAAAACACAATTTTTAAAAATTTAACCCACGACAAACCCTAATTGACACCATATTGAAAATGGGAAAATTCCTTACCGTAATTAACCAAGAGAGTTTCAAGAAACATTGGTGTACGTGAAAAAAACTGAATGCTATGAATTACACGTTCGAGGAGTTCTACTAAACCCAATTACTGTAAAAAATAACTAATTTGATATATATTTACAATAAATGCATATTTCGTAGATGTATTCTATCATCGTATGGACCACTTGAAGGAAGGAGGTTAAATGCAATTCATGAATTTGTATTTCAAAGATACTACGTATTATAATCTTCCACCCTTACACTTATTGATTCCCTCAAACAAATACTTGTAAATGTTACTAACACGAGTGTTTTTAACTTACTCGCAAACATTTCTTGCTTTAATATTGAATTTTAGAATGCACGAAACACACTTCACTGGTTCAGAGGAATGCCGACTACGCTTTGAAATGGCGGGAAATTGAAATATGAGGATACAGCGCAGAGCGTGTTGCGACATCTACGTTCGCTTAGAGCATTATGCAGTTTTCTGCATAGGATAAAAAAGAAACGCGTCGATAAAGTAGCGTCGTGGGTAAAAAAAGCTGTCGATAAAGAACTTTCCTGCTGACAGTTTCTCTGCAATCCCTATTTCAGAAACAGTAGAAAACTTTTCATGGAAAAGATGCGAACTAATTTATTGACGCAGGTAAAAGTGTGTATTTTTAAATATTTGAAAATAATGTATATAATATTACTTCTATGATGAATATAATATTTGTGTATAAATGCATAGTGTAATGAAATGTGAAATATAATAAATAATACAAAATATTTATATGGTGCATATTTATTTATTTTTTTATTTTACGCAACCCTTGCTATGATGCGTGTAGGTATACTGATCATGTGAACTATGCCTATTTAATTCCCATAAGAAATAATTAAAACACATTTTATGGATGTTTGCGATTAATCAAGATAAAAAGCACTTACTAATAGAGAACGTGATTCGCATGGTGCCTCTCGTATCGGACAATTTTGCAGAGTCCACGGAGAATGGAATCTCTGCACGGACGTAATGCTTCCAGACCCAGCAGACCATAATATATAATCTGTAGATCCTGAAACAGAAGGGAAAGAAATTAAATATTTCCTTATTAAAACAGCAAATAAAATACTGTGCAACAAGCTGTAACAAAACTGAATTATTTTAAAATATTTTTTAAAACTAAATTCCCAATTAATTCTTCTCCTCGATAATCAGTTTACATCGTACCAGAAACGACTTTCATTTACTTGTGAATAAAAATATTTAAAAAGTTTCAAAGGCAGAAATAGAAATATAACAAGGGAGTAATAAATGTTACAAAAGTTATTTCATTATATCTATAAATAAATTAAAATCACTCAAAGTGGAATAAACCCGAAAAATGCAACCGACTTAATTACATATTCACTGGAATAATTTCAAAAATAGTGACTCAACTCATAATTGAAAATTTTATAAATTTTTATTGTTTAAAGACCTCCCATGTCGCACGCCTCTCGAAATATTACTTTTCAGCGAACATCGAGGAATATAGACAAACTAAAATCTGCTGTTTACATTTAATTGAATGCTTCCAGTCCCAAGAACTTATTTTCAAGCTGTTCGAAGTCGACACGTGCGAAAGGCGTTTTCAAGGTGGATTACGCTGGTTGCAAAATTCTCGCACAAGTGTTCTTACCAGAAGTGCGCCATTCGAATCCAGTGCTCGCTATCGACCTATCGGTATCGCTGGAACAATATACATACGAAACTCGAACGAGACACGCGCGCGAAAGCAATTGCCTCTAATGCGACCCTAATGTTGCCATGCTATCTTGCACTCTGATCTCCATACCACGGTTACCCAAATTGATTGGTAAAACTGGTAACCCACTTGGTACGGCTAGACAAACTCAATAAAATCAGAAGCATCCCCCGTGGCGAACAGTTTTTATTTTAATTTTAATCTCTGTTTCTTTTTATTTTTATTTAAATATGGTAGAAATTATCACATTGATTTGTCATTACAAATAAGACAACCTTAAGAAATTGATATGATTACTTTTTTATTTTTCATGAATTTTCCTGAATAGTCTACGTTTCTGTTATTATGTGATTATTTCCGACGGAGTAAACCTGAACCCGATTAAATCGTCACCTAACCGATCAAGGGAATGCTTTACTGATTACTAAATGCTATATTAGCTTGGGAAGTATATTTTACGCTACTAACACTACCCAGAGCATATTCCTTTCTAAACAATAATTTCTATGTACTCTAACCCGATCACTTTAATCCCCGAGCAAACAGAGTTCGATAAACGAGGATACATCAGCAATCTAATACAAACATCCACCAGCAAATTAATCAAACGCCCACAAACACAGCTACAACTCCCCCATTCGAATTAATTAGAATTCCCAACCCCCGCCCCATTTTCTCCGGATCCCAGTACAATTCATGAATATTGCAAATCTCGACTAACACACGAGTTTACACACGTGTCACCAGAGCTCCTGTAGAATCCACCATTAAAGTCGTTCGTAAAGTTAATAACCGAATGCACTTCCGCGGCGACCGTAATAGCCGGCTATTGTTGGTCAAGCATTGTTCTTGGAGCGCGATGAGAACGGACGAGTAATTCGCAATACCCCGCACGTTGTTACTTTGCACCCGTCCTTGTGCTTGAAATTATCAGAAGGTAGACACTCGCCCGAGCAGACCCGCTGACATCCTTGTTTGGTGGTCGAACAGCGCCGATCGATGGCGCAAGGGATCGAGAAACGTAAGGATTCAATTTCCACGCTTGATCTGCAGGCACCGTTCATCGACTTCCATAGAAAGAGCGAGCCTTCGTCGACGCGACTCCAGCCTCGCCAACGAGTGAATTAGTAACGGCGACGTTATGATAATTAAACCGCCCCGTGCGCCTGACGTGTACCTATTATAATGCACGTCGACCATCGTGATAATCGATGCTGCGAGATTAAGGGGAGGTTCTGGTCTAGAGCCCCAAAAAATAGGTGATTTTTAGGAATTAATTAAAGGAAAACTACTGTGTATAATTTAATGGGACTTGTTGCATTGTATTAAGGATGTCTTAAATTATAGAAATATATTTTTTGGTTTAGAATTAATCAGTGCAGACAGCCTTGGGGAGTCGTTAACGTTAAAGCGTCAAAAAATTGATCCAAATCGGTAGGACCTGTATCTCTAAAAGTTATTATCCGATTCGACTGAAACCTTTTTTATTTTGAAGATTATTCTTTTTTCTAGGGGGGGAACTAAAAAAAATTACAAAAATTACATTTTTTTTAGAAAATAACGACACTTCACGTTTGACATCACTTTTCCCTGTATTTTTCGTCCTTTCATCGCCTTTGAAAATTATAAATTTTCCACTTTTTGTAATTTTGTTTAGTTCCCCCCCCCCCCCCTAGAAAAAAGAATAATCTTCAAAATAAAAAAAGTTTCAGTCGAATCGGATAATAACTTTTGAAGATACAGCCCCCACCGTTTTGGGAACACTGTTTCGAGAAAAACGCGTTTAAAGTTTTACGTGAGCGCCGAGTGGCCGGTTGTCACCCATGCATTTGCCGCTACTCAAATGCCTATAACTTCGGGAATTTTGCGAATTTCAATAAATCCTTTTAAACACGTTTTCCTAAAAGGTTGAACATTCGAAAAATTAAATAAAAAAAAATCGACATTTAGACCAGAACCTCCCCTTAAGGGGATTGATCCTATGAACAGCGACGGGGGAAGATTGCAACACTTACGAGCGAAACATGAACGCTGAAGGCGAATCGACTTCTTGAAATCTCTGGAGTCTTTGCTGATGGATATTCCTGGATTCTGTGTGGATTACTGGGAATGTGATTTTTTCCATTGCTGAGGAAAGGGTGGGATTGTCGTGGAGGGATTTAGCTACTGAACCAAGTTTCAGGTACCTTAGAGCAACTTGTAGAAGTTTGGAAGTCCTGGTGCACCGTAGTTGATAGGAATCTACTCAGTGGTTGATGTGTGTATCTTGGGTGGTAGATGTGGGTTAATATGTAGCGAAGTATACAGAAGGTCCATAACTCAAAGAGCTTGGTATACAGAACTAAGAATTTTAGAAGAGAATATCGAGTGTCTGCAAGCTTTCATTGTGACACGAGCCAGTTTGCAAATTTCAAACTAAAATGTAGAAGCAGCTTATAATTCATACATCAAAGACATACAAGAACCAATGCATGTAACCTTTAACATTCACTTCTTCCTGGTACAGTCAAAACTAATTACAATCGACAGCAACATATTTTAAAATTGCTAAAAATTAAAGATATATCACTCGGAATTCTACTTGATAAGAGATTGTCAGAAACCATAAGCTCCTCCGAAGTAAATCCTCATTAAGGAAGGCATTATCGTTTCGGCCACAATGCGCTGCGAAAAACGATAGGCACGGCGGTGTACGTGACAATGCTCGAGCTCCACCTAACGCTGCCAATTTATGTAATCCCCGAAATTACCCGTCCAAACCACGAGAACGACGTAAAGTCAGCTACCCTAATGTAGCGTAATGGTCACGCTGACCATGGTGCCGGCTAAGATAAGGAGGCCGAAACGAGGCTTTCCACTATCGTTGTAGCGTGCAGGCTTTTTGCTGCAATCTAAGGAAAGACAAATGTGTATTCCAGGAAAATCCTAAACTGAATTTCTCGTGCTGCCGGCCAAACAGTTCGGAATGGGAGACAGTCGCGTGGAAATGCGTTTTGCAGGGACACTTTTCTTCCGCGCCATCCTCCTTTTTCTCGGCCGGATAATCTCAGGAGAACAGGTGGCCACGAATAAAAGCGAAGCTTTTAGAAGCCGTTATCGCTGCCCGCTTTTTCAGACCGTGACTTGGATCGTCTGAATTTAAAGCGAGGCCGTTTCCGTTTGTCTCCAATCTCTATGTGCATCAATTTCGACCGCCTATCTCGCGTGTACTCTTCCAAAGCTGATCTATGATAGGCATTTCCACTGATTTTCCAACGAGCAGTCTTGAGGTGTAAATCAAAATTTTTGAGCCATCGTTTGAGGCGTAGGTACACTACTGGGAGGCAGAATTTTTGTAGCTACGTGATTGGTGAAGTGGTTGGTGCATAAGTGTATAATCAAGAATCGCGTATTATTTATCTAATATTAATTTAGAGTCGGGTACAAGTGATAATATGTCAAATATTCGAGCAACGTGATTTTTCCAGTAGCGAATAATTGTAGAGATAAATGTATTCAGCATAGAATTTTCAATGTGATTTTTAATTTCCTCAGTGGATTTTAAGGTGGTGAAATAAAAAGGAACTGAAAAAGAGAAGCTGTCGGTTATGAGGATGTTTTAAGAATTGCGAATGTTAATGGAATAAATAAATTGCTAAAATTAATTAGGGGTCGTCCAGTATTTTTACGAGTACATTCTTGAGTAATCCCTTCAAAACTTAGGATTTCTGTTTTAAAGAAAACTGTAACACATCGGTTAAAAAGTGTTTTTGGTAGTATTAAAACAAAAGAACTTTAAAAATTCATTTAAGAAATTCTGTCGGGATTCGTTTCGTAAATGAACTCGCTATCGTAATACCAACTATCATAAAGTTTGGTCCAGTCAGTTTGATTTTATTCAGCAGCTTTTAGCAACAAAGTAATGGTTTCGGAGCACTTTAATTACAACATGTACCAATTATCGACTTTTCATTATTTTGCCGTAACAATTGATAATACGATAACCATACTCATACATTTTAAGAAAAATTTTCGATTTATCATTTCTATCATCTTGAAATACGTATAACTCAATACCAAAAACATTTTTTACCCTATGTTAGTCTTCTTTTTTTTAAAAAAGCCCTAAATTTTGAAGGGATTGCACGAAAATGTACCCTTAACATTGCAACTCATCGTCGACAAGTAAATTGAAAATATAGAACACAATTGTTGTTCCAAATCTTCATTCCTTAATTCTACAATTTCGAAGAAGGTAGATGCCTGCAGAGCACATGATAAATAAAAATATCATTAATTTAACTCCAAACTTAATCCACCTCCGCGGTCGCGAAAATAAGTATCCCCGTTTTTCAATTAATATTTTTCCTCAAAAGCAAGAGATATTTCCAGATCTACTATTGCACGACACACCCTGCGCAATACTTCCACCTTCCTGCTCTCACTGTTATCGATATGACGCGAATAACGTTTCAAATCAGCGTTATTTGAAAAATGCTCAAGCCATACGTGACAACAGTACTTAAACTCAAAAAAGGAAACAATCGCGTGGAGTGGGTCTGGGACAGAGAATTCTTTCTCTCCAAGTGCAAATATCGGACTCTGCGAGCAGAAAAGCATGCGAATGGAGGTTCCCCACGGCGCCGGTCGGTCTCCGAAACATAGCAAGCGTTTCAGAAGAAGGAAAGGGGCGCTGTTCGACTTCGCTGCCTCTCGATCTTCTCCCATCCACCTTTTTCATTCCTTTTTCGCGCGAAAAGTGGAGCGAACACTGGACGACCTTCACGTATGGATCGTATGAGCCCCGAGTTACGAGCGCGCCTCATAAGATTTTTAAAGGGGATCCGCGGGGATCGGCGTAAATATCAATTATTTCGAGGCCCCCTGGAGCCTCGTATCCAAAACGAAACTGCTATCCATTAGACTCTAATGGTTAGAAAGAACAGTGCATTTCTCAACGTACGAAAATGGATCGGAGGTGATCCATTTCCTAATCAATTTAATCGAAGCCGTATTTCTTTCTGTGCAATCCAGTGGATATTTGATCGCCCCTATCTCGGGCAGAAAGAAATCCGAGAAACAACTTAAAACTAGAGAATAATGAAATTAAAACGAGCACCTTTACTGCTGTGTAATTTCCCGTATTATTTTAGAATTGTACCTTAGCACGTTCCAATTAAATTAAAAGCAGTTCACGGAAAATATAAATGCATTGTGCGTTTCTTTAATGAAAACACTTAGACGCTGTACGTTTTATTAGTTAATCGTTTCCCTTGCCTTCAAGGATAAAGAAGAATGTGGAAGAAAATAATTGAATAGTTTCAGTTTCAAAAAATCTTTTCCTGTTGAGACATCTAGATTTGTATCTTTTCGAGTGAAACTATAAATCCCCATCTTTACAAGTCGTAAATATTTTCATTTTACAATTACATTATTGCATTGACAAATTATGTTAATTAATTGATTAATCAGGCTTCACAACTGTAATCCTTGATCCACGCATTACTAGTGAATCAGTAGCAAATCGAATGGAAAACGAACATCGATTAAAGCATTCACTGTAATTTAACTAATTAATGCCTGATTAATAGTCAGCGTATCCTATTAACCGAACTGGTGAAGAAACGGCACAGAAATTCAGGCCTCTTCACGGGAAATCAGGTCAAGAAGCAATATTTTTCACTGTTACGTGAAAAGAAAGGAAACGAGGAAAGGAATTAAGAACCCTCCTGTTTCCAGCCTGACAATCCAATTCTACTATTGGATTTCTGACTGAGCACTTTTTCTCCTTGCAGTAATTTCCCACGGCTAAATACCTCGAAATAATGACAGCGTTACGTTCAAAGAAGGAATAAGATGCGCATTTTGTGTGCACAACAGACTGCTGTGCTTGAAATTACACGGCATTTAAATGGACCTTGAAATTGCATCCTTAAAGGGGCTTCACGACGGAGTGCAAAGAAAGTGCAAGTAACCCGTTTATTATTCAAAACCCAGCTCATTGCATGCAGATGCAGGCGTAAATAAATGTTCGAGAATACACACGTACATGTCGCTCGTGAATTTAAAATAGATAAAGGGTGGAAGATTCTCCTCAAAACGCGTGCACCGAGCGAAGGAACTGTTTGATTGATAAATTAGAATGTAATCGTTCTTTCAATACTTGTATCCACGATCGTTTACGATATCCATAATTTTCGAATTGCGAAAAACCATCATCTGCCTCCGCGAATCCAATACTCTTGTTTGTTTCGCACACGTAATAACGTTTACGCGTTTACGCTACATCGGTATTGATTAAAAACGAGAAATGATTAAAAAGGAGTGATCGCTACAATACTGGAAATAATGGAAGTAAATGATCGAATAGATTCAATCGAAATAATTCAGCGTGCGTTGTTGGAGCAGGTTTATTAATTCGGGACAGTCATAGATGGATTCTTTCGAAATTTTGGAGGATGAAAATTTAAGCTAAATGGATTTCCAAACGAGAGAGAAATGTGCTCTTTTCAGTGGCGTTAAATTTTAGATTTTAAACCGTTATGCTCATGACATTTCAGATAATTGCATGGCAAAAATGACTTCTCTTTCGGAAGAAATATCTTCTGCGTAGAAATTGTTTGTCTTGTATTAATAATTATTCTTATTTATATTTCTTACAGATACGCATTGTTTTTATATCTCTGCAACATTCCATGAAAACTAGATCACTCTTTGCACGTAATTTCGGAAATTTTGATGCAACTAAATTATGATAATCCACATGAAATTATCACAAACTACGTAGTCTCAAAATTCTTTAGAGACTACAAGACCTCGAAGTTTGAAAATTTGACCTGCCTTTGAGAAACTTTTCCTGCCTATATTTTCTAAATAAATTCTAAACTGGTACAATAATGACTTAACCTAACCTATCCCCTCTCTAATTTCACGTGGACTATGTCATATTCCAATTTTAAGTGCAAAAATTACTCGTTTTTTTCGTGAAATGACCCCATTACAATTACTTTAACTCTAATAATTTTTAAAATTCACAAACAATTCTAAAAATCCATCGGTCACCCTTAAAGCCAGTCTGCTTCGGTTCCCCAATAGGTACATACAATCAGTGACATCGGCGATCGAAGAAACCGTGCAATCAAAGGTGACAAAGATCGAGCATCTCGCTATCAACAGAGCTACACGAAATCTAACCACGTCGAATGTTTCCCGGGGAATGAAATTTCAAAGACTCCCAGCGGTGGTTGCTTCCGCCGTCCCACGAACAAAACCGATCGAGGACGTCGGCACAGACGCCATTATTTATTTTGTTTAAAACTACAACACACTCGCAGGCTGAATCGATATTCACAAGCAATATCTGAGACGACTGGGAGACGAATGCGAGAAGAAGGAACCAAAAACCAGTGGCTTAAAAGTTCTACTAAACATTGTATTATTACGATAATACATTACGCGGAAAGTGTGAAAATTAGGGGAGTATTCGTGTTTAAACGGCTAATTTTTCAGCAAATTTCATTGTTTTTTTTTTGCTAGGCTACGGAAAAAGATACGATATTGGTGCTTTGTATACACTTTTATTCATCTTTTGGCTGTGAAAAAACATGAAAAATGATTTAAAATATTTACAACGTCATTGACGTCATCTGAAAATCCTTGGACAGAAAAAAATGAACCAATCGTTTTTTTAATCCTTATGAGTGTCGCTATCGCCACAACAAAATTGCAGCTGATTAGGGGAAAAAAACACATTTTTTCATGCGGTTTGCGTAAAAAAATCAAAGTTTCGAAAATATTAACTTAATTTTGGTAGGGACGATAGGGACACTCGTAAGAATTAAAAAACCGTGTGGTTCAATTTTTTCTACCCAATAGCAAAGCCGCCAGACTTGGGAAAAGTCAGCACGGATGCTGATACCTCTGCTGTCTATAACTCCAAAAGTTGTTAACATTTTATATCACCCTTCATGATTTTAAACAGCCAAAAGATGAATAAAGGTGTACCAATATCGTGTCTTTTTCCTTCGCCTAGAAAAAAAATCATGAAATCGGCTGAAAACCCCCTTAAATGGGAAATAGATCTTTCGCACGACTGCTTTCGACAGCGGTGCCTTCTTCAAACAGCATCTAATTGCAATGAAACTAACGAAAGCTAACACGCGCATTTTGCACGCGTGTCGATGCACACGCCTACCATTCTCCACCTATCTCGGCATCGTGGAAATTGCAAATTAGCGTGGTGGTAACGAAGGCAAAAGGGGAAAAAAGGAGACATTGTGCGGGTATCCCTCGCCTGGAAGTCTGAGCTTTTTTTCCATGAAAATCTGAAAATCTCGAGGATTTCTCTATGGCGCGATCTGCACGTTGCAAAGAGGTTTTCGCTCTCATTAGGGACCAGCTTAACCCGTTAGGTGCTTGTTATTCCCGCTTTCCTTTTCTCCTGTACCCCTATTTAATACGATACGCAGCTTTAAACGCAGTTATATCCTCTTTTTCTGTATGAAAATTAGAGTTTCATTCGTGGAACGAAGCTGTGGCACGTTAGCTTTATAGAGACGCTCTCAATTAAAGTATACTGGGGTTTATTTGATTATTATGCAAATATGGTGTAGAGTGGGTTAATAAACGTGTAGTTATGAAATTGATGAGGAGGAACTATGGTAAAAAATATAGAAAAACCTGATAGTAAAGATGGATGGAAATACATTGCAATACCGTCTATTTTAAAAGCACTAGATGCAAAAATTTGAAATATTTTCTGTATTTAGGCTGAATCTACGAACTACTAAAAAAAAACTTCCCATATTAGGCAACTTTCCTCTGCGTCTTAAGGTTTAAAAATTCTTAAAACTGCACTCTCATAATTATAACAATGGTAGCAGAGAAGATCCACTGAAAAGTAAGTTTTTGGAAGTGTCCCAGAGATAGTAGAATGGCCCTGGTGAATTTTTACTACGTCACGAAAGTGAATATGAAATAATTGATAGACCAATCAAATAATTGATTATTCACAAAACAATTTGTATTAAAGCTTGAACTATTATTTCCAAACTACATGAAGTTACCAATTATAACCTCCTCCGATTTATTAAAACACGAATAGCTGGATTTGACTTTATTTTACTCTTCGTATCGTCATTTTCTACCCTTAAAATTCAGCGAAGACCATAATTCGACAAACTAGAAATTTATAAATTTAAAACTGCATAAGACTTACAACAATTTATTGTTTCACCAAAAACATATTTCTCTTGGTAGATTATTCTTTTCGAAATCAATAGAGGAGAAGTTACCTTTAGATGGAAGATTTTCGACCCCCTCGGCATTTCTATTTACGAACAGCATTACAGTACAAGAATATTGATTTCTGCATTACGTGAAACCTCCAAGAATACACGGTCCCATGTGCGCTGGGAATTTTTTCCACGATTGCAGCACACGCGACAGAACTTTTCGCCGTGAAAATGGTTCTATGGCGTTGGCAGACAGGCACATGAAAAAGGGACATTGCGATAGAACAAAGCAAAGGTAGTTTTTCCGATCGCAATCAAGCGCTCGACGTTCGAATTAGGAACATACGATTGGTAGTTGGTCTGAGTCCTGATGAAACAAAGGAGAACAAAGGTAGTTAAAAGTGAAACGACGATCGATAACGGAACGTTTAACTATTTCCATGTAGCGACAAGATAAACGAGAAGAAATGTCACGTCTACCTGATTGAAAAGAATGAGACTGCAATTTCGAATTTTCATAGTAGTTATTATGACGATCGAAAGCTTGTGACAAAAGCTGTCCACCATCGATCATTCTTCGATCCCTTTCCGATATCTGAGAACTACTTTTCTATAACCTTATTGGACAAGGAGTATAAAAGATTCTTGCGAGAAGTTTGAACGGTGGTCTTAAAATTGCTAAAAATTCTACAGTATCGTGATGACACTAGACACAGAATCTATTGTCGCGAAACTTTCTTCCAAAAGTTCCCAGCTCAAAGATTTTCTCTCCGTTTCAACCGTTCGGTTGTTAAAGGCCAACTCGGCAGAACCAGAGCTCAAACTTCTTCAAGTAAAACTGAAACGCGCCCCTGATGAAGTTTGTAATTTGCAAGGAAGCGAAACTCAATAACGATCCAATACTTTTAAAAAAAGTTGTCAATGATATCTATAAATTTAAATTATAAAGAATTCAATTTTTCAAGTACTTGAGCACCAGGACGATGGTGATTTCCTACATGGTTGAAACAATATTATTAAATGAATTTTACCCAAAGTTTGTGAACCCTTTTAACCCCTGTTCTCCTAATTGGCGTTAAAAATGCAAGGACAGGTATCGAGACCAGTTTAATCGCGGAAGAAACTACGATTTTTTCACGTTCACATACCTCTGCACAGGAATCTGACATGATTATGCGAAGATAAGAAGCTGCAGGTTGTTCGTTTCGAAAGTTCAAGCAGCTCTGCGCGAGGATATCGACGATGCACTTTAACCTTTCAACAACTGTAGGTAAACGCAGTCACGAATGCACTTTTATGCGTGCACACTTTCGCTAAAATCGAGCATGGAAATAATAAAGGTGTGATACTGAGCGTTTGAAAAATTAATGTCACTTTGGTGAGACACAAAGACTGTCTTTTATTAGAGCCCTTTGATGACTACTAATTTCTCTTTTTTTATCTAATTCTTATTTATTTAACATAAATCTTAATTTAGCTGTTTTTCACCCTCAATGGAAAATTTATTTCGAATTAATGAATTTATTATTATGGAAGTTTGATAGACTAAAGAACTGAGGATTAGATATCAAAAAACTCTTTTTTTACTAGAAAATTGTTCGTCTTTATATCTAGTTTATTACTAGCATAGGATCGTAATCCGTGAAGCGAACTTCAAAGTTAGATACATGAGGCAGTCAGAGCAACAAGGGACTATGCCACATTTTTCGAAATTGAATTAGTAGCAATAACGTATTCCAATAGGAACTACTAACCATATAAAATAGGAAAATTTTTTTTTTAATGTGGGTTGTTTGTCTCTCTCAATTCTTAAATAATATTACACTACTTGAATTAAGAATTTCGTACATCTAAGAGAACGAATGAAATATCAGAATTTAGAATGTGAACCGAGTATTCAAAATAAAGTACAGTATAGGATATTCCCAAACTTCATTACTTAAATAGGACGTAATAATTGACTTCATTCAAAAATCAGATAATCAGAATTAATTTCGAATACTATAGAAGAATGTTTCAACAGAAGAACAGACTTCCGATAAGCTCATTCTCTATTCAGATAATAGAATCTCCAAGTAGCACAATATCCAAATAAAGAAGCTTCTACCCTACAAAATTACTTCAATAGACGAACTACATATTCATCTTCAAGATTAAATATAATAGCAGCATCACGTCTATACATCGCCTTTATGAAACCTTCCAATCTACTCCAATTTTTATTTGATACACGTGTACTAACTCCACCCGCATAATAACCGCGAACACTACTACAGTGGTACCACGAACTTATGTATTAATTGTTTCCTGAATAATCGACGTAAGTCGGAATAGATCCTATCAATTAATAAAAATCATTGTACAGGTAAAATATTTCTGCTATGTTTAAAATTTTATAAAAAATGATTTGTATAAAAATTGCATAGTTTCCTGGGGACCGGTGTATAATAATAATAATTTTATACTGTTGGAACGGGTTACCAGATTGAAACATTATTTTTAATTTTTAAAGAACCTTTAGTGACCTTGAAGGATTTATTCTTGTAGGTTGTTGAATTCATCTTTAAAGTAGCACTCAGGTGTCAACAAATAAAATATAGCAGTCCATTTAAAAGAAGAAAATTGACCTTTGCTATTGTTACTATACACAGCCCTTCACAAAATGATGTATGCAGCTTTTATAGGAAACATTCTTACGAAATTTTAAACATAACAGAAATACTTCGGGAGATAAAGTTAGGTGAAACACCATTTATACATTCCCCAATAACTGTAAAAACACATACAGATAGGTATACACAGTATAAAAATACCTACCGCGTTGTTGAAAGAAACGCCGCAGCGTGAGCGCGAAATAACGTAACTCGGAGGATCGCTGTGTTAATAACAACGCAGGCTTGCGATGAAAAAACCTTTTTCAATATTATAGCTGCTTTTAATATATTTTCCAGTGCTGAGTTCGAAAAATCCAATAAATATTTCATACCACATCGACTATGGACGTCTTTAGGGTTGGTGCAGGTAAATATTAGAGCTTACTAGAAATTTCTAGGAGACTACAAATACCGTTAAGGAACTAGTTTTTGATCAGTTTAGAGGTCTTCCCGCTTCAATATTTATTTTTAACCTAATAAAACTTTCAACCATAGACTTTTTTTATACTAAAAGATGAATTAATGTTTACACTTTAAGGAAAAATTTTAAAAAGTTGAAAATAAGTATAATTTAATTATTTATAAGGTACGGAATAATAAGGTGACTAGGAACTAGTTTTTGATCATCTGAAAATACATAGGAACTAATTTTTGATCAGGTCAGGAACTAGTTTTTGATCATCTAAAATACATGGGAATTAATTTTTGATCAGGTAAGGAACTAATATTTGATCAGATATTAATACTAATTAAAAAGAAAGTACCAAATAAACTTATTTTTAGTATTAAACCATCTAAATTTATTTCTTTTTATAATTTTATAATGTCCTAACCTAATTTTTATTCAGGTGATCAAAAATTGGTTCCATAAGAAAAAAGTGGAACTAAATAATGATCACTGACTTTTAACGCAAAATGATTGTACATATAATACTAAAATTCTTTCGCTACATTGTAAAATAAACTATTGTAAGCAAAATGTATGCAAATAATCTTTAATACCGCAATAACCAGTAAAGAAATTGACTGTGGCGTCGATGGTGATCTCTTAGTTCGAACATTAAGAGATGGCGTTCAACAGAGGCTTCCTTCAAGTGAGCTACCTTACACATTTATTTTCAAAAACTAACAATACTAACTGCTTTCACAGACAACACGTATATTTTTTAATTATCCTTCTTTATGTTAGTAATTATTTCAAACAATTATTTAAGGACATAAACTGAAAAGAACGATTTATTTCATGAACTGATAAAAAATTAGTGCCTGATCAAGAACTAGTTCTATAACGATACTGGGTCACGAAGCCACATCCGTTAGTTGCGAATTCAGCAATTGTTCACCACGAATTTCATTCAAATTTCATATTACAGCACAAATAATGAAAAAAGGTACTTGATGGTATTTTGCATTTAGAAGCCAAAACCAATCATATGAAATCAGCATATATATTTATGACATTCAATCTTGCAGCCCTGTCTAACGTTCAAGCGTGAAACTGAACTTACTTGAAGCGTTCGTCGTTCTGGATCGCGGCACAGAGCCCTGACGAAGTGTGGATCCAAATAGTCCGTCATAGTAGCCTATCTACAGACTACTCTGCGATCCTTTTTCCTGCGTGGTCCCGTGTTCTGATAAAGGGCTTCCCCCTGGACATCGCCACCAAAATGGTCGCGACTTCCAACTACCTAGCCCTCTCAAAGGCCGTGCGATCGTCTCTCGGCCATTCAAAGGGCCGATCGTCTCGTGTCATCAGTCCTCGCTGAATGTTTCATTCTCGTTGCGAACTGTTCTCTCGTTTATCGTCAAACATTCAGCGCGCACATTCGAGAAGATCGTGGTCTCGGTTCAAACGCTGGCTAGCACGTGACATCTTGCCAGAGTCTGCGCCCCGTGTTTCCCCATTTCCATGGCGATGCAGTTCCTTTCGCCTTACCGCCTGCAGGTGACAGGTTCTGCAACAGAAAGAACAAACGGAAGGATGTTAGAACGAAATCGAAGGAAATTGCGCAACAGTGTGGGGCTTTTCCTGGAATTTTTATGAAATGTACACGCTAGTTTTTGATGCCTGAGACATTGGAATTGGTATGGAGTGATGTGTCTGTGAAATAAGGAACGTTTGTATGGGCAAACTGAATTTCACCTTGGATTCTTGTTTTGTTCCTCGTTTTGACGATTTTCTGTGAAAGTTAAAAATGCTGAATGGTGTATATCAACCACCTGGCAGACAAATTATGAACCTTGTGTTTAGTTTAACAAATCCTCCGTCAAATGAACTTTGTAACGTGGATAAAGTAAGCTAAGAGGATTACGCTCGACCAGTGTCCACTAAAATCTCATAAGCTTGATGTTTTCCTGGATATAAATCAAGAATCTCTAAAGATTAATTTGCTAATTTTACTCTAAGTCTCATCTGTTCCCTGAAGTCTCCCCAAAGTTCAGCAGAGAATTCTAGAACCACTAGTATTTCACCCAACCTTTAAGTGTGTTCTCAGAATCTCTTTCCCCAGATTCGATCTTCCATTCAAACTCTTGTTCCCAAAGTCCCGTTCGATCTCGAAGATGAGTCATTTCACAACCTGATCGACAAGGTGATCCATGTCCAAGCAGAAAATTCTAGAACCACTATTGTTTTCTGCAACCGCGATACAATGTCCCCAAACCTCTGCCTCCAGGTTCGATCGTCTATTCCACAGCTAGATCTCCAAGTCCACTTGAAGCATCGAGCCCAACAGCCAACCTCTCAACCCGGTGAAAAACAGACAACTTTCGAACCCCAGTTCTCTTCTCCAAGCCCAGCTGAACAATCGACCTGGACCATCAGTCACCCCTCCTCCTAGCCCACACTAGACAACTTTCCTACCCCAATTCGGTTCCCCAAGTCCACCCAAAGGATCCAACTGAAAGATGAACGCCGTCGGCACCAGGGACGCTTCCTCTCCAGCCAGGGATGCCGCGGACGTTGAGGACGCGAAGAAAAAGTACCGTTACGAATTATGAATGAATCGCGAAACACGCAGGGTGAATTATAAAGCGCGACGGAAGTCGCTCGTTAAGGCGTGCTGCACCTGCAGATATGTAGATTGCTGGGAAATGATAGCGAGGCGAACTGGAAATAGGCTCGTCGACCTTTCGACAGATCCGATCGCGTGGCGGCCGATTTAAATCGGGGCCAGGGCGCCGTTCCAGCCCGGAGGAAAACAAACGTTCAGAAGGAAGAGGCGGCGTCGATTTCTTGGTTCATTCGCCGACCTTGGATATGTAACGTCACGCGAGCCACATACCTAACTACCTTGCAAGTAAACGAGTCGAGGTCGTGCCTGTGCTCCGCTACTCCCTCCTGCCACGACCGACCAGCCACGAAACGAGCCATCCCATCCGAAGGCATACGGTATAATACGAGACGGATCTCTGGATATCCCAATTCGATACCCACCCGCAACGCGACTGAACTTGACAAACTGCCAAATGGTGGATGACAACGGAGCTAGGATAAACGTTAGGCTCCTTCCATGCGTCCGACTCCTTCTTATGCAACGCCAGCAGACGCTTGATGGCTTCAATAGGAAACTGTCTACATGGATGATACTGTCTCCGGGAAATTTGTCGACCGAGGTAGACGGGGAAGTAGAGAATAGTATCGATATAGTAAACGATATTGAATTTTTAGCTTCCCTCGCGATGGCAGATCGAAATCGTCAAGTCACAGGCGCATGAGAGCAGACAGTGCTGAGTTGTGTTAGCTTAACATTGAAAGCTTTCGACCGGCATCGTTCCTATGCAGTGAATTTTCCATCGAATGGAGTTTGTGAAATTTTAATTCCGCTGGCGAAGCCGAGAGGCGAGCCTCGATTTTCGCCCACTAAGTCCGACGATCCCATCGGTGCGACGCAATTTTCAGGGATCTAAAATGGTGAATCGCGTTTATAACAGAGGCCTATGAGGTTGCCGTGTCTGTCGTTGCAGAAAACGGAGATGGAAGGCAGAAGCCGATAATAAGCTGTGCTTGGGACAGACTTTGGTAACAATGGTTTTTCGGTGAGACACTTTTAATCTTCGATACACCGTGTGGTGAACTTTTAGCCGGAGCTTCGGCATCATCCACGGTGTAATTAACCTTTCCTCGTGGCAAGGATAATTTGTCCTTAGCGGACAGCCTTCTTTTACTGTTTTTTAATCGTACTCGGAGTAGGTAGTACAAACACTGCGTGCTTCTCTGTAATTGTACTGCTTGGAATTATTGCATAGCCGGGACATTCGGTAGCATAACATTCGCAATATACTGAATGAATAATGAATGCGATATTTGATGAAAATATTACTCTATTAAAACCACAGTATTAATTTTAACGCTGATGTGACATTATTACTCCACGTTAGTGTGTATAAAGCAACATTAATTAAATAGAAGTATATCAATTATTGCATGACGCAGTGAATGAAGTTCTGGTGAGTCAAAGTATTGGTACAATCTGAGTCGCCAATATTCTTTTCATAATTCTTCACCCCCCTTCCACACGTACCCTTATAAGGAGTGAATTTTCTAGTTGAGAGCTAGTTAGTGATCCTTCCATGCCCATTGTCCTAATCCAGAAAATGAAATCGCGTAATCGGTAAAAATAAGAGGATCGCAGGAATCGTCGCGGTGGAGCAGAAACGGCAGAGCGAAGAGAAGAAACGGCTACGTCGACCTTGCGGATCGTTTCTGTTTGGCCTCCCATTGCTCGTTTTATCCCTCCCCTGCTTCTTCATCTTCTCGTGGCCCGCCAGGCTCTTTCTTCCTTTCGAAAAGAAACTCGCTGAGCAGGCGTCTCGTTCACAACTCGCCCGTACCCGTATATACTTACACTACGGCTCGCGTGAAACGGAATGTCAAAGAAGAAAACGCGCGTGTATGTATATGCTGTAAGAAGCGACGAGGAGCCCGGCCATTGTGCCTCCTCATTGATCATCGACCGTGACCGTCAATTATTCATCGTAAATTAATTTTCATAAAATTCTCATCTTAAAGGGGGAATCATATTTTCGGGCTAAAAACATAGCAAAATTAGGGAATATTTTTTTAAGAAGTTCAACATTTATTATTGAAAATTAATAAAAAAAAGGTGCAACTTCTTCAAAGATAACATGGTCCAAATTTCAAATGAATCGAATCGCTAGTTTTGTAACGAAAGAATTCCAAATTTTGCTGTTTTGAATAAAAAAAAAAATAGGATTTGCTCCGTTATCCAATTTTTTATGTTCTATCACACTACCAACAGAAAAATAAAGTTAAGTATATATGTTTAAAAAACAAAAAATGCGAAAATTTTGAGCACTGATTTGACCTCTTCAGAGTGAATTTCCGCAGAAGAAAATTGCTTCTTGCATAAGGTAGTTGACCCAGTCGTCGATCGGTACCCAGTCGTCGATCATTTGAATTAATATTGAGATTTTATAAGGTTTTTGAACAATATTGTGTATAGGACAAAATTGCAAATTAATATTTAAGAGTCTTTACCTACATATATCATCACAATATTGTTAAAAAAACTTATAAAATCTCAATATTTAAGTGATCGACGACTACGTCTAAACCGATCGACAACTGGGTCAACCACCTTACTCTAATATGCTCTATATTCACACTAAATTTGATTAAAATTAGAATTTTTTGGATGGGACTGTTCCCTTGTTAGTAGAAACTATTTACTGCACTTGGTTTCGAAAATGTTTACAACGTACATTTGTAGGTACTACATATGTACAATTCACCAATCGCAAACAGTGAGTGACCAGCACGAGGTTTGGGTTAACAATTTCGTTCAAATTTTGTGTACAGTTGCGCACAGCAAGTATTATGCAATTATGTGTTAAACACATAGGGTGTACTACTTAAAAGTTTGTAGGTAAATCTCGCTAATGAACTATTAGGTGGGTGCAACAGTTCGTTCGGTCACTTGTTGGTGATTTTAGGTGTACAGAAATGTCTTTTTTTACTACACCAACTTGTACTTTTACTAGAAAAATGGCGAAAGGTCTAGGACAATACTTTGATTAAAAAACTTGTAATATATTTCTACTTTTAATGAAAACCATGGTTCAATATAACGTGTAGAAACTTTTGTCTCGACCTAATATTAGCTGTATGCAATTGCAGCTCAACTGTAAGACGTATGTATATATCTTTAATGCCTTTAATTTGAATCTGCATTAAAACTGAAAATATAATAGTTAATATTTCGGACGTATTTGAAATAAATGCCTGATTTTAGGCGTATTTCCCATAATTTCTTTTACAGTTTATGAAATATTTTACGGGTTTGCCAGAAATATTTAGATACCTTTTTATCCAGATTTAATATTTAATCTAATCCGATTTATATAACATACCAATGACATAACACAGAATACTAAAAATAATTTATCTCAGAATTACCTTCTGACCAGGTACCTCCTTTCGAATTAATACGGGCAGTATACACGACATATACTAAGTCTATGCCATATTTTCGCCAAATTGGTGTCATGACCTTTGTACATTCTTCTTGTCAGGTCAACTGTTATAATTAACACTAAACATTAACTGGACGTAACACTGACGCTCCAAATTTAATTCTACATCGGCAAAATAACCCAATTACTTATTTAGGTATGTTTTTAGTACCTAATGGTTCCTAAGAAGTGTCCAATCAAACACCTACTTTAATCAGAATTCGAACGTAAGGTACATCGGAGCTGGTACTGTCAGCTGTAAATTCCTTTCAATCATTCCAGACTAAACAAACAAACTGTGATACCAAGCTGAAAATGTTACGACGGTAATTCTTCATGTTCCCTTCGCGTTGGTCCGACATTCGGTGGCTTTAACGACCCACGTTAACCAGTCACTGGTAAAAATACCTCTGTATATAGGGCAGTTCACCAAGATGGTTGTACACTGGAAATGGAACTTGCATACTAGACGACACGTTCTAATATAGAGTGCAACAACAAGCTTGCATAATTACTGCCTCCAATTTCTCGTTCAATGGAGTCGGGATGCATGAACGGCTTCGCTGACCTTCCAAGAACGAAGTTAATCATGCAGAGACAGGTGTACTATTTCATTCTCTTCTTCACCTGCACTATTGCACAGCGAGTGCAGGTGTAATCTACCGACCCTTGCTTCCTACTCAAGTATCTGCTTCTAAGAGCTTATTGAATAAAGATTTCTCTGAGTACTTTGCGCTGTACTATTCCCTCGAATCGGATTCACGCGTTGATATATAACTTTCTGAATTTTCATTAGATGTACACAGATTACGTATTCATCCTCTTTCTGTAAGTGCTTAGAATCTTTTTATCCGGGGCACTTTTATTTGCTGTTAATGGTACTTCAGACATAGTCACACGTGTTATATCTTTGAAATTATTGCTGCTTCTGCCATGTGAATATATTAGAAATTCTAGCTATGAAGCGCTGAAGTGTTTCGTGTGAAATGGTAAAAGAATAGTAGATACATAGTGGATTAAATAGGTATTCAAGTATAATTTGGGAATGAGTGTGTTTATATTGTAAAATTGGATGCTTGTAGGTCAAATGAAAATTTTGTGGGGAATGTTGTAAGTGCTATTAAAATATGAAAACTCCAAAGAATTATAGAACCACAGGAGAGTGTTGGTTTCTACTACATAACAGAAATGAAAGAAATGTTCTTTTTTTATACTACATGGCAGTAGGTTGAAGAGAATGTCAGGGACACAAAGAATTTAATCCACGATATTTGTCATCCAAATAAATCGAATTTCATTGGACAAAACCGACAGACGCTTTTCGCAAAATTCGATAATCCCAACAAGTTTCCAGCACAAATCGATAACATTTGACATCGCAGGTTCGATAAGAGAGATGTCTCATATACTCAGCTCTTTCTAGCGATTGGCATGCGTGGAATAGAAAGACTCTCTGGTCTAGTTAACTCGATCTTGCGTTTTATCGTCCAATGACTCATCTATAGTCGTTGATCTACTCCAATTGTAATAAAATACAAGATTTGCGTAAATTACGCAAGGGGAGTATGATTATTCATATTTTTATCATTCAAAGTAGCTCGCGTTAATATTAATACTCTTATGGAATCACATTATGCGAATCGATAGATCGTTAATGCAAGCATCTGTCACGATATTATTTTACAATATGAAAACATTTCACGAGCGACTCTAATGAATCGTTCGAAAATGAATGGGAAATAATTTGCACCATTATTCATTAAAGATTTTTTCCATTAATTTTCTATGTTTTGCAGTGTGCAGTTCGCATTTGTCAGCGATCAATTCGTCGCGGGATTTCATTCTTTCGATAATTTTGGAATGATGGATATTCGCAAAGATGGAATAAATTGCTGTCATGCAAATCCTGGGAGATTCGATGCAATTTATCTGTTTAGAGACGCGAGTCACGTAGATCACAATCTTAATTGCCTGTGATATTGAAAATAAAGGATCGAATTGCTTGTAACTTTTAATTTCGTTTCTTTTAATTTCAAAATCATTTCCTCTTACTACATTTACAATAAAATAATGCTGTTCCTAGAGAATTATCAGGAATATATCTTTCGATAATAATATCGAAGCTTGATTTCAATAATTACTCTAATCTCCCGCTTAGATTGAACCCAGTAAATAAATTTCTGTAATCTTTTCAGCATTCTTTACTCTCAATGTTTCATTTGTTATTCGCCGGAATAACCTTCTTTATTTATTCACTGAAATTGCTACCATGGCATTCTGATTATCCGCCTAATTCGTAAGTACTAAGTGGTGCTCCATTTCCGTAACAAATTTGCAGCAACCCATTATAATTCGTTAACCCTTAATTAATATCTACCATAAATGGACAAATTCTGTGGTTTTGCTGCATCTCATTTATTTACGCTGATTAAATTCGTTTCTCTGTCACGAATCTGTGTTTTTCCTCTTAATGTAATAGAGAATTGTTATTACCGTTGCAAAATTTATTTTAGTAGCTGAAAAGCATGTGGTATATACCTACACGCATACACTTCAATTCGCGAGGCACGAGTTTAGCGCAACCTGAATCACGTGACCGAGTCGTTGATCACTCTGATGATCTACAAATTATCATACGCGCACACAAGCCTACCGTGACCGTCACGGGAAAGAGTATGATACTCTGAACGTGAAATAGAAATGGAACGGTAACCGAGAAACGAATTATTACGCTAACCGCTCTGCAGGAAAATGACGCACGGTGCATCAGCATTTCAGCATCGACTATGAAGCGTTAAAAATAATGTGCAATTGCGCGGAATTAACTGCCTGTGTAATTTCGCCTGGGAATAACGCTGGGCACAATCAACTACCACGCGGTCGAAGCAAAGTTGTTGAATAATTTTCGTTAAGCTTAAGTGGGAATTAATTAAAGAATTTTGTGAGAGGAATTAGATTTTTGGTAGCCGGAATACCTTCGGCGCAAAACTTTCTGGCATTCCTGGAAATACCTCGGCACAGGTGGAATTTTTATGTTTCAATAGCAAGCTGTATTGAATTAACAAAGGAATGCAAAATTTCAATAGAGGGAAGTTTCAATGAAATACAATAACAGCAAAGAAAATCCTGATATAGAGGAAATGATTATTTAATATTCGAATTGTTAAGTTTTCTGTTGTTTCGTGAATAGTGCAACAGTGTTGAAATTTTGGAAAACATTAACACAGTAGAATATGAATAACCTGAAGCTAACTTTTATTTCGTCCTTAAACTGGATGCATATATTTTGCGGAATGTCTTGCTTTCCCTAGCAGACTCGTTAATTACCTAATCCGACATATCGTAATTCGCTACAATCGATGAGCATACGTGCACCAATATTGCCAGCTCCCTTGCTTCCATGGTCGAATATTACGCAGAGTTTTAGTTCCACGAAATTCTGTATATCAAAAAATATTCAATTTAAACGATATCAGATCTCACAAACTATTTTTTTAAATCTATAAAAAATGCGAACGAAGTCTCTCATTTTTTTTAATACTTTTTGATATTTAAATTATTTTTTAACTATTACATTAACTTAGCTGAATATAAACAGTTACAGAAATGTAACAAGAACCATCCTCCATTAGACAAATTTTAAAATAGAATAAAACTCATCGAAACTAACACCTAGTAAATTAAAAATATATAATACATACAACCTGACCAAAATCATTGAACTAAACTAAAATCATTTGTTTATGATACTCATACGCTCATAAAAGTTCACAAATTCTTCCATCAATATTATTTGGAACATAGGTATTCTAAATACCGTCGAAACGCCTAGTCGATTCACAAGCGTAACGAATTGTATTAATTGCGATATCGTACGTGGCCTACTCTATATTGAAAATATTCGATAACAGTAAACAGGCGTGCTGGAAAGGAACAAAAGCTTGCGGCTCGCGCGAAATTAATTTCTAATTTCCCAATTTAGATTAATAACGAAGCTGCTGTACCGCTACTTTCTTCATAGGGTGGGACATAATGATTGACAGCGCGAAACGGAGCAGTTCGTGTTTGTCAGCAGTTTGTCGCCGCTCCTATTGCCCGTGGGGAGCAGAACGAACGATCTAGATTAAATCCAGAGATGCTGTCAACGATATCGTCCACAGCGTTTGGTGTCACAAAGAACCGTTTGTGTGCAACTGCATACCGCAACACGGTTATGTGTCCCTCGTTTCGTGCATCGTTGCAATCCGTACCGCGTTTTATAACCCCTTTCCCCTCGATATGCTCGCGTAACACGGTAGCAACGAGAGACATGCGCTGGGATCGTGTGTTCTGCATTCTCTCCATTTCACTGTGCATCTATTTCGCGTGTCTACAATGAGGAGCAATTCAAACGATGATGGAAACATATAATGAAAAATAAGTGCGCGCCAAAAATGACGCGTCAAAGTTTTTGCCGAACAAAGTAGATAATAAATGGTTTGAGAAGACATAAAATTTGAATGAAAAAAATGAAAAGAATGATAAGAGTAAATATCAAATTTACAATAACAATCTAAGCACGCGTATTACCCCTACAATCTCGATAATATTCAAAACTGAACTGCGGGTGGAACACCTCATTAAGGGAAACTTAACACACCCCAATGGTGATCCAAGTTAAAAACAGAAATATGTATAAGTACGTACCAAAGTTTTCAATGAAAACTTTCCACCCCCGGCATTAAAAAGTGCAACTCCATTTTGGACAGTTTTTTTTATATATGTATGACGTGTAATATACGTAAAAAATCTAAATCCTTCGGTGTACGTTTGATGCAAATCCAATAACAAATGAGCGACTTATTGCGAATTTTGAATCTGCACCCATTCCTATTTTGTGCAACATTTTTTATTTGGACAACATGATGAATTTTGATAAATTTCCCAAAAATAGAAATAAAAACTGATCAACTCAATAACTACTACTTATTCTATGAAAATATATATTTTTCAATTAGAGTTCTCTCTTGCAATAATTTTATAAACAGTTTTTTCTAATTTACTCGAAGTTGCTGCACCCCTGTTGCTGCAAAATAATGTAGAAAACGAGGCAACTTTTTCTCGACTATGGTGACTTCTCGAAACAAACACATCGTCCCTTTTTTCGCGTGGCTTATTGGCTTATTGCTAAAGCGATTACGAAAGAATCCCCGTTATTATCCCAGATTTCTAGGACACTTGCCCCCAGTGTTAATCGCCCCCTTACAACTTCTAATGCGGCTATCGAACGTCTTTGATAGTCCAGCTACGACGGCCGACCTCTGAAGAGATCCTTGGCCTACTACCACGCGTCTGCATCGCTGTCAACATAATAAAGTCGACGCTACCGTTACCATTAGCCGCTGCACCACGCAGCGATTAGAAACGCAACGAGCGACCTACGCCACCATAATACGAGAGTACATCCTCATTAACGGGACGGTACGCCCCTCCTGCTTATCTACGCGCCTTTTTTTTATAACATTTTATTAATTCGACTTTGCCCGCCCTCGCTGCGGATGGACGAGCGAGAGCGTCGCGCGATAAACTAGAAACCATAAATTGAGTCGCTGCAGGAATTACTGTGAATTTTCATTTTCACCTCTCGTAAATGAATATTTATATTTCTTACGGGCGGAAGGATTTAAACATGGATTGTATTCTGGTTAAAATAATTAGAATGATGCTTCAGGGTAGTATTATAATACCTTCGCAACGGGTTAATCGAATGTATGACTAAAATGGAATAGCATTGTGTAGACGAAATTGAAAATTGAGGAGTTGAAAGTTGGATTATTAAGATGGGGATGAACATGAGAAATTTAATTTTGAGTTTTTAAAATGGCAACACGCATAGATTATATTATAATCTTATTAAGTAGCTATACAACTATGGGTTGATGACCCTACAGAGGCGACCACATATGGCAGATCTGATTTTTTTATAATCTCATAAGCAATCTCATTAATTACCCTGAAATTTTGATGCATTTTAAATTCTATTTCCCTGGTAGAGACATGTGGCACCACTCTCTTTTTAATATTGATAGGCATCACACTCTGTACAGCAAATACATTAGCACTGACAGAATGTGTATGCTCGCAAATAAATACTGTCATAATATTTACTTTTTCGCTACTTTCTTATCTACTTACAGAAATTCAGTTCTGAGTAGGGATGATTAAGTCCCTTTCTGTCGTTTCTTTGGTATTTGTTATTCTAATCTCAATTTTAATTTTACCTTATTTTTTTGTTCTGTATTCATGTCATTATAATGTGCCAAAGGTTTGTTACCCGTAATAAATAAGTAAATAAATAAGTGTAAATAGAGGAAATGGTACTATGTCTGTGAACTGATAATCAGAAAATGGTACAAGTTGAAAGCTTTTATATTTATCGTCACATGGTACCATCAAAAAAATTGAAGGAGATATCGTAGAACTTTCGAATAACGCACGTTTCAGACTTGCTAGTACTTAGAAACGAAATAGATAATCATTTCTCCAATCCTTAAACAAACACTACCAAACACCGACGAAACAACGATAACGCAGCCAAGTAGACTGTATAGTGTATACTATCGGAAATTTGCACCCATGCACCAATGCTCGTGAAGCAGGATAGAAGCCTCGTTGTAACCCAATTAGGGGAGGCTTATTTCCGTTTCGTTTATTGCGTTTATCGCGTTAATTGCGCCGAAAGGTCGAGCATTCGGCGAGGGTCCGCGAAATATAAATGGACCTGGCAAAAATCGTTGGCGTACGTTATAATTAGATCGAGGTCTGTATTTCTCTTGGAGGGAAAGCCTTTATTCGTCGTTGGCGCGTGTGAACCGAGAAAAAGCAGGTTTCGTGGCTGGAAAACGCGGCGATAGGCGCACACTTGGGAAAATTTGCGTTAATCGCTAGAGGGGAGGAGGTCCGTTGCCATACTTCTCTGTGAATCCTGTGCAATTCTGTGGATCGCAGTGGCTTCTAGAAACTCTCCAACAATAGACAATGTAGCTCGGCTACGCGAAGCTTATTTCGTACGACCTGCCTCTGCGGTCGATACAGTTACCTCCAATTCCATTTCAACGAAATCGCCAGACCCGATTCATTACATTATTTATAACGCCGTATCAGGAAGAAAATTTTAATTAAACATTCTTGGATTAGACACTTGAAATTACCATTTTAATTTACATGCATATTGTTATCAGATTTCTATTGTATGATTTTGATTCTTTATATATAACGATTTTCTCGAGGTTCAAAAGTTAGTTTATCTACGCGAAAATATGTAATTTCGCTATCCCGGGTTGACGTAGATCGTAAGACCTCGACACAGTTCGAGGGTCGAAAGAAATGGCGCAAACCGTGGCTAGCTCCAATATTTGCACGCCAGAAACGAGCGACACGCTCGCCTGAGGAGGATCCTATTCGACGGGGGTTATTAATAATTTACGGAATTAAAACAACCCCCGGCTATGTGCGACTTTTTTCGGGTGGCGAATTCAGTGGATGAAAACCATGGAAAGCGGCGCGAGAGCACGCGCGAAGGGTGCACAAGGGTGGCGACCCTATGATCTCCAGCGCACTCTCTTCTACCCCTTTCACTGTTCGAGCCACGTCGAGTTCTCCAACGGGGAGGGCACCTGCGACAGGTACTTCGTTCGCGTGGAGTGCGCCACTTCGTGTACACTTTAGAGTCGGCGCCAGGGCCGTACTTTGTCGGATTCCTAACAAAATTCTTATTCCATCGAGATCGACGTCGAGCTATTTTTGCACACCTCTTTTCAAGTTTTAATCATCACAGAGATTTGCTTGGAAAAAAGAAATAGCTGTAAATTTGTTTCAACAGTGTATTATGAAATTGATGAAATTGGGTTCAAAGAATGTTGCATTTCCATGTTCTAAATTAGTTATGATTTCGTTCGGTATCGTAGAATTGTAATGACATCTTTTGAAGGGGTCCCACACCTCACTCGAATCGTAGAAAGTTTCATTCGTCTCATTACTTTCACCGAGTCGAATAGGTAGCAGCGAAACTTCCTTGAATCCATTGTTAATAAATCCCAGACCTAACAAGGGAAGATTTCCAACCCGGAAATTCAAAAAATGAAGAAACTTTGGGTAAGTACATGTATTATTACACAATTTTTTTGCATCCAAAATTCACACCAAGGGGGTGAAATTTTAACTCGCTGAAGAAATAACGCACCCCCTCGTACAATACTGAAAATATTTATCCCATCCCTCGAATAAACAGTTTATCACTTATGCCTCTCTTATTATTACTACCAAAAATGTGCACCGCACAATCTCGGCGAGAATAAATTTGATACAAATCATTTCCTCAATCATACGCCTATGAAAATCATACGGCACTGCGTAAATTTCAGAGTGATGCAATAAATATTTCCAGTAGGTACTGTATTTAAAAACATTATTACACATCGCGTGCACTAACTGCATGCGCAATTCGAGTCTCGTGCACTCCCCCCTGGCATATAACACAGCAATTCCTACGAGCAGTTATTATTCCGAGGCACGAGAACGAGCCTACGCGAATCTATCATTGGTTCTCTGCAGTGAAGCAAAAAGGCAGACGACACTCGACGAAACGCAGGGTGAATACGTCTTCCAAGGCAGAAACCAATACTTTCGCTTTGAGGAAGATCCATATCCCGGGGACGTAAATAACGGTGGTCAGGGGAAGGCCGTGTTTGCTCGCGGATCACACGATGCTGATCAAAAGGAAACGTGGAATATTCACGGTCTTCCCATGGCATCGAACCTGCTCGTAATAACTATTTCTTGGTAGCCGGTGCATCAGCCATGATACGCTGCCTCTCCGGCTGGAAGAGAAGGTGGTGGGGAAAAAAGGGGTGGAAAATCGAGTTGGAAACGGGTACCGGACTAGAAAACGCACGTTACGACTCTCCTGGTACACCTAACCGCGATGCGTGGGATAATTCTCATCGTGTTATTATCGTCGTCCACGCCGTACGCACGCATTCCACGCGCAGGCCCTCAATAAATGCGCGCACACGCGTGCATATCTGCGCTACAGGGCAGACCTGCTTTTTCGTGCTCAACGAGCAAATTTCGAGTGAAGTGGCGTTCGCAAAGCGCGGGGAATCGCGATAAAGCGCTTCGACACGTGATCGTATCAAAGGGGGTCTATATGTATGGTAGTTTGAGCGAAGTAGATTACCGTAATATTTTCTATCGGTAGGTTGATATTACGAAGGGAAAACCTGTATAGGTAATGGATGGACGTCGCCCAGCTGTGGGGAATTTATTTTCTCATTTCTTTTGCTTTTTGTTTAAAGAATGCAACAACCTCTGATATAGTACCTACTGGAGCACGATTTCGCAGAAGGCAGCCTTGGAACTGTGCTTTTTGCGACATCGCGTACGTTCCCTCCAGTCATCTATCTTGTCTTAATGTAATACATTTTTTGTAGACTACATCTGGCGAATCACCCTACATTCTAACATAAATTATCGCCCAGAAGAATGATATAGTTTAATACTGGTCTAGTCTTGTATTCCTCTCGATTCCATTTGTCACTGCAACTGTCAAGAAACTTTCCCACAATGGAAATGCTAATAGCAGACAGGCTTTGAAAAAAAAAATAGAATCAGAAAATTGCAAAAACAGTGTTATGGAACAAAAGACTCTGTTGCATCGTGTTCACCCCTTGAATTATATTCTACATACTATATTTTATTAACACTGCCAGTTTTCATCCCCATCCCAACAGGACACATTAATGCAACCTGTTTCAAGCGCACTGCTCTTTGTTGAAAAAGAATCATACGTGCCGCCATAAATCTATTTTTCTTGCTTTGCCACAATTACACGATGCATTCGTTCCGATCTAAAAATACCTATCCGTGCACGAGTTATCTCAAGCTCAAGCATGCAGTTCTCACGATTTTTAAGTAATCGCGACGCGATACTTTTGCCCCGTACGCTGCATGATTTTCTAACAACGCGATACAACTTCCGTCGGGCGTTTTCTTCCAGTTTTATACTAGCAACTTGTTCGAGATACTCAGGGCCCGTGATATTTGCAATTTTGACGTAATTGAGCTCCACAACGCTGCCGTAATACCGTTCACACGAATATTACCCAGCATTCAAACGTCGTTGCTGTAACAGCGCTGCTTCACTTCGCCCCAAAGGATAGAGCTACTATTTAATTTGCCCCTTTATGAAAATGCTTTACGCAACATCGCGATAGCACTGGTATATATGTAACGTTCCATGCAAATATCTATCCTTCAACCCACGGGTAGTTTTCCCTGGGTCTACTTTGACCCATGTTCTTAATGTTTCTAGTTTGTGTTAGAAAATGATCTCTGGAGTCGCAAGTACCAATTGCTGTAAGAAAAGAGTCGCGTATTATGGGTCTGACAAGTGACTCAGTCTTGGCTTGTCGCTTAGCATTCCGAGGATTAACACTTTGAGAGGGGAAAAATTTTATAGAATGCTCCTTCAAGCCTGTCATCAAAAAATCGAAGACACTTGGACAATAGAGGAGTTGAAATGGTAAACGATGTATGTAAGTGCCAAAGAAATAAAAAATTATTCTTTAAGTAGAAAATGATGGCCACGCTGAATACGGTGGTAACCGCTCCAAGTGCTAGAATAATTTATTTCAGTTTCGAGGACTGTTGCAAGATAGAGCTAAAATCATAAGTACCAATGCGTTGCTGTGGTTGAAAAAAAATTACTCAAAATTTTCACTTCTGGCACTTCCATCATTTATCATTTCTGCTTCTCAATACCATCGATGCTTTGCGGAACGTATAATAATATTTATTGCACATGAAATTCATAATAGAAAGAAATACCAATTAAACAGGCTATCAAAGTCCTAAGGCTAATAAATGCCTCTATTACGGTGTCTTTATGCTTAAAGAAGCCGCATACAAAAACTCGCATAAATAAATAAGGAATGAAGTGTTTTTAAATAAGTTAGACTATAACTTATGTGTTACAAATGAGAAGGTTGCGTTTTTAACCAATTAAAGCATAGTAAAAAATATTTCAAAAATCGAAAACGGTAAGGATAGTTTTCAGAAATGAATAAATTGACAATTATCATAATTTTCGTTTATCTAAAGTATTAATTATCTCGTAAATGATTCTAATTTTATGAAAAAATAGTAAAATGAGGACTGTTGAAACGTTTTCGTATTTTTTAAAGTAATAGAGACAGGAATTTAACGCTTGTCCGTATTAAAAGGTGCCCTTAGTGCTCCCTTTGTAACTGCTAAACCTAAGCTTATTTTCCTTTCTCACAGAGAAATGGAACGCTGGGGATTCTAGGGAACACTATTAAAAAAGGCACCGTACCAAGATGGCGCCGATGTGGATACAAGATATATGCGATATTGTAGTTATTTTCGAAAATCTTCCTTTCTATGCAAAGTATATGTGATTGGGCAGGATTTGAACAGCCGAAATTTTATGGAACGGCACGAGAACTGGCAAAGATTGATGCGTACCCAACGAGCGCTTCTACTTTCGCCACCAGATGTCACGGTAACAGATATCACTTCCCAATACGGACAACGCACTTTTCAGAGCACCGTAATTGGTACAAAAACATGTATTGTTATTTGAATTAAAAAAAAATATGAAAAATTAACATTTTTAACCGGAAAAAAATGCCTTGATAAAGGGAACAGTTAAAAAAAATCCAATAGAAATTTTCACCAACAAAATTAAAGTAAAAGAAGTCACCAATTAATTCATTCGCGAACAAATCGACGTCAGAGCATCGTAATAGGGACATCTACCCTAGGCGCGTTACGCAAATGCGTTTGCTGCATCGTTACCCGATACGTTTTCTATGCGGCAGCTCCGAAATCCAGATTCCTTTGGGAACACTGGGGGCAAAACGCTCGAACAATGTTCACCTAAGCGAAGGAGCGAGGCAAACGTAAAAATAGGACACCCTTTGTACACTCACGCACCAGTCGGCACCAAGTGCCGAGGTAAAAAGTCGTTTCCGTTTGACCATCTGCCGATTTCAGGAGGGAAACGCTCCCGACTTGGGGATCCCACATGGAAGGTCGCATAATTCACTTTACTTCGGCCAACGGTGACCTTGTAGATTCATGCAATCTCGATAGGAACGAGGACGATCCATGGGACCTCTTCTTCCCACGACGACTCGTACCTCGAGGCAAATATTCGAGCACAGCAGTGATAGACACCGCAGGAAGAATGGACTTTTAACTAAATTTAAAAATATCGTTTGAAAGAAATTGAATTTTGTGGAAAATGAAATGTCTGTGGAAACCAAAAACCGAGGATTAAATTTGAATAAAGAAGGGGTGGAGATTCTGTACACTGATTAGCACGAGTCTAAGGTGTTTAGTTTCTAACGAGTTAATGAACAGATGGAAGCTGAGTGGAGGAAGAATAGAGATGCGAAGAAAATAGATGGGAAAAGTGACCAAAGAGATTCATCACGCTACACCAGGAAATTTATTTCAAAGTGAGTGATGGGCCAAAGGTGCACCTTTCAAGAAGACAATGATCACAAAGCACACGTTTAACTGATGTCTATAATATATTGCAGATCAACAAGATAAGCCAGGCTCCTGGAAAGAATCATACAATCTTTCCAACGGAGAGATATCTGTGGGAATCGTTGCATAGAAAAGTGAAATCTATGCATCCGACGACACGTGGCAGGGTATGTAGAAAAATTAGTAAGTCATCAAGAAGAATATTGAGGAAACTACTTTTACCATAACCGTTCAAACGAGTATATAATGTTTTGCAGAAGTAATGTAAGTTTCCTTTAAACCCCAAAGTCCTTCAAACGCTTATGAACAGTTCGAAGTGTGTAATTTGCCGAGTTAGACAGGAAATTCGCAGCCTAAGTCGCAGGTAGTTCGAATAAATTACAGCCCGATCATCCTGCGAGCCATGCGAACAGCTCATCGTTTGTGGTTTTCCTTCATCGCGACAAGTGGACTACGGTTGAATTTTAAAGAGAAAAGCGCCAGCGATCGAGTGGATACCCTAGGACGCGAAGCCAACGGCACGGGCTTCATTCGATGTGTGAGTTATTGGCTGTGGATTGAACAGTGAAAATGGGAAACGAGAAGTTGGAAGAGATGAGTGTATGGCGGAGGTCGTTAACTTTTACTAAACAGTGCGATCGACGTGCGATAAATCTCCAAGTCGCGTGATGCACACTTCTTTTTATAAATATACATAGCATCCTTGGGCAGTATCTCCCAATTAAAAAGATTATTCTAGACATTTGTAACACTTCCACTTTCGTATTTTAGAATGTACCTATCATGTTAGAAAACAGCCATTCCAAAAATGGGGTGACGATTCTCCATGCGAATTCCTGCAGCACCTGATGTCTAAAGACCTTTTCACACTGGTGCATTTCAAAATATTTGCTTCACAGAAATTTCGATAGTTTATATTTATACAATACAAGGAAGAATATAAAACATGTGATTAGATCTGAAGTATCAGTCAAGAACGACAAAAGTGTCCCGTATGAAAAGGCCTTAAGGCCACAGAGCAAACCAATGTCATCCCTGCTATTTTTAAAATACAAAACTGAAATTTCCACGTTTGCAAGAAAATAATCCACAAGAAATTAAAGATTACAGTATTATATTGTCACATTATGCTGCGATGGTGATTCACCACTACCACAATTTATAAGATTTAAATGCCATGGCAATAATACTATCATCAGAGTCAAATTTTTAAAAAGGCACTTCACTGTACGTTGCCTTCAAAAAGTGAGCCTCTTTCACACCTTTGTTAGATACAATTGCATGTATTCTGCACCCCTCATTGCACACGTGGGATCGTGGCTTTATACCACGCTATAGTCTCTATAACAGCATCAACATATTATCCCCTTCGACGTATCTAATACTCCATTAAAAAGGGATTACGTGATTGAATTGGACTCAAAATTGCTGAAATTCGTTGTTCTAGGTTCACAAAAGGGTTGATGACATGGGGATGGTCGTGTATACTACGGACTATGGTCAAGTATACGGCCATGCAATCAATATTACGTCCATATAATCGACGAGCATGGCTAAAGCTTCGCGGCTAAGTTTCACGTTTCAATTGCGCCCGTGTGTTAGTTTACCTGCCGCGTTCACGACGAATGCAGAACAGTGACCATGTGATGCATGGCTTCTGTCATGAAATAGCACGACCAGCATTCCCTTCGGTTCCCCCAGGTAGAAAACTGTATTCTTTCGTCTACACGCAATGCCATCCCTCCAGGTTGTCTAATACGAATTCGCTTCCCTCCGATATGAATTTCTCACCAATTTTTCAGTCGCTTACCAGAAGATGGAACTAAAGAATTATTTTAATAAAAATATATTAGGAGGATGAAGTTGAAATTTGAAACGTGAAAAATGTTTAATTTAAAAAATGAGGAGTAAAAAATGTGATTAAAAACGGTATAAGAAATAAATTTCTTAATTTCGAAGAAGTAAAATGCACGTCTTTGTGAATTAAAATCTATTCAAACATGTAAATTCTTAAGACAAATTGGCATCTCCTCAGATATCAATACAGATGATTCATTTAAAAAGGTACTATGATTACTGGTTATCTTTCATTTCCCTCGCACGACAAATCTTCCCTCTAACGAGAATTGAGAACGAAATACAGAGCGCGGTTGTAAAGTATATATATCATCGTTATACGGTTCTGCAGTTGCTATTGTGCTTGGCGAGTTTGAGATCACGATTTTATGGTAAATACAAGTTGCCGCGGTAATTCACGTCTGCTGGGGAGAAAGAATAAACCGCTATGCATGAAAGCGTATGAAAAATGTTTCGGAGATAGCAGAAAAAAACGTAGAGATGTATGAACACAGGTGTAATGAGCTCGCATCGAGCTGGCAGTCGTGACCGTATGATATACCGTGTCTTCCGTGTGTGGACAGCATGAAAATGAAGCTTATCAGTTCACCTTGCGTTTTTATCGTTTACCTTGTGATTTTTCTTCCTTGAACATGATTCTTTCAGTTCTAAATGACAAAATGGCACTTTCTTAGTCACCGAAATTAAATGACGTCGCAACTTATTCAGCTCGTTCCAAGGATGTAATTCTAAGAAATTGGAGAATCTGCTGTGACGTATAACCGACTTGTAAAGAGTGCATGCGCACTCCGAGTGGAATTAGTTGAAAAATATTCAGAAAGTAAAAACCTATACGGTAACTTTAGAACTTCTAAAACTTTCCTTATGTGAAAGTATAATAGAAGTATTTTTACAAAACTGTTGACAAACTAGACCAACCATTGAAAATAAAGAAAATACTGAATATTTAGTGCTGTAGAATTTTACATACCTAACAACCTTTCTATATTCGACAATTTATTTTAGTACTGAACTCTTGTATAATGAGTTTAATTAATTTGTTCAAACACACTAGTCAATTTTGATAAAATATTTACAAAACACCTTGATTTACCTCGTCCGAAAAAGTCAACCCCTAATTATTGTGACTAATGTATTAAAATACTATCAAAGCATTATATTAATTAACCCAATACTTTCAAACCTATTGTCAATATTAAATTGATATAAAAGTGTGTAGTATATTGACCATAATATTCACTGGAACATCAATGTTTCATTTATTTCTGCAGGCAGTCACGTGTATTTGCGCGCTGTATTATTACATGCAATAAAAAATGTGTTTACCTCTTTTTCACTGGTTTTCTCAAGAAGCAATCACTCGAAAGAATACGTTCCCCGCCGTACTTTATTACCCGTCGTATTTTCATTTCGACTACCATAATCATTTATCATTCCGTACCTCTGTGAATCATTTGTCACAGAAACATTGCTGGAATTTAAATACCACCGCCTGGCTGTCGTGTTACTATCAAAATGACTGCATTAGCGTCGTCGAACAAGCTGCTTTCCTATTACAAATTCTATCTACGCTGTTCCAACATAAATCAGATATGCACAAGGATCTTAGTCATACTCAATTATTTGCTGGGAATCGATTCCCAGGAGCTGATGCTAGCTTTTAGTACCGAATATGATCAATGAAACGTAACGCAACCAGTAGAAGCGAGATTTTTAATGTATCATCGACAGTAAGATAATTTATCATTGATCGTCGCACTGATACGGAATTCCCTGAAATAAATATTGCACGAAATATCTGATAACTGATAAGGCAATATGAGAATAAATGGAATTTTTCGTCATCCTTTTATTTGAAACCCAATATCAGTGAAGAAATTTTTCTTTCGTTACACTCGGGGGTATTTTATGGTTACTCTGCATATCTATGGTTTCAGGGGAATGGAAGTTATTTAAAAATATGTGTTATGAACCTCAGATATACCGTCTACATAAGATTGCCTTCACGCTCGTGTGTCTTTACATAATCTGGATTTTTTGTAAAATACATGGATCCTCGATAATTTTAAAGAAATAAAGAAAACTCTTTCTTCGTTCATATTAGATACTAAAGAAAAACTAAGGAGAAAATTTACTGTGGTTCATCGTGTTCGTTATCCTTTAGAAACTAATTGTAAGTCACTTATGTTCAAGTAACTCTTGATCTACACTTACAGCATAGTTTTATAATGCAAAATAAAATAATTTGAAACTGTTTAGTGACCATCCACAGTAAAACCATGCATAGACAGCAGCGCAAGGGTTTCCTTTAGCGACGTACCAAGTTAATTAAAAATTCATAGTTCGTCACTTTTTCACTGTCGACTTTTTCGACCCGCTGGAGACTCTCGTAGTTTCATTGTCCCACTACGTCTAGCCACCACAATACTTTAAATTCTGCCCAACGATCCATGAAACTGCTTTCTCTCTGTACGTTCGCCCCCTTCTGCTTTATTCTTTAACAACCACCTCAGACATAATAAAGCTTATTATACTCCCTTCTACTTTCTCTTAATTACTTCAGTCATCGGCGTCGAAAAAGTGTGCAGGAAACGTTATTAACGCACAGAAATTGATAACAATACTTCTATCTTTAAACTTGCCAAACATTTTTTCAAAACACCAGCACACAAAGGGAGTTATAACTGAGGGAAAGTGTCCCTTGTATGTTTAACTTTCTGGCGAATTTGTTATTATCAGCAGAACGAGCTGTCAAAATTTTAGCGACTATCTTGGAGATACCCTAACATATCTTTGTTACAAATGTACTGATAAAGTTAAACTCGACGTTCTAATTATCTTCATGCCTTAACAGAAGCGCCAGAAAGTGCAGTTGAAGAACTCGTGAAATTAATATTATGCGAAAAATTAATGACAGTATCTTCGTAGCGGGGAGTCGATCAATCGTTGGACTTTTAATTAACTTTTTCAAGCCCCCGTCACAAAGGCATACTTCTGAAATTACTAAAGTTACTCAGAATGCGCGAGTATACGTGCGATAAGAGTAGGAAACTGAAGCGAGACAAAGCCTGGGAACAATGCCTCTGTTCAATCATTACCGAATATTATTCTTTCAATCGATAAGTTACAGTGAATCGAGACACGCGACAATAGAATTCTGCTTCGCGATCCTCAAAAATTTAGTAGTCTAGTCTGTTTTAAATTCGTGACTTTAAAATCATGATATTAACCCTTGCGCATAGGACAAGGGGACCATCTGGTGCCATTCTGTTTAAGTATCAAACTACTTGCATTAGGCACTAAAATGAGTCATTCCCTGTTAAATCGATCACTATTTGCACACACTGTCAGGGATTTTTATGAAATTAAAATATGATGTAGTTTACACGAAATTATGACGGGTTCAAGTCATCATTTTGTTGGTTTCAAATTTCATTAAAATATATTGCACGCCGAAATTTGCAAGTTGCACCTACTTTCGCGGATATTAGACGTCGTGTATTTTTTTAAAAAATCGAAATCAGCAAAACGATGAGTTAAACCTCGGTTAATTTCACGATCACCACATTATATTTCAATTTTATTCAAATCCGTCACAGCAAGTCGAACCAATGATCGATTTAACGTGGAATAATGTTTAATTTAAGATGTGTATGAATGAAATTGTAATATAAATCAAAATAGACCTTATATCCGCTATTTCGGGTTAATATTGAAACCAATTCGATATCGTGAGACCGAGAATAATGATTCCACTTTTATTTTAGTAGTTCCATAAACTGAAACAGTTCAATCGATTCACGTTAGCAAAAATTTTAAACCCTACTTGATTCGATCGCGTAGCTATCACGCGATATTAATGGTAGGTCGATCGATATCGTGGCATCGAGAAATAGAACGATTCTGCCCCCGTTTCATTTACTCCGAATCTCCCAGTGTCGTGACCGAAAATAAACTAAGCAAATAGATTATACGATTTGCTCTCGAAATAATTTACTTTTATTTTAGAAACTGTACATTCTATTCATTTGGTCACCTAGCAATCAACCGAAGAAAGTGAAAGTACTGTGATTTTCCATTGAAAGGGTAGTAAATTATGTACAGAATTTGGAGAATATGAGACACATATCACAAAAGAGTATTAAAAACGAAAGAGTGCAGAAATTCAGTAAAAAAATATTCTGATATCTGAAATAGTTTTCAAGATAACACTAAAGCTATAAAATTCTAGCGGATAAATTCATCCCCTAAATATGAGTTATTATTATCAAATATTCTCCACCACAATGATATATCACACTTTCCACACTTCGGCCCCAACCACCCCCTGTAACAAACAGGCATGAAAACATTGTGATAGTCCCCTTTAACCTACTGTTTCACTTCTCACTTCCAAATTTTTAAACATTCCCAAACTCATGATTGAAACTAATTCAACCCACCAGTCTAGATGAATTTAATGCCTTATTCCACGTATGACGTACATATGTATGCGTAATTTTCCGATTTTCATCTGCTAAGGTAAATGTCCCCATTAGCGACCGTTTAAGAGTGTGACTGGTTCGAAATAGTATATTTTTTACTAATATACGACAATATTTGAGTAAAGTATGGATCATTGTATTTTTTGAAGTCTCTAGTTTCTCAATCAAATTAGTTTTACAGTGATATTTGACTATTTACACAAAAATTATGGCGAAAATTATATTGGACCTGATGTCCCCTTTAGTGACCATCTATTTTATATCACGATTTTCTGCTACAATAATGAAAGAAAATGGATATTTTCTTTTTATTTTATAATTCTGTATATATTTCTCGTTAATTTGAGTAAGTTACTGCATGGATCCATGTATTTTTATTGTAAAATTTGCGAGTTTAATGATATCTGGAGTATAACCTCACGGTATTAGAATCTGTCAACTTTCATGTCAATGACCAAGTCTTAATTTACATGTGAATTTACTTAAAGATGAATGTACGGCTACATAAATAACGTATGAAACAATAACTGAAATATTTCGCTTATATTTCGCTTTCTGTGTTGCAATAAACAATAACAAAATGAAGTGGTCACTAATGGGGACGTGGTCAGTAATGGGGACATTTACCTTACTTACCATGAGTTTAAGAAATCAATTGTATTTCACATTTACCGTTAAGGAACTAGTTCTTGATCAGGCACTAATTTTTTATCAGTTCATGAAATAAATCGTTATTTTCAGTTTATGTCCTTAAATAATTGTTTGAAATAATTACTAACACAAAAAAGGATAATTCAAACTAGTTCCTGACCTGATAAAAAATTAGTTCCCATGTATTTTCAGATGATCAAAAACTAGTTCCTAGTCACCTTATTATTCCCCAACCTTATAAATAATTCAATTATACTTATTTTCAACTTTTTAAAATTTTTCCTTAAGGTGTAAACATTAATTCATCTTTTAGTATAAAAAAAGTCTATGGTTGAAAGTTTTATTAGGTTAAAAATAAATATTAAAGCGGGAAACTCTCTAAACTGATCAAAAACTAGTTCCTTAACGGTATCACCCACAAAACTATACCAATCAACCTATACTAGTATTTTCAAACAGTATTTTATTTGAGCATTAAATGAAATAGTACTTTCAAACACTATTTACTTATGGAAAAATTTCAGTTTTTATTATTTTGTCTCAAACTATTTCAAATTTTCTCCAACCCTGAGTACAAATGCTAACGCGCTTATTCGAGTGATGCGATAAAATATATTCCCAGTAGGTACTATAGAAGCCACCCCCTCCTTAATCGTACCACTGTATCAACTTTACCTGCCGAAACACACTACCCAACAAACAGACGCACGTAAGGGTATAAGCTAGTTCGTCGAATACACAATGGTCAGTGAACCTCCCCTAACGAATCGATAATGCGTCGCTTTCAATAGGAGCACGCGAGACCGCCAAGAGTAGCACGCGAGCTACTCACCTGCTCTACGATCGAATTCCAGGCTCGCGCACCTGCCGCTGTGGGAGAGTTAATTGTCTCGGCCGCGACGCGAGTAACACGCGTCTCGGCGACAGAGGGTGCAAAGACCGAAGCGTGGGGGGGAGGGAGTGGAAAAGAAGTGGACAATACAGGCGCGGGCGAACGGGTGTCGAGCGTTTTCGTGAGCGGGCACAACGCGCGAGAGTCTTCGGTGGAATAATGACGCTCCAGGAGGCCGGAAGTAATTAAAGGAAGAGCCAGGCGAACGCGCGCGTCAGCTCTGCATTCGAATACTTTTTTGGCAGACACGCCAAAAGCTTCCGCGTTTACCTTTTGCGTACTTGCCCCCCTCCACCCGTCTGAGACTTATGTACGCCGCGGAAAGCTCCGGCGATACGTCGCCCCTTTGATCTGCATTTTTTAATTCCTGTTCGAGACTCGAGGTGGAAAAGACTTGAGGAGATTTCCTTCCCGCCACGGATTTCCGAGGGAAGCTTCTGTGCAGGGTGGTGGTGAACGAAGGGTGTTTTGCTGATGGGAATATGGATTGAAGGATCGTCCATATTTATTTTGTGTCTACTCTGTTTGGGGGATTTTTAACTCTCCCTGGTCTTTCAGTATTTTTAAAATGTATTCGGGTAGGCAGGAATTCTTTTCATGAACATATAGAGTAGATTATATAAGATACTATTTAGCTTTACTACTTGACTTCGCTCGGAATTTAGATTGATTTTATAAAAAAAATTGTTTTCTTTTCTTCCTTTTTTTTTTGTGAAAATAGTCTTATTCATAATGAGCTAACACATTTCGTGAACTAAGAGTTTACCCTTCGAAATTTTTTAGGCGACAGACAAACACTCAAACATATAAACTTTCTGCTTTATCGTATAAAATATGAGATATGAGAACGTAGTAATGGTATAACACTCTGGATTTAGATCTCATTGATATAAAATTGATGTTCAGATACTTTGGACGTGGGATTAAAATATGCGTAAAGATATATTATGAATGTAATATAAATGTATCATGGTATACTCTACGGCACTTCAAATTTCAAATGAATTGAGATAACGAATGCAGGATTATTGCCGGGAAAGAAGGGGAAAACCTCGTATTTCAATTTCTGTCATCCTCGATAAAAAAGGCTGCTGAGGTGGGTGTTTTCAAGTGCCAGGAATACACATTCGATAACTTGCATGTTCAGTGTAGTCATTTTTATGTTAACTCGATAATGGTTCACTTCCAAAACCATATTTACTGAAACTTTTTGGTAAGCAAATTTTGACCAGTGCTACATAGCATGTGCAAAAATTATATCAGTATTTATGCACTGGATTTTAAAACTAATTTTTAATGAAATTGCAGGCTTGATATTTGAATATTTAGCGTAACACGTTAGTAGCTATATAATTAATCATTGAAATGTACATTATATCGAAACGCTTTTAAATTTCCACAGCGTTTAATCAAAGAAATTACGGAAAATAATTTTTAAGCATAAATATGCCCCCTTTTCTATTTTTCAATGAAATATCTAATGACTATTTTGCCTGTTTTTGTTTCCCCATTTTTCCTTTTCCTTTTTTTCTTTGAAGATTTAACGGTAATTCTCGGAAAGAAATAGATATATACGTTTAGGGTAAGGTGTTATATGTGTGTGGTGATGTCTGCTAATATTTTTCTCCAAAGCTACTAGACCGATCTTCACACGTTTCTTTTTTATGATGATTCTTCCTCAATGTTAGAAATGAAGTGTATTATACGCGACGAGTTAGAATTAGTCTATTGAATTTATCATTAGCCTTCTTAGCGTGAAATTGGCGCGCGGATAATGAATCATAAAATAATAAGAAATTGAAAGTACCGAGAATTATAAACGATATGGTATTTCGAGTATAATTAGAACACCTCTTAGACTGTTTTACCGAAAGAGAATGAAAAATTCATGAAAATAATACGATGCGTGGAGAAAATGGAACGGTGGAGAATATCCTGGCAGACGCGTACGACGAGTGAAATGATAATCGTGCAATTAGTCGAACAATTTGAAAATTATTAATAAGTTTAAGCGATCAGTGTTGAACGCTGAATTAAGTATCCCAAGCTGTGCGCGTAATTGTGAAATATTTTTTACACTCTACATTCCAACCAAGTTAATTAGTTTTACCTTCTATAAACGATCAACAGAGATAAATCATCGCGATGCAATCGCTTTGTGTTCTTTACTTCCTCTCGAATACGTTTCGAAATGAATTTTCTACGAGTAGCGCAAGAGACACAGTTTTGCTCCACGATAATCCAAATATATTCAGTTTTCCATACTGATATTAAACATTTCGTACAGTGTTGAACAGTTCGTAGAAACTCAACGTGAACCATTCATTCATAACAACGCTGGACGTGCAAAGAAATGAAGTGAAGTAGCTAGGCAATAAAGGTAGGTATTGCCGAAAATTTATAGCAACGTTTCTCGTGAGCTTTGTGGAAGGCAGAACGCGATAAATTATGTTTAGGATACTAACAATAATTCTCTATTTAACTTGCTACAAAACCGATGTAGTACTACCCAATACATTGCCAGCAAAAATAAGCAGAAAGAAAAATTCAGTGCTAACGTGAAACTTAAATTAATTATAAAAAATTTATAAAAGGTATACAAAGGTATTCAGTAGGTACACTATTAAACCTACTATTCAACTTAAACAACTTAAACGAACACTAAATCTTCCCTCAACCCGATAATTATGACTAAAATCAAAATTCAATAAAATCAAACTTCTTTCCAGAATCGTAGATCGGGCAAAGTGATGAGAAACTACAAGCTACTACTCACGAGCAAACAAATTTTCGAGCCTGCAGCGGCTCGATTTTTCGTGCTGCGCCTCTGTTTGCCAATGAACGAGCATTCCCTCGTTCTTTGAGGAATTTCATCAGCGATGACATTTTCCCCGCTGGAAATACTACTACGATGATTACGTTCAGGCCCGATGCCGCTCACGATCGATCTCTCTTTCTCCGTCGATGGTCGATCGCACCTGAATGTCGTGCACGAGCCGCGCGATTTAATGCCACTTGACAGGAGACTCTTCGGCGGTCGTTGAAACAACGACAATGAACCGCGGCGATACGTGGTCGTGCATATTTAGCCGACCACTTCCGGTTCCTCGTGCCACGACACAAGCACATTCTTCGAAAACACGCTGTAACGTGCTATCTGTGGGGCGAGGCACGAAGGGAAGATAATTTTTGTACAAGCTATTGATTACGTGTAACCATAGTTACCGTGAGAATTAGATTTAAATTGAAGGGAAAGTATCGTACATTCATTAAAAATTTAATTTTAATATCAAACTGTAATTTAAATTCCTTTTAGATTATGCTATTTTATTTCAATTTAATTCAATTTACATATCGTATATTGTCCTTTTTACATATATATTTTGACTAATTTATTATTCTCATTCGATGAATTTATGAGATACAGTGGAAATGTTATTGTTACATTTGTAACTTTATTCCAAATGTAAAATGAGTTATGTATGTAGATATTTATTATTTATAATATACATTTCCCAGGTACTCAAAATACACAGTGCAGTGTTTATGTATTATGTCATAATATATTATGAAAATAGAGGCAGAGTAATTTTCATGAATATGTAATGAATACTTCACATCGCAATATATTTCCATTCTTTACGTTGCTATATTTGTCAAAAAAAAAACAAACTAATATATACTTTTTAAAAGCAACGAAGCATAAACATTGTAAATACTTATTGTTAGTTATAAAACAGTGCTAATAAAAAGCCAACTGCAAGTCTCGAAAACATACAAAAATTACTTTAAAATTCATTTTTAATTTCTGGCTGCGATCCAGCCTCGTTAAGAGGATGGAGAAACCTCGGTAAAAAAAACTCAGACATTGCCAATTTATCTGAAAATCATCCCTCCCTACTTTCGGCACGTAATTTGGTGCTTGCATCGCAAGCCTGCACTTCGCGAAAAGAGGGACGTCTGAGAAACATTCAGATTCAGACCGCCAGAGATCAATGCCTATGCAGAGCTTGTGCGTCCCGCAGAATTTGAAAAGATCCATTTGGGAGAGATATGAATCGAAATGCGTAAACAAGCTCTTTCTGAAAGGGACCCCGCCACTTTCCCATACACGACCGGCAATATACGACGAATGAAAGTAGTACAAACACACGTACCGTGCGTCCCACGGCCCTGTAATTAAGGTTTCGCCCCTTTCTGCGCCAAAGGATTCGCACGGTGCAAGTACAGGTGCGTAATTAAGATTTTACTCCGCTGCGTCTACGACTTTCCAGTTTCGCGGTAACGAGGATTAAATGAACCGTCAACGAAAATCCTGTGCGCGCGAAATGTGTATCCCCTCGTGAATATGTAATTTCGAAAATCCCTCGAATTAAGCGTTTCAGCATCGCCGAGAATTACGAACGCCGCAAAATCCGGCAAATTGTGCTTCTTCGAACGCGTGTGAACGTAATAGGGGAGTATCCGAAGCTATTTCGAATTTTATTTGACGGAAATCGATACAGTTTTTCCGTCGTTGCCCTTGGATGAAAGAGGGGCACGCAAATTCGAAGACGGAAACTCTCCCTCGAGCCTTTTCCCCCTGGCGAGATTCGTGAAGGGATCAGGAAATTGGCATGAAATTACTGGAAAATTGATGCAACGCGCCTTAATGCGTGAACGCGTTGCCCACCCTCGCGAGGGATTCGCGAGTTTTTATCTATTTTTCGAAAGGATATAGCCATCTGGAAATTTCGCCTGCCGCGTAATTCGAGTGGTGGAGGTTCGCGTCTAGTCTAGCAGTTGCGTAATGAAAATTTTAATTGAATTTCTCCTATCTTCTTACGATTTTTTTCGCTTGCCGACCATGAAATTGTATAATTGAACGAACTTACCTAGTGAAGTTCGATTGGAATTGTATAAGCGCCTCCTCCGAATAGATCAATCGTAGTCCCCCTACTCTATGCCAGTATTGTCACATTTTCAACATAAAATAAAACACGCATGCGACCTCGGCCGCGATCCTCATTATTTTAAAGTGCTGCCGTAATAAATTGGGTCTATCTAGTGTAATAGATAATGGGTTTTCCTGAAAAAAAATAAGGAAAAAGGGTGGGTTTGATCTATTCGGAGGAGGCGCTTATACAATTCCAATCGAACTTCACTAGGTAAGTTCGTTCAATTATACAATTGTATTTAGCGCCTCCTCCTCAAGATCAATCGTAGATGTTTAAAGTTCTATTACGGCAGTCCAACTGAAAACACTAACTGAGGAGTTAGTCTGAACAATCTTTTGTTCCATATTATACATAATACTTTTCAGTATGGATAAGGCAAATTGTTGCTTATCCGATCTAACATTTCTATCACAAAGTTTTGCAAATGTTTACGACTCTTTATTCCAGCCAGTTGTTTTGGGTATCGTGTACAAATCTAACCCTCCGTTCGCCGGCTGTTTTATAAAATATTCGACGGCAATCTTCGAATTCCAAGAAAAGTCGTACTTGGACCTAAAGGGACTTAAATTATAGATACCTCTCAATAAACGTTGAATTCTAAAGACTTGTGCAACTTCAGTTACCACTATTAGTGAAATTGCTGATCAAACACAATTTGTGGTGCTGTGAGACAGTCCTTCTTCATGTAACCGTGTAAGGAACGCTAGGACCTCTGGAATGTACGGATTACATAGTTTCACTGTATTTTTGCTGCAGAATAGCCATTACTTGTTTAGGCCTATATCGTAATTTCTTAGCGTAGATTCGCTAATCGATGACATCATAATAGCTAACGCCAGTCCTGGAATTCCTTCTGCAGCTACTGCTTGTCAGATAATCTGCCTGCCACCAGAGTAAGACGCTTCCAAAGCGGGTGCGGTTCCCTGTTATAAGAAGATAACAGATTTTGTATTCGATTTGAACTTGAATTTGAAACTCTAACATTGACTGAAAAAGTGTGTAGCATGGCTGAGCTGGCCAGTCCGGTATCACTACTATTCCCTCCGGTTCCTCCTTTTTAATTTTCCAAACGGTCCTCAGAATTGTACTAATCGGAGGGAGGGCGTAAAAATACAAATCTTTCCCAGGCAGTGTAAAGACATCAACTGTCTAAGACCCAGAATCCTTCTTCCAAGAAACATAGCAATTATGTCCGGTGAACCTAAAATACGAATTATTTCTTTAAAAGTAATCCTCGACAATTCGTATTCTGTTTCGGGCTCTGATCTACGTGATTCGGCGTCTGTCTCGAAATTCTCGCGGAAGCTAATGTATAAAGCAAAAACCCAAATGCCTCGGTTTTCGCACCACTGCCAATTTCCGTTGTAATCTTATTTAAATTCTCAAATTGAATTTCGCCCATTCTATTGATAAAAGATATTGTACATCTTTGTGTTTTACATTCAGCTTCCCATCCTGTGAGCGACACGCCTAAGTAGATCTCCATAGCAAATTCTAAGCAGTTGATTGTATTAATCCCAGACATAATATGTGTCTCTCACCATGTAAAATCTACAACATTCATCCTTAGCGTCATAATAGCCTCGTAACTGCCGTTGTTATTTGCAAGAGGTAAGAACTTTTGTCGCTCAAATTCTTTCGCATAAACCCTGCTGTAATTAAAAGCTGGGTAGCAAGCTACAATTGTGTGAATAAATTGTGCGAAATCGCTTATCTTTCATTGAGATAATTTACGAAAGCGTTGTATCAATATCCTGATCGCTATCCTCTTTTTCCCGGGGCAGTTGCAGGGTTATACATGACGACCCAACGGTAAACCCTAAGAATCTGCACCTCTTTGCAGGGACCATTTGGCTCTTTACACAATTTAGTATAAACTCTAAATTTTCTAATAAATTGTGAGTTTTGTTCAAATTGCCTGTAGTCTCCGAAGAGGTGTCTTCAAGCAGTAACAAATTGTGTAGATACAGAACTGAACGTAAGTTCAGTTGTCGTAACCCACTTACTACAAATTTCATTAATTTTGTGAAACCCATAGGGGTTGAGCTTAACACAAATAGTAAATAAATGAATTGGTGGTATTTCCCAAAAAAAAAACCAATTCTTAACAATTTTCTATAACCTTCCAGTTTGAAGTGCTCTGTCTCCATAAACTCGTTATACTTAAGATTTAAAATTGGCCTAAAAGCCTTATCCGGTCTGGGAATTAGAAAAATCCTTGAGAGGAATTAATCCTTTCCCGGTTTGCATGTAACAACCGATGCATAATGAAATTAGCTATATCTGCCTTATTTGTCCCGGATAATTCTCTGTTTAAGACAGGCTTATATCGACGCGGAGCTGACTTAAACAGTTAATAAGGGTTATCTTATAATCCTTGATCCACGACAAAATCTATAGGTCTGAGGTTATCAGTATAAACAATCAGTATAAACTGATTGTAAACGACGAGAGGTACAGCTTACAGGACTGCTTATCGCCTCTTTAAGTCTGTTTCATTTCTGAACTCCTGTATGCACTTGATGTGTACGCTGTGGCTGCTCCGCATGCAGAGATTCCTGGGCCCGGTACGAGGGCGCCGCTATTCGCTTCTGTCTGCCTGACTCCGTCGAATAAGCCCTGTTCTGTGGACGGAACGGCGGGCCTTCCTAGCATTTTGCACTTTTCAAGTTGGAGGCTTTGATACCTTAAGATCTGCGGCGGACTGCTGTAAAAGTTTTGTTGGTTTTAGCTTCTCTGACAAATTTTTTACAGAAAGTGAATCATGAACCGCCGTCGTACTTAACATTCCTCTCATTGTATTAATATTAATAGTTAGGTATACAGCAGCGTTCACGCTGAACCTCGCCTTTTGCACTGTAAGTAGCTATATCGGTACTGTGGTAAAAGTACCTGCCTCTAAATATAGGCTATATTAATGTATATATGTAGGCGCAATAAATACGTAATAATAATAATAATACCCATAAGGTAATATACGACTTTTGCGAATAATCTTCTCGTCGTGTATCGAATCGGCAAATAAACGACAAACATCACTTAACATTCGCTCATTGCTATATTGCCCGTGGATTCTTGCAATAAAAGCGTAGATGTTGTCTTTTCAACTTCCGAAATGCAAGCCCGTAATCTTGCTTCCTTCTTATAATTTGTAAGGATGTTCCATTTATTGCCAGTTTGACCTCCGCCTTAAACCTAAGGAAGTGGAGAAACAAACAAATGTTAGGAGGTGTATATTTCTCCTTTTTTAGTTTATATCTCTCCTTCGCGGAGAGACGCATCTTTTAAATTTCTGCCCAGCGAATGGCGAAGCGTGAGTGGACCGGGGACGCTAAGATCCGGTCCTCTCCCAAACGCTGTCCAATGACATTTAAGACATCGCTGTTAAAGGCTTTTTCCCGTTCCGCGGCCTCCGCTTTTCCGCTCTCCGCTGCGGGCAGTGTCATGGATGACGCTGATGTGGCGCCCCCTGATGCCGACATTTGTATCTGGTCGCCTGAAATCGGCGACGGCGGCGAGCGTAGTAGCGGCGGCGGAGGTGGCGATGGTCGCGGTGGCGGTGCAACGGGCACGACGCCGGCGAAGGTGGTAGCGGCGGCGGAGGTGGCGATGATCGCGGTGGCGGTGCAACGGGCACGACGCCGGCCCTTACCGGGCTCGATCCTGGTGCCTCCTCATCGCTTTCCGCGTCCCGCGATAACAATTCTATCCCGCTTCTTGACGCGGATCGACCTCCTATGAACGCATTTGACCACATTCTGCCATTTCCCTATCTTGAAATGCAGTTGAAACATATTATAATAAACCTGTCAAAGAGGTTAGGGTCTGCGTTGCGCTATACAAACGTATAGTAGAGTACAGGTTATCTCCTGTACTCGCTCACACAGAAAATCTGGAGAGCCTACTTACTTATGCTTCTTAGGCATGTTGTACTCGTTCACGCAAATTAAATCTGGTGAGCGATATCAGCTTACGTCTTCCGGAAGTCCAGGTACAGGTTAAGGTCCGTACTCGCTCACGCAGAACCTTCTGGTGAGCGATACCAGGTTATGTCCATCGGAAGTTCGAGTACAGGTTAGGGCCCATACTCGCTCACGCAGAATAGGTCTGGTGAGTACTTCCGTACAGACAAACGTCTGTAGACATTTACATACAAAGTATGTAAATCTTTCCCAATATAGGGATCTGGTAATGGACAGCCGGGGAAAATCTGCTTACTGCTCCTTGCGACGATGCAACTTCCTCTTTTACCTCGGAAGTTCGAGTACAGGAAAACTCCTGTACTCACTCACGCAGAACTTTCTGGTGAGTACTTCAGGTAAGAATATTCCTCAGCTCCTTCTCCAATTCCTTAATTTCTCCTCTTGATTCCTTTTCCTATCCATTGCGTGTAAACACATGTGACTCTTTCGGCACAAAGAAAGAGAATGTGGATCGCGGCCGAGGTCGCATGCGTGTTTTATTTTATGTTGAAAATGTGACAATACTGGCATAGAGTAGGGGGACTACGATTGATCTTGAGGAGGAGGCGCTAAATACAATTACGCGCGTTTCGCCATGTTCGTGCTGATGCGCGTGTGGTGGATGTTTCAGCGAGATGTAAAAGGTTTTAATATTTGAGGAAATCTAGGAACTGAAATATTTTCTAAACCTCTGAGAATAGTGTGATTAATAGAAGGACAATAGGAAAATGAAAGACAAGTCGTACGTTGATTTTTGCATTGAAGTTTACGAGATTATCGTTTAATAATGGTCACATTTCGTCCAAAGTGAAATATAATGCCAATTTGCATTTTAGCACGCAGGCTTTATAAACGTAATGTGCTCGGGAAATGTGTACATTTTGTGGATTTTTTTACAAGTCAACGGCCTGATGAAGATTTTCCGTTTTTGTACTATCTTTACATAGAATTATGAACTACTTAGAAAAAAGTTCCAGTTAAAAACTACTGTTTTCCGGAAGTTATATATACATATCTAAAACTCTTTCGATTTTAGACGGCTACATGGTGGCACTGAAAAAAAACTGTATGTCGTGTCTGAAATCGAAAACAGTAGAATTTTTTTATAAAATATGTTAATAACTATCGACTCGCGGCGGCGATTTTGAAAATTTGAAAAATAAAGAAGTGGTGATATAAAAAAATAAAGTTAGATTTTTCCAAGAGAAAAGTCCACTTTTCTTCTTTATAAATAATAAACGGGTAATGGAAATTTAAAAAGGCGTCGTAGGTCGATAGCTATTAACATATTTTATGAAAAAAAATTATTTTTTTTATTTCAGATACGATATACACCTTTCTCGGGGCCACCGCGTAGCCGTCTAAAACGAGAGAGTTTCAGATATGTATCCATAACTTCTAAGAAACAATAGCTTTTAACTGAAACTTTTTTCAAATGGTTCATGATACTATGTAAACATAATACAAAAACGGAAAATCTTCATCCAGCCTTTGACTTGTAAAAAAATCCACAAAATGTACATTTTCCTAGCGTTTAAACGGATATACACCCTTAATTACTTGGAGAGGTGTACTTGACTTCTTCATCACGCACAAAAGAGTCACACACTAAATTATACTTTTCAAGAACAGCTAGGAAATAATTATCCAACATTCTAAAACACAAAGTACATAATACAAATATGTACTTGACGTGTGAATACAATAAATTGTAAAGTGTAAATAAATTATTTGCACTTAATCTTTTATGACAAAACAAGGTGGACGTATTCCCACTGGCGTTTACTAGACACTGTGCACCTTACCAAGTATCCCCCCTTCCGTTGCCTCACTAACAAACTATTTTTACAATAAAATATCATCTTCTTTGTAGCCTAATTTTCTCGAAATTGTATAAATTGAAAAAACCAACTTTTTCATCAATTCGCATAATTGATTGGCCCAATGCTTGTGAAGCGCGCATTATTGTTGTGTAATATAAACTGTACATTCAAATATTTAGATTTTTATTTCCATTGCAAGTTTGCTTGCTAAAACTTTGTTGAAAACATTAAATGTAAGACTTCCAAACTGTGATCATCAATCGTAAATTCCAGAATTTAAATAGCTACCTATTTAAAAAATTATCGTTGAATTAAAGTTTTGTCAGAAGCCAACTAACATTCATCACTCGAATCTGCACTGTGGTTCATTTAATTCTTAGCTGCTACATGTTCCCGCGAGCACACAGCAGCCCCGCTGAAATTCCACGAGGGCAGCACGTTTGCGGAACGGTTGATTGCGAGCTAAAAGGCAGAAATGCCGTGCAATCTGGCAGGCAGTTAAGGGCGCGACAGAAGAAGCGAAGGAGATGATGGGACTGACGAGAAGTTATGCGAAGCGTGAGACCGGAAGCGATCAGGATGGCTACAATTGGCCGGAAGCAAGGACCCCCTCGAAGGTGATGCACGGTGCCCGAAGGCTGGACTGGTTCCGAGGGTTTTCCTCGGGACGCGATACCATCGAGGTTGAATAATCTCTCTCGATGCCGAGTGGATGGAAATTCATCAACGGTTTTCGTTTCGCCGTTGCGAGCTGGCTCCCACAGAGTTCCAGAGAGTGCTCAACGACAGTAGGGCCTGAAGTTGTGCAATTCCACCTCGCCATTGTGCTCTGTCGGCCTGACGTGCGGCTACTTTCGCAGAGATTTAGCACAGTTCCACTGCCGTACATAAGCGCAATGTCTTGGCCCCCTCGAGTGGCCATTCTAACGTTCGTTCTAAAGTCTTCGTGAAACTTTAATTGCAATATTGGAGGAATCTGTGGGAATGGGTTACGTGAAAGCGCCCATTATCATTCGCATCCAGTGGAGAACGCATTTTATACCGATAATGGCAAATATGGAGACAGTTCAAACGTCACTTAGAATCAACAAACCCATAATCATTTTTGCTAAATTTTGTTTTCAGATGTTACCATTTCTTTGCTTCTCAATTTTTTTTCATTGTACGTGTTAAAAAATTTTAAGTTTGCTTCTGCAGATAATTGTTTTATGAATATTATATGAATGCAATAAAATGAATACTGATTAATACTCACGAGAACGTACCTGATTTATCAAGTATGCTTGGACCATTTTTTATGAAAATAAAAGCATCGTACTTGGAGTTAAAGGAAATTATAAGAAGTGCATATATTAAGTAATTAATGATATAATATTTTGACTCACTTCTGTGGGAATTAATTACGATATCGAGGATAATTGAAAACATCCAGTGCCCGATCATACAGCTAGTTGTGAAATCTGAAGCTTATAAGCGACAATTTGCACACCTCTACTCGCGTGAATTAGCATACCTGTATATTTATTGTACGAGCATACTCGCTGTCCGGCGATTAGAATGCGTTTTAGCGGGTGATTTATGCCAACGAGGTTGTGACACGGAGCACGCGTAGGACTCGTTCTCTTTTCGTAACATCGGCCAGCGGTAGGTGAAAAAATTCGAAGGTCAAATTTCTAAAAACTGTCCTTAAAGAACACGAACACTTTCTACGCGGGGGCCATTAAAACAAACTACGGAAGCAATTAACTTGTATCACAACTTAATTATCGCATCACTCTTCGTCCAAATTTGCCACCAATTCGTTAAAGTAATCTGATTGCAAGTTAAAACCAATACTGTTTTCACTTCTATAAATACTAACAATAAAGGGTTACTACTACTTCTTCCTAAATTAATTATATAGGGGAGAGTTGCCAATATCGTACTGGGTCACCTAAATCGTACTTCATCAATTTCTCAGTAATTAATGAATGTAAACGACATCTGACAATACAAACATCAAGTAAATGCGAAATAAGAAATAGAAACAAAACCTTTGAGCCTACACCGTATTTTGTGCTTGCTATAAACATTTAAAAAAATCGGGTATGATTGATGTAACTTTTTACCAGTTTATTTTAGCTGATAATAATCAAACAATGCAATTTTGTCCTGTATTTTTGTATTTTTCTAAAAGCGGGTTTAATATAGAATATTTTACATTCATTTTAAGTACATACTATATTCGTTATAAAGTTTAAACTGATATTTATAAATAAATCCATCATGTTTCCTAAATCGTACCACTACCTACAATCGTACCAATAGAATTTGACAATTCGTATGTTATATAGGTTATGTATATATATATATATATATCATATACATATGTTATTGCGGCCTGTGTGATCCATGTGTGTGTGTGTGTGTGTGTGTGTGTGTGTGTGTGTGTGTGTGTGTGTGTGTGTGTGTGTGTGTGTGTGTGTAACTATATAATAATCATTCCTTTATGTTGAATATTTTGTTCTCTATTTGTTATTTACACTATTTTTAGTAGAGGTACGATTTAGGAGACCGGTTGCCCAAATCGTACCTGTTACAGTATGTGACAAAAAGATCAATAACAAATTAATTTGTTCTGATCAAAAGATTAAGCACATAGTAGTAGGTGCCTAAAAGATAAAGCTACAATATCCAATACGCATTTGCGTTCAAATTAGTATCAAATATGAAATATAACGTAAAATGTCTTAAGTGGTACGATATAGGCAACCCTCCCCTACATACTAAGTGAAATATGTCAGGCATCGTCGAATAAAGTGAGGCAACCAACATTTTGAAATTCATCCTATGCATGTAAATCTACAACAAAGCAATACTAAGTCTCCTAATCTAGAGACTGTATTATCAATACAATGAAGTGCTAATTATTATGAAACCAAATGGTGCATATTGCTTTCACCTGAAACGATTGAATCATAAAGTACTGAAACGAAGGTGTACGCGATACATACATAGTGTGCCAACTACGTTCTTCAATTTGTTTAGCTTCCAACCACAGCCAACCTTATCAAGATTGAATCCTTAAAACATTAACGTAGAAGAATAACTCACCTTCCATTGACTAAGCATTTGTTACTCCCCCAAGTGAATACTACACATTCCAACAATTTCTAACGCACCTCTCTAAACACCTTCTATACACCCCCCACCCCTACGCAGCGAACAGGTTAAACTCGCGTTTCTAACGGTCGAAGCGTGCTGGAAACTCATCAGGGTGCGCAAACAGCAATCCCGATTTCGGCCAGGTTGCCAGTCGATGGCGACGGTAAACGTGCAATTTAAATAAAACAGCTCGACGAGCCTTTAAAGTCGCAGCTGTAACAACGCGGTCGAATATGGTAACCGATAGAATAGAAGAGGGAGGAAGATGGCAACGAGGCGGAGTGTAGTTGCCAATGCTGGCCGGAGCAGGAAAGAGAAGGAAAGAGGAGGACGTTCTGATCGACACGCGAGAAGAGAGAAAGGGACGGGCGATATCTAGATACAAGGAGAAAGATAACGGAAGAAGGGGAAGAGCACACGCGAAGACAGGTGGTGCGGATAATAACGTCTAACGGAAAACGTGGACTGTGGGTCACAATAATGCAGTCACGCTTTTTTTTTGTATCGCATTTTGTGGGTTGTGCAGATTGACTTTGAAATAAAGGACCATTGGGGGAGGTGGTGTATGAAAATAAGTAAAAAAAAAACTTTCTTTTTGTGCCATTGAATAATTCTCTGAAAACCATGAAACAGTTTGTCAGCGATTATTTTGCTTTAAAATTGTTTTGTTCAACTTGGTGATAGGAAGTGTTCAGTTTTGGAATAACCTACCTATGCTTCGCGTGAGAATTTAGTTGATTGAAATGTTGTTACACAAGGTCACTGGTGTTTGCAACAAAAAGGCAAATTCTAATTAATCACCTACTAAACATTTATTAGACTGATTATTATTTTTCTGTCTGTAAGTTGAAAATGAGATTCTTCCAGACTCGTATTTAGAAGCCGTATTCTATTTAAAGGTAGCTACAGTATAACGTTTTAAAGATTGAGCGAAATTCGAACGACTTATGTAGCGCATCGCTCGCAGGTTTGCATAACGAGGATGATGCGCAACAACTTGAAAAATTGAAGAGTAAGCCTCGCGATGCTTAGAGGAGGAAACAGTTACTAAGGTTTACTACGGTTAGAACAGAGTTACAGCGAATCAGGATTACAGCATAGCAAACTGTGCAAATACATTCCTCCGCGAAAGCAAAATTATTAATAGAAACTTATTAGAAAATTATTAATAGACTTCTTCTAAAATTTGCAGCTCCCAAATATGAAACTGAAATAAATGAGAGAAAATGAAAATTGATGCTGCTGGATGCACAGCGGTGATCTAACAGTTACAACACGATCATAGCCCAACATCGAAGCATTCAAACATACAGCCAACGTGAACGAAGCGTGAACACAGACGCCCATCAGACCATTTGAGGAACACTGAGCACCTGAATGAACCTTGACTAAAGCGTGACTACATCATTAATGACGATTGAAGTCAAACTGACTGAACGCGACTTCAGGCTCCAGACTTGGCTCAATCTTCCAAAAAAAACACCTTCCAATCCTTCGCGTAGGTATCAAACTCCTACCGCAACCTAACATCTAAAGAGAATTTAGCCGAAAAAATTGCAACGATTCGATGCAGGAACCAGTGAATGCAGCAATTTGCATGCACGGCTCGAATAATTATATAAGAAGCGGGCAGGAAGCGAGGAACGAGGCGATAGAAAGTGGGGCCCGATCGCAATCTTCGCTTCACGGACAAAGGACCGTGATCCCAAGGGTTAGAAACTATTTAGACACTAATTAGCGCGATGAGATGTTTCAAGTTCCTACGAGCTTTCCGCGGGGAGTTACTGAAACGCGACTGCAGAAAAAGTCTACTTCCGTTAGCCTGTCCTTCTAGCCGCGATCTTGCTCCGAGGTAACCCATATGACGATCCACCCATACACGTACCACCTTTCCTTCCTCGCCGCTATGCATATGCACACTCTGTACACGTGCACACGCGTGCACCTGAAGCCTTTATATCGGATTCACGGAGGGCTGGCTCAAGGGCCGTTGCACACGCCATCAGCAAGCCAATCGATCCTGCTGCTTTCGTTTCTTTCCGTCAACTGTTTCTTTGGATACACGCTTTCATTTCCCACGTGGAATACGATGGCTCGTTACAATAATTTCATCCTGCATTCTATACGTTTGATGCAGTAGCGAGGAAGGAGAAATGTATGTACCGTTACTCGCAAAACAATTTTACTTATTTAAGTGATGTTAAATTCAGAGGTACTCGTTATAATTTAGAATTGTATGAACCTTGATTACTGAACTTTACTTAGCTTTGATCTTCTGTATGTTTGGTGTATGGTTCAAATCTGGCACCTCATTTACCACCCGCTTCCACTAATCCAATTGTCTTGAAACTTTGCAGGAGTGTGTAGTTTTGATGATAGTACAATTGTTTTTTAAAAAAAAGTAAAAATGAAAAAAATATATAAAAAGGAATGTATAAAAAATCGACAAACATTAGAAGCTAAAAAAAATATATATAAAAAATCCACAGACACTACAAACTAGAAAAAATATTAAAATATATTAAAAAATTCACAAACACTAAAACCTAGAGGATATAAAATATATAAAAAGAATTTTATGTTAAACGATTTTACTAAAAATGCAGTAAAAACTAAAAAATAATTATTTTCTTGTACTACAATTTCGATGGTGATATGTGACTTTAAATAAAATCATACTTACTCTGTGATTATCCTTTTTCTTTACCATTGATTGAACAATTCTACAAGATAATCACAGAGTTTGTATGATTTTATTTAAAGTCACACATCACCATCGAAATTGTAGTACAAGAAAAGAATGAATTTGTAGTTTTCAGTGCATTTTTAGTAAAATCATTTAACACATATTTTTTTATATACTTTTTTAGTAGTTAGCATCGTCTACTGAAGAAATGCTCAAAGAAATTTTGCTGGAAGAATGGAGAAGAATCATATGCGTAGTTGAATATACTATTTTGGATATGTGATAAATAGTGATTAAACGGAAAGAGATATTGCTCAAAAGAATCAGAGCATTATGAACAAACTCGATCCTAAGGAATATATTTAACATACTAATGTCTTCACTTAATTTTTTAATGCTGGAGCTTCTGTACTGGTGCCCCAATTATTTCGAGTAGCATATATGGTATCTTTCAAGTTGAGCCTATTTTATTATCAGAGTTTCATTATCCGATATGCAATTAACAGACTATCGTCGTTCGTCGAGAAATATTCATGACTTTAACCAACTTCAGCAAGAAATAATGCATTTCTAATCATTTCTACCACTTTTTATAAAGTTTCCTTTCTTACTATCCAATATTATTAGTGGATATAAAAGAAAGTGTAATCTATTCCACTATACCATTAAAATGCATAGTTAATTAGTTCGATCTATCGATTCATTCATATCAGGTGAATACTTTTCAAAAATTTGTCACCCATATCGATGGCTTAGTGCACAAATATTGTACGTCCACTTTTACAGTTGTTCACATACAATGAACAAAAATACAAATTTATGAAGTATATATAAATGTAATTTTTACACCACATAAAGAAACAGTCAAGAACTAGGTATCTTTTGCATATAAAAATTCAAATTTCACAAAAAGTGGACATAAAATATTGGTGCACTAAGCCATCGATATAAACTATTTTTCGCACCTAACAACTCAAATTTCACAAAAAAGTGGAAATAAAATATTGGCGCACTAAGCCATCGATATTATCTAAGATTTCTGTCACGAAGTTTTCGTAAAACTTTATACTTGTTGTATTTGTCACGCAATTTATATGCAAGTGCCACGCCATATATTTATGCGGGAGAATTTGGATACCTGGAAGTAGATACTAGCCCGCCTGACATCGTATAAAGTCGTAACAAAGATTTATATTCACAGTGGGAAGCTACGTACACAAAATACTTACGTCTTCCCTCCTGTTTACCGTGCACATAACAAGAAGATATAACACCCAGTAGTGACTTATAACAAGCCAGACGTTGCTCCCAAACCTCATCTCTGGGTTTCAAAATCGTTTTACAAAATTTCCTAGAAGCTTAAAACCGAATACTTCACATAACAAAATAACAGAAATCATTTTCCACTATCAGTCTTTACATTCCACCACGTCGAAATTGCAAACATACTAAGGTAGTTATTACTATGTGCAAATTCTAAAGAATATTACTAATATTTTCTTAAATATTTATTCTACCGATTAATATTTACACTCGACGCATTGAAGAGTTTCATATTTCAAGCTACCACGATTGCACATACAACAATTTAACGCTAAAGAGCAACAGTTATCTCAGAATATTTATGAAACCAGCGTTCCAGTATAAAAAATTTCCTATACTAAACTTTGATGCACACTTTCGATCATCCTCCTGTTTGAACGTGGAAAGTTTAATTGAATTCGAGACTCGAAATTTCCATAGGAAAAAGAAAGTGAACATTGTCAACTTCGCAAGTTATAACGTGCAATATTTTCGTGATGGACGAACTGTATGCAACCCGCTTATCCTTCGCCACTCAGACTGTCGTTCTTAATCTCGCATTCAGAGCATTTTCTGTCACGAAAGAAGAACGCAATCTTCAGTCCCTCTTGGTGGAAACACTTCTTGGTAACCCCACGTGGACGTCGGGACATTTATCGACCATACAGGTGCAAAGCAATCTTAGAGAAATCGATGCACATGCTGCGTCAGACGTCTGACAATCTCGGGCATCATTTATGCAGGTGAATCCATCATCCACCATTTTACTAGCTGGCACTTAAGTACGGAGTGTTCGACTTTTGAGTACGTAAAACATTCTGCTTTCGAGAAAACGCGATTCATCGCGTGACTGACCCAGAATTGTCAACTCTATCAAAATTTTAGAGCAGTAGGGGAGAACGGGGATCGTTGATACGGTATTCTGTTTTCAATTTTTTTCATTTTTATTTGAACTAATTACTTAGTAACAAATATGTCAAAATATACATTGATCCTTCCTCTTTAATGTATAGTAAGAGATAACTTGAGAAAATACATACAAACTGAATGAAAAAATGTTATTTGGACGAAAGCAAAATGTATTAATTTACCCCATTTCGGGGTTAGTTAATACGTTATTCTGTTTCAATTTATTTATTTTTTTTAATTTAATTACTTAATAACAAATATGCCGGGAAAAGAAGAGGGAAAAGAGGAGGGGTGTAGGGGGATAACAGGGACTAGTCGGGAAAATACCAAAGACAGAGTGTAAAGAATCACAAACAAAAGTAGGGTAAAGGCAACAGTGCAAAAAGGGTTTAAGTTTGATTTTTTTTTATAGTATATATTAATGCAGTTATTATCTTTTAGTTTGTATCGGCTATCACCTAGCTTTCAGATTTAAAAAATATTCATAGTAAGTGACAAGTCTGATAAATGTAAATATTAAGGTAAAAACTAAGGAAGATGAAAGTGTAAACAGAAGTCATCCTAAGCCGAAAGGCAAGGATTATAACAATAAATAAAATAATAAAAATAACAAATATGCCAAAGTATCGTCTGTATCAACCGACTCCTGTATCAACTAGCCCCAGTCTCCTCTATATAATCTAAGTCAGTTGTTTTATTTTTACAGATTGAGGTAATCCTTTTATGCAAAGGTAAAAAGTGTTTCACGAGTAGCACGTCTAAAATAAAATTCTATAGTTGAAACAGCACATATAAAGTTTTATGCTAATTGTATTGCAAAAAGGTAAGGAATTCATCGAAGATACACATAAATCATTACAACAGTTCAAACCACAAAGCAGACAGAAACCAGAAAAATTTTTCTTCCTTCAATTGACACCGAAGAGATTTAACTGAGAATAATTGCAGTTGTAATTTACACTTGTGCTTTTGTTACTGGGTCATAATCGCCGCAACAGGACAACCAAATTTAAAAACAATGCACGTGAAAAAATTATAAATATACTTAACATTTCTATGAACTCCACAATTAGAACTTCTAGAAATTATCTACCCTAATTAATTATCTAACCAGAAACCATCTCAAAAGCCCAAAACCGTCCACCGACTACCCAACTCCAAACAATCTAATAAAAATAGATGTCGCTAAAACTATTTACCAAAAGCGATGCGAACGTTAACATAAAAACCCAGAAGCAAGCCAGCAGAACCTACCACAATCCATCCCACTGAAAAAAGAATGCAGCTACGCCCGAGATGAGGCGCAAAGTAGCCGCGCCTCATCGAATCCGTTTAATTTTTCAATTAACCGCAATTCCGCCGACGAGATTTCTGCCCCCGCTCGGGGGGCGTGGCGACGCATCAGACGGTGGGGCCCATGAAACAAACAAACAGTCTCCAGAGAAATTGAGTCATCGACGCGTCGTTGCACCCACGCGCCCCGACGAGGATGCACTTGGCCCGTCTCTCTCCTTCCCTCTACGACGGAGGTACGTGTCACGTAGACTCGCGAAATGCAGAAAACTCGGCGAGGATCCTCGTTCGAAAGGCGGTAACGACACGGGCAACGAACCGGCCCTGTGATTTTTCTTCTCGCGTCTCCCGGGCAACGAATCATAAACGAGAGAAGCGCCAGACGGCATTGTCTCTTTCTGCTAGTGCATTACGTAAATGAGGGTACACCGTGACCATTGTATTCAATCTGTGCGAGTCACGACGGTGTCCTTCCGCTTCTAATCATCGCGTAACAGAACGGGAGAAGGCAGAAAGGAACAGGGAAGAAAGGTGCGCCAAAAGTGTGCGTGATGCCGGGGAGACAGGGCCAACTTGTTTCCAGCTAGTGCGTGCAATCTCATTGTCTCATCCGCAGTGACTGATGCACCTTCGCGTTAACTGGAGGGCTTCAATTCGAAAGCATCAACTCTAGTCGCTTTGCATGATTCTCGGCTGGTAGGGCGATGAAGAATATGCTTTCTTTTCTCTTGGAAAAGCTGATTGCTCTTGGTAGTTGTTGAGCTTTGAGAACCTTTGCTCTATCTTCAGGTGGTTGTTGAGGGTTCAGTGAAGTGGAGAAATCGAAAGCAATTCCCTAGCAGTTTGTTGATACTAGCTTTGGAATTGCTAATTTAGTTGCATGAAAGGATGTAGTTTATTTTCTTGAAAGACTTGCAATGAGATATTGGTTTCGATTTCTTAATGCGAGCCTCCCAATTATTCATCTTTAATTTTAGATCTTTATAACTACTATGCTGAATGGATCTTGGTGACACTAAATAATGTGTCCACACGTGATATTCGAAGTCCAGAATATTCAGTAGGAAAAAAGTTCTGAATGCATAATTGATATCATGTGTATCATAAATTATATGTATACAGATGTTAAGATCTCAAAAGCCAATTTTAAGTCAAGAAATATATAAAGGAGAGACACACAAAGACTTTTATTTATTTGGTTGGTGAGTGGATCAAGAGAATCTTCTTTCCTAAGTGCAACTACTTTTTTATTCCCTTTCACTGAGTCGAAGAAGAATACCTAATCTTGAAAACTTCCCTAAAATCGTATAAGTGAAGAGAAAATGGAACATCAACAGATTGTTACAGGTCATTACGTTATTGTCGTAATGAGAGTAATCAGTGACAATCGTTTGGACCGAATGAATCGCCGCGATATACTTCCGCTGTTAACGAACGCAAAGAAAAATGCAATTTCAATTGAATGAAAATTACACGGGTATATCTCTCGAAGCAATATAACGTATGCTCGTTTATGAATGAATGGATGTTGGTATTCACGACGGGTGACAAACCACGTGCCTGGATTCCTTGTTTGGGTCCTCATCAGAATTAAGCAACTCTGCGAGATTTAACTTATTACTACAGCATAAACTCTAATTTCAAATATTTTTCTAGAGAATAAGAAATCATTTTTTCGCTTAATATTTATATCAGTACGAGCCACATTTATTATTGAAACCTGTCACTGCTTCTCTTCTATAATTCAGAAGTCAAAGCATCAAAGGATGCACTGCCTCTTCCAATTAGAGGAGTAAAATATCTAGCTCGTTCGGCGCCGGTGTTACGCGAGTGCAGAACTATCGGTTTTCCTCTTATGCAAACTAACGCCAACTGCTCCCCGTTAAAGAAGCTTTCCTTTTAGACGATCGTCCTACATTTCAAAATTTCCGAAAGACACGTGTCGCCCATGTTTGTCCCAGTTCGAGGACGCTTCTAGATCGCGTCCGTTCGGGCGACAAGTCTCTCCTCCAAGTTAAAACACGCGAATCCGAGCTGGAAACGTATTCTCGATTATCCAAGCGGGCAGATCTGCCTCGAGCGACATTCTTTCCTCCCAAACGGATCCACGCGCTTCCAAGTTCCGAGTGCAGTGTACTATTCCCAAACTACGTAGCCAACTTTGATCATGAAGCTGCTGCAACGCAGATGAAACTCTTCTTCAGAGAGAAATTAACGTACACGTTTACAGGCCCACTACAAAGTGATGATAGAAACTGAATTTAAGGGGGGAGGCCTACCTAGAGCGGTCGAAACATTACGCTTCTTTGAGATTTTTTTTCTAGAAAAACGGTTACACTTTTATTAATAACTATTCGTCTATTGTTAAGAGTACATCTAAAGGACAGTTCAGTATTTTTTGCGTTAAAGAATATGAAAAGATTTGAGAGTTATAGGCGATGTCCCTTTTTTTTAAGCGTTTTGCGGTGACCATCGTAGCTCGTAGTAGAATCATCTCAAATTAAAAATTCGAATAGTTTTAGATAGAGTATGAAATTATCTAGGCACTATCAGAGGGATTTCTTTTTATTCTTATTATTTTTTTTTACACGGCAAGAAAGGAACGACTTTTTTGTTGAAAATCGATGGTTCAACTTTGCAGCGCCGCCATTTTGTCTCAAAATAATTTTTCCAAAATCGGGCCCGATAGCGCCTAGATAATTTCATGCTCTATCTAAAACTATTCGAATTTTTCATTTCAGTTGATTCTGCTACGAGCTATGATGGTCGCCGTTAAACGCTTAAAAAAATAAGAACATCCCGGTCATCGCCTATAACTCCCAAATCTTTTAATATTCTTTAAAGCAAAAAATACTGAACTGTCCTTTAGATGTACTCTTAAGAATAGACTAATAGTTATTAATAAAAGTGTAACGGTTTTTCTAGAAAAAAATCCCAAAGAAGCGCATTGTTTCGCCCGCTCTAGGTAGGCCTCTCCCTTAAAACGAACGTCTCGATGACGTTGTACGGATAGTTCTGTAGCTATGATATACAAGTACAAAAGTTAATGCTTTCCCACCTCCGCCCAGTGCAAATTCGGCACAACTATTTCCGTATTATTTTACCGAATGCAAACTGTTTGTACATACCTGAATCGAAGAGTATGAAAAATATCGTTGGGTTTATCTAACTTCTACTTAAAGATAATATGACTTCCGTGGCTCGCGAAGTGTACTTTACCTATATTCACATATTTTCTGCCTTCACCTATGTTTCTTAAACAAATTCTATCTCTACCAAGTATGTATTAGGTTGGTGCATATGAAATTGCCGTTTCACTAAAGGAAGTTTGAATGAAAATATTTTTTGCTTTTTAGCTATTTTATTTATTTTACCTTTTTAAGTTTCTGTGGTGTTCCTCGAGTCGTGGGCTAGCGTTAGCAATTGACATTGTATCCTCGCCATAAATAAAATAAGCTTTTACGCAATTTCATATGCACTAACTGACTAACCCAATAGAGAGAGGGTAAAGTAGCCGAATATAAGACCCATTCCTTAAAAACATCATAACTCTTGACTGAGAACACTTTAATTAAAATTCGTTACACGTTTTAAAAGTAGAATATGCATTCTCTAGCAACCCACTGGAAAGTACTATAACAAAGATTCGGTTTCTTCATAATAAAATAAAAACGAAAGTCATTCAAATTCGCATATAAAAAAATGTGTTCCTAATATGTGACCCAGTTTAGTTTTTCCCGATTCTTATTGTTTCTTTTTTTTTTATGTTCAAAATACCAGTCCTAAGTTATACAAGTATACCTCGCATGAAATGTTGCAGCAGAAAGTATCTGTGCCTCCCCTATAAAGTTTCCATAAAGAAGACAACTAATCTAAGTTGCCTCTACTAGACGACCATTGCAAATTATTAAATCCAGTTAAAAATACCATCCACAAACTCCCCGAAACCTTCACTTTCTTCGCACTTTCACCCCTCAGTCGCTCAAAAAATACTTAATTTCCCTCCTCACGATTAATGCCTCTCACAGATATAAATCACCGCCATTCTGCTGGATGTTTATTCCACGAGTCCCCTCGATGAAACCGAACGCTCTTTTTATACCGTTCAAGTCACGGTCAGGCGAGCGATAATACGTGAAGCTCTGCGTGGAATTCTGATCGGACCATCGACTTCTAACTGTTCAGAGATACGGAGGATAGGCTCCTAAGTTCCGTAAACTTTCGAGCCACGGGAGCATCAGGCGCGAACCTCATAATTTCCACGTGAACGTGACCAGTGTAACCCGATTCAACGTGTCTTGCACCACCGACGTAGCTTGAATCGTTCACCTATAGGCAGATGCAATGCACGATGCAACAGCTGGGCACCTGCTGTTCCACGGACTATTTCTCTAGCGAACCAAGTCTTCCCTCTGCCCTGTATGGAACGCGATTCGACTCCTCTTTGTGTCACCCTATATTCGGCCACCACGTTCAAACCCTTTCACAGTTTCCATCGAGGAGGCTCGCAAGGAGGCACTTCGAAATTGTTCAGTTTGCTGTGGAGCAATGTACATTTTCTGTACACCGTGCTTTCTATGCGTTTCTGTTTGTATATCTTTGTTAATATTGAATTAGTGTAATTTAAATTTCAACCGTATTGTCTAATAATTTATGGTATCGGCGCACTGGTTCGGTCTCAAAACAATTATTTGTTTAATTTAACACAAAGCTATTTTGCACGTAACTATCAATATTTTCATTTCCAACGTTTCTGTCATAAATTTAGACGATTCTCAAGGAAAGTTTAGAAAAATCGAAAAATACTGCGGATTGCTATTTGAAAATTATTCGCAACCGTTTCAACGGAGCGTGCGACACACGTGTCGGTTGGTTCCGTTGAAACGGTTGCGACTAATTTTCAAATAGCAATCCGCGGTATTTTTCGATTTTTCTAAACTTTCTTTGAGAATGGTCTAAATTTATGACCGAAACGTTGGAAATGAAAATATTGATAGTTACGTGCTTTTATTAAAATAGCTTTGTGTTAAATTAAACAAATAATTGTTTTGAGACCGAACCAGTGCGCCGATACCATAAATTATTTGTTAATATTGAATGAAGTTTGGAGCAAAATTCTAGGTTGCTTTTGAATTTGAGTGACATCGACTGTAATAACATCGGTCATATTTTATAGCTTGCGTGAATAAAGTTCAGGGGCTGACAAGTTTCCCTTCCTTTCCAACGCTCTCAAATTTGCTCGCGAGGAGTATGCTGTCTTTTGAAGTCAGCTTGAAACAGTGCAGGGTTTCTTTTGCGGAGGGTGTACTCAAATAATAAATTACTAGTTTTGCATTTGGTGATTCATTCAACAAATTGTCTAAATTAATGTTTCCATTTGTTGAAGTAGTAAAATAATAAATCTTCTTGATTTAATTACAGGTGTATGGCATTGATGCAAGACTCAGCAATTGCTTTAAAGTAGGGTTATAATTTTTCTGAAAATTAACAGTTCACTAGCTCCTCAATTAAAATAATTATTTATAAACACTCTAGCTGCTAGTTAACTTCGAAAAAATAAGAGACGCTTAAAATACATGCTTTTTCCAATTTCGTACCTCAAACTCAAGTAATTTAAACGCACAAAGAAGCACATATTTTCCAGCTCGTTCCTCGTGGTTTTATTCCACCGTGAAAGGGTTAAGAAAGACGCCACGATCGGCGACAGAACACGCGACTTTCTCCAATGCGGATTCATTTCTCGTGCGAGCGACTTCCCGCGCGAGGGAAACAATAAAATGCCTTCGCGTGGTGGAGATTCATGGAAGAATGGAAAGAAGAAACCTCGTTTTTTATCCACGCGGACTTTCTTCCTTGTACTTAATTACGGTGGCATCGGTGCGACTAAACGAGAGGACTAAGGAGACTTTCTTGCTCATCAGTTTCGATTGTCGACTTGCCTTGCTTTCCTTAAGAAAAAGGTGCAGGTGTTCCGACAGACAGGAGACCGATGTTGCCAGGGAAACTAAGAAAACTCGATATCGAGACAAATAAGAAGAAAAGATTTAAAATAACATTTTACTCTATCTCCAGTGCATATTGATTCTTTTGCCGAGTGTTTTCCAGGGAAAATTTGTGATATCTTTCCTACAGTCCAGTGTTTAAAATGAAAATAGTTTCCATTTATTCTTGAAGATTAAATTTAACTGGGGAGAAATTCTCGAGTGCGTGAAATACTGCGAAGAAATAGCTGTACAATTTGTAATAAAATTCCAACAATGGAAGCAAAGTGGCGAACATGGGAACAGATAGTCCATTGCCGTGGGAGCTATCGGAAATTGTACAATTCAGAAGTGGACAGAAATAAAGCGTACAAGAGCTATTCAGAGTGGTCACGTTACGAAAGGGTACCTCGGGCTACGCTCGTGCAAAATATAAATACCCCAAACTGCGAACAAAAGTATTAATGAAACAAAAGTACAAATGAACGAAACAGAACACTGTGTAAACACAGAAACAATGAGGTAGGCGTGTTGTGCTCTTGCACACGTTAAATTGCACCGGCAGGAAGCGTTTGACGATACACTCCTCTATCCTCAATCGATATTTAAGTGCCTCAAGGATGTCTCTCGCAGATGAATACAACCATGATCTCCATCCTTGACACGTTTATGTCCACTGGCGGGAAGTCGCGAGCTTAAAATGCAATAGGAAGGAAGAGAGGGAGGCAGGCCAGTCTCCTTGCTATTTTATACGAAATTCTAGAAGGCTCGAGGACGTTGAGGTATTAGCTATAGCAGGACGTGATGGCCGGCGAAGGATCTTGAAACGAAATAGTACGTCATACGCTGCATTTCTACTTAATACACCACCCACGTTCGAAACATTCCATGAACAGCTCGCTAACATCCTCCGCGACTTCAGAATTCCAACCCTTCGGTTTACGAGTACGTTGCTTTACACGAGAAAAAGAGCTGGACGGTTGCCTTCCGCCACGAATACGGCAATTAACACATCCCGTGCCTCGATACTTGTTGGAAGTGAAACTTTTATTCGATAGACGAACGCAGTTTTCAATTTGATGTCGAAATTATAGTAGGGGAGAGAGCAGCTGAGAATTATGAAGAATTGCCTGCAAGTGCTATTGTCATCTAGTTAAATATCGAAATCTAGATGATGGGCAAATCTTTAATAAATCGTAAGAAGTACTCTTGCACGAGATAAGGACGAAAACAAAGTTCAGGAGAAGTTAACGTCTGTAGTTAACCGTTGTAAATGGAAACTTTTAATGGGAAATCGCATCTTTACAGAAAGAAGATATTCGAGAAAATATTGAAGAATATATTAACTTAAAAATCGCCATATTTTATCAAGCAAGAATTTAGAAGTGACTTAAGATACGAGAACCTGTAAAACGGAGAAGTAAATACATCAACGATTAATCTTGTCCCTTTGCGCATTTTATTTGACCCCTGTGAGACGTGACCTTTCGTGCAAAATCCTAAGGAACGACCTAATACATAAACTCAATAACCGCCATGTTTCTTTCCTACTTACGTTAATCCTTTTATCTGTCCGAAGAAATCGTGCTTTCCTCCTATCTTTACTACATCACAAACGAACGCGTAATCTATCTCATTTACGGCAGACAAAAAGAGGGTCAGATGTGCCCACTAGAATCACATTTCCCACGTTTTCGCTTTGCACGGTTTATTCGAAAAATTATAAAAATTTACTCCTGATAACCTACGTGTTGAACTGTACGTTGACGGAAAAATGGCGGATCGCAGTGCAAGGAACCGATGACGCGGCTTCGATCTGTCATCGAAGGATCTTTCCGCACGCGGAAACTGGTTTACGCGATGCGACGCGAGTTCGCCAGCCGAGATGCTAGGAATTCGAAACTCGCGGCTTCCTCGAGAGTCAACGTACGTCCTCCCCCTTCTGTCTGCCCTTTTCTTTTTAACCGAGGAACGCTGCCGCCCGTCCCTCCGACACGGAGGCCACGCAATCAGTTTTTTTCGAGGTTCGCGTGAAACAGGTATTCGGGACGGTTGCTGGAAGGTGCACGTCGTTATTGGCAAGACGCCGACACAAATCCGAATTACCGTGCGCCTCGTGTACGAGAATAACCGGTCTACGCGAAACATTAGAATCGCGAGACGTTGCGTGGACCCGTGTCTTTTCTACCTACTAAATCGACGAAGACTTGGTAGTCGAACGCGAATCGAACACGACACTTTGATAGTGAGCAATACTCAAGTAGGAAATAGCAAACGAGTTGTTTCTTCCCGATTGTGGGCTTCCGCGATTGGCAGAAAATGCCATTTTATGGAATTGTAGGATTTGACAATGTTACTTTACATGGATTGCTGTGATATTTGCAATAAAGAGATTTTTAATTTGCAAATATATTAAATAATAAACGCCAAAGTGAAAGCAAAGGAAATAGATATGGATGAACGTTGAAATAATCAACTCGAAATAATTTACTTTGGTCTATATTTTCGAAGTCGGGGGACTCTAGAAATAAGGGATAGGTACTATAAACCAAACTTCAAACTTCAGAAATCTGTTTTGTGTTTCACATTGAAGTGTCAATGGACCTGAACTCTAACCTTAATTTATTGCCCTTCGAGGCAACGAACCTCAAAGACACCTTGCCCGACGAAACGCAGAACTGTTTTCAAGTTATGTCCTCTAGAAGTCGAAATAAATACATATAAGAACTGCTCGATGAACCGTAAAAAGGAATTCCGACAGTGTGTCTGTAGTCGCTAATATATTACTTATATTACTCCTACTTTCTCTTCACCGTTGTAAAAATTTGAAATATTTAAAATACTTTCAATACTTTATCCTATTCGCATTTACTCGGGAATTTACTAATCAAAATAGTACTTCAAATATTCCCACTTCGAGCAGCGCTGTGGCTCCGACTTCCATACTCCAACTTACGCGGGAACGCTTTAAAGGAGATAGGGATTCTCCGTCAGGTGCCGTTTACACGACACAGAACCGTTACCGCCAGCAAGCGGCCACGATTTTCGAAAATTCCTACACGTGCTCCTGCTGCCCGTGATCTCTCTCAAGGACCTGCATAGGCTCGTACGACTCGTGGACCATAGTCACACGTGCGACAATACCCGACAAACATTCTCCGAAAAGTGGATGAATTTCGTTGAAAAGGAAAGGAGTACTCACGGTTCGTGTAAGCGTCGCTCCCACCGGCGGTAATCCACGTGCTGAGAACACACTGGGCAGACAACACAACGTGCACACAGAGGGAAAACACTCGCGGCGATAAACCACGTCGTAGCGGAACGTCAGAGTATCACTAGCGCGTCAGCGAACAATACGCGAACGCGTCGCTCTGGCGTACACTCCGAAAACAAAAGGCACGGCGGTAAAAAAAGGTGGAAAACCGCGAAGCGTACGGAAGAGAGCGCTCGCTCGTAATCCTATCGCGTGGCCGGCTGTGACTCTACTCCGACTCGCTTCGGCTTCGGCGCGACACTCCGACCTCCCTCCGCGCACCCGTACCCCCACCACCCTTCCCACTTCTACTTCCAGTTTACACTTCCGATCTTCTCGGCAAACTTCGGCATCTTTCGGTTCAATCGGCGTCTCGCAGGGTCAGTCGTAATAAAAGGATTAACGTTTACGATTTTGGATCTCTCGTTACTTTCGATAACTTTACGAGAAATTTTTCAATCAACTTACTGTATATACATTAAGATGGAATAAACGACTTTCAATCTCAGTTTTTCAAAGAATTTTCATCACGCTGATGCTTGGTAATAAAAATGTTTGAAATTATAAGGCTACGAATATATTATTTCCTCGTTAATTTACTAAATGTGGTATATAAATTTGTTAAATAAATTATCCTGTAAAGTTAATATTATTATAGAGGGTAATAAAAAAATAAAGAAAAAGTGAAAAACTGTAATACTTTATTTATAAAATTACATTTATCATATTGCCTTTTTGTTTTTCTCACCATTTTCCGAAAGTATATCTTTCTTTAACTCGTAGATCTGGAAAGAAAGAAAATAGTAATATTTCTCCGTGCATATTAGTCTACATAAACATTTGCGTGCAAGCTATACATACTTGTATGTAGGCCTCCGTTAATGTTATCATCTGGGGCAGAATTTGTGTTACATGTAAATCTTGTAATTCGTACCACTGGCCGGTTGCTCTGTGTAAAATGTGAACCCGATAAGTTCCTTGACCGGGTTCACCATCGTGAACAATATTTGCGACTAAGTCGTATGTCGTAAAAGGATGCCTTTGCTTCACTTCCGGTGTTAAAATATCGCCGAAATCTACGTTCCTGAAAGCAACGCACGTGTGTAAATTGCTGGCTACATTTACTTATGGAATATAAAATACGAGATCAGAAAATGTTACATACTTAACTGGGAAATTAACTATAGTGGGATTTTTTTCTACAAAAAATGTATTCTTTGTAAATCTCTGAAAAAAAAAAACACAGAATTATATCATATTGAATTATAAAATTTCTGAGACTTCGTACTTACCTTTATGTAAAGTATAAGGTAAGGAGGGAGTTCAGTAATTTCAAATCGCTTCATAAAATTTTCCTTATAGGTTTTGTATTCCTTTTCAGTCACAGCGTTGAATTTGTTTAGTAATGTATACAGATTGACCTGCAAGAATCATAAAATTATGTACGGTGCGTTATACTTCCAGTGCGTAATATCGAATATTTACTTGAGGAATTATATTTTCTGTAAATTGGTCCTTAAAAAGAGGTGGCGGTGGTAGATCGCATGTTAAATACAAGAATGGACTTTCGGTTATGGTTTCTCCATATTCCACGGTATGGAGCAACTCGCTTCTCTGAGTTTCGTCTAATTCGAGCGGTGGTATTTTCCTTGTATATATGCGCATATGACCCAAGAATGTTTTGTACACTATACTAGAATCACGTTTCTTTGTACCGTTTAACGCTAAGTGAAGAGCATTGAGAAACCACGAAAGGAAGTCAATTGGATCACCTACAAATTTTATTTCGCTGTATAAAACCTGTTGCATTAAGAACAATTGCTGCCTCAATATACTATATTATATACCCTGCTCAGTAAATTGGAATCTTTTTTTACTCCATAAGACAACAGCTTGTAACATTTCATGTGGACTAACATGTGCTTTAAAGTTACGTGGATTCCACAGTTTCCTCATTAACTCTCCAAATCGCTGTACTAAGAGATAAGAAGAATCTCCGGGTGGTCTTTTTACATAAAAGTAATTGGACTCTCTTAAAAAGAAATCCCTTAATGGTGTGACATGAGATAGTGCCTAAAAAAAGTCTCTTTTATTTTTCTTCCATTAACGTGGAACAATTGTATATATTTAGTAAGAACTCACTTGTAAAATAACATTACAGTAATCGTTCGCTTTTATATTGTTCATCCCTACGATACCCGGGGAATAAAACGAGCCATCGATGGCTCTCGATAATTTATCGCTTTTATCCAATTGAGCGATTTGTGCCTTGTCAAAAGTTGGATTTAAAACATACTTAATGTCGTCCAGTGATGAGTCTGAACAATATTTGTTTAGTATTAAATAATAGAATATTCTAATGCGAAGCAAACAACAAAATTGCAATAGTCGCTTACCAATGATTTCATAATTGTCAGGTAAGCAATAAAACTTAAGAGTATGAAGATTAAGAAAAACGTGATGACTTTCGGCCACACTGTGCGTGTACGCATGAGTATTAGTGCCTCTTCCTTGGAAGTATTTTCCACATACAAGACACGCGTACACGTTAATTCTTGACAGCGATACTGAGCATAATTTTTCGAAATCGAAGTCTAAAAATTGACGATTTATCGTGTCCAAGTACGGACACAAACGTGGTGGTTCCAAACCTCTTCTGGAACCCTTAAAATGTTCTGCAATTAAATAAATTCAATAGATAATATCATAACCTAATTTTAGGTTAGGAACTTTTAGCCGAATGTAAAGTTTACACTGGTAAAATAACAGGTTTATATAATTCACGAGAGAATTCACAGATAGCAATTTAATGTATAATACTACGTAAAACGATGGCAAATTTCAGAATAATACTGAGAACGTACGAACAAGTACCTAACCTCAAAATACAAGTATGTAAACAACGAGTGTTTAAATTTACACCGAACATTTAAGTTGAATAACAACTGACGCCCTGAAAAAAGCAATTGCAAGAACTCACTTTCGATTTCATCGTCTGAATCACTATCGTCTTCCACTATTTTCCGTTTTTGTTGATTCTCTCGTTTCTTCGTCGCCATTTTTCTAAATGATCGTGTAACAATATTTTTATACAACACGGTACATTTAGATTTATTTATGAGAAAGCGATTATTTATAAATACGTAAAATCGTATTTTGAACTATGTACATTTAACCTATTATCGCATGAAAAGTATTTCAAGTGCATCATAAAAAAAATTCTATATCGAAAACAATTTTATAAACTTAAGTAAAAAATATGGTCGATGATAAATAGTGTTAAAAATGAATTGAACACTCCATTTATCTCTTTACAAGAATGGTAAATATAATATATAAAGTAAAACAACACCACCCTCTATATCACGCTAATTTGGTGGCAAACTATCGAAATAATGCGACTAAACTCCGTGATGATACGGAGAATTATTTTTTAAACAAGTTTCTTTTGTAACATTTTTATAGAGAACCTCTTACTACACAGTTACAGGCCTTCGAAATTTCCGGATGTTATTATTATAAAATAATTTTATAACGCTTGTAATCTCGTTATACGACGTTGTACGGGGAAATGTTATTGGAGAATTTTGCTAAAAACATAGTCCTCTATAATATTACAGAGTTTTGGCGCGCTAATTCAATGTTTCGCTAAAATTCCCATAAATTGTTATAAGTAGTCGTAGCTTACTTTCTACCGACATAAACCTAGTCTCTTTTTAATTTAATTAAAAGTATATCTGTCGTAAGTATCTACTAAAAATGACTGAATTACATTTCAGTTAGTAAAAAATATTTGAAATAGTAGATTGACACATTGATCGACGTGAAAATCTGTAATGCAGTTAAGACAATCTTAACTACTCTCAAACGTTTCATTTCCTTGGCCTTCATTGCGTAAGATCGCCAATCGAATGAACTCTTTTGAATATTTAAAGTACATACATTGTTTGAGACGTAGTACTTGTAAACATTTCTCGATCTTCGATATATCGTTAATCGACGGAAAGAAGGTGCTTAGCGCGCCATCTATGAAACAGCAGATTCTTTTTAGATGAAAAGAGAACAGCACAAGCTGTTCCCCCCGCTACGGGCACCCCGACTGATTACAAGAGTCCCTCCGTGTCTCTCCGATGGTGTGAACACAGACTCGCTTGACAAATATCTCCGGATTATGCATATCCTATAAAGTAGAAAAATTCCACACCGAAGTTCTACGGCGGCCGTACCGAGGAATGTCGTAATGCGTGCCACAAGTTCGTTGAATCACGCTGAAAACCTTTCCGGCTGGGTTTCATAAAGCGAACGCGTCCCGATCGGCTCTTGGATCGTTCGTTTAGCCTGACAAGACGATCTTCTCTGTCTCGTTGATATGGCCGTCGTCGAGGAGTTTGATTATTTATGTCGTCTCTGTGCGACGAAAACGGGCATTCTAATGGGATTACCGATCTTCGAAGCCGGCGATCAGATGCGCAACATTGACAAGAAAATAGCCGCGTGCTTGCCAGTGCAGGTAAAATCAAACGTTAAGTTAGAGCTCCGATTTCACTGCGATCTTCGGTGCTCCGTCTTCACCCCCTCTTTCTATTTTAACTATAAATAGAGGAAGAAAATTGGTGCAAGGTTTCACGATCTTGAGGATCAACGGTGTACGTTAGCTTCAGCTACGTACAGTTTAAAGGAACACCGAATATCTCAATGCCAGTTCGTACGCTCTTTCTCTGAAAAACTGCCCGCGCCATTAGTTGAGCAATTATTTTCAGGTATCTATGACCGATCAGCTACCGAAAGTAGTGTGCGAGGAGTGTGCTTATAAACTGGACCAGTTGTTTGACTTTCGTGAAAAATGTTTACACACCGAGGGGATGTTTATGGAAATGCTGAAGGAAATTGCTAAAGAGGAGGTCGTCCACATGTCGAAGCACGATTTGGAGGAAGTGAATGAGATGAATAAAATTCAAAGTAGTATTAACAGAATGCAAAGCGATATCGAAGACGTACAAAACCACGTAGCTTCCCAAGAAACAAGGGAAGCCACAATGCACGGCATGCAAGTCATGGACGACATGGACTTGGCCGGCGGTGAACAGGTTGTCACGCAGGAAGAAATAGGCCAACAGGATACCAGTATCGAGGTTACAGGTATCGACTGCTTGGACGGCGATACCGTTAGAATGGTGGACGAACATATGCAAGAAGTAAACGAACCGATAACTCTCTATTTGACTCGAATATACTCAAGATGAATTGTACCCCATTTATCGTAAGAATCTTCGATAGATTCGGAGTAAGTTTTCTGTATTTTCATATTGTAGGTTTCCAATCATCAAATAGCAGTGCATTTGGAAGGCGATGTGACTGTAGTTGGAAATCTAACAGTGAGCGATCATTTGAGTCAATTAGGAATAAATTATGTAACTTCGATAAGCCCCGATGATCAAAATCAAGGGCAAATTGTACATTATTCTAATAATGTAAAGTATGAATCGATACCAATGAAACCAGAATATCGTAGATTGCAAGAAAGATTAACTACGGAGGATCCTGCGAACGTACTTGAAAATAGCGTACGTTGTTAGATTAAAATGAGATTTAACACTAAAAATGTCTTTTGAGTAATATAAATTTTGTAACGAGTGATTTCAATGTTCAGGTACCGCACGAGAGTTTTCCACCAGGTCAATCGGAAACTGGCAGCGATATGGAAGAAGCACGTGTCATTGAAAATGAAAGTCCCAGGCATACGACTCCTCAAACAAATAGTTTAGCGTCGACGAGTCAAGTAACGACTGCGAATACCGAAATATTAATTGAATATACAAAAAGAGCGAAACTTGCTCTGTTGGAATCGACGTTAAGTAACCCCACGATCGATGAGACAGGGTCGCATTGGTATGTGTGTCCGTTCTGTAACGAGGCAGTGTTAGGATCAAGTAACATGATAGCACATTTCGAACAGTACTTCTGTTGTTGCCCTTGTGGCTTATATTATACAAGCATAGACGCGTTAAATGTACATAAAGAAAGCTGCGATGTACATAAGAATAAAGCAATGCACAAAGAAAAAGATATCACGGAGCCGGGATTAACGGCCGCGCAAAATAACACAAATGTGGAGGAGCAGAAGAAGCAATCGACAGTAAGGCAGAAGTGGACACCGAAAGTTTGCACCCACTGCGAGAAACAATATAGGACGAATTATAAGCTACAGGAACACATGCGAAAGCATACGGGCGAGAAGCCTTTTCAATGCGTGACTTGTGAAAAAGCGTTTCGTAGTAAAATAGGGCTCGCGCAGCATGCAGCCACGCATACAGGGCAATTTGATTACAATTGTTCGACGTGCGGTAAAGGCTTCCAGTCCAAAAGCTACCTTGTTCTTCACCAAAGAGTACACTCGGACCTGAAACCGTTTCCGTGTAACACCTGTGGGCAGCATTTCAAAACGAAGCAGTCTCTGTTAGATCATCAGAACAGGCATCTCGGCGTTAAGCCGTACGCCTGCGATATCTGTGGCAGAGGTTTTATAACTAAAGGACTCTGCAAGAGCCATCAGAAGATACATTCGGGCATGGACAATCGGCAGTATCCGTGCGTGGTGTGCAATAAAATGTTTGTGAGCAAGAGTTATCTCAACACGCACTTACGCATCCACACTGGCGAGAAACCATACCTGTGCGAAGTTTGTGGCAAAGGGTTTTTGACGCGAGTCGATCTGAAGATTCACTCGACGATGCACACTGGCGAGAAGAGCTTTAAATGCGACATGTGCGGCAAAGTGTTCGCCAGAAGGGCCGCCTTGAGATGTCACAGAAGACTGCATACTGGAGAACGACCGTACAGGTGCGACGTTTGCGGTAAAACGTTCACGCAGTTCACTCCCATGGCCATTCATAAGAGACTGCACACCGGAGAGCGACCGTACGAATGCGACGCGTGCGGCAAGACATTCGTGTCTAGATCGACCATGATGTGCCACAAAAAGAAACATCATGGCCCGCCGACTGTAAAAAAGGAGAAAGAAGAAACAGTTCCTCGTCAGAATGAGATAAAGAATATTTTACCAGCTGAAATTGTACTTCGGGACTCCCAGGAAGGGATCCAGATTACCGCCGATTGAAACGCACGGTGAAAGAGTTAACGAAATTTCAGGTAACACAGACGACGCATGGTAAAACAATATTGAGTCTGCATTTTATAAGAAGCGGCATTAGTCACCACGATGTATTCCTTTACTGTAGCATACACGTTAAAGCTGTACACAAAAAATATATTTTCGAGAATTCTTGGCGAGGGGTGGAGATAGGTTTTCTAGAGTCACCCGTGCATATAGGAAGAGAGTGAAATTGAATAATTATTTACATTTATCTTTCTTTTATATCAGTATGAATATTTTACTGAAATATTGCTGACACTTTTAAACTATCTGCCTTTTGTATGTACGAACTGTATTGTATAATATTTTAAAAGACGAATAGTTGCTGGTAATTGAGACACAGGATATACGAAGTGAACTTTGAAATAAGTTATCAAAGTGATACGCGCGTTACCGGCTTCCACTCTACAACGTTACATCATGGGAAATGGTTTCTGGCTCATACTAATCACTTCTCTTAATTATCTTCTAATGCATTTGTCAAAAATGCAATATATATTGTTCGCGAAGCAAGACGAAGCTTATTTATTTAGAAACATATTCACATATGTTGAACGAAATGAAGTATTTCTTTTATTGCTAGCATGAAATATGAAAATTCTGTGTGCATTGAAAAATTGTTCCGAGTAATACTGAAAAGTTAGAGGACGTAGCTTCTATTATCTACGATACAGCGTGTGATTATCACAAGGAAAGTAAAATATTTTCTTATTAATACTAGTAAAACACTAAAATATTGTTTAACAAGTCAAAGGCTGATAGCTACTTGTATTGGAAGGAAATGCTATAGAATGGTGGTTGTATCTCGTTAACGATGTAATTTTTTTAAACTTTACAAGAGTAAAACTACGTATGATCACCTTTAATACAGTGTATATTTCCGTGGCGTCTCAGCGATTCTCTTTCAAATAAAACAGCTTTCAGCACTACACAAAGTAGAAATTGTGATATATTATAATAATAATAATGAGAAAAGCGATTACATTATTTGTAAATGTGATGATTGTAATATTATTATTGATAAAGTCTCTCGATAAAAAATATAAAAACTTTGCAATCACCCTCGGTGTTATTTTTATAATTTATACCCCTATGCGCATTACTTTTTAATTTGTCGACCTTTTTAGCAGAAGAAATTCGAAATATTAAATAATAGTTGGCACGAAAAATTGAATTAATTTAGTTGGCAACGAGGAGACGCCGAATGTGGCGAAAGAATGGCCAATTTTATTAAAAATTCTTTTTATTTCGAAACGGTATTAAATAATATTTTAATGACAAGATGCTGCTAAACTGATGCTTGGCTTCACATTATCCTTTAGCAGCGATAACAGTACGAGCGTTAACGCGCGTATGTTAATATTTCCCTTCTTAAAATGGACATAAACTTATTTTCGCCTTTGACTACGTTATTACACTGACCTGTTATGCAGCTATTACATACGTACACTGGTGTGTATGCATAATATGTATGTATGCACGTGGTATGTGTGTCCTAGCACGATAACAATTTCCATTATAATCGCTGTTCGTATCGCCTACATCGTTCTACAATTGACAACAAATGTTTAATCTATAATTTGACATTAACTACCTATGCAAGGCATCGATGACAATATATTTTAATTCGTTACTTTTTTATTCCCTCTACGCTATAAACTAGGGGCCCCTAAAATTACAAGGACATTGAGTAACGACCGCTTGAATTTCCAGGATCACTGTAACATGTCGCAAATTATTTTTCAAGCATACGTCGTGCGTTTCCCCGAAGCTTCACAAATACAAAATACATATAAAATTGTAAACAGCCGCGATGAAAAGAAACTCATAGAAAAATGTAACAGTGTAAGATACAAAATACGTCCATCGTTGTTTGACATGTGTGTTAATCTCTTCTCGATATAAATATTTGTGACTCCTTGTTTCCCTATTCCTTTTTACATTGCTTCTCTCTTCTGATACACCCAGGCTTCATTATACAAACGTTCTTGTACGTGTGCAGATAGGGGCCCTCGCTAAATCGGTGGTCGACGGTGTTAACAAATTTTCTAATATTGGGTTACGTATTTATCTTACAAAGCACCACGATCTATTTAAACCTACACAATACATATAGGGTGTCATTGATCTGCTTTTAGAAGACTACAAACAGGCAATCGGAAGTGCTCGTGCACTTTATCGTCTTCCATTCATTGTTTATACACGTAAACAGAATTGTATTGTTCGTGGCTGGGGCAAATATTAGCGATTACTAATGACTAACAGTCGGTCCAAGAAGAATGTCAATGTAGCGTCACGGAGCACCCTATATATTTTGTCTAGTTATCACTTACACGATAATAAGCAAACATACATTTTATTCAAAAGTCGATTTAAACAACGTAAGATTAGAAACATTATTATCTTAATAGAATCAATATATCATCAGCGAGACTGTGTTTATTTTCAGATGTCGCTCGATCACTATTGTTACTGATATCATCTTTCTCTCTTGCGAATGCCACGCTCGAGAAGAGTTTAAAGACGTAAAAGCCTTTTAAAATATTTGTTTATGAGTATATTGATCCCAAAACTGATTTTTAATCTCTATGTTTACATACAAACTTAGCGTAGTCACAGCGATGTGTTGAAATTCATAGACGTAACAACGGCTACTTAGGAACGCAAGAGGATTATTCGAAAGAAAGGTTTCTCGAACTTGCTACTACATGTAATTCAACGAGTTTCTATTATACAATCCTGAAGGGAATCGGTTTGAGAAAATAGAAACTATATAAGCAATCCGAGAGAATATAAATCTGCCTGGTAAAATTATAAATACACGATCAAATTTCCGGCTTTTCCTACAATCCTTGATAAACTGATATAAAATTGTATACAGGTTTTCAGGTGTTTCACATTTTTTGGCAGCGCTGCTGTTACTTATGTATTGATAATAAAAGGCGATAAAAACATACAAATTACTGTTTCCTATAAATATTAAAATTGTACATACGAAAGGAAGTAATCATAAAATACTTATGCGGAGTAAAATTGGCAAATTAATACTATTTCAGAAGATTATACCGTGAAATAAGAAATTAGGAAATTTGATGTTGTATTTACGAATAACAGGCACAACAAATGGAATACGTCACCATATAAACTTTATTTTATTTACAGTTTTTGTTAATTGTTTTAAAACGATTTCTCATGCTTTTCGTAGGTCAACGAAAGGATAACATTACATAGTCCAACATATACAAATAACAAAAAAACTAATCCGCGAAATTAATATAAATTACAAATTAGTTGTTCGTAATACATAAGGAGGATTTGACATTAAACGATAAAAAAGGAACCAATGGTCATACCGAAAAAGTATTTCTTTTTTCCTTTCGTTCGTCATGTATCATTCATTTGTGGAATAATATCAGGCTATAAAATCTTCACAATTGCTGACACTGCTTGCAATAAAGCTATAAAGGCGGGAACTGGGGAAATGTTTAATGCGATGAAAAAGTTACGTGGACCGAGATATTTTCACACCCTCAGATTTGAGCACCTATTGTTAATTTAAGAATCATATTTCATTGTACAATTTTACAATTGCCATTCTATTTTTTTTCATCTTTTCCTACTGTTTCAACATTTTCCAATGATTAGCAACGTAATATTGCCACGAATATTAACTTATTCACAATTGTAACAGCGATGTAGTCCATCAGTCTTTCTCTCATTTCAATATCTGTCATGGTTCATTTCTTTATATTCGTTATAATATGTACGCATACTTGTGTCTGTGGTGGTTTAAAGCACTCATGAGACTAAAAAGCACAATGTCTGAAAATCGTTTATTCGGAAACAAGTACCCCCTTTACATCGTACAGGAAGTAAATTAGCGTTATAGAATAAGAGGAAGAGAGCAATGTTGGTCCTCTTTTGATATCGAATCTTACGTACACCACTTGTTTGTATCCAGTGTTACTTTTTAAGTTCTCACGAATGTAGAGTAGTTAGTTTGGGAATTAGAGATAAAGATAATTAGAAATATTGTAATTTCTACGATTTACCGAGTTACCCCACTTTATCATCGCTAAAGAATACATCATGCTATTTTACACACTCCGAAGTGAGAAATATCTACAATGATTGAAATGTTCTTCTGCTTCCTTAATTTATATTATTGTTTAACGATTGGACGATTTTATTTGCAAACGTTTGGTTCAGAATCCTGTAAATTACACGCTTCCGTTGGAATGCCAAACGCGTTAACTCTTAATTCTGGGAAAAGGTGATTGGACCACCGACAGACACCGATGATTATTAAAACATGTTCTCTTCTACCATTTTAATCAGCACTTTCTGCTTCTCGATAATTTCTTCTAATTCTGTGTTACTCAATGACTCATGTAAAAGTGCACGTAATCATCACTTAACATCACTCTATCGGAGTAAATTTTTCTAACAATGTGCCGTATGTAATCAAGCAATATCAGTGTACAGCGTTATAATTACTGCCTTCCTTTTTATATTCCATAGCAGTTACTTCGTTACGGATTATGTTCACGTTTATATCAGTTGCGTGCAAATAATCGTATCAAATGCGTGTCTCTTATGTTTTTAACGGAAGTGCTCAGATAAAATTAAGAATATTGGAATAGGATTTATAAGAATTGCATGAGGGACAAAAGACACTTTCACGTTTACCATCTCTAGAAAATCTCTTTTTTCCTAAGTGAAACATTTTTGCACAGCAAAATATGTTTTGCGTATTGTAATTTTGTTAACAGTATCAAATAGACTTCGCCACCCATCCGATTTAATACATTAATGATGAACGTGATCGGCTCTTGAAATATAAATAAAGTCATTTGCGCGTATACCTACTATTATTGCTCCAAAACTACAGCACAGATAAACGGATCCAAAATGTTGATCATTGTGTACAATGTACAATTTTTCTTCATCACAGGGTATAGAAAATTTAAGTATACCACCCTAAAATAAATCTCATGTATTTGCTGCACTCCAAACAGAGATCAAAGAGTAGATCGATTAGAATTCCAATTAAATTCGAGTCGTTAAAAAATCGTCAATTAATTGTCATGCTTTTTACATTTCTTATAAAATATTCTGCTCTTACTTTGTATAGATACTGATATTATGGTAATTTACTTACGATGCTACTTAACGGCGAGCGTCTGTTTGAGATGGCGCATGAGGTGACTACCAACGTCGTGAACCTCAGGCCATTGTCTGAGCACGAACACTATGCCCAATACAACAAACGTAGTCGTTAATATGCGCACCCTGCACATGAAACAATGAGGCTTAGTACAGCTGCAACAGAGATGTGGAAACAAAATAAACGAATGAGTGCGCGAAACTAAATTCGGATGGCAATGTACGTGGTGAAGTATTATGATCGATGATGTATGTAAATATGAAATGCATGTAAAAATGATATAACGCGTGGATATGTGTAGACCCGTGTACGTAATTATCCTTGGCTAATTCGCATTCTATTTCTTATAAATTTAAAGTGGATAATTACGTTATGCAATTATATATAAATATTATAGTAAATTTCGTAAGTTTTATTATTAGAATGGAGGGAGCGGTATTATTTCGTATTCGAACACAGCACTTATTAAGTATCGCGCGTTTTAGCTCAACAATCCCTGGTCTAACTGAAAAGAGAAAGATAGTTTACGATAAGTAGTAACTATACCTGGTCCTAAGGAAAGGCATCATTATACCAACACCCATTGCAACAAGAAGTAGAATAACTTGTAACACTGTTAATACTACATTTATGAGTTTCACCACCAATGCCCTTGCATTGCTATTATCTAAACCCTCCAAAGTGACATACTGTTGGTGTTGTTGCTGTTGATGTTCCATTCTACAAATTTTCGTTTGGCAACTCTCTAACATTTCGTGTATGTCTCTTAAACGATCTTCACTTTGGTATTGCACTTTTTCTTCCATATCTGTTATGGTCTGCTTCAAATTCTCTACTTCGTTTTGATGCAGTTCCGTTAAATCGTTAATTTGTTCTTCCAGGCGTTCGCACCTGAAACGTTCCTCTTGCAAAGCATGGGAAAGAAACGTCACCTCCTGCTGTAAGGTCTAAAATCATTTGATAATTAGATCAACTGTGAGTTAATCGATAACGAGAGACGCCGGTTTCTCGCTTCTTTCGGAATCGTTACGTTATAAGGGACGAACCTTTACGCCGTCTAATTTCTCTCTCATCCTATCCAGATTTTCTCTGTGTTCTTGCAGCTCCGCGAAAATAGACTTCAGACTAAGTGCAGTATTATTACTGTGACATGTGTGCGCCTGTCCTCTACTACCAGGTCCACTTTCACTCGTAACACTAGAACACTCTGAACCTTCTTCAGATGGAAATTTCATTGCCGCGGCACTGTGAGTCGAACCCAGACTACATCCGCCGGGAAGCGTGGCCGATCCGTGATGTGCCTTTTCATCTTCAACACTAGCGTTATCTCCATTACCTGCACGCGGTGTATCGTTTACATAAAAAGTCGAGCCATCTGCAGAGACACAGACGCCGCAAGTTAGACTGTTATCCAATACCATGTTATTCGCCATTGTTAACAACTACATAATTCGTGTAATCTAGTTCTTCATACTGAACTAGTTTTGTCATCCTAACGTGTTAAAATAATTCGTTCGATTAGCACAATTATTGTAAAAGTTATTTACAATCTAAGAATGTTTACTTGTGTATGCAATATCAGTTTGTTGCAGTACTTAGTTCTCCTTCTAGTTCCCGTTTACGAAAATCAACGCGTTCTTCGACAGATTTAACTGTATTTACCGAAAATGTATTGGATAACTAATATAAAAGAAAGCAGATATCGACTTACGGAAGCCGCTAAAAAATACGTAGCAAAATTAGTAAATAACACAAAGCTCGTGAAGTGTAAAGGCAACGTTTTAAGGTGAAAACGGTCTACGAATTGAATGTTTATGCGAGCAGAATTCCGTCCTTCACTATGTAAAATAAGATTTTAAGGGTCAAAGTTTGCATGAAAATTAAGATACATGGACGTGTATTTAAAACACAATGTTTAAGTATATAAGGGAAGAAATATGCAATGAGATATGAAAGAATAGGGAAGAATATAGAAGAAAAGTTGAGCCAAAATATTACTTACTACTGTCAACTGCCACGATAGCGGAAAAACAAATACTTATCTTTCAATATTACAGTACATAAAAATAGATTTGAGCTATTACTACAATTTCTTTTAAACGATTAATGTATCTTTCATTCTCTTTCAAATGTGCAATGCGTTTTTTACTCATAGACACAATTATCGACTAAAATAATATTAAAACGTTTTTTCATAGTGTAGTTACATACATATGTTGTAAAATAAGAGAACGTGCATACTAATGCTTGTAAGACTAGAGTTTATCAGCATGAAGCAACGTGTGCCGGTAGTGCATTGTTTTTTATTGACACTTCTTATAGTATACTTTATATGTAAGTTAAATAACACAATTGAAGATTTTAAAGTACACAACAGTGTCGTGTTAATTAATTAGAAGGCAGTGTGTAATAAAAGTTACTCACGTGATAAGGTATTTATATTATCAGCACTGCCGAATTTGTTTTTTATTAAGTGCGCGAATTCCCTTGGCTTCGACATTACGCTTCTGAAACATACAAAGGAAATGGAGATAATTGATGGCATCAGTATTATAGTTTAAAGAAAACATGTTTTTAAAAGATTGATCAACTTACATGGTAGACTTTCGGTTGCTTATAATTATAAATATACTTTGATACTACAAGTTATATATTTAAATACATAATATTAATACTAGACAGTATACAAGGTACATAAAACTTTCTACACTGTTTATTCATTTCAGTAATACATATGAAATATTTAATCACAATTTTAACAGATACTGTGAGTGTTTTAGTTGATAAAAAGATGATTTTCAAAAGCAGGTTCACAATAATGCAGAAGTTAACGTGGAGGACGAGTCTAAAAGTTTATTTCGAAATCTATTTTCACATCAACACTCACCCTGAAAAACCAGTGATTCCATCCCTAATATTGCCACCCACGTTTCTGGAAGTGAGTCTTAAATTAGATGGTGATATACTTAGCAAAATAAAAAAACGGATTAAAGGAGAAGAGAACTAACAATTTACAATTTTAACTGAAAATCAAAGAAAATCACATTAAAGTATTTACTCCATTATTTTCCTAGTTTACTTCTACATCTAGAACAAATCATTTGTTTCGATATAAAACGAATATTGTAGAAAAAAAATGGAGTGTATTACAAACGATATATCTAACAAAACTGTGTGCCAACATTTAATATACGTTTAAATCTATAATATCACGATTCCACTTTTCAAATATTAACATCTATAATAATAATATAAACATTTAAAGGCAGCAACTTTTTACGCCATAAAATGCAAATTAAATTTACTGTAAATGTGTGGTATGAGAATTTAAAATTATTTAGTTGAAAATTGAATAATCAAAAAGATATGTACAATGGTACTGAATATGAATAGTGAAATACCTACATGTACTGATAATTACGTGAGTGTATTAGCCATATTAGCAGATCAAATATACATGTGCTCTTATGAATGTGTCCTCTTTTTACTACCGTACTAACACAATTAGGAAACTGTACACAGAACCGAAGAAAGGCAGAATATACTCACTTAAGTCCTTGCCCCATGTCTCGAAGCACTTCCCTCGGCTGCCTATGACTCGTAGGTGCCCCATTTAGTTCATAATTTTTCAACTTCTTCATATAAGTGTCCAGTTTCTTTTGGAGTTGAGAGATACTGTGCGCTGATTTTTGATTCTTTTTTTCAAACACCGCCTTGATTCGAGTAAGCTGCTGTTTATCTGCATTGGCAGCTAACTTTAAATACTCGTTAACATTTTCTGAAAGGAAACGCATTGTTGAATAATTTTATTTCCACACATTTTTGAACTAGACAAAATTAAACAGTACATTCAAAATTATCTGTGTACTCCAATCTATATTCAATACAATCATTACGCTAATTAACAACTGCTGAAATTTACCATCGCGTGTGGTCTGTTCTATTCTTATAAGCTCTCGTGTTCTAACAATTTTATTCTGGATGTTCTCGATAGCTTGACAAACACGAGCAGAACTGGCGTCGACGTCGTCGGTTATTAGTTCGGAGGAGCCATTTGATAGGAACGATTGTGTTGCATGATATTGTTCCTGCAAGTAAATTTAGCCTTTTAACGTTAAAATATATACACCTAGTTTATATATGTAGCAGAAGCATTATCGAGTAACGTTGGATAAGTCGCAACTAACGAAGCACATATCCTGGTCTATGATACTGGATAACACGAAGTTTATGATTACACTCCGAAATCTTCTGGATTCAGATCTCTAGATTCAAAGCCAGTTACGATATTATGCAAATAACTACTTCATTTCTTAACCTACAACCCTGATTATACAGTTGTGGTTGATGACCTTGTAATACAGTGTAATTGTCACTGGACACACAACAACGTAACATTGCATAAGCAACTTTATATAAGGATACACAATTATGTTTACCGTTGCAGTAGGTATTCGGAAGAGTAATACTAGGATTTTGCATACTGTTATAAGACTTTTTTAATAATTTTGATCCATTATAGAGAGAAACTTTTAAAGAGAAACATTCGAATACTAAAGTTGTAGTATAGAAGAATTATTATAATATCTAATTATACAAGTAGCTTTATTAATAGAGCAGTGCTAAATTCATATAAAATCATCCGAGTGCATTAAGTGTATTTAATAATAACAAAAACTTGATAAAATAAATGTAATATCAATGATCTTCGAAACTATTAAAAACTGACGCAGTTTTGCAATAAGTGGATTACGTACTCCTTCGTCGTCAGTTGGTGGGTGAATATTTGGCACAAACTCATCTGGTTCGGCAGTGATTAGATTTGTATTTGGTTCATCCATAGCATCTCCTACTCGAATCACAGTCCCTGGTGACTTTTGCCTACTACCTTTCATGCTGACACTGCCTCCGCCACCACTACTTCCACTGCCTGTACTACCCTCCCCTGTTTGGGAACTGCGAAGTCAAAACTTAATTTTGTACTTGCCCCCTTTCATTTACTTTTCATTTATGTCTTTTTTTTAGAAATTTAGTTGTCATATTTCTAAGAAACGAATTACTATATAAATATCGAAGAGCAAGCTTCTTAATCTTTCAGTTTCATGTAAAATACTATAAAAGAAATAACAATTCTTATTCTTGTGTACATCGAAGCGACGTATCTAAAAAGAATCAGATCTTACAGTGAAGCATTACGTGCTTTTGGCGTGTGATCCGTAGTAGTCGATAATTGTTGCGGCGAGGTCAACGTATTTCCTCTGTTAGGTGATGTACTGCGTGAGCTATTCTTACTTGACGTGGTTACCATCAAATTAGCCATTCCTTTTCTCTGAAAAAGTTTGTCATCTCACTACTTAGCTGGTGTCCATACGCTATGAATTAATTTAAACACCAAACAGATATCTGTTTCGCACACACATACGTTTCTAAATGTACTCTTATAAATGTTACCAATGTTATCATTCCTAAGCAAATGTATTACAAACTGTTTGGAACTTGTAAGGCTGCTAATGTCCATTAAGAACTATGAGACGTGAAGAAAATAAATAAGATTACAGCATTCCTACTGAGAGATGGTTCAGAGTGGCCATTTATAAGCACAGCTCTTATTAAAACATTGAGCCATGTTACTAATTTATCAAGTTTTATCATAATCTGCAAAGCTGTATTTAATCAAGCATTAGCAAAACCAGACTCAAATGTAATTCTACATTTTATTCTACGATATATTTACTGTTAAATTAATTTCTAAATTGATATGATGTAAAACTATATTGAATTTCTGATCCATTTGTCAATTGTATCTATCGTGATTTTGGAGCAACGAAAAGATTTAAGTGGCAGGAGTAATAAATTATAGGAATAATTTTATTCTGCCTGCCTGCAATACATCTACAATGAGCTACAATTTCTTCTAAGGGTGTCATTATCTAATCTAAACCTTGTTTACATATGGATTAGGCTACTTGTTCAAAAATAACAATGTATCTATATCAGAATAGTATCTGTTGGATTCAGCAATACAGCAATTCGATTTATTTACTCGAAAATATATTATAAATTCATTGGTGTGATAATAAAATAATTATTATAGACCCTTTTATTCTCTAATTATATAATAGATACTGCATCATAAACAGCATAATTATAATTAACATTTAAATGGTACAATTGTTACATTAGAAAATTGGAGTGGAAAATTACACAAACAAGATTCACTTTGGTTTTTAGTGAAAGTAATAAACGAACGATTTAGCAATGAAAGTTATTGTTCTATTAGAAGAGCGCATGAGAAAAAATTAGAGATACTTCTTTCACATTCCATCACCTTTAACCCGATCCTTTAAAATGATGAATCATTCTGATTATCATAATTAGACCATCGGCATTGCTTCTCAACCGTGACGAACATATTACGCGGAAAAGCGTGCGTAATACTGAGCACAATGAAACGAAAAACCGAATAAAAGAATAATAAAAACAAACAGCAACTATATTATACTTTAATAAACACAAACGCAAGATATAAACGATACAACGAAATTCGTTTCAAATTAAAAACGTCGAAGCATAGCATACCGGCAAATGTGCGAAACTGACGTTAATCTATTGTTTTCATTTTTAAGGTAAATGAATTTTTTTAACCCGTTTTAAAATTTATGTTACGAACGCATGACTATATTCCTAAATTCAACGAAATACTAAAATGCGACAAATAAAATGTTCGACGAATATAATACATCGAAGAAAATATCAAACGAGATGGTTTTGAAAGGAATGACATAAATCCCGCTATACCGCGATTTTGACGTGAACTATGTATATTTGTTAAGGCAACAACGATGTCACTGGATTTATTGATACAAGAAATTCTCGTAAAATTGTGTTTGAAAGCGTGTCATCGATAAACCACGATGTTCGCGGAAAAAAAAGTATAGCAACTACGGGGAAATTTGAAATACGCGTGTTGCGTATCAGGCGAGGATTGAGGATATTTAGCAAGCCGTGATGTTACGTTACTATCGCGACTCGGTTTCCGCACGCACGATAACAGTTGCGATCGCGTAGGCCCGACGGAGATATAGGAAGCGATTGTCCCACCCCTTTCGCGCTGATATTGGAGAAATAGGGTACGAGCGTCGGACAAAAACAAACGATCTGTCAACGTTCCGCTGACAAGTCGATGCGCAGGGGATATTTCTCACTCACCGTTTTTTACCGCCAAACGCACGTAGCTCGTGGCTGAAGCATGTTTCACTGGTTGTAACGTTGCACGAATAATGCGCAAAGAGGGTCCTCTCCGCGTACTGCGTTTTCTGGTCAATCAAAGGATCGCCCCGTCGTTATCGTTTTTCACGGGCGTGTCATCGCTCACCGTTCGACATCGTCGCACTAGCCACTGCAATATCAACGAACGTGCTACACTGTGTCCTTCTCCCGCACTCGATCGACAATAAACTCATTCAGAAACACCACGAGAACCCGCACACGGTGCAACGCATTCGGCGAGACCGCTTCTCGTCACTTCACACAACTCGGACAGCGGAATACGCCAAACGGGGCATAGAGCAACGAACGCAGAGGAGGGGATAAACAACCGATATTACCACTTGCACTGACTGATCTTTCGATTCTTAGGGACATTCCCTAGGAGCGCCTGATTCGTCGGTGCCGCAGTAACGTATCTATTGCGCGTAATAGCGGGTGGTGTTTCGAACGCAGAGACATGAAATGCTGTTTTAAATCGTGCGCGTTAAAGCAGATTCGAGTGAAAGAACATTTCGAATGCGGCGGGAAAATTTGGAAGGATACTAGCTGATTTTAATTTTCTGCCTGGTTATGGCACTTGGTAGCATTTACGTCGGAATACGGAGAAACTTAGGGACCTTTGCTACTATGCATCGAACACGAACCTGCCTGTAGCAAATTCTTACGCACTCGGGCATTGTCGGCTACGCTCGAGTACTGCAAAGAGAGCGAGCGTGTTTAACCAGAATCATTGCATTTCACCTTTCAGATGCTCGCATTCGGGAGAGAATTAATGCGGACGGGTTAAGCGAAAATGCTTGTTAGCTTTTATGTTTGCTGCGATGAGATTTTCGCAGTGGTAGTTCGAGATATATCGATCGAATTCGTTCACTGTTCGTCGCTCAGCTTCTTGAGCTTGGCGAGCAGCGAATTGCCGAAGGAATTTCTGTATTGGGGACTGACGAAGTCTAGCAAGCTGTAAGGTGTTTCGAAATGCTGATTCCCCGTGGCGGACGCGTCGTCGTGCTGATTACCGACGACAGAAAATCCGGCAGACGACAATTCCACGCAAAACTTCAGGCCCTCCAGCGTGGTTAGGTTCAAGTAGATAAACTGGTTGCTACTTTGCAATTTTTCCGATACAGTTATGTCCGTCACATGTTGCTTCACGTCAGTGATTACGTATAGCGCCTCGAGCTTCCACTGTTCTTTGTCCAACACCTTATCCTCTTCCGTCATTCTTTCGTTTTGGCAGCGCCAACGAGCGCCTGCTCATCGATGCATGTAATATTCACCGAGGGAATTGGCAACGATACAAGTTTCCCGTTCCGTAAACGTAGTAAAGCTATTCACGTTACACCGCGATCTCGTGTTTTACGCGCTAAAGCGGCACGTGAACAGGTTAGATTCAGGGTCAAAGACCAAGATCAAACGATTACGTAATCGTGCCTCCGGCGGGGAGTATTTGTTTTCTAAGGGGGTATACGATATCGCTGTTAGACGACGGCAGTGACTGATCCGTGGTCAGTTTAGTCCTTGACACTGCGCCGGCGATTGTAAAATTGTGTCTTACTCCCAATCCCACGTAGCCGAGAGTGCACGTGCACCGAATGCACTCCGTGCACCGACTATATGTATGTGCAGCGCGTGGGACTTCTCGCGTCTCCCGCCGCGCCTTCTGCGGGCGAGCCGTGGCACTAAATTTGCCGCAACGTTGAACCAATAAAGCGGGAAAGCTTATTTATGCCGGAGCGACTATTTAATTCAATAATGAATCTCGATGACCCCTCAAACTTATTCTTAAGATCGTTATATAAACTCGGTACCTCTTTACTTACAATTATAATCCACAGGACTCGGCGCGTCATATATTATTAACTGCGTAAATATCGCGCTTGGAAAATTCAGAAGTTTGTTCTATTTCTGGCGCTGCGAACGATATATATGTCTCCCAATTATTCGCTTGTACTTTTCCGTTCTAACGAAGCAAGTTACTATTACAAGACGTTCTTGAGCCACAAGTCTGATTAATAAACAATTTCTTCACGGTTTTAGTATCGTAATGCGGAACCTACAAGAATTCTCGCGACAGCCTAAACAGCTGCCAATAATTGCAATTATAGAAACGCAGCGGAGAGACTCTGAGGACTTTAGAGAATTTAGAAAATGCGTGACGATGCCCGAAATACCAGCTGGCGAGCTGCGACAGCGTCTCATCTGAATACGCCCTTATAGTCGAAAGTGGATAATCGAGTTCCGCGTAAATTGAAGGCAATTCACGCGTTTGATCGGCCGTGAATTTCTCGCGATTGTTTCGCGTATTTTCAATGACGATCGGAGTCGATATCGAGGAGCCCGACGAGAGAACCTGACCGAGGTTGCGACAGCTGCCTCGTCCACGTAGAGATGAAGACGGGCCAAGCTGACACTGGGAGATGTGGGATCAGCTGCCGGAGCTGATACTGACGCAGATATTTAGTCACCTCGGTCGTGGGGACCGTGCCAACGTTGCACAAGTTTGCCAGTCATGGAACCGTGCACTATCCTCGCCAGTTCTTTGGCGTTCCGTCACAGTCCTCATCGACCGTGATCTGCGGGGTGACTTCCCTTTGGCCGGTGAACTAGCCGTACGCAACATTCACGACAACAAAAAAAATCTTAACTGTCTCTTTGTTGGTCAATTACGAGATGTACCGCGGTACTAACATAAACGAAGTGCACAGAACTCTGGGAGGCTAGCTTTCGGTCTGAACAGCGAACAGTTATTTTCACTTGGAACGAGTAAAGACTCCGAGTCTAACTGAGATAGAATTGATAAATGCAGAATTGATATTTGATTATGTGAAAAATAGTTCTAGTTATTTAAATAGAAAAATCGCCTGTTTGAAATTAATTTAGTGCGCATTTGGCGTTCCCTTGCTTTCAGACCAAATTCTTTAAACATGTCACACACTTCACTGCTCCTCGAAAAGTAGTACCGTGACTTTTCTTTTATCTATACACCTCACTCTGACATCAGTTCGTAGGTTTGCAAACGCGTTTAAACACGTAGTGCTCGTTCGTCTAGGCAAAATATGGACAGCATATGCGCAGCCTGGAGCTCGCCTGGTCACGGCCATACATTTTGCCGAGAGAGGCACGGATCGCTCGGAATATTCAAGCCGAGGCAGGCGCCGATTTTCTTACGGTTGTACGAGCCAAGAATGTGCAATTGAAGAGATTAATACTCACCGACTGGATCTTCAGTTGCAAATGGGGGAACAGAGGCAAAATGCTCTATGCCCTTGCAAACTTTTTGGGGTAATTGAAGCACCTTAAGTATTCATAAAGATGTCTCGAACACTGTGCCTGGCACATAATGCAGTCACGTGCGGATTATATTAGAATGTTAATTGGGCTTCGTGTAATAATACTTCGCATAATTAATACAAACGCGAGGCAGGCTTAGACAAGATATAGAATAGACAATCTATAAAATCAAATTCACTCCGAACAGGCCATTCGGGTATCTCTCTTGTCATCAGAAATAAGAGAAAGAAATGCTTTGCAACTTTTAAAAAAGTTGAAATGGCACGGGGGTCATTTTCAAGTAGAAGGCTACAATCTTGTTATCAAAATCTTTCGATTTCACTGATATTCAATGTATTAGTATTTAATTTTCTGAATTAATTTATGTGCTGGTCGAAGATGTTTTTCCTAAAATCTACCATAAAATTTTCCAAGATTTACCCGAATACAAGTGCACTGAATTTATCAGCGACTGTTTCCAAAACCTTCTTTGAAAATTGATATGGAATCTTAAAATTCCTTGTATTAGAAATCAGTAAACTCTTCTTGGAAAGCAATGTGGGATATTAATTAAAGTATAGGACGTTTTATTCAAACAAATAATTTCCTTCTTTCCACTTTTACTCGAAGCATTTCGTCTTGCCTCTAAGTATAAGAGATTATTCGAGTGATCTGTTTCAAGTGGTATGTAACTTCAATGCTTTCACTTTCTAATCACTGTGTACAACTGATACGTTTGCATAGCTGTCAGCGCAACTTGGAAACGTTGAGTCTGCTGAACGCGAATCTTGGTGTGAGCGACGTGTTGCGGCTTTTAGCGAGCTCTTCCAGGGGTTGTAGCGAGCACTTGGCTTATTTAGATCTACGCGGTGCATTCCGGGAATGGCAAGCCCCTCACAGTAATCCGAGGTACGAGATATAATTTCCATTAATTCCACAGAGACGGAATACGCAAGCTACCACAGCGAAGGCTCGCGTATTCCGAGAAATACGTATTGGTAAACTAATGACGAGAGAATGTAGCAAGCAACCTGCCGTATCAATAATTCCTCTTAGAAGGGGTGCTACTCCAGGCTTCTAGGAACGACTCTGTTCTTTAAGTCTTTTGTGAAACAATAAATTCTAAGAAATAGTTGTTCCCTTATTTACGTTTAAATTTAAATTTAAGGAGTGGAAGAACCCCTAAAAAATGAAGTTTCACCTCCACAAACTTAAAGCAGCTCGCGAATGGAGATCGTAAAGTGAAGATATTATTACCTATTGATTTCACGAATCATGTGAAAAAGGACAGTATTTGAGAGTGATAGTCATTTTGTTAAAGCACTATACAAATTATGGTAGCCAAATTATTATACTCAAACAAATAGGTTTGAGATTTTGCAAGTTTAAGCGATGTATCTCTGCGAAAAATGGTCGCAAAAAATATTTAAAAAACGCATTTTAACGCTTGAAGTGTCTAGTTTTTCAATTAAGGACTCAATTTTTTTCATTCATTATGATACTGTTTTATGAAGATGAAGCGCGAGAAACGAAGTTTCAGAAAATTTTGCCTAGTTTGAACGTATGCACGGATCAAAAAAATTTTTTCCGGTAAATTCAACGAAAAGTTCTTATAGAGTAAACATTTCTTTTTAATTTCGTTTTTTTTTTGTTGCATGATTTTTATTGGCCGAGTTATTTGCGCATCAAAGCAAAAAAGGCACTTTTCACTTTGAACACCTATAACTTGCGAACTCATGATCGTAAACAAATTTTCATGAGTGTTTTGGAAAGCTAAGAAAGTTTCCGCTTAGAACCTTTAGTTGCCAATTTAAGATTTTTTTAATCGTATTATATCCATTTTAAAATGATCCCAAAAATTGACGAAACTGTTTTGAGTATAATAATTAGGTCACCCTCGAAAGTAAATAAATATGTCTTTGGGGGCTGTTCAAATTTATATTAAACATAAATGAGAAAGGACCTATTTCTTAGATTTTAGAATTCATCATATTTGAAGAAAAATAAAATAGTGTTTTAAACGATTACCTATACTTGAAATTATGCATTGAAGGACATGAAATCACATATCCATGTATTAGAGCCATTAAAGTTTGACCTATTGTGAAATAAATTTTCAGATATCTGCGTTTACTGGGTCGTTTTCGCGTGTTAACCGTCCTTAGACTCGATTATCCGTCCTTATCGGACCAGACCCTTAACGCATTGACGAACGCGGCTCCGAAGGTGCTGAGAACTTTGCACATATCTGTACGAGATTCTGATTCCAGGCAGCACACAATCGCGGACACTGCCTGGCACAATTTAGTCCTTGTTTGTCCTGAGCTCACGGTCTCCTACACTATAGGTACAATGTAATACAGACTAACGTAAAAGCGATCATTTATATTCCGTCACACGCAGCATCTTAAGTCAGGAAGAATTAAAACATATACAACGTTATATTATAAAATTATCGATTGTGTAATTTATCCAGGAATTGAAACACTAAAAAATTGGATTGAATGATAGATAATATAAACTGAAAGAGACTGAAAGTAGATGATTACTTTTACGCTCTTTTTTTCACTAATTCACTAAATCACTAAGTCCTCTTGGATTGTGATCGTAAATTGTATGTTTTGCTGTATGAGATGATTTGATTATCTATGAAGTTTGAGGGTATACGGAAAAATTGAAATTGTTAAGATCATTTTGAGGTGGTTTTAGAATCTTTATAATTTAAAAAGTAAAGACTTTTCAATAACGATTTCACAATCTCCCTGGATTAAATACGATTATGTGTTAAATATTAATTAAAGATCAACGATTATAAATTTATAAGGGAGTTATCATAATAGTCTGAAACTTGGAGAAAACATTGTATTCCATCTTTCTAGTCCACAGAAAGTAATAGAATTACACTCTTAGATTTTCGGGACATCTACACTGATTCTGCACGCCATTTAGCCTTTTAAGTTTGATTTTCAGTTAACATCTCCCATTACGAAGACATGTGCTACTTACTGTTGCCCAGTATGCCATTGGCGAGGTTTCAAATGTTCAGTGGCCATGTGTGGGACCAGAGCAGATCTCGTAACTTCAGGAGCACTGTCGGGCTGCTGATTACCCATTACACCAACACGTTAGGTATTGTTAATTCTTGGCTATGTAATTCATCTCACTTATCTCGAAATTTTCTTTAATAACCTTCGCACGCTATGCTGTATAAGGCGTTAACTACCGTGGTAGAACTTAAAAAGTTTCATATTCCACTAGGTTGAGTCATGAATGACTTGTTGTTTTTTTTTAATTACTTTGATATGCAATGTGTCACAGTGGATATTAATATAACATATATTCATCGTTCAATAATTATCACTACTTTTATGTAAACGTTTGTGTGCAACTTTTCGTATGGTTTTCGCTATTGAGACAATTCCCATTCAATACACATGAAGAAGATAAGAGAACACGATATGCAAAGAGTATGGAAAATAACGCGAAACGAGTTTTAAAATTTTCTTCCGCAATTTGATGTATTCCTTGTTTCCAAGGACGCGGGGTTTTTCCCATAATACCACACAATCAACTGATATCCGTTTTCCCTAATTCTACGACGTGTTTCCATAAGTGGTGATTCACTAATGTTTTACAAAGTATCACACGTCGAAGTCAGCGCGTACCATCGTCATATTTCCATAATAAAATTATGCAATGAAATTCCTGCATTGTTTGATTTAATGCAAATCACTATCGTATGCACTACACGCGCTAAATCACTGCTGTAACCGTATTCCTTCCTATGAATCACGAGACCGCGCTTGTAAGCATTCTGTTTCGTCGGCTAAAGCCGCACTCGCTTAACACGATGTTCACCCTCCGACTGTCGACTCGAAAATGAGACGTTCTTCGTCGAGTAATGGCAAGCAAGGGTCATTAACCGTGGCATGCCATTGGGGGTATCGCGAAAACAGTAAATACTCGCTACCTGCGGTGGAAGTGATTTATGACTGAACCCAATACTACCCCCACGCTTTCCTTTAACTACTTAATTTTACATAATTTAATTAACCCTCTATAACGCTATGCGACTTTGTGGTAACATATATTTTATCCGTGTTTTATATTGCAAGTACTGATTCACGAAAGTACATACTCAGAGATTCAGAATAAAATGTTTATAAGATGAAATTAAAAATGTCCGAAAGAAATTTTGAATACAGGTCTAATTTAGTTAAACTGAGACAGAATTTCTGAGAAGACACTCTTAATTTCCATCCGTTTTAAATCATATACAATTCTAATTTCTGAGTAGTGTTTAAACTTTAGACTATCGCCCACCACTTAAAATACATGTACCATTCGCCGTTACAGCGGAAGTGATGCTACAACTTCGAAACAATCGTGAATTACTCGACGATTTGCTCGTCTCTATGCTCGTACGTTGCAAACACTTAACGAGATTACAGTACGATGGCATAATAAGGAGCCTCGACACTTTGCGTGACATCTGTCAACTGCAGGCCGAAAGCAAGACTCGTAAGCCACGAAACACATCGTCCGTCTTTAACAGAATCAATTTAAACCGTGACATTTGCAACAGGTTTTCGCACGATCCACGTGAAGCCTCGCAACGTTAACGCCCGGAATCGGGCCTTATTGAACGACATTAATTACCATTACGATCACAAGATGATGGAGCAAGGAGTAGACTTCCGTATCGAGGACCCCGCCTCAGTCTTGGTGTTCTATTAAATTGTTGACGACGCTGCTGGCAGTCCACCGGCATCTGCCCCGCTCACCCCTCTTCGACATTACGACGAAAACAAAAAAATAAAGCGATATCCTCTACATCTTGGCACCACGGTTTTTCCTTTCTATTGTACACATTTATTTTTACACTTTCGAATATTTATAATTTGTTAATGATTTTTATGTGATATAAAGTGTATTGTCCTCAACTCGATGAAGTCTGCTTATTTTTCGCGTATGGGTTTGTAAACCGAGGATGCGAGGTAAATATCTCTATAATGGCAAGTTAGAAACAGTATTAAGTAGTAGTATGTAATAAATTCACAATATCGAGGAATTATCTTGTCTTTTATTCGATGAGAAATCGCTCACAGTCACGACGGAACAGCGATAGGCTCTTCCTATTAATAAATACGTTGTTATAAAAAAGTATCTCCGCAGAAACGATTTATAAAAATAGCCAGCTAGATTGAGTAATCTAGAAACTAATCTCGATGCGTGCTATCCCCGCAATTTCAATGACAGGATATAGTAAAAATGATTCTTGTTGATCGCGCTGTGATAGTCTTATAAGATTCTTTAGTTGTAAACATTTTATATATAAAAAGGTATAAAAAATCGCGTATAAAAAAGTATAAATCTAATTGTAAGCTAGTGCTCGATTTATCACATTACGCTATAAATATTGTGTATAAAACATCTATCTAATTAATCGATAATAAATCTCCATGTTTACACGAATTTCTTTAATATCTATTAAGATATTTTTATACGCCAGGCTGTCGAAGAAAAAGTGTGTATTTCTCTAAGATCACCATTAAAGTTGCATCTGGTAGAACACTAAAAATACTATCCACGTGTAGGATTCACGTAGTACCAGCACACTTCTGCGCGTAACTAAATTTACAACGATTTGTTGTTTGCGAATACTAGTATCAAGGACGGCTTTATAATCGCAGAAGTTGCGGCAACTGTAGCGCCCCGCAAGCTTAAAACCTACTCTTCCAGAAACGAGGACGTTTTGATAAAAAATAATAAGAAAGACGAGCTCCCTCCGCCACGACGATGCAGTTGATAACGTCCCACTTATAAGTACGTGAATGTAATAAAGATACGTTCGTTATTAAAAAATTGTGTCAAGGTACATGTCCTCATTTGCAAGCGAATTCCATTTGCCCCTTATACAGACCACTTATTCTCTTTCTTGACAGATATAAATAAATGCATAGAGCCGAGTGATTAAGAATTAAAGTTCAGTATATTTTATGTACAATATAAATTTGTTCTTGACTTGATTTACTATTAAATACAGCCATTTCGAAATCGATAAAGGGGAGAATTTTTTTATGTAATGTTGCGAAAATACTTTAAATACTTGTTGGGTAATTTAATAATTTGTACTTTATGCCATTTTTCTTAAAAAAATACTTGTTTTTTTTTTTATGAAACCGATGTTACGTAAAAATTCGTGGAAAAATGGTATCACACCGATGTCGTGTCGGAGGAGTTACAACATTTAAGTCATCTTGTAAATAGTGCCTTTCTTATCACACATATCACTCCCAATGTTGCTCTTTCTGTGTCAAGCGAGAGAACATAAATTATACTTAAGGAAATAGCTCGACCTTCTCTTAATAGAAATTACAACAAAAGCTGCCATTTTTTAATCGGTCGATATCGACGCTTCAGTGATCAATCCACCTCGGGTAGACTGCAAATACATCCACGAGGGGTTCCCTGATTCCACAAATGATTTTGCAAAAGTACCTCAAGGACTACAACTTTTATACGGCATGGTGTAAACGTACTGTAAAGTATACGTACGACTTTGAGAGATGAATTCAGTTTACAAAAGAATTACAAAATATTCATATAAAAGCCCATTTTATCCGACTCACCTCCTTTCCACCCCTTTTCTGCTGTCCAAATTTCTTTCTCGATTTCGTAGCAAGTGTTAGAAATTTCCAATGCATCCAGACAAGAAATTAATATCTAAATAGAATCAGTTATACTTCCGCTCGAGATAATCTTAGGCCCGATTAGATATCAACTCGCTTTTTGCATAGAATGATTACCCACACAAATCCCTAAAAATCAATTTCATGATTTTGCCTTAATCAATCCCTACTAAGGGGGTGAAAAGGGGTAAACTCTATTGTCACAGAGTCCTTAATATCTCTTAGGTCCGAAGCGAAGCGCGTGGTATTTTGCTAGGTACCTATAAATAGGTAATTTATAGATAACAACCGCTAAATAAAAAATACGGTAACAAATAACCCAATTCTAAAAATGGGAGTTATTACTAGACGCAGTAATAATTCCTCAGAAAGCGATTGAAAAATATCTTCGTCGTTTTCGTGAACCGAATTCATCCCCAAAGTGACACCTACAGGTCACTGTACCTCTTTCACAGTTCCTTGACGGTCAATTCACATCAAGCATCCCCTTCCTGCCGCTGGAAGTCCCCTCGCCTAAGGTATGTGCTCTGCTTTCAGTTGATCCCGTCACCCTCAGCGACAGGATTTCATGTGGGTGTTCAAAACGGTCCTCGTTACGAAGCCCTTTCCGCAACGGGGACATACGTACGGCCTTTCACCCGTGTGATAGCGTTTGTGCACCACCAGGGTGGACCTCTGGGTGAACGCTTTGCCGCACTGGTCGCACGAATACTTTCGCTCTCCAGTGTGAGTGACGTTGTGAGTCCTGAGCAGGGTCTCGCAGGCGAAACACTTGCCGCAGACCTCGCAGGTGTACGGTTTCTCGCCAGTGTGAGAACGATTGTGGATCTCCAACCCCTTTGCTGTCTTCAGCTCCTTGCCGCAAAGGGCGCATAGGTATCTGCGCCTCTCGTAGTTGGGGGTGTCGCCGTGGGCCTTCACTTTGTGCTGCTTCAACACGGACTTGTACTTGTAAACTTTGCCGCAAACGTTGCACTTGTGCTCCGAAGACTGCTGGTCCCCTTCCTCGAGCTTCTCTTGCATCAGTGTCGCGGGGTCGTAGTGGTACAAGCGATTGTGCTCCTTCAAACTGCGTCATATTGTTTATGCTTTAGACGGAGAATTTTGCACCGAAGAGGAGTTGTGAAAGAAGTTTTGGTTTATGTTCCTGGATGACTTTCGTGGATTTTTAATTTGTATCGATTAGACAAGTGTATATCGACAGAGTAGGCTATTCGATTTAGCTTGAGTATGTTGAAAAATGAATAGCAGGACTGTCATTATTTATTGACTACCCGGGTAGATGTATATCAGGGTTGACTAACTGGCGACTCAGGAGCCGCCGGGGGCCCTCCCGCCTTGCTGCCACGCTGAACGGCCCCCCTCCATACCGACCAGACTCTGAGGATCGCAGTCGATTCCTCCTTCTTTCCTTCTCTTTTCGACTGCGATCGTCAGAGTCTAGTAGGTATGGAGGGGGCCGTTCAGCGTGGCAGCAAGGGGGAGGGGCCCCCGGCAGCTCATGAGTCGCCAGTTAGTCAACCCTGATGTATACAATCGCAGTATTTGCGAAGTATAAAGTTATTCCAAAATTGACTCAAGTGTTTTTAAAATTTGTAAGTTAACGAAATCATCGTGAAAATTAACGAGACAATTTCTCAGTTAATAATAAGTTGTACCTGTACACATCGTTGAAGGTGCTACCGCAGGCGTTGCACTGTTGATACTGCATGAAGTTGTGCATAGTCGTGTGCGTCAACAGCGAGTCCTTGTCCTCAAAGCTTTCGCTGCAGATCTCGCAGGTGAACTTCTCCTCGCGATGGTGTCGCTTGGTATGCCTCTCCACATCGGTCGCATTCACCCCCATGAAGTTGCACTGGTTGCAAGGGATCGTCTTCGGCGTGTGAGACTTCTTCACGTGGGCGTTCAGCATAAACTGCTGTGGATAAGTCTTGTCGCAGGTGTCACACTTGAAGGGTCTGTGAATACCATGAACGATCCTCAAATGTGCCACTAATCTGGTCACGAAATGGAACTTTTCTTGACAGAGGTCGCAGGCCTTCTCGCTACCCTCGAATCTGGAAAGGAAGAAAAGAAACGACATTACTTTGACGATTTTCCTATCGCGATTGCTGTCGACAGATGCCACTGGCATATTTGAATAGAATAATGATAGAATTCAATTTTGTTTTAAGTGTCAAAACCCTGGATATTAATGTATTCGTGGATAACTCATGGAGAACAACATTTCTCATAATAACAGAAGAGTAATTAAACGATATAGAAGATTTTCGATGAAACTCACTTCTGCCCAGTCTGTAGAAGAATATCCTCGCTCTTGATCTTGAAATCGTCGGCCAGCTCCTCGTGACCATTGTCCCACTGGCTGTAACGAGGGAACCTTTATTGACAACGCTACTCATTTACACGAATCATTATGTATGCTTCCCAAAAATCACGATAGAATATGGTACCGGTAATTGAAACATCCTGCGAAAAAAAGAAAGTATCGATACTTTTTTAAATGCGCGTAAACTTCGTCCAGCAACCTTAATACGTACATCTCTCAATAAAAAGCAAGCTTCCGTACATAAACATCGCCCTGTTCTTATTTTATTAAAAAAAAAAAACGAAAATTCCTGACACAATTATAAGCTCCGAGCACGTCCGTTTATCGCTTCCAGCCTCCTCGTCACGGCCCAGCCCCGACCAGCGCAGCTTTCTCGTGCATCCTGCGATGTTTCTGAAGGAAGCTGCCAGATATGAAGCCCTTGCCACATTCGGTGCATTGATACGGCCTCTCCCCTGTGTGGTACCGAATGTGCAAGATCAAAGCAGTCCTCTGCGTGAACCTCCTGTCGCACTGCGAGCAACCGTACGGCTTTTCGCCCGTGTGTATGCGCCGATGAACGCTGAGGTACTCTTTGCTGGCAAACATCTTGTCGCACAACTCGCACTTGACGGTCTTCTCGTACACGTGGCCCCGCCTGTGCTCCATCAATCGCCGCTTGGAAGACAACACCGCGCCGCACAGGTCGCACAGATGCTTCACCTTGTCGTGAAGCCCATGCTGCTTCTTCAGATGCCTATTCAAGAGCAGCTTCTGCGCGAAACGTTCCAGGCACACCTGGCACGAATACTTGAGTTTCGCGTTCATCGCCTGGTCCGCGGGCAGAGTGCTCGGGTGCTGGCGTTTCCGGTGGGTGGTGAGGTTCTTCTTGTAAGGGTAGGACTTGTCGCAGTGCTCGCACCGATAGATATGCTTCCTCGTGTGGATGTTCACGTGCACCAGGTATTCCGCTCTCGAGACGAAGCCTTTCTGGCATTCCTCGCACCTGAACGCGTAGTCTTTGGTGTGCCGTCGGCGATGGATCTCCAGGTTCGACTTCTGGTTGGACCGATAGTCGCACAGGTCGCAGGAGAACCTCTTCAAGTCCGTGTGAATGCGTTTGTGGCGGGCTATGTTCATGGGGCTTCGAAAGGTTTTGCCGCACTCGTCGCAGCTGAACGCTCTGTCGATGTCGTGCAGATTCTTCAGATGCTCCACTAACTTCCTCGTGTGACAGAAGCAGGCCCCGCATTTCACGCACTCGTGCACCGCTCGCGAGTTCACCCTTCGCGACCTGAAACAGACGCGTTAATGAAGTACTTGTAATTGCGGGGATGCATGGAAACGCAGCATTGCTATTGCGATGTATGACTAGGTTGTAATAAATGTCCTTACTTCGGTGGAAATACGTTGTTTCTTTCAGTAATATACGTACTCACGATCGATCACGTGCGATGAAATTTCAATGATTTAGCACGTATCGCTGAGTTCTGCATTAGTTTCTTTTGTATTGTTTGATCGGTATAAAGAACGGGGCACCACGTCTTTATTTAAAATGCAAATACTATTGAATCATTAGTATTCGATGCAGAAAATGAGGATGAAAGTAGAAAACTGATGACCTCCTTTCCCCCACTTTTTCACCATTGATCATGAGACACGTATAAAGTTCTGAGCTCTTACTTAAGATGACAATGCTTAACAGTCGTAGAGTATTTTGTATAAAAAAATTAATCCTTTATTTCGCCCGAGATGAATACAATTTCTCCATGCACTCCATCATTTTTGGCTTTAGACGTCATTCACCGCACCTTCTACTGGAAACAATCGCGCACGTTTGTACAAAATAGATACAAAACGACAATACACTCCCTTGTCGTTGGTCGTCGAATTTGGCTCGCGAGGAATTACTCTAATCCTAATCGATCATTTTAACCAACGAACTAAATAATTGCGAATAAGAACCGTCCAGAAATTCAATCTCCCAGAAACATATTACTCACACGCCCAAAATTCATTAAACATCTGGGAATTGCATCGCGTGCATCATAAAATTCCTAAAATTCCCTTAACGATATAAAAATTTGCAAAAGTCCCTTTGCGAAGGTCCCATCTGTCGCAACCAACGTAACAGCCTCACACTCATTTTCACCCCTGCGTAATTATTGTCCTTCGAAAGACGCCACATTCACTCCAGTTCTTCCTTCACTTCGTCCTCTTTGGAAGCTTGGACAGCTTCGTCCTTCTCCTTCGATCCCTGCACAGACTCATCCCTTTCCTTTGATACCTGCACAGAGTCATCCTTCTCCCCCGACTCGCTGGCAGACTCGTCCTTTTCCATGGACGTGTCCGCCAAGCCTTCGGTGAATTCGTTGATGAGCTTCTTAATGGAGATGACGGGCAGCGGTGGCAGAGGTCCAGGGTGTCGCTTCCTATGGCAAATCAGTCCAGGTTTCTGAGCGAAAGCTTGCCCGCAGATATCGCAGGCGTAAGGCCTCATGCCAGTGTGTATCAGTATGTGCTGTTCTTGGGCAGTCCTCCTCGAGAATGACTTGCCACAGATGGGACAGGTGAATGGCTTGATACCCTCGTGGATCCTGATGTGGAGGTTCAGGTCTCTCCTTTGGCTGAAGATCTTGCCGCAGGTGGGACAGACCACCTTCTCCTGCCTCTCGTGCCAGAGCAAGTGCTGCTCGAGGCTGTCCTGTGTCATCAATCGGCGCTTGCATATGCTGCACTCGTGCTCCGGCCTGAAGTGCCTGTATCTCATGTGCGACTTCAACGCCGGAAGGCTCTTGTTCGGATGGCCGCAGACAGTGCAGATGATGGGCGGCTGGTTGTTGTGCATCTGGTTGGTGTGCTGCCTCAGGTCGTTCTTGATCTTGAACTGCTTCTCGCAGATCTTGCAGGTGTACACGTAGCTGCCGGTGTGCCTCCTGATGATGTGATCCTTCAACGTCCACTTGTTCTTGCTCTTGTACTCGCAGATGTCACAGGGGTAAAGCAGCGGCCCGTGGATCTGCTCGTAGTGGAGCTTCAAGTCTTTTCTCAGCTTGAAGGTCTGCCCGCAGGTCTCGCAGAGGTGTTTGTGTTGCCTCATGTGAGACACTAGGAACGACTTCCCGTAGAACTTTTTGCCACAATAGTCGCACTCCAGGCGGCGGTTGATCTTGTTCTTTGGTTTCGCATCTTTCTCATTCTTTCTCGTCGGTGCACCTTTCACTCGGCTTTTTGGCAATCTCCTCTCCTTCGTCGGAGTATAGGGAGGTATTCTGATCTTCCATGGCTCTTCGGAGGTGCTCGCGTCGCGCAGGGGATCCAACGGTGAGGAACTAAAACAGATTATCATTATTTGTAAGATTGTAATCGGTGATTTCCTCGCGTACTTACTTTTTCCTTTATACTACCGCCGTGATAGAACGTTTTTACAAGGACATGGTTAGAATTCTTATCTATAAATCTTACATCCTTCAGAAGTTACGTTTTATGCCGAATGGTAGTTTTATTGAAACAGTGTTTTATTAAAGAATTTCATGATACAGTAGAAAGTACAAACAATATATGCAGAGAACATATGAGAAAAGATTTGATGACGGAGAAATTTTAATATATTCACCAAAATCCCCGCGCCCATACCCGATGTGAACACTCGTCCCGAAATTAGTAGTAAAGATAGATTGGTAATAAACTCGTTTAACAAACTTCACATAAGATAGCAGATCGCGATGTGTTATTTCGATAATACTTTACAACACCGTACAGCTAACGTCTACCAGTCTAGATTACATCTCCGCTCGATAAAAAGTTTCCTGACAGAGGGTCTGGTCTAGAGTCCAAAAAAATAGGTGATATTTAGGAATTAATTAAAGGAAAACTACTATATATAATTTAATGGAACTTTTTGCATTGTATTAAGGATGTCTTAAATTATAGAAATATATTTTTTATTTTATAATTAATCATTGCAGACAGCTCTGGGGAGTCGTTAAAGTCAAGGCGTCAAAAAATTGATCCAAATCGGTGGGACCTGTATCTCCAAAAGTTATTATCCGATTCAATTGACACCTTTTGTATTTTGAAGATTATTCTTTTGGCTAGGGGGGGGGGGGCTAAAAAAATTACAAAAATGACATTTTTCTTAGAAAATAACAACACTTCAAGTTTAAAATCACTTTTCCCTGTATTTTTCGTCCTTTCATCGCCTTTGAAAATTATAAATTTTCAACTTTTTGTATTTTTTTAGCCCCCCCCCCCCCTAGACAGAAGTATATTCTTCGAAATAAAAAAGTTTCAGTCGAATCGGATAATAACTTTTAGAGATACAGGTCCCACCGATTTGAGAATGCTGTTTCGAGGAAAACGCGTTTGAAGTTTTACGTAAGTGCCGAGTCGCCGGGTGTTATCCATGGAATTGCCGCTACTCAAATGCTTATAACTTCGGGAATTTTACGAATTTCAACAAATCCTTTTAAACACGTTTTCCTAAAAGGTTGAACATTCGAAAAATTAAATAAAAAAAATCGACATTTAGACCAGAACCTTCCCTTAAATGCGTCTTGGCACGCTGAACGAAATCAACGCCGAAGAAATCACTGTTCGAGAAACACCCAGTAAACATTCCTTTCCCCCCAGAATCTTAATACAATTTCCTTACATCAGTCCTCGATCAAAGATCTCATTTACCCGCGAAGGAGAAGGTGAGAAATTATTTATTGGATTCCAACATTCTTATTCTTCATAATGTAGTCACGAACGAAATCATTGATGATGTTCTTGATGGACACGGCTGGCAAGGGTGGCAGTGGTCCAGGATGTCGCTTCCTGTGGCAAATCAGCCCCGGTTTCTGCGTGAACTCCTGCCCGCAAACGTCGCAAACATACGGTCTTTTCCCGGTGTGAATAAGAACGTGCTGCTCCTTAGCAGTTTGCCTTCTGAACATCTTCCCGCACACAGGGCAAGGATAAGGCTTCGCCCCAGTGTGCACCAGCGTGTGAGAGCTGATGTCGCGCCTCCGAAACGTTTTCCCACAGGTGGGGCAGAGCGTCTTCTCGCTGCTCTCGTGCCATTTCAAGTGCTGCTCCAAGTTCCTATGAGTGGTTACGCCTTTCTTGCAGATCATGCAGGTGAATTTCGGCTCGGTGTGCTTGTTCCTCATATGGGCCTTGAGGGCGGTGACGCTCTTGTTGGGATGGCCGCAGACAGCGCAGATCACGGGTGGTAGATTATTGTGCATCTGGTTGTTGTGCTGTTTCAGGTCGTTCTTCAGCTTGAACTGCTTACCGCAGATCTCGCAGGGGTAGATGTAGCTGCCAGTGTGCTTGCGAATTATGTGGTCCTTCAGACCCGAGAGATGCTTGTTCTTGTGATCGCACAAGTCGCACGGATAGAGGAATGGCCCGTGGTTCTGCTGGTAGTGCAGCTTCAGATCTTTTCTCGTTTTGAAGCTCTGGTCGCAAGAGTCGCAGGGGTGCCTGTGTTGCAGTATGTGGGACACCAACGCCGGCTTTCGATGGAACTTTTTGCCACATTGATCGCATTCTAGCCGAGGCTCTGGATACTTTTTTGGCTTCGGGTCTCTCCGACGCTTTGGTCTTATTACAACCCTTACGCCGCTTTTCGGCAATCTTCCTTCCTTCGTCATGGGGTACGGGGGTAGTCTGATCTTCCAAGGCTCGCCAGGGACGTCCGTGTCGCGCAGGGGATCCAGCAGTAGCGAACTACAACAGAGTATTATTATTTGAAAAATTGCTACCGTTGTTTTCTCGGGCTACTTACTTTTTCCTTTATACTACAGCCGTGGTGGAACATTTTTATAGGAACAGAAATGGTTTGGTTTTTGTCTGAAATACTTATATTGAGTTGTGAGTTGTGCATTATTGGTAATTACAGTTTTATTTAAAAAGATTCATTATACAGTAAAAAGTACAAATAATATTTGTAAAAAACAGTTTAAATGTTTTCATCCGTGGCATCGATAGAAAACGATGGCAACTGATATTTTTGAAACATCATTCAAAATTCACACACTCGTTAGCAGCGTCTATCACTTTCCCCGAAACTCGCAATGAAAGGAAAGTATAGAATACTGTAAAAAATTCTGTATAAAATTACAGACCACGCTACGCTCGGTGTGGACAATATTTCGTAATAATATCGCGTTGGAAGTAATAATTACTTCGTACAAGAGTCGGTTATTTCGCTGACGAGTTTATAGTGAAGTCTCTTGCATGCATTGCCTCCTACTAAGCAAGACTAATTTCAAGTTTCATACAACAATGTTCATCGTTAACATCAAGCTTCGACGAAAAAAGTAAATCCACTTCAACTTCTACGCTCCCAACAACAACCAAAAAGAACATAAAAAATACTACAAAGTTAACTCCTACCAATCTAAGTAATACAGTGGACGCTCGATAATGTGCCGCAGTCGGGGCTCTAGAGGCGGTGTTTTCTCAGAAGCGGCATATTAACGAGAGCCAATGTAACGCGCGCTCTCCCCATAACTCTCCTGTTTTCTTTTCCGTGATGGCTGCCCCCTACCAGAATACTCTTAAGGTGCGTCACACTGATGTGAGAAAAAGACAAAACACATTCACGTATATGTATTGCTTGCGAATGGCTTGCGAACTCCAGTGTGGAGGCACCATTAAGGGTTAGCATTCATTGGCTCGCTGAGCGTGAGAGAAAGGGAGGTGCACACACGCGTGCGAGTAATGCGTGTGAGCTGGGGCGTTCCTAACGGCACTTTAAACAGCGGCATATTATCCAGCGTCCACTGTACTCCCCCAAAAATTCCTTGCAAATTCTCTGTTCCAACGCTCACAGCCTTCCTTGCATCGATGATCGACCAGGCACCTGACACACACCCCGAGAAAATCAGGCGCACCCCTTCACTCCATCTTAATAACCCCATTCTTCATAGTATATTCCTTAGTGAATTCCGTGACGATGTTCTTGATGGACACGACAGGCAGAGGTGGAAGCGGTCCAGGATGGCGCTTCCTGTGACAAATCAGCCCCGGTTTCTGAGCGAACGCCTGCCCACATATGTCGCAGATATACGGTCTTTTGCCAGTGTGGATGAGAACGTGTTGCTCCTGAGCTGTCTGCCTTCTGAACGACTTTCCGCAGACGGGGCACGGGAAAGGCTTGACTCCGGTGTGCACTCTCATGTGGGAATCGAGGTCGCGACCTCGGAACCTCTTGCCGCAGGTCGGGCACAGCACTTTCTCCCTGGTCTCGTGCCACGTGAGGTGTTGCTCGAGGTTCTCCTTGGTGGTCATGCCCCTGCGACAGATCCGGCAGATGAACTCGGGCTTGTAGTGCCTGTACTTCATGTGGGCCTTGAGCGCGTGAAGGTTCTTGCTGAAGTGCCCGCAGACGTCGCAGACGATCGGCGGCGCGTCGCTGTGGTTCTGCTTGACGTGGTGGTTCAAGGCCTTCTTGATCTTGAACTGCTTGCCGCAGATGTCGCAGGCGAAATTGTAGCTGTTGGTGTGTAGCCGTATGTAGTGGTTCTTCAGGGTGCCCTTGTTGTTGCTCTTGTACTCGCACACGCTGCAGTCGTACACCTGCCGCCGGTGGATCTTGTCGACGTGGGAAGCCAAGTATCGACGGAGCCTGAACGTCCTCGGGCAGTCCGCACACTTGTGCCTGTGCTTCTTCAAGTGCTCCGCGAGATTCCCCTTGTTCAAGAACCTGCGACGACAATGGTCGCACTCCAAACGGGTCGTTAGCGTTCTTTTCTTCGGCTGCCGATCAAGATCCTCCGCGTCGGATAATCTCGCCCCATTGTCGGCATTGTTCTGCTCCTCGCTCGCGACCTCGAAGCCCTCTTTGTCCATCCAGTCCGCGTACTCGGCGGCCGAACTCAAACACGAGCCGGGCTTGTACTCCTCACTGAGGGGGTCCAGAATCCTAAAACAGAAAATTAACGGCTCGCGTTACGATCTGGCTGTGAACGTCAACGGGGCAAGTCTTATCGGTTAGATCGCAAATTAACGCGATGCTTCGTGCGAGCATTCAACTTCGCACCACCTGGATTATTTGGGAATCGCACAGTGGTCGGGTCTAATTGTCGCCTCGGTGGAAACGTGTTAGGATATTTCTGGAGAATCGTAATTTTTTCGTGGCGTTTTAAATGCATCTGCGTTTCTCCTACCTTCTCGACGTTTTAAATAATCCGTAACCGGTGTAGCCTGCAAATGCATAAAAATGACGAATTATTATTGATTCGACGCGATCATTTAATACAGCAAATATACTTATCTTTTGGGTATACTAAGCTTTTAACTCGCCTTTTGGGAGAATTTTTACTATCTTCGGTGGCGAACGGCGGCCTGTATTATTTTTAAGGGTACAGAAATGAATTTCTCTTTTCAACACCGCAGTAAAACGTACGTAACATTGTGTTTTATTGCTAATACTTGCTTCGACAGATGTTATTGCGGGATAGTTGAAACGATGGGGCTCAGTAAAAATATTTATTTCAAACCCAAAGCTATACACAGCGCGTACGTGTTTTTACGGAGTTATTACGCTAAGGTATTGATTTTAGAAAAATAGCCATCGTGGGCGTGTTTCCTTCTACACGAGCTCCTTCTTTCATGGATTTACAGGAAAACTGACTTAGCGTTAGGATACAGTTAGTCTTAAGAGGGCTAGCTCGCAAAGGAAATATGTATTGTCGAGATACAGAGAATTCGAAAAAAAGTTTTAAGAATTTAGGGGTGTACTACCCTTAGAAAAGACAGCGAAAAATGTTCACTTAACATGAGCCCACGAATCAACCTTATCATGGTCATCGGTAATTTTTTGTTTCAGCGAGATAATAAATAAATGTTTAACATTTTCTGTTCCTGATTCTATTCTTCATATTTCAATTTCTGCAAGTGTATTCATATAATCACAGCGTTATAAATGCTTGGTCATTAATGACCATTGCGTATAAATTTGAGAAAACAGAACAAAAGAATCTTAAATTACTTCAACAGGTTTGATGCGCAACCCCATGTTTATTAAACAATTTCTGTCTATCTTTGTAGACCCTAAATTCACCTAAATATTCAACTCCTTTTTTAACAGAAACCATAAAAATCAACGAGCTCACAGAGCGAAACAATTCATTACACGTAAGGAAAAGAAGAAACGATGTCTCTTGAGATTAGCAAACTTGTTATCGAAATGTTCGCGGAATAGAAACAAACAGATCTAAAGTGGGAAATTGATTTTGGTAGAGGTATCATGGTGTACTGAAACGAAAATTGTGAATATAATAACATTATTGCAGTGTCGATCAAAATTGCACTCAAAACAAGGTTAAATGGCCGCTAAAGCCCTTTCCCCCACTAAACAGCGAGAGTGCGAGAGTGGGAAAGGTGGGGATAAGAAATTGCTGTGGTGGGGGACAAGTTCAGAGTGGCCTTGAGCGGTCAGTTGATTGTTTGCAAACTATAATTCATGTTTACTACGTTGAGGGTCTCCTTTACCAAAGACCACTTGGGAGCGATGTCAATGTATGATACACGAACCGTAATCTGGAACTTTCACGTCGCTGCAAAATTTATACAATCCAACTGCCAAGCTCACAGTCGTTACAGGAAACTTTTTTTCATATATACATATATATGTGTGTATATATATGTGTGTGTGTATAATGTAAATTGTTTTATTATAATTCTTATCAACAATGAAACTGCTTAAAATATTCCAAGTTAAAACTGGCTCCTAAACTTTGCACGTTTATCGAAAGGGAAATTACCAGAGGGATACTATGTTCTTCTTTCGTAAATCTCAATTTACAAGGCTGTTATTATATTATACATCTTACACCTCTATACTTACAATTATACGCAGTATGTCTAAAAATAATTATTGTTTGTTACCCCGTGTCTTCAAACTTTCGATCAGTGATGGTATACAAATTGCCCTGGAAATCTATCTTCCTTACGTTCTATTCGATATATTCATTTATTGAGTTTTTATTTTTTAATTGAAGAACTAGGTGAACGGGGGAACATGACTCGTTGTTGAAGCGTATCTTCGTTACATGAAGGTGTGTAAATATAATACAAATTTCGTATGCGAGGAAATTCATTTAAATACAAATATGTACTCCAGCGTTAAGCGTACCCAGTAATACACTAAAATAGTCGAAGATTTCTTGTTTCTTCTATGAGCCATTAGAACGGCAATGCTAGTAACAATGACAATAACATTACATAGAAAATACCATGGTAAATCATCGACACGGAACAATGGTAATAATTGTATGAATAAAACGAAAGTTTATTAAAAATATTCAAACCTGAAATTTCGATCTGAAACAACCATTTCCCCAAGTTACCATTCACCCTCCAACAACGAGCAGACAGAAATTCCGACGCAGGAAGCTAGGTGTCCACGATCGAAGTTCGTAGCTGGTATTTCGCGCTAACCGAAATTTTCTCGTGTTAAAGGCGTCGATATGCAAAGAAATTGAAATTGTCCCTAGTAATTGAAATAATCAAACGTTCTCCCCGAATCCTTAAGTCGTGCCCAAAGTGTCTCCCACATAGACATTACAGCGTACGGCGTGAGCAACTCCTTCCAAAGAGCCGATGAGAGAATTCTACGCTTCCTCCTCGATCCTCTCCTCGTTCTCGCGCGCGTTTATCTCCTGCACGTATCCTTCGGTGAACTCCTTCACAATGTCCGCGATAGGCATGACGGGTAAAGGTGGGTGCGGGCCAGGGTGCGTTTTCCTGTGGCAGATCAGGCCAGGCTTTTGGGTGAAGGCCTTGCCACAGATGTCGCATACGAATGGCCTCTTGCCAGTGTGAATGAGCAGGTGTTGGCGCAACTGCGACCGCCTGGCGAAAGGCTTGTTGCATATGAGACAGGAATGTGGCTTGCACCCTGTGTGAACGGCCATGTGCCTCTTGAACGAGTCCTTCTTGGTGAACGTCTTGCCGCATTCCGCGCACACTATCTTCTCCCTCTTCTCGTGCTGCGTCAGCAAGTGTTGATCAAGATTCTCCTGGGTGACCATACGTCTCTTGCATATGTGACACTCGTACTTGGGCTTGTAATGGGCCCACTTCTGGTGGACGTAGAGGGAGCCACTGTTCTGGCACAGTTTCCCGCACACGTCGCAGTTGATGGGCTTCTCTTTGTGATGAAACCGCACGTGATTCGTCAGGTCGCCTTTCACTTTGAACTTCTTTGGGCAGAACTTGCACTGGTGCTCGTACCGGTCGGTGTGCTTCCTTATGAAGTGGGACTGCAGCGAGTGCTTCGATCTGCACACGAACCCGCAGGCAGCGCACGGGAACAGCATGTTGCTGGGCCGTTTCCGGGACCAGGTCTCGTGCTTTCTCTCCAAATGGGCGGCGAATAGGCTCTTCTTCAGCGTCCTGTAGTCGCACACGGCGCAGATGTACGCGCCGTCCTCCTGTATGCACACCTTCTTCTTGTGCGTCCACGCCACGTGCTTTCTGAACGATATCGCCGAGCTGAACATCTCCGAGCAGACCTTGCACTTCAGAGCGCCCCCCGTGTTCCTGGACATCTTTCTGCGCGTCTTCGGGGGCGGCACGTGATTGTTGGCAGTCTCTAAGAGTGCTTCCTCCAAGTACTCCACCTCCTCCACTTGATCTTGGTCTCCTTCATCCGACTGGTCCAGTGGATCCTCATCGTTGTACATCACCGGTTCCTCGGAGTCCTGTTGGTACTCCACCGTCTTTGGGTTCAACTCCCTGGACATTAGTTTCTCGATTGTCACCATACTACCTTGAACCTTCACCTGATATAAATCCCCGGTCGCCTTGTCGGCCTCATCCTCCAGAGAGCCGTTCAGGAGTATCGGTTTCACGTCCTCGTCATCCTCGTCCTCCCTCTGTTCCATGGAACCGTTCAGGAGGTGCTCCTCCTCGTACAGTCTCTCATCCGACGAGTCATACTGCAGATCGTCCTCGTTGTAGAGGCACTCCTCCTTCACGTGGCCCTCTCTCTGCTCTTCGTTCATCATCTCGCCCGAGTGCTCTGGTATGTCGTCCTCGGCCAACGGCGTGTCGCCTTCAGGTACAAACGCGTAGTAGGGCTTCCCGTCGAACTCGAGGATCTGCCATTTTTTCATAATCACCGGCTCCTTGTCGTAGATAAAGATACCGCGCGAGTTGAGGCTTTCGTGCCCATACCTGAAACATCATCGATCAGCGGTGTTATTAAAATAGGACTTTGGCTGCTCGTGGACTGGAGGATTTCAAAGCTAGTACGTTTCTCTTATCATACGTGCCGCGACAACATTCACGATCGTTGTTATGCGGGCTGTTAGAGAAGAGACGCGGAGTAGTTAGCTGTGGATTATCACAAACAGGGCGATACGATCAACATGTTTTGCAGGCTGACTTAAAAGACTGGCGGCATTCGAGCAAATGCTTGAATGTGAGAGCTCAGGGTGAAGCGGGGTGAAGTATTATGCCGTAGATCGGCGGGTGGCGCTGACAAGGAAAATACTTTATTTCCAGCACTCGGAACCAACGGTTTACATTTTATAATGTTATCGAGTGTCTCTGATATCATAAAGCGCTGCGTGTAAAAATATTCTTATGATTTATCTTAGGAACATAATGAACGGCTTTCAGCTGAAGAGAACTCTAAAAGTTTCGACGTAACATACCCTTATCAACTATCAGATACATTTAACAAAATATCACATCTTAAAGTTTCTTTCCCATCAAACATTTAATATATTTCACATGCAACTATCATCCCAAACTTTAAAAAAATCTCAAGTTTAAACATCGTTCTTCGAGATTGCTTAAAGCCTCCCGCTCATGAGATTTTAACGCGCGAATGAGAAAGCGGCATCTTCCCCAAATTCAAGGCACATGTCGACGTAACGTTTCGCTTCACTTCTTCATGAACTCCTTCAAGATGTGATCGATGTGCATCACAGGGAGAGGAGGTAGCGTGCCAGAGTGTATCTTCCTGTGGCATATCAGGCCAGCTTTCTGAGCGAACGACTTGCCGCAAACGTCGCAAAGGTAAATCCTCTCGCCTGTGTGTAGAAGAAGGTGTTGACTCAAGCTACTGTGGGTGGTGAAGGCTCTCGCGCACACAGTGCAGCTGTAAGGCTTGTCGCCCGTGTGAATTCTCATGTGCTTCCTGAAGTCGTGATTCTCGAAGAAGGTCTTGCCACACTCCTCGCACACAGACTTCTCCTTCTTCTCGTGCTGCGTCAACAGGTGTTGGTCCAGGTTTTCCTTGCTGACCAGTCGCCTGTGGCACACGGGGCACTCGTACTTTGCCTTGTAGTGGGCGTGCTTCTGATGCGTGTACAAGCTGTGGCTGTTCCGGCAGGTCTTGCCGCATACGTCGCAAATCACGGGAGGTTCTCGATGATTAAGCCGTGTGTGCGTCGTCAGGTCGCCCTTGATCTTGAACTCCTTGCCGCAGTGCTCGCAAGAGAACTCGTACCGTTGCGTGTGTTTCCGTACAAAGTGGGACTTCAGGGTTTCTTTGCGGGAGCAAATTAGACCGCAGATTACGCAGGTGAACCTTCCTTTGCTGGTGAACTTGCTCTTGCTGGATCCCTCGTGGTTCTGAGACAGGTGAGCGATCATGGTGGACCTTTTGTTGCAGCTGAACTCGCAGGTCATGCACGACAAGGCCTCCTGCTTCTGGGACAGTAGTTCCATAAACATGGGCTCCTCTGTGGATGGCTCTTTTTTATTTTCATTCTGGTGTACAACCGTGTGCCTTTGTAGAAGATACTTCTTTTTGAACTGCTTGTGACAGACATCGCAGGCTGGTGGAGGTTTAGATTCTTCTTTCCGTGATGGCTTCCAGGTTTCTTCAGTTTTCTTGGGAACGGAAGATGTTTCTGTGACGGAGGATGTGTTTGGTCCCGCTGGTTCCTGCCTAAAACAGGAAACGGACTGCCGTTTATTAGGGTTCTCAAATGGTGGTACTTAATATCGGTGATTACTTACATTCGAAGTTAAATGTCACGATCAGCTTGATACAAGACGATAAAGTTATTACACGATGACTTTTATTGTGATAGAGTGGAGCAGTCGTATTGGTTTTGGGATGGTAAACTGATATCTCACATTTTTATTGTATGCCAAATGGTGTAACAAGTAAACAATAGACGAGTGATATATTTAGGAGACAGTTGATATTTATTGCACAGAGATTTACTCGTGTGCAATAATTATATTTTGCACTATGTAATAAATTTTATTCAATTTTGTTATAGTGCACTTCGATAAGTACACGCTGAGGATACAGTATTTAGTATTTTATAAATTAAATATTTCCAGGTGCAATTTAAATAATATTTCTTTCTTGGAATTTGCTTTTCGGGTATGCTTACGTATTTTTCAAGAACAAAATTATTTACTATAGGTATTCACATTTTCGATTGCACTATTGGTAGAACCCTTGTTTTGAGATTTTCAGGAACAACGATATGTTATGCAATGTATTTTTATCTCTGTATCATCGATGACGCAGTGATGTGGCAGAATCCCATAATAGAGTGAATCGTTTCTCTTTATGGGCACTTCAAGGACGCACAATTATCGATTAATTGTTAAAGCTGGGCTTGCCGCTACCACTTTCTCAAAATAGATGTATTGAATTTCCTGAAACAATAAACAAACGCTCAAATTTGAAATTAAGAAATTAGTTAAATTAGTAATTTTTTAAACAATATATATATTATTACTTTAACTAAGGCATTCAACCGTAGTATTAACTTTGTTACCTGGTAAAATATTTGTAACAAATTTAACGAAACACTTACCTGTATTGGAATAAAAAATGTTGCACAGTTTCAACTTCATAAATTAAATCGACCTTCGCGTACATCTGAGAGATAAAAGATGCCACACTTAAATTGCACTTATTATTTATTTGTTACTCCTTTTGTACACAAATATTCTAATCTGGGTTGGGGCACGTGTAGGAGAAAAATAAAATAAAGGTGAAATTTCATCCGTTTAATATAATTTTGAAGTAGGTGAAAGAATAATTGCTCCATAGCGTTTGTCAATTAATTATATTACATAAAGGAGTATGTCTCCGGTGGCATCACAAATCGTATTGCTTTATTTTAAACTATTACAGAAAATCGCCAATATGAATTTTGACCTGCCAACGTTCGTTAAAAATATGTATCTCCTAAGGGTTTTGTGCACAAAATATGTTCTCTCAATCTCTTCTTGTATACAATATATTTTACAAATAATTTCATGCTGGGTAAGCTATTCTTCAAGTGAATCGTTTTTACAGATATGGTAGTTTCATTCTGCCAACGTAACGTTGTATACAGTTACTTTCTTCCCACGCGTTAAATGTGTGCGTGAGAGATCGAGTATAGAAAATGCGTGGAAATACGTTAAAAAAGGAAAACAACGTAACTATTCAAATCTCCAAAATTAAATAATTACAATTACGTGACAATATGTAAACGCGATGCAGTTACAAATCTTTAACACGTTTAAACTCTGGGAATCTCTCGACATTTCTGGGGCATATTTCAGACGAGACACTCAATGTCTAAGTGTCTAACCATTATGTGTAACTGGGATATTCACCTTTTAATATCCAAGTCACTAACTAAATTCATCCTACGCATAAGAATTGAGCATAAAACAGTAACATGAAAACTAAACATGGAAAACTTGTCCGAGGTACTGAAAGAATTACCTCATCCCGTCGCATCATTAACGGAGCTAATGCATCCAAGATGTCAGACACCAGCCACTGACTGTTCAGCTGGAAATAAGCCTCGCCTTCCTCCCTCAAATTCATTAAAGTATGCATACAAGACAGTAATGTGAATAAAGCAGCGCGGTGCCCACGGATCAAGGAAGCAAGCTTCCTTCAAGCCACTTCCACACTACATCGATCCATTGATCAGACTGGAACGTCAACGAAAGAAAACCCACTTTTCTTCCCCCAAGAGAACACTCTCATACCTGGAACCTCCACCGATCGAACGTACGCGTTAAGTCCAACCGAATCACGTTCACGGTACCAACGATCATTTCTTCTTCATGAAGTCACTGAGAATGTGTTCGATGTGCACGACAGGCAGCGGTGGGTGTACACCGGGGTGCGACTTCCTGTGGCAGATCAGGCCAGGCTTCTGGGTGAAGGTCTTGCCGCAGATATCACAGATATAGGGACGTTTCCCCGTGTGGATGAGCAAGTGTTGCCTGTAAGCTGTACGGCGTGCGAACGCTTTGCCACAGATGTGACAGTCGTAGGGCCTGTCGCCGGTGTGGGTCATCATGTGCTGCTTCAGGCGATGGTTCTCTGTGAACGATTTCCCGCATTCCTCACATACGAAGCTCTCTCGCCTCTCGTGCTGCAGGAGTATGTGCTGGTCGAGGTTCTCTTGGGTGACCATGCGCCTCTTGCAGATCTCGCACTCGTACTTGGGCTTGAAATGGGCCCACTTCTGGTGCACGTACAGGGAGTTGCTATTCGAGCAGGTCTTCCCGCAGACGTCGCAGACTATGGGCCCCTCTTTGTGCTTGAACCGGACGTGCAGCCTCATGTCCCCCTTCACCTTGAACTTCTTGCCACAGTACTCGCAGTCGTACTTGTAATCGGACGCGTGCTTGCGCTCCAGGTGTTCCTTCAACCTCCGCCGATTCTGACACTTGAACTCGCACACGTCGCAGGAGTACTCCTCCGGCTCTGTGGTGTAACTGTAGCTACTTTTCCTTTTGCAGAGTCGCTTGGCAGAGTGCTTCCTGCTGATGTGGGAGTGCAGGGTGGACTTGTTCGTGCTCTCGTAGTCGCAGAAGTTACAGGCGTAGGTCAGACTGTCGGCGTCCTTTAGCTCCTCCTCCTCGGCTTTGTGCTCCAACGCCACGTGCATCTTGAACGCGACCAGGCTGCGGCAAATCTTGAAGCAGACCTTGCACTTGTAGCGCTGCGCTTGCTCGTGGACCGTGTTCCGATGGCGTTTCAGCATCTGCATCTCTGGGAAGCAGATGTTGCACTCCTCGCAAGCATACACGTTGTTGTCGTCGTTGTAGAGGTCTTCTTTCGTCGACGAAGCATCATCTGTGTCCTCCTCTTTTATCTTCACCTTGCACAGGCTGTCGACAGACGTGGCACGCGACAGTCCCTCCTCGGCTGGCATCATGAAATCTTCATCCATATCCTCTGTATCATTCTTCAGGATCTCATCCGTTGATCTTGACGTCGCTTTGCCCCGTTCGGAAAGCTTTCCTGTCTGATTCGTTGGAACGAAGGCATAGTAGAGGCAACCCTCGACGTCGACCACTTGCCACGGTTGCATGGGAATTGATTCCTTGCCGTATAAAAAACGCCCGTCTCCGTTTAGTGCCCTGAAAATCACAGAACAGTGAGTTAGGTATTTCGCAAACCAACGCTGGGGGTATATTTCTGTCTTTTGTTCTCTCTTTTTTATTAAGAACTGCGATCGTTCTGTGCTGTCCATTCTTTTACATGTACATATCGCGGTCTGTAAGTACAGGTTTTACAGATTACACACGAGCTTCATTCCTCCATAATGGAGGCAGTGTGAGAACCCGCAAGACGTCTCTACATGGAAGACGACTTGCAACTTATGACGAGGATATGCGCGAGTAACAAAACAACACAAAAATAATGAAGGCAATTATAATTTATACCATCGAGGAATTGCTCTTCTACGTCGACACGCAATTCCATCGTAATAAAATGAAAGAACGAATTGCGTGATACCATTTAACAGTACTCTCCTGCAGATTTAAAATTAATATCCAGTATATTGTACATAAACTTGCAACACTTGAAGCGTCACAAATGAAACATCCGAATAACAATTATTGGCAAATTATTTTCGACTGATAAATCATTCTTGTATTTCTATAAACATTAACAACGCCGATATAAACGAGGAGGAAAGTATCTCTTCTTTTCTTCTTCTTTACAAATAATTTAACGCAAACCATAGGAATCTAAACAGATTCGATCGATCGATTGGATACTCTGGATACTCTATCGGTGCTGGTACATAGTAGTCGTTGCTATAGAAATTTGTTATTATCATGGACAAGTTTACGCGGACAATCTCCAGTCGCGTATTAATATTGCTAGCGAGTGAGGAAAACAATACAGCGAATAAACTATCGTATAAACATAATACCTAACATAGTAACTTACGTTCCTTTTTTTACAACTATTCATTAATTAATAAGTATCAATGAAAAGGATCAGCGAGTCCGTGTTAATTGCACAAAACTTTAACTGCACAGTCGACGGTTTCAATTGTTCATGACGTCGTTCAGTATATGGTCGATAAGGACCCTCGGTAAGGGAGGGTGAGATCCGGGATGAGATTTTCTGTGGCTAATTAATCCAGGCTTCTGAGTGAACGCCTTGCCGCAGATGTCGCAAACGTAGGGTCTGATGCCGGTGTGAATGAGCAAGTGCTGTTTCAAAGCTGTTCTACGGGCGAAGGACTTGCCGCAGATGGTGCAGGTGTAGGGCTTGTCACCGGTGTGGATCCTCATATGGACTTTTAGCCGACTGTTCCTGGAAAAGGTCTTGCCGCACTCTTCACACACGACGTTCTCCCTCTGCTCGTGCTGCCTGATCATGTGCTCGTTCAGGTTCTCCTGGCTCACCATCCGCCTCTTGCACACTTGGCACTCGTACTTGGCCTTGTAGTGGGCGAACTTCTGGTGCACGTACAACGAGTTACTGTTGAGGCACGTTTTCCCGCAGACGTCGCATATAACAGGCTGCTCCTTGTGATTGAAACGTATGTGGTTCGTCAAGTCGCCTTTCACCTTGAACTTCTTGCCGCAGGTCTCGCAGGAGAACTTGAAGTCATCCGTGTGCTTCCTGGCGACGTGAATCTTCAGCTCGTACTTGTTCTTGTTCTTGTAGTCGCACTGGTTGCAGTAAAACAGCTCCGGCTGGCTGTCGGCCGCGGAGGACTTCGACACTTTGTGCTTCCTCTTTATGTGCGAGTACAGGGACGACTTTTTATTAGTCTTGAACGTACACTCGTTGCACGAGTACACTTCAGCGACATCCGCGGTCTTGTGCTGGCGCTTGTGGGTGTACAGAGCACTCTTCTTTGTGCACTTGAAGTCGCAGAGATCGCACTGCTCCTCGGTAGTCTTCCTGATGTTCTTCTTGCTCGCGCGAGTAGTCATCGACGGCTCGTTCTTGCACTCCAAATTGGGCGGTGCGCATGGAACGATGGAATCCTTAATCTCCTCCTGCAAACGCGTTTCCTTCGAGTCCTCAGTCTCCAAGGATTCGTCGTTATACTTTGCCACCTTGCACCTCTTCTTCGAGTCGCTCGCCGCGCTGTCGATCTTCCTGTGATTCTGAACCACGTGGGAAACCAAGGTGCTGCTCCTCTTGCAGACGAAGCTGCACGTGTTGCACGAGAACTGCGTCGTCTTCGCGTCCCTGTGCTCCTCCATGTGCTTGTGCAGACTCGCCAGGCTGTTGCACTTGTAGCTGCAGACAGTGCAAGGACACTTGCCCGAGCCATCGCTGGTCGTCAGCTTATGCTCCTTCCTAACGTGCACAGCTAAAGCGGACCTGTCGCTGCAGCTGAAGTCGCACGAATTGCAGGTGTATCTCCGTTTCTCTGAAGATTTACGAGACAGCACCTGTCTGTCCCGTTTCACTGAGCTCGACCTCGCTCGGCCGGCGCGTTTCTTGTTCAAACGTTTATTGATAAACCAGGCGTTCAGATCGTGAGACGTTTTATGTCTATGCAGCATGCTCGCCCTGGGGAACTTCATCTCACATTTATCACAGGTGTAATAGTCGACGGTCATTCCACGAGCTTGTGCCAAGTGACCTACGGAGGCAGTTGTTCCGTGGCTTGTCATCTGGATGCCCTGTTGCCCCTCGCCCTCCTCAATCTTGATGGATGCCAGGAGCGTGTCGGCGGTTTCTTCGGTCTTGGCTGCGTCCTCTGCCGCAGGTAGCAAGGAGTAATGCAATTTACCACTGGGGTCGACGTGCTGCCAGAGCCTCATCGGCACAGAATTTCTCCCGATGATAAATCGACCCGATGAGTCAGTAGTTAGGATCCTCTTTCTGCAGTCTCGGATTCTAAAACACAGTGGAAAGGAGGCGATTAATATCGAGGGGCTTGAATCGGGACTGACGGGTACACAGACGTTACTTACTGCAGATCTAAGATGACTGTTACATATTTCTACGCGATCGTGTCTCAATAGAAGCTTACGCGTTGGGTTGGGGTCATTTGCTTTATTCTGCACTATATTTTCTCATGTTACGTGTCTTTATTGTTGCTTTCGTACCTATAGGTCTGGACGAAGTGTACTTGAAATGTGGGTATACCGAGGACGAGTCGCCGTCGCATCGTGGAAATACAAACAATGTAACTAGGCGATATAAAGTGTATAAATTTTTACGGCGAATTAGACGTTGGTTATAAATGGATGAAAAAATAAATATGGAAATAATTACTTCATATGACACTGTCGTCGTATAAATCGATTGAATATTTAAAAATTGATTTCCTTAAGCTATAGACGCACGATTGGATTTATGTACAGCGAGTTTCACAGTCTTACGCATACTTATGCTAGTTAGTCTACTTGTGTCGTAAAATACTGAATCTTTGAATTGTGACATAGACACTTTTTTGCAGAACACTGCTCACTTTTGCGTCATATGTTATTTTTTAAACGTGAGTTCCATTTTAATTCATTTCAAGATCTCAAATATTCTAAGTAAAAATTGGAGGAGTTTCTAGGGAAACCTCACACATTGAATGTGTCCTTTTTTTTATAAAAATTATAGCCTTAGTGTATAATAGTGAAGGCCATAGAAGATTAGTCTGCGAATTAATGCAACTAAAAACATTCCTTACAATTAGTATCGCTAACAATTTCGATTCTATATATACATTAAACCTCCGCATCAATTGAACACCTTATCCATTAACTTAAACAAAACACAATGGCAGGAAATCTCGTCTACAAATACTAAAAAATTAAAAAAATGAAAAGTACGAAAGAAACCAAAATCACCAAAGAAACTTCACAAGCTTCGATTTTATTTAAAAGCTAATCACTCAGGATTGGAACTAGCGGCGGTGGCCATCGTGCAAACACCGGTTCTCGTTAGATCACCGAAGTTCAGCATGACAGGGCGGTGTACTGGGGAAAGATGGGAGACCACTTTTCACCCGGTGCGCCGCTTGCTGCTGGGATCCGAAGGAGATAGAGGATGGGAATGAAAGAGTTGTGTGACTATAGTTCGTTGGGCAAATATAAGCATTAGCTTGAAACAGCGTCTTGTGTGTGATGGTTTGTAACGATGAACACAGGAAAGAAAAACAATGAAACACTGATGATTATTGGATATCTGCTTGGTATTCAGCCACATCTGTCGCGTCAATGGTAGTCTTATTCCTCCCAAGGGGCACAGGGGGCGAAGACAAGTGGGCGTCAGGGTGCTTCCTTCGATGCTCGATCATGTAATACCTTCTTTTGAACGAGTGCCCGCATAGGTCACACATGTGCGGCCTCTCCGCGGAGTGCGTGAGCAAGTGAGTGTTCCGCATATGCGATGTGCGAAAGTTCTTCTTACAGATGTGGCACGTGTACGGTTTGACGCCGGTGTGCGTGGTGATGTGCGTGGCCAGGTACCTCTTCGAGGCGAACACCTTGCCGCACTCCTTGCACTCGTACGTTCTGCTGTGCTGTTGCATGTGGTTGTCGAGGTTCTCCTGCGTCAGCAGCCTTTTGTTGCACACGCTGCACTGGAACTTGTACTCGTTCAGGTGGGCCACCTTCCTGTGCTTGTACAGCGAATAGTTGCTCGTGTAGAACTTTCCACAAATGTCGCACATGTGCTGAGAGCTGCCGTGGGTACCAATGTGGAACTTTAGGTCCCACTCCATCTTGAAGCGCTTGCCGCAGTGCTCGCAGGCGAACTTGTAATCGTCCGTGTGCCGCCTGATGTAATGGGACTTGAGATTGTTCTTTGTTTTGGTACGGTAGTCGCATTTGTCGCAGCAGTGCAACAAACTCAAGTCAACGTCTTGATGAACGAGCCTGTGGGCTCTTAGATCGCACTTGTACTTGAAGGTTTTGTCGCATGTCGCGCACTTGAAGGGTCGATGGAAGCTGTGCTTGCTGATGATGTGGCGCAGGATCTTGCTCTTCTGCTCGAACACTGTTTGGCAGATGTCGCAGGTATAAGTGCCGTCGTGGAGTTTCTTGTACAGGTCCTCCTGCTGCGTGGAATCATTATCATTTTGTAATTTGCAGTGATTCTTGCTGGCTTCAGCGGTGTTCACCGGATTCTTCGATAATCTCTCTTCTTCTTGGAAATTCGCGCGATTGGGCGCCAGGCTTTTTGTTTCGATGCTGCAAGAGGAGGTAGGTACACGTTTAATGTTTCTACGTTTTCGAGTTTTCGCCGCCCGGAATACGATTCTTTTTCGAAACATATCTGGCTTTTTGCGTGGAATCTTTAGTTCGCCTTTAACTTGGGCAGCGGTGTCGAGTTTGTTCTCCTCACTTAAATGCTGCGCTGATTTCCTAAAACACGAATGAAACTAGTCAGTAAAAGAGACTTATGTGTCACTTTTGGGTGTGTAAGGGTACGTATACTGTAAAGTACATCGAAGCATTTTCTTCCTCCTTCCAAAGAACAGTTCACAAAACGTGCAATACGAATTTTTAGTAGTTTATGTCAACACAAGTCGAAATATACAAATGGCAGTAAATCAATTGTACGCGAGTTGCTATTTACACATAGTAAACTGACAATGTTTTATAATCTATCGATACTTTTATGGCGATTTAATAACCAGCACTGATCTTCATAAGTCGTTAAGAATAGGTGCTATAAAAAAAATCGTATATCAAATTGTTCATCTAACATGATCGTAAAATTTCATATTCTATCATAAATATATGAATCACAAATTTAAAATAGTCCGCACAAGCAATGTGGAAGTAATGCCATTCCTGCATGTATTTCTTCATGAAGGGGTCTCTTCTACTGTTTCTTCAACATTATTGGATATACACAGTTCAATTATACCACTGAATATAATTAAATTCACACTCTATTAACATCCATTACTTACAAAACCACGAGAAACTCGACAGCACAAGTGGAAGGCCGTAAACCGAATCCCCAAGAGCTAACAAAATAAAGGTATATCCCAGACTATCCACGGTTATATCCAAAAGTCTATTGCACGATTCAGATACAAGAGATTGCCGTGGACAAAGCATGAAATAAACACGTGAACAATTGACAAAAAAGAAAAACAGTTCCAGTGAATCCAGATTCACTTGACGCACGAGTGCTTCCTTCATCGCCAAAAGGAACACCACTTCTCTTACTGCGCTGCTCTGCATAGAGTAACTTACTTCCTACGATCACAATATGTACTTTTCTACCCCCAAGGGAAAGAGTCCAGTCACAGATTTATTTTACGTCGTTTGCTTTGACAGCAGACTGTGTTATGGAGTTGATGATGTTCGTGATGGACACCGACGGTGGTGCCTCCGTGGCATCAGGATGCTTCTTCTTCCAGTGAACGCAAAGAGCTGGGCGTTGCGTGAAGTTCTGCCCACATATCGTGCATATGTATGGCCTGACGCCCGAATGCGTCAAAAGGTGGACCTTCCGGCTAGTGGCGCTGGCGAAAGCTTTACGACAAATATGACAGGAATAGGATTTCTCGCCAGAGTGCGTCCTAATGTGCTTCCGAAGGGCGGTCTTGCGCGTCAATTCCATCCCGCACTCTTCGCACACGTACTTCCGCTGGTGCTGCTGCACGTGGCTGTCTAGGTTCTTCTGGGTCTGCAGCTTCTTCTTGCAGAGGGGGCACTGGAACCTGGCATCCTTCACCGTGTGATTGTAATTCTTGTGGAAGTAGAGGGAGATCTTGTTGGCCACTTTGGTGCCGCACACGTCACAGATGCATGGCTCCCCGTCGTGGGTGACTATGTGTTTCATGTAATCAGCCTTCACCCGAAACATTCGGTCGCACTTGTTGCAGGGAAAGGGATAATTGATGGTGTGCTTGCGCATAATGTGCACCTGCAATGGAAATTGTGAGACTGAAGATACACGGTCGGCAGACGGCTATTAATTTTAGGAAAAGAAACCGAAAGTGACACTTCGTTAGAATTCTCCTTCATTGTATCTTTGCAATAACAGTATTTGGTACCTTAGCCGTAAAGGAACATGCATTAAACTAGATTAATGCCAGTACCAATTTCGTATTGGGTATACAAAATTGTGTAGTTCACGAGAGGTTTAAAAATAGGAGTATATTTTCTGATTAGAATTTCATGGAATTTCTTTATATATCGCGTGAAGTTTATTTCCTATGAGCTATATGTAATATTTAAACGATTTGAACTATATGAATTGCTGTTACGAATTAGTTTTAGGTAGTTCTATAGTTTAAGTCACGCTCTTCGATTATAAACATAGGCAGCAGTATGCAATGTAACACAACATACACTACCTCAAACCTAATTTATATAATTGAACAGAATCGCCCGGACAAGACAAACAGAAGCAGAATTTCTTTCATTTCGACTCACCTGCAGGTAAGAGGCGTGAATCGTTGTGAAATCACAATGTTGGCAATTGTACGTGGGTGCATCCCCGTGCGCATACAACTTATGTTTCGTCATTGTTCTCTTGTGCTTGTACTTCCTCGAGCACACGTCGCACTGGAAGCCATTGGCATTGCTGTGCTTCAGCATATGCTTCGTATAATTCTTCTCTAGAATGGTAACTTTACAGATATCACAGAATACTTTCTCCATCTTCACTGTTTCATCACGATTTTCACTCATTTCTTCACGCGTGTTTTCCGAATCCGACTTCTCCTTCTTCACTGATGTACTCTGTGGCTTTTTCGGTAACGAAGTCCGCGTCTTCGGTGACGTTCTCTCGCCGAGAACCTTTTTCTTCCCCATCTTCTTCGCCTTCTTCTTTAGCAACCTAAACAGTCGGAATGATATCTTAAAACTACAGCACAGGCTATCTTCTTTATATCGCATTCAGTTCAAAGTAAATAAGAATTCCGCAAACACGAGTTCTGAATGAAGAATTGTTTATTCTTTGTGTGTTCAAGTGAATGAGATATAGTACATATATAATGTTAATAAATGTTTAGGTACAGTAATCAAAGATGAAAGGCTGTAGCAATTAGCATTATGTATTCGCATATTGTTCTACATCTTAAGTAATATTGCAACAAATTTTCTCTGCACTGTTGGTATAGAAAATGTATCTTTATTCCTGGTTAGTGAGAAATAAAGTATCAATGAAAGTATAAGAAGCATAGTTCGCTAAGTAAGAAATCAAATATTATTTTCGATACATACGTGACTGTATCACCATTTGCAAAAATACAATACGAAAGTGATGTCTTCGAAATCGTCGACCTGGAAATCTCAAAAGCAATATATATTCTGATTCCGATATAATATATTTCTACATTAAATTATAATACTTACACTGCACGTATAAATCCAATATCGATTGTCATCGAAAGCTCGTAAAATTTTGCAAAACACTGGCAGCCCAAAAAACTAAAATGCACCGCAATATATACCTCACACTTGTTGCAATATCAGGAATGGCCATTTCGCTGCTTGTAGTATATTTATTTTACTGTTACAACAAACTTGTAATTACAAACTTAACAATTATACCTAAATCAATAAAAAATAAGTTTAATAAATAAATATAGCTCGTCTTCTTTCGAAGCCTTTCGCATTAATAATATATCTATACATGCTTCAACATTAAATGTACGATTAAACTCAAAAGAGGTTCTAAATAAATAGAAAACGGAATAAACGAAAATACAATAGGAGGGAACGATTAATTCTTCGTTCAGTATGTCGTTTAATTCCGAGTCATATAGTAGATGCCTCGCAGGAAACGTAAATGAATTTTCCTGAACACATTTATATCTGTGATGTTAGAAATATGAGCAACATTTTTGTTTAAATTACTGGGTCTTACTATATGTTTGGTAGCATTGTCAACGCACCAGTAAATAAACACTTAAGGCTAATGAATGAACACTATTATAAAATTGTTTGGATATGAAGCAAGAAATAAAAAGAAGTCTCTAATTAATTAGTTGCTTACTTTAATAACTTATTTTACTCATTTTAATAAAAAATGTCCATTCACTGGTACGTATTCATTTACTGGTACATCCATCCTACTAAACAAAATAAATTTCGTTGCTCTTCACAGTAGTTTTGAGGTAGTACATGTTATGCTATGTCCTGCGAGACATCCTTCATATAGTACGGAGAAAGTGCCTACTGACACATTTTAATATCAATCACTGTAACGGTAATGGCATTGAGTTACATATGGCATCGAAGATGAAAGGAAGAGACTACACTGGAAATAGAACGTTTTGCCTCAATCTTTATGTGTCGCCTTATGTTTGAGGAAAGAGGCTTCGTACTTATACACCGCGGTGCATTTATCACAATTGTATCTAAGTGTATGGCGTTTCAGGTGCTTACGAAGAGATTTCCAGTTCTGGAAGCTCCACTTGCACTGGGGGCACTTGTACAGTTTGCCTGTTTTCAACACTTCCAGTCCCTCCTCCTTCACTTGTTGTTTAACAGCTTTAACGCCATCACACAATGACCCCTTGCAACGAAACCTGACCTGCATTCTATGTATCCGGAAGTAGTATTCGTTTTTGAACGTTTTTCCGCAAGACTCGCAATAGCGCGGCGCGATCACGTGCCGCCTCATATGACGCCTGAAGTCCGCGTTTAGGTTGAACATCTTCGGACAAAGATGACAGTGAAACGCATAGAGCTTCGTGTGCTTCCGAATTTGGTGTATCTTCACGTAATACATTCGCCTCGCCAGGAAGCCGCATTCGGAACATTGGAATATATTGCTGCCGCCCTTGTGAATGTCCATGTGCACTTCCAGGGACTTCTTATTATTCAGCTGCTCGTGGCACACGGAGCACTGGTACGTGGGCTCCATGCCGTGAGTCTTTAAGTGCTTTTGCAGGTTGTAATTCTTGCCAAATGCTTTATGGCAGACGTCGCACACGAACTTCCTTAGGTACTGAATCTTCTCCTTTCGTGCGATCGTCAGAAGTGGGGGCGTTGAGTCCCTTACCTGCTCCAAGAAGTGCATGGGTAACTGCATGGGCAGGTTTTTGGGCAATTCTGTGTCCAATGGTTTAGGCAAGCTTTGAGGAGCTTCGTGAGGTGATAAATGTGGGACACCTTGATAAGATTCATGTGGAAACCCTTCGCACGACCCTGCAGGAGAATTTTGAAATTGCTCCTCGAACGACCCGTTTAGTGCGTCTTCGGGTGACTGGTCAGGTATTTCAATTTTAATGTTGATGTTGCACGTTGCGTCGTCTTCTCTCTCTTGCTTGATAACGTGAGCATTGTGACTGGAAGGCAGATGATATTTGCTCGTGTCTCTTGTCGCGCTAGAGTTTCGCGTGGGGCGGACACTTATCGCTGGCCTAAAAATAAAAGAAAAGACTCGTCAATCTTATGAGCGATGCAATTTTACTGCGTGTTTATTTGCTTGGCGCAAATGGCACAATTATATGGTTGCACACGATGGACAATAGTGATTAAGTATCGTTTTCCCTTGGGACCCGGCGTCTCTGTTCGGTGGAATTGGCGATGATGCACAGTGGGCTAAACGTATTCGTGTATAATACTGGATGTTTAGTTTTACAACCTGAAGAGATCAAACCTTTCATAAGTATGAAGTATACAAAAATACAGCTGCACCAGTTTATTTTTAATTAACGTATTAGTAACCAATTTTATATATTTTGTTTACATAGTAATATAGAACATATAAAATTATTTTTTAATAATTGCACCCTGCCGAATGATGACTGATATTTAGTTGCAAAACCTAGAAACACAAGTGGATTAATTCTACTTTAAATATTAATTAGAGAGGCTATTCTTGATTGGAAAGTTATTTCTTTTATACAATCTTAATAATACAGTCCGTAAGAACTAAAATATTTTATATAATATTGTATATGTATACATATATTTTTTCTTCAAATTTACAGGCAATGTAAACTTTTACCATAAGAATACGAATATTTATATTACACTTCTATAATTCCCTTATATTTATATATATATAAAAGCTGCATCTTCGTAAATTAGACTCCCGAAGTACCGATATTGAACTATCACCAATTCGCTGTTAACTTTACAATTTTTATCTTTATCGGTTCTCATCGCCATTACTTGTATCCTCGAACGCACTGCGACAATTTTCGTCGATCACACGCTTCGTACCAGCAAAGATTTTTACAACAAACATGAAAATGTTATTCTGTATAACAGATTAACGATATGCTCTACACCATGTTAGCCATTTGAAAGAATCAAGGGCAATGAATATAACTTCAGGTTGATTAAAAACACATGGAAGACTTGAAAATTAATTAATATTGATATTTTTATCGTTATTAGTGAGAAACTGTGTCACCCTACGTTAAAATGAAATAATTATGCCCGAAAGACGGAGAGGTGTTTATAACACATTCATTGTATTTTGTAACAATAAAGTTTAATATTACTGTACAGAATTTTTGTTGTCCAGAAAGGAGGAAGTTTTATCATGAAAATATTCAAATGATTAAGATTCATGCAAATGCTTTCTAAAAGAGTTCGTTTCAGTTGATTTTTGAGTGACACATCGATCATTTTGCAGAATAATTATTGACCTTCGAATATTTTGCCCATATCTTTACATCTTTCAATGAAATCAGTTAGAAATATTTTGATCGTTTTTTTGGTATTTGGAAACGTACTTCTGTAACTTAAACAGGAAAGAGGCAGGAACAGAAACAAATTATAAACTAAATATGAATCTTTTAGCGTGCTGAGCATCACTGAACAAGTCTAAACTGTTTGTTATTAAAAAATCTGTCTTTCATTAACAATTGATCAATACTTTTTTTAACTCAAATGCGCGTAAGAATAAATTCATTCTTACAAGTTAATTACTTCAATCTTCACGAAGATAAATAATTTCTCCAATTAATTAAACTGTTATATCAAATGGAAAATAACTCCCAAATACGAAAGTATTCATCATACTTAATTGAATTGTTTTTTCAAAGACATCTCGCGTATCACACAATTTGCCTAATATGCACGATCGGGCCACAATACCGATCAAATACCTCCAACATAGAACAACAGAAATCCCCCTCTAATTCGTTCTAAATCAGAAGTCAACATTACACATAATTCCCACGAACGTTCTTTGAAGTAAAGAAATTCTAGATACCGCCTCTTCGCAGGTCCCAAAGACACCTCGTTTCACGGGTGCTATATTAAAAAACTGTACAGGAGGGACCCCCATGATCCACCAAACTACCGATCGATTTCTTTACTTGGGGCTCTTGTTCACGATGATTTTGTCCTGCACACCGTGAAGCAGATTCGTTATCTTAATCGGCGGTGGCGGTGGGTGCATGCCAGGGTGCTTCCTTCTATGCAGCATCATGGGCGACCTCTGCGTGAAGCTCTGCCCGCAAATGTCGCACACGTAGGGTCGTTCGCCGACGTGCGTCAGCAGATGGATCTTCTGCGAGCTCAGACAGCCGAAGGTTTTCCCACAAATCGCGCACAAGTAGGACTTCTCCCCGGAATGCGTCCTGAGGTGCTTGGTCAGACCGTACTTGGTCTTCGACTCCATGCCGCACTGCTCGCACACGTACTTGAGCTTGTGCAGCTCCATGTGACTGTCCAGGTTCTTCTGCGACTTGAACTTCTTCTTGCAGGTGGTGCACTGGTACTTCTTCACCTTCGTCTTGTGCTTGTAGTATTTGTGGAAGTAGAGGGAGCTCTTGCTGGGATAGGAGGAGCCGCAGATGTCGCAGACGCAGGATTCCGTATCGTGGTCTTTGACGTGGGTAGTGTAATCGGACTGCACCTTGAACATCTTGCCGCACTGCTCGCACTTGTAGCTGTAGTCCTCGGTGTGCTTCCGTATGTAGTGGATCTTCAGGTAGGGCTTCGTTCGCGCCTTGTAGTCGCAGAGGCTGCACGCGTGCAGGTTGACGGGCTCGTCGTGTATCTCCATGTGCCTGGCCAAGTGGGCGCTGGTCTTGAAGCCCTTCGTGCACACCGCACATTTGTGGGGCCGGGAGTTGCTGTGCTTCGACATGTGCCTCGTGTGCTTGCTCTTCCGATCGAACGAGGCGTAGCAGATCTCGCAGGTGTGCACCTTCTTCTTCAGCGTCTGCTTGCTGAACTTGCTCTTCCCCTCGATCTGCTTTTTTCGAAAGTCCAACGGCGTGTCGTCCAAGTCGTCGAGGTCGTAGACGTCCGGCGTCTTCTCGTCCGACGTCGTCTTCTCGTCCGATTGGCCCTCGCTGGTCTTCGACGCGGCGGCGTCCTTCGATTTCTGGGCGTTACCCTCTTCGCCGGGCGCCGGCTCCTTCATCATGAACATGCTCAACGACGTTGGTATCCGAAAGTAATTATCTTCTACCTTTACTAGGAGAAAAGTTGGAGCGAGTGGGTCTAGCGCATTGTACCTAAAAAATCACAAAGCTAGTCAGTCGGTTGCACTGCATGAATCACGTGTTGTAATATAGTGTTTCGCTTTGCTAACCGGGCATGAAGCATGCACTGGCGTGCGTACGGTTCAAAACTGGCGAACCTTTCAAGAAACTCGTTTTTATTTAACACCAGTATTAACTTACGCATAATTATTCTCTAGAAAATACACGTGTAATTATTTTGGTTTAAAAAGAAGAAAACAAGAAAAAGGTATGATTAATGGTTACCGTCTTATTCAGAGATATACTGTATAATTGATCTATTTATAATACGATTGAAAATGATTTTATACAATACTCATTGTTCTGTATACATGTTTGAAAAATGCGTTAGTGTACTATTTCTCATTTCCTTGATAAGTTCGGCAGATTTTCTTCTATCAGTGGCAGCTTAAAAAGAAAAGGTAATTGAACACCTCTACCAGTTAAAATCACATGTCACTTTTATCTATCAGGGATATGTTTGATATGTGTATTTGGAAATTTGTTTTTGTTACTTCAGGTAGGATTGCTTTCGTCAAATCAAAACGCATATAAAATCGTACAAATATAGAGAATATATTGTTATAATTTTTGACAATTAAATGAAACATGTATCGGTAACCAAACTGACGTGCTGAACGCAAGTATATACTTTTTTTAATATTATTCATGGCTTAACTAATATTTAATAGTAACGAAACCTTCATTGCATTGCTTTATGCGCTCACTGTATTCAAACAACATGCACTTCAGATTATTTTTTAATTATATGAGTAACATGGTTTACACAATGTTATGAAACTATCATAATAACGATGGCAATAAAATATCAACTGCCGAAATGAACATACGATAATTAAATCATTGTTACCTCTTGCAAATTATAGCATAAAGTGTCTCTTATTTTTGGATGTGGCAAGCGTATAATATAAATATACAAGAGGAAACAGTATTCTCTTAACTCTATTAAAATGATCTTACAGGTAAAAATGGTTTTCATCACTGTAGTCATATATCTATGTACTATATACACTACGATACTATTAATATTGTGAAAATCATTTGAAATGAAATTTAAGTTGTACTTAATATAATGATATTTTGTAGCATATGTTTATACATTGAAAAATAATAAAGCAGTATACAGAGAAATGCTCATCTACCGATATGACCTGATACTACCCCAGAATTCAGTTGTGTCAGTACAATTTAAAGTAATGCTCTAGTGTGCAGTCATCGACGTTATTATTAAAGCTTCAGTCACGTGAATTGCGAAATGTCATTTCTTTGTACTTCATTTTAATCAGCATTAAAAATATTTCGCGTCCTACAATCACTACAATTAACATTACGATAGTGGTCAACAATTTAACATCTGAACGCTCAGTTTTCCCTAAACATCGTCCAAAATCCCTCAAAGAAGATTTTCTAAATCTCCATCTTCAAGGTGTTTGCAGAATTCTGAAAAACCATAATTAAGATTAAACAACGAATATCTATGAATCCACGCACTGTGCAGTTTCTTCCATTGCCTCACAAAACACTTTCACCCCTACCAACCACATTAATCATCTCACGACTCTCTCGTAACTATTTTACACCAACTAATCACCACGTTTCACAAACGGTCACCGAAGTCCCATTCCGATCAAAATTTAGCGTTCAGCACGCAGCTCTTGTCGATCTGGTCGTTCTGCAGCTTTTGCAGATAACTCTTAGCGAGTTCAGTGATCCGAGGGTTGGTTGATGGCAACGGCGACAGTGGTCCAGGATGCTGCCTCCTGTGCCTGAGGAGGCTGGAGCGTTGCGTGAAGTCTTCCTCGCAGACGTCGCACTTGTACGGCCGTATGCCAGCGTGGGTCAGCACGTGCTGATAGAAGTTGCTGCTGCAGACGAAGGGCTTTTTGCAGACGATGCAAGTGTAGATTTTGGTCTGACCATGCTTGTACTGTTTGTGCCTCACCAGCTCTTTCGTACTTAGAAAATCCTTGTCGCAGATCTCGCACCTGAAGCCCTCCTCGTGGCGCCTCAAGTGGCAGTCCAGCCTGCTTCTATGGCAGAACTTTTTCTGGCACAAGTGGCAGCTAAGGTTGTACTTGGCCTCGCGGTATCGCTTATGGTTCTGATGCTTCCACTCGTGGGCCTTCACGTCCTTCACCGCCTTGCCGCAGAACCGGCAGATCTGCGGCTCGGTCATGTGGATCTTCTTCACGTGCTCGGACAGGTCCATCTTCAGCTTGTAGCAGCGGCCGCAGTGTTCGCAGACGTACTTGGACTCCTGGCCGCTGTGCATGCGCAGCCTGTGCCTCTTCAGGCTGCATTCGCTCTTGTACTTCACGTGGCATTCGTCGCACTCGAAGAAGTAGTCGGGTTGATGAATCACCTTGTGCTCTTCTAAAGCCTCGGCCGTGCGCCAGGACTTTTTGCACTTGTCGCACTGGTACGGCCGCCGGTGGACGCAGGCGACGTGGGTCTCCACCTTCTTCACACTGTCGAAACGCTTGTCACAGAAAGGGCAGGTGTTCCGAATCTTCTCCAGAACGTGATCGACCTCAGTTTCGTCGTTCCGGGACGTGGACGATCCTGGTACATCCTTGGTCGTATCAGGGACGCTTTCTTGAGGATTTCCAGTGCTGTGTATAAATGTCACAAATTCTTTCACAGGATCTAAATCTTGGATGATCGTTTGTGGAATTTTCCTTATTCTTGTTATTAACGGCCTGGTGTCCCGTTGATTCCACGTGCCCAGCACCACTAATCGGAAAGATGCGTTGTCGCTTGGAGGTTTTTGCTGTGCCGCGGCAGGCTCTCTTCTGAAACAAGGATAATTCTCGTCAGTGTGTATTCTGTAAACGCTCGATCGTTTTTTTTTAAATTTTATTTGCGAAGAATGAAGCATTAAGTCAGAATATAATTTTTTTCAGTTTAGACAGGAGAAACTTCCCATTTTTTTGCCAATTATCTTGCAGATGCTATTCAATTTTCTTCATCATACGAACGTATGATGAAGTATGAAAGATAATATGTCTGGCGTCGAGATCACAGTGTACGTAACTCTTCTAATATATTAAAAATTTAACTTACTTTTGCGTTGTTCAGTACACACTTTATTGTAAAAACTGTGAGGTTTAAATGCAAGTACATCCACGTGAATTATTATATCACACTTTCTTGGCCTGTGTTGAAACACGACAAGGATTAATAGTATAGATATTTTAACACCTACTTAAAATTATTTAAACAAGTCTTTCGAACATTTCAAAGTATTAAAAGAATATTTCCACCTTACACAATATTCGAAGCGATTTATTTGTATCTTTTAACTACGTTTCCATATTCATCACTCTCGTTCGCACTATAATTCAGTTCTTACTAATTATACACATGGATTGCAGTTAATTATTAAAAAGGTACATAGAAAATGATAACAAGGCGAGTTATAAAATGTTTACTAAAAAAATGGGTACATTATAGGAAATATGAGAATGTTTTAATGTTAAGATCGATGAATAATTTTCAGTGCATTTTATTATGAAAGCACAGTTTCAATCTAGCAACATGCTAAATGAGTAAAATGTCGATGCCTCGAATATGTTTAATAAAATGAAAACAGAACGGGATATTCATTTTTCTATGTAATGATACTTTCATTATTCTTTTGTATATCAGATATATGTACGTATAATACGTACAATATATGACACATCCAAACTGAAACCTTTAATCCTTTACACAATTGCATACGAAGTCTTGTGTTCTCATCCTTTATTCACACGCTACAATACATTCTACTGAAATTTTTCTTGTCAGCGTGTGTATACCACAGATTCGAACACTACTGAATGATACAATCAAATATTTGGTAACGAGTAACTTCCATAATTTATGATAAAAAAACTTTTAAAGAAACATTGAAATATACGAAAACAAAAAAACTTTTTCGAAATGCTTTCAAAAGCACTTCAGTATTCACAAATATATTCTTCTGGTATTCAACAAAATATTCAACGATGAATCAGCATACGATCTACAACCGCTGTAACAGACTTCAAACATTTTAAACAACCCTACAAACGCTGCAGTGCAAGAGAGAATGCTCTTAAAGTTTACTGAGAATTTCGCGTATATGTATGTTTGTAGTTGTACAGTAATGTTTATCCAAAATCTTTCGTGCTATGCAGAACATCTTCTGCCATTAACGTTGTTCATTCTCGTGTACTTCTGCAGGTTTAGACAGTCGATTATACGCCATAAATGGGGAGAGGATTCATTGGGTATATGTTACAAATTGCAGAGTGGAGATTTGTTGATCACAGTATTGAAGCGATTTGATGTCGTCGTTGATATAACTTTGCAATTAATGGTACATATGTCAATGTTGCAGATTCTAGGGCAACGAATGTTGGGAATCGTTTAATGGAGTGTGTAATGGAGTGTGTAACTGGCTTATATGTCCTATAATCGACGTGGATTTTGGAAGAATTATAGTAATAATTCGTAATCCATTTGCTTCGTATTTAATTAGCTCTCGTACTTTGTATTTCCCGATATTTAATAGCACCTTATAGTTGACGTTTACTTAAGTATATTGAGTTGTGTTTGTATTAGAATCTTATGAAAAACATGTAACTTTGAGTGTATGTGTACGATGGTGAACAAATGATACTGAAATAGGGCTTTACGCCATTTCATCGAGATGAATAAATCTTTTGAAGCTGCAGTATGTGTGCGTGATAAGTCCCACTCAAAACAAGATTTCATAAGCAGTGTAAAAAACAGATGTCTAAAAATGCCCAATGAAAATCTCTTTCGCTCTAAAGTGTCAAGATATAAAAGCGCAAATAGCTTGAGCAGTTACACAAACATGACGTTTACTAGCGAGATGAACTCGCGATGAAAGGAACCAGCAACAACCGTTCTCCGTGATGTGAGATTATTTACACGAAAATTATTAAACATTACCCATACCACTAACATTTGAACTAACGAAAGAAGAAGCGCAGATCCACAACGCACCACTACGAAGCATAAGATTCTTCAATGCCAGAGGATCATCAACATCCCAAGTGACACAGTAAAATGGGGGCAACTAACATCGAAGCAAAGTTCTAATAAATGTCCACCGTCTTTCTGTAACTCTGTCTCCAGTGTCCAGTCAGTTTCACATGGACCAATCGCGGTACAGTGTTCTCACCACGCTTAGAACGTTAAAATTCATTCTCGTTACATCCGAGTTTGCTGAGCCGCAGTGGAGGCGGCGGTGGGTGACTCCCTGGATGTTTGCGTCGATGAGCCATCATGCTGCTTCTTTGAGTGAAACTCTGCCCGCAAAGATCACACACGTACGGTCTCTCCCCCGTGTGTATCAGTCTGTGTACCCTGAGCGCGTTGGATCTAGCGAAGGACTTCTTACAGAACTTGCATTCGTAGGGTCTTTCGCCCGTATGCTTCCGAATGTGCAGCTTCAGATTGTGGCTGCTGGCGAACTCCTTGTCGCAATGAGTGCAGGAGAACATCTTTGAGTGCAAGGTGACGTGCTTGCGCAGACCTATCTCGGTGGCGAAGCTCTTGCTGCAAACGTTGCACTGGAACTCCTTAGGCACGCGTTGCTGTATACCGTGCGCGAGCAGTTTGTGCGCCACCAGGCAGGACTTCTCCGAATAAGCGTTCCGGCAGTACTTGCAGATGTACGTCACCTTGTCTGTGTGACTGATCTTGTGGTCCTCCAGCTCGGAGACGCACATGAAGCCTTTGCTGCACTGGCCGCACTTGATGCTGTTCTTGTGCATCAGCAGATGGTTGTCGAGGCCAGTTCGTCGCCTGAACTTTGTGGGGCAAAGGTGGCAGCTGAAGGAGTATTCGTATTTCTTGGCCGACTTTTCGTGATACCATTCGTGCTGCTTTATGTTTCTTACGGACTTGCCGCAGAACCTGCAGATGTAGGTGTCGGTTAGATGGGATCTCTCGATGTGAGAGCTCAGGTCATGCTTCAATTTAAAGCGCTTACCACACTGGTCACACACGTATTTTGGCTCTATGGTGCTGTGCGCACGGATCTGATGGTATCTCAGCCCAGCCATGCATTTGTACTTCTGGTGGCAGAAGGGGCACTCCAGCAACGCGTCCTTCTCGTGGCCCTTCATGTGGTTTTTCAGGGACTCCTTCGCGACGAAGGAATTGTAGCATACTCTACAGCGGAACGGTTTCTTGTGAATCCTTTTTACGTGTCTGTCCACTTGCTTCTCGTCTTCGAACTCCTTCTGGCAATACGGGCAACTGTTCTTCACATTATCCAATATTCGATCTACTTCCTCTTTCGGCGTATCTACTTCAGCTGCTTCCTTTGGCTCATCATCTCCTTTACTTTCGTCTTTCTTATCTTCTGTCACATCTTTCCCGGCCTCCTTCTCCTTCTCCACTTCCTTCTTCAATTTCTTTTCTTCCCCCTTCTTCCTTCTTCCTGATTTAGCGGCGTTCTTGACGGGCAATGGTTTAATCTTCTTCTGCGGCACGATCGGCTGGCTCTTGATGGGCACCACGAACTTCTTAATCTGGTACGACATCAGTCCATCCTCGTCTTCGACCGGTACTAGGACGCTTTTAATTATATTCATCCCCGTTGGATCTTTAACTTCAACTGGCACCAACACATTCTTAAGTTCCCTGGTTACTGGGTCTCGAACTGGCACCAACACAGTTTTCACCACGTTCACAGATGTATCCATCCCTTCCTGGGACCCATTGTCGCTCATCCTTGACGGCGTATCGTCATCGACTATGCTCGAGGAGGGAGTATCATTAACCTTGCTCGATAACAAACGATAATTACCACCGTTCATGTACATGTCATCGTTATTGTCGCTCAATGTATCGTCATCCTCGTCCGGCGAGCTCTCGTCACCAAAATCATTGTAGTTATTTTCAAGGTCATTGAGCGCGGTATGGTTGTTTTCCTCGTCGTCAGAAATCGGCGGAGACTTGACTTGGATCGCCGGTTGGCTTTTTCCCTCGTGATCCAGAAATGGTACCCCGTGGCAGGCTACAAAGAGTGGTCGCGCTGGGGTTCGCGTAGTAGACATTTCCGCGATCGTCGACATCCTGAAACACCCATTCGCTTAGTCAGTCGCAAGAATATATCGATAAGTGCAAGTAAGCAAGCAACAATTGAAAATCGAAATAATGGCAGAAACGCTTCTCTACTTAGTCCTGTGGATGTTTGAAGATTAATCGCAGCGCGACGTGGAGGGAAAGGAGCGGGTGGAAAGACAGCACGAATTGCACAGCGAGAATTGAACAATATCTGTAATGGATTTAATCGAAGTATCCAGTACAAGCGATGCCGGGTTCGTTGAACATTGCATCGAAGTGGTTTGATCTCGGAGTTGATATAAATTTGCAATTAATGCTACGCACGTGGGTGGACTGTCATGACTTATAGGATAACCGATTTACACGGATTATGAATCGGATGAAATTTGAATAGTAATTCAGGACCTGCTCACTTCTTATTTCTTCTGCCTCCTTGTTTCGTATCTTGCAATTTTCCCTGCGGTTTACAGCAACTGTTTATTCAAGTACATCGAGTCACGGTCATCTTTCAGTCTCGCGTAAAACATGTAAGGGTAACTATAAGCGTATAGTTGATAAACTTAACGAATATTTACTTCACAACGAATCTTACGACGCTTCAGATTATAAATACATTGAACACAATTTCGTTCCGCACCTGCTAGACATGTCCCACTTAACTCTACGGAAGGAGTAAGAAGTACTTACAAAGTAACATTGTAAACGGTTCAAGAGACAAATACCTGTAAATGACGCAACTCTTCCGTCTAAGACATCAAGTTAAAACACGCGGAGGCAGCCTTTATTCCAATACAAAAATAACAAATTAAATCAACTCGACATGAAACGGACCAGATGCAATCATTCGTAATATAAAAGTATGTAAACGACAGCGGGTAGACTTTACAAATACGATCTACGCACGACGTAACGAACAAAGAACGGATGCGGGAGCGTAATTGTCCAAAGTAAAATGTAAATATTCTTCGTTGCCCGCTTCATCAACCTTTTAAATGTCAAAGTGAAACTTCACAGAAAAGCAGAACTCTCATAAATTCTCAATGTTCCTCTACTCTTGCGTCACTTACAGCGATTCTTGCTCGCACTTCCGGCCCGTGCCCAGTTCGTTCAGCGTCACAATAGTCTCTTAACGTACTCAGAACGTCCCTGACGCTCAAACGATGTCTCAGCTACTGTGCTCGTTGCTGTCGAGCTTGCTGAGGAGCAGAGGAGGGGGTCGTGGATGATCCCCTGGATGTTTACGGCGATGAGCCATCATGCTGCTTCGTTGGGTGAAACTCTGCTCGCAAATGTCACACACGTATGGCCTCTCCCCCGTGTGGGTGAGACTGTGCACCCTTAGGGTGACTGATCTAGCGAACGCTTTCGAGCAGACTTTGCACTGATAGGGCCTCTCCCCTGTGTGCTTTCGAGTGTGCAGCTTCAGGTCGTGCTTGGTGGCAAATTCCTTACCGCAGTGGGCACATAGGAAGGTTTGCGAATGCAAGGAAATGTGCTTGCGAAGATTGTGATCCGTGGCGAAGCTCTTGCTGCATAGGTTGCAATGGAACTTCTTCGGGGCACCCTGTTGTATCCTGTGCACGAAACGCTTATGAGCAACCAGATACGTCCTCTGCGAGTAAGCGTTGCCACAGTGCTCGCAGATGAACGTCTTCGTCCCCAGGTGACTGGCCTTGTGATCCTGCAGATCGTAATTAGACATGAAGCTTCTATTGCACTTGTCGCAGTGGTAGCGAAAGTCACGCTTGTGCATCCGCCTCTTATGAGTGCTCAGGGAAACCTTGTTGATCGTGGTAAAGGTGCACAGCTCGCACAAGTACTCGACGCCACGGTGGAGGTCCATGTGGCAGGACATCTCCGCGGGACGCTTGAACGCCTTGTCGCAAACCTCGCACTTGTAGGGCCGTTGATCGCTGTGTTTCACCATGTGCCGTTTGTAGTCCCCGTGCCTCTCGAAATCCACGTTACACACAGAGCACGCGAACTTCCTCGGCTCCTTTTTAATCTTCGACCTCTTCTTCCTCGCTCGCGAGCTCTTCGAGCAGTCCAGAGACTGAGCCGTCTTCTTCTTGGAACTTCTCGCGTAATCGTGCTCTTCTACGACGTGAAACTGTTCCTCCTTCACGTCTATCTGCTCTTCTGACATCGAGAGTGGCAGTTGTATTTGAACGAGTTTCATACCTCCGACGACGTAGAGTTTCGAATCTGTGTCCGCACCTACGATCCCCAGAACTCTGCAATCAACAACGTCAGTGTTCAACATGTTATACCCACTCACGCGGCACGCCGGAACGTCTACCCGGCCGTTGGATGTATCTTTTATCGGGATTAACGGCAGGATTTCTCTTGGGCCATTTCTGTTATCTAGGGAGGATGCTGAGATAGAGGGATGGCACGATCTTTCGGATGAAACAGAGGCATGTGTAAATTAATTGGCGGAGCAGGGGGTCGCCACGCTTAGCTTCATCACTTTCGTTTAGCTCATTGTTATTTTATTAAACGTATAATAATGGTTATCAATAGCGACAGTTAACATAAATTCGTCGTATTCGCTTTTGTGTTTCCAATGAACAAATTTTGAACAAACGTATATAATCGAGCAATAACAACACGATTTTCTCCTGTCACAATGAGTCCATGCATGCCAAACGGAGAATAGAGCGACAACGATTTTAAACTCGGGCGCGACAGCACAATTCAACTATTCTCTAAACGAGCCGCGTTACATTCTCTTGCTCAACGAAGAATCTTCCATTCGCGTGACGTTCAACGTATCAATCAGAAGACTGAGAGAAAAAAAGGAAAGAAAACAGCGTGAAAAACTCTGGAAAGCATCGAACACGTAGTAATTAACGAGCGATAAAATTAGCCGCGAACGCACCATGCACGTGTGATGTTGACACCCCCAATGAATATCATGAAACATAAAAAAAATCTATTTTATTCATTCGAATGATACTTCGAAAGTCTTCATCTTGTTCATCGACACATGCACGAAGAAACGGTACGCGCACGCGCAACGCTCGTCCCGTCATTGACCGTGAGTGACCTTAGCTAGCCGTCGAACGATAAACTCGATAAGTTCCCGCAGTAGTCGGCAACTGCGTAAAGTTCGCCGTTAACGATGCACGAGCGTGTGTCCACCGATAGTCTGATCAGAGTTCCACCCTCCGCAGAAGGCACGCGCACGAATTAAACGCAGGTGGACTTCTGGTGTGCCGTCAGGTTGCCCTGGCAAGAGAAGCCGCGGTTGCAGATCTGACAGACGTAAGGCCTTTCTCCTGTGTGGCCCCGCCTGTGGATGGTCAACGTGGACCTCTGCGAGAACGCCTTGGGGCACTGGTCGCACTTGTACGGCTTCTCGCCTGTGTGAACCCTCCTGTGCATCCTCAGGTTCTCCGAGTCGGTGAAGCCCTTGCCGCAGATGTCACAGACGTACGGTTTCTCGCCGGTGTGGATGCGCCTGTGCTTCTTCAGATGCTCGGCGCTGCTGAGGCTCTTGCCGCAGTAGTCGCACAGGTACAGTTTCGTGGGATTGTGGCTCTCCTTGTGACGGAACAGAGACCTCTTCGTGGCGAGGACGCGGCCACAGATGTCGCAGGCGGTGCTGGTCACCTTGTTCGCCTTCAGCTCGGGATGCATGCGTCTGCAATGGGCGGAGAGTTGCCGTCTTAAGTAGAAAGCGCTGCCGCATTGTTGGCAGACGAACGGCTTGTCCCCGGAATGGATGTTGTAGTGCTCCTGCAAATCGATCGCCTTACGGAAACGTTTGTCGCAGTCGTTGCACTTGAATGGCAGGTCTGCTTTGTCCTTGTGCCGCAGCATGTGGATGCTGAGCGCCGCCAGCACGGTTGTCTCGTAGTCACACTCTTTGCACACGTAGCTGGGGTAGAAGTGGGTCTTCTCGTGTCTGGTCAGGTCGCGGAATAAGCGAAACTTCTTGGGGCAGTGCTTGCAGGTGAGGTCGCCAACTGTGTGGCGCATCAGGTGCCTCTGGTAGTTGCTCTTGTGACGGAACACCTTGTTGCACGTCTTGCAGTGGAGCTCCACATCCGGCTTCTCCTTTTTCACCTTCAGGCTGGGCGAACGATTCATGACCGAGCTGTTTCCTAGTTTACGGCCACCTTTGTGCTTCTTCATGTGCTTCCGCAGGTTCACGTACGTTCTGAAGACCCTGCCGCATTGGGCGCAGGTGTTCTTCCGCTTGCCCTTGTGCTCGATCTCGTGATTGTCCAGCAACGCCTGTGAGGCGAAGAACACGCCGCAAAGTTTACAGTTGTACGCCAACGGTAGATCCTCTTCGTCGTCCTCGTCATGCATCTCCTGTTTTATGAAGTTCTGTTCTTGGTCGACGGGGAGGATCGTCGCGTTGGCTGCGCTACCTAGCTCCGGGCATTTCGCGGGCACTGGATCGACGTCCTTCTTCACCAGGTCGAGCTTCGTCAACATTGCCATCGGATAATACTCTTCGGAATAGTGTAGCCGGTCGTACCTGAAATAGAAAAATTCGAATGGCCACATCAGTATCGGGTATTCCTCGATGTGTGATCGCTGTCTTTCTGTGCCCGGACACGTTGTCCAGCGAATAGGCACAATATCGCATACCTGGAAGCGAAGTCGGTAATCAAGCACGCTCTACAAGTTCAACGTAACGTTCTTCGCATTACTTGCAAAATAATTAGCATTTATTTTGTATATTCGTCTACTGATTAAGATATTGATAGTGTCTTTTATGTGTCATAAAGTGTCTCGTCAATTGGAACACGGGTCATTTCTGGACAATGTAAAACAACCATTTTATTCAACAAGACTACATGCCACGGAATTAAATAACTTTGGGGGGATCTTATGCTCATACATACTTTACAAATTCTCCATCACTTGTACATTGTACACAGATTCGTTCGTTCTCCCGTTTGAAACTTTATCAACCAGTAATTCATAGAAGCTTAATACTGCCAAGCATATGACACAAAGAGAAATGTCTCACGTGTTAGTCAAGGTACAAAGTTGAAAAATAGAATTCCTAATCGCGAAGGAGTAAACAGCATATGACTTTGCAAATGTTCATAGTCGCTGTATCTTAAAACGATAAATGTAATAGTAACTTCTCCCGAGGTACAGCTTCACCTCGTCGTCTATATTACACAACAAAGTGTTAAAACACGTTTACAATTCAGGTAGGACAGTAGCGTTTAAAACTTTTATTCGTGTCTCTTTACTCAAAAAAACGTTTGTTGGCTCGAGTTACTTCGAACTCGAACCATTCCGCATCACGGGCACTTCGTGTACTCTCCGTTGGCAGAAACTATTACACGTTATTGTCACTTGCTCGTTTGAGACCTTCGGTCGATTAACCCTGACTAGTCGACCACGTTGACTATGTGTACTTTTATGTGGGCGTTCAAGGAGGACCTAGAAACAAACGATTTGTTGCAATAGTCGCATTGGTACGGTCTCTGACCAGTGTGGTAGCGCTTATGAATGACCAGCGTGGAGTGCTGCGTGAACGATTTCCCGCACGTGTCACACGTGTACGGTTTCTCCCCCGTGTGTGTCCTTTTGTGAACCACCAAGGTGCTCCTCTTGCGGAACGCCTTGCCGCAGACGTCGCAGATCAGCAGCTTCTCACCACTGTGCAGCCGCAGGTGGTCCTGAAGCGAACCCTTGGAAGACACCGATTTACCGCAAAGGTGGCAGTCGTGCTTATTCTCGCCCATGTGAGACTTGACGTGGAACACCAGAGAATTCTTGTAGACGAACGTCTTGCCGCAGAACTCGCACTGGTGCTTCACAGGCTTGAAGTTCGGGTCGTGCATCTTGAGGTGCTTCATCAGGGAGTGATTATTCGGGAAGGACTTGTTGCAAGGGTGGCAGACGTGCTCCTTGGCGCCGTGCTTCACGTTCATGTGGCCGTGAAGCTCGGCGTTCGTGAAGAATCCCTTCTTGCACACCTCGCAGTACCTCGTGTACTTCTCGAAATGACGCCTTTGGTGGGTGGTCAGCTGGAATGCCTGCACAAACGCGTGGCCGCAAACGTCGCAGACGAAGTTCCTCTCGTGGGTGTGGATCCGCCTGTGGACGGCCAGGGTGTTGGTCCTCTTGAAGGACTTGCCGCAGATGTCGCACTGATAAGGGCGAGCGTCGCTATGCGAGACCAAGTGGCCCTCGTAGAGGTTCTTTGTTCTGAAAAGTTTCGCGCACACTTCGCACTGGTAAAACGTCTGCGTTGAGGGGTGCTCGGCTAGTTTGGGGTCGGAGTCGTCGAAAATCTCTTCGCTTTCCGTTTCCTCGGGGTCGTTCGCGTTCGGCGATGGATTGCCAGTGGTATCTGTTTCGAACGAAGGCTCTTCTTTTATTAGAATCGACGAGGATGATCGTTCGGCGGTATATTCCAGTGTCGACGATTCAACGTCGACGCACGAAACTCCTGGATCCATAGATCTGCGAAGAAAATGAGAAAAAGATTCTCGTCAATAGTAATTCTTAGTCTATCGAGTTGAGATGCAACGACAACTTCGCTTTTATAAGAAAATCTGTTTTTATTAAAGACAAATCAAACGGATTTACATGTGGCGGGGTACACTGATTTTAGATGAAGATAGTGTTAAGCTCCGAATTACTCCTCGTGTTCTTCCCTCTTCTTTCTTCTTCAGACTCTTTCGTACTCAACGCTTTCGTCCTTAATAGTATGTGGGGCATTAAGTACTTGTCGTGTGATATATGTTGGGCAATGTGTCGAATTAAAACTCTCCACTTGAATTTTTGTTAATGTATTATGCTCACATTTTGTGGAAAATTTTCGTGAAATTTCATTTGTATGTCACTTATACTCTTTAATGCCTTGTTGCGATAAATGTATCTGGTATTTTTCAATGATACGTTTTAGCAGTTTCTTCTCTTTCATTGTTAAAAGAAAGTTGAATTTTATTTCCTGTTCAACAATAAACTTTACTTGTTTGTGGAAGCCATTTATACATTACAAACGGAGTTTTTCTAATATATACAGAATATAATAATATGTAACTCTTAGACTGATTAAAATAAAAATTTACGTGTGACTCAATAAATTTTTGTGATAAATGCTGTAATCATATACAAATGCAGTACAAATTAAAGAAACGCTGAAGTATATTTATATTGCTTTTAATCAAGTCGTAAACGTCGCGTATATTATCCCATATTTTATTAAATACATAAATTAACTGTACTGCCGAAATAAATGTTTCTTTTTTACATAATTACAGCATAATGTTTACAATGTCAAAAAATGGCTATACAAGTAAACACCAACAAAAATCGTGTCTACTTTTCTTATTATCGAACTCTTTTCGTTGAACAGTTTATATATATATGTATATTTGAAATAATCTTTTAAAATAATTACTTCGAAAGTAACAGTATAAAAATATGGGCTTGAGATATATGTGGTATTATACAAAAGATAGATTTATTGAAATAAACAGATAATTTTTCACTTATTTGCGGTGTGCCTTGTAAGTTTTAGTACTTTATATTTACATCGAAAGTTACACGTTCGCATTAAAGGCTTTATTATTGAGAAAATATGATCACTATTATTGCATATCTAACAACAAGTTCATGTTAGTAGAATATGGAATAGACTAATTTTATAGTTAACGTTCTTGCATTGTTATTAGAACGTATGGCAGAATATGATACGACGAATACATAATAAATTTTACATAAATTTGATGCTTGTTATATACAAATTGGTCTTCGTGATACAATGCAATAATTTTAGATTTTTCCTTTTTAGTTATAATATATGTATTACTAATAGTAACTTATTTTGCTTTGTGCTCTTTCGTTATCTCGTCATAGATAAGAAATTATAATGTTACGTAGAAAAGAACAGAGATATAATACATACAAATTATTAAACATTCACAGAAACTTTCTTCAGTTTAAGTTTGATAAACTTAGTTTACTAATAGTCTTTTCTATAACATGGCACCTTGCAAATTGGGAGATCGAGAAGTTATTACTTTCTGTTCCATTGATAGTTTCTTAATGCAATACAATAAGAAACATTACTTATATTCGTGAACAAGAGAATATCTTAGAATATTCTATGCCACATCTTTTTTCCGTAGAACATCGATGGTTTATTGTAAAAGTTTTCAGTTTAAACAATATACGTCTGCGGTATTACTTTATACATCCAGTTAGGTCTTTTATAATCATTCTATAATATGACATAACAAATTCGTATTTATTTAAGGTATTTAGTATTTGCACTTGCACCACTTCCATTAGATGAACAGTTTGCCGTCGTGTTAAAAACCCGCAGGACTTCGTACTTTTTACCCGACTGCAGCGTAGCCGAAAAGGAGGGTAATGTGTTTGACTGTCGTGTTTGTATCCATCAGAATTCCTCTATGTTCCCCGCTAGAGCTTCAATCGTCTTAACAGTCCAAGTAACATAGGCTATATACAATTAAAATCGAGCTCGACCCACGCGTGCAACTACATACAATGTACGCACGTGAACAACGAAGCGAGACAAAGTATCATGTTTTTTTTTAAATTAATTATTATTTTAAAACATACTGACTGTCGGGTTTATTTTTAATTAAATAATTTGCTTGTTATTCCCTTTGTATAAATCGTAGTTTCAAAAAGGTAAGAAAAACCTGAGTAGAAATGGCAATTACAATAACATATTGTCCGATGTGTTGACCAGCACATCGATATTTTATAAAACCAGTAAAAAACCCTTAAAAATGTTCGATAATTCTTTTGCGCAGTTTCAGGTAACTAAAGAAAGCGATAAAATTTATTAAAATGCATATATGAAGCCATAAGAATCAGAACCTTATTATTTTCTTTAAAGATTCTCAAACCACGAATTACATTTTTTTCTCCAAAATAATCAAAATTTTCAATATTTTCTCAAGTTCGATGGGTTCTTTTTAAGTAAAATTTAACAGTCTATGTAGTATACATACATATTGAATTATTAAATCGACTTTACGTCAATCGAAGAGAATAAAAGAAATACAGGAATAATTCATACTGGTTCCCATATATCTAACACAGAATCTATGCAGAGAATTGAAAATACAAAGAAAAAAATGAAAGCCATCTTTCTGTGCTAATCAAAATGAAGAGAACGATAATCAGTTCAAAGAAAACAATAAAAATATTAACAAAGTACATAATAACCTGGCAGCGTGTAATAGAACAGTAAATAATCCCTGTCAAAGGGTAATGAAGACGTTGAAGAACCTAAACACACCGACTTAAACATGATGAGGTGTTTTTTACACCTTTTGAGGCCTTCATGGACGATTATAACTAAATTCTGAGGCACGAATGGATATATATAATGATTTCCTTTTGGAAAGTTGTATAGAATACGATACCTTTAAGGAACGAATACTTTAACTTACACAACGAGGCCATCACAAAGAAGAATTTTCCATTAAGTTAAATCATTCATAACAAGTGCATCACTGTTCAATATCAGATGACATCGAGCTTAATATCTTCGCGAGATTCGGATGCTTTAACCACCCCAGAAAACGACTTTAACGCGCCAATTAATTATCCTCGGAGTTGATAAAGTCTACTCTAATAAATTAAAAAAAAACGCCTCACCCTTTGATTGAATCGTATGGACAAAGATAGGCTTGCAAGAAGGTTCTAGGTTTCACCCTATAAAGTTAAGTTCGAATAAATATTTAAATGCACATACTTCAGTATTGTTATCAAGTTACAACGCAAAACGAAATAAACTAATTTTAAAAAACAACAAAATATGGTGTTTGTTCCCTGAATTTCTTTCAAAAGTATTTCCAATCATGTACATAAAATGCATATAGCTCCACTTGAAAAAATATTTAATACTCTTAATTACTTTGAAGAAAAATAACTATTGAAAGAAATGCGTTGTCCACTGCTGACCTTACGAACCTTTTGTGCCCCGCATTTTCTCATACCATTAGCAGTAAAGAATTATCTATTTGTTCCTATTTGATCATCTTCGTACGGTGTCTCTCAAAAAGGCATCCTATATAAAACCTCACACAGAAAAATCCCCGTGGCAGTCAAAGCGTTATAAACTCTTGGTACTTATGAAATACACGAACAATAATGCTCGACACGATGGCTTGCTAATGTACTTCAAAGAATGAGGGAATACAGGGAGAGATTTGTCACGTTTATTTGCAACATCATTGTCCCACAAGCAATGCATCGGCCGTCGGTTCATTTCCTTTCGTTATGCGACTTCATGTGCGAGTTCAGAGATCCCTGCTGGGTGAACCTTTTCTGGCACACCTTGCATTCGTACGGTCTTTCCCCAGTGTGCGTTCTCAGGTGCACGATCAAGTACTTTCGAACGCTGAACGCCTTGCCGCAGACCTCGCAGACGTGCGGCTTTTCCCCCGAATGAATCCGCATGTGAATCTGCAGGTACGCTTTGCTCGACACCGACTTTCCGCAGACCTCGCAAGTGATCAAGTTTTCCCCAGTGTGTATCCTGAGGTGCACCTTCAACGCGCCCTTCCAATAGCTCTCGAAATTGCACATGGTGCACTTGTGCTTCTCCCGTTCCCCGTGAGACTTCATGTGCGTGCTGAGATACGCGGCACTCGCGTATGGCGTTTTGCAGATCCTGCATACGAATGGCTTCTCGCCAGTGTGGGTTAGCAAGTGTCGTTCCAGAGTCTGGTTCGTATAGAAACCTTTGCCGCAGATCTCGCAGTGGGTGACGAACTCCGCGTTGTGCTTTTTCTTGTGCAGACGCAAGTCGTAGCCGGACACCTTGGATATGCCGCAGATGTCGCAGGTGAAGCGTTTGTTGTGCTGCTTCAAGTGGGTCTTCAAGAACTCCTTGGTCTTGAAGCATTTGGCACAGAACACGCATTGGAACGGTCTCTCTTTCTGGTGTATCTTTATCATGTGCTTCTTCAGCTTGTCCTCGTCGATGAAGATGATGTCGCACTCCTCGCAACGGCCGCCGATCCCCTCGTCGATCCCCTCGCCGTTCCTCTCGTGGTCTTGCCTGTGCTTCAAGAACTGTAGCTTCTTGCGCATCCTCTTATTGCAAATGTCACACTCGTATATCACTGCGCACCGCCTGCCCGTTTCGTACTTACTGCCAACGCGCTTGTTAACGTCTGCCCTCTCTGGCTCGAGGTCCATTTTCATGTCCGAGTCGTCGGTATACTCCAACGTGTCGGTCACTATCTCCTGATGGCTGATCTCTTCGAACTCCTCGACAGTGCACACGTCGGTTTGATACTTGACCAACTCGATATCCTCGAGGGTTTCGATCGGTTCGAGTTTCGTTTGCTCGATGCTGATCACCTTGCACCTGAAATGGACAAGATTCGTCAACGTATGAGAAACGACGGAAGGGCTGCTTAAAAACGGTAATAAACAGTACGTGTTCTTAGGTAAGGTAGACTTTCTTCCTTTAGGAAACAAACTCGCCAACATCTTCTTCCACTTTGATGATCTAATGCGAATTATGGTACAGCTTGGTTAAAAAGATGAGCGAATATTTTCGGGATTCAACACTCGTGTACAATATAGCTGTGTGTCAACGAGCCTTAGCTTCGAATTATTATGGTTAAAAGAAAATATAATTCCTTCAACGAAATATACATTTGTTACTGAATTAACTTGTTATAAAGTACTTAATTGACGAAGAAGCGATATAAGTGTTTTAATGAAGAACATAACTATTCTCTAATATATGGTGATTCTTGATTGAAGAAGTTTCAAGGTTTAATATTTTTTTGTAGAACATTTGTCATTAATTATTACAGCTTCTTTCATGGATTTGCAGTTGTGGACTTACAATTTGTTCAAATAAAGCCAATACGAATATCTACAGTTTTGTGTTCACCTTGTAACAATTTTCGAATTTCCAAAGCTTACGTTTGCATTTCTGTTGCTATTTTCCTTTTTAGGGTCACTGCAAATTTAGACGTGGATTGTTAGAAACTTAAGTAGGGTCAGGTGGGGTTGATTGTAACTCGGAGCACAGTATAACAGTGAAAGTATTTTTTTTTGTAACAACTTTATTGCGTCATTTTACGCTTTTGACAAAAGAAGCACGCTGCCATTATCTTCATATTCAGTTGTCATTTGTCGGCATCGTACCTTTCGGTGATAATATCTACCAAAATAGGTTCTTTCGTATTTAAACGTGAGGAATTCATATAAAAAATTTTTGTTTCTATTCCAATGTACAGTAAGTCCGGTCAATAATAATATTTTGTAAACAAACTACATTTATTTGTTGAATGATATGACATTAAAGTTTGCCGGTATTCGTCCCCTATCAAATTCCAGTTTATATTTTGTTGTGTTTATACAGTATGTATTCTGTGACATTAATCACGTTCTATAAATCTGTTTTGAAACTGAATTTTTTAGAAGTGTGCAAATAAATTTAATACTGGAACAGATTTTATAATGTCCCTCTTCAGAAATAATTTTTATATACCTGAACATAATATTTGAAAATTCGAATTATATTAAGCCGCGTGTTCACCTGTGTGTATTTTTTGCTCGTTCGGCGCGCGCCCGATGCACATTCGGGGTAAATGCACAGGCGAATACACGGCCTTAGATGAATTTTCAAACACACGGATTATTTAAAAGTAATACTTGAATACCGAAAGATTCGACAAATATTCCTAGCTCTAATCAAGGTATTTCAGTACTTGAACAACTAATACTCTATTACATCGAACATAACTCACTCGAGCACAAACATTACTCCAGATATGGAAACATAATTACACAATTTCTGACTTTAATCAGGTTTTACAATTAGATAAATAATTATTTAAAATTAGTTGGAATGTATTCACTGTGTCTACAATTTCCGCCACTAAAAATAATCTCTTTTCAATGGCAAAAAATATTATTATCGCTAAACAGTCTCAATGTACTAGTATTTTTCTATCAAACAAAAATTACTATCTACTTAAAATATAGTTACAAGCAGGATCATAATTTACGTCTATAGATCTACAAAGTTTATTACATTCTGCATAATATGTGTGACTCTATTGACACAATTATCTAAAGTTAAGATATTTATAAAAAATGTTATTTCCACGACAGTATGTCAAATTGTAAAGAAAACGAATGTTTCACAACAGCTTCAGCTACGATCCCATATGTGCAATACAGAACACTCTCAAAACACATTCTTGATAAGTTCTGATTTTAAAAATCGATCATTCCTTTTTGCGAAAGAACTTTTACTTCAAGTGCGTTTTGCTCCATGCTGTTGCAGACCTGGGAAAGTATCTTGTAAATCCTGACATTCCGTACTCTTCCACCAACAATACTTTCAATTCACATGAAATACTATAAAACAGTCTTTTACGAACTACAACTTGATACGATCGCACAGCAACAATGTACTCGATTTTTATTAATAATTTTACCTGCAATTGCCATGAATGTTTGTACAAACTTCTTGTGCTGTTTCTAACGCACAGTTCCGATCAATTTCTATGAACACCTATTGGTATAAATGTTTAAAAAATGGCGTAGAGCTATATGTTCCTTTTATAAAATTACTCCGCTGTCTAAATAATTTGTAACAGAGTGTTCAATCTCGTAAACATGGAATAAAACCATGAATTTAATAAAAATCTCATATTCGAGGCAGAATATCTCAGTTTACTTAGCACCCTGGTGTCGGCGTAAGTGAATGCTAAGGGTGCCGCGTTGGGTGAACCGTTTGTCACAGATATTACACTTGTAAGGCTTCTCGCCTGTATGAGTCCTTCGATGTTTGATCAGGTACTTCTTAGAGCTGAAGGCCCTCCCGCAAAATTCACAAAACTCGGGCTTCTCGCCAGTGTGTATTCTAATGTGAATCTTCATGTACCGCCGCCTGACCAGTTTGCCACATACTTCGCAGGCTACTTGACTCTCGCCAGTGTGCGTCCAGAGATGCTCCTTGTAACAGTAGCTGTAGAAAGTCTCGAACCCGCAGATCTCGCACTTGTGCTTCTTTCTTGTCTCAGGCTGGCTGTGAAGCTTCATGTGACTCCTCAGGTAGACTCGGTTGCCGAAGGACTTGTGGCAAATTTCGCAGATGCAGGGCTTCTCGTTGCTGTGCACGCTCATGTGCGTCTTCAGGGTCGCCTTCAGGTAGAATCCCTTGTTGCAGACCTCGCAGAATTCGGTGAACTCTTTGTTGTGCCTCCGAATGTGGAGCTTCAAGTAATACTCGGATGTCAGCTTGGCACCGCAAACGTGACAAATGTGGGGCGCCCCGTGCAACGTTTTGTGAACGTTCAGGTACTTCTTTTTCTTGAAAACTTTGTGGCATATGTCGCACTCCACTGGATCCTCCTGCCGTTCTTTGTCTTTCATTATTTTCACGGTACCTTTCGATTTTCGCTGCTTCTGCGCGACTACGGTGGGATTTCTGCAGCGTGTTCGTCGATGCTTGAGCAGTTGCATCTTCCCATCGAATGTCTCGTGACAAACAGCACAAGTGTGTTTCTTCTCGGTCTTGTGCAACGCTTTTCGTGTCCGAAGAATCGACTGCTCGGTGTTATGCACCAATAAGTTCGCTTCGGTATCGAATTCGTCGTCGCAAGACTCGCATTTAAACGCCAATAGCTCTTGAACGACGCAGGAGTCGCTCGATGGGCTTTCAAGGATAATAAAGTTCGATGAGTCAATGTCGCGTGACCGATTACTCGGCTTGGCTGGTATCGTCTTCACGCTTTTCAGTCTGCAAAAAGATAACAAAGCATAAGCCGTTTTCATTACAAACAGCTGTGTTCACGCTGTACAGTACGAAGAGACACCGAGGAGCTAACGCAGTTTGGAGGTGTCTCGGGGTAAGCCAGCAATGAGGGGAATATTTTTCACTCTTTATCGAGCTACGGTGAAGTTCAGATGAATTTGATATGCTTCAGAGCTACGGTCCACTACTTTAAGCGTTTGAAATCAACGACAGCTAGGCACTTCAGATATTTAAAAATGACGAAGCTACTTACTGCATAAAGCCAGTTAAACTGCAAGCAATGATTCATGATCTCTTCGAAACGTGCGATATGAGCTACAGATCTTCGAGGGGGCACATTACACTCAATGGACACAATTACGAGACTATTTAAAAGTGAGATAGAGAATTTTTAATCCCTAAAAATGCCCTATTCGCATGTAACATTTATAAGTGTGGCATTGTTATCCGACATTTCAATATTATTAGAATTAGAAAACTTCGTTTTTTTTTATCTTATAGTAGTAGTTGTGGTATTTCTAGTCAGTTTAATTACACCATCTGTAAACTATTTTACATGTACAAATACAATATAAATCGGAATGATTACTGCATTATTTATTTTTACGAATCTGATTACAAAATGTGATTTTGTTATTTTATCTGATGCGTATGGACAATTATTTGATACCTCGTAAGGATAATAGCGATCGGTTCATACAATTCTGCATCATTGTATATAAAAATCATCGCGAGTAAATCGACGAAAGAAAAGACGTGCACAGACGTTTTTGAAGTGAAATCTGGAAATGTACTCTAACTGCTGCAAACAATACCATTCATTATAAATAATATCATTTACTATAGCGATTTATCACACTAGTTACTAACTACGACTATCATTAAACATTTTCCCTTACACATGATAAGCAAGGTGCACCCTAATTGATTAAAAGAATTAGTGAAGGTGCAATCCACGAACCGAGACATAATTCGATGAAAAATTCCGAAGACAATCCGTCATATGTTACAACGTCATCGGTCTTGAAATAATTTTACGCTTAAAATTAGTGTGATTCATGATTGTTTTTGCGGATAATTTATTTGCACGTATTCGAAGCGTTATTAACTACGATCGATTAAGCCTATCTTATCAATTAGAACAGGAATTATACGATGTATGAGTTAATTGAATAACTTGCTGCTTCATAAGTCCTTGATTTAAATGCACCGCATAACGACTAAGGCACTAAAGTATATATGTCGAAGATCTGCGAATCCTATAACGTCCTTCGCAACAATTTCATTCAACTCGCGCAAGAATCGCAAATCACATTTGTATATAGTACGAAGTTGAGTATTTAAAAAGAATCTTCGTGGACGGTTTCCAAGTTTTCGTTTAATAAAATACAAGACACGAAATTCTATACACTACGATATTCGATGAGAACTATTTTATACCTTCGTAACTATCGTACGATTACGTTAAATTTGGAACAAGAAAATAAAAAAAGAAAATGTCAACGTATGATCAACATTACAAATATTACTGAAATGCAATTCTGAAAATGCACGATCAATAATCGATATAAAAGTGTGGTATAAAGTAATTAAATGTAGATGTAAAAAACTTGAACGTTGTTAAAAATTTTCTAATCGAGACTAACATAGATCTTAATGCTTTTATACAGTAGGAAGGAACTCGCGTGGCCCATTATGTTTAAACACTTGTAGCATTTACATTACTTAAATCTACATCCCCAAAATGAGTTGTGTATCGATTTAGTATGGTTAAGATTGTATAGAAATTGTCCAATCTTAGTAAAAGCTTGGTCTCAAAAGTGGCAGAAACATAGAACGACTTAAATCCTCCAAATACGAACAATCATATCTACCTTCGTACTTCCCTTCATCATGGTAAACCCTACTGCTTCTATAGCATGCTTCACCATCATATAAAAATAAACGAGCATTCGAATTGTAGTCGTGTATAGGAAAATATTTACCCCTTGACTCAGACATAAATAGCTCAAACAATCAATCTATTTATCAATAGAAGCAACCCCTTCTTTTTCTCGTACTCTCACGACGAAAATAGACCAGCACTTGTCGATGCGTCGACGGTCTCAAAACATCTACTTGATCGCCGCAAAAAAAATATCCTAGCTAGGTAATAGTATTGTAATAGTGTCAAGTGATTGATCCTGATCCTGGACCTCTTGCTCCTGCTGTAACTGTTGCTGCTGCTGCTGTTCTTGTTGCTGCCGTGCGGTTTGCTTAGCGTGCGTCTTCAGGTGGGAGTTGAGCATCGTTTTCGAGGCGAACGATTTGTGGCAGCACGTGCAGGGGTACGGTCGATCGCCGGTATGGCCCCTGAGATGGACCACCAGCGTGGTTCTCTGGGTGAACCGTTTCTCGCAGTGGGTGCATTTGTGGGGTCTCTCGCCGGTGTGAGTGCGCCGATGGACGCTGAGATAATTCTGCGAGATGAACCCTTTACCACATAAATCGCAAACGTGCGGCTTCTCGCCGGTGTGCTTCCGCAGGTGCACGGTCAAGTAGGTCTTACTGGACACCGCCTTGCCGCAAACGGGGCATATGTACTCGTTCTGGGGACCCACGTTTCCATGGGTTTTCATGTGCACGAGCAACACCTGCTTTCTGGAGAAACGTTTGTTGCAGAGCTCACAGTGGTGCTTCCTCTGGGGTGGCACGTAGTCTGGCTGGTGCAACTTGGCGTGCAGCCTCAACCCTTGGCGATAGCGAAACGTGGCGTTGCAGATCTCGCATTGAAAGGGCTTGTCATGGGGATGCTGAGCTGATTGGTGCTCTTGGTAAGTATCGGGCGAGTCGAAGCTGGCGCCACAGATCTCGCACTCGCACTTGTACTCGATGTCGTGCCATTTCTGGTGAGCCTCTAAGCTTTCCTTATCCGCCGCTACGAATCCGCACGTCTCGCATGCATGATTATGATCCTCGGTTTCGTGCTCCAGCTGATGTTCCTGCAGCAAGGAGATCTTGGCGAAACTGTCGCCGCAGTGCTCGCAGACGAGCTGATCGTCTTGCAATTGTACATTCTCCCGCTCGTGCATCTTTAGATGCGATTTAAGAGCGCGCTCAGAAACAAAATCGTCTCCGCAGAGACCGCACTGTACCATGCTTTCTGTGATGACTACCTCGGTGGTCTCCACCTTCGGTATGTGCAAATCATCTGTGATGAGCAGCTGCTTTGGGTCGTCTTGATCGAAAATCTCGTCGGGCCCGCATTGCTGCTGATCCTGGGGCAGCATCTCACGCTTTGACACGAAATATCTGGAAAGAAGAGAGACACAAACGGGAGTCAATTAATGAACAGTATTTGCCTTTATCGCTATACTTTTGTTCGATCTTTCCCTCGGGGAGAGACGTTTCGTCTTTAGCAGAATTTAGAGGGCAAACGTTTAAACACTCGCGAATATCTCTAAGGAAGTATGCGTTTAATAAAGTGCCTCGGTGCTTTCCAGTATTTCTTTTTATTGCGTTCATACACTTTCTTCTATGTTCGCTGTAAATTATTCTAAAAAGACGTACAGATTTAGACCGTTTAGTTCGAGCTCGTCGAGTAGGTGCTGTATGTATGCACTACTGGTTTAAAAACAGACGTATCACTACATAATACTACTTAAATAATAGTTAATATTATACTTCTGAATAATTTGATCCACTGTTGAATCGATTTATCGAAACAAAGTAGCCTAAATCAAAATCTTTATCCAAATACTTCTTATCCACGATATCTATGAATGGGCAATAGTTGCATAAACATATCTCTATTATCAAATGAGTATTACAAATATTTATTTTTTATAACAAAAAGAATGTTATTAAACATTTAACAATCTATACAATAATTTATAGTAATGTCATACAATAGCATAGAGTCTTTATTCTACACTTACCGACATGTTGCACTGTTTTATCGACGGTCCTGTATGTCGAATCGGCCATGTTGAATTTATTAATTTTAAGATCGAATGTACCCTATCATTATAATTTACTAGTAATTCGCGTCAATCTCTTTAAAACCGAGCACAATGCATTTTCAATCTTACGAATCTTATAAATATCCTAGCTTTCATATTTCTTTTCAATTAAAAACTACATAACCGTTTCACGAAAAGTTCCGAAACACACAAAGATCGAATCTCATCGAATTTTAATTACTTCTTATCCTTCATTAGATAGCAGTCAAGATTTATCCTTCATTATTGAATATTAGTATTAAAGTACAACGTAACTAAACTGTTTTACTACACAACTTTTAAGAACAGTTCTGAATATATTGTAACAGCAACGATAAAATATCTGTCTACAGCTCGACAATGAAAACCTTGATGTATATCAAATAGTTAAATTGCTAATACGAAGCAGATAATATGAAATCTGCTAATAACATTGAAAACTTTAATTAGACGAAAAAATTACATTTACGAGTGACAAAATTCACAGAATTTTTTTTTAGTAACGATTAATTAGAATTATATTAGTAATACAAACACCAGAGATGGTATTGTTATAGGATTACATATAAATATTTAAGCGTCTTCATACTTACGTTTTACGATATTCATCTAATATGCAGTAACCAACCCTGTACTTATATTAATTAGAGGCACATGAAGTCATTGTTAAAGCTCATATCCTAGCTGCATTGTCCCTACGTATCAGTTTAACCATGAACGGTTAAAATAATCGTATACTCATATACTTCATTAATTATATACCGATGTTTCCCTATGATTATAACATATTTGTTAACATCGAGTAACTTCTAACAACACTCTACTACCATCAGCTTCTCCGTTTCCAACGATTAAAAATTTTCAAAAATCTCATCTTTTAGGCACATTGAACTTAAAACTTAGTTCATTACGCAGGTACTAACTTCGGTACTGTCAAATTTCGCTCGCGAATGTGACACCTCCTCAACAGAATCTCGAATTCCTACAAGCCAAAGTAATCGTAGATATCTTATCACTTTAAATACCCAGAATATTTACGTACGAACAATATCACAGTGACGACATGCATATTATATATAAAATCGCTAAACTAGCAGTTTCGTTCTATATTCCTAGCATTAATCAACAAATTCGATTGAACTTAAATGTACAGCAAACTATCACATTCATTAGACTTTGTAAAAATATCAACACAATTTTGATCGAGTATTATCACGTATTTTAGTTCTATAAGGCAACCTCTAATTGTAATCTCGAGGCACCTCGCGATTTTGTAAAGGTCCTATTCGTCGCGTAAAATAAATAATTCTAGGTAAATTCATTAAAAAGAACCAAATACTCGCGAAAAAATAAACAATTTTACTATCTTCCTATTATCCTATCTATTTCTTCTAAAATCCGACGTCCACCGACCAAAACGAATGTTCTAATATACTAAATAATTAACAGTAAACTTTAATTGAAACAGGTCGTGAACTCTCTCAATGAACGGCAAATCAATATCCTTGATACCTTACCGTGCACCCACTAACAAGCCCCTCCTCTTCCTCTTCATAGAACCTACCCATGAACTCTTTCAATGCTTCTTCATGTGATTAAGCATGATCGTTCTGGTAACAAATCCTTTGCCACACAGCGTGCAAGTGTATGGCCGTTCCCCCGTGTGATATCGACGGTGGACGGTAAGCGTGGACGCCTGGGTGAACGACTTGCCGCACATGGCGCAAAGGTACGGTCTCTCGCCAGTGTGGATGCGCTGATGCACCACGTAATATTTGCGATGAGTGAAACCTTTGCCGCATACGTCACACACGAGAGGCCTGGACCTGTGCACGGCCTTGTGCGTGGTCAAAGACTCGATGCTGGCGAACTGTTTGGAGCACGAGTCGCACGGGTACGACACTATCGATTTGTTGGACGATGCCATGACGTTAGTGCCGCTAATACTGCTAGTAACAGGATCGCCGGAAGACACCGCGGTGTCGGCGATCCTGTCGTTACCCCCTAGAATCGGCTTGTGTGTTTTCGCGTGATGATTGTACAGATTTCGCGTCTCGAAGCGCATCAGGCACCGAGGACAGGAGTAAGGCTTCTCCTGGCCGATCTCGTGCATCCTCTTGTGCCGCTCTAGAAGCGTGCGGTAGCGGAAACTGGCCTGGCAACGATCGCAGGCGAACGTCTTCTCTACGTTCACCGACGTCGCCATCGTTTGGATCGGCGACGGGCAAGAGGTCGCGGGCGCGGTGTGCGTCACCTCGTGCATCCTCAAGTGGCTCAGGGCGTAGAAGCTCCGCGAGCAAACATTACACGAGTACCTCACCGGGTTCTCCATAGTATGCTCGAACTCGGGCAGAACGGAATGGCTGGTTCTTATATGGTAATTCAGCTTTAGGGCGCTTCGAAATTCGAGGCCGCAGGTGGGGCACGGATGGGACTCGACGACTATCTGCACGTGATCCATGAGATTCTGGTCGGGACTAATGGAGGGCAAGTGGGACGGGACAGTGTGGTACGTCGAGGGCATCATCGACGATTGATTGGAGAATATAGAGTTGTTCTGAAGCAGGGTACAACTGACGGGTAAACAGACGTCCCCCGTCTCGGGTGACGGCGACAGTATCTGACGCAGCATCCCCGACAATCCGCCAAAGGTCTCGCTTCCTTCCCTGAAATCGACAAAACCCAAGGACAATGCAGCGGCGAACAACCGAACAGCATACACATAGTTAGTGGTCATTGTTTTCATCCGTTCTCGTGATCTTGCTGCTTCTCTTACAGACAGGCGGTGATAAGAGAGATAGTGAAGCAGAGAAGAATTTGATGCTGTGCGATTTCTGCAGAGTGACCGTGCAAAGTGCTTGGGCATTTTGGCCTCCCCCTCGAGACACAGCAGTACAGTGCGACCAGAGCGTTAAGTGCAGATTGAGCTTAGAGAGTTGTCGTCATCGTTACTGTCAATCATCTTTACAATCTCTCAACCCCCTCCCCCGTATCCCCTTACGGATGTATCCACTCCAAAAGACAGCAAAGAATGTTTTGTTCATCTTACTTTACCTTCAGATTCTCAACTATATGCACACACTTATCCATCGTATAATTTAAAGCACTACTTCTAAATATAAATACATCGTTTAACAATAACTTTACGTTTGATACTTCTTACGATTTCATTTCGACCAAGCGAATGAGCAACGAGTCCAATTAAAGAAACTAAACGTCCGCGTGTTTTAATTCTAATCTTATACTATTTTCCTCGCCTCCTCGCATCTCTAGACTCATGAAAAGTAATTGACACAAACCGAGGAAGAAATTAAAGGGTTTCTATAGCAAACCAGCAAGGAAGGAAGAGTTAAAGCTACAGAACTGTTGGCAAAAAAGTTGGAAGAAAAAGCGAACCCTTGCTAAAAGAAATCATTATCTTCGCTAAATAGAATATGTCTAGAAATCAAACTTAATGTAGTATTTTGTACTGAAAATATATCCTCACCTTTCAAAAGAAATCCAACATCCGTGCACCGTCCCCTCCTTGGTCCCTCATGGCACAGGTTGCAGCCAAGAATTCTCTTCACAAATATTAAACAAAATCATGCGTCCAAGGGTGCAGACGCACCCAAGAAAAACACACGTATTTGCAATCTACGGTTGCAATAACGAAACCGTTAAAAACTATCGAAACGAGGATGACCCCTTAAAAAACAAGCATGATAACAGTGTGGAAAAAATGGAACGTTTTCGTGTTTCTGACGACAGATTCTTTAAACAGAAACAGGAAATATCCCTAACCACAGAGCAATCATGAAAACATAGGGGTTCAAACTTTCCTCGCGCGCAGAAAGTGAAACATTCGATGTGCCTCCACCAGTTTCTTTCGGTTCACTGGTGCAAGGTATAACAAGCAAAGGGAAAAAATGGAAAAACATAAAGTAGAAAAAAAATTCGCTTTATTTACCGGCGCGTAAACGCAGCCTGGTTGCGAACACGCGCGCATTCGAAAACACGCAGCGATCGTGAATTTTGGGTAAAATCCAAACGTAAAAACGGATTGCTTGGATATTCGCCGAAGCGAACGTAAAGCAACGGGTGCAGCACAACAGTGCGCGATAGAAGTTCGTAAATAATGAGCGCACAAATTTCCAACAAAAAATATATGCTGGAGTGCGCTCAAAAAACTTGCGACGCGAGAAAAATCACGTAACCGTACGACCGTGCTGCGAAATGTAGCGCAACGGTCGGAGTAACAGCGGGAAATAAATTTAACTCGGTATGTATTATACTTATAAACTATCGGATAAGAGACAAGAGTGTAAATGATACAAAAGTATGATACTCGCCTTTGAAAGTACATAAGTCCTCTTCATGCTTCGTTTTTCGTACGACGATTATTCTTCGAGTCTTCATGTGCCGATAATTATCGTTCTAATCGTTTTGTGTTACCATTGGCATTAAATACGATCATAACTAAATCTATCTTTCGTTATGAAACACTATTCTGCCATTTTTCGGGCTGGCATCTAATAAGGATGCCAACCGAGATCGATTGAAACCGACATTGTGGTACGAACATCACAACTCGTTAGCGGGTTTATTCTCGTGCGGAGTTTAACAGAACGACGACGCTTACAAACTAAACCGGGAATTGCTAATGTAACTATGTGGTCCTGACGATAATGTAAAGCGTAGGCATTGGAAAGCACGAAGACGACAAGAAACGGTATTTCTTTACGAAACTGTACGGCCTGGTAAGAATTTAATGTACCAAGCGTCTATTATCGTGACGTTAGCTCACGAAATATTAGTTTGTGATTTATTGTCGGCCTGTTTTCGGCCGTGTGCGGCATTTTGTGCCTTCACGTAAGCGTGGAATATTGATATTGACAACATGTAAACATCTGGTCTCCAGCTGAACAGAGGGATTAAGTACCGGCTGCTATAAACTCAACTCTCAACGGCGTGTTCAGTTATAGACACGTTAAGGACCACAACGCGTACGTGTTAACGAAGAGGTATAGTCTGCGAAATCCCTCTGTCCATTCATCGTACACGTATCAATAAATAACTAGGGTAGAGTTCATTTAAATAGGAGTATCGAACAAATGGAGCACGCTGTACACTGTGGTATTAACACGAGTTTCAACAATTACGATGATGCCAGTCTTATTGAAATGAACTCTACATACATGCTACCACATGTAAAAATATACCGAGGTATTTTGCAATCTGTTTTTTTTTTTAAATTTTAACGAACATACTTCTTGCATAAATTTGAATATTATCATGGCATGAAAAGTACTTTGGCTGCTATTGCATGATTTCAGATAAGTAACGTCTACGAAAAAATATTTACGAGCCCATATATCAAATTGCAAAATACAGAGAGCCAAAGATGGTTGTGGGGTGTGTACTGACTTACCTCGTGATTCTAATGCACCTTATTTACTTGAATTAGGTGACTAACTCTCAACTACTTTAACTTTCAACTGAAAACTTTCTAATTTACAATAGAAACAAATTGTTCGGTATTCACTTATACTCGATTGTTCAGATATTTCGGAAGAACGCGTGATCTACTCTTTTTCAAAGTATTGTATGCGAAGGAGGTATTAGTCCACGATTCATTAGAACTTTGTATAGTAATAATATAAGGAGAATTCTATGCTAAGAAATATTTAGAATTGAAACTAAATAAATAATCACACGGACGCATCTCTTCTATTGTATTCAGCATCACGAAATTTAAATAACTAAATAATTAATCGTTACTAACTACAGAATTTTGTCCAATTTTTCCGAAAAAGAAAACGACATCAATGCAAATGTTCGTGTAAGTGTTTGTGTTCTCCACAACAAAACCGCACCTTTGGCCCTTTAAATATAAAATATGGATGAGGAAACTCACCCAGATTTGGGATCCCCATCGGCTGGTTGTTGCATTGGCATCTCAGGTATATCTGAGATTTTCTGTTGCTGTAGACCCGAAGGACCCGCCTCATCGCATGCCAGGGAAACATTTACAAAAGTCGTAGGCTCTATGGTTCTACTATTGGGATCTTCTTCGCTCTCTTCTTTTACAGGTAGGCCTGTAACACAGAAAAATCGTTGATAAAAATTATTATCTCAATACTTCTCCTTCCACAATAAAAAGATTCTGCATTTTAGCCAACAAAATTGTTCGAATAGTAATAAAATTAATCAGAACGTGAAATACTGATAAATAAAAAAAAGCATATATAGCTTAGTGCACACCTTCATCTCCATCGCATTCTTCATCCGAGTTTTCTTCTTCTTCGCTACTTTCTTCTTCCTCTTCCTGTTGCGTAGAGCTCGTTTGACTTTGCGATATTTGGTTATGCGTGGTTTGTGAACTTGGACCAGGCACCGCCTGAACAGTTTGTACAGAATTGCCGCTTGTGTCCATAGGAACTGAGGTTATTTGTTGTTGAGTGGCGCTGGACATCATCATAGGAATACCCAGGCCCATGTTGTCCATCATACCCATACCCATGTTGTTCTGATGCTCGCTAACTTGCTGCATCACACTACCGTCTAACCTGTTCTCTGCGCTCTGCTCTTGTTTCATTACATTCTGTAATCGCACAAACGGAGCAACAAAATTAATTATTATGGAGTATTTCAAACGAGTACGAAATACAATGCACATGATCGTTAAAAGGCAACGTAACCCGTATACGAGTATAAAATTACATGACCAAGCAACGCAATTATTTAATACACTTTAAACATGAAAATATGATTTAAATAGTAATAAAACTAAATGCTAGAATAAACAAATAAATAATTAAACTCACAATATAGGGTACATAAAGTATTCGTTTGACTAGTTTTAGCGGTAGCTAAGATAAACAGAACTGAACGTGTAACAAATAAAAGAACATCTACTGAAAATTTCATGTTTTGTTCTGTACCGTGCGAATCGTAGAAATGTTCCATTTTAAAGAAATTACCTGATTGAGAGTATTGGTAACGTAACCCTGTTTGCCGTCCATTCCAACTTCGCCTAGCCATTGTAAAAGTTGTTTCTCTGCGTTTGCTGTCGTATTCCAAAACTGATAAAATAATTCTACTTTATACACGCAATCGTCACATATTTTCTTGGGTAATTTGTCTTCTCTTGCAACCTGTAACACAAGAGAAAAAATGTAATTTAGCGAGATACGAGTCTCGCTAGAACTAGTTCATTTTGTCTAAACAGCCCTGAATTTTATTTGCAAGCTCTGGGAAAACAGGAAATAGTTATACTTAATTAATGTAGCTGAAAAGAAAAAAAGAGCGAAATGTACTTCGTATATATGGGGCCTACGCAAATAAAACGAGTTATGTTATCGACGATATATAGAGTAATTCAATTCGATTATTCATGATAATTAAAAGACACACCTGTGAACAGAACGCTTTAAAAAATTTAAAAACCCGGTCATATATATTTTACAACAGCAACAATGATGTCGACAAGATGTCGAATAGGACGGCGATTATTTAATTACGGTAATCATAAATAGAGAAGTGACGACACGGATTATTACGCGGATTATAAATAGCAAAAGCCAGCCGAATAAGATCGCGAAGTGGAAAGTTCGGCAGGGTAAAAAAGCGCGGCAAAATTCTATCGAATAATTCGAGGCGTCGAGGTAGACTAAAAAAAGGGAAAGGGAGAGAAAAATAGTGTAACACGAGTGTGCACTACCTCGATACCATTGTTTTAGGGCTATGCGCAATTACTCGAAGCGTATCTTTGCTCTGCCGGGCGATCTCTGATACGATTGTAATGAAACGGATCTACTGGGAGGTTGAAAAGTTGTGGACGGCCGAGGAAAAGCAGCGTAGCTATGAAAATGTACAAGATGGCGGTTCGCCATTATCGAGGCGATGGCGTAGTTGGCTTACCTTGACCGGTAGACAGGCGGCGATCTTGAGGAAAATCTGCCGTACGTCTCCCTCGCCCTCGAAAATCGGCACCGAAACACGGTCCTTCACGAGACACAGCCGACACAGGTCCAGATAATCGAGGGAGGACATTTTACCGTGTAAAACGCCAGCTCGAGACGCAAAACCGCGCCCGTAGACGCGAACGCTGTTTCAACCCAAGCCGGAGAAGACCCCGCGTTCTTCTGTACGCGTCGTTTGCTCACCACTCTTCGGTTAGTTCCGCCGATGGTCGGCCCCCGTCGGCCTGCCTCGTACTACGTCGGAACCGCTCGGCCAGATAGTCCCGCGTATCGATCACGTCGCGCTCGAAGCCAACCGCTTTTACACACGACACTTTCGAACATTGCGAAGTCCCCTTTTTCCCGGTTGCATTGTTATTTAATATGGATTTGTTGCATCATCCGCGAAATCATTGACGGACGGGAGAAACACGAGCTTCCACGGTATATAGATTCTATCTTTATTTTTAATTTCACATTCCAACACCGCCCGCTTCGCTTCTGCCTTAAATCGAAAATGTTACAAGATGGCCACAGTAGACACCGACTGGTATATTGTCCCTTTCTAATTCGAATTAGTAAAAGTGTATGCAAGAATTAGGGGAGCGACGCGCGTTAGATTCACTTTCGATGCGTACCGATTGATCGTGTCTCTCGGTGTTTAAGAGGTCGGCCGAGTTAATGCAAACCTATCAAATTTTCATGCACAATTACTCCCACTTCTGCGTACAGCCACTGACACGCATGATCAAACTGACGGGACACGCTCGTCGGCGAACGATGAGAATGAATAGGGCCTTTGCAAGGAATATTGCGAATCGTTGCTGATTATTTTATAATATTCTTTCATTCATCCATCTACGAATATTACACAGGCGTATCGTATGGTTTTCTTAGATTTCAAAATTATTTCCAAGAATCGCGAATTATTCCGTAATGGTAATGTGACTTATGCGGAAATAGGAGGAAACAGTTTTCTTTCGCTAGAAATTAAATCGGGTATATGGGCGAATATTTCGAATATTTTAATAGATAAAATCACATTTTATATGTTAATTGCACACCTATAATGTGGTTGTTACTTTGATACTTACGCCTGATAAGCGTAGTAGTTCTACCACCATGGATTTTTAATTTAATAATTAATAATTACATAATTTGATGTAATATTGGATAAACGATGAAGAATATCGAATATTGTTTTGCAAAATTTTTAGTTTTTTCGTATATCAAGGGACGAATTTAACCGCTGGCGATAAAATTTTTAATAACTCGTAACTATAATCTAATAAAAACGCAGCGGTATAAAGAACAGTGGAAGCACTGTGCTGCTACGTTCCTCGTTAAACCTGTGACTTACCCTCGCGCTATCAAACGTATCAATGACCTACCCTGCCCTTTCTCTTCTTGCGGTAACTGTATTAATTATAAATAATTCTCTTTCACCAATATTTCCGGATTTGCTCGGGCGAATTCAGGCCTGGTTTGTATGTATATACATGTTTGTCCACATGTCCAGATGTGCAAAGTGCTGTGCAGAACACACTTGAAGCACTTAAAAAGGATCGCTTTTCAAAGGCAGCGTGCATTGAAAAAACGTCTTAATTGTGTTCGGCACCGCGTGTTGCACATGTGGGAACGTGGCCTTTGATGCCCAGGTCTACACGAGTCTGATCGTTGTTTTTCTTTCTCCATACAGTTCCTCTCCATCTTTTTAGACTTTCCCAACTCTGCCTCATTCATCGGGTATACTTTCTGCCTCTGATTTTCTCTATAACAAACTATAGTATTTGATAGTCCCCCGATTACGATATAATATTAAACATTATATTACACTAGTAATATTACATGCGAACGGAAATGATAAAATAAACTTGAAATATTTAATTTCTCATTTACTTTTTAATGCTATACTGCAAACAATTGATCTCGTCTGCTTTTAAACCTTACGATTGGATTCTAATTTATTATCAGGACTAAATGCGTATTCGAAATTCAGAAACTTCCACAAAGTGTAATGTTTAATGATAAATATGGATACAATCATTAATAGAGGAAGCAACACGTTGCGGTACCAGTTTTTTTTTTTAAATTCGTTACTGTTATTAAATTGAATTCACATTTGAAAATATGCAATTGAGTTTGAGAAATTTCTGATTGTTATTAAGGGGGAGGTCTATCTAGAAATTTCCGAAAAATCGATTTTTCGATTTTTATACAATTTTTTTTTGAAGTACAAGATCTTGGAAATATTCCCTGAAAGTGTCATATTAATTGAATAAAAAAAGTCAAAGTTATACGCGTGTAAGTAGGTAGACCCAAAACTTTAAACGTGTTTTCCTCAAAATCATGTTTTTAATATCGTTGACACGCACAACTAAAAAATTAATGAACCGATTTACTCGAGGCTTTGCAGGCTTATTTTAGGGTTAAAAATCTAAGCGGCATCGGAAGCTATTACTTTTTTTGCCTAGATTCTTTTCTTACGAGCGTTTTTTTGCCAAATATCGATGTTTCAACTTTGCACAGCCGCCTTTTATCTCAAAATAATTTTTCCAAAATCAAGCCCGATAGCGCCTAGATAATTTCATAAATATATGAATAATAATCTAAAAAGATAATAATATAAACAAAAATCGAATTTTCACTTTTGGATGATCCTGCACCGAGCTATGGTTGTCACCGCAAAGCGCCTAAAAAAGGACGTCTCGGGCATCGTCTATAACTCACAAACCTTTCAATAAATTTTACCACAAAAAATAATGAAATATCCGTAAGATGTACTCTTTCCAAAGTACTAATTTTTAATAATAACAGTTTATCGGTTTTTCTAGAAAAATTTCCCAAAGAAGTATATTGTTTGACCGTTCCAAGTAGGCTAGCACATAAGTAATTACTAGAGCTGGGACTATTCGAATAATTTAATATTCGAATATTTTACAGGTATTCGAATGCTACGAATAAACTTCGAATATTTGAGTATTCGAATGTTATTAATCGTGAATGGAGTCAAAATTAGCTTACAAGATTTCACCCTGACAAATGAACCTTAGAACTTGATTTATACTTCACACCATACTATTCGAATACATCAGTATTCGAATACTTGGATATTCGAATTATATTCGCCAAATAATTGAGCAACTGAAGTATTCGAATATTCGAATACCGAAAAATTCGACAAATAGTCCCAGCCCTAGTAATTACCCATTAGGCTCACAACTTTCCCCTATTATGATAAGAAACAGTCCAAACCGTTAATTGTCCTAACAATTATAAAAAAGCGAGAACCTACTTCATGTAGTTTTTATATCGTGGTAGAAATGCATTTTCGGTTTGGTAATAGCGAAAACCGCATTTGGTGATTTATATCTTTAAAAATATCTTTTTTTTACACGTACCATCTAAGGGTTCTCCAAGTATCTCGTTCTAATTCTTCCAGCCACTGCACAAGGATAGGTATATCGGGACAAAAATGACGGCATTCGTTTTAGATAAAAAAAAACTGCTTTATTGTGGCAGAGCACATGTATTATCATATACCAGCATATAATTAGGAAGTTCATAGTAATTTACAAATTACGATCCACTTAAACGTCGGTACACGTGGCGGTGTATGCAGGCAGATTTGGGAACCGATTTCGATCACATGCATGCTGTTATCGTGCTTATTTCCTCCGTATCGTCTCTTCGATCATTTCTGTCTCTTATATCATTTAACATTAATCTTTTTTTTTTCTCATAGTTGTGGGAAGGGTGGGGGGTGGACCTTCTAAAGGTCTTTGCAACGACGGTGCGCTATTTATAATACATGAAAACAAGGGATATGTGGTCTCCTTCCTCTCGGTTTCTCGAGAAAATTGTACCCGTACGAGCCATTGGGAATTCTATTTCCACACTTTCCTTCTCCTTTAAAAAGGATCTTGTTTTGTATCTTACAAGTAATCGTGATTATCGCAAGTGACAGTATTTCCAGGCATTTGTCGTGTCAGCAGACACACTGCTCTTATCAACCTCAAGCAAAAATCAGAACCGAATTAAAGTTCTTACACATTGATACAAGTAATAAGATATTTCTTTGGAACACGGTTCGAACTGAGAAAGCACTCAATCCTCCTATTATGTACAACATTGTGAGCCTTGAGTTCGCGTTTACATTAACTTTTCTTTGACATCGTCCAGTGCATCTCTTTCGTTTTCTTTTATATTATTGCTAGCGTTAAAATTTTGATGATGTGTCTGATCAGATGAAAGGAATTGCTAATACCAAGGGAAAATTAAATTTCCTCGGCAAAAGAATGAAATTTTTCAATTAAAAGATAAGTATGACGAAGAACGTGCATGCAAATAATAATTGGAATTATATCGGATAATGTTACAAAATCAATGAAATTGTTGTCAACAGTTCAATAGGAGGACTAATTGTTAAAAACTCTTGAAAATACGCTGCGTCAGATTTTTCCTTTTTTTTTTCTCCTCTTCGTCGTCATTTAATTTTTGAAGTCTTTTTCGTTCGAGTTATTCGATTCTTTCGCAGTTTTAAGGTCTGCGTTGTCAGCGAAACCCCGATAAAATTGTATTATTTCGATGCTCATATATGGTTAGTTAATTTGTTAGATTCGTAACTATGTCTTACTCATTTTATGCTATAACAATAATAGCAAAATTGCGTGTGAATGTGTGTCTAAATTTCCTCGTTTTAATCGCATATCTCTCCGACTTGTCGTAATGTAAATTTTACAGCTATTACAAATATTATTGTTTATATTCGTGTAAGGTAACATTAATTGTAATCGTCGTGTTCGTTATCTACTAATACAAAGTTAAAAATGCGGGAAGTTGAAATTTCACGGGCATGCCGCATAATATATTCGTGTGTATATACGTACATGCATTTTAGAGCTCTATTTCAATTCTTTTAATCTGACGTCTGGTTTTTGATTCGTGCAAAATTGATATCAAAGGAACGCATCATTTCAAAGTAGGTGAGAAATATAAATGACGCGGTTTTATCACATGAAACGAACTGTTAGATCTTTTACGTAGGAAAAGAATTAGATAATAATGATTAAGACGGGTATGTAACAATATAACGCGTTCCTTCAATTTCGAATTTTTTCAAATTTAGGGGACCAAATAAGCGTTCGTCAAATCTTCGAGTTAATTACATATTCAAAATGTTATTTTGACCAATTGTATCGCCGAATGTGGGATTTCTACGAAGTGAAAATTCTTACACACTACTCAATTTTATTATAGCGCTGACTGTTAATTGGTGTCTTGTAAATTGTTTAAATTGTCTAGACAGAATGTTCGAATAATATGTGACCAAATTTATGGAGTATATTAAATATGTCAAGCAAAGTAAATTTTATATGACTGGATGATTGACGTGATTGATTGGTGATTTAATGTCAAAATCTATTCACATTAACTACGATACATATTCGAACACCTACTATTTCTTTTACAAAAAATCAAATTAAGATAGTTTCTGAATACATATAAAAAATAATCTTCTGTTCCTTGCACTTTCTCATAAACTAAATTGAAAGTTGAAAGAAAACTCAAGTTAAAGAATAAAAGATATTCTTAGTTAATAATTAATTTAGGGAATCATCAAAACGTTGAGAAGATTAGTAAACTCATTAATTCAATTTCTTATAGGTCATTAATATATATGTGTCCCTACAAATTTTCTTCACTAACACTCTTCAACATTCTATGCATATAAATCTGACCACATATTGTTTGAGCACCCTGTATACATCGCACACTTTGTCGCCCCATCGTTTATACATATCGTTTCGTATTGTTATTTATTGTTTCCTCTTATTGAACATTAAATATCGAATGATTTGAATGTCTTGAAACTTTCAATGTTACTACAATTACGCTAAACAGGTGTAAATGGTAATTGTTTCTGAAAACCTGGAGTCATCGCGTGTCATACACTTGGCAAGAATTTTTTCGCTCGTTTCTTTTTTACATTACGGTCCAGAACGAGCCTGATTCGAGGCTTCGTTCGTTTACCTCAACTTCGCTTCGCTTATTCAGCAATATTCGGACTAATTAAGTTTAGCGTTGGTCGAAGATCGTTGACAATTTATGCATATTTACTTAGTACATTTCACGCCATATCGATAAGACCTATTTTTTTTATCCAGCTAAAATGATAAAACATTGATGGAAGAAGGGTGGGAAGAGAAACGCAATTCTATCACGATCTGAACGTTTGAGTAGCGCATGTCTGACTTTGAACGACATCATTCTCCTTGGAGGTGCGAGCGCGTAAGTAAGTCACGATCCACATTAATAATTAACGTGAGCCGCTATTTAAAATGGTATTTTAAAATATTCATTAGAATAATTTCCCTCGAAACAAAGAACTGCGTGTCTATCTATATAGGTATATGTATATGCAAGATTTTATTAACATTAGTAAAACTTTATCAGTTCGCAGTTATTTTTATCCATTAGTTTCTATAAGTGGTAATCTCGGTTGAAAAGTATATGCGACGCGATGGTGTCGGATGTGAAATGAAAATCTCAGACGCATTAATATACCATTAACATTAATATACAATTAATAATAAGATGCTTTATGAGGAATGTAAGTCTTCACGATGACTTTTAGGTAATAGTGAGTTCCACCTGCTTTTTATGGCCATTTGTACTGCAATAATCTTGAATATCGTACGTCATACGTGTGATCGTACATCGAGGCAAATAAACTTGAAGAGCTTGTAATAAGATTGTAGTAGTCTTTTCAAAGTGGCGCTGGATTTGAAGAAAGCTTTATTTCTTTATCTGTTTGAAATTATGAAACAAGCTTTTATCTTCTTTCTGCAAGCTCTCCAAGTCTTCAGACGAATTGGTAGTGTTTTAAAAGTCAGGCGTTCGAGATGACGTTAATAATTATAGATCATTTGCTATACACTATGGTCTGTCGACGAAACTTTTAATCCTGTTAATGGAAACTATCTATAATTTGTTATTCATCGATGACGAAATACATTTGTCGCTTGTTCTTTAATAACACTTTTTTGTTTACCAAAGTAATACAAGGATTTCAAACATGCATAAGAAAACGATGGCACTTTAATATAATTCGTTACATTTCTTTGAGCTTGTATTTCGTGGGAACATCTTGGATTGTTTCTGCCTCCCTTTCTTTTCGCCTTTTTTTTGTTTTAATTACACCAGTTCACGCGTTCCAGTACGGCACTTGCAATCAATAAATTAGCGTAAACAAGTTCTTTTTATACTCGCCTGTTTTGCATCAATATCTGTCTATTAATACCAAAGTGGGTCTATTCTTGCTCACTTTGACCATTATGCAAATACACGATTTCCCTCGCAGAGTTGTACTGTTCTTTTTTATCGTTGAACCTTGCATTCCAATTTTCAACCCAACGCCGATTTACTTTTACGAATCACGTGCATCTTAATTTTTATTGGTAACTCCCACAGAAAAATGTTGTCAACTTTATAGGTGGACTGTTCGTGTGTTGTTCGTAAATTAAGGTGTAGAGAACAGACAAGATATGCAACAGTACTTACGAATTTAGTGACGAACTTTTGGTACTTTTATCGTTAAATGAAGTTTCTTCGATTCTCGTTTCGTAAGCGTTTTCATTACAATATTCAAAATGTACCATTACTTTACGATACTAAAAAACCAACGATAAATAAGGAGCAACTGCTACAACGCTAAATTCGAAGGTTAAATGTTATACAAGCTCACTTAATGTTTATGGAATCTTGCTATAAATATAAAGTATTATCTGAAAATCTATATAATCCTTGTATTATCTTAACATGCTATAACGTCCATTTGAGAATAAAAAAATGTATATCAGATTATTAGAAATTTTTATTCGCGTAGGGATTAATTCCTCTTTGTTTTTCTCAAAGGTTCAATATAATAAATCTCTAATTTAAGAGCAAGTGTAATGGTGGGCGGGGGTTGGGGAGCGGTGATGATCGACCTTAAACGGATTAATAATAAATATTTGTAATTCCGAGAAGGCTATCGTTAATTACTGCTAATCAGTATAAACGATTGAAAAATCACTTTGTTCGGCAGGAGGAGCTTACGAAATGAAATCCTCCTTAACGATAATCGAAAGAACGTGAAATGCAATTAACTGTGAGTTCTTTGAATTAGTTTCCACGATGTTCACACGACTCGTTATTCATTTAAATATCGTGAATGTTCATTCCAATCGACGTGATCGTTGTTTGTTCCTACCCTAGTATGTTACAAATCTTACTCGTTCTTTTTGTTTATAGCGAATGTTGTTGAAGACTCGATAAGTACATCGATCCACTGAATTTCTCTTCTTCATTTTCACTCTCAATACAACTATCGAGTAAACGTTCAATAAATATGTCTGCTTCAGTGAATCGCGAGCACTTCCCTTTATGTTGTCGCGTTTTCTTCAGCTTTAATTGCAGTCACGCGTTTTCATTAACCCTTAAACCGTAGAATGTAAGTCCTGATGGCTACTCGAATATCATTGAAATTTCTGTTCCTCAAATTTTTTAAGGAAGTCGATACATTACAGTTGATCGTGTATTTAACCCTTCCAGCAGGAAACAAGTGCATTTCGTAGTAATGCAGTGTTTCTAAGAATTTCTCGGCGTTTTATGAAGTCTCGTAACTGTTCAACAACAGTTTTTCCAATGACTCATGTTGCATAATCTTATCGTAATTAGCGCAGTGTTAGGTCATCGCTCTTTGAATGCTTGTATATTCGCATACTAATGAATACATACATATATGGAAACGACAGTAAATTCTTTAATAAAATTTCCTAAACCTTTCGACAAAAATAATTTAATTTCATTACAGTATAATTTCCAAAGTTCTTCAAGTAGGTATGTAAAATAGATATGGAAATAAATATATTAAGAAACAGAGGAAAAGTTACTATTGCATTTCAAATACTCGAACAGCGGATAAAATTAGTGAAATTTCTTTCAGCAAAGCATTCTATGATTGGCGCAAAATTTTATACTGTACAAATTGTAAGAACATTAGAAATTTCGACACGATATACAAATTTTACCTACACTATGTCTCATTATGCTATGTTGTAATAAATAATAAGAAGATGATTAAGATTAAGAAATGTTAGTAGATTCTGTATATGTGTTAAGTCGTTTCCATATAAAGAACAGAGCATGGTAAATCGTATAAACAAAATGAGGGTGAAATATCCTCCTAAAATATCGTTTTTATGAAAATCAAATCTGAACGTTCGTCAAACAGGTGTGCAATTATTAACTTGGCTAACGCGTTTGACTATTACCCGCTATTTCTATCTGTATATGGACCTTTGTGAATATTGACGATAGTATGACATAAATAATGCTCTATTTTATACACAAAACCGTAAAATATTAATGTATTTTCGCGTTTTAATATTTCGAATCGGAGCACAATTATTTCTTTAAGTTGGGAAAGATTTACCCCTTTTTTCACAATTTTGATTTTTATTCAACCCCATAAATAGAAATGAAGGAGTGTCCTGTATATAGATCCTGGACATTAAAGTATTACTCTAAAAAAGAAAGCAGTCTATAGAAACATATCACATCACAGTAAACAGACAGTAACGTGCAAGTAGAATTAACAACTGATAGCCAGACACGTTCTACTTAACCGCGTGCTCGCGTGACAAAATTTCGAAATAGATTCTTTCGGCAACGAAGTCTCCCACAAAAAATGTTACTGCAGATTTTCGATTTATTTTCCATAAATAATCATCCTTTTGTGGCACCACGAATCGCGCGCCACTCTTATGGTGTACTTGTGTTGGAAGGGTAAATACTTGTCCTGGATTTAAGGGCTGATGAATGTCTCCCATTAACGCGTATCAAGAATGACGCGACACGGCAAGGAAAACCCAAGAAACCAGACGAAAGGAAACGTGAAAAGATACCTGTCACGTTAATTCCTTTCTGGCGATCATTTCGGAATCGTCGAAAGGCCGAGTGGGCAAACGAAGTTTCACTACTTACGCTACACGTGTATCTTGTGTGTACGTGCGTGCAAACCAGTGTACGCCTTAAAAATACTCGAATACGTTCTACTTGTCGATAAAAGGCAAGAGAATTGTTCCGCTCGTGTTCGGCTATAGTATGACGCGTTTATCTATTCGAAAAATTACGTGCTTCGTGTGTCTTCTTGATGGATTGACTTTTCGTAGGTAACTGTAACCAATAAGACCAAGGGGCGATATTTAATTCTCGCGATCTACGGCTCCATTGGATTCATTATCTCCGTTAGATACATATATACGTATGTATATTATACATATTCCTGTCTTTGCGGCCGTGCGTCTGTGCGCGACGAGGTCTATGGTACCTAGAGTTCTACGTAGTTACGGCCACGATCTCTCAGCGATCTGGATCATTTAATTAAACGGTGGTAAATGGAAAATCGAGAATGGGATTCTCTCATGTACTCGCGCACCCACATGATAAGAATATAATGTTATCTCGCAAGTATGTATTTATAAACATCGTTTAAGATCGAAACACCTTAATTCGTACACCTAGATTCGTACGTGTAATATCTATAGTTCATATATACAAATTGTAAAATGCCTTCTTAATGAAAAAAGTCGTGTTTTCATCTTGTGTATATGTCTTTCGGTGTGTATATATTTGTTCATATATATATTTATATATATATATATTTCTCTTTCTTCCTTAGCAGTGTGAACGCAGATATATATTTTCCTCTATCTCTTTGTTTTTCTCTCGCTCTCGCTCGCTCTCTCTCTCTCTCGTTCTCTCCCACTCTTTCTCGCTCTGTTTTTATTTTTATATATGCTTCTGGACTACGGAACACATGATCACTCGCACACCCTTTTTGTACATGCACAACAGTTGCTTCTAAACAGTCTGTTCACCGCCCGATCGCACCTGTGACAAGATTCTATCCTCTTCTGGCGATTAAATAATCGAATGAAAGATTACGTTGTTATCTAAACACTACGGCACATGGAATGTCCTTGGCGAATTCGCGCGAAGTGAATGCAATCGTTAAAATATTGGAAGATCAAGTAGAAACAATGGGAAGCACTTGGACCTTGTCCTCTTTGGGATACGACTTTTAAATATTTTTTTGGTGGTTTTCTCTTTTTTTTTAAATTTTCAAACGCTTAAAACGGTTCGTTGGAATTTCGAGGTTGAGGAGTAAGCTCCTTGAGCCGAATCGAAAATTTTCTTCTGAACATATGAGAATGTTTGATTAGAGTCTCGTCACTTCTGCGATTTTCCGCGACAACCGTATCATGCTTGGGATTCGCCAAGTAGCCACGAAGAATGCTTCTATTGTTCGACATTCAGCAAAGAAAAAGGAATGTGCTCTTTTAAACGTTCTAGCACACCTTAACGAATAACAAATACGCTTCTGCCCCTTCAAAGTTTCAGTTTCTTTAACCACAGGAAGGCATGTTATTGATAAATGGCAAGTTTTCTTGAAAGTAATTTAAAATTAGTAGATTGAATTTAATACTCGTTTTATTGGTTTTCGCTCTTTGTAATATAACGAGGAGCAGCTCCTTTATTCTCCAAATATAGGCAGACATTATTAAATTTAGTGGAAAAGAACGAGTTGAAAAGTTCTGAGGTACCTTTTTAATAGCTAAATAATTAAAAACTGGTAAATTCTTTCCTGCACTTTCCTCACGAACGCAACTTCCACAAAAAAATTCAACAGTTGAGCATAACGATCCAGAATCTAGCAGAAAAATAAATCCTCAATAAAACCAGAAACCTCCCCAGTAACGCAGAAATATGTAAGTCCAGCCTAGATCTCCTTAGTTTTCCATGGGTTAACAAAACAGAAACATATTCCTCAATTTTTCTACTTACTTAAAAAGCTACTCAACAACCAACGTACCTGGCGCTTGTCGCCCGAACTCAGAACAACCGAAACACCCATCCCCCACGGAGAAAGGGCGAAGCCCGAGAAAACAGGAATATCAGGAGGAACGAAGCGTGGCCATTGACTTCGCCGAGCAGTTTCGTGCACGGGAACTGGCCCCGGTCCCGTCGGGGCTTCCGGCGGCGAGTTACGCGCTTTGAAGAACGGTTAATCGCGGTAGTGGAAAGGGGAGGCGGTGAGAGGGTCTCGAGGGTCAAATTCGTTGAAGCAGTCACCGTCAAAAGCTCCCTCTCGCTCGGACTCACTCTCGCTTTCCCCCTCGGTCTCTATGTCCCATTTTTGAAGTTGTTGCGGCAGCATTGTTTCGGTTGACGGCGGTCACATGCTGGCCCGATGCTGGTGCAACGGGGACAGTTGCAGCAGCGGCGTCAACGGCGGCTGGCGTAGTTCGCTGCGCACATCCAGCTCCGGCAGCTGCTGCATGGGCAGCAGGTGCGAGATCCTGCCTGGCAAGCGACGGACCGTGAACCGTGGTCTTCGTCGTCTCCTCTGGAAGCCGCTGCAGCGGCAGCTGCACACGGACGTCTCGTCGTCCAGCGATACAGTGTCACCGTGGTTGCCCACTTGGCCCAATAGTATCGAGCCGTTCGCCATTATTACGTCGCCCTCCAGGCGCACTGCTCCTTGCGCAGCCTGCGTCATAACAATTTTCTCTTTCATTCTTTTGTACTCGTTACGCTGTATACGCGTGCTGGACGGTGTTTTTGCAAGGTATCAGAGCTTACTCGCGAATTTTCGTCGTCTGGTCGGTCGAGGGGTTGGCGTCGCAGTCGCGGAGGGGGGTTGCGGGACAGGGACATTTCTCTAGTATCGATTCGATTCGGGGTGTTGATGTCGAGGGGTGTATTAACCCTTTATCAGTTCGACGTTACGCTTGGCGTGGTGTAGCTATTTTTGTTGCAAAAGGATTAACACGATCACGGGTTTAATCTCTAAGCGGGGACTCTGTGGCGCGTTTAGGAAGGTGGTAGGATCGTCATAGTGATGGACGTATTGTTTTCTTTTGTATGTAGGAAATGGTATTCTAATTAACTGCAGAGTGCATTTTATATTGTGGTCGGGGGTTGTGAATGTGTTGGGGCACGTTTGGAGGGCCAAAAGTTTGCAATGCTGTTATTGATAAGTATCCAAGTCCAGTCACGTGGTGTAAGCAAGAAAATCTCTGGTCGACGTTTATGTAAAAATGATTTTGTTTGTTATCTCGTTAAATTTAATTATACCCTGTTACTTTCACGACGTTGGAAATGCAGGAGGTAATAAATCAGGCATGCGGTACAGATATTAATAGCCGAAATGATATTCTAAATGGCGAGGAGCCTGATGACAGTCTGTCGCGCGGGGCACAAGCACCACAGAGGGCTAATGTGGGATTGCTGCTTCGTTTCGTCTATTCAGAACTTCGTGGCGCTTATATGCATCGAAGATATTCTATGTAATTTTGCCCACGGAAGCATCAGAGAGTATACAGTGTAACGAGTAAAAGTTGGAGCTTATGGCCAAACTGCTTGCGTACTTGTGTAAACTCCATCTCGCGTGGGGATGCTCGTATATGCTCCGGCGAGCAATATGCAATCTCTGGGTTAATATGTTAAAGAGCGAAATATCTGCAGTACACGTTGATATATTTTAATTTCGTAACGGTATAATCAGGTGATGAATTAATTTTCTCATCCTTCCCGGAGCAAATAATACTGTGCCACCAAAATTCAATAATTTCCAAATTGTTTAAACTCTGATTGGAATGATGGCAATGGAATTTAATCCTGTATTAAATTTTATCGTTAATACAAATTCCATTTCTGTTTGTAATTTCGATTGACGCGGACCGCAAATATTTATTTAAAGAAATGCTTCGAATGTACAATTAATATAACGAATTAGAATAATGAAATTAAACCGAATTTCTATTACGTAACCAGAAATAGTTTCTCGAAGTTCTTCGCCAATGCATGGTGAATTCAGTTTTCGATTCGTTGACGAGTTTAAAATATTTTTCGAAATGTTCGCTTACCTGTAGAGCTTCAGCCTCGTCTCGCCTTTCATCCTCGGTGTTCATTGTGACAAATCTCAGCACCAACAGATTGAGGGAGGCGGCGACGATGGCCAAGCCGAACAGAATGAAAATCAGGGCGAACATCACGTACTCGGGTTTGTTGTCCAGCGCGTTATCCTTCTGTAGCGCAACCATGTCGCCGAATCCGATGGTCGTCAGGGTGATAAAGCAATAGTAGATGGAATCGAAATACGACCACCCTTCGTACCTGGAGAACGCTGCGGCACCTCCCGCAATTGTTAAGCAAGATAAGGTCGTCACCACGCAGATAAGATTTATTTCTGAGGCCTGAAAATAATGATTTTCGGGGACAGTTACTTTCTGCGATCATCACAGAGATTAACTTGAGGAGCTGTCAGTAATATCCCTGAGATACTGAATTATTCCTCAAGTGAACACTGTTACTTCACAAGATAGAAATCTCAACTTCGTTGAACTCTTCAAACGACCCACATATGTAAAAGAATGAAACGAATTTTTGAAACGAATCCAAATTTTGTAAGAATATAAAGAAAATACAAGCGCAGTAATGCCAAAAGCGTAATGTCACGTGTGTAAGGTGTGTGGTCGATAGAACTATAATATAGAAGTGTCGTAGACTATCAGACCCAATATTTTAGTGGTTACTTCGATGTAATGAAATTGGTAGCTTTACCTGGACATCCTTACAGTTAAGAAGCTTCTTTACGTTCCGTATGACGACGGACGAGAATTTATTCAGACGCTCTCCTATGCTTTGGAACATCACGAGTCCCAACGGAATTCCGATGATCGCGTAGCACATCGTGAACACCTTGCCACTAATGGTGTTTGGCGTTGAATGCCCGTAACCTGTAAGACAATTCATATATCTAATACAAAGACAATAATTCAATGTATTCTACAGTGTAGGATTAAAAATGAAACAGATATCATAGACGAAATATCTATAAAACGTGGAGGCAATATACACGTATCTGTCAGGTTTAGTGATTATCAAACAATTATTCTGTCTTTTATATTCAACAATTTATTGCAAAGCCATTACGTTTTTACGTGGGTCGATACTCGATGGAAATGGAAAATGAAATATTTTTTGACACATGTTGCATTTTTTATTTTAATATAATTCTCGTTATAGCTTTTTTTATACAATTTCCTACACTCTTACCTGAAAGACATAGTTAATCTATGTTATAAAAAATTCCGTGCTTTTAAGAGTATACTGGTTACAAGAAATAAAAATAGTAGTATATATTTTCTAGTTGTAGGAGGTGTATGCATGTGTGCTTCATTTGGGCAGGTGAGTCTCTAATTAATTTGAGAAACTTTTATGTAAATAATCAACGAATTATTCGAATATAATAATTCTTCACGTATTCCTAATTCCTATTATTTTAGTTTCTTACTGTAATTTTCAACTCATAATTGTTATTCTACATGTGCCGGCGAGTATGAAAGTGGTGCCAGTCATGTGTTTTTTGTTTCAACACTTTCATAATCACCGACACATATATATTTTCCTAATAATATGATAACAGACTTTTTATATTTAACTTTAGTGTTATCGAAACTTTGTTGTGACATCATCATCGATTTTTGCAACATATTTTTCTAAACAAATACGTACCAATAGTGGTGAGAACCGTGGTCGCATAATAAAACGCTCCCGCGAATTTCCACTGTTGACCAGCTTTATGAGGTTCCGTCTTCAACACCACTGTTTCCATGATTCTGAAGTCGTCCTCGCTTATATTATATTTGCGTATAACCATCTTTTCAATGGCTGCGAACAGAAACACGTCAATGCAATTTCAATCATGTAGTTTACGTTCCAACAGCCATGTGTGTTTTGTAATTGCAACACCGCTTTCATTTATATTTTCCACACTTCGCAACGATTTCACCTTTATATGAATACATGGATTTTTAACCTCGATAAATACTTCCTTTTGAGAATTTATCTTTCATAGAATTAGTTGAAAAATCGAAGTTTATGGTTAGAGGTTTGATTCAGATAAATAAGAAATCGCTGGAAGTTCCTTCGACAAGAATGTGGGATTTGCGACGGAGAGTCAGTACTCTTAGCAAAATTACATTTCAGAAACTGTAAGTCGCTCCTCTCTACATCGACCCGAGTTTCATTTCGTGAAATTGTAAGTATTGTGGTATTCCCTTCTGAGAAACATATAGTAACTACCTAGATTCAGAACTGAAGGAACAAAAGTCCATCTTGTCGATTAATGAATCACAAATATAGAAATTAAATTTCAAGTTAGAAATTTCATGGAATACATTTCACATATTTTATTACATTTTATTCCGATTGTTTTTTATTATAATTTTTATCTGAAACATTACCATCATCCTATTTCAGCAATCTATTTTTAAAAGACCACCTTGAAAAGTATCTCCAATTTTCCAAACCTCCAAATCTATTTTTATTAACCGAAGTTAGTCAAATTTTAATAACGTATAATAGTGCTAGAACTCGAAAGAACTCGAAGATTTTATCGGATGCTCTCAAAATCTACGCATTGTTGATTGTTTTTTTCGCTGTCGGTTAAACTAATAATAAGTTGATAAGCAAGAAATGTACCGTCCAATGCTTCCTTGCGTCGTTTCTCCGTCTCGGACTCGAAGAAGTCGAAGATTGCAGCGCCGACGAAGAGGTAGGTGAGCGTTATGACGATCAACACTAGGGTCCGGACGTTTTGTTTCTTCATTCTCTAGTGAGCCACATGCTCACTAGCAGGGCCCCGGCCCTAACTACTTGCATCGCTCAGTGGGGTACGATTTTGTGTGCCGGGCCCATGACGAACCCCTTCCCCTTCTCGATGATGCTCGGGGGCCCTTCCTCTCTTTACCGAGCGCTACAGACCCGGCACGCGACTCCTCTTCTTCAGGGTGTCTTCTTCCTTGCAAGAACTGCCTTGTAGCCGCTTTCGTTCATCTGGAAAACGCGTTTCTACGGTCGTCAGACTGATCACCAAATCCCCCTAGATTAGTATTTTGGCTCAGACGAATAAGGTTGAAAGAGCTGTTTCGGTAGCATTATCATTTCCGTTCACTGCAAATGTGTAACAGAGTTTTAAAGGACACTACGTTTTATGTAAAAAGTGCCAAAGGACCGTTAATAATGTAATATAAATGTTTGAAGAATAGTTTTGCCAGCTGGCAATAGAGAATTCATAAAATAGACTATTCTTGCAGGAATACTCAAATTTTTCTTCAACTTTTTTTCTCAAAGAAACTTTGTACTATTAAAAACCGTGTTTTCACGTTTGTGATTGCGAGTTAACTTTGTCACTACGTTGAATCAATAGTAAACATTACCCTCAGCTTATTGTGAATAAACGTTTCAAGAAGTTTTCAATTATTATAGATTTTTATGCTTTCATCGATAGACAATTGAAATAAAATTCAAGGGATGTAATAAATTAACCTATGTTTCATCTATGAATTAACATTACATACTATCTATAATAAGATTCCACTATTATTCCAACCTAATCTCAAAGAAATACCTTTCTCCAATCGAAAAACCAGAGGAGAAACTAATTCGAAAATTAGTTATCTTCTTCTCAACTACAATTTCTGAAGCTATCAACCTGGTTTTCAGTCACTTACTCTCCTAGTAGCATAAGGTTATTACTCCGCAATGTGTGGGTCATTGGAGCCCACGTAACTGAAGGTACTGAACTAACTTTGTTTTATCACGAGATACGATTACCTCGACGATTTCAAGAGAACCCGGGTAAACTGAGATAGAATTTTCTCCGAGCGATTTTAAAGAGTGGCACTAATAAACGAACGGTTTCCACGTTAATGTGATAGGGAAGCAGGGCAAGTGGTCACGCAAACGAGGAGAGCCCCTCGTGGCAGAAGGGAACCTTTTCCAGCGAGTACCGGATACTCGTGTTGGTTCTGCGGTTCGAGAGGTACCAAGGGATCTCCTCTCAAACGTCCTGCGAATGTTGCACGACATTGGGGGGTTTCGAAGATATAAAGAGACATAATCGTCCTTGCAGCTTAAACGGGATTCGTTTGAGAATCGTCCTTTTCTGCTTCGAGGAAGCTGAACCGAGGGATATCTAGGGAGGAGGCCTGGCTGAGCACAAAATCTGCTGATATAGTGCAACCCACCTGCAGCCTGTTCCGGGTTCTCCTTTACATATGACAAAGGGTTGAGCAGAATGATATGGCAGTGCTTTCGCTGCTCCCACTGCCACGTTCCCTCCATTCCTCAGCTTAGCGCCCGACAGTTTCAGCGCCGACTGAAACAGAACATTAGGTTTCCTGTGAGTGACTGGCGTATGCTGACCCTTGGAGGATTAGTAATAATTGGTAATAATTACACGTCTATAGGATTATATGAATGTTCGAAATAATATTCTTCCCATTTTTATGTATATTATTGTACATTAGTTTCTTTAAATTAGACGATAGCCACACTCATATTGATTAAGAAACCACTTGAATCAGTTATTTCGTGTACCTACTTAGTAAGGACCAAATCTGTGTCGCCATGTCAGCAAAGATGTCAGCTCTTAGAATATTAGAAATAATTACTTCACTTTTATTTTATAATTAGTTGAAATGCCAATATCTTTACACGTTTAATAGAATTTCTTTTTTCAATTTTTGAAAATTATCTCGAACATAATCGTATAAACTAAAATATCCCCTTAAGCGTGGAAAGAATTTTTCTAAGTCGTTCTGTACGCCGAGTGGATATTCGATATTACAAAGTTGTGTAGTCTATTTGAAAAAGTTATACCTAAGTTTTATAGGATTTCTCGCGTCGTAGCGTGTAGTCTTTCATGCCTATTGCGTGATTTTCTCCATGTGTACATTCGACATGGTCACCGAACTGTCATCGATTCGCCAATGGATCTGCGGGCTATCACGAGCCCATGAATAATGCATACTCCAACGTAACGACAGTTCACGGTGTACTCATTATTGTCCCTCTTAGCCTATTAAATCTGGATTTGCGCTAATGGGCCGCGCTTTGTGATGAGAAGCACGTCACGTTTGTCAGCCACGATCAGCCGTGATCAACGGGATTTTACTTTGTGTCGTCGGGTTGATCGGCAAAAGTCAACGTTGGACATTCGCGTAACCGCGAGTGTGGCGTCTGTAGCCGTTGTCACGTGTTTAATTATATTCCTGTCGCGTGCATACGGTTATCTGATTTACATTATTTCGCCTGCCATTTTATGGCAGCTGCGAGTGATGTTCCTTGATGGTTTAGAAAGAGGAGGAAATAAATAAAGACAAATTAAAATTACTGTGTTTCATGTAATGTAATTGATGATTTCCTCGAATTCAGTAGAATGTAGGTACTCTATAGTGACTATACAATAGTACAAAGGTGGTGTAAGTGAGTAACTAATACAAAAGTGTTTTAACTGAAATCGGGTAAATAAGTACTTGTTCAATTGTGCATTGTACAGTAGAAATTTGATTATCTTAACTAAATAGTCAGAGGACAGGATGTTAATTAAATGATTACATTCTGACACCAACTATGCTTTTTATAATTTTTATGCAACATTATATTTACAGACCAGAGAAGACAAAAACAATTTCCTTCGTTCTTCGTACAGATAAGAACAAAATAGTATCGCCTGAGTATTCATAATCTGCCTGGTTTAAAAAATAGTTTCTTTAATATTTGAAAAATAAAGCCAAGCATTTTGCTTGCGTAACCTCAAGAGACAATTGCAAAATGGTCATTAATTCGTGAGTACTATGTGTCCCTAAAGTCGAATGTATTTTTAAATTCTCCTGCATACATGGAACTTAACATTTTCAAGCGTAGATCATGGTATCTTTTTAAGAGGGCGTTTTGAAAGTACACTTGGGATCTAGAAGCCCTTGATTACACCACTTGGGATACGATCGGAGCATTTCCAATAAGCGGACACGCGCGCTATAGAAGCCCTCTATTAACGATAAGTGGTTGTTTGTTAGGCAAGTTTGAAATATCTCGGGGTATTAAAGGTTAAGGGACGTTCAGGTGGAGATAAAATCAGGATAATTACTGCTAGACACTCTCGAGGCGACTTCCTTTTCCCTGGACGCAAGGATATTTTGAACAAATGCGTATTTTTCTCCGTTTTAATATGATTTAATTACAATCTTCTATTATGTGCATCGAGATGCAACCACGATGCAAGGTTTTACAAGTTTCTATCTAAAAGCATACAGTGTTCTTAGGTATCGATTAAACGCGAATTTCGCGAGTAAGCAGATAAGATTGCCAGGATCTTCCCAGTACCTAGAGTTAAAGTAATTGAAACGCGAGATCCAGTGGAAATCGACGGTGTAATTGGTTTCGCTCTTCTTCCGAATAGTCTTTCGAATAGGTGGATCTATCCTGCATTACTGACACCGTTCTACTCGCCTTTCTATCTAATCCATTCTACATCAACCGCAAATCCAATTCAGTTTTACAAATAAAGAGTTTGAGAGAACAAAATATTAGAAGTGAGATAATACAATGTGTGATTCTATCGACTTTAATGTACAATTGTTTAAGTTTCACCTTTGCAACTGATAAAGGAGTAATGTGACGATTTTCAAATACCAAGCTACTTTTTAATATCTTCGGCTGGATGCAATAATTATATTTATTCTTATATTATTATTGAATTTCTAAACACTTGGGTGGAGATGATGTAAATATTATTGGTCAGTCCACACCAAATCAATCATTTTTCCCCAGGATATCTGGGATTTTGTTTAAATTATAATATGTTGTAGTCGTCGCGACATTAGAGGCAGGTTTAAGTCATCCTTTTGCCGATTTCAAAAATAGGAGAAAATCGCAAAATTCAAAGCCCTGTATTTTTTTAATAAATTCAAACTCGGCAAAATGATGAGTTAAACCCCGCCTAATTTCACGATGACTACAACATATTCTAGTTTGAACCAAATCCCAGACATCCAGGGAAACAGTGATCGATGTGGCGTGGAACGACCCTTATAATATCTTCTCTATCTCGAAGTGTTTTCAGATATGACAGTGATATTTACTTCCGGCGTGACTTGAAATGCTGTCCGAAATTTCATCTCTCTACGAATGCAGCTCGTCTAAAATGTCTGTCTTGCCGTCAGAAAGCAGGAAGTTTACTGCGCGAGAGCCAAGTATATTCTTGGAACTTGCGTCCCGAGGCTGCGCATTTCTTACCACACCTGAAGCTGCCTGGAAACACCTGGATGAAACAGCTAAGGTTAATTTTGCAAAGACGATTCCTGACTGGCCGTGTAATCCCGCTGCAGGCTAATTCCTTCTCCTGGCAGAGTTTAGCTTGCTGAATTTGAAACCTCTGCTTCATAAAATTTGTAACGGCACCAAGTACACGGCAACGCTTGCCCGTGTATTTCCGCCTCGAAATCTCATTAATTTCCAAGTCTGCCGATCTAAAATTGTCTCTGGGTAATCCACTTTGTATATTGATCAGTACGTTATTTCTGTTCGTATTTTTTCTCCCGTTTCATTCTTCTTTGGTTATGAATACGAAATTGCTTAATGGTCGGTGGCAGGGACGTGTGTGGTTTAAAATTCATGTGGTTTTAAATACTGAATACAATTTTAAACGCTGTTTGGGGAGGTTTTACTAATATTCAAAATTGATGAGTAGTGAAACAGATGATTACAAAGGAAAACTGTGTTAGAATTGCCGATAATATTACAGATGTTCTACAATTAAAGGCATTTAGGAGTGACTTTTGCACAAAAGTTTAAGAAAAGAGCTGAAAATATTTTTTTAAATATTCTGGAGTTCATTTCAATTTTTTGTGCGTTATATATTCATTTCAATTATATTGTATCTCTTTTTACTGGTCAATTTCCAAACTTCTTTGATTTATAGACACGTTAAAAATAAGCGTCTGTTCCTGGGCGCAATTTGTCAAAGTTTCTGCTAGCTGTGCTATCAATGAATCCAACGGGGTCGAAATTGAAACTTCGTTAGCGATAATGAGTTGAATTCGTGTTTCATAACTGCGAATCAATACACGAGCACAAGTGAATGGATAGATTTGCGAGCATCGTTCGCAATAGAACTCGGATATCAGAATTTCGCAATTGACAGTAACGTTAATACGCGTAACCGTGGCGAAGTTAGGCCATAATCAGAGTTTATGCTTAGCGTTAAGAGCGTATTGCGTCACTGGCCGCTGTAACTTTGAAATTAAACACGACGTAGAACTGAGAACGGTGACACACCCTTTTCAAACTTAATTTCAAGTTTAGTTTCAAGATCGCCAACTGGACTGTTTTGTTGAATAAGGTGAACACTATTACAAATATCTTTGAATACTGAAATTCGACTAAACCGCAATATTTCGTGCCTTTTTAAAACACATTTAGAAAATTATTTTTTAAAATACAAAAATACTTGCGAATATGATTACTGTTCAACACACCAGATATTAGTTTCACTAAATAGATAAGAAGAGTTCAATGAAAGAAAATAATAAGCATTTTAAACTCTGACTCATTTAACATCGATACCACTAATTTACGACAGAAATTACATTTTTTACAGAAAAGTTGAAACAAATACGTATAGACAGTAAGTACTCTTGGCAATTCTGATTAAAACGTTCAATCATTCCCCGACGCATTAGTGACGTAGCCTTAGGTGGCAGAGAAGTTACAATTAATACTTTCCTTTCTGTTCCACAGGAACAGGGTTCTCATTATTATTTCATTCTCTGATTACAAGGACGGGTTAGAATCAATTTTAATGCTAATTCTGCGCTACTTCTTGGATCGTTGGAGTTTTTCAACGCGAATTAACGTGCAAATTTCCTTCTTAAAATTATTCAGCTGCCTCGTATGATAATCAAAATGGTGAAAGTTGAAAAATTCTTAAGCACATCGGATTAGGGACATCGGTGTAGTTTCGTGGAATAACCGACGATTAATAATATTATTCAGTTTCACGGCGAGAGAAATGGATTCCAGGATAAAGTTTCGCTAATTTTCACGGGATCTGCATAATGCGAGACACTTTTGCAATTGCAAGCAATTCGTTTTAGCTGCGTAACTCTGTTTCTTGTATTCTTTAAAAGCGTATGCAAACACCACAGACGCTACAATAAATTTCATTGTAGGAACATTTAAAGTTCCTTTATCGTTTCGCAGTATTCGCGAATGTGCAAATTTCTAAAAAACTCGTGCGATCTGCAACACAATACTTCATATTAAACACCTGCGATTCCATTAAAAAGGATGGAAATAATCTTGAAGTCTTGAAATCTGTACTTTTGAGAGGAAAAATATATCTCGTTTTAATTAAATCTTTACAAACACAAAGGTATTTTAAATTTCAGATTTGGTGCTTGCTGTAGGTCGTTTTATAAACCAAGAAAGTAATTTATTTACTCCTCTGCTTTTACAATCCCATCTTCATATCTTTTTTAACCGATACCTCTGTTTCCATGGCCTTTCTTAAGAAAGCCAGTCAGAATTATGGCAGTGCTAGGCTTGGCACTCTTTGTTACTGCATCAGAAAGAATGTTTCCCAATGGAGGTAGGCTGCGTGACCGGAGTTACGGAACCACCATTTTCATTCTGCCGTTTCAATCGTAACTCCAGTTCTTGCACCAATTTCGAGTGCACCTCGAGGCTTTAGGCAGTAGAGTATTTGGCTTCAAAGTTCATCACTTTCTCTTCCATTATTCATGCTTGCGAGATAAGAGATGTTCAGATCACCAATTCTTCTGCCTTTTCTATCTATGGAGGTACATTAATGATGCAACGGAGATTTATCAACATTCTGCTTGGAAGTTTAGGAGGATAGAAAATCGAGTGTTGGCATTATGATGAAAATACACTGATAATTCTAATTGTTCTTCGTTAGATGATTAATGGACCACCTTGTGCTTGAACAACTTGACTTCACGCGTCCACACCGAAAATTAATTGTACTTCGTACTAATTACATGTTTCTCCAATAAAACATCATTCAGCTAGTTTTGAACATTGTAGTGGTTAATATATCCCGCAAATAAATGCCTGAATATTTTGTGCGAAGTAACGTCGTTGCTTTGCATTAAATACACCAAACGACACGTGCAAATAGAATCCTTTTTCTCTCTTTGTGGCAGGCAGGGGTTAATAAGGTTGTAAACATGCTTGTTGGGTAAAATTAGAACATACGCGTCCAATTTAATGCAATTTCTCTGGGAAGAATTTAGACTGACTGAGGTCGACCTTGGTGACGTAGTATACAAATTATTATATCGACCAAAGTCTCAGACTTTTTTGCACCCGTGTATTAAAATAAAATCGAAAATTCCGTTCAGCAGCAATCTATTTATTCAAACACAATTACAACTAAACAATCGTGATGTAAATTATGTTTCTGTCAGAATATTATAGTCACATTTTCTTGTACAGCTTCTTTAAGAAACTAACGGTGATTGTAGCAACAAATCTGAATGAATGTACAAGTATCCTGCGCAATTGCAGAAATGAAGTACTCTGCAGCCCAAGTCGAAGGAGTCGTAATCAAAGATCGTAGACAGAAGGCAGAAACAGGAGGCTTCACCCAAAGCTCCAATAGGTGGCGAACTTTTTTTCGCTGAGTGCTTCTTGAACCTTCCGGTCTTTGAATTTTCTTGAAAAGGCTGGGAACATTGAATTCAAAACTCAGTTCTCCGTAACTGTTTCTATTCTCTGCCGAGATCAATTGTTTCGTTTCGTTTCCCTCGAACAGCGCTAGGAATTCTTTAACCTGTTTTCGTATTTGTGCCCCGTCCATTTGCCACCGCTTACCCGTTCATTCTGTCGGGCACATCTGCCCTCCTTTTCCAATAAGCACAGCAGACCATTTCTTTTTCCATCGCCGTTCCCTCAAACACATTTCAGTTCCTTCATTTTTTCCACTTCGTTCCCGTCTGTCTGGTCCCTCCTCTAGCGTCTCATATTTCTTCGCAGTCCCGTTTCCCTTCCGCTTATCCTGCTTATTCCGTTTTTCCTCGTCCCGTCGAAATTACCTTGGCCACGGATAAATGCGAGAGCTTTGGAAATCTGCTGCCAAGAGAATTTGCAATGGTAAGCGATCGTGCGACTTAAGATTACTGTCTTCTTCGTTTCACCGTCTTCGTTTTCTCCTACTCGGCGCCGTTTCGTTTCCCTCTCGTTTTTTTAGTCAACACTGCTCTGATAAAACAAGACTGGAACCTATTTGTCGTGATTAAGAGTTTGTCGTTAGACCTTACGCTAATGAACCTCCTGTCAGGATGAAACTTTCTTCTCGCACACTGCGAAAACAAGTCAACTTTTGGTGTTGTCAATTCTTATTAAAACGCAGGAATTGAATTTGTGATACAGACATATGAATTTTGAAAGCATTAGTATAATATCCAAGTAGGGGTGAATATTCTACGAGTTACTGATATCCATTAGTTGTTATGATTAAGTCCCGTGCTATCCCCATTTTGCGTTGCTTTGAAATTGAGGGGCTCAGTGGAACAAAGGCACGCGCCACCGTTTCATGATTTTAGAGGAAAGCGAGTTGAAGGAAAAATAGTTTTCATAGGAAATGTGCTACGAAATTACAATTATTTTACACGGTACTTGAATTAGATGGTAAATGATAACTATTATCAAATTTACGCTGAAAAATTATTTGTGTCCTCAACGCGAAGAAAATTTAATATGATTCTGCTCGATGAAACGTACATGCTATTATATTAGGAGGTGGTGGAATTACACTAAACCGCAGGAACGAATTAATGGTACAAAGAAACGAAAATTTATGCATACGTGGCATGTGCCTGTTTCCCACTGGGCCTCTTAATTCTTTATTTTTTTATAATATGAAGTTGCCCGACTCCAAAAGAAATCCCCCTCATCTGTTGGTCAGAAATGTTCAATGACAGATCATTAAGCAATTACCAAGAGATAAGTTCAGGCGATTCTACAAGCGACCAGTCCTGTAGCGAGTGAAATCAAATCGTTCCCGCCACTTTAAATTAACGCCCATGCCACCAGCCCAGATTGGTCTCGCCGTGTCTTATTGAATTTACGATAAATTGCTTTTATAGCTCTCATCCACGTCCGAACGATTCTCTCCTTCTGTCCCTGGTTCTCTTCTTTTCCCCTGCGAAGCCATCCCTCATTTCGTTCGCTTCTCCTCCAGTAGGAGTCGCGACGAGCAAGCAGCCCTTATTTATCCCCATTCGAATCGCCATGGTAATTCTGGGGTCACGTAAATCAACCTAACGATCGCGATTATAATCGCAGAAACGATTTTTCACCTGCGCAGGGTGGGACGACCGAAATCTCAGGGCTTCGATGCGCCCTGTAAATAACGATCATGTACAACGACTCGAAAAATTCGCGGAGACGTTGCGTAAATTTAACCATCGTGCGACGACTGTCCAATCTGGGACACTGGCATTTGGTTTTGGAAATACGATCACTCCACGTGAACACGAATCCGAAATAATTCCACGGAATTAACGAGAATTCACAAGCTTGGTGTTAAATTTCGTAAAATATAGCAATCAGTTACAATCCCAGTTTCTGTTACATGAATTTCTATGCAGCAGTGGACAATAAATCTAAAATGCATTCAGCATTATGTCACATTTTGAGCGCTTTCATCCGAATGGCGAAGCTTTTGGATAAAACTTACTTTAATTAGGAACAATGGACTCGTATTTTAATGCAAGAAACGTAATTTTCACATTCAACGATCCAATTCTTTTCCATTAAAAGTAGGAAACTTCTGTTTTACGAAAGTCGTGGACTATTGGCGTCTAATATTTTAAAACTTATTTGCACTCATCCTTCGATCAGAATTTCCTCTTCTTAGAACTCTACCAGTAAACAAAGTACTATTATGAGCAGATAATCATTATTAGAGAAGTAGCATTGTGTTCCTCAAATAATTGATATAGATACGTCATGTGTTATGAACTGTTATTTGTTATTGCTAACCATCACGTGATCGTTTCATCTGAATATCTTCTGTTCCCGTTCGTAACCGATTGATCAATCGAAACGATCAGAATTGATTGCTGACCAATATCATTGGCTGCGTTTGGAAGAATGACAAGCGTTACATAGACAGTTTCCAATGCTTCATAAAACCGGATGACAGTGCTGCAGCGTGCACACGCTGCATTGCGCACCGTCGATTTCATCGTTTGCAAAAGTGTGCGTTCCCCGTTTACTTTGACGCATGCACACCTGCGCACAACACATTTTTCGGGCACAACCATTCTCATGTACATGTGTAAAAGATATTTTATTTCGAAGTTTCGTTCGTGGAGCAAATGATGCTACTCGCCTTTGTGGAGTTCAAGGTATTCGTCATTGCGGGGAAAAGGAATTCAATATCATCTCTTGCATTCATTTCAAACAGTATAAATGTAATTTTACATGTAATATACCTAACTGGATCAGGAAAAATGATGTAGCTTGATTATGCTTGCATAGACACGTTAAAATTTATTAACTTTATATATAAATATTTTAGCAATATATGGATTATATGAAATATAATTCCAAATGTTGTTTTCGTATGATCGATAAGGGATTTTGAAAGGTGATACACGTTTAGATGAGCCATACGCATATAAACAGTCTTTGTAATGAATGAAATAATTTTTATTTTGTAACTTAAAGATGTTTTTTTTATATGATTAATAACACCTTTTTGTTCATTTTGCTGGATACCACACCCTTGTAAAATTTGCACCATGAATGCCTGAATATTTTCATCGTGGAAGTAGTGTAATCGAGCATTTAGTGTATTTCTTATCTGGTGTCTGACGATCGCTGCACTCGTACTACTTAAAAAGTACGGATTAAGGTGAAAACGTGAGTTCCATGTTACTGATAATTGCGCAACCTGTACACATGACACTTGGAAAGATAAATTAGCCTTTGGAAACAGAGTTAATAACAGTTCACATAAATTATTATTAACATTCACGTAGGGCCGGATTTTTGTTTGGCTTAAGCAGGCTGCAACCCAGGGTGGAAAATTATGGCGAAAGAAATTGGAAAAAATTTAAACACAGAGGCTTGACACAACTTTAAAAACAATTCACTTTTATGTTGCCACATTGAATTAATTTTAAAATTGTCTCAACTCTTTTAGATTAAAGTATTCGATGACATTTCACGGAAGGGTGAAAGGGCAAAGGCTTGTTAGCCTAGGGGCGCCATATCTTTAAATCTGCCTTTGCATTCACATCTACTGTACACAAATTAGCTTTATGCGAAATTTGACCACTGAAATTCTTATATGTACAGCTGTTTCACCGTTTGTTTTGCGAAACAAATCATCGCTAGATGTTTACAAGTGTACTTTGATTACTTTTGATGTTCCTACAATCAGGTAACGCTTCTTATTCAATAGATACGGGCAGAAGGAAGGATTGCATGTACGACCGAAACTCTGTTATGTCCCTCCTATACGTTTAGTAGTTTGCATTATCTGACGACAGCAGATTGCAACGCAAACGGGAGGGCATAAATTATGCCCTCTACGAAATTGCAGCTAATTTGCCAAACGAATAGAATTGTACCGCTATTGTTCAGCGAACCATTTTCGTACGTCAATTTACGACGTTCTTCTGCAGGGTGCGTCGCTGCAGCTCAGTGCATGAGAAACTCCTTTATTTTCAGTATCACGAAAATGATTTCAGTTGAGAATCTATCCATTTTATACAGAACATCAAGTATTCAAAGTCATTATTTAAAATCCTCTCAGTTTCTCAGATTTCAAACAAAACATGAAATGTCTTCACACATATTTACATCTTTGATTATCCATTTTATTATTTTTTTATCGAAAGACAAAAACATTGTAATTATAATATATAATATTAGTGTACCTTTGAAATAACAAATAGAGTATTAATTATATTGCATTTTTTTATTTATTACTACTTTATACAAAAAGTATAGCCTCTCTCCCACTTTTACCCTATGTTAACTACGCTCACGTTCTCCCAGGACTACCCCCTCTGCAAAATCTCCGTTAACACGTCACTGTCTTTGGTAAGCCTAACAGTTTCGCAGATCCTCGGTTCAAGTTTCCCCGCGAACTAAACTTCCCGACCCCGTAGAGATGCTGCAATGCGTTACGAGGGCTTTCGAAATCAACGCTACCAGATCTCACTCGAAAAGTGTCTCGAAGTGTCTTCAATCAAGTTGACGAAAGGGAGACAACTATCTCTGAGACAAATTACAACCGTTTAAACGTCCACGGTCTGGCCTGAATGGCCACAAAGATATGGCTGATGAACAGGATGGCATTATACGAATGCAGTCGCGCGAGCTGATACGCGACGACGATCGAGACAGATGGGGGATTATGAGGGTCAATCGTACTTTATGTACGCGATCCCACACAGGATTGCGGCGGAAACTGCTTGTGCGAGAGCAACGGCCATTTCACACGTGACACTTTTGTGGCTCGCCGTTGCTATTCTGAAGATATTTGCGGGAGCCGCGTGAAATGCTGCATGTCGATTTTAATGGAGCATTGTAGGCAGACAGGGTGCCGAAAAATATTTCACCCGTGGTCGGTCGTTCGCGTAGATACTCAATAGTTTATGAGATATTTGGAAACAAGGATTGTGTGATAAAAACACTGAAAGGTTTTTATATGACTCGTATGCTTTCCACGTTTTCGGGAGCTAGTTAGTTTAATGCCAAGTAGCCGGCAAACGCGTTCAGATTCCATGAAACGAGGAAAACCGACGTGGAACACGTTTTACCGCGAATTGCATTGGTTGACCGTAGTATTTTAGGATCCTAATTGGTCGTTGCTCGATCTTCCACGGTTGGTGTAAATGAAACCTTCGCAAGAAATGCACCAGGTTTTGTGTGAAAGTCCAATGCGGGCATTGTGCTATCTCCGCGCTGTTTTACATCAGAAAGGACCGCGTACAAAACATAGAGAAACGTAGTTAAGCCTGGCATTTCGTTCTTGTGCTCTCAAACAGAAGCAAGAGAAATATTACACTGTAACTATGTTATGGTTTTGTGCAGTTACATAAATGAGTAACTCGGTTAAAAGAGACAATTTGAATTATAAAGGTAGACTTACAGGTAACGCAATATTCGCTCGATGAATTTATATCGTTCGTTCTGTTTATCTGGATATAAGTGGGTGGTTTTAATAAGACTGATTATTTCCTCCATTGTTGAGTAGAACTGATGGAACGAGGTCAAATGAGATGAAGTTCGCGTTCCACCATAGATTTTCCTCTATGGCTCTTCCTAGGCACACGTTGACACATCTCTAAGCGTAAAATAGGGAAAAGCCTATTGCTCCTGCTCTTCTTTCGATTCAATTACATTACCGGATGCCAAGGATTTGTCTTCTAACTCGATTCTAGAATACTGTTATTCCCCTCGTGCACGTTACCCGGATAAGTATTGACGTTGATTTTTATTCCTCTTTGTCCCACTTCCGGCAGTGCAAAGCAAAGAAATTTTTTTCAAAGCAAAAAAAATGTTTTTCATTTGTCGTTAATCATTTTTTTGAATTACCTTTGTCCCGAGCGCGGCTGATATATTCTTTGCGCGACGCGGCAGAAGGCAGAACGTTTTCTCAGACAGTAAATATTAGATATTGTCGGGAATGTCAATATTAGTTTACGAAGGGTGGCAGAGGTGGAACAGACATTCACTCAGAGCTTTTCACTTTCTCCCTGTCGTATGAAGTGTGAAAAAAAAGTTTGTATCAAGGACACTCGAAGGCCGACTACGTTAATGACCCGAGTAACCTGTCCGAAATAAAATTGCCCTCGAGTTTCAGGCTGGTATAAAAACGTCGTCGAGTGGCGTCTAAACGCTTGGAAATTTTATGTATCATCCCCTCGCGTCTCCGTGAGAACTTTTTATCGCGAAAGCAGAGCTTAGGAGAACCGTAGAGGCAGGTAACTAACCTCGTCCAGCAGGGTGAAAGCACTTTGATCCCTCGCGAACGACTGGTCTAACGATTTACGGTCAGACACTGAAAAAACCTTTCGAGTTTTTACTGTTTTTAGCTTCTGCTACTTTCTCTCTCGCCTGTTCCCATATTCCTTTTTGCCTCTACTTCTGTTCTTTCTCCTGCTTTTCAAGATCGAATACTGATGAAGGAAGCAAAAAGTAGAATTTGGTAAGACATAGTATTACCAGACAAATCAAATTATTACTGTATTACTCATTGAGATGTGACGATTAATATCGAGTTTGTGCAGTATGTAATTTCCTATGATGATGTGATCTTTTTTATGGTTACTATTATTATGCAATCAATTCGGTTATAAAATATGTCAAATATAATGAAAATAAGTGATTTTTAAAAACAATAGGAAGGTCTTTTATCTACAACTTACTATACAATAATTTTCATATGAAAATAGAATTTAAACTTAGCGTTAAGATGTAAAAAAATTATTATGACGCTTGTCATATAAGAGCATTAAACTTCACATAGTAAGTCGAAGATAAAGAGAGATTTACTCTTTCGTAGAAGAGGAGCCTCAGATATTTGGAATGATTCCAAGATCGTGGATATTACTCGGTGCATCCGAGAACAGAAGAATCAGCAATCGCCACTTGCTAATTACCTGGGGAGCATTTGAAAAGCCTGTCTAATCCCCAAAAAATATAGTTGGCGTTAAGGCTCTACTCCGATAAGATAGTCTGCCAGGGAGGCAAGCAATTAATTAAAGTAAAAGGAAGCGGCTTAACAAGAGCAGTGACACGGTTTCTTTAGGAAGATTCATGAAATCCTTTTTTTATGGGTCTGCAAAATTGCTATGGCGATTTTTTGACACTTGCATTCATCTAACATTTTCTAACCGAAACATATACGTGCAATTCATTCTTAAGTTATTAAAATTATAAAAATGATGTTCGAGCTAGAAAGGAAAATATAGTAGTAAACTTGAACGTTTGAAGAATTATTGTTATATTAATGATACAAAACTAATATTGTAATATTGACTTTGTTTTGGTCGAAGGCATTTAACAATGACGAAACTCGTTTTGCCAACAATCCTCGCATATCCTTGAACTAGAAAAAATTGCGACTTTTCAATTTTCACGAGTAATCTCGTAGGGAAGTTGAGGCAAAATCACGATGCAGTGTGACGATACGCAAGTGCAACAAGTCTTCCCATTAATAAACAGCCACGCCGCCCCCGCGAGTGAAGTTGGTCACGCCAGTCGGCCGCTAGAATGGTGAACAGGGGATGAAAGGGTGCAAGGGGCGGTGGGGGCGCGCGAGACGAAGGGTGAATGCAGGGTAGAGTGAACTGCAGGGACGACGGTGGCGCGAATGCCTGGACACCGGCGTGGGGCTAGAATTACGGGGGGTTGTGGCCTCAAATGGGAATGAGGGATGCAACAGGGATGTAAATGATATGCATCGTCTCCGTGTATCGCAAATGACTGCACAGAATTGCAAAGTACGCGGATACTTTGGCTGAGTGTTCTCAACGAACATCGGAAACGCGAGCTTTCCTGTTTCTCCCTTTTTGCCACTATGTTTTGCAAAGGCACGCTACTGCTTCGAAGTTGCTCAGTGTAGTAGAATTTTCTTTTGCAACTGGTGTTGCTAATTGCTTTAAATGCTAGTGAAGGAATTGCGTACTGCTTTTGCATTAAGGAATGCGTAAAATTGATGAGCATTGTTATTAATCATTGCGAAATTAACGTAATGAAAATTATGAAGTCAGTGTTAAATTTGTGTGGAATTGGTCGGTGTAAAGTAGGTTATTGTTGATTAATTCTAATTGATCTGTGAAGTATCTAAAACACGAGTGTCTATATTCCAGTTTAAAACTAACAGTTTGTTAAAAAAAGTACAATGGGAGGTGATATTTCTTTTAAAGAGTGCTTAGAATTTAATATCAGGTTCACAGTGCAGAATTTGTGTTAAAATTAGAAAGAGGGTTTCTATTCTTGAATCTTGGCTACCTTCGTGAACTGTTTCCTTACAATACAGGACGGACTAGTAGTAGTGCTCAATATGAAATCAGGCACGAGTCAGTAGATCTCCTCTGGATCTACATCTACCATTATATCTCAAACTAGACATACAACTATACCACCAGTAAATATATCACCTTAGTATTGAACACAATATTACATAATTTATTGTTTAGAAAATTCGTTCCCTCTTTTTTAAAATAACAATTAAATGTCTGCCATTTCTTACTAACTACTTTTCCAGTATATCTATAAATATATGTGATTTTCATTCATCAAAAAATGTGCTACAAACGTACGTATTTCAAAATATACAACTTCAAGTAAAAACTCGCATATTTCACTTCGACTTCACATTGATTTACCGAGTGTTAAGTCTCTCGAAACTGATTATATCATGTCTTACCAGAAAAATCGCGACTACAGTCGGTTTATTAAATATAAACGATAAGATGTTTGGAGTAAAAAAGTTTCAACCTTCGAAAATGCTAACCCCAAGATAAACGAAGTGCAGAGAAGGTGGTTCATTGTGACAACAACACCGATTACAGTAGATTGCGGGTAAGTCCGAAACAAAGCCAATTCTCGGCTAACCTTTTTTCCTTGGTAACTTCGTTTCTTGCCGCCAACTCGAAGCAGTAGTAAACTATTTAAAGTTAAATGGAGATTTTAAGATTGGAACAGCTCTAGCACGTGAAACGGGTTACGAGCTTTGTTTTAATAACTTCGAAGCGCTGAGACACTTTATTTACCCCCTTTCTCGTTGGTTGGTAGTTAAAGCAATTTGTACATGTAGGGTGCAATCTGTTTCTAAAAATAACGAATGAATTGCAAATCGTATCTAAAAAGCTGTGCGAACATTCTATTAGGGTTACAGAATTAATTCACTATATTTCAAGATGTTATATACCTACTAATTAGTAACAGACAAATTGATGGTAGTTTTCTGGACATAAACTTTGGCAGAGGTGAGTTTCTCGAGTTCAGAAAGAATGTTTCCAATATTTTATTAACTATAAATAATAAGAATCAATTATACGATTACTTACTATTCAATTTTCAAACCCAATCTTTTTAAAAAGGAAGCATAACTTATATAATAACTTTTTCCATAGTCGTAGTCTGTTTTCAAATTGTGCACTATCTTAAAAATTTTAATTCATGCTATTTACACGATTCTCCACTTCCACTGTAAAACGATCGGAATTGAACTAAACGATGAAACATAGTTCCTAGAATCGAATACATCTAATATTTCCAATTCTACTATCCCAGTTGAAAGAGTTCATATTCCCATAAAAATTCTTATTCCGAATTCTATCGGTTTATACCATTCCACATATGTACATATTCATATCGACCTTTCCTTTTACCAACAGTAGGGTAAACCAACCAGTGAATGACCGAATTGTTGAATGAGAAGCCCAGTAAATGACCGCATATTTTTATTAAGAATTGTACTTATAAATGTTTGTTTAATACGTATAACTAAAAATATGGGATATTAAAAGTGCAACTACACTCCATTTATAAACATATAATAATTTTTACATTTATAATTGATATTTCTTTGCCTAATGGTCATTCACTGGTATGCGGTCAATTACTGGTTGGTTTACCCTATCTATACTATTGCATTACAAAATTATTAACATTTCAGAGATCAAAATATTACCGCAAAAAATACAAAACATCAGTAATCCCGCAGAAAAGTTGAAGGAATCGATAGGGTTCACGATAAACTTAATTTTTCATCCAACTCCTTCGTTCTATGGCGGTCGAAAACAAATTCCGTACATATGCAGCAGACATTCAACTCGACTTTTTCGGAGATCTCTCTTCCAGCTGAAACTGTCTGTCTGCTCTCGCCTTGCACTTTCCATGTGTCAGCCGCGGAATGCATTTTTCATGGAACCACGGTGGAACGCCAGTGTCGCAGACGTGGCGGCAAATAAATACAGAACATCCCGTGTGTTTTCCACTCGAGAAATAAACGCCAGTCCCGACTTTTCCCTTACATCTTTAAGCTTGTCCCAGCGAGCATCGCAATTGAATGCTTTTAAGAAATTGGTTAAAGAGCCACATATACCTAGGCAATGAAAATATTGATTATTTGCTTTCTCTAACACTACGTTATGTGTAACACTCTACATCATATTATGTAGTGTATTCAACCAACATTTTATCCCACAATATTAGGTCGGTGCAAAAATTCGTCCGCTTTATTGAACCAGTCTTTATTAAAACTGAAAATATATTACATGTTTTTTTAAGCATACTATTTTCCTTGGCTATCTATGACCATTTTTCTGGTAAAATGGGTGTAGTAAAAAAGACATTTCCTTGCATCTGACCTAATACTATGCATATTTCTGAATATTTAATTTGAAAATTTTCGTGGCAGAGGGATATTTAAGATGATAATTTGAAGTTTTATTATTTATTATTCGCATTTCTGATTTTCAGACCATATTACCTTCTACTTAGTCTCTGATAAAATGCTAAGGTTTTAGTATTTTATTTGTTCGCGAATAAATACTCTACGCGTAATGTCAGGAACGCGTAGTTTCCTATGGAATGTTCACTGCATCCTGCTATACTAGGATTCAATGTGCCTCTAAAAGAGTTCTCGACGTTCTGTAGCTATTCTTAAGTCAAACACTTGAGAAATGTGTAACACTGGAGCGCGTATGTTGCTATTTATTGTCGTAACATCGATGTTGAATACCGGCCAAGAAGCAATCCCAGCATCTACAATCGATTTGTATTTTCTTTGTTACGGCCACGAGTCGCGAAGTTTCCAAAGCTAGTTCTGGAAACTTTTATGCAACTTTCGAACGAAATATCGTCGCAGTTCTGGTCGTCCACGATACACTAGAGCGTGGAGTTACGACAGTTTTTCAGAAACCTGCTTTAACCAAATTGTGCATAGAATGTACGTATGGTTTCTTCTTCAGCTGGATTTCGAAGACATATACCTTTTTACAACTCCACAGTCCACATGCTTAAACGAAATAGTTTTTTCACGATTTTTTACACTTCTGTGCTTGCTCTTCAGCTTTATTACCCTCAGGGTAATAAAAATTCACAATCCTAGAGGAAAAAAGCATATCGAGCTGCCATGAACATTTTATTTTATCCACTATGTGAATAGGATGTCACAAAGTTGAGTTAAAAGTACTAAAAATTTGCATTTAATTTATGTTACTGTAGACACTTACATGATGGTCCGACAAAAGTTCAATTTTCCGGAGTCGTTTTGCCCCACGAACTCCTACAATTGTAGTGTAATTAATAGAATAATAATTGCTCTAATAATTCCCCATTTACTTATACATTTTGATGTTTCAAATTTAAGCAAAATACATCATTCACATTCGCCAAAAATACTCAACACATTCACCTTACTTCATAATATTAATATAAGCTAATAACCATCAGATACGTTGCATTATTTTTTCAGTATTTCTGTCATAAATCGAGATCCCTTTTTCGTCTCTTTTTATGCCTAACGCAGCTTCATCTTTACGCTCTTTTTTGTTGCATCATTGTACATTACTAGCAGAACGCGAAAGGACATAAAATTTTATTTTTAGAGGGAATCATGAAATTTTATACACCCATCTAGAAGCACCTAACGACGCACATCCGTCTTCCAGGATCGTCTAGATCCCGCGGACGTGTCCTTGATGTTCTGCAAGCATTCATCCTCGCCACGAATACTCGGCGACGGTGTAATTACAAGACACACCGGTGCTGGCCTTGAGCTAGTGTTGGTGTCCGATAAAACAGAACCTTGGCTATGTGACACCTATATGAACATTACGAACACGTACATATATAGGGTGATCCATGAAACAATGTTTGCACAAGCTCCCACTCGTAACTGCGACCTTACTAAAAATCTCTCGGTAATCGGTCGTTAATCTTCCTCAGCTTGCACTTTGCTTGCTCCTTTAATTACATTGTATCGGTTGTACTATTGTTTTTTAATACGTAGAAATTAGAATAAGTATTGAAAGTTTGTGCGTTTGTCCTTATGTCTTAACACCCTGTCACATTTATACATTTTATTAATATACAGGAATTAAATAGTAGAAGTATATACTGTCCTTTTGTTCCATTCCACTTCATTAAATATTTTATTTAATTTTTTACCTATTTTATTATCCTACTGTATTGCTTTTTATCGTAGGAAACAAATTAGCAACTGAAAATTAGGCTTCAGATATCTTTACGCTTCATTTAGAAAAATAGTGTAAAAAAACTTTTATTATGTGATTGTAAAGACTGTACAATGATGGCTGTGAGTCACCGTACATTAACAGGGATCTCTAAGATCAAAATTATTCTACGAAATCTATTATCCATAGAAATGCAAATCTAAGTCAATCAATTCGTGCATGTATTAATGAGCCATTCGAGTCATTTCATCAAAAAATAAATATTTTTATTCAAATAATAGATATTTCAAAGACTCGTTATCTAGCAAGCAGTCATCATTTTTTTAATCGTACCAGAATTTCACTTGCATTATTTATGTTAGAATTGTATTGCCCTATAGATATTACAAATCTAAAAGCATCAATACAAAACAAGCCCTAGTGTGACAGTACTAAAAATGTTTTGCAGCACAAGGTAATTAGTTTCTAATATCCCTAGTAAAAGCTATAGAGTGAAAACAAAATAATTATTCCTCAGCCATGTCGAAAATAATACCCAGAAAAAAAGTCAGAAACATCATCACAAGAAAGGGGGATGAGGATTAAATGAAATTACTTTACCAACAGCCAACGTGTACCGCAGAAAGTAACCAACAGTTCTTGCGGGCGGCATATTTTAAGAAAACACCAGCTCGAAGATCAGATTTATGCATAGAGCGTTACAGGGTTCACCCTGTATGCATGTGAGCATATATCGATTGGACCACAGGGTGAAGGGACGCTGGGCGCCACGGCGCCCTCCTTCCAACCCCTCCAGACAACAACGGCCGAATATAGTTCAGCCGATATGGGAGCTAATGAACCAATTACGCGTAATAGGGCCGCCGCCTTCGAGGAACGACTGTCTCGGTTTTCTTGGTTCCTTCAAGGACTTTCATCATTCAAATAATGCCCTCAATTATGGCCACTGTTCTGCACTTAATCGGCTTCGCGGTGCATTCGTACCGAGAACATCCATACTTTGACTCAGCACAGAAACGATTTATCCTTTTACCATTATCGTGCTTTCCCACGAGCGAACCATGCTATACGAGCTACGCTGCGAGCAGAATTTATAGAATAATTTAACCCTTCCATGCCTTAATTATTTCCGAGAGGAACAGAATATAGGATTTTTGTTAGGAACTTAGAAGTATTGGAACCTTAAATGAGATCGAGTTTAAAATTAAGGGGAAGATTGTATTAATATTTGTATAATATCTTTAGAAATGAGTTAATCGAAAATTATTACAAACTCGAGATAGAGTAGGGATATCATTCTACTTCTGTTTTTTCAACATGGATTTTCTTGAACAAAAAGCTCATACCATTTTTCTGATTTATTTCTGCACGGCGAATGACCCCCTTTGCAGACACACCATTGTTATCACCACACTCTGCATAATTTGCAAATAATTGGCAGCAGTGTAGTTGAGTTAACGGGAATAGAAAATTCTGCGAAACTAAAACGGCAGGTTTATTCGTCTCACAAACACGTCTCACATTATCAATCTATGGCATGGCGAGTTCTCGTAAGAAATCTGAGGAATCATGTAAATTACCTAATATCGTGCCAATCAACCGATGGTTTCGCGTACAAAATAGGGCTGGGATTATTCGAATAATTTAATATTCGAATATTTTACAAGTATTCGAATGCTACGAATAAACTTCGAATATTTGAGTATTCGAATGTTATTATTCGAATACTATTCGAATATCGATGTATTCGAATACTATTCGAATATCGCTGTATTCGAATAGAGCAGTATTCGAATAGTATGGTGTGAAGTGGGTCAAAATTGGCTTACAAGATTTCACAAATGAACCTCAACAACTTGATTTATAATTCACACCATACTATTCGAATACATCAGTATTCGAATACTCAAATATTCGAATAGTATTCGAATACTCAAATATTCGAATAGTATTCGAATACTCAAATATTCGAATAGTATTCGAATACTCAAATATTCGAATAGTATTCGAATACTCAAATATTCGAATAGTATTCGAATACTCAAATATTCGAATAGTATTCGAATACTCAAATATTCGAATAGTATTCGAATACTCAAATATTCGAATTATATTTGCCAAATAATTGAACAACTCAAGTATTCGAATATTCGAATACCAAATAATTCGACAAATAGTCCCAGCCCTAGTACAAAACGCGACGCGATTTTGAGCTGTTAAGAGGTGAGGCCCTTTAAAGTCGCATAAGTGGTCGATGAGACAGGAAGTTCGTTGGATTTGCGGCTCGAGGCGAATATCGTGATTTTCACAGAGAAGAGGAGTCTTTTTGCTGGGTGGCACCATGCTCCGTTGCGTCGTAGTTTTAATTAGTACGCTCGCAGGGGAATAGGAAAAAAGTCCTAACGTAGCCAACGAACGTGGCGAATCGGAACACGGGAAAGTTTTATTCGCAAACGAGGAGCAAAGGGGTGTAAAGGAAGCTTCAGTTCTACAAAAACGGGATTTGTCAATTGTCCTCTGTCGATCTTTCTGTTTTATTTTTTATAAATCACATGCGTTAAGCCAGCAATATCTACTAACCCTTTGCATTCCAAGTATTAAATTAACGTTATGTGCTGATATTATTAAAGCTGATAAGGTGGATGAAATCACAATTTGTGGAATGAGATGAATTATTAATTTTAAAAACATTAGTTGTACTACATTTTTTTACTATTTCAAAGTTCTGTATTTAGTAAGCAATAGATTTCTAATAGATTTTTCAGATAATCTAGAGTGCAAAGTGGTTAATAATCTGTTACTAAACACAGTCATTCATTTTTCTCATAGTTACCTATTCAGTTATTATTTTAAAGCCATTGTTTTAAGACACTGAAATTTTTTTAAGGTGGAACTAACTGCAGATTCGGAGCATAATAGACTTAGCCACTTCTGTCTTAATGATGATGCGATAATCTCATTAATCACAATACGTCTGCTCGAGGAACCATGTCGAAACCTAGTGTTCTCGAGGATTTTCGACTTTGCGGCTCGGAAAGTTTCGTAGCGGGTTAAGCTGCTATCTAAAAGCGACGAATGAAGTTGAAAAGAGTTAGGAACTACGGGGGAGGAGTTCCTGACTTTTGTAATGGATGATTCTATCGCAATTTACGATCGTGTTCCATCGTTCAGACCATTTACGGTTTCCTGCAATGCCACGAAAATAAAATTAATTTACCGAATGAGATACTCTTGCTTGTACTTGTTTTTCTCCATCTGACACTTCGAGATCATTCTGACCTTTGAATTATTCTATTAAACTTCTTTTATCAACTTGGAGCTGTTACGAAATAATCGTAGACACAAATATAATATTTCTTAAAATGTAGTTTTGAAAAAAAGCAAAGATTTCTAAAGAAAATTTCGTTCTTTTGTGCTCCTATTTATTTCGTGTAGTTTTAAATAAACTTTATAATAGAATTAACAACTACATCGGTGGATTCCAGAATGTAGATTAAAAAAATATTTTTCAGTGAGAAATTCCTTTAGCGCGGGTGTTCGTTTTCAGATAGACAGTGGTGAAATCGAGAGCTTCATAACAACTCGTTTCTAGGCATTTAAATGTCCACCAAGACCGATTCCGCATACATTAGCTGGCATATCCACCAACTTGGCACCGATAACAATGGCCCTTTGTTCTTCCGCCTATACGTGTCTTGCTTTACTGAGGCTACTTACGCCACATAGCTTGACAAAAAGGATAGCATTATCGGTAATGTCCGCTGCAAGCGCAAATTACTTTGCACGAAACGCTCGGACGCGGTCCATCATTCTGCGGAAATATTGCGTGATTTTTAAACTCGTGGCATTGTTTAGCGCAATGCTCATTCAGTAGAAATAGTATAAAAAGTGGAAAATGTGTAATACAATTATTATTTCGACAGCAACACATAAATTCTTCTTACCATTCGTAAATTTCTTATATTTAAACACTATTTGAAATGTATAAATTCATTTTGCAATTTGGGTGTTATATTCGTTACATGTTACAAATGTCTTGGGTGAGGTTAATCGATAATTATGTACAAACAAGTAGGAAGTATTATTCATGGAAAGTATTATCTAAATTATTTAAGGAATATATGGAAATAGTAGAAGTTGGTGAATCAATTGAGATATGAATGTCCTATTATAGTTTCTTGTCTTTATGGAAAACCGTATTTTAGGATATTGCTACGTGACCACGTAGCAATATAGCTACTCTCCCGAATTAATAATCGTGTCCCATTTTGATAAAGCGTTTAAGATCAACTCATCCTGCAAAACGTTTCGTGACTACCGACTATTTGTGATCCCGAAATTGACATCACAAACAATAATTGAATCCTGCTACATCTTTGATCGTGTAATCTATTAGTGGAATGACTGAAACTGTAATTCAGATTTGCAAATGATGAACATAGATTTATAATAAAGATAGTGACCATACGTGTCTCGTATTTTACAGAGTTGAGGAAAATTGAATAATTAATCAAATAATAATCCTTCAATTTCAATTTGCATTTTTATTCCATTCTTCTTTCTCTAAATATTGCGTAATATTATTGACAAGCCGTGATTTATGGCAGTGTACGTTAATGAAAAGGAAAAGATAAAATTAATCGATTCCCGTTTAATAGCTCATGGTCTATATTAAATGATTGATGCATGGTGTGAGTCAACGATACTACATATATTCTGTTGACGTTGTAATAACTGTCAAATCAATTGCAGATATTTTCATCTTTATATTCCATGATTTTCTAATTTGTTAGGTTGTGTAATAAACTATTCAAATGCGTGACGACTTTGTTGCGATTCGCAATACAAATTAATTAGTATCTCATAAAGCTATTTCTTTATTAAGTTCCATGAAACATTATTCGTTTAGCGATAAAAATACGTCAATATTTTTCTCCAAATAATACAGAAAAGCGTCAATTTGTTCACATAATGTCAAGAATCCATGAAACTCATTTCAGTCCAATTTTCAGAATGAATGTTTTCGTAAAGTATTAAATTGCAGAAAATTACTTTTGCAAATTGCGTGAAATTACTTTTGTGCTGAATAAACCAGCGTTAAGTACATGAGAACCCTAAAAGAACAAGCAGGGACGTTTACTATAACTTTCCCTAGAAAATAACGAAGAGAACCTCTCAAAGTCTGGCACCGCAAAGTTCAACTAATTGCACTGACCGTCTTAATTACCCTTTACGTGAAAGAATCGCAGCATTTCTATCTCACTTAACGTTCCAAAATCTTCTAGACCGTGCGGGAATAATGAATAAAATCATTGTTCCCCATTTCCCCTAATTTGCAATTAGTGACTCGTAATTACACTTGACACGAAGAAGCAAAAAATGAATATTTCAACAAAATTACTGCTTCCAACCTTCTCATCGCCCTTAGTTTCCCCTACCTATTCCCATCATTTAAAAAATGAATAATAACACATTTCCCTTGCAATTTCCATTCTCCGAAAAATACAGTTTATCCACGAGATTTTCAAAATTCATTGGGGACAAATTTATCATTTATAGAACGCCAGTTTTCAATTTTAGAAACAATGTTACACCATTCAACCTGTAAACTAGCGATAACTAGTTATCTCACCATGTTAAAATTCCTCTGCGTTGGATTAAACGAATTAATCCAGCCAGAACATTTAACAATTTCACTAAACAGAAGCAGTGAAGAGAGAGCACCATTACTTTATTTGCAATTTTCAGTGTACCTAGATAAAATAAGCTAATTAACCTTTAGCTACGTTTACGAACACCGTGCCTGTATCTGGCCAAGAAGTCAGTTTACATACTAAACACGAGAATAAGTGCAAACGAAATGGTATAGGTACGTATCTCGAATATTTTGATATTAAATATCTTTCCAAAGCAACGCAAATATTATAACAAACCTTGAACATCGATCAACGAGCTTTTTCGCATTTCGCTTGGTGGAATTAAATTACGTTGGTCAAGGCTGAGGCACTCGAGATCAATGTAATGATTGCATTACATCGCCCAGAGATGCGCGGCTAGACCACCTGTAATGGGCATGCATGATTAGTTTGGGGAATTTGCGCGAGCAACACTTAATTACCGTGTAGATGTACTTTCTGCATCGAAGCTGGACGAATTTAAAATTCATTCACGCTTTGGCAACTTTAATGACAATGCATGTAAATTGATGGTAAACCGATTACCGCGTTTAATCGATATTCAGAGTTGAGGAATTACCGTTCGTGTATCGCTGAAAATACTCGTCGCCTAGAAACCATCTCTGTGCTTCTATCAACATTTATCTATGCACAGACGATGTCTGGCAGCTGTGAGAATCAATGTTACCAAAGATTTAATTTCTTGCATTATCAGATTATGCTAGTTAATAGAATCGTGGGGAATGAAGGTGTCATTTTGTAGAATCTGGGAAACTTGAGAGAATGAATGAGAAAAATATGAAAATGCTTAACATTGGAATAACACAATTTTTGTTCAAAAGTACAGTGGTAAATTTTATACAACAATATGACTCGAAAGCTATCTACTGGAAATAGCAGCCGGCATAAGAGCTGCCGCAAGGTTTAAATAATTCATCTTCATACTCAATGATACAGAATATTAGTTTCTATCATGATAAAAGCAGGGACCCGAAATAACAGTTATTTTTTAAATTTTTTCGAAAAAAATCATTCAGAAAAAGTTAATTTTTATTTAAATGGAAGCCAGTCTTCATTAAATACTGCATAAATTTTTCGAAAAATTAAGTGATTAAAAAATATTAAGTTTTATCTCTTTTGGTTACGAATAACCATTAGTGGCAACCGAAATATTTTTTGGTCACTAATAACCATTATCGATGACCAGAATTTTTTTTGGTTACGAATAACCATTATCGTTGACGAGAAATTATTTTCGTTACGGCGTAACCAATATATATTTCGGGAATTTTTTTTGGTTACGGTATAACCAATATATATTGCGAGAATTTTTTTTCGGTTATGGTATAACTATTCAACTATAGAATATCTGGAATACGAACTGTGGGTATTAGGAGCCGCGACGTAAAAGAAAATTTGAATATAGGCAGGTATAGACGTGTGTGTAAGAGTGAAACAGCATCCCACGCTGTGCACTATCTCTTTTCAACAGCGCGCCGCGGCTCCTAATACCCACAGTTCGTATTCCAGATATTCTATAGTTGAATAGTTATACCGTAACCGAAAAAAAATTCCTGCAATATATATTGGTTATATCGTAACCAAAATAATTTCTCGTCAACGGTAATGGTTATTCGGAACCAAAAAACATTCTGGTCATCGATAATGGTTATTCGCGAACAAAAAATATTTCGTTTGACAAAAATGGTTATTAGTGACCAAAAAATATTTCCGATGACAATAATGGTTATTCATAACCAAAATCATTTAAACAAAAATATTAATTCTGATGCCATAACTTTTAAGATTTAGGTTATAACAGTTATGGTCCCTGGATAAAAGATTTCCAGCACCTCCTGTCTGACTTATTATCGTGAGCGCTACTGGCACTCCGTTCACTATTATTTGCGATCGATAATCTAATTAGCATTTCCATTAACATTATGGTTTTATTATTATTCTCATTCTCCTTTGCTTTATTTTCGTATCTTCATTGATTTAATTTACCATTTACGATAATCACAGTCTAGACAGTGTCTGCTTACCAAGTGACTTGAAGTTCACATTCATGCAACTGAATAATTAATCAATAACTTTTAAAATCTCATCTATTCTCTTCGATGCACAATTCCAATATCTGTGCTTTGTTCCATTTATCGACAGCCAAATGCGCAATAGATGACATTTAATTAATCATTTCGGTCGGGGCATGCTGAACGCATATTACCATCTGTAATTTTAGGAGCATTATTTTAAAGTAGAATTAACTGCAAATATCCTGGTAATCGAAGAGAGGTACTTCGATAAGCTTTTCGCGTAAAATTGGTTGATTTTATACATATTTGTCAAAGATCTCTTTGTAACTTTACACGTACGTTGGACTATAAAATACAATTAAGCTGCAATAAAACCGTTTCTCACTGAATGTATCTATTATCAGGATCTATTAATATCTGCGTCAGTAGTCGATTAAAATTCTAAAGATAACTGCAATAAAAATAAAACCAATAAAATGAAAATAAGGCAAAATTAATAACAAAAATAGATTTTACAGAGGTCACTCATATTCCATGATATACCTCACACCTTCTAGCTCTAATTTCACTCGCAACTGTGATACGACCTGGTCTGCAAAGAATGAAATAAAAATGTGCAGACATCTCAATCTCCAATAAATGGTCGTGTCCACGTCGTGAATATCCTATTACAAATGCACTTACTACTCCCATCATATAATTTCACTCGCAACTATAAAACCTAAGAAACTAAACCTCCCATACACTTCACAATCAATCTCAATCGTCGCCAACCCTTTCCCCCTGTGCACTCCAACACCAAAGCCAGTGCATGTAATTCGTCAAGAATACCCCCATACATTCCGCAACTTCCCGGTTCAGGATTCCTTCTCTTGCAATCGTTACCCCTAGAGCAACTATATCGCAACCCACCCCTGAAGCTCATAATCAATCTACAAACACGCTCCCTTACGTCATCTACTGTAGCACTTGCACACACGGGGCACGAAACCTATGAAAACACTCCGCCCGGAGATCCCACCCTCTTGTTGGGCCAATTCAACCGCGCTGCCGGCCTCATCCCCCTTGCAAGGACATTAATTTCCGCACGACCGAAGGGTAATTCAATGCGGTCGATTCTCCAAGCGAAAGATACAATCGTACGCGTATCCGGTACTCCGTTTCCCATCGCGGTGTTCCAGGATCCCGCGGCGAATAACAGGACGAGGGACGAGGGGCGAGTATCGAGGGGGTTCGAGGGGGCCGGGATGAGGAGGGATAGGTGTGGGTGGTAGGTGCTGGCTGGCGAGGCCGTGGCCCATTTTCACGCAGTGACGTCAACCCGTATCCCCGGATACGTCACCGGATCTCGTAAATGTGTTAAGTTTTACCCGCCATGGGGGATCGTTGTACACGATCGCCTCGTTTCGATGCGTTCGAACGTCGCCGCACAATCTATAAACGCACTTCCCCGCCCGCTACGTGGAAATCCACGGGGCTACGCGCCGCGGGTGCTTTTCCTTGGAGATGCAGAGGGGAGGCTGATTGAGAAGAAACGCGGTTGTTTGGATGGAAACCACGGAGTGTGGTTTACCAGCAACGAATTAAGGGGACGAGGCTTTAGCTATTGAGAATGGGGATTCCTTCTGACGGGTTTGATGAAGGGTGGTTTGCTTCTATTGCCTTATGAGTTTGTGAATAAATAGTGTTTTATAGCGATATGGTTGAGATGATTTGAAATTTCATACATTTGCACCTTTGAAGATAAGATTAGGGTATCTTTTATGAGGGATGAAAATATGGGAGGGTGTTAGTTTGTACTTATACTGTCATTTTTGTGGGTGAAGAAAATGAGTTTCTTTTTAATTTTTATAAAAAGAAGGTAAGCTTTGCTAATCTTTGTATTTCTGATATTTAAAAAATGGAGAGGTTTATAAATTTTCCTAAATTTGAATGTGAGATGCTGACGAAAGTAGCTGTCAGTGAAAAAGAACACAATTTACACGACGGATAGTTAGGATAAGATTTCAAATTTGAGAAGCGGGTAATTTTCCAGCAATCTGAAAAAGTCTTCAGTTCTGATTGATTTATAGGTCTCCAATGTTAATGCGAGGAATTAAAGCAACTCTGCTTTTTTACTTTTCCCCTGTACATTCATTAGCTTCACTGTGACCAGCGAACCTTAAGTAATACTTTCGACTGTTATTAATTACAAACTAAAATGAGAATTCTACGTAAACAATTACTTCAAGTTCAAACTCAAAGAAATTGCACTTGGAAGATTCAGCAATAACAGAATTGCTGGGTACTTTAACAGGCAAGGGAAAATGGGAAACAAATGCTAACGAGATATTTTTCTATGAGCAAGGTTTCGATTTTCAATTAGTAATTAATACCAGCTGGCATTACCATAACATTACCCATTGAACTGTCTAATTGTAAATTTAACTAGGCGACTCCATCCCAGGGTTAGATTATCGTTTCTATGTAAATGCGTTCGGTTTGCATCTGTCGGCTGTCCCTGATCACATATGGAATATTCAGCAGGAGTACACTCCAGGTACAATAGTCCCGCGCACGGGAATTTCCTGGAATCGAAGTCAGGTGCAATATTCTGCAAGTGCTCCAGAAATTTCCGGGCGAAAGGATATCCGATCGCGTTAACGGTAAGCGTCGTTGTCGATAAATTATTTTGTGTACCTGTTCAAGTTACGTAGATTACATAGGTGGGCGAATATGTGTACGTACTTTGTGTTCGTGTGATTCGTTGCCACAGTAACTCGTTGTTCTAATCCTCTTAAGATACACAAAAGAGAATTTATAGACAATTTGGCTGGTTAGTATAAAATCTAGTTCAGCAATTCGATTACCTAATTCTCTGTTTTGCTATAATTTTCATAAATGAGATTTATCTAGTAATTCTATATTTTGTTTCTGTGTTACATGGGAATCTTAAGTTAGACGACGAGTGTCTTCGAATATTAGGCACAGAGAAGAGTAATATGAGCATAGTTTAATTTCTAAATAGTTCCATTAAAAAAGCATTTATCTGAGAGATCCGAATTTAAATTCTGGTCCAGCAATTCAATCAACTAATCCTTTTTCGTCGCATACCTTAGTATTCTGAGACGAAGTGATATCTATTAAACAGAATATAATGAACACAGAAATACCTACAAACTAAAGTAGATTTCAAATTCAAATCCCAAGAAGCTACCCCCTCTGCAATAAATGAACTCAACGAAGGGTGTATCGAAACTAAAGTCGAGGAGTAAAAAAAATAGAACCATAACTTGTCCGATGGGCCACAGTTTCTAGGGCATTCGTCGCGCAGAAATTGGATTGGCAAACGATCTATGTCGCGAGGATCAAACAAAAATGGCAATTTCCCCGTTGCGTCATCGTCCCCGTGTAGGTGTGAGGTAGTAAAAACGAAGTGCTCGAGTCTGTACGATAGGGGGAGGCTGGTATAATCGAATAACACGAGATGACGCGTAAAATCTACAGCTCGATCGATCGTTCGGACGATCATGTACCATGGATACACATACACCTACGCGTGTTCCAAAGTCCCTTGAAACCGAACAGGTGCAATGGCTGCGCGTTGTACACACCAATGATATACGGGCACACGATTTAAACCTCGTGTTTGTTCACGGGACATCTGTCAACGCTCTAGTGACACAACAGAGGTTCATGGAACAGTAAACAACGGCGGGGGTCTTTGATTCCAAATCAAATCCTTTCGAGCATTCGTCCAATGAACCGCACCAGCTTAAATACCGAGCGTCCGACTATTGCCTTGCTACAGACAATTACAGTCGGCGATGGACGTTCCGAGTGTAGGCTACCTTTCTGGCGAATGGTATACGTTTTTCAGGGCGATCATTGCGCCACGAAGAATGCTGGGAATTATTGTGCAATGCACGCATTGGAGTTAAGATATGAGTCTGCTTGTTCCGCGACTCTACGTTTTGTCCATAATTATATTAAAATAATCACTTGCGAAAGACACATTATATTAAATATTCTGTAACTGCAGTGTGCTAAGAGGGTCCTAGAGCTTGTTCACATTCTGGTCTGGTGAGAAAATGGAAAGGGAAGGAGAAGGGAGATTTGGGGCTGGTAATGGACCCATTAGTAATTCAGTGAAATTTTCGTTAAATTTGGAGATGCTCGGTGGTTGAACTAAGAATGTATATTGGGAGATGTATGATTCGACGAGAACTGGGGTGAAGAGAATGAGTGAGAAGGTCTGCGATGGTGGTATATTGGAAAATTTATTTTTCGTTGGAATCTTTTATTATTAATGAGACTTTTTACTAGTTTCCAATTGCTAAACTTTAACGGTAGTTTATTTATATACATGTAGTTTATAAATTCATTCAGGTACTAATGGATAATTACTTAAATAGGCTTGATTATAGGCTTGATTAAATAGGCACCAGTAGTCGACCATGTATCTCGACCACTTTCAAAAAAACATGAAAAATAAGGTTTTTAGAAGTGACACTCTTTTGAACAAAGTGCAGTTCTCTAACTGCACTCTAACTGCACTAAAAACCTTATTTTTCATGTTTTTTTTTTAAAGTGGTTGAGATACATGGTCGACTACTGGTGCCTGTACCCTATACTGAATTATTTTTTCTACTAAGTGTTTAATTTTGTTTAATCTACTGTTGATGATATCGATTAGTGACATAATAACTATATAATCACCCCTTACTCCAAACTAAAAGCCTTCTGCAACTTTTTCAACCACTTATTTCCACCATAAGTTCATCTTCAATTATACAAGTCGAATTCCTATAGCTGCAACTAAAAAGAAAGTTGCATGCTTGGTTTGAAACCTATCCCTTACTTGCACTTAAAATTGTGATTTAAATTTCTTATGAGATTGCTTGAGTATAAGAAACTTTCTACTCCACCTAGACCTCCTTTGAATATTGTATCCGCGAATCTGTAGATGGATAATTTACTACCTCCGTTTAGTAAGGTAATGAGCAGCTGAACTTCAATAAAAAAAAATGAAAATCCCTTTACAGGATACAACATTTTTTCTTCTGCGAAAGTTACGTTGTAATATTCCACGCGACTTTTCTGACACTCCCGTTTTCTGAAGCCTCCCTCATCTTTGGAAGCAAGGTCACTGCGTGAGTTCACGCAGGACAATTTCATCCCCTTCTGTGAAAGGACCCATTCACATAGACGGTATAAAAATACGTCATTCAGATATAGGCGTTTTTTCAATAAGCAGTTACACGTGGAATTTTACTCTATCCCTTCGCGAACAAAAAGTTGGAGAGCTGTGTGATCACCACATGGGCTAAATTGCATTAAAGTTAGTTTATACAACAAGGACAGGGGTGACGTGCATCAATAAGGTGTCGAGACATTTATTCATCGATCTCTCATAAAAATATTAGATATTGTTTAAAGTAGCTTTCAAGGGACACTCATTAGAAAACATAAAAGTTTATTTTTAAGATTATTATGCATTTGGAATACTTCCTTTGCAAAAAGTAAAAAGGTGAAGAATTCCTTTGCAGAAAAGAAGACCCCCTTTGAAGTTCTCTTCTTATCGAATGAAAAGTCTTTAGGAGAACGTATATTAAGAATAATTTGTATGTCGTTATAAAATTACATTCTTTATTCGCGCCTTAACTTTTACTTACTTCTATGCACAAAAGTCACTGAAGATATAAAACAAAATGTACATTTTAAAGATTAGATACCCTAGAAGTTGAAAAAGTTCCAAGCAATTAGTGAGCCACGATTCTCGCAAAAATCTTTGACAGGATTACAACGAACGTCAAAAAGAATTCTCGCCCTTTCCATCCTATTGTTGTAATTTTTCATATTATTTTCCAGCGTATCTATTTAGGGCTTGGTTTCGAATATCTAAAGGGAAAAATCACGTATTCGTTGCGTTCTCTTTTACGAACGTCATTGCCTGCCTTCGCCAGGATGAACGCGAGATTGGACTTTCAAAGGGGAGAATTTTCTGTCTAGTCAAATTTGTTTTTATCGCCACGCACTGCTTCGTACTTCTACGGTCAATGCTCCACCACGAACGCAGTATCAAAGGTATACAAATTTTCTTACAAAAAGAAAGTTTATTTCTAATTTACATTGCATCAAGTCTGACGCGATTTGCGTAGTTGCCGCTGAAAAAATTATCGAATCAAGCGGACTGATAACCTTCTGAAAAATATGCATCGTACTGATTGCTATCCTACGTTTGCATCGATATTGCATGCGGATTCAGTGGAACATGCAGGGCAAATGAGATTCTGTCTTGCTCATCCATGGGTGCATTCAAAGGATCGCAATTCCATCGCCAGATGATTCGCAGTTTTTTGAAAGTCGCGAACTGGATAAATTGTGACGTGCACATGTAATAATTGATACCTAAAAAAATTAGGTAAAATATCAAGTTGAAGAGCAACGGAGACAGAAATCATTTGTCGTTTAATTTTTAGTGATTGCGAGCTTCGAAGTTCCTGTAGAGAAATTATTCTCCACATGACAACAGGCAAAATTCGTGAAGTACAGTATCGGAGCTGTGATATTTCACCAACGAGAAAGAGAAAAATTGCGATAACGCCAACGCAAATAAAATTTTATCGTCGGCTGGCTTGGATTTATGAGGCATTGGACCGAGCTCGTTTCATGTGTTCTGTATTTCGTTAGTCTGCACACACCTTTTTTTTAAAAGTCGAATTCGCGTTTGACAACTGGACGAGGTTAATGTAATTTTGAGGATAGGGTTCAGTTTATTTTTAATCAATTTTGGTGCGGTGCAACTCTCCCTGTTGTTTATACTATCGCGTTCAATAAACTTGGGGCTTTCTAAAAAGAGATTCGAAAGGACATGAATCGTTTTGTTTATTTTATTTACACGATAATAGATCCTTCGATTGCTTCTTGGAGGGTAAAACTAGCAAATCTTCCTATTTTAAGATGTAATTTATTATAACATATGGCAAAATGTTGCTTCTTCAAATATTAGTTAATTAAAATTCTTGTGTGTTGTTTTTAAATAATTTGGAGAATGGAATTGAATCAGAACTCGGAGTGTTTAAATATTCCCAAAAGGCTTAACTTTGGTATGTATACTGAATTTTATCTCTAAAGAATTACTCTTGGTTTGTTCATCTTATCAGATCTCTCACGCGATGTAGGTGTCATCAGTAACTATTGGTTTAAGCTTCAGTACAAGCACTGCTTACAGAGAATTATGTCGCTTACCAACCGTTCTTTTGTAGATTGTGACTAATTCATTTAGATAGACGTTAGATAAAAACTTCGTACCAGATATGTAAAATGAAGATGAACTGTGTAATTAAGTAAACATTTCTTTCCACGTGCTTATCTTGGTCGACAGCATTTGGTTATCATTATGGTTTTCAATTCTATTTTTTTTTAAACAATTTAGAATTGGAAATATTATTCTGTACTTATATTTTGGTTCAACAGATTAATCATCTTTTGAAAAAGATAAACGAGTTTGTATCTATAAGAGATGGCCAGACATTCTTTAAGAATTTTATATAGGCAATAACTTTAATAATAATGCATTTATTATTCGAAGGAATACTGAATATGAAAGAAAGAATAAGGTTTCAATCTTCCGTCTGGTTGCTATTTGCATCTACAGCGTGAATCGATTTTTTAGTTATAAATTTTAGATTGTACGTTCGAAGGTACGTCTATATGCGTTCCCTAACGATCGAAGAGTGTCTTAATAAGAACTGTTCAAAAGGCTGAGGTATAATATTTTTGCATGGACGTAAGAGGAAATTTGAAATTGAACAGTGGGAATAATACTTTTGGGCCATAAATTTAATTGAAACTTTTTTCTGACGAGAAATAAAATGTTTGCTAATGAGAAATAAAATGCTTGCAGAAATTTAAATTATAAGCTGCTTGTCACTAAATATTAAAAACCTAATTGTAAGATTATCTATTGCTTTTGGAGAAAAGAATATTTGTCTCGAAGAAGATAATAATAACTAATGTCTCTTTTCCTCAACTTAACATTTTTTAGAGCTTCAAAACGAAATAATAAATTTTTGTTTTTATCGTGTTCTAGTAGATAGGTACACACGGAACACCTATTAATTTATCTTACTATTATTATTATTCGATCTTCGTCACATCAATATTTTCAATCAAAACAACACGTTTGTTTCTTTCATAAACTTTCTTAAATTGCCAAAGCCAATGATTAAATTGCCAAAGCCAAATATTTCAGGATGTAATGTTAAAAAACCCACACGTTCCTCATCGACAAAATTCCACTCGATACAAATACGAAGATATTCGAATACAGTGTTAAATTGCACAGCACTATGTTTACCACAACTCATTGCTACTTTTAACATTTTCTACCTTCTGTCTGTCAGCATCCTCCACAATCTTAACCCTGGAACACCAACAATTATTCAATATTCTTCTAAAACAAACATTTCGTAAAATTTACCACTCTCCTGATTTTTATATTATCACACAATATCGCAAATTTTATCTTTGGTTAATAGTGTTATATTACAAACATATTATCTGGAACAATTAGTGCATATTAATGCCCTTAGTGGTCATCCTTAAATTACGTAACGGTAATTTTGGCAGTTTTTTACCTCGTCCCACCCCTAATATAAGAATTCGTAAAATTTTATATTCCAACCCCTCCTTACCCCTTTCTTTAAGTAATATTTTTTACATTCCATTGTTCAGTTACTTAAATCCTGTTAAAGGTTTACATAATTTATCTAACTTGTTTTCGCGAGTGTGATGAAACACCAACTTTTAGGCTACTGATATTGAAAAGTGGGTTCAAAAATATTACGTAAATCGTTGCCTCACTCCCTCTCCTCCTCTTGTAAGAAAACGCGACCGCCTCCTCCCCAAAAAACCTTACGTAATTTAAGGACGACCCCTTACACGCTTCGTTATAAACAACGCAAAAAATGACGATCATTTGTGTTCGGGGGTTAAAGATGCAAGCAATATCATGTGCACATAAATGTTTCATCGTTGACGAATGCAACGGTATCAGCTCCGATGTTATCAAACATCCGTAATTAAATCTCCATAGACCATGATTCATTTATTACAATATTTCACGAGCAATTAAACTAAACCAGTGAAATTGGATACTCAGATCGATGCGTCTGCGATGCACCCTCGTTGCGCTCTTTCGCGTGCTCTGCGTTTCAGCGCGTAAAATAAACATAGCGGCTGCAGATCGCGTGGAGATCAAAGGGGAACGTACTTTCGATCTAATTTACTTAAAACTTTTTGTGAACGTGGCTTTCCTCAGCATCTCTGCTGTAGACACACAATTATCTAGATCGCTTGCGGCAGCTTCGACGAAATATTTAAAAGGGGATATATATCGATACGCGGCTATGTAGCTGGTGATTCGATTACTCTTTGTCCAGTCGAAAGCAGAAAAACCGTTACACACGAGTATCGTTTTCAATCAGCTAATGTTTAAACTTGATTTAAAGCCAATACATTATGTAACTTGCGAAATTTAATGAAAGAAATAGGAATAATTATTGTTGCAAATATTGAACGACACCACTGTGGCTTGAAGACAACATTTTCGATTACTTTTCTTTTCATAACATTCTGTATTGGGTATGCCATTAGGAACTCAAATCGTGATTACAATTTTTTTGCGTAAATTAATTGCAGTAATATTACTTCCCTTAATGGATATTATTAAACTTATCGATATACTGACGTAACTAATGTCATCAGAAAACATCAACTTATCCTCGCCACCCATCTCAATTACTTGCATTGAAAACAGAATTACGAACTCATCAATTTCAACACTAATATCCATAAGCCCTCGCTACACAAAAAATCCCGGTCCTCACGCTTCACTTCCACTCTCCATTGAAAACCAATCTGTCGATTCCAAATCGCATCAAATCCAGATCAAGTATCTCCCACGTAATCTTGCCAACTCTCGTTCAGATTTTCTTTCGTTTCGTCAAGTTCCTCCGACGGGAGGGAGAGAAAAAGAGTCTCTCCAAGCAACGTTTCAATTCGCCAAACTAAATTTCTAATCCTTCAATAACCATCGCCTCGAATCCCATTAATCTTCGTCTCTCGCTGTTTCAGATCACCGCCGCGACCCTTGTGAATGATGGGGCGCATCGTCGAGCGCTGCGTTCCCTTAGTTCGATTACCCCTCGAAACGAGATCACGGATTAAAAAAAAATATGGAGAGAAGCGAAGGGGGCGCGTTGGAAGATGGAGCCCGATGGTGTGATAACATAGCCGCATTGCGGCACACAACCACCATGCCTGGTGCTCGCAACGTTGCCTGAAGCGGCCGTAGAAATTCCTCCTGTGCTCCCCGCTCTTTCCACACATTAACGTTCCCATTCAACCACCTTCGCGTCGTCGTTGCGTCGATGCACCAGTGGGTTCAATGTGCAGCACGCATCGACCGCCAGTTGTTAAGGTAAGATTGAAACCGCGAAGCAACTCATCATTTCTTACGAAAGCAGGCGTGCAGTAACGCGCCGCGCAGGAAATATAGGGAGCAACTTGAGACACTGTTGAGTGGTCTTTAAAGCGGCACTTTTGAGGCATGTGAAATATGTTTTTTGGGTGCTTATTATAGGGGTAGTTGTGGAGACACGTGACATATAGGAAGATATGTTGGAAGATATGGAGCTGAATATTTGCATTCCTTTTGATGGTCCCTGTGAATTTTGTCTAACCAGGTTTTCAGATTTCTAATTTAATTATGAATAGTGAAATTATTATCTGCTTGCGCATATGTATTCAGGGGTTTCAGGTGTGTGTAGTTCTTAATGTCTCACACCAGAAAACAGCTTTATTGTCCCACCATAGGCTGATTTTTAAACGACTTCAAAAAGAGGAGGAGGTTATGTATTCAACCCGTGTCTATTTTTTTTTTATGTTTGTCCCCTCATAACTCCTCAGCATATGGACCGATTTTGATAATCTTTTTTTTATTCGAAAGAGGATGGTGCCCCGGTGGACCCATCCTACGCGGAATCAATATTGGCCCAATATTTTACCAGTTATAGTTAATAATAGTAATTTATATGTTTGTCTCCGCATAACATCTCAGCATATGGACCGATTTTGATGATCTTTGTTTTATCATTTATATTTATACCAGTTATAGTTAAAAACTAAAAAGTTGAAAATAAAAAAATTTTAAAAAAATTAAAACCGACATAAAAAAAATAAAATTGCACTAAAAAGTAAAAAATAATTTTGTCCCTTATTTAATCTACTACTCTCATATTTTTTAAGTCGGTGCCAGATTTACACAGTGCAAATGATGAGACACCGACTTAAAAAATATGAGAGTAGTAGATTAAATAAGGGAAAAAATTATTTTTTACTTTTTAGTGCAATTTTATTTTTTTTAAGTCGTTTTTATACTAGTTCTAATTGAATTACAAATTTTACCATACGATTATACGTAATATGTAAGATAACAGAAAATTCGGAAGGGATAAGTATTGTATATGTAAATGAAACTACCCTCAGTAGGGTTCAATTGTTGATATTTTCTCGATTTCAGCGATTAATAAATAATTACTATCATTTACATCTCTCTTAACATTACCAGTTGAGAAGAAAAAGTGTTAGGCGTCAAACCCTCGAGGACAAGGGTCCTCTGCTTATCATCGCGTTTAGGTTAGCAGATGTCTATTTTTTATCAGCTCAAGCTTTGGGCTGTTTTCTAGCCATTGATTGCCGAGGTTAGAGTCATCACCTAAGCCGGATCCGGGGTTTCCAGGGGTTAAGGGTTCTACTAGGGTGGCCTCGCATCGACCTTTTTGTACTTTTGCCAACGCACATCTTGAACCCATAAATTAAGCACCGATGTCACCGTAGATACTTTGCAGCGTAGCTTCAAAATCGTAAAACTGCCCTTCCTCACGCCTCTCAACCATCGTCGATGTTGACACGCCTCCACCAATAGACAGTTTTATTTTATCACCTCTTCGTTGTAACTCCGCCAATAGTTTAGTTTTGTTACCACCGTAGTCTTAAGACGCCACCCCTGCGAGGGATTCTGTAGTCGTCCTTCTCCAGATTCTGTGCCGTCTAAGCTATAGCAATTTAGAATCTTGTGAGCGCTGCTTGCGAGCAGAACATTTAAGTTATCACTTGTTCCTTTGGAAGAAGTGTAAACATCTTCCGGTATTATCAATAGTTGAGTTTATGTTTAAGAATATAGAATAACTTGTTTTTTTGTGTTCTTACTCAACCACCCCCATCACATTGCTCCTTATCCTCGTACGTCAGTTCAAATTTTGGGCTCTTGCACGACATCACACTGCAAGAGAAGATTTGCGACCTCCAAAAAAAGCGACGCTATGCCACAACATTACCACTAGGAAAATTATTACGTTGATTAACCCTCATCCGTCCCTCGTTCTACTTTGACACAGTTTTCCCGTAATAAGTTATACTGTTCCATTATTTGTGATAATGTAAACAAGCAGTATGTCCCGCACATCCTTTTATCGTATGCGAAATTTGTGAAAAATATAAGACGTACATGCTAACTCATCAATTTGAATAAAAACACATCGAAAAGTAACTGTTTACCTTGTCGTTTCATTAATCATTTACCACTCTGTCAATTTGCCACCGAGGGACAGATTTAGTTCGTGAAATGAGGAACGGATGAGGGTTAAATATTCATTACTCACCGTCTTCGCCAAAAATAGTTGAATATCGAGCACTTTATCGATCACGTTTCCAATTTGTGGGTGATAAAATAAATACCTCCCCTAATGTAAATTTTCAAGCACAGAGTGTCTCATATCGACAATTTTACTGACTTGCTCCTTCACAAGAATAAGCGAAAAGTCAATCAATTTTATTTTTATTTCAAACAGAACTTCGTCTTTGAGAAAAATGATCAACGACTCTAGATTGTAGCACAGGTTAGGATGTACCCTGTACGCTGTTAAAACCGTCGTCGCTAACAAATCTCGTCGCATCAGCATCATTTCCACAGCCATGTTATACGATTGGCGGTCGTTCGCGGAAACTCTTTCAGGATTTGCCCGTGTATTCGTTGTTTCCCAGGGAATCCTCGGCTTGCAGTTGTTCCGTACAAGCGCGACACGACCTACGAGCACGCTCGTTAATTGCTTGAAACTGCGGTAAGCTCGCCTCTCCAACTCCTATGCTCATTAAACCCGCTGGCGATTCTGCGAGCGTAAACGAGGCGACAAGCCACGTGATAAACACCTGCGAATCGTCATGAATGACGCTTACTCCGTCGTTATCACTTAAGGGATGCCTATTCGTTGATATCACAAGACCCCGTGCACATTCATCTTCGCGTGACTGAAAAATGCTGCGAGGTAGTCTTGTCGTTTTTAATTCAATTTCGGGGTCATTTAAACTCGAGTGGCTTTGAAATACGTTGGAAACGCGAAGCTGGGTAATGGAACTCATAGTGAGAAATATAAATTTTGGTAAACATGTGGATTTACAAATCAATTGCTCTTGAGATGTTTAAGCTTCGAGTGAATAATATTTGGAGTGATTCTTTGCATCGTTGATAATATATTAAATATTATTCGTTCTGGAGTTCGTTATTACTCTTATTAGCTGTTTTTACACGATCACTGTTTCAGAATATCAAGCATTTTGTAATGCATGTAATAATATAAGAAGCTATCAATTCCACGATTTGAAGATCTGAATATCTTAAGCAGAATTACTTTTTGAAACGTCTCCTTGTTACAACCTTTTACTCTATTTTCATGTGTTCTATGGAACAGTGTCTGCTTACAGTTGTAAAGAAGAATCACCGATCTCAGTAAATAAAGTGATCAATTTAGATAAATTCCAACACCTCGAGTAAATAACGAATGTGTATTCACATACATCATCTACCAAAGAGAATATCGTAAAGCATTATTTATTGACGTGGATCGTGCATTAAAACTTGATGGATTTAATTACATAAGGATTTCCATCATTTCGAGGCGACGTTAATTGAATCAGACATTTATCTTAATTGAAATCTACACTGGGTACTTCAAACCCAATGATCTACAAGCTTCATGATGGTAGTGCACTTTATATGGTCTCTGAATATTCCGTGTACTTTTATAAAATCGATAAATAAACCATCGCGATATTGTGCCCCCAATTGTGGTGATCAAGTTATGTTCAGGAAGCTTACGACTGCGTTGCTTCGTGATCCATTGTGTAACAGACATATTAATAAATATTCATGAATTTGACGAGACAGCATCATGAAAGCACGCGGCATGATTGGCTGCAGCCAATCATTATAAAATGTTGACACCAGCAGCAAACCATCTGCCATTCTGTCGACTGTACACAGAGCGGAACGTTGCCCGAATATTCTATTAAAATCAAAGCCGAATGGTAGAGTAGCAACAAATACATGCCGGGATTAATTATGTTATCGTTTCGTTAGCTTCTAATTAAAGAGTCACGAGGCAGTGTATCGCGAGATACACGAGGATGAGCGCCCTTTTAAATTACCGAGCCTAGACGCGAAACCTCATTATAATTTTTGCATACTGCAAACGCGCGCGCACATTCCCACTCCCTTAATAATAAATTATTCGGAACGCAGTAGCTGATTCAACGGGGCGTAATAATTAAAATCGACGTATTGTTCAAACGTTGAATAATTAATTGTCGGCCACTGATTGGTTTACTTTTCCACGCCAAAATGACCGAATAACGCCGAAAATGGCCCAGCTTGAATAAAAGTGATATTTGTTTTTGATGTTTTTATCAAACTCTCATAGTAATTGAAACACGTTTCGTTCACAGACACAGGTTGTCTTTGTATAGCGTAGTATAGACGAAACGAAATCAATAGCAGAGGTAATAGCAGCACTGTCATCAACAACATTTCAGGCAATCTTAGTGGCAGAAAGGATTGTGACTCGAGTCTTGAAATGACAGATATGCATTTTGTGTGTGGCCGAGCGATGGGACGCAGTAGAGAAGCTCAACATCTGCGCGGACAAACTTTCGCGCACCGACAGTGTCCGGCCAAAGTTGTGTGTACAGCCATTCATAGGTATCTTGCAGAGAATGACCGTCAGAGACCAGTTGCTAATCTACCAGACCTCTGTGACCGCATTGTAGAGGCTTGTCACGCGACGGAGTACACCACGAATTCCCGAACGTGTTCGACAATCGATGAGACGATACTGTGAAGCATGCCTCCTTGTTGAACGAGTTCTCCTCAAACACTTTCACCAATATGTAACTTTAGAAAGCTACAACTCGAGACGGGAGCATTTACAAAGTGTGTGAGATAAGTGATCTTTATATAATATTTTTCAATGACATACCGTAAACATATATTAAAGAATGAAAATAACAAAAATTGTATGCATTTTCACACTTGTAAAATACAAACGATGCAATGCTATGATATGACACTTAAAGCAAATGTAAAAATGTAATAAAATTTTGATATTATATAACAAAATTTTCCAAAAACATTACAATGTTCCTCCAATTTGCGGTTTGATGACATTCTGTACAAGAAACTTAAAGATCAGAAGTCTACTTTAAACTCTTGACGATTGCTCGTCTTGTTCCAAAAAAGCGAAATTTAGTGACATAAAAATTTCGCCGAGGATGGATTAAAATGTGCCCGAAGAATGAAACTACAAAAGGTGTACGAGAAAAACAGCGGGATACCAAATAGCAAAAGAGTGCCTATTGCTTCCCCCTGTACCTCGGAAGTTGATATTCAACGCGTAACGAGCAAGATTAATATTGATTGCGTTAACAGTGGCCCAGTAGCTAATTAGGAAGCGCGTTAACGTGATAAATGGTAGCATCGTGATTTATTGTCAATGGGTACAATACCATTGAGAGCTGCGTGAAAACGGCCAAGCCAGTCGCTTGGGGTTTATATTTCTTTCAACTGTGTTCGAATTGAAATTCAGTCAGCACTGTGGGCTGGACTGAATTAATACCACTTATATCAATGCTGATTATATAATAATTGTTATATATATACTGGGCATTATTAAACAATCAAAGAACACAAAGACTTAGAAGCCCGGAAAAAGTATACAAGTTCAGGATTTTTGGGGGAAAAGTATAAGTGAAAATCATACACAATGTTTTTCTACTAAAGGATACATCTTTTAATTATATTATTCTAAATTTTCATGAGATATTATTATTAACTGAAGGAGATATCGGTTTGGATATAAGTCGTGTTTTTTTTTAAGAATTAGCTGGTGGACATTTCGTGGGCTACACAATGCATCTAAAAGCAAAAATTCAAATAGATTTTAAAAATAAATAACTTTCAGAAATACATGATATTCTCATATTTTAATTTTGCTTTCAATTTTGCAATAATGGAAATGCATGCAAAGGCTTCTTAATAAACAGAAAAGAAATTTCCACGAAATTCGATATTTCAACTTTAAACGGTCTCCTTTTTTACCAAAATACAATATTAGGATTCGGCGAACGTCAGATACTTCTATAAGATATTCCTTTTTAAAATCTATTTGAATTTTTGCTTTCAGACGCATCGTTTGACCTAGGGAATTTCCACCAGTTAATGTTTAAAAAAAATACATCTCACATCCCTGCCAATATTTCCTTTAGTTCATAATAATATCATGAAAATTTAGAATAATATAGTTAAAAGATTTGTCTTTTCGCAGAAAAACATTATGTACGATTTTCACTTCTACTTTTCCAAAAAAAATCCTGAACTTGTATGCTTCAAACCATTCAAATACCGTAAAAATTTTCAAAACTTTCAAATTAAGGAATTAAAATGGCGAGTTGATGTGTGAGTGCCGAAAGTGAAAATTTTCAATATTTTCTTTCCAATCACAGAGACGTTGGCACTTATGATCTCAGCTCTATCTTGCGACAGCCGTAGACACTAAAATAATTTAATCCAGCACTTACAGCGTTTACCACCGCATTCAGCATATATCTTCAACTCCTCGATCGTTGAAACTCGAATATTCAAACTGTTTCGATTTTTTCATCAACATTAGAAGCGATTCAAAAGATCCCATTTTCGTAAGATTCGTTTGGCCTTGCCTGCGACGGTTTGACACTGTTCCCAGGGGTTGCAAGGGCGATCAATGGGATCCAGCGATTTGCAAGGTGTACACGGGAAATCGCGACGGGACGATCGCTGGAAGAGGGACGAACGACAACGTTATCTCTCGTAATTAAACGGTCTCGAGCTCGCTATCGATCCTCGTTCGCAGAATTAACTCCGCGCGTACGTTCGTGTGCGTCTATAACGGGGAATCTGGCGCGCGCGTGTGCGAGCCTTTTTGTTCCCGTACGTGTGTATCGCTTCAATGCGCATCGCCGCCTTCGTTAACGAAATCTTGCTAACGAACAGTTTGCTGCCTAATCTTGTTTGAAAATATCGGAGCGGCGAGGAGGTGCATTTCATTTCCTTTTTTTTTTTCTCCTCGTGGACGGACCGTGGAATAAATTGACTCCCTTTTTCGACCAGTAAATTGACCTGCCCGCCTGGCGAACTTGATTCGATTTTCCATCGGCTCCGTTCTGGGAAATATATTTCGTGAAAATAATTGATCACCCTTTGTGGAAGGCATCCGCTGCCTGGGATGATCGTTTTTTTTTAAGCACAAGTGATATGTAAATTTTTTGTGCTAGGTTTAAGTTGTCGTGGTTGGGAAGATTTTGAAATTATGAAATTTGGAATTAGGTGTCGATTAGAACTGGGTTAAATGATAATTGAAGAGTTCTTATAGAAAACACTGTGCTAAAATTAAAAAAGAAAAAATTCATTGGAAAATGTTCTACATGCCAATGTTACTACTATAGTATAGAATTTTAATGCAATTTTAATGCAATTTCTCTTCGTAAATAAGTTACAAATAGTGTTAAAAGATGGTTCCGCTGGCATGTTCAACACCACTTCTGTAGAAAACAATGTAAGAGCCAATTAGCTAGGGACAAAGAGGATTGGCATTTAGTGCTTGGAAATTTAAACGAGTGGCAAATTCAATTTTCTCTACTACTAAGAGGCGGCACATATAAAATTTTCTACAAATACAGTTCTTTTTTTCATTAACTTCGACTACACTACTGCAAAAAATAGACACTTTTGTGATGCATTTGGGTTACTTGAGCATATTTAGCAATCAAAACAAATCAAATTCCGTAATAATTTAAAGTCAGAGAAGTGTTTTTCTCTCTATAAAAATTTTATCTTTGGCACTTACAGAGTTTTCTACAAGGACTTTTCAGTTTTGAACTGTTTCAAGAAAAATTCAAAATAGTGTAACATGAGAAATGTCTATTGTAGGTATTCGTCAAATGAGTGTCGTTTGTAACAATGTAATTATTTGTCATTATACACCACCATCGTTGAACATACTCATTTTTCATTTTTCCCTTATAAATTCAATAAATCACGGACAGTGATCTTGACTCTGCAATTGAATTTGACCTCCTGACAGTAGATAGTGTCCGAAGGCGAAGATAATCGAGCTGTGACTGGATCAAATTAATAGCAATGGCAGTACACATGTAACGCACCTGCAGAACCATGGGAATAACGCTGGCCTTGTGTAAGCTTCTCTAAATTATGCATCCGCGCATCGAAGTTTGCCTGCATACGCAGCGAGCACGCACGTCACTCTACATACCTACATCCGAACTGTGTGCACGTGTTGCGAGTTCAAACATCGTTTTCTTGAACATCGCTAATAAATACTGCAACAATTATCTTTGACACTATAAAGATACCTGCCTGAGATGTTTATCAAATTACCTTAAACTGAAAATCATTCTATTCAATTATCTTCTTCCTGGATTGATTATTTCTTCCATTTAAATTTAAACACAAGTATTTTCAAGGAAGTAATCTCTACTCTTGCCCTTCTCAATCTACTCACGCATTTTGTCATCTACATTATTGGCCATACTGATCTGAACCAATTTACTTATCGAGGAAGATAAGAATTATATTATCTATATTTACATGATGTGTGTTTATTCATTTTTATTCTTCCCCATTACTTTTTTAATCTACACTGAAGGCAAAAACTGGGGATTCAAGAATACTGGTCCTATCATCAACTGTTAGGATACGACGACTCGAGGGAAGTCTACTTTTAACCATATAACAATCTTCGAATAAATTTTGAATGGATATTGCTTCAGCTTATACCAGTGGCCCCGAGGGTATTGGCAAATACATTCACCTTTGGGGAATAAAGTTGTTATCTTAAAGTATAATTATCCAACTGGGATGAAGTTAAGGTACACTCTCGTTTATACAATTAATGAACGTTACCGTAGCTCGTACAGTGTTCGCATCGTATATTCTCGCACCTAAGACACAATATTATAGGTAATGAAAACTTTCACAGTCATCCGCCTTACTCTATGATGATACTGGTCGCGGGACAATCTCTAATGCTGCGTGATGGCATAAGAAATGACGAGTTTTTAGCAGAAGCGTCAACTTACATTCCATAGAAATCTTAAGGAACCCACAAAGAACAGAAATTCTAAGATAATATCTTCAACACTGTTATTATCCTTTCATGAAGGCTACACGAAGGAAGAGCTCTAAGAAATATCTCGCCCTTCCCTAGGTATAAACTGTATTTTCACCTTCAACACTCCACACTGCTCGCAGAAGCAAAAACAAATGGTAAAAATATTCAATTACTAAAAATTACTGGCAGCCTCAACAGTCCACTGGTGGCTTCCTGAAATATGGCGCGCACATTTCACCCGTGCATTTTCTTCTCCCACCTCGAGCTTCCTTTGCACCCCTTAGTCCACGTACTTAAGAATTCTACAGCCTTCCTTCAGCGAAGGATGAAAGAGAAATTTCTCTGTGCCTTTCAAATATTACCTTTCTGTGATCTATATCTGACTCGAGGGCCCCTCCAGACTTCGAATATCAAACACTTGACGCGAACAAAAATGTCGCAGTGAATTGGATTCAGCGCGTGACAGGAATTTGATGTTTCATAGCACTCTCCGGCGTAGTATTCGAGACCCTGATATTCATATTGAATCAATATCCATTCATCGTTCTTCCGTTTCCAAGGGGTTCGGCATAACGCGCATCAGAACATGTCACCGATACTACGAGCATGTGCGCGCGACACAGCTGCCCGTGGACCATAATTACCAACTAATTATGCCCGTGCACCAACGCGTGATCCTGATTAACCGCATCGCGTAAACTTCGAGGGAGCGGGATTGGGAAATGCTCCGAAAAGTGGTCGGGGGATCCTGCGGTAAGGCATATCGGTAATCTAATACCGAACAATCTCAGACTAATTCAATTTATATCGGCCAGCTCGGCAAACGTGAGATAAAGCTTATCGGAAAGCGAGCGACGTTTATTACGTTTACGTGCGTCCCCCGTTCGTCGTGTCACTGACTGGAATAACCGAATATCTAAAATATGCAATCAGTGAAACATTTTTCACAGTAACGCGCGGATCTGGTGGTTGCGGTGAAAATTGTAATTCCAGCAAACTATCAAGTTCATCTGGGTAAACTCTGTGAAATATTTGAGAGGTAGTGGGTCCTGCAGAGGTTGGTATAGTGATTAACTTGAAACCCATTCAAATAGCGTGCAAAGTGATATCCTTGAGTGTGGAGACCACTAAATATGGACACTAGAGGTGTGCACTAAGTTAGTAACATTCCTACACGACCTTAGAATATGTCCTTGGGTTTGTGAATTTTTGGGAAGACATATAAGAGTTTTTATTATATTTGCTCACAGATATTTCTTCATCATTATATCTCTGCAATGCGTGAGACTTTGAAAGTGGTGGTGGTACTTTCTTGAAATTTTCTAATGGTGGTATAGGAGTGTAATTAATTTTCGTTAAGTTTTCACTAACCTCCACTGCCAACGAGTAGATGTTTCTTTTTAATATAATCTAACCATTGACAATGTAACATTTCTTTCTAAACGAATATTTCTTGTAAAATTTAAACACTTTTTACGTTATTAAAACTCTATCTGGTCTAAATACTGTATCATTCTAGTGTCTGTGTCATAGAACCCTATTAATTTACTCAAAGACATTTCGTTTTATCACGCTTACCCCAACTTCAGAAACTCATCGCAGCCTGTATAAAGAACTACCCAGTTCAGTTCTATTTATAGTTCAATACTAAATCAGTGCAATCCCACCTCAATACAGCCCTACTTCCATTTCTCGAAAATTTCTTTGAATCTTCAATCGCAGACTAAATATCCCCAGTTATTTCCAGATGTAATGAGTAATTATCACTAGCTTCTAACACTGACTTAACTCAATCATGACTCTGAGCCGTTGTCAGTATGCAACGGGTTAAGGAAAGAGGTTTGATAGAGTTCAGCTTGGGATACCGGATGATCCAGGCTTCATTCTACGTAATCCCTGAAATAAGGATTACCTATGAACCCAGGAGAGAAGATACTGGTAACATCTTCTGATAAGACGATTTATCTCAAAAGGTCTGCCTCGGTAGGAAGGTCAGCCTTCAACAGTGAAGATCTTTATTACATACAGTCTGACAATTAATCGTTTTCATCGAATCACATACACTTCTCATATTTCTTAAATCACTGTTTACCTTTTCTTTTATCACGTTCTTAGCCGTGAACAGGTCGCTAGGAAAACAGGTCTGTTTCGTAATTGAAGTTCAACAGCAGGCTTGCAGCTGCTATGAATCGCTCATTCAGGCTGGAAGTATAATCAATGTACTTGTTGCATAGTCGATACGGCCAAGATGCTTTTTTGGTTGCTCGTCAAGCAACAGAGGAAATGATTGATCGGTGCAAACACGTGCTTAATGGGTTTTAAAAAGACGTTTCCCTGTATCAGGGCATGTTGGAAAATGATGCCTTACTCGATTACACGTGTTGCGCTCGAATATTGCATCCAGGGGTTTTAATATAAACACGGGTTTCATAAACCTCACACCCGATAACGATATAAATTCCATTTTATGTATATTACAACGCGAGCAATCGGTGCAATTGGAAACACATTTCTTAAATGACGCGTGTCCCATGTTTCCGTTTAAATTGAATTTTATCCAATATGGAGTTTACGCGCAAGCTTAATATCCTTTGTGTTCATCATTTAACGCACTTCTCACACGTGAAATTCACGGTTTTAGATAATCGTCGTTCTGTTCTACAGATCTTACGAAATCTTTTGCAAGCCTCGTTAAGTCCCACGCACACGTAATTTCGTACGTTTGCGTGATTAATCGAAGCCAATTTCGTAACCAGATCTAGCGATGGATCGTACATTAGGCACGAAACTTCAGGCACTGTGCTCGTTCGTGCGAAACGGACATGCGAATTTATGCCTCGTACCTCTCCGGCTCATTGGCTCGCCTTGATTACCAGAACCACTCGGAGGATATTAAACTTTTCTGATCGTTAAATGGCATTGCTTCGCACCCTTTAGGATCATCCACTGTTCCCTCGATACAGTTTACTATTTGCCTTTCGTAGCTCCATCATTTTATAAAACTTGAATTTTAAAAGGTGTTTACCTGGTCGCATCGGTACAGCAAGGTTTCAGTTGTATTATTTTTAAAGAAGGCTTGAAGTAAAACGAAATCTACCACTTAAATTATAAAGCGAATTGTTACTTGGATACTGGTGGAATTTGAGCACAAGACTTCAAGATTGATTAGGTATATTCTATAACATAATAATTCTTGTTTTAACAATGCAGTGCAGCGAGTTGGACGAAATGAAGGTAATGTTAAGGGGAATACTATTCTTTAGGCTAAAATTATAGCGAATTTTTAGATTTTTTTAAGATACTAATTCGAATAATCTGAAATTTGGGCCATGTTTTTATGCGTCTTTGAAAAAGTTGTAGTTTTTTTATTAATATTTAATAATAAATATAGGAATTATGCATGATCGACCATCACACCGCCGTTGTCCGCTGGTGTGGACGATATTTCTGTAACCACAGAATCGATTACCTTCAAATTTAGCCTGTATGTCCAACAAACATTACTTTATACATTGATGAACCAGGACACCGGTAAGTTATATACTTCTTTGATTGCATAACAAAATTACCGCAAAATTGTATAGCAAAAGTTAAAGTTTCGGACCTTTCAATTAAATACTCTTCACACTCCTCAAAAAATTGTTGTATTCTTTTCGGGTTGATCAAATTATGGCTACATATGTATACAGTGAAACGCCGTTTCATTTTCTCTTTTAAATTACCAGGAAGATGAATATTATGCGCACCAGCGGACGACGAATTTTGTGCGGTCGATCATGTATAACTCCTATATTTGTTATTAAAAATTCATAAAAAAAACTATTGCTTCCTCAAAGATGCATCGAAATATAGTCCAAATTTCAGATGAATCAAATCACTAGTTTCTTAAAAACAAAATGCCCAATTTTACTAAAGAATAGGATTCCCCCCTTAAAGTGACCCAAGTATATCTTAAAAAAGAGGTAACCTATGTACAGAAGTACTGAACGATAATGAATTTATTAAATGAATCTTTACCAAAACAGCTTTTTTATCTGATATATTATGGTACTTCACATTCTTTTTTTTATAAATGCCCGTAAATCACACAAAGATCATCTTGATTTCGTTATACCCTATTTGAAAGAGCAAATAGTGAGTGAAAAGAACTGAAAAAATATCCTTTTCGACTCGATTTGTCAACCGTTTTTCTCAAAGAGGAAAGCTACAAGTAGAAACGCCCAGTATGCTATGCGACATGCATAAGTAGCACATGCCGTGGATGCGTACGACAAACATCAAATAAAGCAACAAATACTAAACACCCACAGTAAATAAATAATTCGGAATATATTATTTAAAATTTATTAATTAAAAAATTCTTAACATTTTCATACCAACAATCGCACGCTTAATACTTTTCACTCATTATCTTCTAATTATCATTTTGATATACATTTAAAATCTTAATAACCTACTGCAAAGCCTTAACCCCTCAACGACCGACCCCTGAAACGACAATCGTCACTTTGCTACCTGAGGCCTCCGCACTGAAACATCACTGTACAGACAACCTCTAGTGTATCTGGTATTGACGCTGTAGCCGCTTGAAAGGCAGGGTCCGTATGAGATACGGAGGCGGGCGACCAGTGGAAAACTTTAGGGTTCGTACGAGATACGGAGGCGGGCGACCAGTGGAAAACGGAAGGTCCGTACGAGATACGGAGGTGGTCGTTGAGGGGTTAAAGAACCCTTAGTAAATAATATCAACATTAAGTTCCTTCATGCTAAAGACTTAATTAAAATAAATTACCAAGACCCAAAACAGAAACTGCTGCCCACTTTTCCCAACAGTATCCCCGACGACTAACTCATAACCCTACCCAAAGACAACAATTCGTCTCCCATCTGAACAGTTTAATCAGTCAGAGTATCGAATACTTGAAAATCAAAAGGTTCCCGTTGGAATCCTATCGTGGCAATCGGATCAGCCGTCCCTTTCCTCCCGCGGATATAGTTAGCCCTCTGCTATAGGTACAATACGTCTCCACGCGCATTCAGCATTCAGCCAATCGGTGTGCAATACTCAATAACAGAGCTAGATCCGGCAGGGAAGCGAAGTGCAGGAGGACGCACGGTGGAAATTCGAGCATCGAACCACCCCCGGTGGAAGGCTGCTCGCGTGCGTCATCGTCCAGGGGGCCGGTGGACGTGTGTGAACGTGCCTTAAAAGCGGCTGAATGGGTGCTGTATTTTCACGTAAGAGCCGCGCCGCCACGGAGGGGATGGTGGCCTGGTTTCATTGAACCTGCACCGCGTACACCTCGACTGGCCGCAGCCCCTCGCCCCCGCCGGTGTTCGCAGTGCAGGGTGCACGGTGGTCGGTGGGGCGGCCGGGGTGAGGCTATGCATAGCCCGCGACGGCTATATATAGGTCGTCCTTTCTATAAATAGAACTCAGACCGCCCCCACCGACCGCGTCGGGGAGGGAAACACAGAGGGAATGCGAGCGGAGGGGGTAGCGAGAGCGTGGTGGCAGGGGTTGAGAGACCGTTCACGGGGCAAGCGAGGGGAAAAGCGTGGCGGGAGGAGAGCGGAGGGGGGAAACGCGGAAAGAGACAAAGGGCGAAACAAGGGGGATGAAAGGGCGGATAAGAAAGGAACGAATGGATGGCAAATTTCCGGGCGAAGACGATGGCGATTCGAGGACGAGACGCTACGGTGGCACGGTGACAGCTGGAGGTGCAGCCCGTCACGAGGCCACGAGGGCCTCCTGCGAGACTTTACAGCTAAATATACGGCCACCCCCTCGCAACCAGCGGCAACCCTCCTTCCCTCGCTCGACAGTGGCCGGGCACCAGCGTGTTCCCTGTTCCCTCCACTGCGGATCGACTCCGCGCCGCAAAATACTTTTTACTCGCTCGCTGCGTATTAATGGGCTGCCTGGCGGGGCACAGGGGCTGCCGGCCTCCCCCTGTGTAGCCGCCCCTCCCCTCCTCGCGACGATACGCGTATTGGGTTTTTAGGCTTCGCTTTGTTTCCCGTGTTATTTTCGGGAGCACTTAGCTCTATCCGCGCGGCCCGCCGTTTGAGGCAGTCTCTTTTCGTGTGAATACACGTCGTCCTTTCAGTGATAATGGACCTCCTGAAAGGAACTGTGCCGGGCATTTGGTGCCGCGAAGGTTGCCCCAACTTCTCCCTCGGACTTTCCCGCGGGGAGAAAGAGAGGCGGCTACTTGCGTGACATTCTCGCGCTTTTCACGGGGGATCTTGAGAGGGAGGCAAGGCGAGATGTTGCTTGGGACAGTTTGCTAGGATATTTTAATTGATTGATTTAGAATTTTTTATGAAGATATGTAAAATACTTGACGTTATTAAAGTATTCCTTTGCGATCTTTTCGGCTGTTTTACATCCCGATTTCAAACTACATTATTCTCGCGTTAAGCGTTCCATTATGAACCACAGTGGAAGGATAAATCTGATCGGGAAACATTCTCTGAATCGCTCTATTATTAGCTGAAAGCCAGAGGTATTCTGAAGAGATAACCTATTTCTTGTATTTTCTTTTGATAGTGACGAGTGTAGTTATTTAGTGACCTAAATACATTGAAATTGCTTGTCAGCAATTCGAGAGGTGAATGCTAGAAAATAGAGAAAAATAGTAGTATAAACGTAGAGCATACAAATTCGTAACAATAATTAGTTGTATCTGAAGTGATGAGACAATAAATGATTGAGTCTACTTATAATGAAATAATTAATGTACATCCAATGTGCATCGACTACATTCTTTAACTCGTTACAATCTCTAAAAGAAATTCTGAACAACACATGTCCCCGTAATCCAACTACTCCGTCCAAAGTACTAATATGAAATTAAAAATCATCCTGTGTTGATTTACAATTTCGCGTATTTCGATTTCGCGAGGCGTACTAGTTTGATTGTTGCGTGGAATGTTGATTAGACGTGTACCACCTGAAGAAACCGATTCACCCGTGAAAGCAGATGCCTTCGAGCTATTTGAACAAATTTTGGTGGCACTACTACCGTGTTGAGTAATTTCGCACCAGGTAATTGAATCTCGCGAAATAAGTACGACGCATGCACGCTGCGTCGAGTATGCCTCACTTGGAATCACTTTTAAGCAAATGTTCTGAGCAGCGAAATTAATTGGTTGGGGTCGAGTTCGGTAAGTGTGGCCTAGAATTTCACGAAATCGAGATTCTGATCGCGAAATCGTTGATTAAGAAATAGTGAAACTATGCAGAGAATTTGCCTGTTGAAATCCGTTGAAGGGAATCCTTTTTTTGGGCCGAGAAAGTGTCTGTGAAACTAGTTAAGAAAGATGGTAATAACGGGACTGGTATTTTTAATAATGATGCTCTGATAACTTTATGTTGAAACGATAGCATAGTTGCAATTTCATTGAAGAAAAGATTTCTTCGATGCCTCGGTGAAGGAAGACGTGAGTCGTTATTTTATTTTTGCAATAAAAAATTGAAAATCATATTAAAGATGACGTGGATTTTCATAATCCATACGTTTACACTTATCACTGTTCTTATTATATATGACTTCGTTAAATATTATACGACTTAGAACAGCAATTAAATATGGACTAAAAATTTCATATTTATCCCTGGAAAATATGTGGGAATGAAAGATCTCAATCGTAAAACAAGAATGAACGAATACAGTTTATTGCAATGCAGTTGGATTCACTTGTTCATATTTATACACGTGAAGACTAATTTAATTAATATTTCATTAAAACAAGATGCCTTTATCTTCTTGTGCAATCTTATACCATAATTGTCGTGGACTCTCAGGCTTGCATTGCAGTCATTGTTACCACTATAATAATATTCGCTTTCATGCAACTTACGTCAAATAAGAGAGTTCAGCACACAATCCTACCTGAAACAAAACAGAAAATTACTGTATTTAAATGAAACATATATCATTGCTCTTTTATTTGATTTCGCAATTAACGCGCCAACGAAACAATTAATTGTTACATAGCTGCGTGGATTGCACGAATTTTTCACAAGGATTTATAAGCATACTTGTCCCAACTTAATCAAATACCATACATTTGATTAATGTAGCATTCATTAACGCATAAGAGGCTTCACATTTGTAAACTAATAAAATACATAAATGATATTTCAGTTCGATCAAATCGATGAATATTAATTTCAAGCGTTCAAATGTTTGCGAGCAATCGATTAATTAATTCACGAGCTTCGAAAACACTTGAGTTGCGATTACTGTCCGTTACCAAATAGTAAAGTACTTTGTTTGTTGAAAGATAAGCGACGTGAAATTTTCTCCGATATTTCACTTCGTAATATTGTGTCATTTGAGTAAACACCCTCTACTTTTATGTTCTGGTGCTAATGAAAATCCATTTGTGAAAGGTGTAAACATCTGAAGACACTTCACTTCATACAATACTCGGGTAAATAAATAACACACCGGTCCCTTCTTCTTCAAGAATAAACCATGTCTTCGATTTCAATACTATCCTACTATTAACAAACAATGATACATAGTATCAAACAAAATTCCTTGTACAAAACAATTTCAAGCGATCTTTCCTACTTAATTTCCATAGATTCACGATACACCAACTTCTTCTTCTTCAAGCATAAACCACAAATTGCGAAAGATGCAAATTCCTGCAAAATTCTTTGTTTTATACGAAATTCCTCGCAGAAAACAATCTCAAGCGTTTCCCTCCGCCCAACTTCCACAAATTCACGATGCACCAGCTCCTTTTTAATCGCGTATTGTTGAAATAAGATTCCACGGGATCAAACATAGGCCAGCCCTCGTCTCGCAGCGATAGCGGGACGCTCGAGTGCCGTCAATAACATCGACCGTCCGAAGTGTACTTTTATCGGCACTCGACCCGAAATACCCGCTCGCGTAAATTGATGGCTCCGCTTGTATCCCAACATTTAACGTATTGATCAACGAAGGAGTAATAAATAGAGCCACCACGGGACACGCTGCGAGCCTGATTAAACTTCACTCTCCGCTAATGCTTTATAAATAGGCAACACTTTCTCTCTCTCCCTTCTTCCCCATATTCTTCCTCTGCACGCAGCCGAGGGATGTCACGCATTCGCCGGGAGACCATCTTCTGACGTACTTTCTCATCCGCTAATACTCATTAACCGTGTTGTCATTGCGTTGGTTTTTTAGAAACCATGTGTCACGGCGCAGGATTAATATTATATTTAAAATGCCACTTTATCCTCTCCTTTCTATGATTATAACATACAGGCTGATTCATAAACATGTGTTAGTACCTTAGGAGGTGAATCTACAAGTTGAAATAAGTAAAGATGTGTGCTGCGATCAGTGAAACTAGAGATATCTATGTTGCAAATCTTCGAAATATTTATGGCATATAAATGGAAATTTATTTTTTCCTTGCAATACGAAACCCGCCGCAACAGTGACACTGCAGCCGTTGCTGCGAGAAACGGGATGCAGTGTTGCGAAACAAGTCCTCGTTTAGGGAACATTGCTTTGGAGAATATCCGGCAGGAGACTCGCAATTAGCAAAAATTGTCCTACAATGTCAGCGGTGGGAGTTTCAAAAGGGGCATCGAGAATTTTCGCTGCGGTCGAATAAGCTCCGCGGTGGCGCGGAGCTGGTGTCTGCGGTAATGTAACGGGCTCCGGTTAAAAGTCGACCGCTCGGTGCTCGTCATCCTCTAGCATCCTCGAACTTATAAACTTGCAAATGTCACGTGAGCGCCGATACATCTTCGTCTTTTTATACCGCCAACGACGGAGGTCTGTGAATAGGCTCTTTACAAGGGCGTAGGTCGGATCGATCGGCGAGTAAAAGTGAAAGGACGTCCCACGGGGTGTTGCGTGGGACTCGTGAAATCGTGCATCGAGAGAGGAGAGCACTAGCTGGCAAGAAAATCGAGATTTCCCTGCGAGATTCCACACCGCTTCGTTCCACAACGACCTTTTAGCACGGAGAATGCGAATTTCTGCGCCCACCACCTTCCAAAGCTTTCGGATAACTACCCCACATTCTGCTCTGCTGGGAATTTCTTGGTGTTCCGAATAAGGTATTTCTGTAAGCTTTGTTTTAAATACGGCTTCAAGCCTGGGAACATTGAAGGAACTCGGCTTTTTAATCTGTTGGCGAAAACGAGTTCACACGTCGTTGATATTAAAACATTGCGCCCGTTGCGAAAGAATGCAAATCTTATTCCTTTCTTATTACCACCGGTGGTTGTACCTTCTGAGGTTACTTCGTTTTTTTCTTTATTGCTTTTTTTTTTAACACGTAGGTATGGTTAGTAGACCAAAATTAAAATTCATCTGTTTAGTAATAATACTTTTTGAGTAAATTGTTTATTTATTTATCGACGAATCCTTGTGCCTTTAGTTTTATCATTCTAGGGAGTCTTTTTAATGGAAAAATGTGTCAGTTAAGTGGTTGATGATTGTGTATATAAACTCTGTTCATGTCGTTGAAGAGTAGAAAAAGTAATTGAAGTAATGATAATGATGTTGAGTTGTATTAGAAACATAAACATCGTAAATTGAATTTATGTGGAATCAGACGTGATGGAACAGTTGGGGAACCAATTTCGAAAGTCAAAAACACTCGCAGAGTTTTCAAAGAGATCCTCCAGGCAACTTTGTGTTAAGACCTCGAGCAATTCATCAGACTTATAGCAAACTGCAATAAATAACAATATTCTATGCATTCTGTCTTTAATGAACAATATTTAATTTTACGAACAATGAAGGTAAAACAGAACATTGAAATTAATTATACAAAATTTCTCCAACATTGAATTATTACATACTAAATTCATTAACGTCTGTGTACGTGATAATTATAGGCTACAAAATTGTTTTCTTCTTTTGTTAAATTACGCTGTAATTGATGCCGTCCCACTTTTATCTGAATTCGATCCAGTAGAACCTATTCTGAGTAACGGAAATACAGTGTTTAACCCGGTTTATTTTCGCATAAATAGCGTATTTGATGAATTGCATCAACTACCTGCAGCAGTTATTTACATGACACAGGTCGTTTGAGCGCGTGCGAAAATGCCATTACGCCAGCCACAAAAATGGTGAATAAATCTAGAGATTTAGCTAATAATATGCAATTTATAGCGCACATGCACCTATCTACATGCATTACGTTTTTTTATACTTTTACTCTATCATCAGAGAAGCAAACTATTTAAATAAAGCATTTGAGTGGCCAGATTTCCATACAATTTACATTTAGCCATTAAATAAATTCCCTGCAATTTATTTAATCGGTGTGCCGAGCAGAAGAAACGATATAAATAAAAAATAGAATAATTATTATAATGAAACACAATTCTTCCAATGCAAATTGTTGGCGAAATAATTCCCTCTTGTTCTACGTCCGCTTAATCACGCTCATTAACACAAGAATTTTTTATTCATCCCCGTGGGAATTATTTGAATTATTCTTCTGTTACTACATTCCCCTTTTGATTCAATTATGTTTCATAAACACGTCTCTTCGCTGACCTACTCCCCTAGTCATCAAGTCCAATGCCAAGTCAAGTACCAATAGTTTTTTTAATATCCAAAACTATTAAGGCACTTGCAAGCAAAACAGTATGCACTAGCTTGAAAAGAAGAATCTACACCCACCAATTTACCAATAGCATTTCCATAACGTTGTATCTACGCGTTAATTAATATCCCACACAACCCTTCATTTATCCTTTCAATCTTTTCATGGCATTCATTGCTAACCCTTACCTAACCCCTTCAACATTTGTCACAGTATGTGTCACCTTGTTGTCACGAAACTCACACCCCCCATTCAAACCAGACGAAATTTTCCAGATTTACGTGTCACTTTAACCCGTTATAAATCACGCCAACGCGCGAAACGCGTCGTACTTATTCTTACATTTCACCTATCGACCAATGTAATATATATTTCCCCGTGTTCCATTCATTTCGCGGACACCCCTCGCTCCTCCTTCTGATACGTACACCATTAAAATCGGTTCTACAACGTAAACTCAATATTTCGCGAGAAAGGTGCGGTTCGTTTCGTTGGCCGCACAATTTCGTAGTTTTCCCTCTCACCATCCTCTTTTTCGATGTGCTTTTGATTTCGAGGCAATTCGAGGTTGGATTTTCCTTGAACAGCAGCAATAGTCTCACAGGATTGAAACGGATTAACTGGGAACGTGGTGGATGGTAATGGAACGACTTAGTAATTTGTGGTAGTGTGCAAAAGAACTTTTCATTATATAATTTCATTATATTTGGGTGGAAATAATTTTAATAATGGAGTTTGTGTATGATATTGGCATCGCAGATAGATTCTTCGAAATTACCATAATTTATGTGGTGTATATACATGCAGGACCAAATTAAAGGATCACTATAATTTCCATATCATTTTGTCGCAATATATCAACGAAAAATAATCGCAAAAATTATTTAAAAAAAAAGGATTTTGATGCTTGGAGATTCTAATTTTTTAATCAACGACTCAACTTTTCTTTCATTCCTTATGATACTGGTTTATCAAGACGAAACATAGAAAACGAAGTTTTCGAAATTTTTGTCCAATTTGATTGTATATACAGGCCAAAAAATTGTTCTCAGGTTAATCCAATGGAGGATTCTTGTAGATCAAGCATTTCTCTTTAGATGCATTTTTTTTGTTTGGCAGTGTGATTTGTATTCGCCGTGTTATTTGCGATCAAAGTAAAGAAGCTACTTTTTACTCTGAGCGCCTATAGTATGCGAACGTATGGTCGTAGAAACATTTTCATGAGTATTTTGGAAAGCTAAGAAATTTTTATTTCAGAGCCTTTAGTTGTTAATTTAGTTAGATTTTTTTAGCATATAAAATCCATTTTAAAATGACCCTCAATGAGTCAAATATGCATATTTTTCATTTTTGACTGATCATGATATCACTTCAAGGCAAATCACGAAATCATTCAAGTGTCCACGTTTTTTTTCGAGTTACAAGTTCCTATAAACACTGTGCAAAAGGCCGGATTGACCAGAACGAACAAAAAAAAAACTACAACAATCGTTAAAAAGTACTAATGGCAAAATAAGTGGCGCGAATGCCGACAGTATAAGTTTTTGTCAATTGCTATGAGATTGGAAAAAGCAATTTCAAAAATCTAGGAAAAACGTTTTGTCCAATCTCTTCGCAATTGAACAAAAACTGCACCATACTGCCGGCTTTAGAACCACCCATTTTGCTATTGCTTTTTAACGATTAGTTCGTATATTTTTTTGTTAGTTCTGATCAGTTCGGCCTTTTGCATTGTGTTTATGGGTATTTTTAACTCGAAAAAAAAAACATGTACACCTGAATAATGACATCATGTTCTGTAAAAAATGACAAAAAGAGGAATTTTTGGGGTTACTTCAAAATAGATTTTATATGCTAAAAAAAATTCATTAAATTGGCAACTGAAGCCTGTGAAAGGAAAATATCTTAGCTTTCCAAAACACGCATGAAAACTTTTCTACGACCATGCGTTTACGTGTTATAAGCGCTCAGAGTAAAAAGTAGCTTTTTTGCTTTGATCGCGAATAACATGGTGAATAAAAATCATTCTTACAACCAAACCAAAATAAAAGCATTTGAAGAGAAATGTTTATTCTATAAGAACCCTCCATTGCATTTACCCAAAAGAATTGTTTTTGGCCTGTACATATGTTCAAATTAGACAACAAATTCTGAAACTTCATTTTCTGCGATTCATCTTGATAAAACAGTATAATAAGTAACGAAAACAAATATTGAGTCCTTGGTTCAAAAACTAAGCTTCAAGCGTTAAAATGCTTTTTTAAATACTTTTTGCAACTATTTTTCGCGGAAATACAGTCATTAGAAAATACCAATTTATCGGGGAATTGTAGTGGTCCTTTAATTTTGTCCAGCAGTATAATAGGATATAACTTTTTCATTAAATTATAGTAATTTCATTACTGTTTATATGTATCTTACACCACTGCGCGTTTAAATATATTAATTTAATTATACATCTTGTACCTATGTATGGATTTGAAAGTAAATATTTTTGAATTATTTATGAAAGCACAATTTAGAGCAAGAAGCATGTAATTGTATGAAAAATTGCTCTTTGAACCTAGGGGATTCGCTACAGGTCACGTCAAGTTGGTTCGAATTAATCTTTTTCCAGCAAAGTTATTACGCGCAGAGGTATTAATCTATGGATTTCTATGGGGAGTTATAATTTACGAGTTCAGTAAATCCACGAAGCGTTGAGATCAACGTAGCCCGGGGAACGGACCCAATGAGTGATCTGAAAAACCAGAAAGATCGCGCGATATATCCGATAGAGGATCAAAAGGGTGCCATAGAAAATGTCAAAGACATCGTTAGCGAATGTGTTTGAGAAGTTATTTTCTTCCTGGGGAAGGAAATGTCTGAGTTAATGATGAAAACGATGGGACGGTAACTAAATTACCTACATTCCAGTCACTAATCGAAATAATTTTGTACCAGAAAATACGTAAAATGCGTAGAAGAACTTGGAAAAAATGTAAAAAAAAAAAATGTTTGTAGAGATAAGTTTGAAACATGTTGCGTGTAATTATTTTAAACAATTTTCATTTAAACCGGTGTACATTGTACATTCTTTGTGTAATTATTTGAAGCATTAACATTACGGCGTCTGCAGAGAATATTTTTTCTTCATTCTTGCTTAGAGAGCGTTTTGGAAAGTTTGATTGACAGATTAATTTAACGGAATTTACAACGTTCCTTGGTGTATTCTCTTTCACTAAGCTTGCATCCAAATTCCAGCTTAAAAATTAGAATTTCGAATCGTCCCCCCGAACACTTAATCCTAAGAAGTTTGAAATAGTTCGGTCGGTGATAATGAGGATTAGTTGGAGATTAATTGAATTAAATGCTAATTGTATTTTCAAAATTCAAAATTTCCACGTTCATTTCTTAATCCTTTTTTACAAAATAGTGAATTCTTGCTCAATGAACAATTCTACGTGTAGCACATTTAATAATTTTAAAGAATTTAAAGTTTTCGCAAAACACTTTTTAATAGAAGGAAACTAAGAATATATAAACGAAGATATGACCAAAATACGAGTAAAGAAATGAAAAGCATTCTCAAATGTTTCTCAACAGCAAAGGAAAAGAATAATAACAAGAAAATTATTATTACTACATCTCAGTAATATAGAAATTATTTTCAGAAATGAATACTGCATATTTATGCATATTTCTTTTTTATCATTTAATAACTCTTTTTACTTCTTCCCCTACTTTCTTTTCTATAATTTTTTTTTAATTCATTAGTTAATAACATGACTACTTTCAGCTTATTAATTTCACATGTTCCACGTCGTCATTTAAATTTTCCCGGCCACTACTCCAATTATCTTCCCACCTTTTCCCACAATCTAACAGTATTTGAGCAAAAGCTATTTTCATCGTTTCAAGCTACGCGTAATTTTCATTCCCATGCACGTGCCAAATTATTATCGGTAGAATTAACTAACGATTCGCAGCCAGCGTTCCTCTACGATTCCCTTGCTATCGAAATAACCCTTCTATTCTCTCGTTCGCTATTATTCTAAGCGACAGAAGCTCTCATTTACATTTTAATCGTGCTGGTTAATGCGCCTCTCTATGTGCATGATCGATCAATACTGCTGTCACAGAAAGTTACTGGTACACAATTGAAGCTGCGCTTTCCGCGACAGTAACTGATAAGAAAAAACACAGAACAATAAAAACGTAGGGAAAGTAGATCGGCGCTCACAGGGAATATTAAAAAGATGAGTTTCGCTTTTTTTCTGATATGGCGCTAGAAGCTTAACTAGAACAAAAGACCAGTATTGCTTCTAGTATTTCTTTTGCATGATGGCTTCGACTGTTTAGAAAAATAAATCGAATCGTAGAGATGAAAGTACTACTTTGTATCAAATACAGTAATATTTTTACTAGATGATTTGTTTATGTTTGTTTAGCGTTTTGGAGCTTTTAAAGAATTGGATCACATAATAAGTGGGATTTATTCAATTTGACGATTCTCTAATTAATGGTTACTGCAAACAGTTACGAAAACTTTGGAAATGAAAGGTTAGCAAAAAATGCGTTTTGTATGAAAAATGAAGATTGACATTATTAGAAAAAGATAAACAAACCTTCATAGTTTTTCTAAAAAAAAAGTATAATAACGCCTACGCTGTACTTTATAGTTTATAGATCACTCAAATTTCAATTACAGCATTGATACGATAATTCTACATCATCTCTGAGAGATAACTTACCCGGTATTTACTTAAAACAAATAATTCTTTTCAACTAATATATTTAAAATATTCTCCTGAAAAAATAAGAGAGCAGTGTCGTTCTCATATTTCAAACCTGTTCATACACGAATGAAAGGTGATTTTTGCCAGCCAACTAATTGATAGTTTGCATTTAATCAGAGGGAGAGATCGCGAGCACAAAAGTATGCAAATGACCGATTAATTACCATTTTCCCCCGATCTTTCCAGGACGGAGGATCTTCTGCCTAATGACTCATTAGCCAATTCCTCCTCTCACTTTCCACACTTTACACCCTCGAAACTCTTCCTTTTCCTCCATTCTTGCCTCTGCTGCACGCCCCTTCCTCTCAATTACTCCCTTTTGTTTACCACCGTCGCCATCCAATCTATTTCGACGCGAAATCTATCGTTTTTGTCGCCTGCGTGCCGACCCATGCAAATAAATGGACTTGATCGAACGGCGTCTCATGAGAACCGAGGCGGAGGGCTCGAATCCTGCAAAGAGTTCTTATCGATTGGCTACTTCGCGGTCTCGTTCGTCGAGTACTTCTCGCTGAATTAATTATGACCATTCGCACAGATGTCGGGAAAACGTTGAGTGAACTTTTAAATAGGTCAGCCCCTCTGATACGGGCTGAAATTTGGTGGGAAATTGACTCGAGACGCGGGGATTTATATCCGCCGGGGAAAATGGGTCTCGAAGAAATTCGAGCACAGCCGTTGATTAATTTTTTAACGTTCACGGCGCGCGGTAAATTATAGACATTACGCGAGTCGGTTGCAAAACGACCGCCGATATACGAGCGAGTCGTGTAATTACTGGAGTAATATTCGTAATTAATGTTGCTGTGTAATAACATTATTCAGCCGCTATGCCCTCGAGCCAGAGACTTCCATTTTACACCTACGTGGAGTGGCTGCTTGAAAAATGTAAGAGACTGAATTTTATGGAGATGAATATTTTAAGGAACTGTAAACTACTGGTTTCGAGTAGAAATGTTGGAATTTATTCAAATGTTTGATGGAAAATAAGCGTGATTAATGGAATAAAAATGTATTCAAGAAAGTGTTTGTCCACAGATTATAAATTCAATTATTTTACGTCCCATAACTTACTTGTGGTAAATTTCATTATAATTTATTATATCTATGATAATCCATTGATATCGACTACCTTGATATCTCTTTAAATGATTTGAGAAAATGTAGATACATCGAAGAAGTTATATATTTCCAAACAATGAACATTACAATTAACCATTCTTTCTTTCTAAAATCATTCTGTCGATATTTTCAGGCCCCTACAATTTCTCCTAATTGTACTAATATATCTTTATTAGTTTCATCTTCAAATTATCTCACTAGGATCAATCGAAACACTTAAAGAAAAAGCCAAAGAAATTCTAAATTCAATAAAAGGCTGGAGTTGAAAATGAAACGTCAACCGCCCAACAAGATTTCCGTTTCTCAGAATTTTTCGTCGCGAGAATTGCGCGAGATTCAATCAGCCTTCGCGCCAATCAAAGTCTGCGCGAAACAAAATTGAGTTCGCTGGAGGTCGGAGACTGGGCACACGCTGCAGAAGAAGAATATCGCGAAAAGTGTGCGTCTTTGGTTGACCGGTCGGAGGAGTGTTTCAGGCGGAGAATCGAAGGGAAACTCGCTGAAAAGTTGATAAAGCGAGCTCGACGGAACTTAGCAAAGGTTGTTATTTGTTGGCCGAGCGGCAGGGGTTGGCGTGAATTCGAGGAGGAAAGGAAGTCTTTGGGCGCTTTTACTCACAGCCGATTGCGCCCTAACGAGAGCAATCATCGCTCATTTTCTCACGCCGTTCCCGGAAGCCCGCAAGTTTGCAGCACGACCTTATCTCGGGGAATATGAATAGGATGACGAAGCTCTTATCTTCGATCTATCGATCCTTCAGGTCTCCCGAGGCGCCTTGTTAGCCGCGATGTATTAACAGCGATACGAAACCACGGAGTCAAAGGGAAGGTGACGTTGAGGAACTCTGACCAAATATGTTTGGAACATTTTCATGGACTTTTAAACAGCATAATTAACGTTGGAAGAGATTGCCGTCACAGCCGTCATTTTTTAAAAATGGATCCTTTTAATTAGTTATTCGTTACCAGAAACATTAAAAGTGTTAGAACGCACATTTTGGAACACTTATCGGGATATTTTTACTCAACTCAATTTTTTAAAGCTGAAGGGAGGAAGGAATGATATTTTTAAAAATACTTAGTCTAAGTATTGACAAAAATATACACGTGTTGAATTTCATTTCAGATGCTCCACCCTTGAATAACACTTTATTAATTCAAACGTTTTGTATCGCACGTTGTACTTTTGTAAAATCTAGAAAAATCTCAGGAAAATTTCACGCTTTAAGTCAGCCATATTTGCTGGCTGTGTCCAGGGCCTGACCTAAGCACTATTTCAGGGTATTTTTAAGGAGCACGACGTGCAAAGGGAACGAAATCATGTTCTATTTCCTCTTTGCCGTACTTTTTGGTCGGAAGCATGTTACTTAAAGGACTCGTTCTACGGGGTTCACCCCCGGGGACTCGGCGGAGACCAACGAAAAGACGTACGACTTATCTCGCTCTTCCGCTTGGCTGAACAGCGTCGGACGTGGTGTTCACGCTCGAGGAATCGAATCAACGTGGCTCGATTTTCATTCACTTTCAACGTTTTAATGGACCCTGGCTCCATGTCGGCAGGGAAATTATAGATTGTGGGAGAAAGACCGATTTCAACGATTGTCTATCACCGCTTGAATTTTATCGAACACCTCTGAGACCTCTTTGGCCAGGATCGCTCAGCTTTTAATCACTGCACGTTTCTAGTCGTTTCCAAAGTCATTACATAGGATTTCATGAGCTTTATTATCTATATGGATGAACGACAAAGCAATTTTAATCGACAGTGTTATTTCTTTGCTTTTGAAAGAGAAGAGGAAATACTTTTAGTAAGTAAAATATGTGATCTTGGGAAGTAGGTGTAAAGTCTTGATTTATTTTGAGGAAGTAAGTTGAAAGTGTCTTCTTTCACAAATCAAAATAGGGGACAGAAAATAATGTTGGACTGCATCTTTTCGTTCGAAAATGTTTTCACGAAGAATTTTTAATTCTTCTTATTTTCATTTTAATTAATTTCTTCTTTTTTAAGTTACACATTTGATGCTTTACACGATTTCAAATCTTAAAGGCTCTAAGTCCATTTCGTCGTTTTTAAGTCTTTTCGACGTTATTCCGTCATGGAAATTATTCTAAGGTTATAATAGGAAACTGCGTAGGGCATGATTGACATCACGCTGAAGGTCTTGATTCTCTGTTCTTCGAGCCGAATGACGCGAGCAGTATATTCAGAATTGCAAATGTACTCTCGTCAGATCACCAAACTTCGGAGGATGATTGTCGAGCAACGTCAGAATTTCAGGCATTGCGCTGCTTTGTGAGGGAAAATCAAAGTGTAAATCGAGTCTCGAGAATTCCAGAATGTCTATTTTATTTTCCGGAGACAGTAAGGATCCAACATAAAACCGCAAAATCAGTGAAAAATGTGTAAAGTCGTTTCGATTCCAAATGAAAACCACGTCTCAACTATCTTCTACCATAGTACGAGTTACTCTTCAACAACTTTTAAATCCTTAAAAATGCGAACAAAATCTGAGACAACACACCCCTCTGCGTGCAGATCCCTGGTTTTCCTACACATGTTTACTAAACACCACAGGATTTGCCAGAATCCCTTGAAAATCACGTTCCCTCGAAATAGTGCTTACCATTGTACATCATAAACTCTTTCTCTACAGTTTATTATCCAAATATGTTGCTTCGCTTTCAACCCTGTTACTCTAAAACTCCAAAGGTACAATTTACAAATACCTGACGCCTTCGACGGCTCGCAAAGGTAATTTCGTCTCAGTCAGAATTTCCATTCGAAATCGACAAAGACAGCTATCAGCGTTTTCCTTCGAACGCACCCCGTGCATTATTCTTATTCAACGGGGCGCCGTTTGCACCGTCGCTTTCTTCGCTGCAGTCCAGTCGCCGATCGATCACGAGACAAAGGGGCCGGTACACGCGCTCGGAAAGCAAGAAGTCCGAATTCCCAGACGGCAAACGCACGTCTATTCGAAGGCAGCGTGTATCAGTGTGCAGCGGCACGGGAAATAGGAATGGCCGGTTGAAAACGAAGTCGCGAGTTCCTTATCAACCCCCTGAATATTTCTGTTCGAGTGGAAGCCGCGGGGGCAATGAAGGGGCAAAGGCAAGAAAGGTGGCGGAGGGGCGGAAGCGCCAAAAGGCGTTTTTTCGAATTCAGACGAGGGAACAATGCCGAGGGAAGCACGAAGAAAATCTGTTTGGCCCGGTGGAAACACTGACGTTCGTATCTCGTTACTTTGCCTTCGCGCGAGCTTTTTGTGGCTGTCTCACGACATTGGATCCTTGTCTTCCGCCTTTCTTCCCTCTGGTTTACAGTCGCGCGAAATTGAGGGGAAAATTGGCGGTGTTTGTGTGTGGGAACATTGAGGCCCTTTTATCCCTGAGATTTCTTTCAGTTGTCGTGTGCCCAGATTTTTTGATTTTTTTTTTGTATGGGGATGAAAGAGAAGGGGATTCGAAGTTGACGTTTTGGGGAGTGTTTACGAGAAATTAATTTCTCTTGCCAACGATGATAGAGGGGATTTAAAATACCCGCAGTATTATTTTATTAAGTCTTATTTAGTCAGAGTATTCTGACAATGAGAATTCTTCTGTTGATTCAAGTTACTATTGATTCTGCAGTGTATAATTTCACGATAAGTTCATTTAACATTAGCGTGCTCCTATTTCTTTATTTACCTATGGGAGTGAAACCGAGCGCACCGAGCAGATTACAGAACAAATAATTCACCCTACTAGTTGAGGACGAGGGGGTTATAAATACCAAATGGGACATGATTCGAGGTAAAAGCGAAGCGAGGGTGATTGCTGGTGTAAGAATGAATAAAATATGTAGAATAAGATTTTTTCGTAAGGAGTCCTGGATTAGAGAAAACCAATTTCAAAGATCTATTGTTCAATGATTTGTGTCTGACTATTGCTCGTTACTTCTACTTACGCTCCATTTCTCCTTGTTTCCCACATAAATTAACGTTCTAAAACATTTACGATTTAAGAGCGCTAACACTCGCAATATATTAAAGAAGCTACATGTTCCATTATTCTTCAAATTCTTCCAATTACTGCCTAATATCACGCGGGTCAGGCATAATACCGAGGTGTCGTAGAATACGTTGGCATAAATTTGAATACCCAAACTAAATATAGTTATAGTATATTCTTACGTGGTGTTGACATTAAGTTAAAGATGTCTGCTTTAATTACCAAGTTCAGTTCACATGTTTCAGCGGGAGCATCGTCGAGAGGATCGATGATGTGTCGAGTGTAACATTTTCGTGACCTGGGAGAGTAAACGCGTGAAAAGAGAAATGTCGAAGGTACACTCGGTCATTGAGAAACAAGTTGAGCATAAATTCATTCTCAAAGCGTGCATCTTTTCCTGCGATAAAACTCTTAGTGACACTAAGAACGATGAGCTTTGTAAACTTCAATAATTTTTACTCCACATTATTTGTGATCGTCGGTTTTTTCATAATATGTGATTTATCCTTCTCAACACAAATGTAATAAAAGCGTGACGCGTTTTGCAGTCATATATTTTGATCAATTATTTAAAACTTTGACCAAAATCGACGGATGCTCGTAATTCGCCAGCTCGTCGATTTAACTTGCCAGTTCCATCGAAAATTCCGTCTGGAACATAATTTATTACCACCCTGCCGTCTGAACTTTTATGCAACCGACGTGGACCGCAGGGAAACCGTGGAACTGAAACTGGCGTTTGCTGGCAGAAGCTCGAAAGAAACACAAGAAAATAGAAATAGAAAATCTACGTGGCCAGGTTTACGCCGCGAGCAAGGGATTCCACTAAGGTTGGCGTTTTCATAGCTCATCGTGCTTTCTTTTACCTTTTTAAAATTTTCATCGTTAATTACTTTACACCTGCTCTTCTTTTTCTTTCGCCATTCCGTTGGGGGAACTAATTATCCTTAAAAATGTATCTTGCTGTTTCAGAGAAGTTATGTGATTGAAAAGAATATATTTTCGCACGCGACTTTTGAATAAAATTTGATGAGAACCACTTTTCTTTGTATACGATACACACTCGAATTAAAAATTCTGCCATTTTCATAGTAATATACTAATTCAGGGTAACTAAATATTTCCATTTTAAATTAATATAGGTACTATATTTGCACCCATTTCAATAATTAATATAGGTACTATATTTCTACCTATTCCAGTATTCAATTAATTTGAAGCATTGAACAAAAGATTTCTGGTCGACCGACGAGTGAATAAATTACACTGGAATATCAGTAACTTTGAAACAGCACATATTATTTATAAATAACAGGAAACAGCACGTAGCACGTCGTAACGTATCAATATAGATGTAGAGCAGACTATTACGCTCGACGAAATAGGATGAAATTTAGTTTGACGTGATCTTGGAGGAGCTAATTCATTGACCCGAATAGCTTCGCCCTAATTCGGAATGTCCCCTGGAAGAAACGAGGGGGTCAATCTTGGAGAATTTGTGGCTGCCAGTCGAATATCCATCAAGCAATCGTGCTCCTCCATTTGTGGCAGTAAAAGATTGATTTTTGCAAAAGATGAGATATCGACGAAGGCAGTTGCGGTAAATTATTTTCCTGCACCAGTGAAAATACCCTCGAGTATCTAGAAAGAAATACGAGAATCTCGTTTCTGCATAAACAAGTGGCCTGGTTTCGTTTGACAGCGGAAGATCAAAGACTTCCACCAAAACGAGAGCAATGAAGACTTAATTATACGGTTCAATGTTTAACGTTAATGGATACGTAGGAACTGACTGACGACACCGAAACCAGACAGTCGTAAAAAGAAACAGGCCCTGAAAAATTCTGGCGAACAACTCCACACGTCTATTAGCATGTCGCGGGCCATTGGGCTATCAATTAGCATGTTCCGGCTGACTGATAAATAAAAAATTTCACGGCTGACTTATACACGTCATTCAAAACCGCGCCATTTTTAGATATCAGGTAACCAGTGACTAGGAAACACATATTTTAGCGTCTGTGAATGAATAACGCAAACATGGATTTGTAAAGATTCAGAAGTTCGACCCTGTGATTTTGAGAAAATCGAGATGGAAAGACACGTTTTGCACAATTTATTCGTAGGACTGAGTTTGTCTTGATTTTTACTCGTGACACTTTGATCTTATTGCAAATTCAATTACACCCTGGTTTCGTATTGCGTATTGAAATGTGTTGGCCGGTGAAGCAATGTAAATTTAAATCAAATGGAATGTAAGTCAATATGAAAATCAGTATGCTAGGTATGTGTTTGTGAATTGCATATAAAATGAAGAATTTCAATACTGTTAAGAGAATTTCTTATGTATCAAATGTTCTATAAGACAACAAAGTTATTAAACAAATTAACATAAAATTCAATCATAAAACTCGGTGTGATTATTTTGTATCATTGATAGCTTCTATCAGCAGTGGATACCATATTGGGCCTCTATTAAATATAACAATAAGAAGTACATAGTGCTGTTTCTACTTATGTCTGACCATACACGGCCCTAAACTACTTACCGCGGCAGCTTTTATGGAAAACGTAAAAGTACTTAAATCTTACACTATTCTCTCACGAATCTTCAATTATTTTTCAACTGTTATACCCATTAACTGTAATGTACAATATTACTAACAAAAATTCATGTACAAACCGAACAATTTAGTCAGTTATAATGAAACATTCCTTCCCTTTGATACAAAATATAAATGCAACCACAGTCTAGCATTCATTAACTCACCACGCCAATAGTGTTACGAACCTCAGTGTCACAGTATAAAATAATGAAAGTAGATAACCAGGTGTCGGTTGTCAAAGAGAAAGAAGTAAATAAAAAAGTTATCGTCATGAAAAATAGAAATAAAAAGAATACTGCAGTCACTTGTGAGGCTGTGAACAGTACAGACAGGTTTAAGGTGCTCTATAATAAATTGCGGTATTTATAAAAGTTTCTGGTTATTTTCGTATTGCCGCGCCGCGCCATGACCGTAATAATTTGTATCATGCCCGTGTAATATATAAAAGAAAAATGGGGAATACATATCGCACTTCGGGGACAACGTAATGCCAAAGTATTTCGAGCTTTTGCGTAATTTAACGAAATGGCAAAAATATAGTACACACGTACATGTGGACATAAAAGAAGAAGTCCTGACCGAATGATTCATCAACGTCCAACTCAAACATTTTAATCTACAAACGTCGAATTTGAAAGGCACATTGTTTTTATGACGTAGGCACCCACTAAGGAAAGATTTTTGGAAACTCCGTCCCTAAGAGGGTGAAAAGGGGTCTCGGAGTCCTTATTATATAAGTATCTAAATATATTCTACTAACTGTCGAATTTCTTTCCACTACAATTTACACATTTAATTGTACGAAAAATTATTTCAGACAATTACTACACTACACTTCAGTGTGCATAATACGTATATAGAAACCAGAATTTTTATCCACATCTTTCCCAAAGATATGGACGTTAGTTGTATAATGTTTAATAAAACCCCCCGAAGGGAACCTTCTTCAGGAATCAATATTAAAATTCCCAAGCATATACTTAATTATCAAGAATATCTACACTCCAATCGCATTCTCTTAAATAAGGTTCACAGCAAAAGGAAAATTACATTCATTATATGACTGATTGTAAGCAAAGTACATGCCACTTTAGCATGACTCCCCGACATCGAATTAAATATGTACCCCAATCGAATCTTTGTTATCGTGCATCGATCGCGCGACTCGCGTCCCTTCGTTGAGAACGATTAGGGATCGCTTTAACCTCCAACCTCCGAGAACCCTGTTAGGAGTAGAAGAGCGAAAGATTTATATGGGGCGAAAATCGCCGTTGGCGGAAACCGTGCTCACCCTTTCGGCGGTGCCTAGGCTGTAGCTTGCGAAAGCTCTACTGCTCTCTCTTTAGCCCTCGGTACACAAAAGCACGCCACTCGCGTGATCCAATTTGCAGACAGGACAGGTAACTGTGGTCGCGTCGTGTGTCTGTACACGAAAGAAAATTATGCGGCTTGTACCACTTAACCGTGTAATTGAAGTGCCGAACTCGTCGTTCCTCCCCCGCGCGTCACCCTCTGCGTTTCCCTTACCCACTTCACGTCTCCCTCGTTCTTTTATCTTATTGTTAGTTTTGCTGTTCGACGGGCAGAGGACTCAATGCTGCACTACTTATTTTAGTGATCCCGGTTTTATCTCTGCTCCTTTTTTGTATTAGAGTATCTTTTTCTGTTAAGATTAATTCTGTTTGCTTTTCTTCTTCTCCAACGATTTAACTTTTTCTTTTTTTCATTTTATTTTCTGTAAGGGTCTATCTCTTTTTTCTTCTTCCTCTAGTAGGGTCTATCTTGCTCCCCTTTTTCTATTAGAATCTACGTCTGCTTTTTTTTTATTCTTTTAGTACCTATTTTCCTGCTTTCTTTCTTTCCTAGCTCTACTTGCCCTATTTCTCCTGTTCCCTGCTTTTCATTCCCCTCCTTTTTCCATTATCGCATTCCTCACTATCCCTTTCAACCCTTGCTTTAGATTCTCCCTATTCCCACGCTCACCCACTTCTTTCATTTACCACTTCCACGTTTACTTCTCTTCCCCTTTCTCCTTCCTCTCACAATCAGTCACTAATTTATTTTTTCTTCCTCGTCTTATTTCTTCCCCTTCCACACTCATCTGTTTTCTACTCTACCCTTCCTTGTGATTGTCCGCGTCATCGCGCGTCGGTTCTCCTTTTTCTCCCCCGAGAATGTCCCTTTTTTTATTCGCAATACGATACGAAGGGCCGAAAATAGTCGGGCGAGGCTGGAAGTGAAAGTATACTCAGGGGTAAGGAAAGTTTATTTTGCTTCTGCATAGCGACTCTCTCGTATCAAAGACGCAAAGACGCGTGGAAATGAAGCATGGAAGGGGGAAAGCGCTCATTAGGCGAGCGAACGCGGGAAAGACGAAACCACGGCACATCAAAGACGAGCCGTTCAAGTCTTTCGGATGTTGCACCACAAAAAAAAACGACGAAACCCTTTGCACTGCAAGCTCGAAAGGGGTTATCGTGATTTTCTACCCTAACGAGCTGGCTTTCGTAGGATATTGAACGATTTCTTAAATTCCATCAAGGCTATTTTGGTTTGCCATCGTGCTTACCCGTGAAGTCGTTGCTTCTTTAGAAATGAATGTTTGAAAAGCATAAAGTTCATCTCCCTGATTGACGGTAATTATTATTGATATAATTCGAGGTTATTAGAATGTAGCAATTGCATCCAGCACGGTCTGCCATCACGAAAATAAACTCAGACGTTCTACAAATCTGACACTTGATTCTTTAGTAAGTGTGATACGTCTGTTTAGTTCTCGGTTCCGAGATCCATTCTCTTGTCAGTCTATATATCGCAGATTAGCTGACAACCGACATCTGACGGTCGTTATTTTTAATTTTATACGGAGATGTATAAATTTGTTATAATATTATTGTATTCTTGATGAATGAAATGCTAAAATTTCTGGTCACAGTATATAAATTATAAAGCTAGATAGGACATTGTCTGTATTATACGATGAAAATACAGAGTTATTGGAAAGCAGTCGGTGTTTTCACAAAAATATGAATAAGCTTTCAATGAAAACGTAGAAAAATTGAGTAGTCTCGGAGGTCTCGTTCTAATTTTCAAAATAATGGGGAAAAACTGATACCAATATATTTTTTAAAAGTTGCTATCTAATTATTGTAACATTCGTATGCATTTGCAAGTACTTTATTATGGAAACAATTTTTAATACGGTTGTTTAAGAAGATCTTGTAATAAACGAGAAATAACCGAGATTTTTCTCATGGAACATCCGAGAATACGTCCTTTTGCGTGTTCTGTTACACTTTTTTTCAAACCGGCGCTATTTTCTTACTTTTCAACCAAAATTGTTAATTAAGCTAGGAGCTATAGCGACACTCATACAGATTAAGAATCTGTTGGAAGTTTTTGTTTCGGATAAGCCTGAGCCGGAAATTTACCAACGCCGTATACATACCTCTTTTTTAGGCGCCCTACTAACAATTTAATTTTTTTTTGTATAATATAACTGTAACTTAATATATATTAAAAAGCTTTATTTCATTATATGTTGCATTTACTGAGAAAAATATCTTTAAAATATGTTAATTTTTCGGCGGTTCAAAGTAGAACGACCCCTTAATATTCTTCTGAGGTAAAAAAATACGCGCGCGTTAGCTCAGCAAATATTTCAAATTTCCTTTGATAGAAACTAAAACCAAGTCACGTCTCATAGCACTGAAAACGTCTCTTATTGGATGTAAAATTATATGCAAGCACGAGATACTTGAAACCCATGGAGAATATTATAAAAACGAATGTATGCACATCTTGGTATTCCTGTTATTTTATATTTTAATGAAACTCGTATAAGTGGACCATTATTTAACTTCATTATTAACAGACGAAAGAAAATTCCAGATTTCTCTCCATCAGAATATTTACTTGGCATTCGGGAGAATTATTTAACGAGGGAAAATTAAAAAATTCTGTTCAGTTAACTAAAACGTGAGGTGAATGATTAAGCTATCATAGAGAACTTCTCTACTGCGAATTCCAAACTCAAAACTAGGAAAACAAAAATCCCATTATTTACCAACCACCACAAGTTCAAAAACTTCTCTAAAAAATCCTTATTGTATTAATTATAATATTACGCTTTACAACTAAAGTGCCCTATAAAAACGCCTTGTTACAAAAAAGGACAGAGAAGGGAGAGCTAGAGCTCCAAGTAACCGAATTCGGAACAAGATTAATGCTAAAAACGAGGGGAGAAAAAACACGGAAGTGTACGTGACATAAAAAAGGAGGGGTGGACGTGAAATTTAAAACAACCGTGAACAAGCTGTCTTTAATTTTACAACGCAATTTCGTCGGTTGACCCTCTACCAGACTCTCCTCCGTCTCCTCGTCAAGTTGATTGACACCACCGGTGAAACACAGAATTAACAAACGATACGCATTTGCATAACAACATTTGCACCCTCGCCAGTACTCTGAGTCTGCGGGCATAATCCCTCGAGGCACCCACGATCAACGATTCCGTTGTGAATGGTGCGCTAAACGAGACAAAAATCACTTGGCGAATCGTTGTACAGAGTATTCTATCAATCGCCACCCCTCGTTCGACGAAAATCAAGAGACACGCCCTGCCAGAAGTTGCCCCCGACGTGGGCGTTATTGCGTTGCATGGGAGCATGTGATGGCGTTTTAGGGAACGCTCGTGGAAAATCGAGCAATATCGTTAGGGAAGTGTTGTAACTTTTGTACAGGGTGTTAAGGGTGTAATAGTTACTGGTTGTTGAATACACGTTGACATTTTATCGTTGGAATATGGAATACTTTGTGGCTTCAGTTGGGGTAGATGTACACTACTGGGAATATTTATTGCATCGCTTTGGAATTTTCGAAATACGCAGAATTTTCATAGCAATTTGATTGCTTAAATGGTTTGTATACAATTTATTTTGGCCTCGATAGTGAGCTACATATTTTTGCAATAAATAATTTTTGCATTAATATTTTTCTAATAGGTACTAATGATAAGAAAGATATAGGTGATAATGTGTTTATTCAAGTGATGCAATAAATATTTCCAGTACTGTATTTAAATTAGATGGAAATACTTGTGAGATTCGTGGCTTGGTACTTTCTTGGAATACTATTACTAAATTTAAAATTGTTACTATATGGTGTTTTGTATATTAATAAATATCATGTTAGTACTTTTTCAAAGTAGTAAATATTGCCCATAATCAATGATAAGGTGTCCAGGAATCTGTGATAAATATTTATCTGTTTTTTTCACAATAAGTCGTTCAAGTTTTGGCTAATACCTATGTGGTCTTCTTTTCCTTTCTGCGGTCGAGATTTATGTCCCATTGTTATCACATATTATTATTATACTTCATAGTCAAATTAATTTTGTCCTAATTTACATCTATAAGAAACTAATTTTCCCTGGCAATAAATTTTCACACCGCAAAATTAGCGGTGTAATCGGTTTTATGCAGTTCGTCAAACGATTATGCCCGTATGACAAGTTCTGTGTATTGTTTTGCGCCGCTCACATCTGCGCCCTTTTGCGCCCATAATTTAATGAGATTAAACTGTCTTTGACGTTGTGCATCCCTATGGAATTGTAATTGCATTATCACAGTTCTCGCGTGTGCGTTAGTGCAAACAGTAATGGGATATAATTTAGCGACACCTTGTCGCTGGCAATGTCTTCGATGAAGGTACTTACGATGTTCTACTGTAATTCATGCATAGAACCTATTCTCTGTACTAAATTTCATATACATGCAAATTTTTCTTCATGCGATTTTTTTTTCTTCTTAACGTAGAAAAGAATGAAGTACCTAAAATTTATGATTACCAGAGAATTGAACAAATAATTTTCATTGAGTGAAAAATTCGCGAGGCTTCTGTACTTCTTTTAGTCCTTCCAAAGGATGAAGTTGCTTCTTAAATTAAATAAGTATGAATTAATAGATTCATATAAAAATAAAACTAGATATCATTAAAATCGTTTAACATTTCACTTCCTAACATAAATTTGTAATCATTTTGGCACACAAAATGAATTTACATTTATTTCTTTTAATTTCGAGATTAATGTAATCTATAAATCCTGATACAAGAACTAAAATATTAATTTACTTTATTATATACAAAATTAATCTTTCACAATACCATTAACATAAAATGATAAATTTATTCTAAATAAATTCCTAAAAAAATCTAATTTAAATTATTTTGATTATAATAACTAAAAATTCCAATGTTTAGAATATAAATATTAAATTAAAATTTTAAAAATTAATTTACATAATACTAAATTCAAAAATACTTTACTAGTGTTTCAGTACAATGAACACACAATAGTGCTGATCAAAGATTTCTTCTCGAACATGCTCAAAAGCAGCTGCATGCAAATCTCCACATCACTTGAAACATGATCTACAATTCGTTAAAATATAGTTATCGTACACGACCTATCAAACTATTTACAGTAATCTGTAGCTATATACCTGTCACTTCAGAATCAATCAGCTGAAATTATGGCACTAAGACCATAAATTAATTTGACACCTTCTGATCTCGTTGCTCATTCTTAATTCCCAATAACATCACATTTTCACCTATTTAATTATACTTCTTTAACCATCCCCCTTACAGAGGCTATATTTCTATAGAAAACAGCGTGCATTTCCAGAGCTGCAGCCAATTAAGTTCCCATCTATAGTTCCGAAACGTTCTCTATTTTCTGCCCTCCGGAATGCGCATCGTTTGTTTACAGCGTTAATGGAAATTTCCAATTAATTTGAGCCCTATTGAACATACGTTTCGTGCTGATGTTACTCGACGCCGCTAATAATCCATTGCCGCGCTGTGCCTTCCGTAAACGTTTCCGTTTCATTTGCAAATAGTCACAAAGGATCGGTTTCCTTCGGCCCCAAAGCCCAGCACCGCCGAGGAGGCAACGGAAATTTAAGTTCCAGCCCATTATCTGTTACATCCGATATCTCGTTGCCGCCGTCATTGTCATGGCGACTATCGTCGCTATTATTACCAGCCCTAATATCGGCAAAATCACCATCCCATTGATCCACTGAGCTTCCTTTCTACAATGCGCCTGCACGGTTACCCAAAGTTATATAATAAAATACGTATACAATATTCAAATACTTCGTGCAAAGAAATAGAGCAGTCTTTTAACAATTCGCCATTCTACTCTTCGTTGTTAAAATGCGAAAGAACGAAGATTCGAAATATGATTAGTGGGTTATACATTGAGAGAAATTAAGGAAAAATTTGCTATAACTCTACTACGAGAGATATTGTTGAACCCAGGGTGGAAATGTGAATTAGAAACCTTGAGAATTTATTTTGAGTGTGTTGTGCTGTTGATATTTAAATAGCACGGCAGGAAGTCGACCCCCTACACCTTTGTGCTGCTTGTGTCTTGATAACAAGGCTTTGAATTGCAAAATGGTAAAGGTAGTGACAGGAGCCTGCTACAATAGAACGATAAATATTTTATAGTTTCACCCTTACATGTTTAGAGACCCTTCAACCAAAGAATCTAGAAACGAAGATAGATTTTATTAAATTACTCTCGGATCTCGTCTCTCCCAGTATAATATGCATACATCACCCTATTAAAATTCTCCGAGATCCTCCATGTCAGACATTCCCGCCCCTAAAATTCCACTGAAACGAAACAAATTTAGAAACAAGAATTTATACGATAAGAAGACGACGAGTTATCAGCTTATAATAGATAGACATCACTGACAAGTTCACCACTATTCACGAGAAAATAGCACGAACCGGGGAAGCTTTTATAAGAAGCAGATAAATTGTCTTGCCGTCTGTAAATTGGCTGCTCTGCAGAGGGTGTTTAACTCCGAAGGTTCGGTCATCTAGGATGGGGGTGATACAGCGGGGGCAAAAACTTGAGAAAATTGTACCGCTTCGCGTGATTCCGCGATAAAACCTTGAGATAACGTAGATCAAGTTTCGAGGGATATTTCCTTCGAAGGGGAATATTCGTCTGGATGGCAGGAGTTGGTGCATTACAGACTCCATTCCAGCCAATTAGTAACCATCTGTATTCCGTGCACCCTGGAACCTTGTAAATTCTCAGAGCGTCATTTCTCACGGTCGTCTGCACAGCCGCTGTGTTTCTTGCTCAGGAATCTCTACACAGAACTACCGTGGCGCAGAGACGTCTTCTCGTCTCTCATGCCTAGAGAAACGTTCGTGGGCTCGGTTGCGCGATTAGATAAATTTCCTCTAGCATGAATTCCCGAGGTAGCATCGCTCCAGTAACTAAGAGCAGGCGTCGCGACCAGCTTCTGCTACCCTCGTTTTTCTCCTTCTTCCTCTCAATCAGCTATCTGTGGATGTTCCTTGCGACAGCATCCTCGAACGGGCCATTAATTTACAGGGGCCGTTCAGTCGTTTTTATATTAATAATAATATGATTTTATTACGCCATTACAATTACTATGGTGAATTGGTATTATTGGGGTATGTACATATTTTGAATAGATTCTACATGATTCACTATGACTGAAATAGCAATTGTGAATCACATGTTTTGGTGTGAAGAGGGCCATTGTAAAGCCAATCGAAGAGTAATGACGAAGATGCATTACTTGGTTGTGGGAAAATTAAACAAATTAACGAGGTATTCATTTGGCAAGGGGCTGGCATTTAATCTGATTGAGATTAGCGAGAATTTAGACTTGAAGTGGTTCATTTCTACCCCTGTTTATAGCGGCGACTGTTAATCCTGGGCTGACTTAGGTTGGGTTTAATTTCTGGGGGCATTTGGAACTTCCATAAACCGAGATTTTATCGAATTCGAATTAAGGGGATTTGTAATATCCATAGCGCTATTGGAAAGAACAGTGTTTTTGCGTTTAGGGGATTGTATTAGGTCGGTGTACGGACCATTTTTCTGCTACACCTACTTGTTGTACTGTCAATGCTGTCTATCTCGAGTTAAAAATGATGATCGCTAATAGAGATTGAACATCCAAGGACATAAACTTCTGCTTTGAATTTAGTAGAACCAGAAAGGAATTGCTCATTGTGAACTTTTGAAATCGGGCGAAATAGTCACTGCCGAACGTTACGGATTAAACAGTTAATGCGTTTAGGGGGGGATTATTTGTGATTTTTTTGTACAAAAACGTTTCGACAAATTAATTCGTGGTTTGGCAGGCTATTCAAGTGTATCTTGACCTATTGTTCTGAATTTTTGTGTGACAGTAAAAAAAGAACATGGCAGATACCGAGAGGGCGTTGAAAAATAATTGAGTGGTCCTGGCGTTGACGGAAACTATTGTAAAGGTTATTTAAAACACTATCTGTGGTAGTAGATGCATTAAGAAAAATAAAAAAGTGTTAAAATGGCAGTCTTTTGAAGAAGACGAAGCGCCCTGATTTGAGTTTGCAAAAGGTTTTGCTCCAGAATCGGGAAAACTTCTTTAAATAAAAAAGGTACAGTAACAGATGATGCAATAAATCTACTATCACAGATAGCCACATTCATATAGATTACGAATCTCTTTTCCTTTTTGTGTTTCGGATAACCCTTACAGTACTTTCCGTCAACGCCAGGACCATCCATTTTTTTCAGCGTTCTCAGTCAGCACTACGTACCTGCCATGCTTTTTTCTTTCCCTGTCACACAAAAATTCAGAACAATACCTCAAGATGCAATACAACAGCCTGCCAATTCTCAAATTAATTTGTTGCACCGTTTTTGTACAAAAAATTCATAAAGAATTACATATTTCTCGGCTCAACAAGGCGCAATCTCCTCTTAAAGGCCTCAAGTAAGAAGCAATCGCCAGAAGGTTCTTCTACTCCATGACAATGCGAGGCCACATATTACCGCTGAAACCCTGAAAACACTACTTCGATTGAAGTGGGAAGTCCCACCTCACCCAGCCTATAGTCCAAACATCGCTCCTCCCGATTACCACTCGTTTAGGTCGATACAACGTACTAGATTACGCGGGATGCGCTTCACCAATGTAAGAGGGGTTCAATATTGGATTCAAGACTTTATAGCCCGAAAGGATGAGTCCTTTCTCGAGGACTTTGAGTCGGGGGATTCAAATTTTACCAGAAAAGTAGCAAATGGTCATAGATAACCATTTGACGGTCATAGATAACCATTTGAAAAATACTATGATTAAATAAAAATTATTGCTATCTAATTGCTATCATTGTCTATGAATCACGCAGAGAAAAGTATTCGCTATTTCATTTAGCCAATGCTGTATGAAAGAAAATTTCAGTTTCTTTGATCAACAAACCAGAAGAAATATCATTAACTTGAAAATTGTTCTTATGCTGTAGAATTCTACAACAACGATATTGTGTAATGGACCATACTGGGATTTGGATAATCCATTTTTCGTTTGGTTTAAAATCAGTTTCTATCGAGGGTTTGTTTATTTAAAATCTTAGTACGAAGAGTACTTTATTGTGTGCAAGATAATACTTTTTTAACTGACTACAAAAAAAGCTTGGCTAGAAAGGATAAACATTGTTATTAACTAAGGAAGTATTTTGTGTGTTAAAGTACGCTAGGAATGCTGAGGAAACCTCGTAAGATAAAAGGAGACTTCTCAAAGGCCTTTAGTCTTCTGAGATTTGACGAAAGCTTTACTTTCTCAAACCACTGACAGTTCCATTAAGGAGGAAGCTAAGCAGAAATTCGCCCCCTTCGAAAATAACATTTAACCATTCCGTGGAAACTTAAACCCTAATTACCTTCATTTATCGACGAACCTGGGGGTAAGTTCGTTCTCATTAACATTGCCCCTTGTCATTAAAGGATTCAATGAAACCATAAATCGAAAGTGAATGCTTTATTTCCAGCTCTATCATTCACTATGACTACCCAGAAAATCAACAAAAAATTTATCATCCTTTTTTCTTAAATGTTAATAGCTTAAGAACTTCAAACGCAGGGTGGAACTTCTGGCTTTACTCGAGGCATTGAAACAATTACGGTATTAATATTTATATCCATGTTACCGTTACGAATGCAGTGTTTCATTATACAATCTCGAGTGGCGGGAATTTGAATTCTCGAGTACTTCATTCCCTCACTTTGTTTGAAACGTTAATCCCCATTCCTTGGATAAGATGCATTTTTCTGATTTCACATCGGATTATTTTAAACTACCCCGCTGAAATCGCGTCGCTCAAATTCAATACAACTAGGTTGTGTCCGTTTAAAATAGCTTTCTAACAATTTCTTGGGGGGACAAATCACGTCAAGCATGTCCTAATTACTAATATAAACCCACAGGCCACAAAAATATTGTCAGAATATGTACGACCGGACATTGATACAATTACGCTGTTCCTTATACAATTAAACCTGCCACTAACAATACAAAAGATACTTGTCCTTAATTGATAAATTGAACTATCTTAAAAAAGAATCAAATCACTCTGAACCCAATATCGATAATTTATAAACTAACTCTAGACAGCAGGACAAAAAAAATTAAGGAAAAATCTTTATTTAGAGCATTACTGAATTAAGAAAACAATATCCTCAGAGAAATTCCGCTTGCCAACTCCTTTCTATACCCTCATCAATCAAACACCTCGAAAATCAGGGAAATAATTTTCCACAGTCTCCGTCAGAAAGTCAACCTCATTTTTTACACGATCCACGACCGCCACGCGTGCTTCGCCGTATTAATTATGATCGTGCACCCTTTTCACCCTGTAAGGGACCCTGTTTCACGCTTGCGTAGACCAACCATGTGCCTCGCTCCCCAGCATCGACCAGCAAGCTTCGTTTCGTATAAATGACAGGGGGAGGTCACCCTGGCAGGAATATGAACACCATCAAATAGGGAGCCTGGAGCTGGACAGGGTCGACGGATTGCGGGAAAAGAGGAAGCGTGAGGGAGAGAGAGGGTGACAGAGTCAGGAGGCCATGCTGTGGAACACAAACACGAAGAGTTTCGTGACAATGGGCACTAGGCTGGCGTCGTCAACCCGGTCCCTTCTCTCGCCCTTCCGCGATCCTCGACTCGGGGGTTAGTTGGTGCCGCGCGACGAGCTCTCCTTTTCATAAGCCATCCGCGGGGAAGGAGCAGCTCGGGAAGGAACAGCGGGAAACGCGACTGGAAGTCGAACAAAAGTTTACTCGCGATTCCTTCGTTGCCTCGAGGGGCTGGGCGCGCGATTCGCTTTTCGGCGAGCAGTTCTTCGATTATCCTTTCAAGTCCCCCTTGCAATTTGCCTCCGCGAGGAGAAGTCGCAGGAAAATTCTCGTTGTTCGTGACGTGAATTGGGAAATTTTCGATGGTGACTGAGATCCTTTTCTTTGGTTGATGTAAGCCTGTTTCTCGGGGGAAGTTATTCATTTCTTTGACGGAGTACGGTGTGCCGGGGTTGGTAATTAAATATGGATTTTTTTAAATTTGTACTTTAGGTGCTCGACTTACGTGCGCCATTTGAGTACATTGTTTTCTGTTAGCATTTCGCGTTACAATACAACGCAAGAACTTTAGGCATTTACATTGTTATGGTGTTTTTGCGTCGAAAGTTTCTTTAGCCAAATATTGGATTTGTTCGGGAGGAACTGTAACACGTCTGATGCAACTGAGGGAAGTTCCAATATTGTTGTAACATGTTGACATGTGCTATTTGTTTACTGACGTCGTAGTTGGGATGTGTGAACAATTCTGTATAAACTGCCAGCTCCATTTTCTGTGTAATGTGTGTGAACACGTATGTACAAAACTAGTTAGAATACATAGTGTCTGTAGTGTAAGTGGTATAAGCTGTGATGGTCAGACCAAAGTAGTTTCAGTAATACATATACCTACTCAATATGTAAATACAACACAAGTGGGCATTATTAGATTTTACATAGGAGATTACATTTACACACTTGCTGTAACAGGACAACTTTTAGACAAAGGAAATTAAATATTTCGTGAGGTATTAACTCTTTGATGTTTACACCTATACATTTCCGCACACAGAATAACAGAGAACAGAAACCATCGTTTTTAATGATGTTACAAACATACCATTCTCTTAAAAAAAAATAGTACAGTTGCACCCACCTCGTGTATAATAAATATATTCACAGAGTGACAGAAGATTCACTCTATTGAATATTCTCTATCTTCACCTTAAAATTTTTTGACTTAATCATTTACCTACTCAAATTTGTCCATAAAAAGACAGTCACGTCAGTTATTTTTTAAACGTACAAATTCCTACAGACTGCGTTCACATCGTTTGTCCACGCGATCCGGATCCTCGTTCAGCGAGGATCTGCGGTAACAAATGACCGAACTCATCGAGTTCCCCGTTTTCGTGGTCCCCATGGCTAGGGAGAGCATCGAATTTGTCAACTTCCTCGGAGCAAAGTCCAGGTGACCGTGAAACAAACGAGGCTGCCGGTGAAAAATCTTTATGGCATCGGATTGTTGCCTTCCTCGAAGAGGCTTGGGGTGGAGGGATCGATTCGACGAATAGGAGCCGCCTGTTTCGTTTACATCGAAACGAGGGTGGAAACAGGCTTTCCACGGGATATCAGAATATCGCCTTTTCCACCCTCGTGTATATATTTCTCGAGGACCTCCTAGGGCCCACGAGGATTTTAAATCACAGGGAACAATAACACCCTCTGTATACATTAAGAAATCGAAGATTTCAAGCTGACCATTCGAGAACGAATGGTGAATAATAGGGGTAGAATTAGAAATATGTAGGAAACTTTGGTCCACCGTGGAAAAATCTGTGGGTTCTTTACAAATTTCTATGGATTGTAATTTTGACAAGAAGTTCTCGCATTGATTATCAAATTGGAATTGTAAGGTTTTTGAAATATATCGAAATCTGTAGTTATTTTTACGTTCGTAGTGTCGTGGAATTTTCAAAATTATGTCGAAGGAGGGTGAGAAACAACATACAGATAATACAGGTAATAGATAATTAAGAATAACTTTATTTCTTTTCTTTTTGATGTTTTTGTATTCTAATTTTATGTGTTACTGATTCCCATCGGTTCTTCCTACTAGTTACGTGAACAAGACGATACGTCTAAACCAGATAAGTGAATAATGAATGCAGACACAATAGACTCTAGTCTACACACAAATATTATATAATAAACCTCAACCGTGGCAGGTTGGATAACTGAAAACCCTGCCAGATAATTGAGGCCCGAGGACAGAATAATTGAATTCAATCAAACGAATGTCTTGTCAAAAAACCAGACGCGAAAGAAAAAGTAAATGAAATTCCTCGACAGATACAATATATTCTACCAAGCAAGGAAATATATTTTTTATGGGAGTAGCAGCATGTACGCATGCGAAAGAATAAATGCGTAGGAATCAGGCTTCCTGTAGAATAAAACGAGCGGGCCAATGGGCAACGGCGAAGAAAGCGAAAACAGTCGCGTGGCCAGTGGGCGTGAGTAAGAGTTCTTCCCATAATCATCCTGTCTCGAATGCTTTTTCCAGCCCATCTTTCATCCCAACCATCCCCGATGCCGGAAGTACACTACCCTCCATAAGTTAGGGTAGACACCTTAACTTTCACTTTATCACGGAAAGCAAACTACACCTCCGATCTTTTTCCATTTTGCACTGTATTTTCAGCAATCAAGAAGAAGTACAGCTACTATAAGTTCTTAATCTTCCTCGATTTAAATTCCATCCAAAAATAAATAATTCTGTCAACCAAAAAATCAAACAGAAATATTAATCAAAAGAGACTACGTCGATAAACGTTTTAAGCTTGTTTCGTGCAAAAATCGTAGTTAAAATTATTTCTGTTTCGCTTCAAAGTGTCTAGTCTTTTAAATATGTACACAGAATTCATTAAATATAAACTATTTCCTACTAATTCTGCTTTAGCGCCGCTTTACCTGCAATCCTATTTCAAGCTTATCACAAACTCACCGCCAGACTTATATAAAATATAGAGCATAGGAATTCACACCGACTTCACTCAGCAGTTTAGTAAAGAGGAATACAAACGTCTAACCACTAAGCAAAGGGATAAAACTACTCACGCGACACTATAGGCAGCCCCTTTCGATTTCTCTTGCTGCGGCGAAAGGAAAACAGTATCGATCACAGGCACGGGAATGAGATTACAGATTGGCCCGCAGGGGCAATAAGATCACGGAAGGAAGGCATTCCTTGTTCGCGATCAGTCGTCCTCGTATTTCCCACATAATTGAGGCGACTTTCCGGCTTCTTCTTGAAGGTCGTCGGTCTTTCCATTAAAGCGTTCGCCCGGACGGGGTCGCTGGAAAACGAACCCAAAACGGTTTCAACGTTCCGTTTGGGGCTTTCAACGTCCTCGAGCACAGCTAAAGGAGTCCCTCTTTAACGGGGGTGTGCCAAACTTTAAAAGGTTCGTTGGTTAAAATTCACGACGGCCCTTGAGAAGCCTATGTAACCAGCCCAGAGCAAAGCGTGTTTGGATCTGACAAACGGTGTCGGGGATAAGCCAACTATCCGGGAATTTAGGATAATCGAGTGATTGCTAGTCACTTATTTAGCGTGCAACCTGGAGCTCGCGATATGGGAGAGGAAGAAAGTGAGAATAAGCTTGCAAAACGAGTTTCTTTAGTCTTACAGCAGAGAATGTTTCTTGTCACTTTTTCTTTAAGTTTCTGAGAAATTCAATTATTTGATGTAAACTGGATTGATGTAAGAAGATACCCTCACACTGTGCTTGCAGCTTTCTGATTGCTAAAACCTTCTGACCAGTTTTCTTTGTATCCACGAGGAATATAGTTTCTATTCAACGAAGTTCGTCTAAAGTTATGCAGCCACCTAGTACAATCTTAAAATTGAAGAAAAATGTACAATAGCCATTTCTCATTCTAGAATTCTCTTAGCGTCTCTATATTACATGCGTTCCAAAAGACTCGACGAGTGTCATAGAATGTCAATTACCTTTCTGTAAGCAAACAATCCAAAAAATCTAGAAGCTTCAGCTAAAACACACTACTTATTAAACCCAGAGTTCACTGAATTCCTAGCCCATGAACTTGAACTTCAACGTAGCCTCTGAACTTTCCCCTCAAACAACTTATACCCTACACTCTGAAGACGATCTCCCAAGCCTATTGAAACCTTTACATCCCGAACCTCGCATTCGACATTCCATTTTCTTAATACCTCACCTGAATCCTCATTACTAACGAAATTTATCCCCTCCGTGAATAATATCCTCCATTCACTGAACCGTGATCTTCACTAAGCCCATTTCAGGCGGGAAGCACGAGAATTCATGTCGTGGTCGGAAGGCGAGGTTCGAAGCGAGGAGCAAACGGGAAGATTGGCTGAGCCGGTGGCCCCTCGTTTCACGATCGCGACGAAACGAAGGGAACGGGCGAGTTACGAGCGTGGTCCTCGATGTCCTCTCGTTTCTGCACGGTCGTAACCGCGACCTTAGCTTTTCTTCAGTATTGGTCGGTGGTGGCTGGGTCGATATCGGGCCGCAGAGAAGAGCCCAGCATCCACACGAGCGCCATTCGGCCTCCTACTCTTTGCTGTACCCTCTTCCTCCGTCGTTTCGCCACCCTCCTCCGCCCCTCGTCGAACCTACCCTCGGACTTGAAAGCTGCGAGGGAAAGACGGCTTTTCGTCCTACTCTGACTCGAGTGTGCCTCTTTGAGAGAAAGGACGCGCGGGTACGGCTAACAGCGTGGTCACCTGACATTTGTGCCGACAGGAAGCCCCGAACCGGCAAACTTTAGCTGCTACGCCGTCCGAACGACATCGACTTCCCCTACCCTCGAACCACAGGATGTAGTCTTCATTTGACTCGCTTCGATAGGACACAATGTTTCTTCTATTCTGTGCCACGTGAATGGGATGAATGAATGTTGAGGGGAATCGATGGTCGCTGAATAACTGGGTGATTCTTTTTCTTGGTGGATGTGGTGGGCGACCAGACTTCTGTTAGGGTCTTTTCACACAGGGCACTTGTGTGGCGCGCGATTTGTAGTTTAGGTACAGTCGTTTGGCGGAGCTGGTGTTGGTTTAAGAGGGCTGGGGAAAAGTGGAGGAGGTTTGAATGTGTGTGAAATAGCAGTTGTGAGTCGCAAAGGTTTCTTGTGTGAGGATACACTTAAGTGTGGGGTAATGCTATATTGTGTTTGGGTAATTGGTTTTCTGTAGTCGTTAAATTTGAAATTATTTATTGATTTCTAATTCGAGATTTGCACTGGGGTTGTTTATGAGTCTGGTAATTGAGAGCTGAAATTATCTTTATTGAACCCTGTTAATATGTAGGGTACCTCTGATCTTGAAGTGTGAGGGAGTGCAGAGACTTATGCTACTTAGCTTGAGTTCGTGGGACACTTTTCATCCTTGAGTAAATATTGCAGGAACGCGTAGAAAATTGATAGAGCCTCGATATCACCTCCAAGATGGAAATAATACGAATACTAATCTTTCTATCATCCTTTCCATCACTGCAAAACTCAGTTGCACGACGAAAGAGCTTATAATTCAAAAGGGAAGCCTTTTAAGTTCTCGTAAAAGCCCTTCGTCGTGAAAATAAGTAATACAATGACTCCGCAAAGAATTTAGTCTCGGGTAGATAAGAAAGAGTGGTTGAGTTCACATTTGGCCAGAGCGTTTACGATTTACCACAAAGTTTCGCATAATTAGCATGAAGATAAAACCATTACTCTATTCTTTTCAAAGTAATAAGCGAAATTCGCATTTCGTGTCAACGGAAAAATTGTGGCAAAAAATGACAGTTAAGCACACTACTAAAGAATTAAAATATGGAGAAATAAAAAAATAAAATTTTTGCCCTCGATATCAGGCATTTTGTTCCAAATGAAATATGATGTACTCCACGCGAACTTAAGACTGGTTTAAGTCATCATTTTGCTGCTTTCGAATTTGTTAAAAAAATAGAGGCTGTCAATGTTTGCAATTTTCACATATTTTCGTGAAACCGGGCTGTACTTATGAATTTTAATTTCAAAAACTACTTACTGTATTAAGTCTATCTTTTTTTATTTTAATCTAAAAGATTTCGCCTACATGAACGATATTTTCTTCAAATTGAAAAATCACTTTTGTAACATAGAAAATTGTCCAGGGATCCCACAATTTTAATCACAGTTTAGTTTAGAGCTTCGTGCGTCTTGTTTTGCTTCTCAACGATTCATGAATAACATATTTGTACCAGTTTCGCCTGCAAATGAATGAACTCAGAAACGGAGGGAGCAAATATTTAGTCTGGAAGATACCAGAATAATCCCACGTCCCTATCGTAAACTCAGCCCACCAAAAATGACGAGAAACAGGTTCTACGAGATTGGAAACACGAAGGTACCGGTGTCTGTACAAGAAGAGGAACTAGCCGCGTGAAACCACCCCCACCTCCGACTTTCCTTTTTCTCCATTTTCCCCTTCTCGTTTTCGTCACGTTCCTCTACCGATATTACAGAGGCTTCTCGTGATTTCTGCAGCGCGATGCACGTCGGAGAAACGCCGTGTCGTTCAGCATTTTTAGAGGCAACCTGTAGCGGAAGACGCATCGCGCGCGCACGCACGTCTCCGTTCCGGTCGGCATGGGGGGATAAAGCTGGAATTGATCAGTATTCTGACGGTGAAGGCAGCAAGCCACGAAACAGGAGATTCCACTTTGCATTTTTCATACGTGGAAAGTAAAGGCGACCATGAGGGTTGGCTAAAAAAAATGGACACGAGGCGTTCCGCGATGAAGCGCGAGAGAAATGGAACGAATCGAGAGAAGGCGGAATAAAAAAGTGGTTTTCAAGGCGTTTCTAACGAAATTCATTGCCGCTTAGAATGCTTCCAGCGTAGCCACTCGTAATCGTATTTTTTTGTTCGCGTAGTTCCTGTGGAATATAATTCATTTTTTATTCGAAACGACACCTGAGAGCGCAGAGTGTTTAGAAATGTTTTCATTGATATTTATTCGTGTCTGCTATGTTCTTGTGCCCTTCGGATAAGAGACATATAAATTTATCCCAAATTAATTAGATATTAGTCAGTGGATCAAGTATGTGGAGTATTTAATTCAGCAGCAGAGGCATTGCATTGAATTTCCTACAGTATCTCGAAAAATTATCTACTTAAGATTATTAATTGATTTTTAGAAAGTACAAGCATGTGTCAATTTTGGAAATGATACTGTAGCCTGGGGTGAGTTACTGCTGTAGAAGATGTAGAAAAATATTAATAGTCGATCAGAGGGGTATTTTCCTATTTTCCCCAAAAATACAATGACAAAATGGAGCACGTTAGTGATATTAACAAAGACAGTTATCACTTGAACGTCATTTCCACAACATTCTTCCGATTTTTCTAATTAATCAGCTAGCTAATTACAACATCGTGATCAATGGCCAATGATACCTATTAAAAGACACAAACCGATATTAATAAATACTTAGCATACCGACGAAAAATCAATTTAAAAAAATGATGAATAAATAACAAGTATGAGAACTTAGGTCTGAAGAAGTGTAAATATTTTACCAATTCCTAAATCCTCATTTTTAATGCTCGTCTAATTTTGAAGATTCGTCTAATCTATGATTCACTGCAGAAATGAATAGTCCACTTTGACGTGAATGTGAGGTTTAAGCAGTACTTCGTAAACTACGCTCACGGTACAATAATCTCAGCCCCTTACGGGGGCATGCATTGAATTTTTGAATGGCTCAGCACAAAGCAGATTGTTCGATTTAACTTCCACCCCCAGTAATTAATTCCTCGACGATTAAGTATGGCGAGGGGGGTCGTGCGAGACACGTTCTCGAGTTTCAAGAGTATTTCGGGGCTGTAATTTATCATCGTCGAGTTGTTCGATGTTTTATGACAAAAAGCTTTGTCAAGCGGAGTGGAACGGAGAGATATACCGTTCCACTTACTAGAGCATTGATTTATTTTGCTCGTGGCTCCATACATTTTGACACGAAACTGTCATTCCATGTTAATCAATCCGTTGTCTCGGCCGTGTCGTCGGGGGAATCGATAGAGCATTGGAATTCGCTCTCGTCGTCGATTTTCAAATTTATCCCCTTTGTTGACTATCCGTAGTCGACACTTGTTTCTCTAGTTTAAAGCATACAATCATTTCCATTAGGGGATGAACGCGTATTTTCTTAAGCAAGTGAATAGTATATGTACTCATATTTTGCAATCAATGTCGTTTGAAGAAAATTCCTTCTTCTGTGTTTTAAAAAAAAAATCAGAGTGTTAATTGTATTATAAATTGCGTGTATAAAAATCTATTGGCGTTCCTTTAGTAGAGACTAGAAACTAGTAATTGCATTTGGATATTATACCTTATATTATTAATGCCTTTTTACACGAGACTCGTTCGTGGTTCTCAACCGATAGTCCAGAATATATGTACACAGTTTATATATTTTTTAAATTAGCATTGTCTATGTCAAGTGAATGTGCTTAAAGTATCAGACCTGAGCTACAGAATTATCTCGTGTAAGAAGGATCTAAGAGTATATTAAGCAATAATACCCTAATGCAATATTGGGTGCTGTTGGATTTTGGTTTCTAATAAATCACTGTTTATATCCACTACGTATAGATGATTTTAACTTCTATAAAATGAGCGAATAAAGTGCTTCATCCTCCTGTACGAGTACAAATGATCATTATTTACCGTACTAAGGAGAGAATGTTAATTATTTTTTCTTCACAATTTGATATAAAATTACTACAATAAATTTACGGACGTACAGATAAAACAATGTACGAAGCAACTGCTTTTGGCGAATCATAAAATGTTAAAAATCTGCGATAATCATCGATTTAGATATAATTTAAATTATATAACTTTTCAGAAAAAGGAATTGATTAATTTGTTGAATCTCAGCGCACTGAAATTCGTGCAAGAACCTGACTCTTCAGAATTCTTGAATTTTTAAAAGATTCTTAGTTTTCTTGGTACCGTAATATAGAAACAAAACTAAACCTTAAAGTTTCTCATAAAAATGGAGGCGAAAGGAGGAACGTCCTTTTTAAATTGTTATAATTGGACGTCGCTGTGAACTTTCCTTCAGCTACCAAGTTAAATTAAAAATAAGTAAGTTTACTCCAGTTATACCCAAGGGTGGACTAAATATTCCCCCAAAATTGTGCTAAATAAACGCGTAGGAAATACATAAAATCAGGGTTAAAACTGGTTCAATGAAATCTGACACTTCACAACTAATTCCATCATAATCAATCTACGAAACCAAGCAAACCTCGGGCACCCATCTTCCGTATTCCTTCAACGTCAACGCGATCACATCCATTCGCATCCGGCTTTGCAAATACAACGTATCGATTGAGACCTATCGTTGACCTTTCTCTATGACATTAAAGTCTGTTCGTAGTCACTGAACGGAGGGAAGAAAAAATATCGCCAGACACAAGAGACAGCAAGACATTAAAACAACTGCTACAATAGAGCCTCAATACTTTGCTCAAACCAGATTCAGATTAAATTCTGATTTAGATCAAAATGAAATGCCCTTTTACTTTTTAGCAATCTAAATAGTAATCAGAGAATTTTACACTATTCAATTTTACTTTTTGAAATTCCATGAGACTTGTAACAATGAATACTATTTCAATGATTACTTGATATCACATAATTTAAACTTCCTTCATTACTAAGACATCAATTCCTACTTGAAAGAAGTATTCCACCAAAATTCGAATTCAAGTTTCTCTCACTTTTATATATTAAACACCATTAGAGTTATGTTCACAGGTTGTTCAATACTCTGTAGTGGCAGCGGAATATAATATGGAATATATAATTATTACTCTCTATCACACAAACTTACGAATACACACTTTATAATATATACAATATATAATAACCACCACATGATATGCCTGCGATTTCTAAACTATGTAATATCAAAAATTGGAATGATAAACTGCCCCACAAATATTCACATAATAATACACAAAAATACTGGTCTCAGTGTACACTAACGTACTTCTTGCCTCCGTACGTTACTTCCTACGATAAAAGATAGGCATGGCGAGCGTATTAAACTAATCGCCAAAAACGGTAGCAAGAAGCAACGAGCAAGATATGTTTCGAAGTTACAAAATCGGTTGCAACATTTTGGGCTGGCTGAAAAAGGCGATGCATTAATCAACGATCAGCCAGTACCTCGTAGCAGCGATTACGCCTAACGTAGGTACTCTGTGCAGCTTCTCAAGCGTAATGACTCGCGATCAATGAAAAATTGTGGGCCCGCGCTGTCGCACGGTCTCGTTGGGGAAATATCGGAAAGCGATCGGTTTCTACGCGCGGTGCGCGCGGCGTGCGACTCGATTTCCCGTCGCGGACGCGACGGATCCGTCGAAACTTTTTTTTTCTCTCCCTACCGCGTCGCGGCGAGGACTCGCGACGGCTATCGATCCCCCAATTCGTTCACTTTCGAGAACTCGTCAAACGGAACTGTTTTTACCCCGGTTGGCCTGCTGGTACCCCGAGCGTGCAGACAAAATGAATTTCCCTCGAAGGAAAAAATTCGCGGCACTCTGGTAACGCTGTTTCCATGCAGTTCCCTGGACGCCTTTCCTCCACTAAACTTTGGAAGCTGATTTCGCGGGGCAAGTGGATTGCGAAGGAGAATTGGTCGTAACTTTTCTCGCTGCAGCCAACTTCGTTCGTGGAATATCGCCTGTGAATATTGATGGGGATTTTATGCAATTGAAACTACACGATTGGACACGATGACTGGGCGTGTATTAGTCTTTGTTACTAACAAGGCGAGTGCGCGAGATTTGGCTCACCGAGTTGCTTCCAATTTTCTATATAGTTAGTGCGGAGCGTGTGTAATCAGTGGCGCACTCAGAATTTAATCTTGGGGGAGCCGAGTTGAACGGATAAAAATTCATTAGGTGATTAGAAAAATTTATTTAAAGAATGGAATCTAGTTTTCTTCCTTTTTAGAAAGCTCTTTTTTCTTTGCGCTACTGTGTATAATAATGTGTCAAACGCATTCAGCGCAAAGTCGAAGAATTTGGCAGGAAATGGGGTTCAAACTTCCGTCTTTTGTACACCCTCGATATAAATATGCACTCGCGTATAAGCACTGAACCGTGATTTTATTTATTTACTCGCAAAATTTTGTATAATGCGCTCTGTTCATTTTACAGTTTGTTATACAGTGTATGAACTACGTTACGCGCAGTACGTTTGTTCCACAGAAACTGTTTCTTCTATTCTGTTTAATTTGTCAAGTGGGTAGGTGAGTTTTATACTTTTCCTTGGCCTGAAAGTCGTGCCCCTTTTTGAGATTAGAAACGCTTATCGCGCGAAAGCATAAAGTAGCGTACTGCAAATATGACCAGCTGAAAATAGAAGGGATTTAGCATAGGTGAATTATTCATCGCTACTTTATTCCCCTTTATTTATGCAACGCGGTAAATATTAGCAATGGTCAGTGATGAATGTTCACCCATCCGCCTGTATTTGTACACCCAGTTTTCCAATACTTGGCGGGGTATAAATATTCGATGAAAACATGTCGACCAATGTATTCACTTTATTGATATGATATTTAGGAAATGAATCCTCTTTTTACCTTTTTTATAATTTATTCATTGCTCATCTTTTTCAGTTACTTCCACTATATTCACAAAAAGAATTCAGTTCAGTGCATCGTGTTTGTCAAGTTTCATTTAGTTAAAATACAAGTTTTATATTTGATTAGCTATTAGACATATTATTTAATTAATACTCTAACGAAGAAAAATCAAATTCCTCTTCATAATAAATGATTTTTTGCCCCGAAATGTGATTCTCTTCAATGCAGAGGAAACGGTGGAATGTGGGGAACCGTAAAACGAAAAATTCAAAGGCTATATGAATATAACGCCGGTGGATAATGAGCTGCGAACAATGGTGAGAATCTCGAAGCGCAGAAAGCAGAGCTTCCTTAAATTTCTATTAGATCGGTAAAATAATACCTTCTTCACTAGAATTATGCGTGCATTAAAGCTATTCGCACGACTCCCTCTGAAATCTCTCGTAAGCACACAAGCTCCCGCGTAATTAAATGTAATCTCGAGCAGGTAAAAGCAGGTGGGCTAAAATTTCACCAGAAAGTGGTGTTGTATCGTGTTAACAGAGCGTGCCGCCTTCTAAAATATTCTCCAAGTATTTCGTGTATCAGAAATATGATGCTTGGGGCTGTCGTGTATGTTGGAGTACCCAGAAAAGATGCCTGTGCCTCGTTAATTTAGAGCGACAACTTGAAGACGAGGAAGCTGTGTCTTTCAAATTATCGCCATCCGCTGGAAGCGTGCAGGATAAACTCGATGCGTAATGAGTTAATTAACCGATGCTCCAACAGCACAATGAAATATCATTTCAGACTAAAGGCCTAATTAAAATCGTAGTTTTGAGCAAGTGGATAATTTCATGGGAACGGATACTTGACTCGATGCGCGCAGAGTGAATGCATTACTATTAATGAAATCGCTGAAACAGCTAATTCGGAAAGGCGATAATTAATTCCCGGGTTAATTATGACCACATACGAGAACTTGTATCAACTCGTTACGGCGGTTCGTACTGTTAGGGGTTTTAGAATATTCTAAATGCAAAGCCTCTTCGAGGCAATAACTGGAAATTACTGTTTGAACTTGATTTCTTTGAAATGTTGAAAACTGAGTCCTTGTGGATAATATATACGTAATGGTGTGCGATGGAAAGTTTAGAATTTGCGTAGTAATAAAAATGCCACGATTTGAGAATTAGGAATTATATTTTACAGTCTATATCGTGTAGAGTAGAAGGATTTTTCAGAATTGGCAACTAATGGTATTAAAATTGTGTATAAACGTGTATAAAAATATCAACTTTAATTTAAACCGTTTCTTTTCACCATCATTATTAGTTCTATACTCAAATTTGAAATTAATGGATGCACTTTTCTTCACTCGATTTAACAACTATTTCTCTGAATGAATTGACAACAGTCGCACTAAGACACTTGGCCTTTGCAAAATGGGAAATAAATTCTAGTATTAAAGTTCAATATACTTATATGTAGAAAATATTTATCCAAAAATTTCTTTTGACCACTGTACTTCGAAATCCAAACTGAATGGTGATTTTTAAATGGAGGATCTAAAGAATTCAATTATTCACGTATCTAAATCTTTATCGTACTGTTATTCTTATAATTTTGTGTCATAGCACAATTAGGAAACAAATTAAGTGAGTGTTAAGTAGTAGAGCTGTAAATATACTAATACGAAACAAATACATAAAACTTGTTAAGACATAATATATTATATTTATACAAAATTAATAAATGTGTAATTAGCAGACAGTTTAATCATCCATCGTATTTGTCATGAACATTGATCCGCCTAATGTTCATGTGGATTGCGTCAAACGTGTCTACATAAATTAAATAAATTAGTAGGACTGTTTGAAACGATTGGTAATTAAACGCTTACACAACCAGAGACATAAACGACTCTGTTTGTATTTTTGTTAACAAACACAGGATAAAATCCCAGTGTATTAAAACACTTCACTGGCACGTTATTATCAACGAAGGTAATTACACAAGTGCTCGTTTTAAATTACACTGTCGCCCAAAACCAGGGCTTATCCTCTTGTTTTTGAGTAATTAGTATTCTGCTGAACACCGATCGATTATACCTCTGGGGCCAATTAAAACAGCTTATCGAATTCAGTGAGCAAACGGTAGATAAAAAATTGATTCGTTCCAGAGCACCATAGAAGGCCGATAAGTATCGAAGTCAAAATTGCATTTCAATAACGATCGAACAACAAAATGTGCTTCCTTGAATTTGATCGCCAAAAATTCGAAAAAATATGCATACGTATAAATTTTCCAACAACTTTTACTTACAATTAAAATTAACGGTTATTCCATGTAAGTAATACAATTTATTAATCTGAATCTGATTTTCGTTGAAGCCAAATATTTTCTGTATATGTAATACTAATCTTATTTTATTTTCTTACCGCCACAGAATTTTCCAAAATTCTCTTCTTGATTTTCTAATTTACCTTGCTACTATGTTATGATTTCTAAATGTTCCTGGTTGGCTAGTTAGTTATCGAACAAGAAAGCTACGATTACATGCTCATACTTTCATTCCTGAATGCGCACTTGAAATTCGAGTCTCCCAGTTTATAAAACTCGGATTTAAACATAAAAATAGGCAGCAGCACAAGCATGCTGACAATATTATCAAGTTGTAACTGTGTTCTGTACAGAGCCATCTTATGCAGTGGGCATAGTAGTGCCTAGTGCCTACGAATTTATAGGGGGCTACAAAAGCTTAAAAGAGAAATTTTAAATAGGAATGTACCTTAATAAGGCCCTGGTTCTGTATACATCTCTCTTAAAGGGCGTGTTAAGTCGATTTGCACATTTAAAAACTGTGTTACCGCTGGGAATTTGAAATCGGTGAACTGTTTCCAACAAATATTTTTAAACAAATGAACGCGTCAATGAGTTACATGTACTGGATAAATATTCGCAAAGTAAAAAGGATGCGTCAATAGTTACAAAGTACAATAAATGAACGAAAACACACACTCTACCACAAAAGAGTCAAAAGACCACTACCAAGAGGTTTATTATATTTATAATAACGGAACAAAATTGTGTTGTGTACCTTCTACAATTATTTTTGTTTTGTTCCCAAATGCAAGGAATACACTTTCGTGTTCCACTTCTCATCCAACTATTTTCTAATCCTTCATCGTTTCTTTTTACTCCCACGTATCCCACAGTTTCAATAAATACATCATCGGTCATTAACACTAATAACTGGCAGACGACTAAAAGTATTTAGTAATCGTAATATTTGAAAGATGGAGAGAGATTTTAATTTCAAGGATACTTCGGTTGCAACGTGCCAAATAGCGTGCATTTTCCAGCGAAAATAGAAGGCTGGCGGGGGTTGCGCGGCCAGCTAGAACGAACTATAAATCCTTATCGGTTTTCAACATGCCGTAGCTGGGGAAATCGTAAATAAAACGACCAAAGAAGAATTCCCGCCGCCTCGGGTGGCGGTGGCATCGCGGACCAATAAATATTTTCCGCGCGATCATCCTAGACAATGCATAAGGGTAGAAAGCCGCGTATTCACGAGGGTATTCACGAATCACGTGGTTCTAACGAACGATGAACACGGAAGGTGGAGAATTAAAAATGTTACTGGGTAATATTTCTGAACCTCAACAAGCTATGGCTTTTACTTCGATCTGCTTTAATGTATTACTGTTTTCTTTCTTTGTATATTTACAGAGTAATAAATAGGAATAATAATAATAAAAATAATAATAATAATAATATGAAATGATGCTACTGCTGGAAAATCGAAATGTCATATCTTCCTGACTTTGAGAAACAGTAGACTGTAACTCATTTAATTTTCCACCCTGCATAAATTATGCCTAAAATCATCCAAATATTTCATAAATATTCGAATGTTACAGGTATCCTTCGAGTAATATACAAGGAGAGAGGTATATTTGCATCACTCCAGTCGAGCAGATACTGATGATGTATTTATTACATACTGTTAGTAGCAGATGTTCGACCCAGGCGCTCGGGCGAGCAACCCCTGAAATGATGGAAATTAAATGAAGATGGGTTTCCTTCCATGGGGAAACTAGCTAAACGCTTCTCAACTATTCTAGCTATATTCTCCACTATTGAAAGGTTCTTTTGCACAATTTGAGATGTGATCAATACAGAAGAAAGCTAAGTACACCCCAAAAGTATAGGCACATTAGTGTCCGGTGTCGTAATCTGTTTTATTAATATGTATATTAAGTGTACGATACTTCCAGTATGCATGACACTTAAGCTATGACGTATTTAAAAATCGATTATTATTTCCCAGCTTTGTTAATAAAGTACCACGTTTACAAACTTCTGACAGACAACTGTACACAGTGGCTCATTGTTTAAAAAAATATAATTTCAATAGTCTATTCAGTTAAATTATCGAATGCATAAATTTCGTCGAATAATTTCTGCTTCGAGCAATATTCGAATAAATGTTACCTACTAATAAAATCACTATTCGTTACCCGAAATAAAATTTGCTCAACTCTGATTACAGTTACGTGTGGAAACCAAAGGTCACGCAGAAAGGAGGGCGGAAAGAACAAACAAACAGTGAATGTATTCTTTTGCAAAGTCAATTGAATACACAATAAAGGAAAATGTAACTGCTTGTTAATAATATTAAACGAAATTATTGCGTTACAAACAAGCGGTTAGTCCTTGAACAGCAGCTTACGCGCGCACGAGAAACAAATTACCCACTACAGGCTGAAGCACCCACAGCCGAGTATCTCTCTTCTTCGTAACTGGCGCGATTTCATGCCCGAAGCGTGTATCGCGTATTATTAAAAAAGAGTTGATCAACTACTCGAGAGGATGCTCCTCGATAACACAGCGCTCCAGCTCGATAGCTATCTTTAATTCACGGGAAATGAAGCACGCTGCCTGCGGTGGAGAGAAAAGGCTCGGCAAAGTCGAGTGTCGCTCGCAGACTCAAGGTCCACGATACAGTTTTCAAAAGGCGTGCACACTTTCGAAGACGTCCAACACCGTCGTACTGCTTCCACGAAAACTATGCATCGTCCTCGATTGTGAATAAAATCTGAGCGCAGAATAAAATCTAATCTCGAAGAAATCTATTTTTAAAATAATTTTACGCCAGCGAAGCAAGCTTATTACTTCTTCCCCACCATCCCCCTTTTTTCCCCAGTGTCTCTGCCTCGCCCCGTTCTTCCCCTCTTGCTCGTGTTTTATTACTTTCGGTGTTGCAAATTCCCTCGACCTCGTTCAGTGCGTGCGTGCGACATTCCGCGATACGTGCACAACGAGGACACGTAGAGAGAGGTGGCAGCGTCGGTGGGATCATTATGCAAACGTATGCTAACGTCAAGCGGGATCATGACGGACAGAAAATGTAATATTTTTCCATTCTGGACCCGGCATCGATGCCCGCTATAACAGAATCGAATTCGTGCCGCTGCTGATATTAAAGGACTCTAAATTTGAGATATAAATAGAAAGTCTGAAATTGTTTGCTATCGTACCAAAAATACCTACTTGAATCAAAAATTTTCAACCGACCATTTTAATGTAATTGAAGGGAAACCGTGCCATCGCTGGGCTATAAAATCGTTCGAAAGCTATTATTATTTTTATCGACACCGTTAAGGATAATTGACACAAGGGTATGGATTATCGAGAACGAAGGCTTCTGAGTCTCCGAAATAGTACATTGGGCTTCAAATGTCACGTGGTTTTTTGTGAAAACGTATATTGAAATATAAATTGCCTTATGTCTCCTAGCTTGTATTTATTCCTTAATTGGATTCTGTTTTTAATCTTAATAAGCAGCTCCTTATCCTGATAGATTCCTATAATTACTTGCATCTTGTAAATAGTTGTTCAACTTTCCCTCGACAAATCATTTTGCAACGCATTGCCCACATTTATCGAAATTGTTAATAAATTAGATGTTACAGCAAATTCTGATTAAACTAATAGGTAAAATATTTTTGGTTTCAATTTATAACCGTCTCGTTCGATGAATTGCTTTATGGGTTACTAGCTTTATTACTGGTCTTCCACTTTAATTTAAATTCCGATTTTATAAAAAAAAATCAGTTTTTGTGAAAATAATTACATTCATTTGGATTTATCAGCCATAATGAGCTGAGGCACATTTCGTAATCCCAGAGTTTATCGTTCGAAAGTTTTTAGGCGACAGACAAACACACAAACATATTGAAGTTTTTTGCTTTATATATTAAGATTGGTAGTGAAATGATAAACCAACTCGGAGAACGAAGGGAACGTGATATCAATGAAAACATTTTCATTTTCTACATTTTCCTTCGAAAGGACATTTTTCGTGAATTAAGTATGACAGAGATTACACGGCAATGTAGTTTCGGAAAGCTCGGCATTCCCATTTATCAGTATTCCAATGGATCATAAACAGAATGTGCGATTACTTTACGAGATTGTGGACATTACTGTCGCTTATCGATACGCATAAGCTTTCAGTATACCTACATAGAGGGTGGCCCGCCATAACCACCATCACCCCATTTCGTTGTTCAAATAAATGCTGTTTCTTCTACCTCGATGTAACATTTTTCGAATTCTTTCTATAGAATTAAGCATAAATCGATAATTCAGAAATGAGATCTGTTTTATTCCAGGTAGGAATCTGCATAATATTTGCATATGCGACTCCGACGAATTTGCATAATTTCAACCAAATGTTCGGTGCATCGAAACGATATTATTCAAGCATGGAGGATACGCGTAGAGTCACAGAGACATCATGGAATGTTTCTTATGGTGAATATTAAAGACTCATGCTCATTAACCTGCATTCACAAATGCATATGGCACGAGAACATTTTACGAGAGCTAAATAAACCGCGACGTGAAATGTGGAAAAGGAATTTTGAAAAATTTTAATTAATGGTCGCCTTCTTTACTATCTACGTATAACACTGCACACTTTTAAGGATACCACTGAAAAAATACGGCTTTATTTAGTTTTCCAAGAGAATGCCTAGAAATGATCGTTTATTTGAATTACTATTTAATTTTACGAATTTCAACTTCAAATATTTTATAAACAATCGGCAGGCTAAACAGGACAAATGCCTATCTGACGAAGAAAATGAAACATTAATGTGTAAAATAAGACTTCAGGAATAATCTTCTACCATGTTTTTATATCTTTAACACGATAAATATGCCCCGAAATTTCACTGTTTATATCAATTTTCAAGTTTGTAACTATTTATATTTTTACTTAAATTACACTACTATTTCATATTGCAATATTTTGTAACATGGACTTTTCATTTTGTGCACATATTTTCTTGGGCAATATAAATATTGTAAAAAATCTCCCACAAAGATTGAAAAAAAATTAAAAGATTGACGAAGAAGAAAATAATAATTTGATTTTCTCCTGTGCCTAAAAGCCATTATTCCTATCATTGTTATTTGACTTGAGGGGATCACTGTGCTGCCAATTAATTAACTAACATATTTATTCCCTTTATTTTACTATTTATTTGCCTTGCTAGGGAAAGCACTCACATTAATGATAGGAGGGTTTATTTACAGAAACCGAATGTATCAGTTGTAAGAGGGCTGAGTAAAGCACAGTCGCGTTTTATCCCCAAAGTAATTCGCGTGCTCAATTAATTTACATGATCGCGAAGCCTGCACACCGTTTCGTGACGCAAAACGCCGTGGATTGGCTGCGAGAAACTCGACAAATTAGATGGCGAAACCTGGAGACCCATAAAGTGGTAGAACGATGCACAGAGGGAAACACAGAACGCAAAACGGAAAATACACTCTGGTTGCCGAGGTCCGCCGGAAACGCAAACTAAATCGGGCCGCCTCCTGCGACTGGAGGGCGGATACGATGCGAGAGACGCTTGCACGTGTCTACACCGCTCGATCCCTTTGCGGTCCTAGGTTCTCCCATTAAGAATCAGTCAATATTAGACAATTATAAATGAATTACAAAGTAGCGTAACGCTGAACTTATTTCTCATTTCACCATCCTTCCTATATAAAATCTAAACAAATTGGGAAAATTTAATTTCATCTTTCTGGTTTCCAAGTCCTTTAAATTCACAAATTCTCAAAATACCAACGTTCAAAATCCTCAACGTTCAGTTAGTGCTAAGCGGATATCAATATATTATTTAAATGTCAAAAGTTAGTAAAAATTCTTGTAGCTAATAGTCTTTACAAATTACACTTATTAGCCTTACTATTGGAATATCACAGTAATTCTAACTTTTTGTTAAATGATTTTCTAAGTGTGCCATTAACAATGGAACTGACTGTTGTTGTTAACAATAATCCCAGTACAGAACAATTTTTATTTGTTGATTTTGTATTAGTTTGCCTAGCAGTGCCTCTTCATTTGGAACACACGCGTAACATGTGAGTAACAATTAATCAAATACCTGAAGGTCTCGAACTGTAGAAATATTTTTCGATAAAGCCAGAGGTGCTACACTATTCGAATCCTGCAGCGTTAGCACCATAAGCCACTGAGATAACGGAAACAGAGATAATGGAGGTTCTACCTCGGTATTCAGCGCTGTCCATCATGGAATCAAAGTCAGTCGATTCAATAGATGTCTCTCGAAAGCGTATTGCCAGTTGCAGCTAATCACTAAAGTCAATCTGTTCTCTGCACCTCTAAGTTATGCATCGTTGTCAAATATCAACAGAGAAACGGGGCTGGTTTAATATTCAAATTTTAAAAGCAAGGCCGATAGAGGAAGGGAGGACAGTCCTGGTGTCAGACAATAGTGTTAACAGGTTTCTAATCAAACAAGCACGGCTGGAAGTTCAGGAGCTGGAACAAGGCAAAGCAAGGCAAAGCCTTGAACTCTGTTTGCCTCCACTGGGCGAGGCCTGTTGACATTCGTACACTCCCTGGCCACTGATAGATAGATAAAGGGCACTCCGGGCCAGCTAACTTGTCAAACGGAAAGCCCACTTGGCGATGGACTGCAATTTCTTCCTATCGAAAAGCACTGTGCAGCTTCTCTGCCATTCCAGGAGCGATTAAAATGTATTGCAAAAGGCACAAGTACGAAGGAATTACAGTCGATACGCTTTAATTTCATTCATCTTTCTTTTAATTCGCCTAATTTTCATTATCAGAAAAATCTGCTTTCAGTTTAGAATGAAATTAAAATGTCAATTATCCAGGGAAAGTGTGCCAGGACGTGAAGGGAGTTTTAATGTCTGTTCAATTCACCTTTTCATGCAACTTGAGGGAATTTATAATGATTAGATATACAATTCACAGCTAATATATTTTACTGCAGAATATTATTATACCTACTTTGAAATATTCTGTCAAAGCTAAATTTTATAATTTTAAATTTATTCTACAATTCTAAGATCATCGATATCTTTCCGAAGTAGCACAGATTTATGTTGCCTAGTTTACATAGAGAATATATTCATATATTCATACAAGAACGTCCAAAGTATGCAATGCAATAATCCTCTAAGATGATATTACATAGAATAATAAGTAAGGTTGAAGGCAGGAAATTTTGTTGGATACGTCCCGACAGTTGCCACTTTGCCCTCGCTTCCAAAGTTTCAAACGTATTCCTTGAGAGACGCGAATGTGGATACGAAGGAGACGAAAGAAACCAGCGAATAAAAAGAGGCAGAAGGGCGCTGCGATGTATCTAGTAACGCAGATTGCGAAGGGTAAGTTGCATCGCAACTCCAGTGCGAGTTAACGGAAATGAGAAAAATATTAACATCGTGAGCAGCGAGACGGAAATAGAAGGCTGAGTGGAAGAGGGTGTTTACCGCCAGACGAGATCCAGCTCTGAGTAATCTCAGAACTGAGAACAGCCGTGTGATATCCGCGAAAACGCGAAATCGCGATCAAGGAATCATTCCTCTCCAACGTTGGACCCCAGATTTTAAATTTCAAAACATGGAGCTTTCTAGTTCCAGAGATAGAAGCGTATGAAATAAAAAATGTTACAGTCTAATGGTCTGAAATTAAAAGAGACTGGTTAAAGCCCATGTGTTTATGTAGTTAGGTTCATTTTCTTCTTTTTTAAGTGAGTGCATTTAAATGAGATCTTCTGGATTATTTTAAATGGCAGCACATGTCTTTGACTACTTTACATTTTCAACGTATTTTCTGGCAAGTAAAAAGACAAGAGTATATTTTGTAGGAGGTAAAAACCAGAAAGATTCCATATTTAACTTTCCTTCATTACTTCCTCGCTAAAGAAGGTGGTTAAGTAGAAACGGTCGATGCGTGGTCAGACATGCATGCTCGCACCGCGCACCTCTGTAATTACGTTTCAAAGTGTGCTGTGAATTTTCTACCAGTGAGTACATCATTTTAATAGTGGAGATTGGAAGTTCATTATATGGTCAATCTATTACATTTTTAATAACAACAATTGAAAGATTAAAGCTGTGGGGTGACCGGGGCTAGTTGACTAATTTTTTACATTTCTAATTTTTATAAATAGACCATTGGTATTTTGTTGACTTGCTTCATACCAAAAGTTTACAAATTTCATTAGGTATACAGGCTTAATTTTTAAAATCATTTTAATTTGTCATTAAAAAACAAAAATTTGCGTCTTCCTCAATTTTACACTATGGCAAGTTTCTAGCATGCTTTCTACACATTGCAAATTCCATATTGCGACTAACATACAAATGAATATCAAGATACATGTTCCTTCAAAGAAGTGAAAGTTCTAATTAAAATGCTGAATCTCCATGTTCCTAAAACAGCAAATTGCAAAGCTAAAGTGCAAATGTACAAGATATCCCGAATACAAAACGACGGATATCGCTCCCCCATTTTCTCGCGAAACGGTTTACCCAATGACATACGCGAGGATTGTAGAACATCTTGGGTCACTAAATTATTTATTAAATCACACGAGGTGCAGTCGTACACGACAGTTTTCATTCCCCTTTTCAAAGTTTCATTCTACTTTTCCCATCTTTCAAAATTCATATCATGTATGTCTTGCACAGTTTAAATGCCATACGCATCCCCTTTCCCTCCCCTCCCCAACCCCTCACAAGTAAAATCGAAAATTAATATATAAAACGAGATTCCAAAGGTGCGAGCCCCACGCTTAGCGAAAAACGACCAAAATTCCTCCACCACTGTACGCGAAATCGTTAATCAGCGAGATGTATAAGGCTTGTAAGAGGCATTTTGGGCCGCTGAATTATTTATCCCAGCGCACGAGCCGCAGTGGTGGCTGTACAGGTGTTTGTTCATTTCCCGTGAATGTATTTTTGCCCGACAGTTTGCATTATAAACTCTCTCCAGCCGACATGCTAGGGCCTCGGTTTCTCGCGAGAACGAAAGTTTCATTTCTAGCGCAGGAAACTTCTTAATTGTCGCGAAATAATCTGCACCAGGCCGCGTTTAAGGGCGAGTTTATCAACTGCTACCAAGTTTCCTGGATACGTCCTGCCTTGCGCTTGTTTTTACATTTCATTTTGGCGCGCGACTCGCTGTTCAACCTCGTGTTGGCGGAAAACTTTTGGTCGGTCTAAAAACTTCTCGCTGCCCTCTCGTCGCATTAATGGCGACGTTCGTTGACCAACGAGCCGATAAGAAAAGTATAACCCGTGATTCGACGATTTATGGAGTTCCGAAAGTTCGGAACTAACAAGTTCGAAAGAAAAGAAGAAATTCAGAGGTCCCACTAGTTCTGCTTGTTTCGTGTATTCTAGGCGACAAGAAAACTTCGAATTGGGTCTGTATTATTTGGTCTTTGAACCCTTGAACCGTGAATTTCAAATGGTTCATGCAACATTTGGCATTGCTTGGAATGCAAATTTTCTTTCAGATCAGGACAGCTATCTTGAATATTTGTACATCTGAAACCATGAAGCTTTGCTGGGAATTGCGAAGTTCCAAGCGACAATACTCGAGGATAATTGGAGCACTGGAGAACTTTTAATTGCTGAGTGTGCAATGTTGGAAATCATTAGCTTGGTCACGAAAGGAAGTACAGCCTTTGAAAAAAGCATTTGCATACACAATGATCCAAAGCATACTAAGTGCCAAGATCTCAGACTTTAATTCTGCAGAAAATTGATGAAATATATTAGATTTCGAAATAAGGAGGACATCTTTTTTTTCACCATAGGAAATTCTGAATTACACTTAAGAAGCATAAGCTAGCATATTTTTCTCCAAATTTTTGTAGATAACTTATTTCTGCACCGTTGCAATTTAATTTTTCATAGTTGTACACGAATACTACTTAGCTGAACGGGAAAATGCGAAATAAAAAGGAGCTAAAGACTTGATAGAAGACATCCACGGTACACCAGGTTTCCTCGAATTTACTGTAACTTCATCCGAGAAACAAAAGAAATTCGACCGACATTTGGCTCGATGCCTCTAATACACTCGTTCCCGAAGGGATAGCGGTGATATATGGGAAGTACAGCTATAATTCCGGAGAAAAGTGAGGCGAAACGTCAAGGTAAACGATGAGGGTGATTCTGGCAACCGCACGACGGTATTCATTACTAATATCAGTAAGCCCAAGAGGGTCTCCTCTCTCTTCAAAACTCTTCTTTTTGAGTGCTCTCGGCTTAATTGCACGTCAGCCTCGTAAGTTTAGCTAGTTGTGTCCTGCTATAGCCATCTACTACATTTCTAACATTGCCACACTGTCTATTCAACTATCGCCCACAACAAATCTTCCCATAATTCAAATAGAAACCAAAATTTATCGCCTGCCAAAATATGCCATCAACAGCATTTTTTAAACAGACGAATGTACTTGCGATCACCTCTGACTAGTAGAATATTTCGCAGGATCATTTTAAAATCAGTCTTTTTGATCCAAAAACGTTCTTATCTCAATTAGACTGAAAAATCATTTCTGTAATATATTTACATGTGTTGTAATATATGAAAATTTTAATACTTTTTGTTATCAATTACATTAAAATTGAAGGTCTCCAGCCTTATTACAAAGAGGCTATGAATCGTCAGCCTAAATGATGTAAAAATTGCAGAAGTTCGCAATTAAAATCGCAAGGCTGAGGTTACAATTGTCATGCGACATATATACATACACGTGTGGACGACAACGACCCCAAAACATGCGGGGTGGTTCGCAGCTCTCTCTCTCTCTCTACTCTTTCGGTTATATAACTGAAGAACAACGACCTCTAAGTTGTGCAACTCATCTAACACGATCCCCTGAGTCTTACAAATCGATTACAATAACCGTGCAAGAAGAATATAACGACATTTGAGTTGCGCAAGTCATTCCACACCATCCCCCGTATCATATTATTCGATTATAACTCCGCGTCGTAGGAAGCGGTCACAAAGCCCTCTGAATCATACGAGCTGGCTCATATAATCCCGTGAGTTGCGGGAATGGAGTATAATGACCCCTCGGAGTCGTACAAGTTAGCCGAGACTCGTGCAAATTGATCGTGGAAACCTTTGAATGACAGAAATTCGCTGATACGGTCCCTTGAATCATTTGAGCCGATTATAACGAGCTGTCAATGGATTAAAACGACCTTGTTACTCGATTGTTAGAATATCGACTTGTATAAGTAGATAGATGATGATGATTCTGGAAGTTCAGCAAATACCTGTGTAAAGAGTTTGAAATTAGTTGTTAGTGTTTCAACGCATACAGGATGGCAGTCTTTGAACTCTTATCGTGTATGGAACCCTCGCGACTAAATTTAACTCTCTAGGGAACCCCTATATTCGATTTTACAGCTTTCAACCACGCCAACGGAACAAGGGGAACAAAGTTCTCTGATTCTTTCACAATTCTGCATGGTATTTTAATGGATGTTATACGAGAGTCAAGAGGATTCCCAGAAAAATAAAGTATAAATTTCGAGAAACGGAAGAGACGTTTGTCTTATGCCACCAGTGATGGAACGTCCTCATTTCTCAATGTTGTTTTTCAATTTTTTGAGATAACATTTCCTGAGAGTTGCGCGAGAGGACTTTAATCATTACATCAAGATCACTGCTTTAAAATCATGAGTTTTCCAATCTACCTTCTGGGAAATATTTCCTACTCCATTTTGGACGCTATTATTAATTGTACTTTTTCATCCCCTTCTGCACTTTCTGATACTTTCAGCGATACTCAACAGTGGATTCTGTGACTGCTAGGTCATTATTATGAAAAACGCTTTTAGTTCGTTAATAAAAGTGTTCTAGATTAAAAAACTCACCCACGACTTTTGAATTACTCCCCCCAGCGTCGTGCAATTTATAATCACAGCAACCCACAAATTACTCAATCCTCCATAACTCTACACTCATCAAAATTCCATTTCATCTCGTTCGATGAATCATCCCGACCAATTCCCATACAACGCAGTCATTACTGTGATCGAGTATCACGCGTTAAGCGTCATAATCAATTGACATATCCCAGGCCTACCGCAATCGAATTTCGTGAATCATAGACTCCTGGCGATCAATTGGATGATCATTGGAACCCCGTCCCACGAGTCAGCCACCTTGCTCAGCGCGATATAACTGCAACGGAATCGCGTGCAAGCTGGGAGTTTCGCATGAAAGTATCGTTAGAGGATTTTTCTGGAACGACGTAGTTACTGCGCGACAAAGTATCTCGAAACAGCTGAGCACTTGCCCCGAAGTATCGTCGTGCATGTCGATGCATATCCTACCGATGTCGAGCTGACGGTGTGTGCCACGAGTGTACAGATATCGTAAAACAACATCCAAAAGCATCCCCTCCGCTCGCGTAGGGGGTTGCGTTCGCGACGTCATCGAAGACGCGCACGCGCCTGGAAAGGCTTACGTGTTGATCGTTACCCACCTTCTGCACCTTTCGAAGCAAGGCTGCATTCACACGCACCGCCAGCACTGCAGCTCACCGAAATGTACCCTCAGCAACGTTTAAGTAAACACGTAATTATAATTCGCGCGGCTGTTTACGAACGAACCGCCACTGTGTGCAATCGCATGGAGCGTCGTTTGCAATGGTTCAGAGGAGTCTCGGAGTTTGAGGAAGAAGGGGATTATTTGCATGTTCGATGCGAAACGAATTTATTAATGGTGAAATTCTCACAGTAGACACTTTTAGGGATGAAGAATTATTTAAGCCAGGAGATAATTGGCAGAATGGTGTTTCTCTTTGTGTTATAGAGATGTAACGAAGGCAAGGCAATTGCGATGGAAGGTAGTTTTAATTTTTTTAATAATGGTATGATGTATTTTATGTATATGATGTTAGATATAGTTAGTCAGGGTAATAAGGTAACAGATGGCTGTAATTTTTAAAGAAACACGTATGATATAATCAAGTGTGTTAGAATAAAGATTGTGTACTTGTTTAATTAGTTTAATTTTTTATGTTCCTCTGGTGTGGAAGTTGTAATAAAAAATATATATACTTTTCGAAAGTACAGTTATCATATTAGGGGACATTAAGACAGTTTCTAAACATTTCAGAAACTTTCTCGCCACAATACAAGCAATTAAGGATTTTGCGAAAATTTTGAAACAAGTTTGATGTTCCACGGAAATTGACTATATACCTATGTATGTAGTACGTTGCTCAATTAAGTTAGTCTGAGGTTTGGAAGCATCTAACCATCGTAACTTCGTAGTTCTGCGAGGATTCCTAAATCCTATTGAGTAATTATTTGGATTCGGGAGTACTCCATTGTTCGCCACAATTTCATTATTGTACTAACAGGTCGGTGCATGTATCTGCTGTCCCTTTCCTACATTTAGACGCTATAAATGTATATGCAAATCAAAAGCAATCGGATATATTCTCCTACCTTCAAGAAAATTTGTAAAAATATTCAAATACAGTAGAAACAATATTTTTTCTGTGCAAAAAATTAATTGAACTCCTCGTAATCGGACACAAATAATTTTTTACTTCTTCGACATATCCAACGGAGAAACATAATTCAAAATGGCATTTGGAGAAAGAGAAAGAGAATTTCATATAAACCTTTTTCTTCGTATGAAGAATAAAACGTTAAAACATTCATAATAATGAAAACATGGATATAAATTGAGTGTCCTAAATGAAATTTCTAATAAATTTCTACATTTTTAAAAAAAAATTTAAATCCGAGCAAGTTTCACTAATGTAAGTGATGTACATTTTCAGTGCGATCGATGTGTAGGTATGAATCAAACCTGAGAGAGAAATAGGGAATAAGGGGAGTAGGACGGTCTACATCCAGACACTTTTCAGCTAACATGACATTTTGTAACTCTTTATATCTGCATTGTCTTTCAAATGGTTTCGAATAAAGATTATATAATTTAAAATCTTTAATTACTATTAATAATTCATTATCAACATTATACAAGTTTCTCGCCCAATATTGCATATACTCTACACCCAGAATCTAATGAGCACAGTCACTGAATTAATTACCCTTCTATATACATACAACATAATAAGCTTTATTACCCCAGAACATTGGTTCTCCAAAATGTGTCACCAATTAAACGATACTCCTCTTAAAATAACCAGAAGGTCAGCTATTTAAACGACTCCGTCGTTCAATAAGGTTCTCGATGCTTTAAACGCTCCAGCACACAATCACCAATAGCGTTTTTACAGTAAATACAGCAATTTAATGGACTGCACAGACATTCAGCCTAAATATTATCATATCAAATAAACAGAATTTCTATCGCTATTGACATATGGATTATCGAACTCTGCACTAAACCCGAATTTCAAAGTGTGGTTTCACGTAAGCCAATTTGATTCATCCTTCTCTCTACCCACAGGATCACTGATCCTCGAATTCCCCGATCAAATAAGTCAAACGTCAATAATGCTATTGTGGGACCAAAGCTCTTGAGTTTCAACCGGGTCTGGGCAACAATTTTGCAAGAAGACTATAATCGTTTGGCACCTTTTGTCCTGCTGATAACTCGCTGACTGAAGGGTCTGGAATACACTTCTACCATTTGGAAGTTTCCACGGAATATTTAGCTCAGCCAGGCTTCGACAGACCTGGTCTCGCGCGAACACGAAGGATGCAGTTAAATTTGCATCCCGTATACATTATGCAAATCAATGCCCCTTTCGGACGGGTATCTTTGGACGTCGCGATTCTGCTCCTCAGACTCCATCGAGTTTCCAGATTTTCGTGTCTAGTTCGACGACGGTTTCATTTCACCCCTTATCGAAACGCCATCGCGGTATCGACATCCCCCATCGGTAACCAACGCTTGTTCCCTTTAGGCAGAATAACCACTCGACGGTGGAGGGAAAACTATCACGATCTTTGTATCACGATCTTTGTAATAGTTCTGGGAAACTATTCGTGCCAGTGTCTTCCAATTAGAATTAGGAATGTGAATTGTGCTTGTGTCTAGTGGATTTAATAGAGAAATTAGGGGTAACTACTATTTCCTAAAACGCAGTCTGCTCGTTTAAACACCAAATCAAATAATCAATATAATTTACCCACACCAAGGTCTAACAGATAAAAGAATTATATTGCGCAAAAAGATTATGCGCAGGTCCAGGTGCCGGAGGTGCTATGAAAATCGAACATATGGGGATTTAGAATGGTTTTAATTGTTAAATTAAAATATCAGGACACGGTGATATATCTGAAACTAATTTCGGATAACCACGTGCAGCTGTTGAAACCTAATCAAGGTATTTCTAACTGCTAGTTGTTTTAAGGCAAAGTTCCAAGGATCCGGAGACAATACGTAAGACGAGGGAAAGTGAAAGCTTTCCCTTCCTATGCATACCATTCACTTTGTAATATCACCTTATCACTCCGAAAAAATATCCACCTCTACTGTGTAAGAAAATCCAACAGAGGGACTTCAACCTTTTCATTGTTCCATAAATTGACGAAGTATAAGAAATTACAGGATTGTAATTATTTATGCTCCTAAAATGCATTTGAATTGGAATTCTGCAGAAAATTAGTCAAAACCCACGTATATTCTACCAAGTTACTTAGAAACCAGGTACAATCCAGGGAACAACAACATAGCAGTACAATCTACTCAGAACGAATTTAGTGCAATTAATTAGAAAAACTAGTGAAATATAGATAAAATTAGTAAATTAAATTAGTAAAATTAGTAAATATAGATAAGTGAAAAAGCTACTTTGTACAAACAAGAATTTTTTCTTCTTTCATTTCAAGTTACTCTACCTTCAAACTCAATTATTAATTAAACGGAGACCCCACTGTTTTTCGAATTTTCCATTCGCTATTATCATGCGATGCAAACGTATCCAGATATATTTATGCAGATGTAAACGTAAATTATGCATCACATTAGAAATGCGAACATCTCAGTGTCTGGTGCAGTTTACGCCAAAACGTTATTGAGTCTGCCGTTATTTCTGTGCCATACTTTGCTTGAGGGATATTATTGTCTCTCGTAAGTTGCGCATAATTACGAACTTGGAAATCATGCATTAAAGTGAATGCAAGGGAACATGAAGTTTCCGTGGCGTTAACCTGAACAGAACCGAAGCTATAAACTTCTCTTAAGGAAGAAAATAAATTCGTTAGCGCGATGCCTGTTGCAAAATTTTGCAAATTCTCGAAATCACACCCTATTACCTCCTTTATATTCATCGCGGTAGGTTGAATGAATCCTGGTTCTTTCTTTCCCGTTACAAAATTAATGTAACAGTAATCGATAGACGAAGTTTTAGAATACTGATTGTGAGATTTCTTGCGGAATTGGAGGAAGGAAACGATATCGGATGGTTAAATCGAGGAAATTGGAAAATCCTCAGGTTTTTTAAAAGGCAGTAATCGAAACTTGTGACCCATTTAGATTCATCGTTCTTCATTTACGATGATCGTGTACGATTTTCTTAGAGTGAGGGATCAGATTTGATTTGTTTGAAATATATTTTATCTTTGTTCAAGCGAGAACATGAACCTTTATTATATTTTTCGCTTTAGATGTCTGTTCTTTCATAGGATTTATTCTTACGGTAATTAATTACATAGTGTATTTGCTTCTACTTAGTATTTTTTAGGAAATAGTGATATTCTATTTAATTATGATAAACACTTTAAGAAGTAAATATGTGAATTCGTAATTTCTGTGAGGTAAGAAGGGTAATAACTTAAGAATGTATCAATTCGTGATGGAAGTCAACTCGTCTCAATCGCAAAATGGTTTGAGGCATATATGAAATGAAAGAAGATCCATAATTATTTTACTGCCATTCGTCGATGGAGAGAATAGTACTTTGCAACAAGATATCCCAGAGATATGTGAATTATTTGCATAAGTCTAGCGAAGGTGTAGTGGAGCCAGAGAATGAGGCAGCGATCGACGTACCTTGATCTTCAATAATATCGAAAGTTGAATGGATACGTGTGCCAAATGCATGTTCGATGGTAGAAACAAATCCTTGGCTCGTATTACTTCCACGATCTCTCAACAGAATACGCTCGATTTACCTCGAGAACCATCGTGAATGTACGCCCGTAGGCAATAGTATCGCGTATTTCACAGAGTACAATATTCGGTCTCGAAACTTACGATAATACGTGTCCCTTGAATATTTCACGAAAATGGTCGCTCTTCGACGTATCATGCCTTATAATTGAATACCAAGAAGGAACAAGTATCATCCCCCACGAGTTTCATTATACATGCAGCGAAAAATGTTTCATCAAATGGAAATCAGAAATATTTATTGAATAAAAATTCACATACGATCGCGGAACTTGGGAATGCAAAGAAGCAGTGAAACTGTGGGAAAATATTTAAATATGCCAATAAGCTTGTGCTGCTTATAAAGTAACAATAAAGCAACGGAGGGAGTACTAGGGTAAAGGACCCAATTATTGACACCTAACCAATTACTGTGACCTTAAGCTATTTTACTTAAAATAACAAATAAATAAACGTTGTAAAGTGATACACAAAAAAGAATTATGTATTTGAATCTATAATCTATACCTACTATAGATTATATTCTATAGTTTGTTTTTTTGTTGTTTTAACTAAAATAGCTTAAGGGGAGGTTCTGGTCTAAATGTCGATTTTTTTTTATTTAATTTTTCGAATGTTCAACCTTTTAGGAAAACGTGTTTAAAAGGATTTATTGAAATTCGCAAAATTCCCGAAGTTATAGGCATTTGAGTAGCGGCAAATGCATGGGTGACAACCGGCCACTCGGCGCTCACGTAAAACTTTAAACGCGTTTTTCTCGAAACAGTGTTCTCAAAACGGTGGGGGCTGTATCTTCAAAAGTTATTATCCGATTCGACTGAAACTTTTTTTATTTTGAAGATTATTCTTTTTTCTAGGGGGAGGGGGCTAAAAAAATGACAAAAAGTTGAAAATTTATAATTTTCAAAGGCGATGAAAGGACGAAAAATACAGGGAAAAGTGATTTCAAACGTGAAGTGTCATTATTTTCTAAAAAAAATGTAATTTTTGTAATTTCTTTTTAGTTACCCCTCTAGAAAAAAGAATAATCTTCAAAATAAAAAAGGTTTCAGTCGAATCGGATAATAACTTTTAGAGATACAGGTCCCACCGATTTGGATCAATTTTTTGACGCTTTAACTTTAACGACCTTCCAGGGTTGTCTGCACTGATTAATTATAAAACAAAAAATATATTTCTATAATTTAAGACATCCTTAATACAATGCAACAAGTCCCATTAAATTATACACAGTAGTTTTCCTTTAATTAATTCCTAAAAATCACCTATTTTTTGGAGCTCTAGACCAGAACCTCCCCTTAAGGTGACAGTAATTGGTTAGGTGTCAGTAATTGGGTCCTTTACCCTATTGCAGAATGAAATTTAACATCCTTTTGTTTTTAACACACACCACCATGGCTTCCAAATTAATTTTCATCTTCAAAATCACACTCAACTGCCATTTTCTCCAACCCCACGTAACCGCGTTTTCCTAAAACTACACGTGGACTCGTACATGACTATAGTTAGACGTGCGGCTAAGAAAACTCGGGAGTAAACTTGTTTCTATAGCACAGCACGCTTCAATGCATCTTTCCTCGAGCCTGTGTCCTACATTTTCCAGTAATAAACTTGACGATGCTATACAAATATTTTATAAGGTGCGTTACACACTATTTTTTCTTCGTAACAATAAAAAATCAGGCGCCTAAACGTTTAACGTAAACGTATTTTACATATTTAATGTCTTTTATGGATTACGCCACACATGTTGTTCAA